>CM038795.1:122559341-123832258 GCA_021764765.1 Vicia sativa | reverse complement strand
TTATTTTATTTTCCTATTTAATTTTAGAATTTATTCATTTAAATACAAATTGAAAAATAAAATACAAAAATCAAATTAATTACAAATTTGATTTTATTTCTTCTTTGTGATCCAATCAATTCATTAAAAAGCCATTAAATTGAAATTGGATCAATATGGGAAGATTAGATTGAAAATTGACCAAAGTTTGAAGATTTGATTTTTGCAAAATCAAATTTGATTATCATTGATTATTGATCAATTCTTTTCCAAAACAATGCCAAATCCTTCAACTTATACTTGATGCATACCAATTGCAAGAGAGCGGAAAAATTGCCTTAGAAACCCTATTCCAAGTTCAAGAAAATCGTGACAAACAAGCAACGGCAGACTAGTTCCACCCTCCTCAACCGATTTGGGTGTCCATTGCATTCCTTGAGGTCCTTAGAGTCGATCAGACTCTTATATCACTCAAAAACATCAAGAATCGAGCAATCTGATTTGGTTTGTCCTTGTTTTCCAAAATCGATTTATTTTTTCGCATTATTAACTTTTGATTGTTTATTCATGATCGACATCAAGTTTGCAAACTATCTGGGTAGCCCGATTGCGTTTTAGTGGCACGGGCGAAAATCACCATGGCTAGGTTTTGGTTTGAATTAGGGTTCCTTCAAGCGGAAAAAATTGGACCATGAGACCATGACCAATGAACTGGGGCGATGCACGGAATGAACCATGTATTTATATTACTTGTACTTGATTTTCCATGTGCGGGCCTTTGGCGTCGAAGAAGCCGTATGAAGCTTTTGAAAATTCAAAGCGAAGAGATGAAGCTTGGGCGAGACAATATGAGGGGCCTGTTATAACCCACTCGTTTCAATTTCCAAACATGGCGTTGGTTGGATAGCAAGGAGTGGGTTTTCAAAGTTAAATAGTGTCTCGTTCGATCCTGGCTCAGAGCGATTATTTTGGTTGCAAAACCTCATATTTTCTATTTTCTATTTTATTTTAATATTTTTGCATTGTTTTAATTAATTTCCACATTTTATTTATACTAAAAATTATCAAAATATTGTTTCTTTTCATTTATATTCTGAAAATCTTTATTTAATTTAATAAATTAAAAACATATATTTTTCATTTTATTTATAATTTTGCATTTAAATCATTGTAAATTCATTTTAAATTACTAAAATGCATCTAAAAATCCCAAAAATTATCTTAGCTTATTTATCTTATTTCCATGTAATAATTTTCTCATATAAAAATTGCATTTTTCTAACATTTTTTCTTATTTCGATTTCATCATATTTTAGATTTCTCGTTTGTTTCACGAGTTCTCGATTGACGATTCTTAGTTTTATTTTATTTTCAATAATGTAATTGTATATGGGATGTAATAGTTTAATTAGGACTTTATTTTCCATTTTTAAATTATGTATACTTTAAAGCCATGTAATAGCGTTTACTTTCCGCATTTTACATTCCGCGTTTTACTTTCCACACCTTATCAATTGCTAGTAATGGCGTGTTGCAAGACTAAAATTGAACTTAGCCCACTAATTTGCAAGATAAAATATCTGAAATCAACACTCTCTCACACTTTCAGGGTAATTCTCTCTCGTTGCCTTCACAATTCAAATGGTCATGTCCCTCGAGCGTGGGGTATTCTAGCACCGTTGCCTTCCAAACAAATCATCATAGTCCCTTTTACAAAGATCATAAGACCCACGATGTCGCCTCCGAATACATGATCTTGACCCTCGATTGTCGCCTCTGAAAATGATGATCCCTTGAATGTGCTAGGATACTTCCTACAAGTTTTAACCGATGACCATCCGATGTCCTTCGAATGTCCGCATCCTGAATGGAGCTACCTACTAACTAATGGTACGGCTGGCGCTATTCTAAAGGAGCGTAGAAATGCGAAAATGACCAAATTCGGTGGGTAATAAGTCTCCTAGTTGCTCGCTCTACCAAATGCTTTTCACACCACACTTTTTCAAAATTCAAATTCTTTCAAAACAAAACATTTCGAACACTTTGGATACACTCCTACATGAGTCATTACAAAGTCAAAGCGAAATGCCATCTTTCAAAATATTTTGTCAAACACACAGAAGCAATTTTTAAAAGTGATTTGAAACTAGAGCCGTAGAGATAGCTGCGGATGGAAAGGTTTAATACCTTCCTTTTCATAACCATTCTCCAGACTTCGAATCTAAACGAAGGTCTTTTTACATTTTACCTTCCTTAATTGGATAAAATAAAAGTCGGTTGGCGACTCTTGCTATCCGCACATTTGGATACAAAAATCCTACAAGACCGACCGCGCTCAATCTGTGGGGCGGTTGTGATCTCGATCCTACATCGGCACAACCTCGGTGAGACAGCGCGAGCGAATCGCCCACGAAGACGGTTTACAAAGATCAACATGCCATTGTCGCAGCCTTGCAACACATGTTGAACGCGGAGTTGATAACCTGAGGATCCTCCTCGAATGTCAACACTTCCTCTCAGTACAATCCAAATGCTAAGTGTGCTTACCACTCCATAGCCCGGGACATGTCGATGATTGTTGGGCTCGAAGAACAAAATTCAAGATATGATTGAAGCTAAGCAGTTGAGTTTGACCCTCCTGTGAGACTCGAATGTGATCAGCGCGCCTATGCCTAACCATGACAAGAGTTCCAATCTGTCGGTGATGATACTTATGTTTTCAACATAGATGACTTGACCCTCATTGTTAAGAAGAATTTGTTGCAAGCGTGTCAATCCAGGATGCCGGAGAATTGTCATTGGTGCCCATCTCACATGATGGTTGTGCTTGGTTGAGAAGGCGTGTTCGATGCATGATGGATAACAGTGAGATACTATTTACGAAACCACAGGTCTGCGAAGGCGTGTGAAGAAATGTCTAAGTTGAAGATTGACAATGCGACGGCTATGTACCATCATGTGGAATAACTTGGGGCAGCCAAGTGGAAAGTATGATTACATGGTGAAGTACACGTCTCACGATAGTTATAAGATTCCTATTGAAGATGTTAAAGGCGACGGATGGGGTTCGATTTCCCGAAGACTATCTTGATGTTAACACAATAAGAATTTCCTCTGGATTACGTGCCTAGGTGGCACCTCTCATTATTACCTCTCCAAGACCAGTTGTATTCCTCCGATAAGGCTATTCCTTGGAATTATGGAGCGATGTTTACTATCATGGCGTCAAGCAAGACCCTCGACCGTTGAAGATCTTACAGTTGAAACTACCATTCACGACATTGACAACATCACGGATCCGAAGGTGACCAGAACGGAAGAGTATTCTCTCCGGATATCTCTCCTCCAAAAGACACATGACTCCAACTCGCATTCCACTATTCAATCCATTCCCAAGCTAGAGGAAAGAACCGGTGACTTATCACCTTTCGGCAAGTACGAAGGAAGTTATGAAGACACCTCAAACAAGAAATGGAGAAATTCGAAGATTATCAAGAAGAGTGACTACAATGTTGTGGAGCAGTTGGGACAAACTCCACCCAAAATCTCCATGCTTGCTCTGCTCTTGTGCTCTAAGGCTCATGCTAATGCCTTGGCGAATTTCAAGAATGCTCACGTGCCGCAAGACACTACCACCGACCGGTTTGAAGTTTGTATTGCTAGTCGGCTGCCAACAACGGCCTAGGCTTCTCCGATGCTGATTTGACTCACGGAAGAAACACAACAAAGCCTTGCACATCTGTTGAATGCGGGCACTACATTATCTCATGTTTTGGTGGATCTAGGTTGCTTTGAACATCCTACGAAGCGCTTTTGATCGACTTGATGTCGAAGGGTTGGTTACGAGACCCGTGACATAATTGTGAGAGCTTTTGATGGTTCTACAAGCAGCGGTGCTTGGAGAGCTCACTCTGCTGTTAAAGTCGGTTCCCAGACTTTGACTCCACATTCTTTGTCATGGACATTCATCCGCTTACTCTTGCCTACTTGGGCGCCTTGGATACATGGGGCGTGTACCTCTACCTTACATCGAAGCCGAATACGGTGAAAGGGAAGGTTGTCACAGTATGTGGTGAAGAAGAGTATATGGTCGATCATCTCGGTCATTCGATACCTTGAGATGGAAGGAGAATTCTTTGAGACTCCGTCAAGCTTTTGAAACAATACCAGTCGTGCTGTTGACTCTCCGTCCTCCGAGGTTACACAAGTCCCGCTTAAGATGGCTTCACCGAAAGATGCTCAAGCTGCTGAAGAAGGTAGTACCATTTGGGGACAGCTCCGATCTTCCTTTCAAATTTGACAAGAGCGGTTTAGGCTTCACCATCAAAGGTCGAAGATGATACGCGAGACGTGTCGACCAACTTCCTCATCGGCAGTGGAATCCATGCTATAGAGAGCGACAGCGGCTTGACATCGACAAGTGGATCTTCACTCCGGATAAAGGGCTCGGCAATTGGAAGACCGAGGCGTCATACCAATCTCCTTTAGTCGGAGTAATTGCTCTTGTTTTGTTTTTCTTTTCGTATTTCTTTATGTTTTGAACAATAAACTTTGAAAGCCTAGTGCCTTGGGGCATCATGGCTCGTTCGCGAGGTTATTATCTACATTGTTTGCGTTTCATTCAATAAAATCGTTGGACTTTTGCATTCAATTGTTTGTTTCTTTCTTTACTTTATCATCCCTTCAAAAGCTATGTGTTTCTTACACACACCCGTGATACTGCAATCACTCGAGTCTCGTTAATAACAACTATGCTAGTGCTAAATATGACTTGATAATCCGATCTACCGCCAAGGCGAAGTGAGGAAGATTGTGAAGTGCCGGAGAACTTGCCGCTACAGCAAGAAGAGCGAGTTATCTGACACACGAAGAGATAGTTGAGGTTGTGAATTTGAGTCTGCGAAGCGGAAAAGAGATCAAGATAGGAGCGGGTCTTGAGAGCAGTGTTAAAGAAAGGTTGGTTCGGATGCTGAGACTACCTTGAGGTTTTGCTTGGTCATACGAAGACATGCGAGTTTGGACATTGATATTGTGGTACACCGATTGCACAAAAGAAGGTTTTCTCGGTGAAACAGAAGGTTAAATCGCATCGTCTGAGATGTCGAGAAAATCAAAGCCGAAGTTATGAAGCAGTTCAACGCTGGTTTCCTAGCCGTTACTTCCTATCCCCAGTGGGTTGCTAATGTGGTACCCGTGCCTAAGAAGGATGGTAAGGTACGAATGTGTGTGGATTACAAAGATCTAAACAAAGCGAGTCCGAAAGACGATTTCCCACTTCCTCATATTGATGTTCGGTTGACAATACCTCGACATAAGGTTTTCTCCTTTATGGATGGTTTCTCCGGTTACAATCAGATTAAAATGGCTCCCGAAGACATGGAGAAGACTACTTTTGTTACACAGTGGGGCACTTTCTGCTACAAGGTTATGCCGTTCGGACTGAAGAACGCAGGCGTCACTTATCAGCGTGATATGGTTACATTATTTCATGACATGATTCATCACGAGATAGGGTCTCGTCGGCGACATGATAGCTCGATCCGAGGCGAAGAAGAACATCTTGATCATTTGCGACTGCGTGATTGAAGAAGTACAAATTGAGACTTAATCTAACAAGTGCACCTTTGGAGTTAGATCAGGAAAACTCTTAGGGTTTGTTGTCGTGGAAAAGGTATTGAGGTTGACCCGCTAAGGTTAAAGCTATTCAGAAATGCCGACTCCCCACGAGAAGGAAGTCGGAGGTTTCTTGGGCGATTAAACTACATTGCGATTCATTGCACATCGTGCTACTTGTGAGCCAATCTTCAAGTTACTAAAGAAAGATCAAGTAGTAAAATGGAGCAGCGATTGCGGATCGCTTTTGACAAAATCAAGGGTACCTCTGAGAATCCTCCTATCCCGATGCCACCGAAGGAAGACCTCTTATCATGTACTTGATGTTAGAGAATTCAATGGGGTGTGTGTTGGGGCAACATGGCGAGTCAGTCGAAAAGAGCATGCAATATACTACCTTAGCAAAAGTTTACCATTGTGAAACAAGATACTCACGACTGAGAAAACTTGCAACGCTTTATTGGGCTGCTCATGACTGGGATATGTTGACTCACACTACCTTGTTGATTTTCAAGATGGATCCGATAAAATACATCTTTGAGAAACCAGCTCTCTCCGGAAGAATAGCAAGATGGCTAATGATCCTGACCGAATACGACATCCAGTACACTTCTCAGAAAGCGATCAAAGGAAGTGTAGTAGCCGATCATTTGGCTCATCGTCAGATGACTATCGATCTATGCGTTCAATTTCGGATGAAGATGTTTTACTAGTCACAGTTGGAAGAACGAGGCCAGACGAAGGACACGAACAGGATCCGATGGACTATGGTCTTTGATGGAGCCTCAACGCACTTGGCAATGGCATTGGCGCCATCATTACATCCTGCTAGGACACACGCCTTTCACCGCCAGATTATGTGGTTGCACGAACAACATGGCCGAGTATGAAGCGTGCATCATGGGTCTTAAAGTGCTATTGACTTAGAATCAAGTTCTTACGAGTGTATAGAGACTCGGCTTTGGTCGATCAGATTAAGGCGATTGGGATACGAAGCATCCGAATCTCATTCCATATCGAGAGCATGTTACGAGTTTGATTCCCTACTTTGAAGAGATCACTTTCAATCATATTCCACGAAGAGAATCGGTTGGCGAGCGCATTAGCTACTATGTCGTCTATGTTCAAGGTCGGATGGGACAACGAGGCTCCTAGATCATCATTGAGAAGTTCGACGAACCAGTATTGTTGTGAGCTTGAAGAGAAACCTTGGTACTATGGCGTGAAGAGGTATCTTGAGACTCGGGAATATCCAGGGCATCATCAATGATAAGAAATTCATGAGAAGATTCGCATCCAAATTCTTTCTCGTAGCGACATCTTATACAAGCGCAACCACGACTTGTGCTTACTCGTTGTGTAGACGAAACAATGCGTATCATGGAAGAGTTACGAAGGCGCATTTGGTACCACTCCGGTGGACACACCATGGCTAAGAAGATTTTGAGAACGGGTTACTATTGGTCTACCATGGAAGGCGATTGTCACTTCACTCGATCTTGTCACAAATGCGGTTATCTGGAGTAAAGTACATGTACCTCGGTACCTCTGAATGTTTTAACTTCTCCTTGGCCTTTTGCAATATGGGGCATTGACATGATTGGAGAAATTAAGCCCACGACTTCCAATGGACATCGTTTCATCCTTGTGGCAATTGATTACTTTACCAAGTGGGTAGAAGCGACCTCGTATGCATCTGTTACCAAGAATGTTGTGGCTCGATTCATCAAACATAATCTTATCTCGGTATGGCACTCGAAAGGATTATCACGGATAACGGTTCCAATCTCAACAACAAGATGATCACGGAACTCTGCACGCAATTCAAGATCAAGCATCACAATTCTTCTCCATATCGGCCTAAGATGAATGGCGCGATGGAAGCCGCCAACAAGAACATTAAGAAGATTATAGAAGATGCTGTGACTTACAAAGATTGGCATGAGATGTTACCATTCGCTCTTCATGGTTATCGCACTACGCACGAACATCCCGGGCAACCCCTTCTCTCGTGTCTGGTATGGAAGCCGTCTTACCCATCGAGGTTCGGATACCCTCAACTAGAGTCCTCCGAGCGAGTTAGGCGAAGGCGATTGGGTCGAACTCGCCTTGACGGATTAATTTGATTGATGAGAACGACTCGCGTCCATCGCCATGGACAGTTATCGAAGCGAATGATTAGAGCATTTAACAAAAGGTCAAGCAAGAGTCTACCAAGTTGGTGATTTAGTAGTCAGCGCATCATTCTTCCACAAGGTGATCCTGGGGCAAATGGACTCCCACCTATGAGGGACCATTTGTAGTCAAAGCAGTGTTTTCAGGAGCTATGATACTTAGCACCATGGATGGTGAAGATTTCACACCACATGAGCGGACATAGTCAAAAATACTACGCATAAAGAGACCGCTAGGTCGGTGACCTAGGCAAAATAAGGGCATCTGGCGAACCAAAGGTTCGGGCAAAAGTTAAGGATATATACAAAACATGTACACCCAAGTCGAAAACAAAGCGGCTTGGGCAAAAAGGTATCCATTGGTGAAAACCGAAAGGCGGTCTAGGCAAAGTTAGGGATTTAAGCGTACGACTATGTCTCTTCGGATCACACCTTCGGACTACTATCGCGTTCAAGGTTCGAATGGCGAAGATCTTTCACTTTCTCTGTGACAAGGAGATGAGATAGTTGAAATATATGAGTACTAGCATAGTTGGAACTTAACGAGATTGTTCCATAGCTTTTACCTTTCTTGTGTATAAACAACTTAGCCATACGCCACCTTTCAAATAAGCATAAGCTTCTTTCTCTTTACAAGTTGTTTTGCAATAAGTCCAACGTTTGCTTTGAATGACTATCGCATTTGACAATAAGAATCTAATCACAAACATACGAAAAGTGAACATACAAAAGTACTTACTACGGGCTCGGTGGGACGGCGAAAGTCACCAAAGCGTTCCCACGAGCATGATCCACCAAAGGTGTCACATAACACAACTTCCCAGTGAGCAAAGGGAATCCACAGTAGCAATTCCACTCAACTAAGTAAAGTTACATGGTCTCAAGCGGTAACACCTCACCCCAGTCAAGGTATTTATCCCAGGTATCTCGATCCTTTCCTTTTTCCCGGCGGTATCGGACCCAAAACTTGGTCAGATAGTGCATCGGAGGAAACTACATCTTCATTCCCCAGCCTGGGATTACAACGGATTCCTGACTCTTCTAACCAGGTTTCCCGGCAACTATCAAATGCTCTCCAGCGAGATCTACACTCAGGTCCCCAGTAGAGCGCCTCCTAAATTTCCTCAGCAGGATCTACATACAAGGTCCCCAACGGATCGCCTCCCAGGTTCTCCTCGCGGTCATATGTGAGATCTCCAACAACGAGCTTCTCAAATCTCTACCTTCCTCAACAATATCTAGGCCCAAGACTTGGTCAGATAGTGCATCGGAGGAATCCCGAATATCTTTCTTCTCTTTCAAAGGCGGGGTTCTCACCTATTCAATCCCCCAAGCAGGAGTCAGAGATCCTCAAACAGAGCATCCGCATCTTCTTCAAGATGGATATGTCTTGAAATATCACAACATTTATCATTCATACATTACTCATCAAGTCATAATTCATGCATATGTCATTCATACACATTGTCATGCATCATACTTTGCATAAAACTAACAAATATTCTATCGAAGTTTCTCTTGTTTTCTCAAAGCAGTGTGATCCTGCAAGCAGGTCGAGATTAAGCCCGAATCGACGGAAAACTATCTGAAAGACCGCCCTTGGTTGTCCTCCGACGACTAGTCCAGGATTAAGCCCCGAATCGACGGGAAAACTATCCAAAAGACCGCCTCTGGTTATCCTCCGATAACAGGCAGTGGATCAACACCGATGCCTGAGGAAGCTATCCACATTCTTGCCAACTCTATTCGGAGTAATGCGAAGATTTATTCTAAATCTCTTATTATCAACAGCGACTGCAGAGTCTAGCGTACGACTCAGTTGCTTTGGATGGCATCTTAAGCCCATCTCCGACTATTTGTCAACGGTGCTTCACTTTCAGAATGCTGCATATATGGTTAAAAATCAATACAAACCAATAACTTCATTCAAAATGAACACGAAGTCTAACGTACGACTCCCTCCGGATGACATCTTAAGCCCATCCCCTCTCCTTGCCAGGAACGCCTACAGAGCCTAGCGTACAGCTCACTTTCCAGCAAATCCTCCTGATATCGAGTCTGGCGTACGACTTACTCCCCAGCTTCTCCAAATGGCATCTGTAAGCCCATTCCCGCATCATCAGCCAACTGCGAGTGCAAATTTTCAAGTGTACTCGAGTGTTCAATCATCTTCTACCTCCGGGTCACAAAAGACAAGCGTGTCAATCTAACCCTCCAGTACAAGAAGATTGAACAGGGGCAGCTGTCATACCCCAAAATTTGCCCTCCATCTACTCAAGAACTTTCATACATCCCTACTCAAGGATTCCTCAAGAGTTGATCAGACAAACTCTCTCCTAGACAATCAACCCAAACTAGGGTTTGGTATCTCTCAAGTCAAGATGAATTTCCAACATCTCCAATGGTCTTCATGCCTCCTCATATGCTTCAAAGATTCTCCATGTCAAGTTTCAAGCCTTACAAGTCAAGTTTCCTCAGACAATTGCTCAGATGGTTGAAAATCAGTTGTATTGGACAAAAAGTCAACTGTGGTCAACATACAGTCAAACTTCATATTTTTTTGGTCAACATCCTCATTTTGAAGTTACATTCATCATTTGATCAAGGGTTGATCATGATTCATCAAGAAAACTCAAGATTTGCTCAAAAGTCAAACTTTCTAAATTAGGGTTTCTAGGTGAAAAGTCAATGAACTTTGGTGATCATAACTTTCTCATACTTTCTCGAAATTTTCCACCAAAGCTCATTTTGAAGGAAATTCAATTCTCTACAACTTCATGTCTCACAAGAATGTCCAAAAAATGCTTCATTTGAGAGGTATAGCTCAACAGGTCATTTTCAAAGTCAACAAAAAGTCAACTTTTTGTTTTGAAGATATATTGAGCATGGTAACTCCAATTGAGATGAGACCAAAAGGTTGGTTAGAGGACTCTTAGAGATTTCCAAAAAGTCCAAGAACACTCAAAAATGTGGAAAATTGAGCAAGATGCATCATTCACAAGTTGGGCAATTTTGAAAGAATGCACAAAGAGAGATACTCCTAAAAATCAAAAACTTTGCAAATGGGCCTACTTTTTCTTCATCCTAACCTATTCCTCATGCAATTAGGAATATCCAAGCCCAATGCCACGAATTTTTATTTTATTTTCCTATTTAATTTGGAATTTATTCATTTAAATACAAATTAAATTGAAAAATAAAGTATAAAATCCAAATTAATTGCAAATTTGATTTTTATTTCTTCTTTGTGATCCAATCAATTCATTAAAAGCCAGCAAATTCGAAATTGGATCAATATGGAAAGATTAGATTGAAAATTGACCAAAGTTTGAAGATTTGATTTTTTGCAAAAAATCAAATTTGATTATCATTGATTATTGATCAATTCTTTCCCAAAACAATGCCAAATCCTTCCAGTACTTATACTTGATGCATACCAATTGCAAGAGAACGGAAAAATTGCCTTAGAAACCCTATTCCAAGTTCAAGAAAATCGTGACAAACAAGCAAACGGCAGACCTAGTTCCAGCCCTCCTCAACCGATTTGGAGGTGTCCATTGCATTCCTTGAGGTCCTTAGAGTCGATCCAGACTCTTATATCACTCAAAAACATCAAGAATCGAGCAAATACGATTTCGGTTTGTCCTTGTTTTTCCAAAATCGATTTCTGTTTTTTACGCATTATTAACACTTTTTGATTGTTTATTCATGATCAGCATCAAGTTTGCAAACTATCTGGGTAGCCCAATTGCGTTTTAGTGGCCTGGAATGAAAATCACCATGGCTAGGTTTTCTGGTTTCGAATTAGGGTTCCTTCAAACAGAAAAAATTGGACCATGAGACCATGACCAATGAACTCGGAACGATGCCTGGAATCGAACCATGTATTTACAATGCATTTATATTACTTGTACTTGATTTTCCATGTAGCGAGGGCCTTTAGCGTCGAAGAAAAGCCGACGCAAGCTTTTGAAAATTCAAAACGAAAGAGATGAAGCTTGGCGCGGAGACGGAGCAATATGAGGACGACACCTGTTATAACCCACTCGTTTCAATTTCCAAACAGTAGCGCGCGTTGGTTCAGATGGCAAGGGAGTGGGTTTTCAAAGTTTGAAGCTAGTGTCTCCAGTTCGATCCCTGGCTCAGACAGTTATTTTTACAAGTTTGCAAAACCTCATATTTTCTATTTTCTATTTTATTTTAATATTTTTGCATTGTTTTAATTAATTTCCACATTTTATTTATGCACTAAAAAATTATCAAAAATATTGTTTCTTTTCACATTTATATTCTGAAAATCTTTATTTAATTTAATAAATTAAAAAACATATTTTTGCATGCATATTCATTTTTATTTATAATTTTGCATTTAAATCATTGTAAATTCATTTTAAATTACTAAAATGCATCTAAAAATCCTAAAAATTATCTTAGCTTATTTATCTTATTTCCAGCATGTAATAATTTTCTCATATAAAAAATTGCATTTTTTCTAACATTTTTTCTTATTTCGATTTCATCATATTTTCCGATTTCTCGTTTGTTTCACAGGTTCTCCCGATTCAGACGATTCTTCCGTTTTTATTTTATTTTTCAATAATGTAATTGTATATGGGATGTAATAGTTTTAATTAGGACTTTATTTTCCGCATTTTAAATTATGTATCTGCCCCAAAGCCATGTAATAGCGTAGGATTTACTTTCCGCATTTTACATTCCGCATTTTACTTTCCACACCTTATCAATTGCTAGTAATTAGGCGTGTATGGCAAGACTAAAATTGAACTTAGCCCACTAATTTGCAAGATAAAATATCTGAAATCAACACACCTCTCTCACACACGCACCCCTTAGGGTAATTCTCTCTCGTTGCCTTACGAATTCAAATGGTCATGTCCCTCGAACGTAGAGGTATTCTAGCACCGTTGCCTTCCAAACAAATCATCATAGTCCCTTCGATACAAAGATCATAAGACCCACGATGTCGCCTCCGAATACATGATCTTGACCCTCGATTGTCGCCTACGAAAATGATGATAGTCCTTGAATGTGCTAGGATACTTCCTACAAGTTGCCTTCGATGACCATCCGATGTCCTTCGAATGTCCCGCTTACATCCTACGAATGGAGCTACCTACTAACTAATGGTGCGGCTAGCGCTATTCTAAAGGAACGTAAATCAACGACCAAATTCGAGTGGGTAATAAGTCTCCTAGTTGCTCGCTCTACCAAATGCTTTTCACACCACACTCTTTTCAAAATTCAAATTCTTTTTCAAAACAAAACATTTCCGAACACTTTGTATACACTCCTACATGAGTCATTACAAAGTCAAAGCGAAATGCCATCTTTCAAAATATTTTTGTCAAACACACAGAAAGCAATTTTTAAAAGTGATCTAAGAGCAACTAAGAGCAGTAGAATAAGCTGCGGATGGAAAGGGTGCTAATACCTTCCCTTTTCATAACCATTCTCCGAACTCAGAATCTAAACGAAGGTCTTTTTCTGTACTTTTACCTTCCCTTAATTGGATAAAAATAAAAGTCGGTGGCGACTCTTGCTATCCGCACATTTGGATACAAAAAATCCTACAAAGTCAGTTCACCGTGTTACAGCCACTTTTTCTATAGTGGCAAAAACTACGAGTATAAGCCATTGAATTGACTTAACTAAACAAATTAACAAAAGAGTCGCCACCGCGCTTTTATTTTATCCAAAGGACTAGGAAAAGAGCGAATAAAATCCTAACAAAAAGATCAGAGATCTAGGACCGTGGGGTAGTTATGCAAAGGGAAGGTGTTAGGCACCCAAAGCATCTACAGTACTCCGCAGGAACCTTTTGAAAATTTTTATATGTGTGCTAAAAAAGAGTATGTAAAAAATGGATGGTGGGGGGGGGGGGAGGAAAGAAGTATTTTTTATAATTTTTGGTTTGATAGAACTTCCAATGAGTTCCAAGCCTACATACCAACAATGTGCAATGTTGAAATCAAAACCAAGTAGTTCGGCTAAAAAAGACCAAAGTTGTGTGTTGGTTGATTTTAAGAAAAGTTAATTAGAAAAGCTACACAGAGCTCAAAAAGGTTTGAATGAGGTTAGGTGTTTTTTTGTCTTATGAAAAGGAAAGTCAAAGTATTGTTAAATGAATTGAAATTTTATTAAGAAAACAAGTTTGAAAATTCATGGACCTAAGTCCAAGTTCTTTATGAAAGCGGTTCGTGTTTTGAAAAACAAGAATCCTTTGAAACAGAGGGAAGATTTTGAAAATAAAAGAATGGGGAGGAGATGAAGAGGCTAACCTAAGTGCATAAAGTAAAAGGTTAGGGTGAAGAAAGATCTAACCGGGTGAGAAAACTAGTACTTGACATCAAGAGCCAATATCGTATCCCATCCTTTGGATTACCACATAAACAACAAATAACCAGATAAAATACCAAGCTTTAGATAATTCTATGCCTCAGATGAACTCTCTTGTTTCAAGAAAAACGCACAGAGTAACGACTGTATTTTGAGGAAATCCACTCTTAATCGAGTATAACGGAATAACCTGCATACAAAGATTATAACTAGACAAAATAGAATAACACCAAGGGCACATAAATCTCCAAGCTGAGGTAGAGGTCCTAATTCTAAGTCCAAAGGTCAAGCTCCAAGCATAAGGATAATAACCAAGTCCAATTAGAAGTTTTTTATGTTTAAGTTGAATTATTAGGTATTTTGAAAAAGAAAAACAAAGCTCAAGTGAGCAAATTCAAAATAACAAGAAAATAAAATGCTCAAATGAGCAAAGGAAAAAAGACATGAAATGTAAATGCTAAAAGTAAAGTGCATAAAAATAAAGAGCATAAAAGTAAATGCGAAAAGTAAAGAGCTGAAAATAAGAGGTAATTAATTAAAGGTTATCAAGATGACCATCTTGAAACTTGTCAAGTATATCATCAAATTGTTAGTTGTTAGTCGTCAGCAAGGTGACCATCTTAAAACTTGCGCATGAAGACTCGGCAGAAGCTTGATAGAATCAACGTGACCACACGACAAGTTTCAATTGTTTTTTGTCAAGTATATCACCGGTTTTGGAATTATCATATCACTTGATAAAAGATGATCACTATGCCAAAACTGACCTACGAAAGCGCTTGTTTTAGACTTTAAAAGCGCTTTCGTGAGTGTATTATAAAGGTTTTAACGCTTTTGTTTAGAAAAGCGCTCAGCCTACCTATGAAAGCGCTTTTGACCCAAAAGCGCTCTCATAGGTAGGCATACGAAATTTTTTCTTTAGCCTCGTCCAAATTTTTTCACCGGTTTTGGAATTATCATATCACTTGATAAAAGATGATCACTATGCAAAAAATGACCTACGAAAGCGCTTTTTTTAGACTTTAAAAGCGCTTTCGTAGGTGGCGCTGCTAAAGGTTTTAGCAGCGCTTTTTGTTTAGAAAAAAGCGCTATCGTAGGCCTACCTATGAAAGCGCTTTTGACCCAAAAGCGCTCTCATAGGTAGGCATACGAAATTTTTTCTTTAGCCTCGTCCAACTCCCCTTTTTCCATCTAGGAGTGGTGATCGAATGTGCATACGAACAAGCGTACCGATGTAGCTTGTCAGCTTTGCAGAATTAGACCCAATTAGTTGGTCATCATTATTCCAATCTACATTATATGTAATACCTCTATCTCTACCACAGATGATTCCCCGCATGATAGTTATGCCTCGTGTGATATCCTTATCTGAAGTATCTTGTGGAACATCTCCTTGTGGAATATTTTCTGAATTATCTTGATTACTAGCCATTTGACCTGTAATAAAGAAAAATAAAATAAAATTAAATGACATGTATAAAATTCCATAATCATATATATTATACTATAATGAAAAAAAATAAAATGATATAGGCTATATATATATTATACTATAATGAAAAAAATGAAATGACATATATATAAATTTTATTGAATGATATTGTCTATAATTATATATACTCTTACCTTTTTCACTAACATCTCTTTCTTTTCTTGGTAGGAATATGTTCTACTCGTCTCTTAACAACGCGGACGGTTGGATTGATCCAAATACCCTTATTATGATCATTTCTAATGCATGATTCATTCTCATTTTGATCATTTTTGGTAAAAGATTCAATGTCAACACCAATATCGCCTTGATCTCCAATCTTTTCATCAATTAATTTGTTAGAGAAAAGCACTATAGACCATTTCGTACTTGTCGGATCAGTGACATAGAACACTTGTTTAGCTTGAGAGGCTAGAATGAAAGGCTCATCCTTGTACCCCGCCCTGTTAAGATCCACTTGCAAAAATCCTGACTTATCTATCCGTATACCATTATTATTTTCAACCCACTTGCAACCGAATATAGGAATCTGTAATCTCTCGTAATCAAAGACCCAAATGCGCTCGATAACCCCAAAATACGACAGATTTGCAAATTTCGGGTTTAAGTCCTTCACACTAGATATGTGCATTGCTTCAGCTACCAAGGGGACACCACTATTTTGCATAGTACTTTTATCATCTTGTTTTTTTTTCCTTAAACCATGGTATGAAACTTCGATTGTGCTCTCGTACAATCCAATTCTCATTTCTATTCGAATTTAAACCTCGAAGAACACCCTTGTGCATTTCAACATACGGCTCAACCTCAATCTCATTGTGCAGAACATACAAATGCACTTGATCCCGTTCGACCCTTGATACTGTCACAAATTTATTTCCAATTAGCTTCTTACCTTCTTTTTTTTCAACATGAGATTTGGGGAGTCCAATTGGTTGAACATTTGACAAATATTCACTACAAAACTCAACCGCTTCTTCAACAATGTATCTTTCGGCAATACAACCCTCTGGTCGACTCCGGTTTTTCACATACCCTTTTAATATTTTCATATAACGTTCAACAGGATACATCCATCTCATATAAGCTGGTTCGCACAATTGTGTCTCTTTCACAAGATGAACGACAAGATGAACCATTATGTCAAAAAACGAGGGAGGAAAATACATTTCAAGCTCACACAAAGTAACAACTATTTCTTTTTGCAATGTTGGTAAGATCTCAAGATCGATCACCTTACTGCAAATTGAATTGAAGAAAAAACACAATTTAGTTATTGCGCTTCTTACCTTTTCTGGCAGAATAGAACGTATACCTATCGGTAGAAAATGTTCCATTATAACATGGCAATCATGCGTCTTTAAACTCTTTAACTTGAGGTCTTTCATAGACACAAGTCTTCTAATATATTTAACTTCACTCAAAAACTTACACAATATTTTTTTCTCCTTTCTAGATAGAGTGTAAACAGTAGGTGGTAGGTATGTCCGTCTTTCTTTCTTCACAGGTCCCAATTCAGTTCTTATTCCCATGTCTATCATGTCCTCCCTTGCTTTAAGGCCATCCTTAGACTTCCCCTTTATATTGAGTAACGTACCAATAACACTGTCAAATACATTTTTTTCAATATGCATCACATCAAGAAAATGTCTTACGTATAAAGATTTCCAATATGGAAATTCAAAAAAAATCTACCTCTTCTTCCACCCACCTGTGACAACTTTATGTGCAAAAGGCTTGCCAAACTGAATATTCACATCTTTCACCTTTTCAAAAATTTGATCACCTGTCAATCCAGGCGGAGCTCTACGTTGTTCGGTATCTCCATTGAACGCTTTTCTCCATCCACGATACTGATGTTTAGAAGTTAAGAACCTACGATGATCGAGAAAGACATTCTTCTGACAAAGTTTCAATCGCATGGTATCAGTTCCGTCTTCACAAACAGGACACGATTTTTCACCTTTAATGCTATACCCGGATAGGTTTCCGTATGCTGGAAAATCGTTAATTGTTCCAAACAACATCGCCCTCAAGTTGAAACTTTCTTTCCTATAACCATCATAAACCTCCACACCGTTCTCCCACAAAATCTTCAAATCTTTGATTAATGGTTCCAAGTATACGTCTATATCATTTCCTGGTTGTTTAGGCCCAGAAATTAACATAGATAGCATCATGTACTTACGCTTCATACATAGCCATGGAGGTAGGTTATAAATCATAATAATCACAGGCCATGTGCTATGCGAGATACTTTGAATACCGTGTGGGTTCATTCCATCAGTAGACAATGCCAAGCGAAGGTTTCTTGCTTCTTTTCCAAATTCAGGATAATCATTATCAATTTTCATCCACTGTGGAGAATCTTCCGGATGTCGAAATTTTCCATCAATAATTCTTTCATCTGAATGCCAAGTCAAGTGTCTTGAATCGGTTTCACTACGATACATCCGTCTAAATCTCGGGATTATAGGAAAATACCATAAGACTTTGGCCGGAGACAAGTTTTTCTTATATCGAGGGGCACCGCATTTAGGACACTCATTTAACGATGCATACTCGTTTCGAAACAAAACGCAATCTTTTGGACACACATGTATCTTATCATAGCTCATGCCAATAGAGTACAACATCTTTTTGGCCTCATACGTTCGATTGGGAAGAACATTATCCTCTGGTAGCATATCTTTCATAAGGGCTAATAACTCTGTGAAACTTTTATCTGACCATCCATTGTCGGCTTTTAAGTTGTACAACTTTAACACCGCAGACAATCTTGTGAATTTTGTACAACCATTATACAACGGTTTCTCTACATCGCTTACCAACCTCTCGAACATTTTGGGACAATCGTTAAGATCTTCTTCAAGTGCTTCTGCAATTTCTTCGACTCGATCATAATCATATGTATCTGTGCAATCGTCATTTGAAACATAGGTCCTCTTATCCCCCGATTCAACATTCCCGTTACTTTTCTCACCATGCATATTCCAACATGTATAACTTCTATCAATTCCATACCGAATTAAATGCGATGCCAACTGAATTGCGTCAACCCGGTTCCCATAACAGCAATACAAACAAGGACATGTCATTCGACTGGGGTCTTTGGCGTGCGCAACAGCAAACTTAACATACTCCAAAACACCATTCTCGTAGTCTTTCGACAATCGATTGGAATACATCTATGTCTTATCCATATCAACTAATTAGTGCACAAAACAGTATACTGCATTTCTGTCAAAACGCAAAGTATACACGGAATGGATCCGTATCAAGAAAACGCAATATACGAAAGGCAATTTAAGACAAATTCATCACAATACCAGTAATTTGAGGAAGAAATTTACCTCGGATTTATCGAACTTAAAGAAACGCGGAGAATGAGCGTCGTACGTCGAACTAGGCCGGGAAACGCTACAAATTCAAAGAAAAGAAAACTTTTATTATAAAAATGAACAAATGGAACACTTGAATAATAAAGCTGAAATGAAACTCTGAATACAGAAATTCCAATAATTAGACAAAGTACATTGCAGTAGATTTAAGGAGAAACAATCACTCACTTCTTTCTTTCTAGGTGAAGGTGCTACTAGTGGTCCGAAATGAGAGTGTGCCAGTTGATTCTCTGCTTGTTCTAACTTTTCAGCTGCAGCAAAAGAAATATCCTGATTGAGATATTCACAATTACAGATTATAGCTACAAAGTATAACAAAAAAGGAACCAACATTTGTTTCTAATAGTGAACATACAATATTTCCATTTTCCCTATTTAGTATCGTTAAAAACAATCAATCACTACCATATTATATCCCATTAAATCATATTGTAATTTTTAACTTAATAATATGTTATGCATGTATAAATCAATCAATCAACATTATACCCTCTCCTCCGTTAAATTATATTGTACTAATTGTTAATTTAATAATATGATATGATGAGTGATGGATTTTTATTTGACAAAAGGATTGTTTGTTAGTGCCAATATTTTCAACATGTATCATCCTCACCTTCTACTATTTTGTCAATTCCACTCTACAACGGTACTACTCAACGTCTTTATGCAAGCAATGGATTGTGAAATTTCAACTTCACCTTTTAACGGGTCTATTTTCATATATTTAAAGGAGTGTCTAAAGAAAAATAACTACTAATAACGAAACAACAACAAACTTATAGCATAAAAGAAACAAGTCGAATCAAAATAGAGACACTAATTTGATAATCAACACAAAGAAAAAAGTTGTTATTATTGACTCAATTATCTCTTCCTCTCTTTAATCCCCCACTCCCATGCTTTATGGCTAGCTATAGAGCAAACTATCACCTTGTCTATGGAGTGCATAATGTGAAATCATAATTTAATGCCAAATGTCCCAAATCAGTTCCAAATAAATGTAAAAAACTGCAATTATATGTTCCTGTATTCACCCAATATTTGTTCCACAGAAGATCCAAAAGGTGAGAATCAAGACTAGACTTAAAGTACAATAACCCTAAACCATAAAGAACAATAACAAAGAACAGGAACAGAGGCTGAACTAACCTTGTCTTACGGACAGGAACGGAGTGCTGTAGGGAGAATACAAGGAACAATGGAGAGAACGGCAGCAAGAAACGGATGATGAAGGAAGAACGGAGGCAAGAAACGAACAGAATGCTGGCCGGAGAATGCAAGGAAGAACAGGAACGGAGCTGGAGATTACTGCGTGCAAGAACACAGAAAGAGGAAGACGAAGATAACTGAACAAATGAGGGCAAATTTCGTATTTAGGGATTTCTAATTTTAATTATAAAACAACTTACGAAAGCGCTTTTAAAAGCGCTTTCTAAGGCCCATATATGAGAGCGCTTCTGAGGTATAAAGCGCTTTCGTATGTCCCCATATAAGAGCGCTTTCGTATGTCCCCATATAAGAGCGCTTTAAAACGAGCTTTCGTAAGTCCCCATATAAGAGCGCTTTCTAAAAGCGCTTTCATAAGGCCACCTATAAGAGCGCTTTTCAAAAGCGCTTTCGTAGGTTAGATATTTCAAATGCCTATGAAAGCGCTTTCTGGAAAGCGCTTTCTTAGGGGACCCTTTGAAAGCGCTTTTTTAAGCGAATTTTTTTTAAAGCCTACAAAAATGCTTTCTCTTAAAAGCGCTGCCAAAAATTATTTTTTTGTAGTGGATTGAGAATTTCAAATGGACAAGGTTAGTGGAAACTTGCCAAAATCTTGATTAGAAATCAACGCGACCACACGACAAGCGCCACAAGTGTTGAACCAAGATCAAAGCTCAAGTCGTCTTTTGGGGCTTATGTTTGAACATTAAAGTTCATGCAACCAATTGATCACTTTTTCCGAATCGGGACAAAATAAAAATAAGATGGAGAAGAAGAAAACATTTTCAAATTTATTTTGAATCATATGAATTTTATTCGGTCTAACTTCGTCAAAATACATAACTTTCTTTGTGGATTTGGTCAAGACACCTATCAACACCCAAATTCTATTTATGTTGAGGAAATTTGTGGCTCCAAATTAAATGCAAAAGTCAACAAAATAAATTGAAAATAAAAATCAAATAAAAGGATTAAAAGTAATTTTGAAATTAGGTTATTTAATCGGACTTTATTGACGAAATATACAAATAGTATTTGTTCATCAAAATAAAAGTCCAAGAAAATTATCCAAAGTCAAACAGAGGTCAATAAGTGTTGACAATTTTTTAAAGAATTTTTTAAAGTCAGAAAATATTTTTAGAAAATAAAATAAAAGGTGAAATAAACAAAAAAATAGTAAAATCAAAAATAAAAATAAAATGAGGCCACCAATATTAGTCAAATGACCATTGGATCCTTCCATAATTTTTTCAGAATTTTTAAATGCCAAAAAGTATTTTAAAATAATTAAAACATCAAATAAAAGAGAAAAATCATAAAAAAATATCAAATCTAAAAATAAAATTCAAAAAGATAATATTTCAAAATATTTTTGTGAATTTTTTCATAATTGTTGGACTAGAAATGAATTTTATATGATTTTTTGAAGTTTAAAACATTTAAAATATAAAATCATAAAATAAAATAAATGCAGAAAAAATGTGGACCATCTGATCATAGTCAAAACACGTTAGTAAGCTAATCCAATGGATCAGACGCGTTGTGCTTCATATGGACCTCTTTGGAAATCACACCGGATCACCAATTAAATTGAACTTTAAAAAATAAAATCAGAATTAATGTCGCGCGTTGGATGGAGTCTGACTCACAAAAGTAATCAGATCCAAGGGCTCACATCACGCGCGTATGGTAAAACCAAAATACCAGATCCAATTCAAAAAAATTACATGTCAAGTCCTCATTGGTTGAAGACAGGCACGTAGGTCGTCTTCAACCTCCAACCATCATCCGTAGTCATTTCTCAAACTGTAAAATCAATAGCAATGGGTGGTATCATTGGATTCGTCTCTTCAAGACGGTCTCAATCATATACTCACAAAAAATTTATTTACACTAAGTGAAGATCACAAGGATCAGGGAGATGAAGAGGGTGCAATGATGTTTTATTTTACAAGGTTTGATGGAGATTCTTACCTGAACGAAGTTCTCTTTCAGAGCTCTGAAACTGGACTTGGATAGCACGATTCAGGAAGCTTCAAGGCACGATTCTTATTCTGTTAGCTTCAGTGAGGTTCAAGGGAGAAGAATGAAGGGTTAATTGTAAGTTGGAAGTGGTCTAAAAGTGAAAACGAAATCTCACAAATGTGAGGTTTGGTGTGAGTTTGGCAGAGATTTTTTGGCTCTCAAAGCTTGAGGAAATGAGTGGAATGTGTCCCTTATTTATAAGAGAAGTGAATGGAATCAAAAGGGAGGGTGAATGATGCAATTTGGAGCAAACTCGTGCGCACCCATGTTCATGAAGAAAGTGTGACTTCATGTGCATCAAAACTCAATCATTATTTGCATTTTGATGTGATAATTAATCTTGGGAAGTTCCTAATCACACTTAGTCACGAAAGCAAGGCTTAATTTGGCTTATAATCAAGTTACACGCGCAAATGCACAAACTGATGGTGAGTGTAAAATAAGTTTTGGCTCAAACTTTGAACTGAGGCCAAATCCAATTCCCTCGTACGTTTCTTGATTTTTCTTGAGCCAAATGAATTATTCAAAGAGTATAACACAATGCAAAAAGAATCAAATAAAATGGATGCTTGAGTTGAGAGATTGAGCCTTTAGGATTCTTACAAAATCATTGATTTTTTTGGCTAGGCCTTGGTCAAGCATGCCACTTTATAAAAATGACCTATAATGTTTCTTCTTCAAAGTTGCCCTTCCACTCAAAATTTGATCTTGATTTTCAATGGTGATATGAAGTAGACCTCCCAAGGAACATTTGGCAAAAATAATCACTCAAAAATTCCAAAAATTGAGAAATTTATGACCTTGTGAATTTGATGAAAATTTGTGAAATGACCTATAATATTTTGACTTCTTCAAGCAACTTTCATACACTTCCAATATTCAAGGCTTATATGGAGATAAGGCTCACATCTTCAATATTGTTTTGCAAAAAGAATGACCTCAAAATGATAAATGATTATTAAGATATGTTCATTTGAAGTTGATTGACCAAAAGTTAAGGAATTCATCAAGGACTTGTGTTCTTTTGACCTCATGGGCAAGTTTCCAAGCATTTTATTTTCTCACCAATTGAACTAAGTTATATTAGACATCTTTAGGTTCATTTTGAAATAAAAATGAGCTCAAGGAGACAAGAGAGGACCAAGTTATGATCCTTTGGAGTCATACAAGATAGATGAAGCATCAATCTAGAGGGTGGGCAATCATAGACTTCTAAAACAATCTTTTAATCCATTAAACTTCTTGGATCCAAGCATATTTAATTGGAAGTCCGATTAAGAATCAAATGGATTTGATTTCATCCATAAACTTTACACAAACATCAATATATGGTCCTCAGAAGTCCAAAACTCTGGTTTCAAGAGAGATGGCCATAGGATGGAGAATTCCTTGAATTTGATGATCTCTTTAAAGCATGAAGCATAAATTAAATATAAGGTAGCATATTTGATGATAATAGAAGTTTCCAATGAGAGACAATACTTTCAAAATCTTGAGAATTGATGAGAGAAGGCATGAAAATACACTCATGGACCTATCAGCTCTTTGAGGAACTTGTGCACCATTCACCTACAATATTTAGAGATAAAAGTATACACATCATGGTTAGTCAAATATCAATCATCACACACAAGCAATAATCACTTCCACAAGGTGCTTGGTGATCTCCCAAAGGGCAAACCCTACAGATAAGAGAGAGAGAGAGAGAGAGAGAGAGAGAACCAATTTGTATTCTTTATGCAATGCAATTGTATGAAGTATGAGAGAATATTAGGGGAAAAAATAGGGGTACATCAGAGGGATGCGATATTACTTATACCTGACGATATTTCGGATGCAGCATTGGTGGGAGACGCCATAAAATCGTTTGTTGCATGACCGTCACACCTCATTTGCATAGATGACGAGAAAAGTTGAAAACCGTTATGAAAATTTGAGTTTTCAAATTTTTTACGACCATTTAACATACATTTTATTTACATGTTAGGTGATTGGACAAAGTACGAACAATTGAAGCCGATGGTTGATACATAAGTGAGATTGTTCAAAATATTCGTGAGATTGTTCTAAATACTCGTTTATTTATTTGTTTATTTATGTGAGATTGATCTAAACATTCATTTATTTTCTTTCAGAGTTATGCAAATTTTTCGATCACAAAGAGGTGTTCAAGTACCAAAGAGTAAATCAAACAACATAACATGGATTAGAGTGCAGGTATATTTTCACAATTAATGGTATAGATTGCGACTATTTCATCTTAAGGTTTATGAAAGAGATTATTCTTTCGAATGAAATAGGTATTCCAACCATGGTATGGATTTCTAAGTTATCATATATTTTAATATTTGACACATATTTCATCTAATTAAATATTTTTAACTAAATCATATTATGTTATATTATGTAGTATTTTGATGAATTCAAGACTTCTACTTACTCTAAAGATTAAATGGATGAAATTAAGGAGGATTGGTATCAATTCATCATTGAGTTGAGAATTTTATAAGGTATTGACAATTTTGAGTATATATAAATTTTAGCTACTATGTCGTTGTTAGGTGGTAAATTGTGTGACAATGTTGTTGTTGTTATGCGGGTCGAAGAATAGTTTTGTTTGTATCATGGTATGGATTTGAGAAATTTTAATTGTGAATGTGGTAAATTATGTTGCAATGTTGTTTTTGATAATTTGTGTTAGATTTATATATTTGTTGGTTTTGTTTCAGGTATAGGTGCATATATGTCATTGAACTACATCAAAATTAACGTTATATGAAAGTCCATTTTGACGTTAATTTTTGGATATCTTGATCGTATAGTAAAACTTTATAGATCAATCTCAAACTTTATACGTATGATCTATATGATGATATGTTTCAATCCAACGGTTGATTTTAAAAAATATTAATCTGAAGTGACGTTTTTGAGCGAGTGTAACTCATGGTGTAACTCTTCGGGTGTAATTTGATCCTTCCTCTATATGTATGTATATGTATATATCTATATATATATATATATATATATATATATATATATATATATATAGAGAGAGAGAGAGAGAGAGAAGATAGAGATAAGAAAGTTCATATTGTTGTTGTTTTATAGCATTGAATATGTAGAATTGTTAAGGATATACCAACGATAAGATTATGTATATATTGAATATGTTGAATGTTAAGGATATGTATTAATTGTTACGGATATATCAACGATTAAGTTTAAATATTGTTTTAATTAAAGCATTTATATATAAAACTGCAAATTTGGTGCATATATTCAATAGATTGAAGCTAAAAATATAAGCTGTAATTTAAAATTTGGTGCAAAGTTGAAAAGCAGCGCTTATTTGAGTGCTTATTTGTATAGGGTGCTTAAAATCTAAGCTGAATATTTTAAAATTTTTTTGGACATTAGACAACACTTTTATTTAAAAGCGCGGCCTAAATGGTACCTAAGAAAACGCTTTTAAAAGCATAAGCGTTGCCGAAGAAGGCCTTTAGACAACGATTTATAAGAAAAGGCTGCCTAAAATAGGAAATAAGGGAATTCTTAAAAAGACTTAGGTAGCGCTTCTAAAAGGGCTGCCTAAGGGGTGCAAAAAACAACGTTTCTGAATAAAAAAGCACTGCCTAAGGGAGACTTTAGGCAACGCTTATGGAAAAAAGCTTTGCCTAAAGGCAACGTTAGGCAACGCTTTTACATTGAAAAAAAGCGCTGCCTAAACCTATAGCAGCGCAGGATTAGGCAGCGCTTTAAAGCGTTGCCTAAAGCTAAAAAAGGCAGTGTCTAAAGGCTTGTTTTGCGTAGAAAGGTGTTTAACCAGTGTTTGTGGTTTTTTAGGTGTGACAGAGATCTTCGATTTGAAAGAAGAGTTAGTGGAGTTACCAGATGGAGGTTGAATGTTTCGTGGTGGGAACAGTGCACGGTCAAGAAACTTCTCCTCCTGCAACTAAGCCAAGTGAATAACCTGAGTTATGGAGAGTGGTTGGAAATCCTATACCTCGTGACGAATCATCGATTTAAGACCAGAGATAAAACATCTGAGTTAAAATGGCGGTGGTAGTCCCAAGATTCGATTTGCCAAGCTTTCAAACTGTGTTTGATACTCCTTAACTTCGACGTCCAATAGAGCTTGAAGAGATCACCTTTAGGATTCTGATAGAGTGACAGGGTGAAATGAGATTCCAAGGATTGCAAGAACGCAGGCCAGGTGAGCAGTTGGTTGTTCGAATGCATCCAGTGACAACACCCAAGTGCGTCACCTTCCATATAGAATAAAGCGATACACAAACGTTGGTCATATGGAGTGCGGTGGTACTGAAAAAATTGGCTGATTTTGAAAATCCACCCTAATGGATCTAACTCATTAAAGCGAGGGATGTCGAGTTTCATGATGGTTGTGGGTGGTAGATGGATATCGGGACCGTGAGAAGTGAAACTAGGTGGCGGTATTCGTGAATGGAGGTCTTGAAATTAGGAGGTGAGGTTGTTGATGTTATCGGAGACGCTAGCCTGAAAAGATTGTTGGATGTGGAGGAGTTGGGTGAGGGTGGCAGAAAGTTCGTCGAGGGAAGGTGGATGTGGAGTCATGACGCAATGAAAGCACCACTTGTAATGGGTTGTACTTTAACAAAAAGAGAAAACTATAGCTATTAAGAAATAAATTCTACTTGCATCAATTACTTGCTTTATTCCATGTAAATTTTAGTAGTTAAATAGTACAAATGGGAAATAGAATCCAATGCTGCTAACGATTTAGTGATATCACCTCATTAACAAATTGATGAGTCATAGCTAAGGAATATTCTGCAGTTGTAATTTACTAATTCATGACAAAGTCTTTGAAATGCTTGGGCTTGTTCTCCTTTCTCTTGGGCCTTGGTGTGGGTATGTTCTCTTCTTTCTCTTCCCAATATTCATGGGCCTCCTCCTCATATGGGTCCATAACAGTGTGCGTAGTCAAGAAAAGGTTGTTGGGACAATATAAACAGTTACAGGTGCTATGGTATAAAATTGTTAAGAGGTCAAATACTTAATATTTTTGGGGTATAACAGTTGCCCCTGTTCAATCTTCTTGTACCTGAAGTCTTAGATTGTTATGCTTGCCTTTCGTGACCTGAAGGTAGAAGATGATTGAACACTCGGAGAGGGTTCATCTAGTGAACCCTTGAGAAATTCTTGAGTATGGAGATGTGGAATGTCTTAAGAAATAGGAGGGAAAATTTTGGGGTATAACAGTTGCCCCTGTTCAATCTTCTTGTACATGAAGTCTTAGATTGTTATGCTTGCCTTTCGTGACCTGAAGGTAGAAGATGATTGAACACTCAAGTACACTTGAAAATTTGCACTCGCCCGTGTATGGAATGAGATCGTCAATTGACGATGCACTGGAATAGGCTTATATATGTCATTTGGAGAAGTGGATGCTGGAGAGTGAGTCGTACGTTAGACTATGTGCTTGTCTTTGAATGAAGATGACTAGTATGTCTTGATTTTAACCATATATGCAGCATTCTGAAGATGGAGAGATTTAGGCGTGTAGTCGGAGATGGGCTTAAAGATGCCATCTAGAGAGATGATATGATAAGAATTAGAATAAAAATTTGTCTTGGCTATTTCTAAAATGAATAATTCTTCAAGATGTAGATAGTTTCACCGTCTTGTTTCGGGTATTAGTCTGTATCTTGCTATCTGTTGATAACTTGCATAGTCGTTCAGATAGCTTTCCCGTCTTGTTTCGGGTATTAATATTTTGACCTTTCACCTGGAAAATAAATTTCACCTGCTGGGAAATTTAGCTTAAAAGGATATGGTTAATTATATGCAAATTATGATGCATGTGAGATAATGACAATGCTAATGTATGAATGTAGATGTCGTGGTATTTCAAAACATATCCATCTTGAAGAAGATAGGAATGTTCTGCTGAGGATCTTTGATTTCTGCTTGGGGATGCAGTTGTTGGAGACCCTGAATAGGGAATAAGAGGGATGTGAATTCCTCCGATGCACTATCTGACTAACTTTTGAGTCTGGATATTGCTACTATCGGGGAATGATAATCATTGGGAGATAACTTTTGATGATTGGTTATTGCTCGGGGACCAATGTAACATGATAACTTGAGAAGATAGATAAGTTTTATAGGATCACTGCTCAGGGACTCACGTGATGAAGTAGAGATAGATAATTACTGCTCAGGGACTCACATGATGAAGTAGAGGTAGATAATCACTACTCGGGAACTCACGTGATGAAGTTGATAGGATCACTTCTCGGGGAATCACGTGATGAAGTTGATAGGATCACTGCTCGGGGACTCACGTGATGAAGTTGATAGTATCACAGCTCGGGGACTCATGTGATGATGTAGATAGGTTACTTCTCGGGGGCTAACGTGATGAAGTTGATGTAGATGTTGCTGATTAGAGTAGTAGATTTGTTGGAGAGATCCGCTTGTGTCAGGGGAGCGAGGGCTCTGTGGGGATTATAGATACTATCATGTATGGATTGAAATGACATTGTGGGGATGTACGAGTAACTTTAGTTGTCATCCCAATTCCTAGAGTCTGTAGTAATTGCGGTTTCTGTTCGCTTTTCGTATGTTTGTGAATAGATACTAATTGTCAGATGCATATAATCATTCAAATCAAACATTGGACTTTATGCAAACAAAACAGATAAAAGTAAAAATGGAACTGGAAAAGGGAAATTGTATTGACTTTGAAAAAGGAAACATATAAATAGGAAATTCGTGTACAAAGAGACAAATATCCTAGTAAGAGGAAATTGTCGGAAAAATTTAGAAAATAGTAAAATCTATGTGGAAACAATCTCGTTGGGTTTCAACTCTGCTATTGCTCATATATTTTCGACTATCTAATCTCCTTGCTGTTAGAAGAAAGTGATTGAACTGATCTGCGCCATTTGAAGCTTGAATCTTGATAATGATGTAGTCTATAAGTAGATGATCTGGACGAGACATAGTCGTATTCTCTAATCCCTAACTTTTTCCTAGTCCTCCCTTTCGAGTTTTTAGTCTACCGGGATACCCTTTTTTTCCCAAGCCACCTTTGCAGGTTTTTGACTTGCCGGGTGTATATTTTTTGTATATATGTCCTTAGCTTTTGCCCGAACCCTTTTGGTTCGCCAGGACGCCCTTATTTTTTCCTAGGCTAGTCGACTTAGCGGGTCTCGTTTATGCGTAGTATTTTTTGACTATGTCTGTGTTCACAGGATGCAGGAAGTCTTCTCCGTCCATAGTGATTAGGATCATGGCTCCGCCAGAAAATAATGTCAAGACTATAAATGGTCCCTCATATGTGGGATTCCATTTGCCCCTGGGATCACCTTGTGGTAAGATGATACGCTTGACTACTAGATCGCCCACTTGGTATGCTTGGGGCTTGACTTTTCTATTGAAGGCTTTGATCATGCGTTTCTGATATGCATGTCCATGGAAGATGGCTGCGAGCCGTTTCTCATCAATCAAGTTAATCGGGTTAAGTCGAGTCTGGACCCATTCATCTTCGTCTAACTCTGCGTCCTTGAGTACTCTGAGAGAGGGTATCTGAACCTCGATAGGTAGAACTACTTCGATACCATATACGAGAGAGAAAGGGGTTACCCCTGTGGATGTTCGTACTGAGGTGCGATAACCGTGGAGAGATAATGGCAACATTTCATGCCAATCCTTATAAGTCACTGTCATCTTTTGTGTGCTCTTCTTAAGATTCTTATTTGCGGCTTCCACTGCACCATTTATCTTTGGACGATATGGAGAAGAGTTGTGATGCTTAATCTTGAACTGTGTGCAGAGTTCTGTGATCATCTTGTTATTAAGGTTGGTACCATTGTCTGTGATAATACTTTCGGGGATGCCGTATCGACAGATGAGATTATGTTTGATGAATCGAGCCACGACATTTTTGGTAACAGATGCGAACAAGGCTGCTTCTACCCATTTGGTAAAGTAATCAATAGCGACGAGGATGAACCGGTGTCCATTAGATGCGGTAGGTTTGATTTCTCCGATCATGTCAATGCCCCACATTGCGAAAGGCCACAGGGCGGTTAGAACATTCAATGGAATTGGAGGTATGTTTATTTTTTCTGGGGTATATCTGGCATTTATGATAAGATCGAGCATAGCAATAACAATCAGCTTCCATAGTGGACCAATAGTAACCTGCTCTCAAAATCTTCTTACCCATTGTATCTCCATTGGAGTGAGTACCAAATGCGCCTTCATGTAACTCTTCCATAATTCGTTCAGTTGTTTTCTGATCTACACATCGGAGTAAGCCCAAGTCATGGTTGCACTTGTATAAGACGTCGTTACTGAGAAAGAAATTGGCGGTAAATCTTCTTAGGAACTTCTTATCGTTGACAGATGCCCCTTCAGGGTATTGTTGAGCCTCGAGGTACCTCTTCACTTCGTAGAACCAAGGTTTCTCCTCTACACCTTCGGTATCAAGTTCGCATAATATGCTGGTTCGTCTAGTCTTTCAATAGTGATCTCAGGAGCTTCGTTGTCCCATCTGACTTTGAACATAGATGACATGGTAGCTAACGCGTCTGCCAACTAATTCTCTTCTCGTGTGATATGCTCGAGAGTGATTTCTTCGAAGTAGGGGATCAGATTCAACACATGTTCTCGATACGGAATGAGATTTGGATATTTCGTGTCCCATTCTCCTTTGATTTGACTAATCACCAATGCTGAGTCTCCATATACTTGCTAGAACTTGATCCTCAAGTCAATAACAGCTTTGATACCCATGATGCACGCTTCGTATTCAGCCATTTTATTGGTGCAGTTGAAACGTAGTCTAGCGGTGAAAGGTGTATAACCGCCTTTAGGAGATGTAATTATGGCGCCAATACAGTTACCAAGTGCGTTATAAGCTCCATAAAAGACCATGGTCCATCGGGATCCTGGCTCAGGTCCTTCGTATTGTCCAGGCTCTTCGTAATCAGTGATTAACATAATATCCTTGTTTGGGAACTCGAAATGCATAGATTGGTGGTCATTTATGGCTTGATGAGCTAAATGATCAACTACTACGCTTCCTTTGATTTCCTTTTGGGTAGTATACTGGATGTCGTATTCGGTCAAGATCATTTGCCATCTTGCTATTCTTTCGGAGAGAGCATGTTTCTCGGAGATGTATTTTATCGGATACATATTAGAGATCAATAAGGCAGCGTGAGTCAACATATATTGTCTTAGTCGGCGAGCAACCCAAGCCAAAGCGCTACAAGTTTTCTCGAGCTGTGAGTATCTTGTTTCACAGTCGGTAAACGTTTTGCTAAGGTAGTATATTGCATACTCTTTTCGACCAGACTCGTCATGTTGACTCAACACACACCCCATTGAGTTCTCTAATACTGTTAAGTACATGATTAGAGGTCTTCCTTTGACTGGTAGTATCAGGATAAGAGGTGCTTGTAAGTACTCCTTAATTTTGTCAAAAGCTATCTGGCAATCTTCGTTCCACTTTACCACTTGATCTTTCTTCATGAACTTGAAGATTGGCTCACAAGTAGTAGTTAGATGTGCAATAAACCTGGCAATGTAGTTCAGACGTCCTACGAAACCTCTGACTTCCTTCTCAGTACGGGGAGCTGCCATTTCTTGAATAGCATTGACCTTGGCGGGGTCAACTTTAATACCTTTACCACTGACGACGAAACCCAGGAGTTTTTTGGACCTGACCCCAAAGGTGCATTTGCTCGGATTAAGTCTCAACCTGTATTTCTTCAGTCTATCAAACAGCTTTCGCAAATGATTAAGATGTTCTTCTTCAGTATGTGATCGAGCTATCATGTCGTCGATGTAGACCTCTATCTCGTGATGTATTATGTCATGGAATAAAGCCACCATAGCACGCTGATATGTGGTGCCAACATTTTTTAAACCAAATGGCATGACCTTGTAGCAGAAAGTGCCCCACTATGTAAAGAAATTAGTCTTTCCATGTCTTCGGGAGCCGTCTTGATCTGATTGTTGCCGGAGAAACCATCCATGAAGGAGAAAATTTTGTGGTGAGCAGTATTGTCAACCAGGACATCAATATGTGGAAGCGGAAAATCGTCTTTCGGGCTCGCTTTATTCAAGTCTCTGTAATCTACGCACATGCGCACTTTGCCATCCTTCTTAGGTATGGGTACCACGTTTGCAACCCACTGTGGATAAGAAGTAACGGCTAAAAAACCGGCATTGAACTGCTTCATAACTTCGACTTTGATTTTCTCGGACATCTCAGGACACATACGACGAACCTTCTGTTTTACAGGGAGAAAACCTTCTTTCGTTGGTAGTCGGTGTACCACAATGTCAATGTCTAGACCTGGCATGTCCTTGTAGGACCAAGCAAAAATCTCGATGTAGTCTCGCAGCATCTGGATTAATCTTCCTTTAACACCACTGTTCTCAAGACCCGCTCCTATCTTGATTTCTCTTCTGTCTTTGTCGGTACCTATATTCACAACCTCGACTGGTTCTTCGTGTAGCTGTATGGCCCTTTCTTCTTGCTGTAGTAGTCTGGAAAGCTCTCCTGGCACTTCACAATCTTCCTCACCTTCGTCTTCAGCATGGAAGTGGTCTTTAATTGGCGATATTTCTTTTACCAAATACAACTTTTATGAATTTTGCAAAAATTCTTTGCACTTCTTGACTTAATGGTTAGGAATTTTTTCTTCCGATCTTAGTGTCGGGTTTTTATAATCGGATTATAGTACCCATAATACTCTTTTAATCATTCCTAGCTTCAAATTTTTTTTTGATATAATGTATTATAGAATTGCTTTTTCTTATCTTTGACTAGAAAGTGTAAACAACTAACTTTTCCATATAATATCTTCACACATAGTATACGCAAAATTTTTGGCAAAATATAAAAAATAAGAAAAACAAGTGAACAAAATGATAATAGCTACGCCATGATGAGTAACACTCAACTATAACCAAAAGATAGTAATAATTTAAAGCGTGACACTAACTTTTTAAAATAAATTTTTTGAGGAAGGTGTCTATTGATTTTATGTGACATCCCCCACTTGGTTACGTGAAGCAATAGAGCTAGCTAGCTACCATATATGTATAGATAACCTCCTATATATAATTCATTTTTCCAAGCATTAACTTACTATATAAACACATACCTTCATTCTTCTATTTCCATTCTTGTGGCTCAAGAAAGAGTTTAAGAAAATTTTGAACAGAAAAAAAATAATGGAATGTTGTAACCAAAAAAGGTTTGACAGAATGAAACCATTCTTAGCTGTAGTGTTTTTGCAATTTGGATATGCTGGTATGGATGTTTTATCCAAAGCTGCACTGAACAAAGGAATGAGTAATTATGTACTCGTCGTTTATCGTCACGTCGTCGCATTCATTGTGATTGCTCCATTTGCATTGATCTTGGAAAAGTAAGATTAATCTCCGTCTAAGTTCATGTCAATATTTTGTTAACATGAATTTGAATTAAAGTAAATAATGCTACAAATTTTTTACAGGAAAGTTAGGCCAAAGATGACATTTTCAATCTTTATGAAGCTAGTGGCTCTCAGTACGCTAGAGTAATTTTTTGCATGGCTAAACATTTTCTTTTTTTCATCAAAAAAAGTTATCATGATTCTGACTGATATTGGTTAATATTTTATGACAGACCGGTAATCGATCAGAATTTATATTTCTTGGGAATGAAGTATACAACAGCTACTTTCGCGGCCGCTATGTACAATGTCTTACCTGCCATAACCTTTGTCATGGCTTGGATTTTCAAGTAAATTTCAACTCTTTACTAGTAGATAAAAAACTCAATTACCAACCGAAATTAGAGACAGACATAATTTTGTCTAATTTAAATTTCTGATAGTAAAAACTATTTACAAATTTTTTTTCAATTAATTGGTTTATTTATTGTGTCTAGGCTTGAGAAGGTAAAAATGAAAAGTGCACATAGTCAAGCAAAGGTGGTTGGGACATTAGCAACAGTTGCAGGTGCTATGGTTATGACATTGTTAAGAGGTCCAATACTTAATATTTTTGGGACACATGGAAATAGTGATCAAATCCAACATAGTAGTGGAGCAAATCTTCAACATGCAATAAAGGGATCAATTATGATCACAATTGGTTGTTTAAGCTGTGCTTGTTTCATGATTCTACAAGTGAGTTTTCATCTAAAAAAATCAAATGATATTTATATGTTTTCTTCTTCATCTCTATTATCTATGAAGCTCAGACACACAGAACACAATACCAATAGTGACACTGTGTTATCACACCGACACACCTTTTTTCAAAAAAGTCAGTACTATTTACTAATACAGTTTAATTAATTTTTGTAGACAGTAACACTTGAAACGTATCCTGCTGAATTGTCACTTACAGCATGGATATGTTTATTGGGAACAATTGAAGGTGGAATAGTAGCTTTGATTATGGAAAGGGGTGATTATTCTGTTTGGTCTTTGAACTGGGATACAAAACTTTTGGCTGCAGTTTATACTGTAAGTTTTTTAAGCTTATTAATATTAATGAACCCAATCATCACAAACTTTTGATAAAGTTTAAGAAAAGTATTTAAAAAAAGTGATTAAAACTTAAATCCCTTTCTAACATCCAAAGGCTACATAATAGAAAAATACACACACCATCATCATGCAATAAATAAAAGTGTTTCTGTTCAAAAGAAGAATATATGTCTTGAACAACATTGCCATTTATAAGTTAATCACAGATTAACTTACCTAATAATTATTATTATTATTTATTCACATGCAGGGTATAGTTTGTTCAGGACTGGCCTATTACATCCAAGGAGTTGTTATGAGATATAGAGGTCCAGTTTATGTAACAACTTTCAATCCTCTCAGTATGGTCATTGTAGCTATCATGAGCTCTATCTTTTTGGCCGAAAAAATATTCCTCGGAAGGTGATTATCTCTGACCGTATAAAATATCTTTACACTGTGTAAGAGTTAAATTTGTAAAATAAATATCAATATTTTGATAAATTTTGCAGGGTGATCGGAGCTGTTGTGATTATTATAGGATTGTATTTAGTGGTGTGGGGTAAAAGCAAGGATTATGACACACCAAGTTCAATTATTAAAGATGAAGCATTACCATATATGGAAAGTAGAGAGAGCAATGACAAAGAGGAGAATCCTAATCCTAATGATAAAGTCATCACTAGCAGTAACTTTGTTGCAATAATTCGAGATGATCAAGTGTGAAGAAATTAAAAAGCTTGTCACTTTAACAGTCTAGATGGTATTTTAATAGCATCAACTACGTATGATTTGTACTTGAGGTATTTTAACAAAGACAAAACGGACAAAACAGAATATTAAAATGCAATATTAGTGATTCAGCATAAGATCAGAATAACTATAAAAATATGTGCTGTTGTTTGTAATGTGGCATTCTGACTCAATTGCGGCTACTATTATTTTCAAGATATCTTCATATTTCTGCTCATTGCCTCGTGTCTTGCACTGCTGTCGCATCACAATAATGGTTAACAGTGTTTACTATATTTTGTCATATTCTTGCTATTTAACAAAGTCTCAATAGTGCTGCTATAATCTTATCTGTGCAATGATATTCTTTAAAGAGTTATATGTTGGGACTGAATTCTGAATAGTTTTGTGAGATATTGGATCGAACTCTATTGAGTCGAAGGATGCTAGGATTGTTAGCATCAAATTGGGTCTGTTTGTTATGTTCAATTGGTTAAGTTAGCTTGTATCCTAAGTTAACTTGTAATGGGTATTTGTGATAAAAGTCCATTAGTTTAGTATGTTAGGTTTATTATAAATAGCATACTAGTCTCTCATCATTGAATACTACAAATCCTAATTCAGTGTGAGAGAGTTATTTGTTATTCTTGTATACTTGTAATCTTGTTTTGAAGATAAAGGAAAGAATAGCAGTTAATAATCAATCCTTGTGTTCATCGTGTTCTTCATTCTTTTTCCTTACATTGAGCAACAAGTTTATATTTTGTTTCCAAGGCATCCGATTCACAACAAATTGGTGCGGTGGCGTGAGAAGATGCCTTCGACAAAGTATGAGATTGAAAAGTTCACGGAGTGAACGATTTGGTCGGTGGCGCTTGAAGATGAAAGCCCTATTGGTTCGGCGAGGTTGTTTGGAAGCGTTGAAGGAGAATCGACCATGAGCGAAGCTTTAACGGCGAGAAGACGACATGATAGAGAAGGCCCACAATGCAATTTTGTTGAGCCTTGGTGATAAGGTTCTTGACGGTATCAACGGAGACGGCGGGGTTATGGGTGAAACTTGAAAGTTTGTACATGACCAAATCGTTGGTGAATCGACTCTACCAAGCTTTGTATTCATTCAAGATGATTGAAGACAAAGTGTTGGCTGAGCAGTTGGATATGTTCAATAAGCTGATTCTTGATCTTGAAAATATTGATGTGAAGATCGATGATGAAGATCAAGCGTTGTTGCTATTGTGCGCGTTGCCCAGATCATATGCCCACTTCAAAGAAACTCTCTTGTATGGAAGGGAGTCCCTGACCTTTGAGGAAGTTCAATCAGCCTTGTATTCAAAGGATTTGAATGAACGAAAGGAGCATAAACCTTCGACGGTCGGTGAAGGTTTGGCCGTTAAAAGAAAATTCTTGCGAAAGGATAATAAGTTCGACAAGAAGAAAGGTAAGAGTCAACAGAAGTTTTACAATGGTGAAGCATCTGGTATTCGATGCTATCATTGTAAGAAGGAGGGTCACACAAGAAAAGTGTGTCCTGAACGCCTGAAAAATCATGGAGGAAAGGATAATGGCAATGCATCTATTATTCAAGATGATTTCGACTCATCTGATGTTTTTGTGGTTTCGAGCAGCAACTCGTCGAAGGAATGGATTATGGATTCTGGGTGCACTTGGCACATGACCCCAAACAAAGACTTGTTCGAGGAATTATGTGATCAAGATGGTGGATCTGTATTGCTGGGAAACAACAAAGCTTGCAAGATTGCAGGTGTGGGATCTGTGAGATTCAAACTCCATGATGAGTCAATAAGGTTATTGATCAAGTCGTATGTACATTTGAAGAAATTTGATTTCTCTTGGTGAACTCGACAAGAAAGGATATGTTTTCAAGGAGAGAAAAGTATCCTAAGAGTCATGAAGGGGTCAAAGGAAGTCTTGAGGCGTGAAGAAACAAGGCCCTTGTGGCTGAAGTTGTAAGTGGTTCGACAAATGTTGCATCCACGAAACTTTGTCGAAGGCAATCGCACATGAGATTAGCCCATGTCGTTGAAAGGGGTTTGGTCAAATCGGGAAACAAAATTTGCTTGGTGGAGACAAAGTCGAAAAGTCAAGTTTTGTGAACCACGTACTGGAAAATCTTGCAGTGAAGTTCAACAAAGGCAAACAAAGAACACATGGATCCCTTGATTACATCCATGCGATCTTTGGGGCTTCAAGGTGTCCATCACATTCAGGAGCAAGGTATTTTCTATCCATAGTAGATGACTATTCCAGAAAGTTATGGGTACTCATTCAGAAGACTAAGGATGAAACTTTTGAGAATTTCAAAGGTTGGAAGACTCTGGTCGAAAACCAAACTGGCAGAAAGGTCAAGAGGTTGAGAACCGACAATGGTCTTGAATTTTGCAATGAGGCATTCGACATCTTTTGTGCTGCCTCTGGTATTGCAAGGCACAGAACTACTGCAGGCACTCCACAACAAAATGGTTTGGCTGAAAGGTTTAATCGAACCATCATGGAGAGAGTTAGATGCATGTTGACTAGTGTTGGCTTAAAGAAGGTGTTTTGGGCTGAGGCTGTTTCGAAAACAACATATCTGATAAACATATGTCCTTCGACTGCGTTAGATATGAAGACACCTGAAGAAGTTTGGTCGGGACATCCACCAAATCTCAACAAACTGAGAGTATTTGGTTGCGTAGCCTATGCTCACATTAGGCAAGACAAGGTCGAACCTAGAGCTCTTAAATGCATGTTCATGGGATACCCTGAAGGAGTCAAAGCTTATAGGCTATGGTGCCTAGAGTCAGGTCACAGAGGGATTATCACCAGTCGAGATGTTGTTTTCAATGAAGCTGAAATGACTTTCAAGAAAAATGATGATGTTGGTCATATCGACGAAGAGCGGAAGTGAGATTCCGTTGAGGTGGAGCATGTTGATGTTGAATTGCATATCCCGGATAAAATCAAGAAGCGAGGATCTTGATGAAGTTGAGGAAGCGATGACTACCTATTGGCAAGAGATAGGACACGAAGAGTCATCAAACCACCTCAAAGGTTTGGGTATGCAGATCTTATAGCTTATGCCTTAATCTCTGCAAGTGAGGTTCTAGACGAATAACCAAGAGACCATAAAGAAGTTATAAGGAGTCGAAATAAGACTGAATGGTTGAAGGCTATGGATTATGAGATGAAGTCTCTTCATGATAACAAAACTTGGGAATTGATCAAGAAACCTGTTGGAGCCAGGTTAGTCAGCTGTAAATGGATTTTCAAAGTTAAGGAAGGAATCGAAGGAGTGGCGTTGAAAAGATACAAGGCAAGGTTGGTTGCAAGGGGTTTCACTCAGAAAGAAGGTATAGATTTCAATGATGTGTTTTCTCCTGTTGTGAAGCATAGGTCCATTCGAATGTTGCTTGCCATGGTGGCACAATTCGATCTTGAAACAGATGGATGTGAAGACGCGTTCTTGTATGGTGATCTAGATGAAACAATCACGATGAGGCAACCTAAAGGGTATGTGCAAGTTGAATATATGGCTGACCTGAAGTTGGAATAGGAGATTCGACAAATTCATGACACACATAAGTTTCGTTAAAAGTCGGTTAACGTGTTTACTTGATTTCGTCACGGTAATGCATTTGTTATTTTGTTACTTTATGTTGATGATATTCTCATAGCAAGTAACAATGTCGAAGAGGTAATGAGGGTGAAGGCAGAACTCAATAAGGAGTTCGAAATGAAAGATCTAGGAGCGACTTGGAATTGACATTCAAAGAGATAGAAAGCAGTCGAAATTATGCTTATCTCAAGAGGCATATTTACGAAAGATTCTCGAAAAGTTTGGTATGTCGAATTCGAAGCCCGTTGTGACTCCAACAAACCCTCAATTCAAGTTGAGTATTGATCAATGTCCCAGTACTGAGGTCGAAAGAACTTATATGAATAGCATCCCATATGCTAATGTAGTAGGTTCTCTGATGTATGCTATGGTTTGTACTAGACCCGACATAGCATATGCAGTAAGTCTTGTCAGCAGGTACATGGCGAATCCTAGAAAGGCTCATTGGCAAGCATTAAAGTGGATTTTAAGGTACATAAATGGGTCTCTGAACAAAGTCTTAATTTATGGTGGAGCCTTTGGTGAAGATAGTAAAGCAGTAATCGAAGGATATGTCGACTCTAATTATGTAGGTTGTATGGATTCCAGAAAATCTATTTCTGAATATGTTTTCACTATGTTTGGTACAACTATTAGTTGGAAAGCAACACTTCAGAAGTTTATTGCATTATCAACCACTGAAGCGGAATATATTGCTTTAACTGAAGCTGTGAAAGAAGCATTGTGGCTTGAAGGTTTTGCTAAGGAGCTGAAATTTCAAGGGGAAGTTATCACTGTTAAATGTGATAGTCAAAGTGCAATCCACCTGTGGAAGAATTCAGCCCATCATGAGCGAACCAAGCACATTGATGTGAGGTTGCATTTCGTCAGAGGGGTAATCGAGCGTGGAGAAGTCCAAGTGCCGAAGGTTCTAACAGATCATAATGTTGCTGATATGATCACCAAGATATTGCCTAGTTGTAAGTTTTTCCACTGTATGCAGTTGATAAAGCTGCATGAAGAAAACTAATTCGTTAGTTGATAATAGAGTTTGTTCCAAGGTGGAGATTTGTGAGATATTGGATCGAACTCTATTGGGTCGAAGGATGCTAGGATTGTTAGCATCAAATTGGGTTTGTTTGTTATGTCCAATTGGTTAAGTTAGCTTGTACCCTAAGTTAACTTGTAATGGGTATTTGTGATAAAAGCCCATTAGTTTAGTATGTTAGGTTTATTATAAATAGTATACTAGTCTCTCATCATTGAATACTACAAATCCTAATTCAGGGTGAGAGGGTTATTTGTTATTCTTGTATACTTGTAATCTTGTTTTGAAGATAAAGGAAAGAATAGCAGTTAATAACCAATCCTTGTGTTCATCGTGTTCTTCATTCTTTTTCCTTACATTGAGCAACAAGTTTATATTTTGTTTCCAAGGCATCTGATTCACAACAAGTTTTAATTCAAGTACCATTTTAATTTTGATCAACAAATATCTACATGAAAACTCTATATACCAATTTTTTTGGCTATTGATCCTCAATGTTCAATAGGGATTGTGAAGTGTAAGGATGGCGAATGGGCATGACTGTCCTGGCAAGGCTTGCTCTGCAAAAGTTTAAAAATAAAAAAAATGGAACCGAGAGTTTATCTAATGATATTTGATTTTAACATCAAATTTGTTTTTCTCATATCTTCTTCGGTCCAATCTACATCGAATTTATTTACTATCCTATCATTAAAAGAGAAGACATGAATAATCAAATCTATATAATATATTAACATCAAATCTTCAAATAAAAACTCTAATATTTGAACAACTAAACAATTTACAATACAGAAAAATATTCTAAAATATTCCACATCAGCTTATTTGCTAAGTTGGCTTATATTAAAATCAAACCTTCACATAAAAATTCTATTATTTAAACAACTAAGCAATTTACAATACAAAGAAATATTCTAAAATGTTCCACATCAGCTTATTTGCTGAGTTGATTTAAATTAAATTATCGTTACATATTTTAGTCAAATCAAATATACGAATGAAATAAGGTCACAACTCACAACCCTTAAAATGATTACACTCATTATTATTATTATTATTATACTAGAATAAGACCCCCACAATGCGCGTGTGGTGCGAAAGATTGCGTGAGTTGTAAATAGAATTTGTTGAAATAAAATAAGATTTTATTTATAGTAGATAATATTTATTATAGAAATATATAATAAAGATAATAAGATATGCATAAAAAAGGAAAATAGTCTAATTTTACTTGAAAAGAAATACATTTATGAATAATGAAAATGCAAAGTGAGACATCAAATGAAATGTTAAAACATGAAAGAAGTCTTCAAATTTGAGATATTTTTTTGTGCTTTCTTGTTGTTTTTTCCTTAGAGGATTTGTTCTTCCTTTGTTTTGCTTGAATGGATTTTCGAGTCTTTAAATTGTGTATGAGAAGTGAATCGTCGTCAGAGGACAATATGTGAAGTTAATTGTTGCTGCTGTTGTTTTTTGAATTCTCTGCGATATGTGTTTCATCATCTGATGATGTTATGATAAGCTTTTGTTTAGCAATGCGACTTTTTGATTTTATTTTCTTGTATGGTTTAGCATTGATGTAGTCATCATCATTTCCTCTTCCATGTTCTTCTTCTTGTTTTTATTCTTCTTTTATTTCTTCTTCTTCTTTTTATTTAAAATCATAGGTGGTGATATGGACTCCTACATGTAATAGGTATATTGTTAGTATTCATAAAGTTGGTAGTATATTTGTGTGATTGTAGTATAAATTAAATTACTTGTTTAATAGGTGTTTTCAGAAATGGTTCTTGTAAAATAGTAGTTGGTACAAAAGTTTGTGATATTGTATAGATTTGTGACACTTCTTTTAAATTTTTTTGAGACAATTTTATTTTAAAAATAAGTGTACGGTGACAAAGGTTCTATAGTATTGACGGTGGAGACATATTAGATTGTTGTTGCAAGATCATTTGAGTTGTTGTATTGAGTATTTTTGTGCTTCTTGATCAAACAATGTCAAAGTCGCTTTAGTCGTTTCATCAAATACTTTTGACATTATCTTGAACCCGCGATTACATGTTTTTCTATATTACTTAAGTATAATAATTTTCGATGACATGGTTTATGATTTGAAATGTCTAACCTTGATTTTTGGTACTTGAAAGGTGTTTTACATGAAAGACATTTCAATTCGTGATCTTCTTGTTTAAGTTTCTTCAGACATTTTTCACATCTAATGTAATTTCATCCAAATATATCATCAATTTCGTTTATAGTTGCTGGAATTGTGAAGAGAACCTCCTATATTTAAAAGTTTGAAAGTTTGGTAAGTAAAATAACTTTAGCACTATATTTACAAAAGAGTTCACAAATAAAATATATATAATGCACCTGAGTATCTGATTGTCATGTCATTGCCATTAAATTTTGAATTGTAGTTCTATCTTGAGTCATTCTCGTTTGTGGTGACATATTTGAAAACTCAATTATTGGAATCTCTTTTATTTCTAGTTGATCATTCAATGGACTGTAAAGTTTATACAAAATAAAAAGAGACGGTGAAAGAGAAACTTCAAGTTTTAGTTATCTAAAATGATAATTTATAAATGTTAGTAAACATATAAAGCATATTTGATGGGTACATTACTTTTTTAGGAGTTGAAATTCAGGAGTTTCTAGATTGATGTAAATCCGAGTAGCTGAATAGAATATGTATAACGTATAAATATATAATTACCTCTAAACATCTTCACTGTTGTAGAGGTGATTGCAACAATGGTGGTTTTTTTAAATTATTTGTCATCAAACTTTCAAATTAAATAGATATTTTTTCCATAACGTGGCCTTAACAATTTCATTCCTATGAATAAATTATGATAAGAATGATTAGATTCATTTTAATTTAATAAACTTAATTTAGATATGAATATACGAATGACCAAATATGTGTAGTTGAAATCTTACTCTTGTGGCCTCAATTGAAGTCTTAGAATTTTTGTAGGTTTTTCTTGTATGTAAATATGTTCTTCATGTTCAAGAGAATGAAGGACTCTAACTATGTCTGAAAAGAAACATGAATATAGTTATATAATATAATTTATATTGTTGTAGAGTAAATTGTGTATGACACTGCCAGAGAGAACATTATTGTCTCCGACTCTTTCTTAAATTGTTTTGAAGGTAACAAATTCAAAAAAATAGGGTGGAATTGTGGAGTTTGAGTCCTGAATGTTTGTCACATCAGTCATTTGCAAAAATTGTGCATTTTTAAGCCCTGTGATTGATTTGTGTGTTTCATTTGCCGAAACTATTTTTATATTTTTTATTGTATATAATGTTATCTCTTGGATCATTCTCTAAATTGTAATATAAGATATTTGTTTATTGTTATATGTAAAGAAGTTTCCTGTAGAAAAAAAATAAAAGACTAAAAAATTAAAATAATAATTTGTAACAAAAATAATAATGTTAAAGTTTTAGAATATAAAAATTATATTTTGTGATGAAATACAATATTATGAATAAAAAGTTATTACCTTCTCATCTAACAAATGATTCTATGAATGTTTGTTCTTCATCATTTTGCATATTATAAACGTCCCACAATCGAACCACTCTTACTCGAAGTAAACAATCTTCACGATTGGTGCTAAGATCTAAGACTAAGTTTTTCATTACTTATGATTGTATGAATATAAAATAAATATAATTGTTGATATAGTGTGTTATTAAAAAAATTAAGATGTTGTTGTTTATATAGGATAATGTGTTGGTAACAAGTTTTGTATAATGTCTTGTTTTGTAACTGCCAAATAAATGTAATTGTTATAATAATAATAATAAATAAATAAACATTCTATGTAACGGTTTAGAGAAATATGTAATTGAAATTCAATTAGTTTATAATTATGAAAAAATTTAAATAATAAATAATTAAATACATGATTAGTTCAAGTTCATCAATTCAAACATTACGTTTCATAAATTAAAAAAAATTATTTTATATATTGTGATTATATCATGTGTTATATTTTTTTGAAAATCGTGTAAATATTTATATACTGAAATACATATTTATTAAAGTACTTATAAAAATAACATATTTTATTTTCTTAATATTTTAGTATATCCTATTAATATTTGATAAAATATAATATATATATATATATATATATATATATATATATATATATATATATATATATATATATATATATATATATATATATATATATAAAAAATGACTTACGAAAGCGCTTTTTTTGAACTTTAAAATCGCTTAAAATCGCTTTCGTAGGTGGCGCTGCTAAAGGTTTTAGCAGCGCTTTTTGTTTAGAAAAAAACGTTTTCGTAGGTTTACTTATGAAAGCGCTTTTCACCAAAAAGTGCTCTCATAGGTAGACCTAAAGCAGCGCTTTTTTCTGGAAAAACGTTTTCATAGGTGCCTACAGAATGCCATAAAGGCATTCTAAATTAGGCCTATGAAAGCGCTTTTCCAGAAAAAAGTGTTGCCTTAGGTCTACCTATGAGAGCGCTTTTTCATAAGGCTAATAACTCTCTGAAACTTTTATCCGACCATCCATTGTCGGCCTTTAAGTTGTACAACTTTAACACCGCAGACAATCTTGTGAATTTTGTACAACCATTATACAACGGTTTCTCTACATCGCTTACCAACCTCTCGAACATTTTGGGACAATCGTTAAGATCTTCTTCAAGTGCTTCTGCAATTTCTTCGACTCGATCATAATCATATGTATCTGTGCAATCGTCATTTGAAACATAGGTCCTCTTATCCCCCGATTCAACATTCCCGTTACTTTTCTCACCATGCATATTCCAACATGTATAACTTCTATCAATTCCATACTGAATTAAATGCGATGCCAACTGAACTGCGTCAACCCGGTTCCCATAACAGCAATACAAACAAGGATATGTCATTCGACTGGGGTCTTTGGCGTGCGCAACAGCAAACTTAACAAACTCCAAAACACCATTCTCGTAGTCTTTCGATAATTGATTGGAATACATCCATGTCTTATCCATATCAACTAATTAGTGCACAAAATAGTATACTGCATTTCTGTCAAAACGCAAAGTATACACGAAATGGATCCGTATCAAGAAAACGCAACATACGAAAGACAATTTATGACAAATTCATCACAATACCAGTAATTTGAGGAAGAAATTTACCTCGGAGTTATCGAACTTAAAGAAACGCGGAGAATGAGCGTCGTATGTCGAACTAGGCCGGGAAACGCTGTTAAATCAAAGAAAAGAAAACTTATACTATAAAAATTAAATAGGATGAATGTACATGAACATTTCACTAAATGACATGAATGAATGTAAGTGAAACTATCAAGATAAACCAACGGCAGTTACCAAAACTATGCTACAACCGATTTACTCATTATTCTCAACTTAAACATGTAGCAGCACAAACTCATTATATTGAAACTTCTCTAGATAACATACTAACAATATCTGAAACGCTTCATCCACTCAAAACCAACAAATAGAAATTATTTGTAATTGTCAAACATCTTACATGTTTTGGCACTGTTCTTTTTGTTATCTTTTGAAATTTGAATCCATTAGCGACTTAAACTCGTCCCAATAAATGGTATCATAATCTTTGATTTGAGAAAGCTAGCGACTTAATATCGAAATGCTCGAGAAGAGGTGTCTTGTTGTAAAGTGTCAACGGCGGTACAAGCATGTTAAGGGAAAACATTGTTGACTCACACTTGAGGGAGGGTGTTAGCATAATAATACAAGTGTGAGTAAGTGGGACAATTGAATATTTATAAATGGGAGAATCCACTCACCTATCATCTTAAAGTTTTGGGTGAATATGTGGTGTGTCTTTCACAAAGATGTTTATTTCTCAACTTTGTATGACCGCTCCTAGTGTAAACTCCCCCCAACAATATCATTGTCTCTATTATAATTCACGCAATATAAATTTAGTAATCATATTTTTTCAAAACAAACTCTTAATATATTTAAAATTATAAAAAATAAACGAGTTAATTTATGTGTGGGTCTTAATTTAATTTATATATTATTTGTTAGTGTCTGTTATAACTGACACTACCTTTTCTTCAACCCCTTCGTTTTTTTCATTTGGAGCTCATTTTTTTGTTTATTTTAATATTAGTGTCGGCTTGGATCGACGCTATATTTTTTCATCCATATTTCTTCTTTTTTTTTTTCATTAATTTTAATTGGTTTTTTTATTTGTTTTAGTGTCTGCTTAAACCGACACTACATTTTTTAGCCCATATTTCTTTTCCCTATTCTTTTTTTTATTTGGTGCTCAATTTTATTTTATTCTTTATTTTAGTTTTAGTGTTAGAGTAGATTGACGTTAAGTTTTTATTCTCCCCTTGATTTTTTTCGTGCTTAATTTATTTTATTTTTGTTTTTATTTTAGTGTCGACATAGACAGACGCTAATGATTTATTTATTTATTTGGTACGTGAAAACTTATGAAACGAAAATCGACCCCATTTTCACAAACATTCATCTGAAATCTATTTCCTCTTAAATATAAAACCCTATGAATTTCTCTCTTTCATATATGCAACTCTTCTGTAACTCATTTTCCCCCTCTCTTCAAATATTGATTTATATATTGAAGCTTTTCTTCCTTTCAAATGTGTTCTAGGATTTATATTCATAATATTTAAGCGTTCCTTTTTTGTTTTCCATAAATTGACCTTACATGATTTGAGGGTTTCAATTTTATACTTTTTCGTTGAAGGTAAGAGATTTCAAGGAGCGGACAAGCTCTCCAAGATTAATAGCTCTTAACAGTGCATTGAAAGTATCTTTTTATTTTTTGATTTTTTTTTTATTTTGATTTTGGATGTTTTAAGATCTAGCAATCTTCGTATATTTCTTCTTTTTGCAGTAGGGATTTTTCTTTTGCATGAGCTTCATAGATTTTGCGGGGTGGTTTTTTTTCATGTCCAAGTAACTTTTATGTTTGAATTATTCCTCTTTTGATAAGTTTGAGTTTTACATTCAAGGTGTTTGTTTAATTGTCACAATGAATTTGTCCATAATGGTTTTGAGAAAAACATGTTACTAACGACTATAACATTCTTGTAAGATGATATTGTTTGTTTAGAATGTATGGCTTCTTGTTTGGTTTAGTATAAGTTTAGATTAATAAGCTTGAGTTAAAGGTTTTGAGTTCACATGTACAGTTTATTTACCAAATTTCATATTTTTTTCACATGTACAATTTCGCTCATTCATGTCCAACGTCCTTGAAAGTGAAAACTTTAGGGTATGTTAGTCTGCTTTTCCTTGGTGTAGATTTTGATTATTGTTTTGTTTAGGGTATTATCAATTAGGATATTTTCTGACTAAACTATAATGGTTTATTGATGAAGATGTTTTTGCTTATCTGTCAATTTGAATTCATAAATTGTGTTATGATTGAGAGCAAAGTTAGAACATGGTTTTTTTCGTTTCAATATTGTCTTTAAAGACAAACTCATCCAAAGATGTTTCTATGTCTTCTTCTGTAAAATCTCGATCTGGAAAATTCTCTTGTTGTAATGGTCGTATAGTTTTGTACCAATGCAAGAAGGGACAAAATAAAAGAAGGTTTTTTTGGATATGTCCATTTTGGAGGAGTGATGAGACATGTAATTTGTTCATATAGGATGAAGACATGGAAGCAAAAGGTGGAAATGATGATGAGAGCATTATGCAGTTGGAGTTGGAAGTTATGGAAGCCATGAGATATTTGAAGGCCAAATATGTAGATTCAAAGAAGAAAAACAATAATTTAAATATTATGTTTTATTATCTCCTTTATTGTTGATGTTATGTTGAAACTGCAGATCCAGTGAAATCTACGTATTGATCTTGTTTGTCAATGAAATGTTAGTTTTAGTTAAATAATTGTTATGGTCAGAAACAAGCATTGACACCAATGACACAATTTGGCAATAACAAGTACCAATGACACCAGAGCGACACCAATGACACCAATGACACAATTCTACCTTATTTTTATTTATATTTAAAATTTAAGTATATTGTTGGATTAATTTTATCCTTTCCTATATGTGTAGTTATCTATTAGCTAATGCAACAATTGTCATGCGGTTTCTTTTGAGTAAGTATATTGCAAACTGTTGAATTTTCAATTACAATTATCATTTGCCTTTTGATTTGAATTGAAGCTAGGTTATGTGTATTATTATGAAAATACTAAATGTATCCTAGGGGTTACTCCTTCTACTTTAAGTTTAGGAATCATCGTACATGGGCTAAATGTAACTCAACTGATTTTTATATATTTAAATATTCTCAATAAAGACATGAGCATGACTGTAACACCCCAAATCTACCCAAGGTTTTATATACAAAAATCAGAGTAATTTAAAATTTCATACAGTAAATACTGAGGCGTCACATCATCAAACCAAATCACCTTAAACAGTTTACTTTAAATTATAAATTTCGGATACATAGCATCGCTGGAGAACATAAATTGATTCATAAAAATCAAAACATCTTCTTTATTAAACTTCCTTAACCAATCATATTTTCATAAAGTATGATTCTTCTTTACAAAAGGAAAGCAACAAAAGAACAACAACAATGACAACATAAATATTCCCCCCGAGTGCTACGTATCAGAGCGACACCGACACGACTAACAGCAGCTATAAACTCCATCTTCATAACCTGCACATTACCAATATATAGGTAACGACGAAACAAGTAAAGGGTGAGATACTCCAAAACATATAATTAGGCATGATAAAATATATATAATTATATAGTGTCGGAATTATAAAGGGTATAGATTAATAAGTGTAATTCCAACACAAAAACAAAACTTACTTACTTTACTCATCATCCTAAGGTGTATCATCTACACTATATCACCATAACCTCATCGGCATAAAACGTCGCAACAACACATAAACTCCCATCGCCACAAAATCATCACGAGCTAACACATCACTAATTAACACGGTAGTCTTAAACAACAACATCAACCAACAACATTAAATAATGCTAATAATATAAGCAACACAAACAAATCATCACAAATTGGCTAAAGCCCATCTTCGCTTTTGGCGTAAAGCCCATCTTCGCTTTTGGCATAAAGCCCATCATCGCTTGTGGCATAAAGCCCATCATCACAACATCATCACAAACATCACCACATCATATCTCATCGCAATTCAATATCATCCATCAATCAACAAAAACCCAACGTCAAACAACTCAAACATAAACATAACCGACTCCATGAGACACGACTATGTTATGCATGTGGTACCCATCGCTTTGTCCGTAATTAGGGACACTTGGCATAAAGCCGATCTTCGCCCGGCATAAAAGCCATCATCGCTTGTCATAAAATCCTCTTCGCTTGGCATAAAAGCCCTCTTCGCTTATGAAATGTATGTGACTCGACAATAAAACAACACAACACAAAAACAACATCATCTCTCATTCAAATTGGCATAAAGCCCACATCGCCATAATTTATCCAAAACTAGATAAATATATCATCGCATCATAATTGCATTATGCAAACATCACTAATAAATTCATCAAAAGTCATGCATTCACAAATCGAAAGCATTTGTCAACAACATTAATATAATCATCACATTATCATGTACAAAGACATATAACCGCATCGCATAATCAACAAGTATTTACTAACTAATACGTCGCAAAGATTATGTTTAATCACCCAATCTCATTATCGATTTGCTCACTAAATTCTACATACGGAAAGATAGTCAAACACCTATCATCGCTGCAAAAGTCATCTCTAATAACTGGCATTACTCCTAATCGTCAACATCGCAATCGGATTCTAAAGGAAAGTAAGAAAAATTCGAATTTTGGAGGCTACGGAGCTGCAACACGGGCACCGTGTTGCAACACACCGATGTTGCAGGGCGAGGACACAACACGGGCACCGTGTTATGACACCCGGTCGCCGCACTCACCAAAATTTCTCTTTTTGAGTTTTTCTCATTCTTCTACCATGGTTTTCTTTCCCATTTCCATACTCTTAATTCTACAAGCTAGCACCTAATACATCCACCAACCATACTCCTAATCCAACTCTTCTAACCCATTCCAACAATCAACCAACAAAACTCATAAAATCAATCTATCAATTTTTCTCCCAATTCAAACTACAACCACCCAACATCTCTTATCACTAACTCACCATCTCTTATCACTAACTCACCATCTCTTATCATCAATACAACATATATACCTCCATTACAACATCAAACCATATTTCTACCATCAATTGAGAAGTTCAACAACAACAACAAAACACCAAAACCATGATAAACTATAAACCCCATTAATGAAAATACCAATTTTTCCTAAATCCACAACATATCTATCAAACCCTAACTATATGGAAAGGAAAATCAAACCCCTTACCTCTAGCTTGGATGATCCATGGTGATGCTACAAAGCCCAACCTCAAGCTTCCTCTCTTGCTCCCTTGCTCTTCTTCTTCCTCTTCCCAAAACCCTCTCTTCTCTCAAGCTTCTATGTTAGGTTGTTGTTGTTGGAAAAGGAAAGAAAGACAAAGGAAAGGGTTTTATATTGTTGTTTTCTTACTAGCCATCCCAATATCTATGTTTGGTTTTTGGTATGTATGAATGGAAGGAAAACAAGGAAAGTGTTTGGATGGAAAGAAAATGAGGAAAGTGGTTTTTATGATAACCTTGCTAGTAAACTAAGGTGTAAACCCAACTTTTCCCAAATAATCCTCACACTTCTAATTTATTCATAATATCTACCAATATTATTAATTCACTCAATTAAAATAATTCCGGGGAATTAAATATCGGATCCGAATAATATTTTACCGAACCGAACGGAATAAAACCCGGACCTAAACACAACGTCGCCAGATAAATTAATAGATATATTAATTAATATGAATATTCTCGTCGCAAAATGAATATCGATCGGTAATTCGAAAATATTAATATAATATATTATTAATTAAAACAGGGCGTTACAATGACAACATTGTGACATTTGCAATTGTGTTTGATCATTTATATATGTTTTTTAACAGAATAAAATATGAATTCCATCCCTTGGTACGACTCTCAGATCTTATTACATATCTATATTTGAGATATATACTGAACATGAAAAATTAGAAAAAAATGTTTGATTTGTTACCATATGGCAGTGAACTAATATGCAACAATCCACCATAAAATACCAGAAAAGCTTTATTGTTATATCTATTTATTTCACTGGATTTTTATGATGTTTTTGGTATTTCATGTTCCTTCATATATTTATGTAAACATGTTCTAATCTCTAATGTTAAACAGGAAGAATTCTTGATAGCACAAGTTTGTGTTTAAACGTGCAACTACAATGACAAATACCAAGAATCAATCGAGGTGGGTTATAAAGTGGGAATAATTTATGCATGTTTTCCCTTTTTCTCAAAATATAACCCTTTTGTTTTTTGCTTAATGGTTCTTCCCGTAAAAAGCCTTAAATATTGTAACTACAGAAAGAGGATGTTTGAAGTATGTGAAGAATTTTTTGCTTGAGAGTACCTCTACTAGTGAACTAACCAGGAGGCTTGTGCTATGATTGTTTTGTATTTAGATGTTAGTACTTAGGTTTCTACTTGATAAAGGCTAAATTTCTTTCAAAATATGGAAAGAAAAGGTAAGTAAAAAGAGAAGAAATTATCGGGCTTGATGTGCATCTCAATGTATTTTGAATACATCTACAATAAATAGTTGCTATTTTGCTAATTTTTATTATATGAATCATTATTTTTATGGTACCTTCCCCTAATAGTTAATATACTATGCATACAACCTTTACTTTTTATGATCATTAAGGTATGAATCCTTCATTCTTTGTACCCGTAGTCGGTCAAAATGCATCATAAACATTCAATATGTTCATAAAAATGATAAATATGTGGCCAATTCTATGTTAAACAATGAAATTTTAACTATCATTGACCTTGTTGTAGCTGAACGAGAAAAAAAGAATAGGAAATTAGGTTTTCAGTCATTGTATCCATTATGATACTACCAAACTTTGTTTGAGCATTATGATGTGTTGAAATGTAGGATGGACTGTGTTATCAAAAATTAATCTCGAAATTCTAGGAGAATTGTGCGCAAAATCCCAAGAAACAATTGCAGAAGCACTTCCAAAATTCTATGGTATTGGTTTTACAAATTATATTTTGTTTTTGGGTTGAATTTGTCTTCTTTGTTAATATCTCTTATAAGCCAATACTCTAATTATCTTTTATCATAGTCTTTCTCTTTTGGATGATAACTTTGACGTTTATAATGGTAAAGGGTTACAAGTTCAACCTTGTGTACCACAATTGCATTTAACAAGGTATCTGCAAGATTATTTGAAAGGAAATTCCTCCTAATATTAATAACAAATTCAGGAGAGGACGATTATCTCGATACTTATCACCTACTTAGACAATAATATCATTACATGCAAATCAAGTAAAATTCTTCTATATCATCTTCACACAATCTAACTTGAATTCCATATTTACCCTAGATTGGTTTCTAAGTATATCTGCTCATTTTTGTTAGGTATAACGAAGTTGAACCATCAAGTTTAAAAAAGCACACACTACTGCAAATAACACATGTAATGTCGGACGCGAAATGCGTTTTACCTTGGTATTGGAAGCGGGGTAAGTAAGGTCGTCATGAAAAGTAAAGACGTATCATCACTTTGTTTAAAACACTAAGTGATATTTTAATAGCGCATGGGTTCGATCCCCAACATCTGCATTTTTATTATTTTCCTAATAGCGTCTCATGTGTCTCAATTTTTTAATAAAACCGAAGGGCAAATTAGTAGTATTTTTTTTAATTTAAATCGGTTATATTGTTTACATAGAAAATTAATAAAATATTTTATTTACAAAATACAATGTTTTTCCAGAATATTAAACTAGTTACATTGTTTACACGGAATATCAATACAAAATTTAATTTTTCCATGAAGAACCATATGTTGGATTTTCAAATCCTTGATATCCTGGGAAGATAAAATGGTGGAAAGAATATATTTTCTATTGCTTTTCATTGCATTTGTTTCTGATATTAACAAAAAAAAGGGTTAGATAAATAAAGGGTTAGATGAAAAAAGAGTTAGATAAATAAAGGGTTAGATGAAAAAAGGGTTAGATGAAAAAAGGGTTAGATAAATAAAGGGTTAGATGAAAAAAGAGATAAGTAAATATTTAAGTACACAAACTTTAAATGCAAATAATTATATACTCTTGCAATCCATCATAGAGAACACTTCATAATAAAGACTCTTGCATATCTTAAAATGGAGGATAGTTTCAAGCGCTTCAAATGACGTTCTATTATCAATTTTTCATATTCAGAGTGCTTTTATAATGAAGTTTAACCTAGGTTTCACGCGGATCACTAGTAGCAATGTCTTGATCGTTAATAGTCATGAAATGGACGATAAGGATTTAATTAAGGGCAATGACCAATATCATCAACTTTAAAGCTAAAATATCTTCTCGGTTTTGTGAAAACCCGAGGTGCAAATAATTTTTTTAATTACATTGTTTACAAAGAATATCAGAAACAAAATATATTACAACAAATTCCCACTAGTTCTCAAGGCTTACTGAATTTAACAAAAGCATAGCCTTTATTAAGCCCAATTCTGCAAATTAATAGTAAACCACACAAAATCATCAATCATCATTGTTTTTAACGAATAAACACTTAATGTTCTTGAGAAGGAATTTGGTAACGTACGTGAAATCTATTGGCAAGTAGACAAAATCAAAAGAGAAAGTTTTTTTAACAACAAATCTTTGGTGGAATCCAAATTTTCTTGCATACCTCTATGTTAGAAATATATAAAAAAAAAAACCTCATAACTTATCCATCTTCAGATAAGTTATTTTAGTTTATGCACTTGCAATCCATCTATGAGATTTGTTCTTAAGTGTGTCTAGTTTAAAAATTTTCATGACAATGGACATTAGTAAGTATTTCATGTATCTAGTGCGGTTACATATAGGTTAGAAATAGGGTGAAAACTGATAAAATAAGGTATTTATATTAAAATATGACTACTTTATCCCTCATATTTAACTTATAACTGAGGTATATTATGTTATCTATCACCTCGACTTTATGGAAAAAAACGAGGTGGAATGTTTTTTTTGGACTTACATTGTTTACACAAAAAATTAAAATAAATATTTTAAAAACAAATCTTTGTTCCTTTGAATGAATATCTTCGCTGATATATTATCTATCACCTCGGTTTTATGGAAACACCGACGTGAAATGTATTTTTTTTTTACTTGCATGATTTACACACAAAAAATTAAAATAAATAGTTTTAAAACAAATTTTTTCTCCTTTGAATGAATATCAGCACCAATAACAACATCAACACCATTGTGTGAGATAGATTTCAAGGGCACAAAAAACGTTTACTTCTATAAGAACATTGAAGATTTTTTCTGCCTTGCAATCCATCCCAAAGAATGATGCAATTTTGAATTTAGCGCGGCTACAAATAAGTAAGTATTAGGTTAAAATTTGTTTGCTTTTTATAGTGTAATCTGATTAATAGACCCCTCAGTTATATCGTAACATCGAATGGTTAGTTAATTTATTTTACAATTTTAATCAAAATAATACATAAACTACATAAGTTAGGATTCGAAGTGCGTCCAGAATAATTTTACCCCTTGGATTTATTAGAAACTGATGTAAGTTGATACTTTTCTAATTAAAAAATATAATACATGGCGCACCTAGAAATAATACCTCATTTTTTTTAGTTGACGTGAAAGCTCCGTCATGAAATACGTTATTTGTTGTAGTGACATAACCAAGCTTCTTCTATAATTGATAGTGCTAAACAATCACATTTATTAGCACTTTTAAAGCGAAGGAAACTCATTGGTGAACATAGTATGCAGGTTCAGTTTCACTTCCTATCTTGGTTATTGTAATTTTACATTTAAATATTTCGTATATGAATATTTCGTATATGGTCATTACCTTGTAGAATATATATTCTTTATATTGCTGATGGATGTAATCTTGACTTACATTTGAGTTATTATTAGCATAAGTTATTTTCTATTTGAGCAAGTTGAAAATGTCAATATGCATATATTGATGAGTTCAAAGACAAGTTGTCATGCCAATGTCCATTGTGCAAATGTGAAAATACCTTTGGGGTTTATGAGTGCAAATGCAATAACGACTTGCTTTACTCACGAGAAAATGACATGTGTAGTGTGTTTGAATTATTGAAATTGTATGTGTTATGTTGTGTTTGAATTATTGAAATTGTATGTGTTATGTTATGTTCTGTGGTCCTCCCAAATTATACTTAGATGTTTATTAAGTGATAAATATAAATTTTTTTCCCATTCTTAGTGCTATTGTAGCTGAAGTTTGTGGCATAGAATGTTTGATTTGAAATATTTGAGCCCCAAACGATTAGGATGACACCTTAATGATGTGCAATAGCTAGATATATTTTTCTTCCTTTTATAAACTTAAAACTTTTCTTTAAATAGAGCCAACCTCGAGCCTATAAATAAAGGTCCCTTTTCTCATTTCATTTAATCCTTAATCGTGTTTTGACACTTTTAAATCTCTCTCTCTCTCTCTCTCTCTAAAGTTTTTTTAAACTTTTTATCACTAATGTTTTAGCCTAAGTACTTTTATGAGAAAAGTCCTTTTGTGAGTGATGTTATATTTGTAATTTTGGATATGTTTGTGAGTGAGAAAATACCTTTTGTGAGTGAGGATATATTTGTGAGTGAGGATATATTTATAAATTTACCAAGGGAATCTTTTGTATATACCTTGGTTGAATGCTTGCCATTACGAGATTTATTTGGGTTAGAAGCTAAATCCATTAATAGCTTTGATTTGGGGATTGTGTGATTAAATCCTAGTTTAGGTTGGAGATCATCCCGTGATAAAATCTCCTAGGTTATTGGTCAACCTAATATTAAAACCAAGATAGGTTGAAGCTTAGCCTGATATTACAAGCTTCATAGGTTCAAGATTATCCTGATGTTAAAATGTAACAAGACATTTGATATTCCAAAAGGTTTTGAGCTCGATGTTTAAGAAGTTTGAAGACTAACATTTCCAAGGTTATTTTTTTATGGAAATAAAAATAACTGCTTCAAATTATTCATTGGTAAGGAACATTGCCCACTTCACTCTTAAGCTTATTTGGAAGAAAAGATTCAAAAGCTCACACCTACCGTCTTGTAATATTTGGTTGAATATCAACCACCATTTCCTTGTATAAGGGGGTTCATGTGTCTTTCCTAGTAAAATCTCTCATTTATTATTGGATACTTTAAATATCAACACTTGAGGAGAAGACTAGGTCCTTTTGTTTGAACCAAATAATTCACCCCTATTGTGTGTGAAGTTTAAAGTCCAACAATATGGTCCTGTGTGTTGTACAAGTAAAATGGGTTTTGACGATGATGACTTCTGAAAAGAGATCTTTTCTAAACACACATTCACTTTTTGATGATAGTAAATTTAATATTTGGCATGCTAGCTTTAAAAAATTTCTTCAAAGTTTAAATCATAAATTAAGGGAAACAATAGTCAATGGTATGATTTACCATACTCATCAAGTAAATGATGAAGTAGTGGATAGACCATATTCACTCGGGATTGATGAGGAAACGAAAAAGATAGAAATAGATATTAAAACAAGGAACTTTATAATAATGTCTCGAGATGATAGTAAAATTTATGATGTGTGCCATGGTAAAACATCCAAGGAAATGTGGGATGCTCTTGAAAAGATATATAGAGTTTCTCCAAGTATCAAATGAGAGAATATGAACACACGAGGCAAAGAATATGTAGACACCAAGCATATATGTTTTTCTAGATTTAGAAATATTGCAATTTTTGTTGGAAATTGTATTAATAACAAATATCTAAGAATTAAGAATCGTAAGTTTAGTCCCACTCTTAAATAAATAGACGGGAGCCTTCATGAATTTAAATAAAAATCAATAATGAAGGTATTTTTAGAGAAGATGAACAAACTAGTTCAACTACTCAAAGATGAAGGAATCTAAAATGAAGAATCATCATCCCCGTCTTAATCCTATCATACAACTAATGTGTAACCCATCGAAAAAACATACTCAATAGTTGAACGATCTTCAAAATATTAACCATCAAATGAAGGATATGATTGTTACAGAAATGACAATGAATATGAATAACTTTTTTCAATATTGGAACAAAGAAGAGAAGAAGAAACATAAACCTCAAGGAGAAAGATGAAACAATCATCTTCCAACTAAGAAGAAATATGCTTAAATCCATCCTTCAAGGGATATTTTATTCTAGGTATAAAACCTTCCTTTACACAGCTACTTATAATAAATACTCATTTAGTAGAAGCAAAAATTCTTTCAAAGTAGAGATTACTAAGCCTAGAAGTAAGAAAGAATAATGTAAATGGTATGACTCCATTATAAACGATGTAATTGATCTACGAGAAACCCTAGGTATTTTATCCAAGGGAAAACTAAAGTAACATAATTGTATCTAATCAAAGAACTTCCGTGAATAAAAATGGTCTAGGACTTAAGAAGGAAAGAAACACCATAAGATATGTAGATCACAAAGGAAATAAAATCTTATATATAAGTGCACACACTGTAAGAGAACATGTCATTTAGAACATTATTGTTTTGATAAAATGAAAATATATAAAAGTAACAACCTTAGATCTTTTGTATCTAATGCATCGGGGCCCAAGAAGATATGGGCACCAAAGGGTAAATCGTAAGTGTTTTGCAGGTACGTTTTGTAGGTTGGAGCTTTGATGGTTATTAATAAATATGTAAAAGAAACAATTTACTTCCTGAGTATACAATATTTATTAAGTCTATGATCCTAAGATGAAAGATGATGGAAAATGTTAATCGTTGTGATCAAAGCAAAGTATTTTAAATTATCTTAACATTTATGACCTTAGTGATTAATTGAATGAATATGTTTGTAATGTACCTATTTATTTTTTGTTTTTACCAACTCTCACATCCAACGGTGTGTAGAGAAGGATACACCATTTGGTGTCTTCCTTTTTGAAAAATTTTTATTAAGATTTCTTGATAAAAGAGATAAAATTATGGCAAAATACTTATTTTGGTCCCTTAAGTATACCCTTGGATTCACATTAGTCTCTAAATTTTGTTTCGTGTCATTTTGGTCCCTTAACTTTAAAAAAATTTCATTTTAGTCATTTTTGTCTAATTAGTGACGGGAAAACTTTGAAATCAATCGCTAAATTTGTCGCTAATTAGACAAAAAGGACTAATATGAAATATTTTGAAAGTTAAGAGACCAAATGACACGAAAAAGGATAAGATACCAATGTGAACCCAAATGTATAGTTAAGGGATCAAAATTAGTATTTTGCCTAAAATTATTTTAAGATTGAAATGATTAAGAAAGAAAATCTATCTAGCCCTTAAAATAATAATTTTAAATTGTTTACTTGTACAATTAAATTTTTTTCAAACCCATGAGATGGTTTTTTTTTTCCTTATTGCAAAATTTGAAATTAAAGGCCAAACATGGGTACATAACATAAAGCTCAAAACAAAAATATGTTCAAAACAATTGATTGACACTTGACGACACCTCCTCTCTCAAATCCATCATCTAACACAACACTTCCCTTGTCATTCTCTTTGGTAGTTCCCACAATCTCACTCTCCTCTTCCTCTACCTTGTTCTAAACTAAACTCTCTTTGATCTTTAGCATTCAGACACAATATTGCTTATCCTAAAGCCTATCTTCCTTTAAGAGATTACAGCTCGATTCGTCTCGACTATTTTTTATATAAACAAAAAACATGAATTAAAAAATGATTAATTGAATCTATATCCCTTTTATCCCTGAGCGTACGGACACAAGCCATATAGCTTGCTTGTTATAACACTTGTCTTCATCCTAAAAGAAATTACAACCAACAAACAACTTTTTTTCGTCATAGCACGAGCAAATCCTTTTTTGTTTTCAATCAATGAACCACTTTCTTTCCACATTAGCGTGATCAAATTTTTTATTTATTTAAAATCAACCAACACACTAGATTTTTCTACTAGAACTATGTAGCTTTTAATTCTCCATTGCACTAGAAGATAGGTAGTAGCAAGAGTTAACTATTGTCAATCACCCTACTACAAAAAATTGTTTTTCTCTTTCTTGAAAATATGTCGTAATAATTAGGAGAAATCAAATACATTAGGGTTAACACTATCTTTCACAAAAATAATGAGCGGTAACCGTTATTTAAAATGGATGTAGTAAGGTGCTAACACGTTCCTTATGCATAATCAACTCCCTAGCCTAAGTTTAGTTGCAACAACCATATTTTCATTATATGGAGGTTTTATCAATGCTTTCCCTTTTAAAAATAAGTTTTGATGGCGACTTCATTGCTTTCGAGCGTGTCTCAGATATTTTTTGCGTCGCAATCGCAACCATGGTATTGGAGTGGTTCAAATCAAGATGTTGAACAACCCTGAGTTATTTTTACGCAACATGAGGCATGTTCTCGAACATAAGATTTCGTATGTGCATTGATAATTGCTAAATGATCTCAATTTTTTGGTTTGTATGGTTTTAGTGTTATTGATAATGCATCATTAGCTTCTCGGGACTTTCATGATTGTTGAACTAGTTAATCAAGGGCGAGTAAACCACTGGACAAATTAAGTCAAACATTTCTTGAATTTGATCAATTTGTTGAAGAGTGATTGCATTATATTTAAATTGATATGTTTTGTTGTTGTTAGAAACGTGATATTATCCAGAGAGATTAGTTCCTCGAACCGGTGAAAACCACAACGAATGATAAAATTCTTCTCAAGATACGTCGACACTACTAGATGCCAATGAATGAGTTCAAATCTAAAATCAAAGATTCTATTGAAAGAGACCTCTAACCATGTCATCCAATTATTCTTCAATAGATCATATTTCACATCCATTTCATTAACAGATTAATTATTGTTTGATACCTTTGATTAATGTGGCATTGTTTTCCATGCATCATATATTTTAGATTGTTTGAATAATTGAGCATTAGATTTTTCACAACAACCTACCATGTACAAAATAAGTTTATTGGGGAAATTTGACCCTTTCCTTAACACATTTAGTATTACAACATCCTTACGATGCTTATACAAACAAGTAAACAACAATACGAGTTGGACAATACTAATAAACATATATCTTTACAAGTTAACACCAATACAAGTTGGATAATAATATAGTAAATAAACATATATCTATACTGCTAATTTGTTATTATCCTTAAAGTAACTATTTCAAATTTAACAAAAACTATATTTCTCAAAAGTTACCAGAGCTGTTGCATTAAACATGGTGAAGAAACCACAGATTCTGTCCCTCCTATTCCCACATTATTGATCATCAATCAACTCTCAAAAAAACACAAAATCCATTATGCTCCAAAAAGCTGCATAACAAATCACTGTCCCATATAAAAACCCCTATGTCCAATTCTGTAACCATCCAATCACACATCTGCAACATGAAAAATACTCACAATCACAAGTACTACAAGAATCTTGTAACAGAGTCTATACAACTTTGTGCCCTAGTAGCTAGCAACATAATTTGCTCTTCAGCTTGTACTTTAGCAGCAGCACAACAACAAGTAGAAGACAATGAAGCAGAATTCGTAAATGGGTTTAAAGAACAAGATCTTGAGACAGTTGTAGAAGCAGAACGAGTAAGATTCTTGTTTGTCACATTCACATTCAATGTGAATAATGAATACACTGGCCTATGATCAGAGAATTTTGACTCTCCTCTAACATACATATTCTGATTCAATCCTTCTCCTTTCCATAGAATTCTATCACACCTGTTTCATATTTTTCAACCAACTTGTTAGTTTTAACGTAAGACATAAATCATTAAATTCAACAAACCTAGGATACATCAAAAAATCTTACCAAGCTGGAGTGCGTGGTTTTTCCTTGGATTTACATGTTTGTGCAACGTATTGATCTGAGTTTGTTAAGTATTTGTATGTTGGAGCAAAATATATGGTTCCTTCATTCCAACCTTCAAATATTCTTCCAGCTTTTTGCTCCATTCTTAGCTGATCTTTCTCTAGTAATGCCTTTAAATTCTTCTGTTTTAGTAGCTCGTGTATGTCGTCGTAACCCGCCGCAAGTCGATAATTTAAATCCCCCAACCAAATAATGTTACTACACATAAACCAAGTTAATTAACAACTAATTAATAAAGAGAATGTAAATAGTTGTAAATTCTAACTTGAATGACAGAAATCAATATACCAAAAAAGTTAAATAATGTCAATCATTATTCATATGACTTACTCATGTTCTAGTATGCCAAGTGAGTGAGAAAATTTTGTTCTCTTAATGATTTCCGAGATGTTCAAGTTTCTTCGCAACTCATCACCACATTTTTCTCCCGAGGCCAGATGAGTGCAAACAAAGCAGAATGTAGTTTGATACAATCTCATGCTAATTGATATTGAACCCTGATAAAATAATTTTTTTTTAAATTAACATCAATAAGAATTAATTTAAAATTAAGTATTCTTAAATAATATATATAAATCAAATACATTATTCATTTTATAAATCAATAGCAAACCTTATTTCCGAGATAGCCCATGATGCCCGTGCCAACTCGAGACACTTTTAAATTACTAACATGATTGCGAAAATCGGCGCGAACCCACACACACAAGAAAATACCAACCATTTGCTTGCTTGCTACTAGGTTAAAACATTGCTTCTCATTTGGGCTTTCATGGTTGGTTGTGTTTAGGGCTTCATAAATAAGGCCCAACCATTTTGTTGCTGGACCACTATCCTCAGACCCCAGCACATTTCCAGCATTTAGAGGTACAATTTCTTGAAACCTAAGAAAATCAATACATCAAAATTTAGACTTGGTACAAAAATATAAACTTGTTTCGCATCTATAGAATCAAATGTTTGTACACAGTTATCAACTAGCTAAGTTAACAAAAAAAAAAATTTTATTTTATTTTACTTTTTATAAAAATGGTTTAAAATATTAAAATTAAATATTCCAAAACAATATGGTGATTAAAGAATAATTTAATCATGGTGCAAAATCTAACTGCACCAAATATTAAAATCCAAACACTCTACCATAGTTGTAACAGTACACAGCCGCCATAGATGATCCATAAGACAGATGTTGATCAAATTTGCACTCCTAGGTTATTTAAACATGTTTCATTTAATTAATTCATGCACAAAATCAAACAGGTGGATCGAACAGAATCTAAATAAAATTAAAAAATTAAAAAAATAATAGTAATAATTGTTAATGGTAGATAGCCAAATAGGGAACATAGTTGATAAGATTAAGTATAAAATATTGAGAAAAATAAATATACCCAATAACATATATGTGAGCTGGCGGAGTAGACGTAAGCCAATTCCTTAAGTCCAAACCTTCATTTGGTGACTTCCCCCCAACATTCCACGTCCCAACAAACATCCTACATAATAATTTGTTCAAATTTGTCTAAAGTCAATAGTAGTAACAATAATAATGCATAAGATATGTTTTGCTTAATTAAGCTAAGCACATATATTTAACCTAAAGTTATAGTATAGCCACATGGTTGTTTGAGATATGGGTATGATGGTAGCATTTACCTAAGGTTTTGAGTATTGGTGATGGCACAAGCTTTTTTCTCTTCAAGGACCGAACGTTTTACGCCAGTTGGAGAATACTTCAACCACCCTTTGAAGATAAGGGCCAAATATTAATTAGTAGACGATGTAAATGAAACGATAATAACCGCTAAAAATTTATAAAACTAATTAGAAAGTTTTGAATAAAATTATTTTAATGAAAATTGATATTATAAAATTGTTTTATATTGTTATTTAATAAAAAATAATCACTCAATTATGACATATTGCGAATTTGAAAATGTCAGTGTGATCTAACAGAATATATAATTATTACATGATTGTATAAAATTATTTTACATGGAACTGTGCATCTCTTATTTTCTCTTATTATATTGGAATTTGTAGAGTTTAACATAAAGTTCCTATTTTCTCTTATTATATTGGAATTTGTAGAGTTTAACATAAAGTTTAAAGAGTAATGTTATATAGTACAAAATAATTGTATAAAATAATTTGAAGAAGAAATATAAGAATGCACACATGTCATTATTTTAGAGGTTGATTTTAAATTGATTTTAATCTTAATTTCCTTTTTAATAAGGATCATAGGATGATGGTGATTTTAAAGGGTGAAGACTCATTCTTGCCTTTCTTGTTTCTATCTTTTCTTACTAATAAGCATTTTCCAAGTTTTAAATTCACAAATATTAAATAAAAATCTATTGCAAAACATAAGATCTAAACAAGATCCAAACATAGGAGAAACTATTTAGGTATTAAAAAAAAAGAAAATATTTCAAATCATAAAAGGGTTGGTAAGTTACCAGAGAAATTATCTGGTACGAGGATGTAACTATCTTGTTCTGAACAACTTTTTCTTGTTTCTGTCGCAGAGTCTGAGTGAGTCCCACAAAGATTAAAAAAAAAAATCATTTTCAACACGTAAAAAACGTGAAATTCATGAAACTAAACTCAAACAAAATGAGAGTCTTACCTTTATCAGTGTAGTCTGAAGAAAAATTTTCAGAACTGTTCTTTGCACTAAGCCAGTTCCTAAAAGCTAATTTCGACCATGACTGCAACACCAAAATGAAAAAAAAATAAAATTCTGTATCAGTGAGATTATAGGAAAATAGTGTAATATTATTGGCATAGCCATAAAGGTTAAGATAACAAGAGTGTGTGAATATGAATACCTTGGTTTTTTTAGAGTCTATTTTCATTGCAACTTCACCTTCTAGATCACTTAAAACTAAGGAAAATAAATAAGATATTAATACATCGATCAGCACATTATGTAAGAGGGAATATCATTAAATTAAATAACTCCATTAGGGAAACAAATCATTAATTGAATAAAGTCATATATGAAAAAAAAAATATAACATATGGAAATATAATATCATAAGAGATTTTCAACGGTAGTATAAAAAAACTAGTTGTAGGAAGAAAAGAGACATGTTTTGTGTCACTAAAAAATGCATATACAATAATATTTAAGATATAATACTATATATAGAGAAAGTTTACCGTTTTGTTCAATGTTTAATGCTTTACATATTGAAAAAAACTGTATATATAGGTTTGAGTTTCTTGAAAGGCAATACCAAAGAAAAATATGAGAGTAGTTGTCATTATTATAGAAGCGGAGGAAACACCGATAGGAAGTTATGAAAACTTGGGTCAATGGCATTGCTAAAATAGAGTGATGCGTGACGGTTTTGAGAAGGAAAATACTAACACTATCAAAGCGTTGTTAAATATAAAATGAAAAAAGTGAGTAAGTGGTGGGAAAAAGCACTTACAAAATTTGACCAAGAACGGGAGTAACGTAAGGTTTGAGATTAATGAGAGAATGATGGTGAAAACGATAAGGCTATTTTTTTGTTCAAGATTTGATGAGTTTTTGAAATGGGAGAAGGGAACATAAGTGAAGAAATTAAGGGTATAGTGTTTGTGAAAGAAACGTAAAGAGGTTGAGTTTGAGGTTTCAGCTTTCAGGTGTTTCTTGGAAAAGAAAAAAGGTTGAATGAGTTGTGAGATTTGAGAGAATATGGGAAGGTGTTTGTGATTTAGTTTTCTTTTATATAGGAGTGTAGGAGTGTACTACGTACGTAAGAAATTAAATATTTTTTAAAAGTTAGTGTAACTTTGTATAAATAAGATTTGTACTAATTAATTAAAATATTAAATTTTGTAGGGGGAAGACCACTTTATTAGTGGTGTTCTGGCAGTTTTGGGTGGAAAATAGTAAGAATAAATCTTGGCCGTACACCTTCTTAGAAGGTCTAGTTGGCACCCTATACAAGTCTTTTGGTTTACCCTAATGAATGGGCAAGCAGAAGAGGAGAAATTTTTTAGATTAAATAAATGATAGGGGAAATATTGTAAATATATGAAAAAAAATTTAAGAAGTTAAAAGATATATTATAAAAAATATATTTTTAAAATATAAAACGTATTTAAAAGATTACGAAAAGTTATTACAACACCAAACTAATTCGAAACACGTAGAAACATAAATATTAAATAAAATTAGTCAAAATACACATTATTTCTCCAAAATGTATGAAATTTATTATTTAATACATATATGAATAACTGCAAAGTTATGGAACAAAAGTGCTTTATTTTTTAAAAGGGGTTGACTGTGTTGCAAGAGAAGTCTAAGCTTTTTGACTCTTTACAACAGGATGTGAAGATCCACAACTCGCCTCTACTATGGCTATTCAGATTACAGACTTGGAGACTGCTTTAATGGTGGATAGGAAGCAGAATTAGAAGGCTTCTAATGTTGTTACTTAGATGGACCGCAACATTGGAAAGGATCAAAAGACTCTTTATCAAGAGGCCAAGGATCTTGAAAATGAGGTTGCCATGTTCAAGAAGGATGTTCCAGGATTCCCTCCAATAAAAGATGCAAGTTGAGTACGTGATCTGCGACAAGTCGTGCAATAGGCGAGGGGGTTCTTGCCTATCACTCCTATTCATGTTGAAACCCTTTCAAGGTTGATCCTAATGGAACTATTGAGGGAAATTCGAGTACTTCGACTCTGGGTGCTGCAACTTGATTGTACTTCCTTCTTTCTTTGTATTGTTTTCCTTTTCCCTATAATATGTGTCATCCATTGTGCCTCAAATCTGAGAATTAATATTAATAAAACATTTGTACACTAGTAAATTATGCGTTATTTAACTTTGAGTCTTGTATTTGGATTTATTTTATTATTGTCGTGTTATACTTCTAGTTTTTTGCAATTTGTTGCAGCGTCAGGATTTGCTAGTCGTCCCTGCGATTTAAAGTCTTTTTGCCCCGTAGGCATCTATAGTGCTCACTAGTGGGCCGCGAGTCGGCTCCTTTGAACATGCAAAGTGTTGCCTACTTTGGGTGTTAAAACCCTTATGGTTTTCCTTCAGGAGGAGAAAAGGTGTATCTTTACGTCAAAGTATTTGATGTGCTCTTTAAACTTGTCTGACAATGGTATAATGTAATTTGTGGTTTACCACCTTAAACATTGTTTTATCCTATGTTTGGTTGTTGTGTTTTCTCATTATAATTAACGTCCACTAAATAAATCTCATTATGAAGAGATTAATAGCATGGTGACAGATCTCATTCCTAAGGGTTGCATTGATGAAATTCACAGAATTCAAAGTAGGTTTATATGGAGAGATTCTGATCAGAGGAGTAGATACCATGTTGCTGGTTGGAAGATGGTAACTAGACCTCGCTAGCATGGTGGCTTACATTTAAGAAGGTTGCAAAAAGGTGAATGAAGCATGTATCCAAAAGCTAGGAATAACAATTCAAACGGATTCTCAGAATTTTTGGTGTGAGATATTGATTGGTAAGTATAAGTGTGATACTAATGCAGTAGGAGATGTCGCAAAGGCGATTTATCCTCATTTATGGAGAAGGATTTTCAAACTATGGCCTCTTTTGAATGATCATAGCTGAAGGATAATTAGACATAGTCGAATCATTGATTTTGGCAAGGATGCATGGCTTGAGGAAGTCATATGTTTAGTGGAATGTAACATCCAAATTCCAGAACATTTGAAAAGTGTTAATTTGGTTGAGGTGGTTAAGGGTGATGGATCTTGGAATGAGGGGTGCTTTTGACGTGGTTATCGATGAATATCACAACAAAGATAGCAATTTTTCTTAATCTTGGTGATAATAATGGTCATATATGCATATTTCTAAAGATAATGCATTGAGAATTTTCTTTATTTTAGTGTTGTATCGTGCATTGCATGGCTTTGATAGCAATGAACATGATGGTTCTTGGCCTGATATTTGGAGATTGAATGTCCTTGAACGATTTAGAGCATTTATCTGGCTTATTAAGCATGGGAGACTATTGAAAAATGAAAGAAAATATTGTATGGGGTTAGGAATTTCCGATGTGATTACTGACAAGAATATACATAAACGATTTGCGTGTGCTTAATGACTGTTCTCTTATCAAGCCTCTTAGGATAAGTGTTATGAATGCTATTAACAATTATATATGTTTCACTCACAACTTAAATTATTGAATTTTTATGCATATTGATAGCAACATTAGAAGGAATTCTAAGATAATTGTAGCGGGTATGACTTGGCATGTTGCTTGGAGTTAGAGAAACAAGGAGAAATATGAGGAAGATTTTATTTGTCCTATTAGGCAAGATCTTGTTGTTAGCAAAATGTTGAATGGTATTAGTTTGGCTGATAAAGTTATGCAAATTAGGGACAAGGGATAACATACTACCATTTGACCCCTCCCATTATTGGATGGGTTTGTTTAATATTGATGGAGCTTGTAGAGATGACGTTGTTGGTTGTGATGATGTTACACTACAAACGGTTGTGTAAATTATGGCGGTTATTTTAAGATGAATATAGCGGTTTCAACAGACGTAATTTACTAAAATGGCATTTTAGAAAGCGACGCAGAATTGGCTACCGCTAGGTAAATTATGGCGGTAAAAAAATAAACGTTGTGACAACCGCCATTTAAAACTTTTTATTGAAAATAGTGGCGGTTTGGAACACCCCAATTTTCACGCTTAAACAAGTTTCATTTAATTTTATGTCTTTTGAAACCTCCATAATTTACTGAAATCTACGTTAAATTTAGCCGCCATAATTTAATATCTATATTATCCTATAAACCACCACAATTTTCAATAATATTTAAGTTTTTATATTAATGCAAATTTAAATTTAAATTTTTGTCATTATTTACTACCGACTTTAAAGTAAATTTAAATTTTCTAAATTGAAGTTTACTTTTGAATGTATCAATATAAAAATGTTAAAAGATTAAAAATGAATTCACTAAATATATAGGTCAATGAAATTGTTCAAATTCTTCAAAATTAATAATGAGTTTAACTTGTTTGATATACATATCACAAGCTTGTTTAAAAATACTAAATCATAAAAATGACCAACAATTGGGTCATTATCTTAAGCTAAGTAAACAAGTTTAATTTTATAGCATGAAAGTTTCATAAACAAATCATGTGTCATTTTATGGACTTCGATGATTTGCATCATGGATATTTCTTGCATCTGATGTCTTCGTATGCCATAAGATGATGAAGGCTCCCTTTCTTCTTCCAGAGACCTGAAAAAAATTGAAAAGTCATTATGTTACAAATAATCTTTATAGAAAGGACCAAAAAACTAGTTTTTAACCAAAGGTGTATATAAGCCAAAAAAATAATATTATATTAACTACAATATAAAATAATTTCTAGAATAAAATGTCCATATTATAACAGTTAGATCATAAGTAAGATCATAAGCAGTAACTATGTAGAGTATTGTACATATATTCTAAGGCTAACAATATATTTTAAATTATTGTACATATAAAATTACTTCTGCAATAACTTCTAAAATATTGTACATATATTCTAAAGTAATGTACATATAAAATAAATTCTAGAATAAAATAATTAAAGTTAACAATAACAACACTTTATTGATATTCTAAGGGACATATACAATATATAACATATATTTGAAGGTAATCATGATATTCTAAAAGACATATATTTTGAGGTAATCATAATATAGTGTATAACATATATTTTATAGGACATATATTCTACAGTACTTTCTTGATATAATAAAGGACAATTGCTTCTAGAAATCATAGGCACTTACAATATTACGTTGCACTATCAACTAAACACATGTTAATGCTAAGGTCAACTAAACATCAAACAAAATAACTAACTAAGTGATATACTTGTTGTGTATGATTTGCAAGTACATCAGCGAAATTTGCAGGGAGTGTACAACCTTCTTTTGTACTAATATAGCCAACAAGTGCTTCCAATAGAGCAGTCACAAATGCAAGTCTTTTTTCCGCCAATGAAGAACTAGCATTTGAAGTATTACCACTTAAAGAACCAAACTTCGTACCCCTAAGTCGTGTAATGGTTTGTTTAAAAGTAGTAGAAGGAACCAGTTACATGCCCATTGCTCAAACACGACCAGGATGCTCTTTTCCAAATACCTTTCCAACAAAATCATTTGAAGAAATTTCAGAAGAAGCCTCAATATTTTGATTTAAGTAACTGTCCAGTTTTTACTACATAGTATATAAATAAATAATGAATATCATTCATTTACTCATAATATAAAAAATGAACATAAACGTAACACATATAAGGATATATAGATTGTAAATTTACCTCATCTCCTTAGCTTTCCCATTCACATAGCTCTCATCTTTGTTTTTATGAGACATGTTCCATATTTGACCGTGATCAATAGTCTTACTTGCCTCAATAGTCTACAAAGATAATACACAACATCATTATGTATTTATCTCATGTCTAAGAAAACTGTTTAGATAAAGATAATTTTAAACTTACTAGGTGATGTCTTCTCCTTGCCAAAGACTTGGCACCACATGTATGAGAAAAGACATGTATGTTCCTTATTTGTTGATTTTTCTTATAAAGATCCTAGAAGTGGAAACAAACTACTTTATATAATTTCACAAAATATTGCGTAAAAAAATATTCAATATACAATGAAAAATGAAAGACATACCACCGTCTCTGGTATGAATCCATAGTCAATATATAATGCCTAATGGTCCAAGTTAACATCCTTGGGTTTATTTTCAATAATTTCACTTTTTCTCAAAAGTGGGTCATACTTGGCATTCCAAAGCTTAAGACTATACTCCTTTCATTTTTTGCCAATCGAAGCATCAATATATCTTTTAGCTAAATGTCCATGTACCTTGAAATAGAAGTGAGCCTTCCAATAACAAGAATATTAGTCACTTTTAATGTCTCATATTAAAACTCTATATACATTTGAAAAATTAAAAGTAATTTACCTGAAAAATGGGTTTTTCCATTATTCATTAAAACAACCTTCGGGCATACTTGACCATTTTTCAAAACCTATAGGAAAAAGAGACTATTTGTTGTTGCTAGTCCACATACTCTTGCAAGAAAACCTGCAACCTCTCTAACAGGTGAATGAAATTTATCAAATTCCACAATAACACACAAAGCATTTGGCATGGCTTTGACATCCTTACAAGTAAAACATAATTTTTGAATTATACCATGCTCTTCATCTGTAAGATATAAAATGTTATTTGACCAAAACCAAAGATATATGATTAAAATACCACACACAATTAAATTAAAAAATATCAACATATTATACTTAGTTCATCTATAAACCAATAATGGGGAGATGTTTGTCCACCTCTACGTTGACTATGCTCAACCTCTTGTTGTACTGGCTGAGAGGATGTTTGGCTAGGTAATTGAGAAGATGCATTATCATTGAATTGAGAACTCCCTGATCCTTGTTGTGCAGGTTGACGGGATGTTTGGTTAGGTAATTGAGATGACACATTAGTTTGAAGATGAGAACTTTCGGCTCCTTGTTGTGAAGGTTATGACAATGTTTAGCTTGGTAATTGAGATGATACATTATCTTTATGATGAGTCCTTCCAGCTCCTTGTTGTGAAGGTTGTGAGGATCCTGGATTAGGTAATTGAGATAATACATCATTAATATTTTCCATCTCAGAGACTCTGCAGTTTTGAAACACATAAAAGTCTTTGTAATCTTGGCTTTAGTGGAAAGTAGCATAGTACCTTTGCATTTTTTTTCTTCTTTCCATCCTTCCACCTAGATGTATTGCATCTTTTTCATTCATATATGTCTTGATTTTCTTCACCCCAATGTAGCATACAATCATTTGGGAAATCATCTATCTTGGTATAATCAAGATGAAGTTTGTTGATGATTTTCTTAGCCTCATAAAAGAAAACATGAATCTTGGCATATAAAAACACATCTTTTAATAACTCTATGATCATAGTCATTGCTTTGTCACTTATTCCACAACAACACTTTATATGATACAATCTAACTAAAAAGGAAAACCTTTAGTAGTTTATACACCCTTCATATAAAGGTTGATTAACATCTTTTAACAACTCAAAAAGGTTGGCTTTATCTTCATCACACTTCAAATTACACCCTTTATGGTTATGCTCATAAGGTGAGCTGAGATTATTATGACTATTTAGGGTAAATCCAAATGCATCATGGACCATGTCCTCCATTTCATTTTGCGGTTGAAAGTTATCGTTTGCAACATGTCTTCCTTCAACTTCTTGAGGTTCATTTGTACTCTATCCTTCACTGTGCCAGTTCCAAACTTTGTAATTTCTCGGAAAAGGTCTAGTTTTAGGTATTACATAAGCTTCATCCCATGTTATCCACTTCTTGAAACCACATTTTGAATATGGACACTTAATCTTAAGTTCGTCAATAGATTTATGATCAAATGCAATTCAAAAAAATTATTAATCCGTTTTTATATTCAAGCGTGTCATGTGGTTTTTCAAGACATGATTTCCCAATTGGCATGACTACAAAAGAAACCATTTTCATTAGGTTACTTTTTGTAATACTACAACAGAACTAGACTCATTTAATAGACAAGTTTCTTTTGTATGAAATATATGATAACAAAACTATAATAGAACTATACTCATTAAGAAACCATTTTCAAGTGTCTTGTATGTGAGATTTATAACAGAACTACTTTAGGAAAATGTTTTTTAATTAAAATTAGTGTTGTTATTATTTTGGATAATGTTTTATACATAAAATATGTGTTTTTATTAGTAAACCAATGTAAATGTTTAACAAACTTTAAATATTTAAATATGAAAATATGACAAGATGATTATATAACAAGTACTGACTTTAATTGTTCTTCAATAACAAAAACAAGTTCAATCAAGTTTCTAAAAATCTTCTTCCAATTTCTGCAAAAAAAAAAAATGAACAACTTTTGTTAAGTAAGAATAGAAATAGCTAGTAATAAGGCTTTTGAGTGTAAAAGGACAAGTTAATTATGGTTATTATAGCTGCCAATCACTTAAATTGTGTGATTCATATACTTGTTTTGTATGAAAGATTTCATCTAATTGCTACTCTACAGATTATTGAGAGTGCATCATTGGTCAAAAGTAAGAGGGATATGTCTAAGTAATATGTCACTTTAATATATACTTGTACCATATTTTTGTATGAAATAGAATTCAAATGCATCTGAATGGGCATTCTTCACCTAGATAGACATAATGATTGTGTTAAAAGAAAAAAATGCATAATGGTTTAAATTAAGTACATGGTCAAATAATTATTTGTACTCGTTAGTTTTCTTAAACATGGTGTTAGTTAGGTTATTTGTTACATCTCAATTAAATTATATATTATGATTTAAACATTAACATGTTTTATACAATATGGCGTCAGAGGAAGCTTTTCTATGAACTTTAATCAACTATTTTATAGCATACAAAGTCACATTATGGCTTCACAACAGAACCTCCCGCAACATATGCATATATGGTTAACCTTTTTTCAAATTTTGATGCAATAATAAATGAGAGTATCAACCTTTTATAGTCATTTCTTTTTCTTTCACCCCTTAAATATCAGCCTCTTAGGCAGATTATATTACACTGAATATATCATTATCAATGTCTATAGCTTGGTGTGTATTACTACCGAGACAACAAAGACATGATCTAAATTTTATTTTGTATATACCTACATAAAGAAATATATAATCACATATGTTTTATCAGACTATATGTAATGTAATTGGTTTGGTTTTGTATTGTAGTTTAAAGTTTATGGCATGTCTTATGTCTGAGATTTAATTAATCAATTTCACTAGTTAAAAAAATTGAGCTATTCATTTACACATCTACTTCTAAGAACACTCACTCTTTTTCATGGTAGGAAGTAGCAACTGAGAAAGAAAATCATTTTTGTTTTTCATAAAATATTTATGTCAAATACCACCACTAGTTGCCAATGCGATTTATCTCAATGGTAATGATCAACAACTAACGGTTGTCAATAACTATTTTTTATTGGAACTACATAGTTTAAGTGTGATTAAAATAACACTTGAAAAATGATATTAAACAATTCAGTCTACACATGATAGAATCACATCAATTTCGTCAACACATCAGAATCGAAGTAGATTAGAACCGTAGCAGAACCGCATCTACAAACGCAAAAAACACAATAGTACTGAGGCTACAAGAAAACTAGAACATCACCAACTGAAAGAGAAACAAATGAAATATGTCGCAGCTCCAAATACATCTCAACCACACCAACCAAATGGAGAAATGCAGCAGAACAACAACTACAAACTGACCAGAACCGTGCCAACCAACAGAGAAAATTTTTTAGTTGATTACAGTTACAAATACACCTAAACCGCGCCAACCTAATTGGGAAAACATACATAATCGCAGCTACAAACATACCAGAACTGCGCAAGCCTATGAAAACTAGTTGCCTCCACACAGACAAATTGGGGACGAGTAACCACTTCACTAGAACCATACCTGCTAACACAACAATCCAAAAAAAAACCCGTATCATGCACAATTTCACATCTGTGATCGAATAACCACTTGTTCCACTCTACATTAACCGAACCCTTGAGCTAAAAACCCATCCAATCTCACAACAAAGATTGAATAATGTTGGTGTCATTAAGTTCAATCATGTGAACTTCGAATATTTTACTAATTCAAGTTTAATTTTATCAAATCATGGTTACATTTCTTCTATGTGACTACCACCAATAACCAAAGAGATACAAATATGATAGAATTTTATATTTTAGTAAGATATTTTTCATTTTAATTTTGTTGACTGAAGTATACAAACCATATATTTCCTGTTAGAATAAACTTAAATGCAGTCAAAGAGAGTTTGAAAGTTATATTTTCTTGGGATTAGAAAAGTTCATTCCCTGGATCTACACCTCCTTTGCAATATCTAGCATTTATTATATAACATTTCCTATGTAGCATTTATATCTTTTGTATTTTGAGTCTCTATATATAGAACTCATTTGTATCATATTTTCTAAGGCGGTTAAACATTTCCATATACAAGAAGAAGTTGCACTCCTCTAAACACCACCTCTAGAAGTTTAGTCTTTATTATTGTCTTGTTGTTGTCTTCAAATTAACATCGGAGCCAATGGTGAACATGATAAATCAGATGCCACTGCCACAACTATCAAAATCGAATTATGAAAATTGGAGTATCCAAATGAAGGTGCTTCTTAGACCTCTAAATGTCTGGGAAGTAACAAGGGATGGGTTTGAAGAACCAACTAATACAACTGGGTACACAATAGCCCAACATAAGGCATTGAAAGAGACGCGATCGAAAGACAAGACATCATTATACATGTTGTTTAGAGTTTTCGATGAATCATCTTTTGAGAAGATTGTTGGTTCGACTACGTCTAAGGCAGCGTGGGACACCCTTGAAAGAGCGTTTAGAGGAGTATATAGAGTTAAGAAAGTTCGCTTGCAAACTCTTCGAGGTGAACTAGAAAGAATGAAGATGAAGGAGACGGAGTCCTACGCGTGTGAAAATGGTGGCAAACAAACTAAGTTGAAATGGAGAAGTATTGACTGATGCTCGTGTTGTCGAAAATATTTTGAGATCTTTGACAGACAAGTTTGAAAATATATTATGTGCAAAAAAAGAATCGAAGAATCTTTTGAGAGTTACTGTCGAAGAAGTTGCAAGTTCTCTCGAAGCACACGAACAACGCAAGATGAAATGAAGGAGGAAGCATGTGATGATGCAGAATAAACCAAGGAATCTAGCAGATACGAAAAAATACTCTTCTCTCAAAACTTTCGTGGGAGAGGGCGTGGCCGTGGAGGACGTGATGGTGGTCGACGTTATCAAAACAACAACTTTGAAAGAGAACAATCAAGCCAACAAAATTGGTGTCGTAGAGGACGTGGTCAAAGAGGTGGTCGAACAAACTACACAAACATTGAATGTTACAAATGTAACAAACATGGGAACTTTGCGAAGGATTGTAATTCCTATAGTTGTTGAAACTGTGGAAAGGTGGGACATCTTGCAAAAGATTGTCGTCTTAAAAGAAAGGTGGAAGAGACAACAAACTTTGCCCTAGATGCAGGTTCGAATGAAGGTTTTCCACTGATGACTCAAAAGGAAGTAGATGTAGAAAAGGACACTATGTGGTATCTTGACTCGGGAGAAAGTAATCATATGTGTGGTCACAAACACTTGTTTAGAGAGATTGAAAATATTGAAGATAGCCATGTATCTTTCAGAGATGCATCGAAAATAAAGGTTGAAGGAAAGGGCATAATCTGTTATGTGTAGAAGGATGACTTGATTGGGTCAATCCAAGATGTGTATTACATACCAGATCTAAAAACAAACATATTGAGTATGGAACAATTGAATGAGAAGGTATATTCAATTCTCATGAAAGATCAAACGTTGCATCTCAAAGATAAGTCCGAATATCTGGTTGCTGAAGTCGAAATGGGGAAAATCGAATGTACAAGTTGAATTTGAGGAGAGTTCGAGAGAAATGTCTGCAGGTTAATGTCGAAGACGAAGTATATCTATGGAATCTATGTTTTGGTCACTTAAATCATGTTGGGCTAATGAGATTGGCAAAGAAGAACATGGTGCATGGACTTCCAGACATGGAGTATGAAGGAAAATTCTGTGAAGATTGTGTTCTTTACAAACAAACAAGAACTTTATTTCAAAAGAAGATAGATTATCTGGCTAAATATATCCTTGAATTGATTCACACTGACATATGTGGGCCAATTACTCCAGAATCTTTCAGTGGTAAGAAGTATTTCATTTTGTTCATTGATGATTTCTCAAGAAAGACTTGGGTCTGTTTCTTGAGAGAAAAATATGAAGCATTCGAAGTATTCAAAAAGTTTAAAGTGATGTTGGAGAAGGAAAATGATAGACACATCAAGCCCCTTCGATCAGACAAAGGTGGAGAGTATACTTCAACAACATTAATAAAGTATTGTGAAGAGCCGGGGATAAGGAGGTTTCTAACTACAGCATACTCACCTCAGTAAAATAGGGTGGCTGAAAGGAAGAATCGAGCAATCCTTGACATGGTTCGATAAATGCTTAAGAGCAAGAACATGTCAAAGGAATTTTGGGAAGAAGATGTTCAATGTGAAATCTATGTGCAAAATAGATGTCCAAATTCGAAGCTATAAGATCAAACACCACGAGATGCTTGGAGTGGTCAGAAGCCAACTGTGTCTCATTTCAAAGTCTTTGGTAGTGTTGCATATGCACATCTACCAGGTCAACGAAGAACGAAGCTTGAAGACAAGAGTCAAAAGTACATACTCATTGGGTATGATGAGAAGACAAAGGGATACAGGTTGTTCGACCCTGTAAACAGAAAGGTAATTGTAAGTAGATATGTTCGTGTGAACGAAGCAAGCAAATGAGACTGGAACAGTTCGACATAATTAGTGGTTGAAGTTGGAGAATCATCTGTTGTTGTGTCGACAAACACTTCGACAAATCATGAAGATTCTGATAGTGAAAATGAGACTTCATAGCCAAGAATGTGAAGTCTACAAGATCTGTATGATAACACAGAAGAAGTACATCTTGTATGTTTATTGGCAGATTCTGAAAACATTAGTTTTGAAGAAGCTAGGAAAGATGAAAAATGGAAAAATGCCATGAGTGAAGAATTCAAGGCCATTGAACATAACAATAGTTGGGAACTTGCAGAGTTGCCAAAAGGAAGTCAAACAATTGATGTGAAGTGGGTATTCAAGAAGAAGACGAATGCTCAAGGAGAAATCGAAAGGTATAAAACGCGACTTATGGGTAAACGCTACAAACAGAAAGAAGGAATTGACTATGATGAAGTATTTGCACCTGTTGCAAGAATGGAAACAATTCGATTACTCATCTCTCAAGATGCTCAATTTAAATTGAAAATATTTTAGATGGATGTCAAATCATCTTTTCTGAATGGTGTGCTCGAAGAAGAAGTCTACGTCGAAGTACCACCAGGATACATGAAAGCCGAAAACGAAGGAAAAATGCTGAGACTGAAAAAGGCACTTTATGGGTTGAAGCAGGCACCACCTGCATGGAATACACGCATTGACACATACTTCAACGAGAAAGGTTTTCAGCAATGTCCCTACAAACATGCTCTGTATGTGAAGAAGAATAAAGAAGATATATTGTTGGTTGCTCTTTATGTTGATGACATGATCTTCATGGGTAATAATGATCAGTTGATCAAATAATTCCAAAGCACAATGACATGTGAGTTGGATATGATAGACTTAGGCCTGATCAGATATTATCTTGGCGTAGAATTTAGACAAGAAGAAACAAGAATCTTCATCCCACAAGAAAAATATGCAAAAGACATCCTAAAGAGGGTCAAAATGGATAGTTGCAATCCAATTTGACACTGATGGAACCATGAACAAAGCTTTTGAAATTTGATGGAGGGAGCATGTAGAAGCAAGTCAATTTTGATGCTTGGTAGGAATTCTTCGATATTTGACTTACATAAGGACAAATCTTTCTCTAAGTGTTGGTATTGTGAGTCGATTTATGGAAGAACCAATTCACACACACTGGAAGACATTGAAAAGGATCCTTCGATTCGTCCAAGCAACTGTGTCACTTGGAATGTTTTACTCAAGAACAAAAGATTACAAGTTGACTGGCTACTCCGACAGTGATTGGCGTGGAGACATAGATGATTGAAAGAGCACTTCAGGCTATGTGTTCTTCATGGGAAATACTGCTTTCACTTGGGTTTCAAGGAAGCAACCAATTGTAACCCTTTTGACATGTGAAGCAGAGTATGTAGAAGCATCTCAGTGTGTATGCCATGCAATATGGCTTAGAAGACTATTGAGCAAGATGAAGCTGAGACAAGAAGAGGCAACAACAATTCGAGTGGACAACAAGTTAGCAATCGAACTAGCGAAGAATCTAGTGAATTATGAAAGAAACAAACATATTGATGTTCGATTCCATTTCATTCGAGAACATGTGAAGGAGGGAAGTGTCGAACTAAAACATGTGTTGGCGGTATTCTAGAGGTGGTATGTGAAAAATTATAGTGTTGCAGAATTCTGCAGAGAAAACTACTTTTCGTCACTTTTTGTACTATACTTCTACTGGTGGATGACCATTGAAAAACTCTGCTTTTTTTATTCACCACACACTTCTTACTTTTAATCTTAGCATTACAAAGCCTTTATATAGGCTTGAATGAAACTGATAGAGAATACAAATAGGTTGCTAATCAAGATGAGGACTCTTTGGTTCTCTCAATTCTAATGATACAACTCTACCATAAATCTAAATAAAGACAATCATTATAATGTGATGGTTACAATTCTCTCATAATGCTTCCTAAAGATAGTGGTGGTTACAACACATTAATTTTAACACTCCCCCTTAATGTGTTGCTCTTTAACTCCCATTGCTTCTCTAAGTTGCTGAAATCTTCCTCTTGGTAGTGCTTTAGTAAAAATGTCTGCAAGCTGCTCATCTGAATTGCAAAACACTAACTGCACATCACCATCTTCAATCACACTTCGAATGAAGTGGTGCTTTATATTAATATGTCTTGTTCGACTATGGAAAACTGGATTCTTCGCCATGGCTATTGCTGATTTATTGTCACAGTGAAGCAGCAGACTTTCTTCTTGCTTTTCACCGATATCTTCAAGTATTCTTCTCAACCACAATGATTGTTGTGTAGCCAAACTAGCTGCCAAATATTCTGCTTTAGTTGAAGATTGCGCTACAGTATCTTGTTTCTTCGAACACCAAGAAATTACTCCTGAACCCAGGCTGAACACATAACCGGAAGTGCTTTTCATGTCATCAACACTTCCAACCCAATCACTGCCACAGTAGCCTTTAACTTCGAGTTTAAAATTCTTTTCAAACCTGATTCCATGTTCCATGGTTCCCATGACATACCTTAGAAATCTTTTTGCTGCTCCAAGGTGTAAGTGACTCAGTTTACTCATAAACCTTGAGAGTAAACTAGCAGTAAACATTAAATCGGGCCTTGAAGCTGTAAGATAAAATAAGCTTCCAACCAAACTTCTATATATACTTGCATCTACTAATCTTCCACCATCTTCTTTTTTTAATTTTTCATTCACCAATAAAGGAATATCAACAGGTTTGCAGCCATTCATGCCAAACGTTTTCAAAATATTTTCAGCATATCTCTTTTGACAAATAAAAACTCCATATTCATCTTGGTACACCTCAATACCAAGAAAATGATCTAGCAAGCCAAGATCACTCATCTCATATTTTTTCATCATTTCTATTTTAAAATTTTCAACCATTTTCTTGTTGTTACCCGTATACACCAAATCATCAACATAAAGGGCAACAAGAAGGATATCATTTTTACCTTGATGTTTCAAATACAAGGTATGCTCACTTTGACTTCTTTTAAATCCTTGTAGAATGAAGTAGCTGTCAATTTCACTATACCATGCTCTCGGGGCTTGTTTCAACCCATAGAGAGCTTTCTTCAACTTGTAAAAATTTTCCTCTTGTCCTTTAGTCACAAAGCCTTGAGGTTGTTGCACATATACCTCTTATTTTAATTCTCCATTCAGGAAAGCTGACTTCACATCAAGTTGGTACAGGTTCCACCCTTTCTGAGCTGCTAATGCAATAACTGTTCGTACAATATCCAATCTTGCAACTGGGGCAAAAGTTTTACTATAGTCAATTCCAGGCTGTTGTGCATAGCCTTTTATTACCAATCTAGCCTTGGCTCTTTGAATTGACCCATCTGGATTATGCTTCAATTTGTACACCCATCTTGGTTCTTCTTGCATCGCATTCCTCCAAGCATCTTCTTTGATTGATTCATCAAAATTTTCTGGTTCCACAACACAATAGTTGCATCTTGCATAAATATCACTCAAGTCCTTCAATTTTATTGGAGTTGAGCTGGGAGATGATGAACTTGAAATTTGTGAACTTGGAGAAGATGAGGAACTTGGTGTACATGGAGCTGGTTGCTCATTATCAGTTGTTGGGTTTTGTTGTTGTAATATGATTGCAGGGACTGTTTTCTCCTTTGTTTTGTCTTCTTCCCAATTCCAAGAAGCGTTCTCATCAAATACAACATCCCAGATAATGATCACCTTGTTTGTATTCAAGTTGTAAAGTCTATAGCCCTTTGACATAGAACTATAGCTGTCATACCCCAAAAATTTCCCTCCTACTTCTCAAGGCATTTCACATATTCATACTCAAATATTTCACAAGGGGTGACCAGACAAACCCTCTCCTAAGCAATCAACCCAAACTAGGGTTTGGCTATTCTCATATCAAGGAGGTTTCCAACATCTCCAATGGTTATCATGCCTCATCATATGCTTCAAAGAATCTCCATGTCAAGTTTCAATCCTTACAAGTCAAGTTTCCTCAGACAATTGCTCAAATGATTGAAAATCAATAGTATTGTACAAAAAGTCAACTGTGGTCAACATACAGTCAAACTTCATAATTTTTGGTCGACATCCATATTTTGAAGTAATATTCATCATTTGATCAAGGGTTGATCATGATTCATCAAGAAAAGTCAAGATTTGATCAAAAGTCAAAGTTTCCAAATTGGGCTTTCTCAGACAAAAGTCAACAGAACTTTGACCAAGCATAACTTTCACATACTTTATCAGAAATTTTCCCACCATAGCTCATTTTGAAGAGAATTCAATTCTCTAAAACTTAATGTCTCACAAGCTTGGTCAGAAAATGTTTCATTGGGAAGATATGGATCAAAACATTACAGGTCCTTTTCAAAGTCAACAAAAAGTCAACTTTTTGTAAAGAAGTGTTATTGAGCATGGAAACTTAAATTGAGATGAAACCAAAGAGGTTGTTTAGAGGACATCTAGATGTTTCTAAAAAGTCCAAGAACACCCAAAAATGTTAAAAATTGAGCAAGATACACCTTGCACAAGTTGAGCATTTTTGAGGAGGTGCACAAAGAGAAATACTTGACAAAATCCAAAATTTTGCAAATGGGCCTAACTTTTTTTGTTTCAAACTTGTTCCTCAGCTGATTTGGAACCTCCAAGCCCAAGGCCACGAATTTTATCTTTTATTTTCTATTTATTTTGGATTTTAATCATTTAAAAGCCAATTAAATTAAAATAAAAGGTAGAAAATCAAAATTAAATACAAATTGGATTTTTCTCTCATTCTTGAGGTCCAAGCAAGCTACACAAGCTGGCAAATTCGAAATTGTCATTAATTGGCAAAGGAATTGATTGAAATTTGATCAAAAAAGGCAATATTTGGTTTTATACCAAATCAAATATTTTCTCATTGATTGGTACATTATTTCTTCATGATTCTTGACCTAAATCCATCCACTATAAGTACACAATGCATTCACATGACACAAGGACGAAAATACTTCCTCTAAGAACCCTAACAAAACTAAAAAAAACTTGTATTGCAAGCTATTGACAGCCCTAGTTCCAGATCGATTCAGCCAATTCTAAGCATTCCAATACATTCCTGGAGGTTCATTGATTCGTTCCAGATACTCACAAGCCATCAACAAGCCCAGAATCACACAAACACGATTTCGGTTTGCACATTCTAACTCAATTTCGATTTTTGATTTTCATGCATATTTAACATGTTTTGATTGTTTGTTTGTGTTTAGAATGGAGTTTCGAAGCTTTCTGCATTGGTTAATTGTGTTTTGAGTACAGGAATCACGAGATGCCATGGCTAGGGTTCATACCTCCGATTTAGGGCTTTGCGTTCTAGGAAAAATTGGACAAAACTAAGACCACCATCGTGCTCATAACGAAATTCCCAATTGAACCATGTACTCACAATGAATTTATATTGCTTATATGTGATTTTGAAAATTTGCAGGGGCTTTAACGACGAACAAGGCCGTCGCTACAGGTTTAAAAATTCAAACGAAGAAGATGAAGTTCTTCGCGCGTGTTTCAGTTTTGTTTTCTAGAAATTTATTTCGTTTAAAACGTTTTTGTTTCATTTAACTAACACAAAGTGCAGGATGGCTCAGTGGCAAGCAGCGCGCGTGTTGAAGGCATGGTCAGGGGTTCGATCCTTGGCAATGTCACTTTCTTTTTTACACTTTTCCAAAACTAACATTTTTTCTTATTTTCTTAATATTTTCTTTTCTAATTTAATTTCTTTTCAAACAATTTTCTCATGCATTAAAAAATCACCAAAAATATTTTCTTTTTGCATTTTAATCAGAAAAATATTTATTTAATTTTTGATATAAAAATTAATATTTTTGCATGCATATTTTAATTAATTGTTAATTAACCATTAAATTGACTTTTAATTACTTTTTCTCATTAAAACCAATCCAGAAAATTCCCAAAAATTACTCTATTATATAATTAGGATTACTAACCTAAAAACCTTTTTTCTACTAATTTCCAAAATATTTTGCTAACATTTTCTTATTATTCCGATTATCTATTTCTTATTCCGCATTTACAATTCTAGAAAGGATGTATAGGTCGCAAAGTTTTTATCATGTAATAGCGTAGATTTACATTTTCTGCCTTTACTTTCGGCACTCCTATATTGTGTAACTGCCCCAAAGCCATGTAATAGCGTAGGACATTTACCTTCCTTACTTTCATTTATTTACACCCTATAAACTGCTAGTAATTAGGCGTGTATGGCAAGATAAAAACGAACGTAGATCACTTCTAATTCCAAAATAAAATATCTGAATTTAACACACTCTCTTCACACATGCACGCCCTAGAGTATTCTCTCTTGTTGCCTTTCGAATAAATGGTCAAGTCCCTCGAACATAGAGGTATCCTAGCACCGTTGCCTACAAACATATCATCATAGTCCCTTCGATACAAAGATCATAGACCCACGATGTCGCCTACGAATACATGATATCGTCGCTCGATTGTTGCCTACGAAAAGTGATGATCGTCCCTTCAAATGTGCTAGGATACTTCCTACAAGTTGCTTTCTATGACCATCCGATGTCCCTTCGAATGTCCCCTTTACCTCCAACGAATAGGGTTACCTACCAACTAATGGTATGGATAGCACTATTCTAAAGGAAAGCGAAATAACACGAAAACGACCGTTCTGAGTAGGCAATAAGACTTTTAGTTGCTTGCTTTATCAAAATACTTTTCACACCTCACACTTTTGTCAAAGTTTCAAACACTTTTCAAAACGAAACATTTCCGAACACTTCGTATACATTCCAGCGTGAATCATTACGAAGTCAAAGCGAAATGCCTTTTCAAAACATTTTTTCAAATACACACATAGAAAGCAAAATTTTAAAGTGAGCTAAAAAGCAACTAAGAGCCCGTAGATAACTACGGATGGAAAGGGGTGCTAATACCTTCCCTTTTCACAACCTTCTCCCTTACTCAGAATCTAACGAAGGTCTTTTTCTGTTCTTTTCACCTTCCCTTAATTGGATAAAAGAAAAGTCGATGGCGACTCTTGCTATCCGCAACATTTGCGATAAAAAGCAAAACAAATCCAAAGTCAGTTCTCCCACCGTATTACAATAGCCAATAAAGACACATCTTTCACTTGTTTCTTCTAGCTTTGTCCTCTTTTGTTTAGGAATTTGAGCATAGCAGACACACCCAAAAATTTTAAGATGGTTCACCGACGGTGTTCTTCCACTCCAGGCTTCAAATGGAGTCTTTTTCCACATGACCTTTGTTGGACACCTATTCATCAAATACACAGCAGTGTTAATGGCCTCGGGCCAAAAGGTTTTAGGCAAACCTTTCTCATGTAGCATAGACTTCGCCATCTCCATCACGGTTTGGTTCTTTCTTTCAGATACACCATTTTGCTGAGGTGTATATCCAACGAGCTGTCTTTCAACACCTTCATCTTCACAAAATTTAAGAAATTCATTTGAGGTGTACTCCTTCCCTCGATCACTTCTCAGCGTCTTTATAAATCTGCCACTTTGTTTTTCGATTAATGCTTTAAATTTCTTAAAGATTACAAACGCTTCATATTTTTGTCTCATGAAATATACCCAAGTCATGCGGGTAAAGTCGTCAATAAACAAGATAAAGTACCTATTTTTGCCATGAGACAAAGTATTCATAGGGCCGCACACATCTGTGTGTACAAGTTCCAACACTTATTTAGCTCTCCATGCACCTTCCTTTGGAAATGGTTGCCGGTGGTGTTTGCCAAGCACAAAACCTTCGCACACACCAGATTTTTCTTCGATTCTTGGCAGCCCATACACCATCTTCTTTTGATAGAGTAACTTGAGGCTTTCGTAATTCAAATGCCCAAGTCTCCTGTGCCATAAACACGAGTCATTCTCTTTTCTGGCCATCATGCTTACATTTTTCTCATAGTTAAAAGATAGTGGAAAGCTCCTGTTGCTAGTCATCTTCACAACGGAAACACTTCTTTTTTCTGAGTCAAAAATTCTGCACTCGTTATTCTCAAAATTTAGAGAATAGCCGTGCTCCAGAACTTGTCCAATGCTAAGCAAATTTTCATCTAATTCCGGTACATAGAGCGTGTCATGTATGACTTTGCTTCCTTGCTTTGTGGTGACTCCAATGCTTCCTTTCCCATTCACTACGACATGTTCTCCATTGCCCAATTTAACTTTTGAGCCAAATGAAGAATCAATGTTTATAAATGCTTCCTTCTGTCCGGTCATATGGTTGCTATAGCCGCTGTCCAAATACCATACATTTTTACCTTCTTCATGCAATGCTTTTTGACAAGCAAAAAATAAATTTCCTTCATCAGATTCTCCTTCTGCGTACGAAGCATGTTGTTGATTTGCATGACGACAATCCTTTTGAAGGTGCCCGAATCTCTTGCAACTGTGGCATTGCGGTTTAACTTTGTTCCAACAATCCTTCTCGTCATGAGTACCGCTGTTACAAATTTTGCACCATTTGTTTGATGCTCCATTCCATCTTCCTCCATTTGCGTTTCTTCCAGATCTGCCACGTGAGTTTCGACCTCTGCCTCTGCCTCTTTCGAATCTGCCACCTCTAGAAGACTCACCTCTAGTTTGTATTTGGGGCTTATTTTCACCATTGTTGGGCTGAATGTTGAGTTTAGATTGAAAGGCACTCTCGATTAATTTTTCAGAATGTCGTAACATCCTTTGCTCGTAGGATCTCAAAGACCCCATCAACCCTTGAACAGTCAAGGTTGATAAATCCTTGGTTTCTTCTATTACCCCCACCATTGGGTCAAATCTTGTTGTCAAACTGATCGGAATTTTGTCAACAATTCTGCGATCTTCTATTGTATCACCAGGTGACTTCATCTGATTCACCAACTCGGAGAGTCTGTTGAAGTATTCATTCAAGCTCTCGTTCTCCTTCATCCTTTCATTTTCATAATATCTCTTAAGATATTGAAGCTTCACCGTTTGCACCTTTGAGTCTCCTTCGAACTCTTGTTGTAGGATACTCCAGGCTTCTTTTGATGTTTTAGCTCTCATAATCCTTGGGAAGATGGATAGAGAGACCCCTCTTTGAACCATCCCGAGAACTCCAACATCTGTGATCTTCTTCTTCTTCTTCTTCAATTCTTCAAGCCGTTAACTTGATTCTGCAGCCTTTTCTTTTGATTTTTCAGCCTCTGTCACCGCCGGTTCTTCATAGCCATTTTTGACATACTCTAGAACATCCAAAGATGTGAATAAAGTCTCCATTTTAACAGTCCAAAAATCATAGTTCTCTCCTTCAAATAGAGGAACTTTGACATTGCTGTAAGTTATAGAAGGGTTGTTTGTGGAAGCCATAACTGTTGTTATTTTTGCTGCAGCTACAAGGATCTGCAACTCTGATACCACTCTGTTGGCGGTATTCTAGAGGTGGTATGTGAAAAATTATAGTGTTGCAGAATTCTACAGAGAAAACTAATTTTCCTCACTTTTGTACTATACTTCTACTGGTGGATGACCATTGAAAAACTCTGCTTTTTTTATTCACCACACACTTCTTACTTTTAATCTTAGCATTACAAAGCCTTTATATAGGCTTGAATGAAACTGATAGAGAATACAAATAGGTTGCTAATCAAGATGAGGACTCTTTGGTTCTCTCAATTCTAATGATACAACTCTACCATAAATCTAAATAAAGACAATCATTATAATGTGATGGTTACAATTCTCTCATAATGCTTCCTAAAGATAGTGGTGGTTACAACACATTAATTTTAACAACATGTAGCAAGCAAGGATCAGGCTGCAAACATCTTCACAAAACCATTGTGGAAGGAGTTATTCGATAGAGGTAAAAGGGTGTTGGGAATGATGGATCGAAGAAGCATTTAATTTTATGGGGGAGTTTTGTTGGAATAAACATAAATGCAGACAAAGAGAGTTTGAAAGTTATATTCTCTTGGGATTAGAAAAGTCCATTCCTTGGATCTACACCTCCTTGGATATGTCTAACATTTATTATATAACATTTCCTAGGTATCATTTATATCTTTTGTATTTTGAGTCTCTATATATAGAACTCATTTGTATCATATTTTCTAAGGCAGTTAAATATTTCAATATACAAGAATAAGTTGCAGTCCTCTAAACACCACCTCTAGAAGTTTAGTCTTTGTTATTGTCTAGTTGTTGTCTTCATTTCCAACATAGTAATAACTTATATAAGGCTATATCATGGAGATTTTAAAAATATTTCAGGAGATCTTAGGTGGTTGTACAAGCACTTTCATGTATGTACCAGAGTCTTCTTCATTAACAAAAGGACAAACAAACTGATGCTTAGGGTTATGTAACAGAGTTGAACAAAACCGAATCTTGATATAATTTCAGAAGAAATGAACCTAACCATACTATATTTCAGAAAATAGGTTCTTAATTTTTAACAAAACTGAACCTTTAATAATAAATTTCTTATGAACCAAACTATTATACACGGTGAACCAACAAATCTCAAAGAATCACAAGCGATAAAAATTAACCACAATAGAACGAATCATAATCGCAAATAAATAATTGAAGGAAAGAATATCATACACTACTATAATTCATATCGAACAATAAAGCAACCAACACTTTTTGGTTGAAAATAATACACGGTGAACCAACAAATCTCAAAGAATCACAGGCGATACAAATTAACCATAATAAAAAGAACCATAATCACAAAGAAATAATTGAAGGAAAGAATATCATACACTGCTATAAGTCATATTGACCAATAAAACAACAAACACTTTTCGGTTGAAAAAGCGATAGTTGCTTACTTTTAGCGACGTATTTAATGACTGATGTTGATTGACAGATTTTTGTAACCAAACTAGCGACCAATTTTGTGATTTTGTGCACACGAGGACTTGAGCCCTTGACACTATTCTACGTGATGATACTTCTAACCTCTCAGACATAATATTATATAATAGGAAATATACTACAAAGTGTTGATATAAAATTAGAAAAGTGGCAGGTACAAGAATCAAACAACTGTCCTCTTACTTCTGTTGTGAGATATCTTCCACTTCTGCCATGAGATACAAGAATCAAACCACTGCCCTCTTACTTCTGTCATGAGGTTCCTGCCCACTTGGACATATCATTTAAATTTTTAATTATTTTTAAACTTATATATTTGTTATAGAAAACTGAAATTTCAAATAATATTTAAAAAAATCTGTTATAAAATGTGTCATTTATATTAATTGATATAATAAAAACAAATTAATTCTATAATGAAATATTTATATGTATTATTAAGAAAGAACTTTGTATTAATATAATTATATAATTTATTTTTTTGGAAAGGAGGGCCTAAGCCAAAGAGAATTAGGAACTAGGTTCCATTATATAAATTTATTTTAAGTGGTGTCACTCATTGTCATTTGTAAATTTAATAAAGATAATAAAAAAAATAAAGAGAAAAAAATAAAAAATTTAATGACCAAAATTTCGGTCACAAAATTTCAGTCACTAATTTAGTGGTTAGTTTTATTCTGTGATCGATTTAGCGACATCTATAATTTTACCAAATTTTGGTGGCTAAAGTGACCGATTTTTTTCGGTGTCTAAATTCTTCAATGGAGCCTCTTTAATAAGATTAATTTTTTATTTTATTTTAGTATTTTATTCTTTTTTGTTGAATCAACCTTCTTAGTTTTCTTGATTCGTGACTCTTAATTCATTTATTCTAGGAATATATTCATCCATATATGGATGAATTTTGAATATTGATGTTTTATGATCGCACATAAAATCCACGAGTCGTTATATGTAGTCGACTTAACCCGAATTAGAATAATTATTCTTGGTCGGGATGAGAGACCGGAAGATCCGGCGTCTATAAGACGAAGGAATATGAAAAGTCTGTTACCGAGCATACAACCCGGACCTAGGAGTTATGGAGGGCTCGACCATTATGGAGGCATTTTGCCCAAACTGGCTCATTAAAGATGTAACTGCCATCTTTATTCCTGACAGTGTGCGTTATATTTCTGGTCATCATTGACAGCGACATACGTAATAAATCTTAAAGATAACCCCGTTACATAACTTGGAAGGTCATTGATGTTACAGACAGTGATTAATGAGGTCTCAGCACCTCTATAAATAGGGCTCCCGACTGCGGGCTAAAGAGATGATTTTATCTTGAAATTTTCCGATTATAACGCTGTAGATTACAGAGCTGCAGAACTACAATTTGTAGAACTACCGATTGCGAAACTGCTACGTAATTGAGCAAAAATTAGAGTTTATACCAAAAGAGGGGATTCAAATTTGAGCAAAAAGACTATTGATAATATGATAAATCACTAATACAACTACCAGTAGCTAAACTATACAATAATTTCTTAGATTAAAATTAAAAAAACATGATTGTGAAGAGTAAGTCGATGGAGAGAAGATGTATGAAGGAGAGAACTAACCAAGAAGGTAAGAGATAGAGAAAGAGACAGCGAGCTTGGGCTCCGATATCGGTGTTCTACGACGACGTTCTTTGATGAAAGAATATTTTTTATGAAAAAAATGATTGTTTTTCATTTTCAAGGAGAAGGAGACGATGGAACATCTATTAGGTTCTCTTTTATTTTTTTAATTCATATTGAATAAAAAATTAATTAATTTTAATTACATTTTTTAATGTCAAAACTGAAACTTGAGTGGTAAAAACAAAATGAAGGGATAAAACAAAATGAATAGTAAAAAATTGAGCGGGAAGCATAAAAAAAAAAGAACACACAAATAAGTATAAATTTTTAAAAACAATAGGCAAATAATGGCAGTCAAAACCGTTAATCTATTATTAACATTATGTCAGTTAAATAAACCGTCATAATCTACGATTTAATGTGGCGGTTTTCACTAAACGCCATAACTTAACAGTCACAATTTACGCAATTTTTTTGTAGTATTATTAGAGGGATTGATGGAGAATTGTTAATAGGTTTTTAAAAGCTTATTGATAGAGGCGATGCGTATGAGGGTTATTTGAAGGGCTTAAATTGACTAGACGAACAAATTTCTCAAAATTGAAGGAGAGAGTTGAATCTATTAAAGTTGTCAATGATGTTACGAACAAAAAATAGTAATCTTCGGGAAAGGGCTATTATTCATAATATTTGTAGAATGTTGGATTTCAAGGGACAAGTGGTTGTCAATCAAACTTATCGGAAAGTCGATGCTCTAACAAATTATAATACTTACTCATTGAATGAGATGTGTTGCTCTTTTGAAAATTATCCGAGTGAATTTAAATACTTTTGATGGATGATAAGAAAATTATTGTTATCCTTAAAAATATTTTAGTGTAGTTTCTCTTTTTGTTCTCTTTCTTTAAACTCTCTTTATAAAAAATAAAAAAAATGATACACATAAAGTTTAACAATAAAAGACCATTTTAAGAAAGGCTAAAGGAGTTTGTAAAAAAAAGGTTAGAGAAGTTATTCACTCAAGTAGAAATTTCCTAAAGAAATATGGATTTAACACGTGCCTACCATTTTGCTTGTTTACTTAGTCAAAGATTAGCTGAAATTATTATGGAAAAAATATCCATTTATATACAAACTAATTATTTAATTAGCCATATTATTGCCTCTCGTATGCGACCCTTTGTAGAACAAGTTAAGATTTAATCTTACTAAGACAAAGTGTCATTGAAACTAAATAAATAAGACAGCGTCATTATAATAAAACCAAAATAAGACAAAGTGTCATTATAATAAAACCAAAATAAGACAAAGTGTCAAGCCCGCGATGTAGTTTGCTGTCCCAGTGTCAAGCTCTCAATAGTTACAAGAGATTTTACATATCAACTCTATAACCTAATCCATCTAAGTGACAATAGACTACATAATCATTAAACAATACGAAAAGTTATAACTTTTCACACACATATTTTATTTAAAGGAACCTTGAGAAATGGTTTAATTAATGTAAGAGATAGGTGTAAAGTGTTTTACACTATTGAAAACAAAATAGTTATTGATTTGTTGGTAATGAAAAGAAAAACATTTTTTCGTAATTGATCAAAATAAAAAAACTAAAGAAAACTAAAGCACATAATCACAACGTTGTTGCATATAGTAAAAGGAAGAATGTTCCATTATATATAAAGGCTCCCTTATATAATCTTTTAGAATTATATAGAAAACAATGATGATTTCTTATAGCTTAGCTAGCACCATTAGAATCTAAATGAAAAATCTTTAGTGATTTATGGTCGATTACATATTTATGATTATGCTTAAGATGTATATTAAATTTACTTGTTTTGTTGTGATTGTAATGTACAATTTGAGAGAAACACTTTGCTTAAATAATATACACTTTGCGAGGACTGTGATTCAGGTTGAGTTTGATATCGATTGAATTACTTGAAATTTCATTTTGCTTAAGCAATTCTTTTATGTTTATACTTCCATTTAAACAATGACTTAATTTATATCTTGAACTTGCATTATATGGATCTTGTAAATTTGAAATTTTTTAAAATGTGAAGTCTTCATGGCTTGTAATCTCAATTAGAAATGACAATGAATAGAGTTTGGACAAAATATTATAGTATTCGTTCTCAGTACTCAGAGTCGGTGAAAGACCGATACAAATTGACCTCTAGTATAGGGCCTCATGATATTAAGGGCCTCATTTTTTTCTCTCATCTCATTCAATTACTATTAAAAATCTTGGAAAAGAAAAAAACATCCTAATGCATTTATTGGAATTCCACTTAAAAGACAAAGTCAGTTGTGTTAGAACGTACACAATTGAGGTGAATCAATGATGAAGATAGAATTGGAGAAGATGAAATTTAGAGAGAAAATGAGAAAATTGAGAGAGAGAGAGAGAGAGAGAGAGTAATTGATGAGAAAATTGTTTATTTACTAAATGACATTACTATTATTCATTACATAGAGAGGACGTGTATTTATAGTGTCCAAAACAAAACACAACTAAAACAACACAACAACAAAAAACTAGAAAACTGCCAAATTGGAAAACTAAAATTCGCGCCAAAAACCGGTTTCCCCAAAACTGGAAACCGGTTTCTCCTTCGTAATTTTGTTTTTCTGCTTCTGTGCAGAACAACTTTTCTGAATAAGTTGTTTTCCAAAACAGCTTCTGAAGCTTATTGCACTTGAATCATATGCTACATTCAACACAACACCTTAAGTCAAATGCTCCATAATCCTCAAGCTCAATTTCTTCACAAACCTCTTGAACACTTCGTTTGTTATCGCCTTTGTCAACAAATCCGCAAGTTGTTCTTCGCTTCGACAATGAGGTAGCTTCAGTTGTCCTTCACACACCAGCTCCTTCAAGTAAGGGAACCTCATCTCTATATGCTTGCTCCTCCCATGTGCTCTAGAATTCCTTGCAAGGTTAATAGCCGAAAGATTGTCAACAAAGAGTATGACAACTTTTACTTCAATGTTGTCCAACTCTTTAAGTAGATTCATTAGCCACACGGCTTAAAATGCACACATCGATGTTGCGATATACTCGACCTCACAAGAAGAGAGTTCAACCACATGTTCCTTTTTAGAGCACCAAGAGATTGGAGCTCCTCTCAACATAAAGACATAACCAGTCGTAGACTTTCGATCATCTTTATCTCCGCACCAATTGGAATCCGTATAACCGAGTAACTCACACATGCTTCCCACATCAGCCGCGTGAAATAGAATTCTGCAACAAATAGTACCTTTGATGTAACGAAGGATCCTCTTGACCGCTGCCAAATGAGACACCTTTGGTCTCTCCATGAATTTACTAACAATACTGACATTAAATGCCAAATTCGGTCGCGTATTGCACAAGTAACTTAATGATCCTATCAACCTTCTATATTGAGTTGGATTAACGTCACCTTCATCCTCATTCTTGGACAACTGCAACCTTGGTTCCATAGGTGAATTGGCAGCATTGTAATGCTCCATATCACACCTCTTCAATATCTCACAAGCATACTTTCTTTGGTGCATGAGAAGTCCCAACTTTGACTTGTGAAACTCTATGCCAAGGAAGTATGTCATGATACCAATATCGCTCATCTCAAATTCTTCCATGATTTCACCTTTGAACTTGGAAATAAACTCCTCATTGCTGCCTGTAATCAAAAGATCGTCCACATAAAAGTAAAGTATAATCACACCTTTGCTTGCATCCGACTTCACATAAACACCATGTTCGGACACACACTTCTTGAAGCCAACTTCAATAAGAAAGGTATCTATGCATTTGTTCCAAGATCTAGGTGCTTGTTTCAAACCATAGAGTGCTTTTCTTAACTTGTAGAATCTTCCCTCTTGGTTCTCTATCACAAAACCGGGGGGCTTCTCTACATAGACTTCCTCCTCAAGTGGACCATTCAAAAATGCGTATTTCACATTCATTTGGTACTTTCGCCAATTTTTGCTATTGGAAACACCAACAACCAATCTTATGGTCTCTAATCTAACTACCGGAGCAAACACCTCATCATAGTCTATGCCTTCTCGCTGCAAGAATCCTTTTGCTACTAGTCGAGCCTTATGCTTGACAATCTCGCCTTTAGGATTTACTTTCACCTTATAGACCCACTTTACTCTGATTGCCTTTTTCTTTCCAGTAAATTAACCAGCTCTCAATTACTGTTTTTCTCAATGGATTCCAGTTCTTCTTTCATCGCACACACCCACTTTGCATTGCTCAATGCCTCTTCCGTACTCATCGGTTCAGATTCGGCCATAAGCGCAAAATGAATGATATCACCATCATTATTGATCTCATTATCATGGAACACTTCACAATCTTGGAGCCGTTGAGGTAGACCTCTATGTCTTATCGGTCTTCTACTGGACTCACCATTATCACCTTCATTTTACTGCTGTTGGTTTTCTGCGTTTTCTGGTGGAAACCGGTTTCCTGGATCAGGGGAACCGGTTTCTTCTTCCATAAATTCAATTCCAGAGCTTCCAGGCTACATTTTTCGTGAGGGAAACTGATTTCCTTCTATTGAGAAACTGATTTCTGCTACTGGTTTTGGAAAAATTCTACTGTCAAACAGCCTCAGTTCATCTATCGCCACATTTCGACTTATCACGATTTTCTTGCTATTTGCATCAAAGAGCTTGTAACCTCCAGTAGGGTGATATCCGACAAGAATCATTACCTCTCCTTTGTCATCCAACTTCTATTGAAGTTGACCTGAAATGTGCCTAAATGCGATCAAACCGAAAGCTCTCAAATGAGTTAAATTCGGTTTGTGGCCAGACCATACCTCTTCCGGTGTAACTTTGTCAAGCTTCTTAGTAGGGCACATATTCAACAAATAGGGTGATGTAGAGACCGCTTCTCCCCATAGTTCCTTCGACAAGTTCTTCCTTTTCAACATGCTACGAACCATGTTCATATTTGAGCGATTTCTCCTTTAAGAAATTCCATTTTGTTGAGGAGTATAGGGTGGAACAACCTCACATACTATACACTCATCATCACAATAATTCCCAGATTCACTTGAGGTATACTCACCTCCACCATCTGTTTTGAGAATTTTCACCTTGTGACCACTTTGCCACTCCGCCATGGGCTTAAAACGTTTGAACAGAACAAACACCTCATCCTTCCTCTTTATGAGGTAAATCAACAACTTCCTACTAAAATTATCAATGAAAGTGACAAAGTACCTATTTCCACCATACGAGTCGACTTGCATTGGGCCGCACACATCAGAATACACCACCTCAAGGTGTTCCTTGGTCCTATGACCAACATCCTTGCTGAAATTGTTCTTGTGTTGCTTCCCTTGCACACACTTTTCCCACAAATCAGCTAGAAAATTTATCTTGGGCAGCCCGATCACCATACCATGCTTTTGCAACGCGTCAAGGTCTCAAAAGTTGAGGTGTCCAAGACGGTAGTGCCACAACCACTCATCACTACTTGCCGTTGTAGCAAGACATTTGTGTTCCATTACTTTAAACTCTATTTTGAAAGTACGATTTGTAGCCATGGGTGCTCTCAAGATTAAAACGCCTTTTTGGTCAAAAACGCGCAAAATCTTGTTATCCATCCAAATTATGTAATTCTTCTCGAGTAATTGGCCAATGATAAAGAGATTACACCTAATTCCGGGAATGTACAACACATATTTGATCAAAGAATGACTTCCATCTTTCTTCTTGATCAAAACATCACCCACACCGTCGACCGCTAAAATGGTGTCATCCGCGAATCTTACTCTATTCTTCATGGCTTGATTGATTTTCACAAACCAATCTTTTCTACCCGTCATATGAGTCGAACAACTTGAACCCAGGTACCACTCATCACTACTTTGTACTCCTCCTCGAACGGTAACCATTGTGTTTTTCTTCGAACGCGTTTGTGCAGAAAATTCTGCACTATTAGAGTTGTTGTCCAGCCCTCGACACACTACTGAGTTGTTGTCCAGCCCCTTTTTGTAGCCATTATTCTCCTTCGTGATCATGACAAAAAGTGTATCATCCTCTACCTCTTTCCTAGAAACCTTGGCCTCATCTCCATGATTTTCTTTCGATTTCGCATTACAATCTCTTGCGAAATGGCCAAGCTTTTAACAATTGAAACACTTTACATTACTTTTGTCACCTCTCTTGTAGTTGTTGCCTTGGCCACCACCTTTGGAGCTGCTCTCTTCTCTTTGACTCATGGAACCTCTTGAATTTTGTGGATCTTTTCCACTAGAATTCTGAAAAATTTCCTTGCTCTTCGAAGGCCACTTTCCTTTCGATCTCTTGTTCTTCTCGTTGAACCTTGCTTGCAATGCAATTTCCGTCTTGGTCTTGTCATTTCCTCTTTCATCTAACCTTTGCTCATGTGCCTCCAATGAGCTTTGAAGCTCCTCTTTGCTCATGGTGTGAAGATCCTTTGACTTTTATATGGCTACCACAATGTTATCGAATCTTGACGTTAAAGAACGCAAGATTTTAGCTACTAAATTTGGTACCGTAACGGTTTTACCGCAAGCCTTAATTTGATTCACTAAACGCGTTATGTGCATAATGTAGTCGTTGATCGATTCCTTCTTTTCCATTTTTACCAACTCGAACTGCCTCTTGTGAGTTTGAAACCTCACCACCTTCGCTTTGTCAGCACCTTCATACGCTTTCTTCTAGATCTCCCAGACTTGCTTTGCCGACGTACAATCACCAACTTTCTCGAAGTTTTCGTTGTCGACGCAAGAGTATATCAAGAAGAGGGCTTTGTAGTCTTTCTTCTTTTCTTCCTTGAATGTGGCTTGTTGTGCAACTGTAGCCTCTGCAACAAGTGGTGTGACTCCATCATTCACCACTTCAAGGACTTCTTGATACCCAAATAAAACTTTCATTTGTTTGCACCATTTATCATAGTTCTTTGAATAAAGAATTGGGAGGTTGGTAGGAATTCGATCGGTGGTTGTCATGTTTGCAGCAGATTAATGGATCAAAACCAGTGCTCTTGATGCTAGATGTTGGAACATACACAATTGAGGTGAATCAATGCTGAAGATAGAATTGGAGAAGATGAAGTTTAGAGAGAAAATGAGAAAATTGTGAGAAAGAGAGAGAGAAATTGAGGAGAAAATTGTTTATTTACTAAATGACATTAGTATTATTTATTACATAGAGAGGGAGTGTATTTATAGTGTCCAAAACAAAACACAACTAAAACAACACAACAACAAAAACCAGAAAAACTGCCAAACTGGAAAACTAAAGTTCGCGCCAAAAACCGGTTTCTCCTTCGTAATTTTGTTTTTCTACTTCTCTGTATAACACCTTTTCTAAGCTGTTTTCCAAAACAACTTCTGAAATTTATTGCACTTGACTTATATACTATATTCAACAAGTTGCTCGCAAGACATAAGTAAGGAAATGCGCACTCTAGTAGTTATAATGAGTTAATTTACTACTCCCTCCGTTCCTTTTTAAGTGTCATTTTAGCATAAAGCTCTTCAACCAAGATAGTGGTATGTTAGAGTTAATTTTTCTATTATACCCTCATTTATTTTCTCTTTCCTAATAAATTCACTCCTACACTCTCTCACCTTTATTGAGAAAGTAAGAGTATAATTGATAAGTTATGACATTAAATTATAAAACGACACTTAAATAAAAACAAAAATATTCTTCTAAAACGACACTTAAAAAGGAACGGAGGGAGTACTTAATTTGATATATTTACAAAACAAATATGATAAGGTAATTAATTTGAGTTTAGCTAAAATGAATTGACGTAAAAATGTGAGCTTGATAACTTAGACTTTCTTATATTCAATCATTTAATTTAAGGTAAATTAAGAGATCGAATATTTGTAGTAATTACAATATAAATGAAGATTCAATTAATTTGAAATTTTGTATTATTTTGATAATATTAACTAACATCAATTTAGATATTGACTAATTTATGTTAGAAGTGAATTATTATAGAACAATCATAATCAATTATAATTTAAACATATAAAAATATGAAATAAAAAGTCACAATTTTGTAAATAAAGTAAACAATTGAATTACATTCAAAATGAAGAAAACTACTGATTGATACAATTTCTAGACCTATTCAAACAAAAAATTTACACCAATTATCTCATAATCGATATTAAAATGATTTTTAATCGTGAAGCCATTTATTTAGAGGGTTATTTTTATGTGATTTACAAATTATATTATTTATTACATTATTTATATTTTAATAAATTTAATTTCTTAAAAGAAAAAATTATGTTTTTATTGGAGTCATATTTTATATAATAGAACAGGGCCTCTAAATAGATTGAGATAGCCCTGCTCGTTCTCGTACCGCAATTTAAAAACATCATATTCAAATTTAAATTTGCGTATCCATATTATGTGGGTATCTTAATATTTATATCTGTATTCGTTTATCCGTGTTTGTACCTTAATATCATATAATTTTAATTTTTTAACAATATTAAAAAATTATGAAAGTTATTGAAGACTTAAGAAATAAATAAATAGTTTTATTAAAATGTATAATAGTTTAATAGTATAAATAAAATTATATAAATATGTAGTGCAGTTATAAGGAGGGGTGGGTAGTAAAGTACTCGCGCCTATATCTATACCCGATTATTTTTATGGATAATTACATGTGTCTGTATTCGTATCCATTTTGTGGATTTTTACCCTACCTATTGCGATGCTTGTTACATTTTTCACCATATTTTAAGTTTTTTTTAGTACAAATAAAAAGTTGAAGAGAATTGTAAGTGTCTAAATTAAGTGACTTTTTATCGCATAACTATAGTATTTATTAATTTTATTTTATACGAAATTATGGTCAAAACTCTAAATTATAATACATTTTAGATTAATTAGGTTTTACTTGAAGGTGAGAAAAACACAAGAAAGGGGGGGGGTTTAAATTGGATTTTATACCTTCAAAAAATTTCTTTAAAAAACAATCCCCTTTAGAAAAAACACTTCACTTTTGATAATAAGGCAGAGAATGCAGGAAAAAAAGGAAAAACACAAGATGTTTATCCTAGTTCACTTGATAACCTCAAGCTACTCCAGTTCACCCGTCAAGATAATTTTTCCTCTCTCAAGCGAGGTCTTAATCCAATAATCAAACTGATTATACAATGCACAAGCAACTGCAAGTGACTAACGTTACAATCTCTAAGACAGACTAATCTTAGACTTCTCAAGGATACATACCAACTAGTCCCTTAAGGAAATCAAACAACAATTTGAATAAAGTTTGTTTACAATGAACATGCTTCTACACAAGCAAATATGTAAATTGAATATTCAAGAATACAGACTTAGAGAAAATATGAAAGCTATGAACAATATACACAATATATCAAGAATGCGAATAAGTGTGTATAAACGTTAAAATAACAACCTTCTCCCTATGTTTTCAAGCCCTTTTATAGCCAAATAAAATATAATAACTATTAGAGGATATTTCTAAAATTTCCAGAAAGTTAACAGCTAGAACAATCACGTGGGGGACAAGATCATACGCAACGTCCGTTCTTCATGGTAGTGGAATAGGATAATTTGTTTGTACCACGTAAACATTATCTTTTTTTCTTCAAACGTCAGAGGCTTCTGAGCATGCGTTGAAAGAAAGAGAATAACACTTGGTTCTTTAGAACTTCAAGTCTTAAGAATCTTCAAAACTTCTTCTTCATAATCTTCAGCAATTGATCTTCAGAACCCTTGTTGAATCTAGGATCACAAGAACTTCAAGTCTTTAGAATCTTTAGAACTTTGTCTTTAGCAACTTTAGCACTTGGTCTTGAGAAACTTTTGTCTTTAGAAACAAAAGTCTTTAGCATCTGGACTTTAGTTAGAACTTATATCTTCAGAACTTGGTTTCTAAGACAAATGTCATAGTCACTACTTCAGAATCTTCTGAAGCTTTACGCTATTGTTCATCAAAACTTGTGTAGCCTAGAAGCAGAACATATTCTCTTTTAATGTCTTGGCAACGCCTTTTCATCAAAAGCAGAACCTGTTTGTTAGCTCAAACAATAACAAACATTTGAGTATCAAAATTGTTCATATAAACATACTATTTGTTATCATAAAAACTCAGAGATACAATTGCATAACTAAATCTTATTCTAATATTACTTATGGCAATAGTTTCTATGACCTTTTGCCCATATTTTTTTTTATAGAAAATACACCGAATGAGAACGGATAAAAAATTAATCGATATAAAAGTTACAAGTAAATTTCTAGAAAAAGATCAATGATGTAGAGAGCAAAGTTACAATACGAAGAATTTGATGGGTAATTAAGACAAAATAAGAGAATAATATGTATTGGATATAAAACTTTCCACACTTATAGAAATCTTGAGGATCAACAATAAATATAAGATGGCAAACAAAATAAATAAAGACACAAAAGAACACCAATATTTTTAATGTGGAAACCCCCTCAATATGAGAGTAAAAACCACGAGTCATCTAGACTACTAGACTAAAGAAATAGTTCCACTATAATCAATTAAGGATATAAGAGAGTCTTAAAGTGATTCACAAAATAATGATAACAACCGCAAATTAGAAAGTAAACTAGCTTACAAATAAGAATAAAAAAGCTGGGGAAAAATTACCCAAATATGTAGCTTCAATGCAAAGTGAATATCTATCAACGTAGAACTTGTTTTGAAATTATGAACGGTTAAAAGGTTGATACATATGTTACAAACAAGTACTGTAAATTTCAGCTTGCTTCGACAGTGAACGAATCGAGGATCGTTGATGTAAAGAGACTAGCGCAGAAAATGAGAATGAGTTTCTCTCTTCTTTTCTCTATTTCTCTCTACTCTAAGAGAATCATGGTGAAATGCAAGGTCGAACCCTTTCACTTCATATATATTTCACTAAGGTTGTTAACTATGATTGTAGTAAAATGTCTTTTAAAAAATAAAAACAAAACGTCCAAAAAAATTATTACCACGGTTTACACAAAGATCGTTATATAATTTATGAGTGTTAAATTGTTGTCTTTTTAGTGTGAATAATTAACATTCATCGGCTTAATTAGTTTTCTTTTCGTCAATAAACCTCAACTTTTGTGTATATTTTGTACAGTTTACATTATAGTGTATATTATAGTGTCTAGTTTACATTATAGTGTGTATATTGTGTTATAGTATAAATATTATTTATTTTAATTGATTTTATCTTATTTTTTTAGGTACTCAAACATTGATATTTAAACATTGTTAGATAAATTATTGAATAAGTTTTTCAACGTTTCCGACCGTGTGCAAATAGGAGTTACGATTCTCAAGTTATGTCGGAAACTGTGCAAGTTTTTCAATTTAATGTCAACTATCGCCCCTTGGTCGCCGGGCGATGCTGGGGCGACAAAAAGAATGAAAAAATGCTGTTTTGAGCCCAATGTGATACTTTTGGTCATTAGGCGATGCAGAACTGTCAAAAATGCATATTTATGGATAATAACACATATTTTAAGTATGATTTTGGATATTTTTTATCCCAACTCTATTAACCTTCAATTTTTAGTAAGATTAACCTACAAGACAATAATGGAACTTTCATATGGATGATCCGGAGTTAGATTTCTCATTAATCGGTGTTGACAACCCAAGATTTTTGTAGTTTTCCTCTCTTTCTCTCTATGTATTTCACTTTTGTTAGGCTTGTTTGTATATTTACCTTAACATATGTATATTTTTTTATCTTGGTGTTGTATAAAGCTTGTTTTACAAATCATTTTTGATGTCTTCCTTAATCTCTTTATTTCATGTTTGAATTTGAGTTTTTATAGACATATACCTCATAAATCTGGATTGGAGATGGATATCTATTAGTTTATATATTGTAGAGATAGATTTAGAGATAATATTCACTTTGGGTGCTAAAGCTTAATGTCTCTGTGTTGTTGTAGCGCGCATGACACTATGGATACAGTAATACAATTGGTCTCGTGACTTGGCGTTAGACATAACCTTCGTTGTGGGGTACATCTCGTGGTGTCCTTGATGATTTTGACGAGTATAGTAGGTTGAGTGCAACTGATCAATATGTTTAAGTTTGTGATGAGTAAATTAAATGCATTCTTGATAAATTTATCCTTTTCGTTGTTTTTATGCATTTATTTTCTATTGATAATTTTTTCCAACAAACTCATTTTAACTCAAACTCATTAACAAGAGATTTGTCGAACAAAAATTAAATATATCAATCTCTAAGGACACGTTACAATATAACATATATCACCCGGTAAAATAATGTTTTACTTTTTGCTTGTCGCTATATCGCTTCAGCAAAATGGCGTTGTTGCCAGGGATTGGTAATTTTATTGTTTTGCATCGCGATAGTTCTTTTTTTTTTTTTTGAGTTTTGTAATTAATGTATATGTTGCATAGAATTTATAAATGAACTTGTTTATGTTAATTGTACATTTATTTGTATATGCTACTCAAACTTGTAAATTGTATATGTTTTACATATTTGTGAATTTTGTATATAATATACTTGTTTCTTTTCATGTTTGCCAAAAGTGTGGTTAGATGTGTAGTTCTTGTTAGAGCTTGAAGAGATGAGAGCAAAGATGAAGTGAAGTATTTTGCTCATTTGAAGCAATGTTCTAGTTTGTAAATATCAGGCGTCGAGCTTATGACGTAAAATAATCATGTCTTATTATTTTTCATTTTTGTTAGTTTAGGTAGTGTGTTGATTGTTGTTTAAACAAGTTGAAATTAGACTTGTTCTAAAATCTAAAATCTTCACTTTTCAACTTGTTTATTTCAATTTCATTGTTTGTTTTATTGTTGTTTGGACTCAAATTTTGGTTTGATAGCTTGAAATGTATTTGGTGATTTTCTAAGTTTGAGTGTTTCAACTTGCGGATGTATGGTACTGATAATATTTTGAAGTTGGTACACGTCAGATACTCGTTTATCGCTTTCTATAGCATAACATGTTTAGGAAACTTTTCATGTGTATAATTACCATACTATCCATTCTTTTTACATTACTTACTCGTGACTTGAATCACTTTAGTTCCATTTTTACCCCAAATGTGAGGATATTTTCCATTGTTCATATATGCTGGAGGACATAATTCTTGTTTTAACTGGATTTTATTATGCTTAATCTTTTGTTTGTGTTGATTGTATGATTGTATGAAAAGTATCAAGGTATTTTGTTTGATTTTGAGCATAACTACCTAGCCAAATAGTCAATTCACTTTGTGAGTGTGTGATCATTAGTATCCCCTTTTGAGCCTTTTTATTAATGTCCATGTTATTTTTGAACTTAATGTTTGTCTATGAGTATTTAGTTTTCCTTTTTGAATGGACATTAATTCTTTTTTTTCTTGAACCCTCAACTATGATTTTTAGTTGAATTCTTACCTTGCCTTATAAAGTAGGGAGTATTCACTAAGATGTTGGTTGAATTCAAGTTTGGGAGAGCATTGTTTGCTCATTTATATTGTGGCTGCTATGAGGTTGTGAAAAGAGAAAGAAAAGAGAAAAAAAGTGTGAAAAAGAAGGAAAAGAAAAAAATTGAAAAGGTTTTGAAAAACAAAAAGGGTATGGAATAATGTTGTGTTAATAAGTGATGGTGTTGGTGTGAAATTTGGGATGAAGAAAATTTTTGATTTAAATTGTATTGTTTTAAACTTTGTGATTGATCACTCTCTTAGGTTTAGGCAAATTTTTATTTCGATTAGCTTTAGGACTTATCACTTGTTTATTAACCAAGTCACATTACAAACTTGAAAACCCTTGTGATTCTTGTCTTTATATTTTCAATTTGAATTTTTGGGTGAATGCATAATTTAGTCTTTTGTTTGCAAGATTGTTGGATGAGTGTTTATGTCCCTCACTTTTGTGTGTTCTTCATCTACCGATGAATTTTTATTAGGTGTTATTCATGATTGAGGTTGTTTTATTTTAGAATGTTTAGCATGATTTTTGTACTTAGGATTTTTATCATTTTCATGTTGTAGTTGTAGGATTGTGGTAAGTGCTTATTTTGCTTGTGCGTATTTAATTTGAACCATACATTTATTTTTCATTTTCAAAACATGTTGCTTCGTGATTCTTGGATTATCGTCTTTTATTTCTTTAAGTTGTTTGACTTTGTTTGAGGATAAAAAATATTCTAAGTTCGGGAGAGAGTTTGATGAATGTTAAATTGTTGTGTTTTTTAGTGTGAATAACTAATATTCATCGGCTTAATTTGTTTGTTTTTCGTCAATAAACCTCAACTTTTGTGTACATTTTGTATAGTTTACATTATATTGTATATTGCGCTATCGTGTAAATATCATTGAGTTTAATTGATTTTATCTCATCAATAATTTATTATAAAAGGTTTATTTTGAAGTAATGGCACGAATATATATATATATATATATATATATATATATATATATATATATATATATATATATATATATATATATATATATATATATATATATATATATATATATATATATTACATTTTCTTAAAATTAAAGTTATATGGTAATTCTAAAGAAGACAAAAATTGTTCTTTTATTCTTATATAGCCTTTTCTTACCATGCTTAACCACATCCTTTCAATCCAACGTGTCTCCCTACCTTCTTTCTCTCTCATGATGATAACAACATTCCCTTGATTATTTGACTCCATGTTATATTTTTGAGGAGGCAATCTAATGAGCAATTATATATTTAAACCGAAATTCCTTCGATCTGTCATGCACCCAGATCATCAAGCAATCTAGTGCTATTTAAAATACATGTTTATCTTAATCAAACATGTTAGATTTCCATGGACACGTAAACTAATCAGTCCTGATTTTATTGGAAAGTTTGTAGACAGACGCATAAACAAATCTTCCTTTTGACTAAAAAGATCAAAAGCAACATTAACATATTGCAATATGCCAATATCCAGGCCGGTTCTACATAGATTGCTTTGCTAAATTTCTTATTCTCACGACCCAGTAATGAGACAAAATAGAATATATTGTTTTATCATTATTAAATCCTTTGTAGGATTTGAAATCTAATGTGATGTGTTAATGCTCTTCAAATAAATAATTATCTTAAGAATTTGGGTATGCTATAATTTTTACGCAAGTGAATTGTCTGGTGAAATTCGTGTTTACTTGACTGATCGAAGCACGACTAATCAGATTTTAGTGAAAATTTATGAAGCATTGACATCTCAAATTTGACCCTGACATTAATACAATGATATCAGTAATAATTTGAAAAAAATATCAAATTAAAGATAATCATAAGTATGAGTGCAAGTTTTCAATACCGATACGAGCATACATTTTTTTTGAAGATGTCAGTGCTATATAAGTAAAAATTCATACAGTCGGTCTTAACCTTTTAAAGATTATGAATAAATAATAAAAGTAGACTCTAAATAAAAAGTTAATCATAAATGTGATTGCAAGTGTCCGATACCGATACGAACACATATTTTATTTTAAAGATGTGAGTGTCATATAAGTAAAAATTCATACAGTGGGTCTTAACTTTTTAAAGATTATGAAGAAATAATAAAAGTAGACTCCAAATAAAATATACATTTTTAAAAAAAAGAAAAAGAAGCCTCATCTATTTAAATGGTAAATAACATCAACAACATTAAAAATATCATTGGTCCATATAACTAATGTGAAAAAAGTCATGTTCTAATAAATATCATTAAAATAACTTCTAACTACTTAAACATATCTCTCTTCAAGCATTTTATGAAGCTGAGTTTTCAATAAAGTCTTTGTGTATATATTCTCTAACAAATCATTCATAATTGCTATCAATGCTAATTCATTAAGCACATATTATAATTTGGTAGACCGTATGTAATACTTAAACAACTTCAACTATAAAAACTATTTTTTTTTTGCAGAGAGAACTTGAGGAATAGTCAATAAAATTTTATATACAATAATTGTTTTAGGAAAAAAATTCATACATTTCAAAAATCTTAATATATCAATAGGTCAAATATTTTATATAGGCAACATATCTCCTAGTAACCCATTCACATGATTCTTCATGTCAATATCACATTATTCATTATGTTTTAATGTCTCTTTAAAATGACTACAACAAGACTCTAAAGTTCCATTATCCAATGACTCTAAGTTTTGAGAAGTAAACAATAAATCAAAAATATTTTCATATTGTTGGTATTGCTCAAATCTCTTATTAAGAGATACAATAACTTGATCAACAAGATAAAAGATAATTAACTATAAAAGATTCCTCGTCAGATAGTTCGACTGGTCAGGTATTCAAATTCTCATCAAATTGTCTTTTTCTTCGAGCTATACGTCTTTGAAGAAATATTGGATCAATATTCAATTCAAAAGAAATGATTGTAGCATAATTCAAGGAAAATTTAAGTCCCTCAAGCTAGAGTTTCATCTGCTCTGGGGATTTATAAGTCCTATAAATGTTGTATCATATAGCATGGATGAAGTCGCTAAGTCCCTCAGACTAAGTGTTCATCCTTAGAGTGAGACTTCCATCGAGCCCTCTAGAAAAACTCGACACCAAGTCATCGGGGCTTAATATAAGTCGTGCCCCTCATGCGTGATTTTTTGGAAGCAGTCTCGCCCTAAGAGATATTGAATCCCTCATGTGAGAGTTTTATCTTGGAAAACTGAGTATAGCCCAAGAAGGCAACATGAATCTTCTTGTGGAAATTTAGTTATGTGATTTCCTATAGGGGCGACAATGATCCTTTATTAAGGCCCAACGTATTATTGCCTCGAGGGGCGACAAGGATCCTTCCATTAAGGTCCATTAATTTCCTTGAGATACGTCAATGATCCTTCTATGAAGGTGCATCATGTAATTTCCTCGAGGGGCGGTGAGGATCACCTGGCCTTAAGTTATGATGATAACTTTACATGGTATCTTAGAGAACAATTGTGTACTCTAACGATATCTGTCTAGTGTATAAATTTTGCTAAACATATTTTGACTCTGGTAAAAGGCGTCTGACGTTATCAGGTTTTGAACTCAATAGTCTAGAAGAATACCTATGATGTGTTATGAAGTTAAGTCAATATTATGGAATGCTTTTTATGCAACAATTATAAGGAGCGTTAGTACAAGAGCTTATGATTACGATTTTCAAGGAAGATATGGTGACCTTCTAAAGTTTTGCTTTTGTTATCCCAAGTTCTGAAGATGTTGAGTACAAGATTTTGTTGAAAAAGTTTTGATGATCTAAAGACATTTCTTCTGAAGACCAAGTGATGAAGACTATGAAGACAAAGGTTCTTCTAAACAAGTTTTGAATTCATCAAAGAATTAGGTTATGAAGATTCAAGTTCTGATCCTTCTACAACATGCTTCATCAACATACAATCAGAAACCTTTGAAGAAATAGAAGATAAAGATCAAGACTTGTTTACATGAGAAGGTGAGTATAAAAGTACAAAGTACACTGTGACAACTACTCTACTAGGACGGCGTAAGGACATTCTTTTGGTACTATGTTGTCCACCATTCCCACCATGATAGTTGGGGACAAAAAAATTGGTTTTATATTTCTTATTCTACCCTCCAACAGATTTATTTTTCACCTATAAAAGGAGGACTTGGAAGAATTGGAAATGTAGCCTTTTGGTTCCACAGAACTACGCAACAATGTTGCACAACTCTTTTGAGATATTCTTTGTATAGTTAAATTATAAAGTAGCTTTGTTCATATCTTTCAATCAACACTTTTATGCTTTTGTACTTAAACATTGTGTAATCTACTTGTTAGAAGAACCTTTGTATACACATCTTTGTAATCAATGACTGTTGATAGGTTCCTTGAGAGACTAGGTGTAGTCAGGATTCTCAAGAAGACTTTGGTTGTGGTCATTGTGTATTGGCAATAAGGATCGACTCACTTGTTGTGGTTTCCAACAAGGTTGATCAGACTTATTGTGGTTGTCTATAATAAGTGAATTATAGTGGATTAAGTCCTTGTGGATAAGGAAAATTACCTTGCAGGGTGGACAAGAGTAACTTAGTTAACAGTGAACCGGGATAAAAATAATTGTGTTAATTTATTTTTATTCATTTGTTAGATATAGTGTTTGAGTTGCAAAAAGTTTATTTTGATACAATCCAATTTAAACCCCCCATTTCTTGTGTTTCTCACACCTTCCTTATCGATACTACTAAAAATTAAAATTTTCATTTATCTTTATCCCCATAAGAGACAAAGTCTCCCTTCTTAGGAGAGAAGGAGGAGAACAAGGTTTTATCACCAGACATATATTATCAAGATACCATTTAACATTTACAATTGTAAAGCATTTCTGCAATAAAAACTTAGACATTAACTTTAGATATCCATATTATTTTGGATCCTCTATTGTTAGTTTCATAAACGTATTTATCATTATATATATATATATATATATATATATATATATATATATATATATTTCATTTTGTGCTCACTATTTTTTTTATAAAATTATTGTTGTAATATGCCTTAAAACCTTTGTTGAGGAAGAGGAAGACAATATATTTTAGAGATTGCATATACCGCGAAAATTAGAAGTTTCAGAAAGTTGGACGAAAATTAGAAAAACCATATATGTGGAAAAATGGTTGGTGAATAATGTCACACGTATGGTGAATAATATTTTTGTATGGTGAATAATGTTGCTCGTACGATGAATAATGATAACGAGTTTTTCGGCAGTTTCTCCTTTTGCATGATTCAGACTCTTTCGGTTTGGTCCATGGATACATGTGTGATTGGATTATAGTTTTGGGCTTTATCTGTTGAGCATTTAATATTATAAATATGTATCTCTTACATGTTTGTAGGTGTGACAATCTTAGAGTTTACAAAAATAAGGGAGAGTAAGGGTTTAAAGGCATATCATATGGTTTTATCTATTCTCAAAGGAAACCTTAGAAAGACAAGGATTTTGGAAAATATTGGAGTTATCTAAGGGAATTTGGTAATTGGGAAACACTGTTTGCACCTTGGGTTTGGGGTTATTCATATATTGAAGGTTTAAGAGGTTAGGAAACACTTGGGTAGAAAATAGAGTTAGGGAGTTTCTCTTCAGGGTTATTCTTGGGAACCTGAAGGCAAAAGCAATTTTCTTGTAACTCACATGTAATCTCTTGTAACAACTGTCTGAGTATGGTGAATTAGAGAGTTGCTCTCTTCCCAAAAGTAGATCGTTTGATCGATATAGGTAAATAAACCATCGTCTTTTCTCACCTTTTCCAGTTATATTACTGTGTATAAATTACTAATTTTGTAGAACATTTATTTTGGTTGCTAGTATTCTTTGACTCATAGATTGATTTGAATTTTTTCGTAATTCACAACAAGATTCACAACAAGTGGTGCAGTAACTATGGAATAAATAAGATTGTTTCCAAGTGAGCACCATGGTTAGAAGATGAGAGATCAATTTTTTTCCGGTAACAACGACTTTGGATTATGGAAAATTAAGATGCAATCAATTTTAATTCAAGATAAATGTATTTATGCTTTAAAGAGTGAAGCATTGATTCCTGGAGGACTTACACATGTACAGAAGACTAAGATGATGAATAAGTCCAAAAGTTCCATTATCTTATGCCTCGGGGATAAAGTTCTAAAAGAAGTCACCAAGAAGAAAATGTCGGTTGCAATGTGGGAAAAACTTGAATCATTGTATATGAACAAAATATTTGGCTTACAAGTTATTTCTGGAACAACAACTATATTCATTTTGAATGGCAGAGAACAAATCCATAGTTGAGAAACTTACATAATTTCACAAGATTATTGATGATCTTGAGAATATTGAAGATGAGAACAAGGCTTTGCTCTTGTTGAGTTTATTACCAAGATCCTTTGAGCACTTTATGTGTGCCCTTCTTTATGGTAAGGAATGTACTATTACTTTCAATGAAGTCCATATGACTGTGAAATTCAAAGAATTTTCAAAGTCGAAAGATTTGAAAATTGAATATTATAGTGAAGTCTTGAGTGTGTCAAGAGGAGGAGGTGAGCGTAAAGGAATATCAAAATGAAAGAGGCCTGACAAGTCAAAGGTAAAACATTTAATTGTCAGAAAATCGGCTACTTTAAAAGGGATCATCCTTAGAAAAAGGGTAATGAAGATTCCGTTCAAGTTGCAATTACCTTGAGTGAGGAAAGTTATGAGGATGTTGATGCACTAGTAGTATCGAGTTGGAAACTGAAGATAGTTGGGTCATTAAATCAGGTTGCTCTTATCACATGTGTCCAATAATATACAACTTTGAAACTTTGAAAATGGTTCAAGGTGGAGTAGTTCTTCTTGGTGATAATAAGATTTGCAAGGTTCATGATATTGGTACGGTAAAATTTAAAAATGTTTGATGATCGTTAACTTCTTATTCATAATGTGAGGAATGTTCCAAAACTCAATCGTAATTTGTTATCTATAAGTATGTTTGATGATCTAGGCTATTGTACTGGAGTTGAACATGGAGTGTTAAAGATTTCACGTGATGAATTGATTATTATTAAAGGGTTTTGTTAGAACATAGTTTGATTCTACACCTTTATAAAATTTTTGATGATAACAAAACACATTGTTTATATAGAACAAATAAGCTCCTTAAATTTTATGCGTTTTTGCAGAGAAATTCTGAAGAGAAGTATTGCATCAACAATTTTGAATATAGAAGTTCTTATAATAGAAGAAGAAGTTTTTAGAAAAGGAATGACGCTTTAAAAGCCTTAGAAGAAAATATTCTGAAAGCAGCATTCACTCTATGTCACGCTCATAAGAGAAGTTCTGGTGAAGCTGAACTTCTAAAAGCACCAAGCTTCAAGCAGAAACTTTGATGTTACAATTAAGCTTAAAGGCTGCCTTTACCTTCTGGTTCCGATGCGTTACTAAAGGTATATATGGAAATCAAGAAGTAACGGTTGATCACAGACAAGATTTGTATTTATGGGAAGATCATTTAATGCATATCAACATATTCCATATCCATGTTCTCATGTCTCCAACAGATCAAATTTGCTTGGCTATTTAAAGGAGGATCAAAGAACAACAAAGGTGAACAACTTTTGCTCATGCGCGCAGATATCTAAGAGAAACATTTCAAAAATTTGTGTAAAACATCACAGTTGTGATATAGCTTATTAGAAGCATTCTTGATACACAGGCTATAATCGTTTTATAAAGTTTGAGAACCAAGTTGTGGTTAATCTCAAGAAGACAAAGGAAGTAGTCTTTGTGAATTGTAATCAAGTTTTGATTAGTGGATTAAGACCTCGTTGAGAGAGGAAAAACACCTTAACGAGTGGAATAGAGTAGTTTGAGTTCAAACGAACCAGGATAAAATTGTCGTGTCAAATTGCTTTTAATTTCAAAACCTCAATTCAAACCCCCCATTTCTTGTGTTTTTCAACCTTCAATTGGCATCAGAGCGCCTGGTTCTGGGTGCTAACACTTAACCGTGTCAGATAAAAGATCCAGTTTGAAAAACACAATGGCAGAACCAGTTTAGAACAATAATGATCAATATGATGACAAAGACAAAATCAGCAGCAGACCCCCAATGTTTGATGGAGAGAACTTCGATTACAGGACGGAAAAAATCGAGAGTTTCTTTATGGCTCATGACGCTGATCTCTATGACATGGTAACTGATGGGTACACTCACCCTGTTGACGCAAGCGACCAGCAAATTGAAAGAAAGAAGATGTAAGATCAACAAAAGAAAGAATTTAAAAATCATCACAAGGCCAGAACTATCCTTCTAAGTGTTATCTCGTACACTAAGTATGAGAAGATCACAAACAGAGACTCAGCTAAGAACATCTTCGACTCCTTAAGAATGACATATGAAGGCAACACACAGGTCAAAGAAACAAAATCCCTAGCTCTCATTCAGAAGAACGAAGCGTTCAAGATGGAGGAAGATGAAACTGTGGAAGCAATGTTCTCTAGGTTTCAAATTTTGGTAGATGGTCTAAAAGTGTTGGACAAAGAATATTCTATTGCAGATCATGTAAAGAAAGTCACCAGAAGTTTACCCAAGAAATGGAGACCCATGGTTACAGCTCTGAAGCTTGCAAAAGATATGAACAAGATCTCTCTAGAGAGATAAAAAGTGCATGAAGTAAAATAACGGATATTTTACAACTACAAAACTATGCGAATTTTGGTTTAAATTGACTTTTGGTCAATCTAAACGCAACTAGCAATGTCAATGTGATGAATAGATGATTTTTTGATGACAATAACTTAATGGAGGCGTATGCAAATGAATACGATGTTTAAGTCATATAATTTAAAATTAGGAGAGCAAATTTTGAGGTGTGAGAGATATTTTTCTACAATGTGGAACAGTTGTTTTGCTTTTTGTGTTGTTGTTCGCCCCTGACATTAGTCATGCTTGTTTCTCTTGTGCACTTCCTGTACTTGTTGCTACTTCAGTATTGTTGGTGGCCTATTTACTTTTATAATAATATTAACATTCCGAGTATGCTATTTTTACATAGTCCATTACTTGTGCATGAACAAACGATGGACCATTTGCACCGACGATGTAAACATGGTGCCGTAACTATTCATCAGTCAAAATTCTTTTCTTAAAGTTTGGTTTTATACTCCATTCATAGTATGTACTATAAATATATTAAATTTGGGACACGAGTCTTGGAGATAAGTATCAACCTCGTAAACACCTTTTGTGTCGTTATTAATTCCTGATGGTATTTGCTTTAACCAACTATTACTAGTACATACATAGTACTTCCTTGATCAATTAATACGAAATCAAATTACTATACTTAGATAACACATTTCTATTAGGTCCTTTATTCATGTAATTAAGTATGTTTGTGTCAATATATGTGTTTGAATTTTCAAACCAGCTGGGACAAAACGTGTTTGCATGTATGATCAAAATCCTACTCATTAACTATTAGGTATGAATATTGTCATGATCAATCAGATATAATTGAGTTACCTATAGGGAGCGTGTATCATAAGATAATATGTATATTAATAGATGTTATAGGAATAAGCTTTCAATGCTTGTAATGTGAGTCTAGGGCTTTTGTAGTAATGAAAATCAAGCTTTTAATATAGCTAAAGTATTGTTGTCATCTGCCGACTCCCAGAAGTATTGGTGCCAACTTCTGTTTAGCTTCTTTGTGGAGGAGAGTGTTTATCGAAGTTAAGCTAAACCTAACATGTGAATTATATTGCTATGATGGGTTGCGTATAATTAGGTAAGTTCATTTTGAATTTTGAGGCTGTTTCTTGTAGAATTTTTTTTTAAAAAAAGATAAAAATCATATATATTTTTAATTAAAAATATTATGTGTTAAATATAGATATTTAGTGTAGCTTCAAATTTAAGTGATTATTTTAAAATTTTGATAATTAAGAAATTTATAGAAAAATAATTGAATATCTAAAATGATATTTTATAAAAAAATTAGCAAAAAAATATTATACTATCAAAATCATTTAAAAATAAGTTATAACAAAAAGGTCTTTTATTTGAGTTGTTTATGTGATATTTTTAAGAAAATAATTTATTTTCAAAAATAATTTTTAATCAATTATTAAATAAAAAATTCAATCAACTCGACTTTAAAGCACAAAATAAAATAAAACAAATGTAATTTGGGATTGTTCTTTTTGCAATTTTTGACTCTTTCGTTATATAAAAACTTATTGTTTAATATATATATATATATATATATATATATATATATATATATATATATATATATATATATATATATATTAATAAAATATTTTATTTTATTTAAAAAATGGAACTAAAAATTATATAATTAAAATTTACATAGGCAACACTATTTGTTTTGTGGTCTCTTGTACTATCTCACTTGCTTTTGATTTGACGTGGTTATGTTGCCTTGTCATTTGATTTGGAATGGATATCAGACTAATATCACATCTTTCCCTTATATAAACAGTTGTGTCTAAGTACGTAGTCATAAAACACTTTATGTGGACGATATCAGCAACGTTGAGGTATGTTGTGTTTAAAATCATGCAATAATGAAATATGGCTCAGTCTCCCATCATTTGAGATGGAAATATATTAGGTTATATTTTTGTAGGTTTGATTCTGATCTACCATAAATTTAAATAATTTGTATCTGACTTATAATCTAACGTAGATTTTTTTTCCGAAAATTTTACTGTTTTGTCATGCTTTTCAAAGAAATATCCCATTATACCATTCAACTCCCCTATAATTCCCAATGTACCATGTTTTCAAAAAGTGGAACCTCCCCAAGCAATGGGGTTGCTTTTAGCACCACCTCCCATCCAATGGGTGGCATGTGTGTTTGTCTTTTTTTTTAATTCAAAGTATAAAGAAATTATATATTTATATATATATATATATAACTATATATTTAATATATATAACATTTAAATAAATAAATAAATAATTATAATCTTATATTAAATTATTATAATAATAAATATAATTTTAATATAATAATTATAATAAATATTATAATTATAAAATTTAATAGTAAGTACTAAAAAATTAATATTTATTTTATATATTAATTATATATATATATATATATATATATATTTAATATATATTTCTATATATATTTTATATATTTATTATATATTTTATATATTTACTATATATTTAATATATATTAAATATAAATTTTTATTAATTTATTATTTAAATTCAGTTCCGTCATTGTAATGGACAGAAAACATTGTTTATTTTATTTTTGTACGGTTCCACCACTTTGATGGGCGGAGACATTGTTTATTTTATTTTTGTACGGAAACTCTTTTCATGTATGGAAACTCTGGGAACTCTCTGTCAGTTGAAGACATTTTTATGAGAGAAGTGAAGAGTTATGTGTAAGTGTGGTGATCCAACACCAATGGTATTTATAGCCCACAATAAAATTAATAAAATAATAAAATAATGAGACTCTCCGCCCATCACAGTGGCGGAACCGTACAAAAATAAAATAAACAATGTCTCCGCCCATCACAGTGGCGGAACCGTACAAAAATAAAATAAACAATGTTTTCTGCCCATTACAATGACGGAACTGAATTTAAATAATAAATTAATAAAAATTTATATTTAATATATATTAAATATATAGTAAATATATAAAATATATAATAAATATATAAAATATATATATATATTAAATATATATATATATATATAATTATTTTTATAATATAAAAAATAAATATTAATTTTTTATAGTACTTACTATTAAATTTTATAATTATAATATTTATTATTTAATTATTATATTAAAATTATATTAATTATTTATTATAATAATTTAATATACTTAAATAATAATAAGATTTACTAAATTATTTATTTAAATAAATTATTTATTTGTTAAAAAGAAATATATATTAAATATATAGTAATTATATAAATATATATATATATATAAATATATAATTTCTTTATACTTTGAAAAAGACAAACACACAGGAGGTGGTGCTCGTTTATAAAGCAACCGCCCATTGCTTGGGCGGAGGTTCCACTTTTTCGTTTTTTTTTTTTTTGAAAACATGGTACATTGGGAATTATAGGTGAGTTGAATGGTATAATGGGATATTTCTTTGAAAAGCATGGCAAAACAGTAAAATTTTCTTTTTTTTCGGTATGACAAATTTAAAAGTCTAATTAGAAAGACTATTTAAAAATACTATGTTTTTTATTAAATTTTTCAATTAATTCATATTATATGGGAATGCTATAACACACCCACTTATTTTTATGAATGTGTGTTTAGCAACATACACTTTAAGATGCATTTAATGTATTTTTAGTCATAATTTACTAACACACTCCTTCCAAAAATGAAATAGGTGTATTTTAAAAAATATTTATAGGAGATACTATTTTACACCAACCTAACTTGTCGAAAGAGTATTTTAGTAGCATCATCTTACGGTGCATTTAATTATTTTTAAGTTAATGCTTACTAAAACACACCTTCATAAATACAAGTGGGTGTATCCTAGAAATATATATATATATATATATATATATATATATATATATATATATATATATATATATATATATATATATATATATATATATATATATATATATGAGGAGAGATCAAATTACATCCGAAGAGTTACACCATGAGTTACACTAGTTCAAAAACGTCACTTGGATTATTTGTTAATCAACCGTTGGATTGATCATCATATAGATCATACCTATAAAGTTTGAGATTAATCTAAAATGATTTACTATACGATCAAGATATCCAAAGATTAACGTCAAAATGTTGATTCATATAACGTTAATTTTGATGTAGTTCAATGACATAGTAAATCATTTTAGATTAATCTCAAACTTATAGGTATGATCTATATGATGGCATGTTTCAATCCAACGGTTGATTTTAAAAATATTAATTAGAAATGACGTTTTTGAGAGTGTAACTTTGGTGTAATTCGATCCTTCCTATATATATATATATATATATATATATATATATATATATATATATATATATATATATATATATATATATATATATATATATATATATATATATATATATATATATATATTGACCGATCTATTTAGTTTTTGTTCTCATATATATGTATATACATTCCAAGTTATGAATATATTTTCTGCTTACAATTGTTTGTTGAGTCGTCCTTGGATCCATGAAGCAGGAGATGTTACCTCTACTCTACACCAAAACTTAAAGTTTGTCAGAAATGCCAAGGTAGTGATTGTTAATGGCGAGCAGACCATGTTGATGTCGCATTTATCTTCTTTAAGCTATGTTGCGGAAGATGAAGTTGATGTTCGAACTTCGTTAAGATTTATCCATTGATGACGTGAAGAAGAATGTAGATTCTATCTTTTCGTTTAAAGATGCGCAAAAAGTTGTTTAAAAAGGTCCTAGTAGCATTTGGGGTCAGGCTATTAATCTACCAGAGAACAAGAATAGGACCAGTTTAGGTTTCTCTCCCTAGAAAGACAAGAATGAAGTTGTGAAGATGAAGTTTGCCTTATCTCTTTACCACGATATATTCTGTAGCAGGGGTTTCATTAATCTGACTCCTCTATAGGTTAATGTTATTCTTGAAGATGAGTCAGAGCTGGAAATGCCAAACTTTGTAACACGTGGAAGAAGAGCTCATAATTGAATATCTGTTGATATTCCTAGCTATGTTTCCATCTCGAAGTAATTTGTTTTTTGATTTTTCAAAACAAAATCCTTTCACTCTGCCCAAGGTGAAAGTGATGTTGTTTGGGCCTGTCTTTGTTTCAAAATTTAAAATCATTAACAAAAGTCATTTTTGGTATCCCATTGTGTTTTATTTTCTGATTTTTTTCTTGAAAAATGATAATAAAAAAACCTTTCAAAAATATAATAACTGTCATTGAGTCTGCATAATCACTTATTGCATTTATATATTTTCTAAAGTCGAGCATAACCATATCTGCAGATTAATTAAAAAACCGTTGAAAACAATTACCCTTTATTGTTTCCTAATTTTGAATATCATGTGTATGAAGCTGAAGAATAAGAGTTGATTGAAATCTCATAAGAGGTTTCTCGGTTGCTTGAGCACGAAGAGAAGACCATTCAACCATACAAAGAGCCATTGGAGACAACTAATTTGGATTCCCAAGAAGATCATAAGGAATTCAAGATTGGGGCGCTGCTTCATCCAGAGGTGAAGAGCATGTTGATTGATTTGTTGAAAAAATATGTTTATATCTTTTCTTGGTCTTATCAATATATGCCTAGTTTGGATACTGATATTGTGGAGCATCGTTTATCGTTAAATCCAGAATGTGTGCCTATCAAGAAAAAGTTGAGGAGGACTCACCCTGATATGGTAGTAAAAATCAAGGAGGATGTTTTGAAGTAGATTGATGTTGGTTTTCTTATGACATCTGTTTATCCTCAATGGGTCACTTATAAGTGCCAAAATGTAGTTATTTTGTATATATGATTTGTGACACTTATCAGTTCTTTTGTTTATATTTCGTTGAATAATTCCCCGCTTTGTTAGTAAATTCGTTTAATTTGTATATATTTTTGTTTTTATGTAAATAGTGTATCGTTTGATGGATTTTACTTCTTTTGTAGGTATTTGTTGTCTATTTAGAGCATTGAGGAATAAGGTGTCGAAGGCACGGCTCCAAATGCGTGTTTTCAGAATAAAAGACCATTTTTTAGGAGTTTTACTTAGGGGACCGTGCTAAGCGCATCCTCTAGCACGTTGCACGCGATTTGAAGATTTGACAGGATCATTGATTTTGATCCTGCTAAGCACGAGTATCTCGCTTAGCGGGATTTTGGACGGTTTAACGATTTATTTTAGTAAGTCGCGCTTTGCGTGTCAGACCCGCTTAGCTTGGTCTGCTGGAATTTGTTTTATAACTTCATTTCATTCATTTGTTAGGTTATGGTTTTGGGGGTGTTTTTGTTCTCCCAACTCCATCAACCTCATTTTCTGGTAGATTAGCTTAGAAAACAACTATGGAGCTTACATACGGATGATCCGGGATGGATTTCTCATCGATCGACGTTGACAAACCCGAAGATTTATGGTTCATTTATCTTCTTCTTTGTGTATTCTTCATTTGTTGGGTTTGTATATGTATTTACTTTGAACTCATGTATATTTGTCTCCTATGACGTTGTATAAATTTTGCTTTACAAATATTTATCAATTGTTATCCTATATTTTTGTTCTGTGCTTGGGATTTGGGTTTCTATAGACATATACTTCTTGAATTCTTATCTAGGGTGATTATTTAATAGTGTCTAGATTCTAGAGATAGATTTAGAGTTATTATTCACCTAGGTGTCTGTGATTAATGCATGTGTTGGTTACACCGCATGTAACACCTGAGGCCGAAGGAGGCAAGGGTGGTCGCCACATCGGAATGAGAGGGATCTTGAGACTGTGCAGGTATGAGACTTCATGGTCGAGAGATGGCTTATAAGGATTATTATGTACTACCTATACCAACAAGATGCATATTCTTTTCGGTAGCCTAACCATAAGAACTCCATAGTTAAGCGTGCTTGACTTGGAGTAGTAATGGGATGGGTGACCTTTTGGGAAGTTTCCCATAAAGCATGCGAGTGAGGCCAAAAGCATGCTTAAAAGACTCGTGTTGGTCTGTGGGGTCAGTTGATGATCCTGAAGGCAGTCTGGGGCGTTACAGTCTAGCTTCTAGATATAGATTTAGAGCAATAATTCACTTGGGTGTCCATAATTAATGCCTCTATGTTGATTGTGTTGTGATGATAGATCGTCAACGCGAGTAGCACGGTTGACCTTTGTGTTGTTGAGGTTGGTTGAGAGTGTACCTCTGAGATGATATAATGGGTGTTGCGTTTGATATGTGATGGCATTAATGAGTCTTGTAGGTTGAGTATAAGTGGTCGGTAAGTTTAAGGTTGTGCAAGTGGTTATATTCATGTGTGATACGTTATTCCTCTCCGGAGAATGCATTTATTTTATGTTGAAAACTTTTACTCTTTATATACAAACTAACCCATTTAAATCCAAACTCATAAACACAAGACTTTTCAAACGAAAAATTCAGGAAAAACTAATCCTTGTGGACACATTATGATATACCATATTAAAAATACTTACTTTTGTTTTCCGCTTTACCGCTTTAGCAAAATGATGCCGCTACCGGGGATTGATGTTTTTATTGGATCGCATCGCGATAGTTTATCTGTTTTTGAGTTTTGTAATTAATGTATATGTTGTTTAGAATTTGTGCATGAACCTGTATATGAATACTCGTACATTTACTTGTATTTTTTTTTCTATTCACGTTTGCTAAAGTGTTTGGTTAGGTTTCACCGTCAGTGAGCGCTAACCGTGTAAAGAGGCAACTTGGAGAAATGTGTATAAATAATAAGTGTCGAGCTTACGACGTAAAACAAGCATGTTTTATTATTTTTCTTTGTTAGTTTAGGTAGTGTGTTAATTTTTGTTTAAACAAGTTGAATTGAACTTGTTTTAAAAATCTCAAACCATCACTTTTCAACTTGTTTAACTTTATGAGAGTGTGCTTTTATTAGCTTGAGGAAGTGTGTATGTGTGTAAACTTTGTTTAGTTGTGTAGACGAAAGTGGAGGCTTGCACTAGAACTGCTATGTTCCTATCATGTTTTTCTTGTTTTGGTGTAGTGCGATTAGTGCGGTAGAGCTCGCTTAGCGCGCTCTGCTTTGTTGCGCCAGTGGATTATTTTTGTTTCACTTGGCCATCATTTTCCCCCTTTCACCAAGGCGTTGTAGTAGTAAATAACATTAGTATTATTTTTCTAATAATTTTTGTTTGTTGTTTGGACTCCAATTTTGGTTTAGTAAGTTGAAGAATTTTGAGGTGATTTTCGAAATTTGAGTGTTTTAACTTGATGATGTATGGTAATGATAGTTTTTGAAGTTAGTACATGTCAGGTACTCGTTTATCGCTTTCTATAGCATAATATGTTTAGGAAACTTTTATGTGTATAATTACTATACCATTCATTCTTTTTGCATTATTTTCTTTTGATTGAATCACTTTAGTTCCCTTTTACCCCAAATGTGAGGACGTTTTTCATAGTTCATATATGTTGGAGACCACAATTCTTGTTTTAACTTGATTTTATTATGTTTAATCTTTTGTTTGTGTTGATTGTATGAAAGCATGAAAAGGATCAAGGCATTTTCGTTTCATTTAGAGTACAACTACCTAACCAAATAGTCAATTCACCTTGTGGGTGTGTGAACTTTTGTTAACCCCTTTTGAGTTTTTTTTGTCAATTTCCATATTATTTTTGAACTTGATGCTTGTCTATGAGAGTTTAATTCACATTTTTACATGGATGCTAATTCTTTGTTTTCTTGAACCCTTAACCATGATTTATGATTTGAATTTATTTTTTCCCTTAGAAAGTAGGGAGTAATCACACATTGATGTTGGTTGAATTCAAGTTGGGGAGATCAATATTTGTTCACTTATGTTGTTGGATGCTATGCGGTTGTGAAAAAGAAAAGAAAAAAAAGAGTGAAAAGGAAAGAAAAGAAAAAGAAAAAAAAAATTGAAAAACAAAAACAAAAAGAGTATCAAATAGTTGTGCTAATAATTAAGTAAGGTGTGGTTGGTGTAACACTTGGAATGAAAGAAGAAGTTTGATTGAAATTTTGTTTTTGAACTTTTGTAAGTTGATCATTCCCTTAGGTTTAGGCAAGTTTTTTTGGCCTTGTTTGAGGAAAAACATGTTCAAGTTGGGGAAAATTTAATAAGTGTCAAAATATAGTTATTTTTTATACATGTTTTGTGTCACTTATCGGTTCTTTTGTTGATATTTTGTTGAATAATTCCCCAATTTGTTAGTAAATTCATTTAGTTTGTGTGTATTTGTTTTTTAATGGAAATATTGTATCATATTTGTTTTTATGTAAATATTGTATCTCTTGATAGATTTTACTTCTTTTGTAGGTATTTGTTGCCTATTTGGAGCATTGAGGAATAAGGTGTCGAAGGCACAGCTCCAGATGCGTATTTTTGGAATAAAAGACCATTTTTAAGGAGTTTTTCTCAGGGGACCGTGCTAAGCGCATCCTCTAGCGCGCTGCACGCGTTTTGAAGATTTGTCAGAATCATTATTTTTGAGCCCGCTAAGTGTAACTAGCTCACTAAGCGGGATTTTATGCGGTTTAACGTGTTATTTTAATATGTCATGTTTAGAGCACCAGGTCCGCTTAGCACGGTCAACTGAGATTTGTTTTATAACTTCATTTCATTCATTTATTAGGTTATGGTTTTGGGGGTGTTTTTGTTCTCTCGACTCCATCAACCTCTTTTTTTGGTATATTAATTTAGGAAACAACTATGGAGCTTGCGTACGGATGATCTAGGGTAGATTTCTCATCGATCGGCGCAGACAAACTGGGAGATTTGTGGTTACTTTCTCTTCTTCTTTGTGTATTCTTCATTTGTTGGGTTTGTATATGTATTTACAATTAACTCATGTATATTTGTCGCCCATGGCGTTATATAAAGCTTGTTTTACAAATCTTTATGGATTATTATCCTAGATTTTTGCTCTGTTATTGGGGTTTGGGTTGCTATAGACATATACGTCTTGAATTCTTATCTAGGGTGATTATTTAATAGTGTCTAGATTCTAGAGATAGATTTAGAGTTATTATTCACCTGGGTGTCTGTGATTAATGCATGTGTTGGTTATATTGTACTGAGAGATCGTCAACGTGAGTTTCATGTTTGATTTGTGTGTTGTTAAGGTTGGTTGAGAGATCTCCTCCGAGATGATACAATAGGTGTTGTAGTTGATACATGATTACATTGATGAGTCTTGTAGATTGAGTATAATTGGTCTATATGTTTAAGTTTGTGACGAGTGGATTATATTCATGCCTTATAAGTTATTCCTCTCCAAAGACTACATTTATTTTATGTTCATAACTTTTACCCTTTCTATACAAATCAATCCTTTCACACCCAAACTCATAAAAGCGAGACTTTTCAAACAAAATTCAGTCTCACTAATCCATGTGGAGATGATATGATATACCACTATTAAAAATACTTACTTTTGTTTTCCGCTTTTCCACTTCAGCAATAGCCAATATTGTCCCAGTTTGAAAGAAATAGGGAATAGTCCACATGTGCGTTTATTACAGAGACTTAAACAAGGCTAGTCTAAATGATGATTTTCCTTTGCCACATATTGATATTTTGGTCGATAATAAAGAAAATTTCAATGTTTTCTCCTTCATGGATGGATTTTTCGGATATAATCAGATTAAGATAGCTCCTGAGGTCATGGAAAAAGTTTATCATACCCTAGGGAACATTCTGTTACAGAGTGATGTCCTTTGGGTTAAAGAACACTAGTGCGACATACCACAGGATTATGAGAACCATATTTCATGATCTGATGCACAAATAAATTCATGTATATGTTGATGGTATGATTTCCAAGTCTTAGACTCAAGAGGGTCATATAGAAGACTTGTTAAAGTTGTTTTAGTGTTTTAGGAAGTATCGTCTCCGCCTGAATCCTAGTAAATACCTCTTCATAAATGTATCCATTTAAAAATTCTCTTTTGACATCCATTTGATATAAATTTATGTGATTTTTAATAGCAAAAGAAATTAGACGGCGAATTGATTCTAACCTAGTGACCGAGTGTTTACAGTGATTTCTGGTAAACAATCGCTAGTCCTCCAAACTATCAAATAATCTTAATGACTGTTATTTAATCTCTCTGGTAACTTGCAGGATCGACTAGATTGATCCTATGGGGTATTAGTCGTTTGGATAAATCTAATGGCAAAACTGATATTCATAGTTAGGATTGGTATTTAGAGTGTTTTATAGGCGTTCAATTCACTTCGATTACCATACTAAAGAATCTAAGGACATGATCAAGTAAAGAAATACGAAACTGAATTGAATGAATAAAGATTCGATTGCAAAGAAGTGTTTAAATGCAGAAAAGAATAAATGACTTTAATGTAAAAGCATGAATGTAAAAGCGTTTCTGAAATGTGCAAAGGATTCGAATAAAAGAACAACGTTTAAATACAAGAAATAAGTAAATGACTTTGAATGTAAAAGTATTTAAATGACATTGATGTGAAAATGGAAGATAGACTGGAAAAGATAAAGAGTTTTACTGAATTATAAATGTTTGGTGTTATCATACGTACATTGTTCGAGCATTCGTTTCCCTAGCCATGTGGTATTTTGAATGTTTACTGAATTTTGTACAATAGATATGACACACGAAATCCTAACACTAAGACTTCTATTTATACTACTTCGACCATAACGGTCTTGCTTATAAGATTCTGCCACGTTCAGAACATGCAGAGCGCTGCTTCTCTCTAGCCTCCACGCGTCTTCGAACGCTCCAGCACATATATATTTGAATTTCTAATATCCCGCTTACGTTTGAATTTCAAACGCTCTGGTAGCCTTCACTTCGAACTCATTTTACAACCTTCACAGACACAATTTTGTTACCACTTCGAGGCTTCTTTTAACTGTATCCTCACAACTGCCATTCGAAGCTCTGAGCTTTGATATCTCTATTCGAAGAACCATTTCTACCATTCCGAACTGTAACATTTGCTTTATTCCAACAAAACATCCATATTGCTTCATTTCGAACTGTATCATCAAAATCTTCAGCCAACAAAATGCCCCTTTAAAATATGTATTTCGAACCTCTTGAGAAATACTTATTTTAATCATATTCACAAGATTTTGATGTGACTTTTGAGTAATCATGATATTTACTGTGTATGACTTCAACCACGTCAATCAAGACGCCTCTTGGATTTCTGAATCGTATTGAACTAGTAATCACAGCATGGTGCGGTTACAAAACAATGATTATTATTAATCACGCTGATTACCAATATCAACTTTTACGCCACCTCCTTCTAGATCCAACCCACGACTCCCATGTATCCTAGTCTTACTTAGTGGATGTTTTAACTTCCTCACTATAAAAACTAATCAACTTAGTCTTTTATCTTTTTTCCAGATTCTGAAATTTCTTCTTCCTCTACTCTTACTAAAACCCTAAAACTTCCAACAATCTCCAACAATGTCTTCAACAACATCATCCCAACTGAAGAAAACTTCCAAGAAGAAGAACAAGAACACAGGAACGATCATGGAGAGTAAGGTAGGCACTTACCAGGGTCAATCTGTGCTTATCCCTCAAATGATCTCCAAGGAGAAGGAAATGATGTACGCCTCTCAGGTACTGATTCCAACTAACGCTGCTGGAACGGGGTTTGCTTTAATGGGTCCTCTTACAGTTTTTGAAATCTTAAAAGATACTAGGAAAATCTTTCCTGTTTGTTATAATTTCAAACCCTTGTTTAATAAAATGGACATCCCTAAGATAGGCGAGTCTTCTGATTCGAAAGCCATAGAAACTCCAACCATTTCCCCAAAAGATCCCTTTGTGTTAGATTATGTGAAGAGTAACTTTAAACCGTTTCGATCTTGCCCTACCTCTGACATAGCTTACCAAAACTGGATCACCAAAGTAGAAGCCAAGAAATCCCATTAATGGGAAGAACTAGGAATCTATAATCTAATTAAACTGTCGAAACCAAGCTTCACCTATAGTCACCCCCTATTATTTGCCTCACCATACTTCTGGGATAGCACCTACAACACCTTTCATCTTCCTGGCGGAATGATAACGCCCACGTTTTTCGACATAGCAGCCATCACTGCTCTCTCACCAGTAGGAGAAACTTACATCCCTGATAATGAAGAACACTCCAGTATTATTGACTTCGATGTCAAATTAGCCAGTTTTTTCCAAATTCATTAGCCATTACCACACTGAAGGAGATAGTGTTTCAGATGTGGAACACATTGCCTTTCTCACTTTATGGTTATCAAGATATGTATTATGTAGCAGGTCCTTACAGGTAGCCAGTAGGTTTATTCCTTTAGCTAAGACTTACATGAGAATAGGAGAGTATGTTTGAGCGAACTGTTACTTGTTGATCTTTATGAAAGCTTAAGATCAGCTGTTTCGAGTTTAAAATCCCATACTCCCAAAAACATCCTTCTAGCTGGCCCTTTCTGGTTGCTCCAATTATGGCTCAATGCCATGTTCGAATCCTCGTTATCAACTGCTGACACTGTTGTCGAACAAGATCCAAAGATAGCGAATCGAATTATTGAAGGTACAAGGCTGCAAAAACTCACTCCGAATGATGATAAAGATGACTTCAAGGTCCTCTTCTCGCAGTATATCATGATTTTCTCTAAGAGACACAAATTTGAAGAGACCATGGCACCCTTCGCTTCAAGGACTCATGGACCATCATGGTTCACCATGTCTCTTTCAGAAGCTGTCAAAAGCAAAGAAATTCAAGATATTTGGAAAGCCTTTTTGCTCCCTATATTAATTTCCTCACGAATCACTCCTTCCAAGAATCAAATCTTCCTTTTTGTCTATCAACCTAACCTTGTTTCCAGACAGTTTGGCCTGTGTCAGTTAATCCCTGAACCTCAATTCCAAACACAGAGTGCCATCACTTCTGGTCTAACCTTTAAAGCAAGAGAAGCCAAGCCTGCAACAAGAACAGTACCAAGACTTCGCTCAGTTCGAACTAATACCTTTTGAACCAACACATTTTACAGCGAAAGGATTTCTGGAATGGTGGACTAGGTTCTACCAATCTTATATGTTCGACACACTCACTATTCAACAGAAACTAACTGATGCGTTCGATGTGCAGGTACACTCCAAAAAAGGTATGTTCACTCACGCCAAAGAGATTAGGGCTTTTCAGAATTATTTCGAAACTACTTATGATCCTACGCGCTTGGAAACCACTGTGTATGGAGCATCCGAAACCTTAAAGGAGAAATTTAAATAAAAAATTTCTAAGTTCAAACTTCCTTCAGGGTTGTCACCTGAGGATAGGTATAGGTTGGCATTCGAAATGCATCCACCTAAATTTCCTAGATTGCCTACCTCAGAACTGGCTCTGGCTTGGTTTCCTCCATACCCTTGGTGGTTGACTTGCAAAGAGATGTTCAAATATCAATCTCAAAAGAAACTAAAGCCATCTAAGACTGTGACACGGGCTCGTCACTAGCTTCATAATTTCCCAGGACATCTTCGCTATGACCTTTCTTCCATGTCGATTATTTCTAATCAAGGCGCATGTGCGAATGCTTGGGAAAAACCCCAAATGTTTCTTACTTTCTTTATTTTTAACATTTTACTTTAATTATTTCGATTTTCAGCCATCAGGATAAAGACCGTTGCTTCGAAGGCTAAGGAAGGAAGTAGTTCTCAACAAACCATCGAAACTGATGATAATGTGCCTCTAGCAATACCAACAACAACTACTGCAACAACAACAACACCAGCAGCAATAACTGTTCCAACTCCAAAGGTAATCAACTAACCCCGATGTTTTGAATAAACTGAAATTTATGATTGAGGTCTAACTCATGTTTAAACCTTTTCAGACTAACAAGCTTCCACCAACCACTCCGAAGAAGAGGAAACCAAGTACCACTGGGAAGAATCCTAAGGCTGGAGGGAATTCACCAACAACTTCGAAGAAGAAGCAGAAGAAAGAAGTTTCTAAAGGCGTTGTACCTACGAGCATTTCTGGACTTGATTCCAGAGATGTTGCTCCCTCAACTAAATCCAAAAATCCACCTTCGACCTCCAACGTAATTTTGGAACATATTGATAGCAACCTTTCCTCCGATAATCCACAGGTAAATTGAATTCGAATCTTTAACAAAATAGTTATTCGTACCTTGGTGCATGCTTTTTAATCTTTCTTTGTTTATGTAGGACACTTCGAACCCAGATCCCACTACTTCGACTCCTCCATCAAAGATTGCTGCTCCAATTAACTCTTCTCCTCATGGGGACTCCAGTAATCTGGTGCAAAACAAAGGATCCTCCAACATGGCGGTTCCGATTGGGGCTTCAGAGCAACAAGATGACCAAGGCACTTCCCCTCCTCTAACAAAAACAAACGAAGCATCGCCTCATGAGTCTGCAGAGATTCCACCAAAAACTTCTCTTCCAACGTCTCCTCTCGAAACCCTCCAAGAGAGCCCTAAGGTTGTACATGCTGAAGAGGAAAAAGCTAATTCTTCCCAAGAGAGTGAAGAATCTGCAGAAGAAGGATCTGGGGAAGACGAAGCCTAGAGTGGTTCGAGCGATGGAACAGAGTCTGATGCTAACAGCAGTGAAACTCATTCGATCGAAGTGGTGGATCTAGTTGATGAAGGAGAAGACGACGAACAAGACAAGAGTGAAGGCGATGGTGACCAGACTAATGAGCCTGTGGAGGTTGACATGGATGTAACTCCCTTGCGTATGGAACTTCCTGAATCTTCCCAATCTCAAATGACTGAAGAGGACTTAGCTCTCCTAAGACGAAATGACCCAATTGGGTACATGAAGGCTAAATTAGCTCAAAGGGATACTCATCTTGCTAGGGCTGGTATTAATTCGACCAACAACCCATTACCCTCAGATAACAGAGTTGTACTCCTTAACAAAATCAGGAGAACAATCCTTGACGTAGATTTGTTCGAAGTGCTCAAGAAGGATGGTACAACTTGTTACACCATGAAGGAACTTCTTACACAAGTTAACCTTGCCACCTGCTCTTTAGAAGTCAGCACCATACTGTTCGATCTTCAAGCCTTGTTGGATAATGTGACTGGGTGTCTTCTTCAGGACGAATTTGCTGCTGCTAAAGTCCAAGAGAAGCGAAACGCTATGGAAGCTGCTTATGAGCATGCTTCAAAACTTTCCAAAGAAGCTGAAGACCAGGCCATGCACTTACAACAAGCCAAGACTGACTATGAAGCTCGAACTCAATCCATTCTCCTCTGGGAAAAGCAAATCCAAGAGCTCCAACAAAAGGTTAAGGAGGCCCAGCAACAGCAATTGGCGTACGAAGCTAATACTGTTGGGGATCAATTCGAAGAAACCCTCAACAAATGCCTGGCCGAAATGGAAGCGGCAGAGCAGCTTAAAGGAGAAGTAGCTACCCTAGAAGGAGCAAAACATTTCACTCAACAAAGGCTTGAGTCCCTTCGAAGCACTTTTGATAGATTGAGGAACAATACATATTTTTAATTTTCTGTTTATTTAATTAGTTTTGAATCTTGGTTGAATTTTGGTCTGTAATATCCAAACAACGCCATTTTGGCAATATATATTACCATTTTGGCATTCCTTTATAATGTTTCGATTATGTTGTTATTATTCGAATCTCCTGTAGGCGTGGCTTATATTTCTTTAGATATTTCCCATTAACCTTTAAGATTCGCTTATCATCAGCCAACTCTTCGATTTCATATGCATTGTTTGAAAATATCTTTACTATTCGAAAAGGTCCTTCCCAATGAGGTGACCATTTACCTAATGTTTTATTTTTCTTGTCCATGGGCAATATGACTTTCCAGACTAAGTCATTAATAGTGAATGTTTTACCTTTCACCCTTTTGTTATATGCCTTGGCTACTCTTTCCTTTTGCCTCATTAGGATTTCCAATGCGTGCAATCTAACTTCGTCTAAATCAACTAACTCATTCATCATCATCTCCCAATATAATGCAGATGGGGTCTCATTTTGTCTTTAAATTCGAACTGATTGTAGATGAATTTCTACTGGTAGAACTGCATCATGACCAAATGTTAGTTGGAAAGGCGTGGTGTTAGTAGCTTCTTTAGGAGATGTTCTACAGGCCCATAGTATTTGATCTAAAGTCTTGTGCCAGTTTCTTGGCTTTTTACCAACATGTTTCTTAATTAACCCTATTATCACTTTGTTGGCTGCTTCGACCTGACCATTTGCTTGAGCGTAATATGGTGTCGATGTTAGTAATCTAAACCCCATCTCCTGAGCAAATTCTTGCATCTTCCTACCAGTAAACACAGAACCTTGGTCTGTGATTATGCTCTCTGGTAATCCGAACCTATAGATAATCTGTTTCTGTATGAACTCAATAATAGCCTCTTGATCAGCAGCTATTAATGGTATTGCTTCGATCCACTTGGTAAAATAATCTATTCCTACCAAGATATATTTCTGTCCTTTAGACGAAGCAGGATTGATTTCTCCTATTAAATCTAATGCCCATCCTCTAAAGGGCCATGGTTTAATGATCGAATGTAACTCACTTGCAGGAGCATGTTGAATCCCGGCATGTTTCTGGCATTCTTCACAGCCTTTAGCAAAATCTATACAATCTTTAAGCATGCTGGGCCAGTACATACCATATCGAAATAACAACCATTTCATTTTATGGCCTGCTTGATGTGCCCCACATGTCCCATTGTGGACTTCTGATAATGCTAAGTATGCCTCACTTTCTCCTAGGCATTTCAATAACACGCCTTCCTGGGTCTTTTTGAACAATTCATTTCCCATGAGGATATATGATAATGCCCTATATTTTATTTTCCTATCAACGTTCAATGTTGGATTTTTTAAATAGCTCACAAGTGGGCTTCGCCAATATGCATCTGATAAGGTGTCTATGGCTAGTACTTCGAATCCTTGTTTATCATCACAACCTAATTTTATATTTTCTAAATCTGATGGTATGAGTCTAGTAGCCATAACCCTACCTCTTATTTCGACCAAATCCTCAAAGTTTTTGGTAGAAACTTTATACCTTGAAGCCAACTGTGCTAGGTCATTTGCTTCTTGATTTTCTATTCTTGGTATATGTTTAATATCCATGTATTCGAATTTTTTGAGTAGCCTGTTAACTATGACGAAGTATGTCATCAGATTTTCTTTTATGCATTTGTATTCCTTTGTTATTTGCTTGACCACTAATTCCGAATCACCTTTAATTTCGACTCTAGTTGCCCCCAATTCCAACAAAGCTTCAAGTCCAATAATAAGCGCTTCGTACTCGGCTTCGTTGTTCGAGCAACGAGGACCATCTAACTTATACTTGAATTTTGTTGGAATTCCTTCAGGAGAAATTATAAGAACTCCAACACCACTACCATCCTTATGGGTCGAACCATCAAAGTATAGTTTCCAAGGTTGCATTTCAACGTAACCCATGACAGTCTTTTCGACCAGTGAATGGTCCACAATGAAATCAGAAATTACTTGACCTTTCACAGCTCTTAAAGGCATGAAAGTCAAAGAATATTCTGTTAAAGCTAAGGCCCATTTACCAACTCTACTATGCATTATTAGTTTCGAAAGTATGTGTTTGATGACATCGAAATGAGATGAAGCATAAACATCAACAGGCTTTATATAATACTTAAGTTTTATACAGGAAAAGTACAAACAAAGACATACCTTTTCTATATTGCTATATCTAGTTTCTGCATCGTTCAACACCCTACTTAAATAGTATATGGCTCTTTCGATGCCATTGCTATCTTCTTGTGCTAACATACTACCTATGCTAACTTCAGAGGCAGAAATGTACAATCTCATGGGCTTTCCCCATGAAGGTGGAGACAAGATAGGAGGCTGAGAGAGATATCTTTTTATCTTGTCAAATGCCTCCTGATGTGCTTCGTCCCACTCGAAGGCTTGGCCTTGCTTTAAACGAAGTAACGGAGAGAAAGCCTGGGTTCTTCCACTTAGATTCGAAATGAATCATCTTAGAAAGTTAATCTTCCCTAGCAAAGATTGCAGCTCCCTTTTTGATGTAGGTGCTTTCGTCTCCATAATAGCTTTGGTCTTATTCTGGTTGATCTCGATTCCTTTCTTATGAACCACAAAGCCAAGGAAATCTCCAGCCTGCACAAAAAATGCACATTTAAGGGGGTTCACTTTTAAGCCATGTTTTCTCATTCTTTCGAATGATTGGCTCAAATGATGCAAATGTGTTTTTGCAGATATGGATTTGATGACTATATCATCAATATACACCTGCATAAATGTCTCAATGAAATCATGGAAAATTGAATCCATTGCCCTTTGATAAGTTGCCCCAGCATTTTTTAAACCAAAAGGCATCACTACCCATTCGTAGGTGCCTAAGGTTCCTGGGCAACGAAATGCTGTCTTGGCAACATCTTCTTCAGCAATAAAGATCTGATTATACCCAGAGTATCCATCTAACATACTTAGGTATTCGAATCCTGCAGCAGAGTCTATTAACATTTCTGCCATAGGCATGGAGTACTCATCTTTAGGGGTAGCAGTATTTAAATCCCTAAAATCTATGCAAATTCTCAGAGAGCCATTTTTCTTAATAACAGGTACTATATTTGCTAACCATTCGACATACCTTGTGGTTCTGATGAATCTGCAGCGCAGCAACCTTTCGACCTCAGCTTTAATCTTTGTGAGAACTGCTGGTGCGAATCTTCTAGGAGTTTGCTTGATGGGCTTCTTGCCATCCTTAATTGGAAGTCTGTGCTCCACTAACTCTCTCTTCAAACCAGGCATTTCATCATAGTCCCATGCGAAACAATCTTTGTTTCTCTTGAGAACTTCGATCACCTCCTGCTTGAGGCTTGGATTGAGTCTTGCGCTTATGTAAGTTATTCTTTTTGTATTGTCATCCCCCAGATTCACCTCTTCGAGCGGATCATGCGCCAACATTTTGGCACCTGAGTCTGTGGGGTCCTCCTCGAAGCCTAAGGGCTCTTTATTGTAGATGGCATCTAGCCTTTGATCTATTTCGTGTGTTTCCAAGGGTGAGTCTTTCGAGCCCTCCCCATCTATTTCGTTCACTTCTGCAGCCGTATTATCTATTTCAGCCTCTGAGGCCGCTTTCCATTCGTTCTCAGCCATATAGGCCGAAATCCTTTCGAAGAAGGAGGACTCAATCATGGGCAAGGTTGTCGAACTCCCAGCCTGCTGGCCGTTTTTGCGTAGTGCCTTCGACTTCTTAGTCTCCTTTAACTATCTTCCTATCCCAATACATGCCATCATGACGAAGGGTCATATAATAGTGTGCGTTCCTGGTTTCGTTGATTTCGTCACTTGGGGTACAAGGGGATATTTTGGCTAGATATTTGTCATAATTTCTCTTGTTGACTAAGTTAACTATTGTCATAAAATAACTCTGATCCGCTTCGATGTTCTCCACAATACCATCCTCTCTCCATAAAACTAACCTCTGATGCATTGATGAAGGGACTGCTCCAACGCCATGGATCCATTCTCTTCCTAGCAGCAAATTGTAGTTAGCTTTGGCTTCGATCACCATGAACATGGTAGGTCTGCAACTTGATCCCACTGTCAACTCTACTTGGACCACTCCCAATGTTTGGCCTACTTTTCCTTCATAGTTGGATAGTAACATGTTGTGTGGTTTGATGTCCCCATCTTGTATCCCTAACTTCTTTAGCATGAAGTGGGGCATCAAATTGACTGCAGCGCCTCCATCCACTAAGACCTTGTTTACGCCTTGTGTACCCACTTTTGCTCGAATGAACAATGGCTTCAGATGATTTTTCATAGCTGACTCTGGGTGTTCGAAGAAAGCATTCTGCTCTTCGACAGCTCCGTTATCCATTACGTAGTAGCACACTGGCCTATGCTTCATCAAATCTATTGTATCATCCTCCTCGTGCTCTTCTATTTCAGTTTCATGTCCAAACTCACAAGGTAGTACAGATACCATGTTGCAATTGATGTTGAGTGAAGACTCCCCCTCTGATTCGAAGTTGTCAGTTAGCATATCATCATCTTCTTCTGGACTTGGTGTGTACTCCTTCGATTCATTTTGTTGTGTTTCAGAGAAGAGCCTCCTACTAACTGGGGGTTTGCCCTCAGGTTGATTATTTGGTTTTGGTTTGTTGGTGCTTGATTCTTCTTTGTTTTTGATCGAAGTTGCTCCTTTATCTGCCATAGCTTCTCTTTCAGCCTTTCGAATTCTTTGTTGCCTGCGCCATTGTGATCTTGACATGGGGTTTTTGCCTTTGTAGTTTTCTAACCTCACTTCTTCCCTCTTTGCAGTATTGAACTGCCTTCTATATGTCATGGCGTGGCGTGCATTTTGTTCCTTGCTTCTCCATTTATCCTTCCCCTTGTTAGTCCTGACTTGCAGCCACTTGTCTGTTGGTACTTCAACAAGGACTTTGAATGTCACCCTTCGAGCGCCTTTGGGATAAGGACTATTAGGCCTTTGTTGAGGGTAGTTACTCTCGAAACGTTGGCTCATCTGACCAGTTTCTTTGTGGTTCCAGCATGGGGCGAAAGGAATTGTTTCAAAGGCTCTGGCCACATTTTGATCATACACCACAGAACACCTTGGGCATACTAGACACTTGGTTGCCCCTTTGTGAAAACGGACTAAAAACTCCAATAAACTTTCTCCAGCTCTAGGGTAACATCTGAATAATTGGTTATCCTGGCGCCAGTTGATGCCAGTTCGTGCCCTTTGTTTCCTCTCGAAGTTTGCAGCAATTCTCTAGTTGCAGATGATGCTGCATCTGGGACATAGTATTATTTCAGCATTTCCTTTGTGGCACAGCATGAGGTAGTCTTTAAGACTGGTATCCACAGCATAACTATCCTCCATCTTGTACTTCTCTTTCTCTAAATATCTTTCCATCTCCTCCATTTCAGAACAAGGTCTCTCCATATCTACCATGCTAACATCTACATCCTCCCCCTTTATATCATCATCTCCCCATCCTGTAGGTTTGACGTCTTCGATTGGGATTTTTGAACTTTCTGGAGCAGAGTATTTCACCAGGTAGTCGAACTTTCCACTGGGCTCCCCTAAGGTATCCCAGACTTCTTTCTGAGGAAGAACTGGCGTTGTAATCTGAACTTTCTCCAATTGTAGCCTCAGGCCTTCAGTAACCTGTGTCAACTCTTGCTTTCGATTCTCCTGGCCTTCAGTAGCCTGGATCTCTTTCGAAGCAACCAAAGGTACCACTTCAGTCGAAGCCTCCTGTTTCTTATGGACGTCCTCATTGACCTCCTTTTTGACTTCGACTAACACACAATTTTTGTTCTCAGTGTTTTCCTCTCCTGATGGAATGTCATCTTGATCTGCTTCCACCATATTGATTTCTCCAATGTATGTAGGCTCGGAGTAATTGGTGTCTGCAACATCCAAATGGTCTTCATCTACTTTCATTTTTGGTTTGTCAGCGAATTTCAATCTGCCATCCTTAATTGCATTTTGAATCAGATCCCTGAAAAGAAAACACTGTGAGGTTTTGTGGCCTAGGAAACTATGATACTTACAAAATCCTCTTTTCTTTCTTTGATCTAAAGGAGGTATTTTGACATTCGATGGCACAATTAGTTGGCCATCTTTGACAAGTAAATCAAAAATCTCGTCACACTTTGTTACATTGAAGGTATACACCTTCTTTGGGAATTTGTCACTTTTCTCATTTTCAACAATTTCTTTCCCTTTTGTGGGAACTAATAGTTTACAAGAGTAAGGTGGAGCCTGCTTTAACTCAGCGAGATCTATTTCGACCTCTTCGAATTCAGGATAGTCTTCAACTTCCTCAGTTTCGACATAGGAAATTCTTTCTTTCTTATTACTTTTAAAAGCCCCTGGCCTTTTCGGCCTTTAGTCTTTCGACTTGTCGAACCCTATCTGCTAATTGAGCCATGTCCCTCAAGTATTGTGTGTCTAATTTCTTTCGAATATAATAGTCCAGGCCACCAGCGGCCATTTCGACTAACTCATGTTCAGGAACCACTGTGAAGCATCTAGATTTCAAGAGTCTAAACCTATTCAGATAATCATCTATTGGTTCAGTAAATTTCCTCTTAACACTGGCTAGTTCCTTTAGACTTATTTTAGATTGTCCCATGTAGAACTGTTCATGGAATAATCTCTCTAAGAGGGTCCAAGTATCTCTAGGAGGCAATGTGGTGAACCATGTAAAAGCATTCTTAGTCAGGGAACTTGGGAAGTATTTAATCCTAAGGTTCTCATTATTTGCTATGTCTCCTGCTTCGGTCAGATACCTGGCTATGTGTTCTACTGTTGATTCATTGGTATCTCCAGCAAACTTTGTAAACTTAGGGATCTTATATCCCCTTGGTAAATCAGTGTGAATTACATAATCTGCTATAGGAGAGGCATAATTTGGCCTTCTAATTCCTGTATTAAGACCGTTTTGGGCCATAATCCTTTCTATCATGGTGGTTAAATTATTTTCTGCCAAGATGTTGTCGTTTCGAATTCTATGGACGACTGCATCAGCGTCTTGATTTCAACCTGTTAGTGTTTTAAGTTGGCATCAATTTTGGTAAAACTAGGCTTTAACAATGTCATGATAGATGTCATGACATTCAGAGATTGAAGATAAATCCTACCTGCTAAGGATGTTAAAAGACTTCGAACTGGAAGCTAAAGTCAGGTCGAAATTCGGAAAATATCGATGTCATAATGTTATGACATTTCAGACATTCTCGCGAATCTGCTTTTTTCTGAGATTTTTCAGGAAGTTTGTTGAGCTGCTAAATATTGTTTTTCTGTTATTAGAAAGCATGCTCACGTGGCTGCTAGGTTAATCTTAATTAAACCTAAATTGGTTGTTGAAAAGACCATGTTTTTAGGATTAAATTAAGTGAACCCTAGCTATCTTTATGGAAGCCCAAAACTGAAGTTTCAGGACTGCTTCTATAAAAGGAATTCAACCCTTACAACTGTGTTGCGCCCTTAGATTATTTTGAAGAGTTAACAGCTTGTTATTTGTGTACTGTTAGGATTAGTAACAATTGGTTTTTGTAATTCTAGTTTCTCTTGTGAGCCAAGCAACTATCAATTGATAAGTGCATTGGACTAGGATTTGTTTGTAGGGTAGTTTATCACTCAAAGCTTTAAAACGAGTGTTTGTCTCTTGATTGAAAGCTTTGAAGCGAGATCAAGATATTTTATTGAAGTGTGTCTTCACAATTCAATTAGTCAATAGGTTGATATCACTAGATGTGATTGAGGGAGAGTGAGTAGGTACTCAGATCTAAGTAGGACTTAGGTTGAAGTTGCATTGGGTAGGTTTTAAGTGAAGGAGATAAACTGGTGGTTTATTCCTGAATTAATTCTACTAATAGTGAATTTCCTCCCTGGCTTGGTAGCCCCCAGATGTAGGTGTAGTTAGACACTGAACTGGGTAAACAACTTATTGTGTTCTTTACTGTTATTTATATTTACTGTGTAAATTGTTAACAGAGTGTCAGATAGTGTGTCATAACATTCTCTGTGACATCACGTATCTGCTGCCAGGAATTTCAATTGGTATCAGAGCAGGCACCCTGCTTGTTATTTCTGGGTGAGATCTAGGGATAATAGTTTCTGGCGTAATGGATAAAGAAGGAGGATTTGGAGGAAGACCACCTATTCTGGATGGGTCTAATTATGATTACCGGAAGCCTCGTATGGTTGCCTTCTTAAGATCAGTGGACATTAAAGCTTGGAGAGCTGCTGACAAAGGATAGAAACATCCCACCAAGCTTGAGAAAGATGGGACTACTGTCTTGAAACCTGAGGAGGAATGGAGCAAAGAGGAAGAAGAGCTAGCTCTAGGGAATTCTAAAGCATTGAATGCTCTGTTCAATGGTATTGACAGAAACATCTTCAGACTGGTCCATCAATGTGAGCTGGTGTCATACCCCAAAATTTGCCCTCCATCTACTCAAGAGATTTCATACATCCATACTCAAGGATTCCTCAAGAGTTGATCAGACAAACTCTCTCCTAGACAATCAACCCAAGCCAGGGTTTGGTATCTCCCAAGTCAAGATGGATTTCCAACATCTCCAAAGGCCTTCATGCCTCCTCATATGCTTCAAAGATTCTCCATGTCAAGTTTCAAGCTTCACAAGTCAAGTTTCCTCAGACAATTGCTCAGATGGTTGAAAATCGGGTGTATTGGACAAAAAGTCAACTGTGGTCAACATACAGTCAAAACTTCTGATTTTTGGTCAACATCCTCATTTTGAAGTTACATTCATCATTTGATCAAGGGTTGATCATGATTCATCAAGAAAACTCAAGATTTGCCCAAAAGTCAAACTTTGTAAATTAGGGTTTCTAGATGAAAAGTCAACTGAACTTTGACTGGTCATAACTTTCTCATACTTTCTCAGAAATTTTTCCACCACCTCTTGTTTTGAAGGAAATTCAATTCTCTACAACTTCATGTTTCACAAGAATGTCCAAAAAGTGCTTCATTTGAGAGGTATAGCTCAAAACATTACAGGTCATTTTCAAAGTCAACAAAAAGTCAACTTTTTGCTTTGAAGATATATTGAGCATGGTAACTCCAATTGAGATGAGACCAAAGACATTGTTTAGAGGACTCTTAGAGCTTTCCAAAAAGTCCAAGAACACTCAAAAATGTGGAAAATTGAGCAAGTTACACCATCTACAAGTTGGGCAATTTTGGAAGAATGCACAAAGAGAGATACTCCAAAAAATCAAATCTTTGCAAATGGGCCTACTTTTCTTCATCCTAACTTGTTCCTCAAGCAATTAGAGTGTCCAAGCCCAAAGCCACGAATTTTTATTTTATTTTTCTATTTAATTTGGAATTTATTCATTTAAATACAAATTAAATTCAAAAATAAAGTATAAAATCAAAAATTAATTGCAAATTGATTTTTCTCTCTTCCTTGGCATCCAAGTAACTCAACAAAGCCAGCAAATTTCGAAAATTGGATTGATATGGCAAGATTGGATTGAAAATTAATCAAAATTTGAAAATTTGATTTTGTACAAAATCAAATTTGATTTGCATTGATTGATGATGATTTCTTCCTCAAATCAGCTCCAATTCCATCCAATATAAATACACAATGCATAGCACATGATGAAGAACGAAAAAATTGCTCAAGAACCCTAGTTTCAAACTCAAAAAATCCGTGCCTCTCAAGCAAAGTGCAGACCTAGTTCCAGCCACTTTCAATCGCATTTGAGGATTCCATTGCATTCCTTGGGTTGTTCTGAAGCAGTCCAGACCTTTACATCATCCAAAAGCATCAAGAATCACATAATCCGAATTTGGTTTGTTCATGTTTTTCTCAAAATCGATTTCCGTTATTCATGCATTTTTAACATGATTCGTTGTTGTTTTTGTGATTAGAATGAAGGTTACAAGCTTTCTGGGCAGGTTAATTGCATTTCCATGGCTTAGAACGAGAATCACCATAGTTAGGGTTTTCGGCCTCGATTTAGGGTTTCTCTATACAGGAAAAATTGGACCACGGGACTGGTACCATTGAATTCGGGACAACATCTGGAATCGAACCATGGTTTCAAATATAATTTATATTATGTGTATTGCATTTTGTGTATTAGCCAGGAACGTAGCGTCCATGGAAAGCCGACGCTATCTTTTGAAAATTCAAATCGAAGAAGACGATGAACTGGCGCGAGCGGGAGGAAAGGGAAAGATGACGCGTGTTATTTTCAAACCAATCCGTTTCCAAACAGTGCGCACGCTTGGCTCAGTTGGTCAGCATATCAGTTTTCAAGGTTTGAAAGGGATGTCTCCAGTTCGATTCCTGGTTCAGACAATCCCTTTTTACACTTTTCCAAACTCAAATATTTTCCATATTTTCATTATTTTTAATATTTTCATCATATTTTAATTCTTTTCTATATTTTATTTAAGCATTAAAAAATCATCAAAAAATATTCTTCTTTTTACAGTAGTTTTATAAAATCTTTATTTAATTTACAAAATTAAAAAATATCTTTTTGCATGCATATTTATTTTTATTTTGATTTTAACATTTAAATCATATTAAATTAGTTTTTAATTACTAAAATACATCTAAAAAATTCCCAAAAAATTATTTTAACTTATTTATCTTATTTCCAGCACATATTAATTTTCTCATATTAAAAATTGCATTTTTTCTAACATTTTTCCTCTTATTCAATTCATCTCGTATTTTCCGATTCTTTCACAGTTGATCCGATTCGATTTATTCTTCCGCTTTTATTTTACTTTTCAATAATGTAATTGCTCATGGGTTGTAATAGTTTAATTTAGGACTTTTACTTTCCGCACTCCTAATTATGTATCTGCCCCAAAGCCATGTAATAGCGTAGGTTTATTTTCCGCATTTTACATTCCGCACTTTTACTTTCCGCACCCTTATCAATTGCTAGTAATTAGGCGTGTATGGCAAGATAACAATGGACATAGCTCACACTAATTTCAAGATAAAATATCTGAATTTGACACACTTCTTTCACACACGCACCCCTTAGGGTAATTCTCTCGATGCCTTCGATTCAAAATGGTCATGTCCTCGAACGTAGAGGTATTCTAGCACCGCTGCTTTCCAAACAAATCATCATAGTCCCTTCGATACAAAGATCATAAGACCCACGATGTCGCCTCCGAATACATGATCTTGACCCTCGATTGTCGCTCAAAAATGATGATAGTCCCTTCGATATGTGCTAGGATACTTCCTACAAGTTGCTTTCTATGACCATCCGATGTCCCTTCGAATGTCCCGCTTACATCCAACGAATGGAGCTACCTACTAACTAATGGTATGGCTAGCGCTATTCTAAAGGAACGTAGAAGTACAACAAAACGACCAATTCTGAGTGGGTAAATAAGTCTCTTAGTTGCTTGCTCTATCAAATGCTTTTCACACCACACACTTTTTTCAAAGTTCAAATTCTTTTCAAAACAAAAACATTTCCGAACACTTTGCATACACTCCTACATGAGTCATTACAAAGTCAAAGCGAAATGCCTTTTCAAAACATTTTTGTCAAACACACATAAAGAAATTTTAAAAAGTGATCTAGAGCAACTAAGAGCCCGTAGATAACTACGGATGGAAAGGGGTGCTAATACCTTCCCTTTTCATAACCATTCTCCGAACTCGTAATCTAACGAAGGTCTTTTTCTGTTACTTTTACCTTCCCTTAATTGGATAAAAATAAAAGTCGGTGGCGACTCTTGCTATCCGCACATTTGGATACAAAAATCCTACAAAGTCAGTTCACCGTATCACAGCTGGCCAAGGATGTTTGGGACACTCTCAGAACTACTCATGAGGGGACATCTAAGGTGAAGATGTCAAGACTTCAAATGCTCACTACCAAATTTGAGAATTTGAAGATGAAGGAAGATGAGACTATTCATGAATTTCACATGAATATTTTGGAAATTGCCAATGCCTCAGGAGCACTTGGTGAAAAAATGTCAGAAGAGAAAAGCTGGTGAGAAAGATTCTCAGATCCTTGCCTAAAAGGTTTGCAATGAAAGTGACTGCAATAGAGGAGGCTCAGGACATCAGCACCTTGAAGGTTGAAGAACTTATAGGATCTCTTATGACTTTTGAGATGGGAATCAGTGAAACTGTTGACAAAAAGAACAAAAGCATAGCACTTGTATCTAACACTGAAGAAGGATGCAATGTGGAAGATGAAGAGAAGATATCTGAAGCTATAGCTATGCTTGGAAGACAGTTCAACAAACTCATCAGGAGGATTGATCCAAAGTCAAGGTCAAATGTCAAGGACATTCCATCTGACATTAACAGATCTTATGACTCCAGCAGAAGATCCAAGTCAGAGGAAAAAGGAAGTCAAGGCAGTAAAATCCAATGTCATGAATGTCAAGGATTTGGACATATTAGAGCTGAATGTCCCACCTTTTTAAAGAAACAAAAGAAAGGAATGGTTGTCACTTGGTCTGATGGGAATTTAGGAAGTGAATCTGAGGAAGAAGGTGCCAAACTTGTCACTGCTCTCTCTGGAGTGTACAATTCTGATATGGATTCTAGTGATGAGGAAGTGACATTTGAAGAGCTTGCTGAAACCTACAGGAAGCTGTGTATAAAAAATGGTGAAGTATGTCAGCAAAATGAGGAGCAGAAAAAACTGATTGAGAAGTTGGAAGCTGAGAATGTGAAGCTGGAGGCTGAGAAAAAGGAGAACACAACCACTATAAATCACCTAAATAGTGATATTGTAATGTTGAACTCCAAACTTGATCAGATGTCTAAATCTGTCAAAATGTTGACATCTGGTACTGATAAGTTGGAAGAAATTCTTCAGCTTGGACAAACTGCAGGAAATAAGCATGGTCTAGGATATGTGGCTGAAAAGAAGCCTGTTGGTGACATCAAGAAGAAGAGACATAGGAAAACAATGTCAAATCAGGTGTCACAACCCAAAACAGGAAATGTGTCTGGCTCAGGGTATGCGGCTACAAAGAGATTTGCTAATAACCAGGAATGGAACAAACCTGGGAAGTCAATGACAAAGAAGATGTCATACCACAAGTCAGGAAATAGGTCTACCTCAGGATATGTGGAGAATAAGAAGTTTGTCAATAACAAAAGGAAGAACAGACCTAATAAACCAATGTCAAAGCAGATGTCACAACATTGGGTGCAACATCAAAATTATAGAAACATGAACAAAAATTTTCAAAGATGGAGGTGTCATTATTGTGGAAGGCTTGGTCACATAAAATCTTTTTGTTACAGGCTACATGGATATCCTAATCAAGGGTCTTATGTGAAGCCTGAAACCAACAGGGTATCATATTCTCAACAGTGGAAGAAGAAGACTGTTGCTCTGGCAGCTAACACTTCTCTTAGTGTGTCTACCAAGAAAGATTGGTACTTTGACAGTGGGTGTTCCAAGCACATGACTGGAGACAGAAATCTTCTTAAAGATGTTAAACCTCATTCTGTCAGTTTTGTTACTTTTGGAGATGGAGCCAAAGGAGAAATCAAAGGTATTGGAAACTCAAATTGGTCTGAAGTTCCAAGCCTAAATGGAGTATTGCTGGTAAAAGGTTTGTATGCAAATCTCATTAGCATAAGTCAGCTGTGTGATATGGGATTCACAGTCAACTTCACTAAGTCTGAATGTCTTGTAATCAATGATGATCAAGTAGTGATTATGAGAGGAGTCAGATCAAAGGACAACTGCTACATGTGGAAATCTGAGAACACCACCCTGCCTTATGTGTGCTACAGACAAAGATGAAGAGGAAGTAAAGTTGTGGCAGCAAGAATCTGGTCATCCACACCTCAGAGGAATAAAAAGGATCAGTTCCATAGAGGGAGTCAAAAGGATACCAAAATCTTTCATGGACAAAGGGAGAATCTATAGTAAGTATAAGGGTGGACAGGAAATCAGAATGTCACACTCAATGTCTAGACATCTAACCACGCCTAAAGTACTACAGCAAAGTACTAGGATCTGGCATGAAAGGATAACCAAGTATCTTACTGTAAGAAGATACAGAAAGGAGTCTTGGATGAAACCCTCTTTGTCAGAAGAGAAAAGCTCTTGGTGGCTTCCATCTATGTTAACAACATAGTATCTGGAAGAATGTCAGACACATTGATGGAAGGCTCAACACTTCTTTCACAGAGCAAGTATGCAAGGGATTGTGTCAAGAAGCAAGACTGTGTATTCCCATACAAAGTTGAAGTTGAACACATAGCAGTTGACAGAAATTGCTTTAAGATGATCTGGATAAAGCAGATGCTGACTAAGTACAATGTTGTGCAGAATGTCATGACATTGTCCTGTGACATCTCTACTAAAGTTTTTGAGGCCAGTCAGTGTATGACCTTGAGGGACAAATTGGGTACTTGTCAATATGAGGAGTTGTAGCAATTAGCTGTGCCTACAACAAGGGATGAAAGGGACTTTTTATTTCAATTATTTTTAAGAGGGTTATTTGGGTATTTTCATCCTTATTTTAAAAGGTCCAAGAATAGGAAGAGACATTCTCATATAATAGTTTCTTCTTTTGAAAGTAGTATCACCTTTTCTTCTCCCAAAAGAAACTCTGATACTCTCTGTTATTTCCACTTTCATCTTCCCAAAAACCATCAGCGAAAAATGGCTTCATCATCCTCATCATTTCAAGAAACAGGATCTTCATCTCCATCCATGGCTGACGTCAGAACAAATAATGAAGCCATGCAAGCTGCAGCACTAAGGGTTACACCATTGCGTGCAATAGCTACTGACCCAGAAAAGGTCAAGAAATTGCGCACAAGGAATGCAAGAAGAACTCAAGCATCTCCCATGGGTAAGACTTCTGTACCATTCTCTTCTGTTCCCTCAGAAATAGTAAACACAGCGGAGTCTAGGGCTGTGCATATAGCCATTGCTAGATTGGTAACCAGGATCCTCAACGAAGACCAATCTGTTCCTGGGGTTTCAATTCCCCTAAACTGTCAGTCTGCTAGCCCTAGTTTAGCAGTTGATCCGGATGTCACTGAGAATGTCAAGACATCTGGTGATCATGATACTTCCCCTGCCAAGAATAATGAAGACCTTTCTGTTAAAGAGTCTGAAGTAGGTGTTGATGATGCTTGTAATAAAACCCCTACTGATAAGGAAGATGTGATTTCTGATAGCTTTCTTGAAGAATCACCAGCCAAGTGTGCCTCTGGTACAGTCCCTGATGACTACATTTCTGACAGTATTTTGGAAGAATCTTCAAATCAAGAAACTGAACCCCCTGTCATTGACTTAGATGAAGTGTTCTCAGACAATGATCTTATTGCCAATGTCAATCCAAGCATTGCAAAAAGAATGATGAAGGAAGGAAAAACAGCACCTCACGAGCCCTGCTAAAAGGAAGGATACTGAAGATGTGTGCATGACTGAGAAGTATCACAAGAGTGAACCCTCTACAAAGAGAAGTAGAGTAAAAATTGTTGGTGGTGGTTCTAGACAAAAGAGAACACCAATTGTGAAAAAGAGGAAAGAACCTGAATCATCAGAGTCAGATCAAGACTCTGAATTCAATGTTGAAGAGAATGTCACAGACATTCATCCCAGAAAGAAGCAAGCTCTTGGGAAACTGCTCAAAGTGCCTGAAGTGGCCATTGATAACATTTCTTTCCATCATCCTGAAAGTGCTGGAAGATGGAAGTATATTTGCTTAAAGAGGGTGGCTCTGGAAAGAGAGTTAAACAAGAGTGCTCTTGAATGCAAAGAAATTGTTGACTTGATTAAGGAGGCAGGGCTGATGAAAACAGTGGTGAATCTCTCAAACTGTTATGAAGTTTTGGTGAGAGAGTTTATTGTCAACCTCTCAAATGACTGTGGGGATAGGAACTCTGCTGACTACCAGACTGTTTATGTGAGAGGGAGGAAAGTCAGGTTTTCTCCAAATGTGATCAACAGATTCCTGGGTAGATCTGATAATACTCAGCCAGAGCTGGAGGAAACTGACAACAAGATTTGTCAAACCATCACTGCCAAACAAGTAAGACAATGGTCTCTAAAGGGAAAACTCTCAGCAAGCAAGTTGAGTGTCAAATTTGCCATACTGCATAAGATTGGTGCTGCAAACTGGGTCCCAACCAATCACAAATCCACCATTTCTAATGGATTGGGAAGATTCATATATGCAGTAGGTACTCAGGCTACATTTGACTATGGATCCTACATTTTTGATCAGACACTCAAGCATGCTGACAGCTATGCTATCAAAGGACCAATAGTCTTTCCCTCCCTACTGTGTGGTATAATAACTGATCAATACCCTGACATCCTGGTTGATGGAGATACAGTGAGTAAAAGAGCTCCTGCCCTTGGCTTCCACTACAAATTATTTCAAGGGAAGCATGTCCCTGACATTGTCATGACATCGGCTGAGACATCAAATGTCAAGGCCAATTCTCAAAAGGCAGATGTCATTGCTGTGCTAAAAGAGACCTGTAGGGAACTTGAAGCAAGGAAGCAGAACCTTGAAGCTCTGATCTCTACTCTTGAAAAAGAAAAAGACACAGAGGTTGAGGAAGAAAGGCTTGATGGTGATACTTCTGCTGCTCATATGGAGGAAGATGATGATCGACCAAGCGATTCTTTGGTAAAGAAGGTTCTCAAGATGTGTCCTTTCAGTGCTTCTTCGAGAAGAAAGTACTTGATTTGTTGCCCTTGTTGCCTCTGATGTTACTCTGTCAAATGTCTCCTGTTCTTATTTGTTTTTTGCCTTCTGTATTTTGTTTAAAATTTGGATGATTGTAATCATTGTGTTGACAGATGTGTAACCCTTGAATATTTATGCTCGTATTTTTTTTCTGGTACTGCTCGATTAAAAGTTTGGGGTAATTGTATTGTTTCCTTTGTCCCTTTATGGCTAAAAAGGGGGAGAAGTATGATTGTGGGATGCTATGGAAAACAGTGGCTGGGACTTTGGGGAATTGTATGGCCTGCTTAAATTTTGTATGTGGGCAATTGTGGGAATTGTGGGATTTCTGTATGGGTAGAATTTATCTTATCTCTAGGTTCTAGTTTATTTAAGCTTAGAACTAGTTTTTCTTCTACTGCATATGTACTCTGATAGGTTAAGTAGTTTTAGCCAAAAATGTGCCAAAGGGGGAGTTTGTTAGTGTTTTAAGTTGGCATCAATTTTGGTAAAACTAGGCTTTAGCAATGTCATGATAGATGTCATGACATTCAGAGATTGAAGATAAATCCTACCTGCTAAGGATGTTAAAAGACAGTTTAGAACTGGAAGCTAAAGTCAGGAAATTCTGAAAAATCGATGTCATAACATGTTATGACATTCGTGACACTGCTCGCAGAATCTGTTTTCCGAGATTTTTCGTGAAGTTTGTTGAGTGCTAAATATTGTTTTTCTGTTATTAGAAAGCATGCTCACGTGGCTGCTAGGTTAATCTTAATTAAACTTAAATTGGTTGTTGAAAAGACCATGTTTTTAGGATTAAATTAAGTGAACCCTAGTTATCTTTATGGAAGCCCAAACGAAGTTTCGTGGACTGCTTCTATAAAAGGAATTCAACCCTTACAATGTTGCGCCTTGGATTATTTTGAAGAGATAGCACTTGTTATTTGTGTACCGTTAGGATTAGTAACAGTTGTTTTTGTAATTTAGTTTTCTTGTGAGCCAAGCAACTATCAATTGATAAGTGCATTGGACTAGGATTTGTTTGTAAGGTAGTTTATCACCAAAGCTTTAAAGCACGAGTGTTTGTCTCTTGATTGAAAGCTTTGAAGCGAGATCAAGATAGTTTATTGAAGTGTGTCTTCACAATTCAATTAGTCAATAGGTTGATATCACTGATGTGATTGAGGGAGAGTGAGTAGGTACTCAGATCTAAGTAGGACTTAGGTTGAAGTTGCATTGGGTAGGTTTTAAGTGAAGGAGATAAACTGGTGGTTTATTCGAATTAATTCTACTAATAGTGAATTTCCTCCCTGGCTTGGTAGCCCCCAGATGTAGGTGTAGTTAGACACTGAACTGGGTAAACAACTTATTGTGTTATTTACTGTTATTTATATTTACTGTGTAAATTGTTAACAGAGTATCAGATAGTGTGTCATAACATTCTCTGTGACATCACGTATCTGCTGCCAAGAATTTCACGACCCACCATGATAACTCCTCTAGGTTGTTCTTCTCGAAATGCTGGGATTTCTAGCCTTTCGACTCTTGCCCCTGGTTCCATAACTCCCCTTTGTGGTTCATCTCGAATCACTGGGGCATTTAACCTTTCGATCCTTGTCGCTGGTTCTATAAATCCCCTTTGTGGTTCTTCTCGAATCACTGAGGCATCTAACCTTTGTGCCCTTGCCCCCAAATTAACCCTCTCTCTGACTGGTCTATAGGGTGGGTCATCAGCAATTTGTTCTATGATAGGTACGTTTGCTCGAACCAATGTTTGATTCTGTCTACGCCTTTCTGGCGGAGCGAAGAAATCTGCTATTCGACTCATATTATCTGCGTTTTCTCTGTTTGTCACAGTTATATTTTGTACTATTGGAGCGAAGATCTCTTGCATAGTCTGTGCTAATACTCCTATCATATTATGGTTACTGTCATCCATTAATTGCCTAAAAGCCATCTGATTTTCTGTGGTTAGGATAGGCAATGTACTATAACCTACTGACCCTTGGTTATTTGTCATGAATTGATTAGCCCCAGATCCAGACCCAAATTGTGGTGACGAATTCGACGTCGAAGTATGCAAACCTGCCATAAAATATGTTGGCATCCCATAAGAGGGATTTCTGGGTCTATTGCCATCGAAACTGGGTGGTCTAGTTGGTGGTGGAGTGGCGAAATGGGTTTGTGTCCCTGATGGTGGGACAAATCCCCCAGGATAACCAGTGGTCCTTGTATTTCCTAGGATCGAACTGTTAGTTGACATGCCACTTGTTCCATTCGCGGCCACATTACTGGTAGAGGATGCAACAGACTGTGCGTTCGAAGGGATCGCGCTAGACGTTCCCGCCAAGCGACGCGTTAGTGCTGCTCCATGGGGAATTTTGTTCCCCTTGTTGATTGCTTGGATTAGACATCCTATTATCACGTTTTCTTCTGGGTAAGGGTTGGTTGCTATTGGTTATTCTACCACTTCTAAGGTTCATACAACAACGAACTTGACACTCAGAAAAGAACTTTACAATGGTTATATCCTAACAATTTTTTATTTTGTTTTAAATTTGTAACGACCAATGATGTCCCCAATGCCAATTTGTTTTATGAGTGATTTGTAAACAACCGCTAGTCCTCCAAACTATCAAATAATCTTAATTACTGTTATTTAATCTCTCTGGTAACTTGCAGGATCGACTAGATTGATCTTATGGGGTATTAGTCGTTTGGATAAATCTAATGGCAAAACTGATATTCATAGTTAGGATTGGTATTTAGAGTGTTTTATAGGCGTTCAATTCACTTCGATTACCATACTAAAGAATCTAATGACATGATCAAGTAAAGAAAACATGAATGTAAAAGCATGAATGTAAAAGCATGAATGTAAAAGCGTTTCTGAAATGTGCAAAGGATTCGAATAGAAGAACAATGTTTAAATGCAAGAAATAAGTAAATGACTTTGAATGTAAAAGTATTTAAATGACATTGATGTGAAAATGGAAGATAGACTGGAAAAGATAAAGAGTTTTACTGAATTATAAATGTTTGGTGTTATCATACGTACATTGTTCGAGCATTCGTTTCCCTAGCCATGTGGTATTTTGAATGTTAACTGAATTTTGTACAATAGATATGACACACGAAATCCTAACACTAAGACTTCTATTTATACTACTTCGACCATAACGGTCTTGCTTATAAGATTCTGCCACGTTCAGAACATGCAGAGCGCTGCTTCTCTCTAGCCTTCACGCGTCTTCGAACGCTCCAGCACATATATATTTGAATTTCTAATATCCCGCTTACGTTTGAATTTCAAACGCTCTGGTAGCCTTCGCTTCGAACTCATTTTACAACTTTCACAGACACAATTTTGTTACCACTTCGAGGCTTCTTTTAACTGTATCCTCACAATTGCCATTCGAAGCTCTGAGCTTTGATATCTCTATTCGAAGAACCATTTCTACCATTCCGAACTGTAACATTTGCTTTATTCCAACGAAACATCCATATTGCTTCATTTCGAACTGTATCATCAAAATCTTCAGCCAACACCGAGAAAAGGTTTCATTGTAGTTAATACCTTCTTGTGACTATAACCTTGTGCAACCAGTCATGCCTTGTTTCTGAATACCCACTTGGTTCCAATCACGTGACTTCCTTTAGGCTTAGGTACTAGATCTCAAACATCATTTCTAGATAACTGATTCATCTTTTCTTGCATTGAAAGAATCCATTCATTATCTTTAAGAGCCTCTTGACAAGAAGTTGGTTTTATCAGAGACACCAATCCCATAAGAGTTTCCTCAGATTGCTTGAATGTGGATCTTGTTCTGACATGTTCAACTTTATCTCCCAAAATCAAGTATTCAGATAAGAATTTTCTTTGCCTTTGTATTTTCTGGACCAATGGACATTCAGGTACTTCTAATGTGTCATCTTCTCTATTGGAATCTTTAGACTTTTGTCTAGATCCTGCAAGATTTATTTCTAGATCTACAAAATTCTCAAACAACTTTGACTTTTCTGAGTCAAGCTTGTCGTCGAACCTAACATGAATTGATTCCTACACTATACATTTTTCTATATGGTATACTTTGTAGACTTTAGAGAGTTCTGATCATCCCAACATAATATACTTATGTGTTTTAGAATCAAACTTGTCAAGATTCTCTTTAGTGATTAAAATAAAGCAAAAGCATCCAAATGGAGGAAAATAAGAAATGTTTGGTTTTCTTCCTTTGCAAAACTCATAATCAGTCTTTTCTAGAATAGGTTTTATAGAGATTATATTATAAATATAACATGTTGTATTCACACCTTTTGCCCAGAAGTGTTTGGCCACATTAGTTTCGTTTATCATGGGTCTGGCCATTTCTTGCAATGTCCTATTCTTTCTTTCTAAAACTCCATTTACCTGTGGAGTTATGGGACAAGAGAAATCATGGGATATGCCCTGAGAATCAAATAACTCGTCAAACTACTTATTTTCGAACTCTGCACCATGATCGCTTCTGACTCTAACAATCTTATGATCAAATTCATTTAGCACTTTAAAACAGAAACTAGTGAATGCATAATGTGAGTCATTTTTATGCCTTAGGAAAAATATGCATGTTCACCGACTATTGTCATCTACAGTAACAAGTCCATACTTATTATCATTGAATGACGTTGTTTTAACAAGTACAAACAAGTCAATATGTAGAAGCTCCAAAGGTTTGGAGGTATAAACAATATTTTTTTACCTTGAACGAAGTTTTAGAAAACTTTCTTTTTTGACATGCTTCACAAAATGCATCTGAAGTAACCTTCAGCTTAGGTAGACCTCTGACTAACTCAAGTTTATTTAGCTGAGATATTCTTCTCAAGCTAATATGACCCAAGTGTTTATGCCACACCCATTTCTCTTTGTTAATAGACATTAAGCATTTTACATATTTGTTTTTAAGATCAAAAAGCTTTATTTTATAAATTTTATTCTTCCTCTTTCCAGTGAAGATAACTATGCCATCTTTTTAACAAACATCTTTTTGTAAATCTTTTGGGTCATTTAGAATTATTTTTCCCAAATTTTCTATTAAACTTGGGTTTTTGTGCAACATTTAATTTGTGTGTCTGTGTAGAAGGATAGGGATAAGAAAAGGGAGATATAGGTTGGTTTTCTTCAGATGAGTTCTAATTATCATTATCAGAAACATAATCAATTCCTTTTGTCCATTATGACATACACCATAAATCATGGAAGCCATTTTTCTTCTATCTATGTTGTTGCTCAAGAATTTCTAAAATGCTTTATCGTATTTGTATAAAATAGTATCAGATGACAGTGGAGCTTTAGAAAGAGTTTCTTCAAGTTTTAAATATTTTTTGTTTAGAAAAGCATTTTCTTTTCTAAAATAAAATTGTTTTACTTTTGTTTAGAAACTTCTTTTTCTAGATTGTAATACTCTTCAACTTCATATTCGTGAAATTTTTGAAGGTTCTTTAATTTTCGTTGAAGTTTCTAATACCTACTCAGAGGTTCTGACAAATATAATTCTAAATCATCATGAGAGAATTCAGAAAACACCTCTTCCTAGTTAGAATCGGTTTCTAATGAATTTTCTTCTGATGTGATACCCATGACTGCTACGTTGGCATGTTCCTCATCAGAATTAGATCCCAATAATTCAGAATCATGCCATGTTTCCATGAGATTTTTCTTCTTGCCCTTGAAGTTATATCTCTTGAAACTTTATTTTCTGGAGCTTTCTTTCTTTAGCTTTGGACATTCATTTCTGTAGTGTCCAAGCTCCTTGAAATCATACCACATAACTTCCTTTTTGAATCTTCCTCTTGAAGAAGAATCTAAATAATCCCCCATATTTATGGATCTTCGGATGTTGTTTTGCCTTTTCTAGAGTTTCATGACTCATCTAGAAATAAGTGAAAATTTTATCTTCGTCATCATAAACTTCATCATCAAAACCTTCTAAGTCATTTTCTTCAGATTTAACATCTTTGTACTTTTCTGTTTTGGTCTTTTCTGATCTAGCTCTCAGAGCGATAGATTTGACTCTGGGACTCATCTTCCTCTAGCTCTATTTCATGGCTTACAGGAGAACTAACCAACTCTTCAAGAGTTATGTTTTTTAGATACTTAGAAAGCTTAAATGCAATAACCATTAGTCTTCATCTTTTGGGAAGACTTCTGACAATCTTCTTGGCATCATCTACTGTTGTATATGCTTTGTCTAGAACCTTTAGTACTGCTAAAAATAATTGAAACCTTGACAACATGATCTCAATAGTTTCATCTTCTTCCATTCTAAAGGCTTGGTATTTCTAGATTAAAGCAAATACTTTTGTTTCCTTAACTTGAGCGTTGCATTCATGCGTCATTCTTAAGGAGTCAAAAATCTCCTTAGTCGTTTCTCTGTTGGTGATCTTTTCATATTCATTGTACGAAATAGTGTTGAGAAGAATAGTTTTGCTTTATGATGATTTTTGACCTGACGCTTCTGATCATAATTCATTATGTTTCTAGGAATTGGAATACCAATCGTATATACAGGTATCTCATAGCCATCTGTAATCACATCCCAAATATTTGTATCATAGCCTTGAAAGAAAATTTTTATTTTATCTTTCCAATAGTCAAATTTATCTCCATAAAAAATATGAGGCTTTGCATTGTAACTATCTCTTACATTTGTGTTAGCAAAAAACATTAATGTTTTTCTCACACTAGACCTCTCTACACGGTTAAGAGTTTGATTGGAAGATCAATAACAGAGTCATAACTCTGATACCAATTGAAGGTAAATAAAGCCACAAAAAAGTGGAGGTTGAATTGGGTTTTCAAAAAAACTTCTTTAAAGAATGTTTTTCACAAAGGATCAATTGATAGACATTGCTAGAGAGAAAAATGACACAATCAGTTTATACAAGTTCGCCTTAGAAAAGTGATAAAAAAAAAGTTTACCTTAGGAAATGCTACTTTTGTCCACCTGCCAAGGTGATTTCTCCTTAGAAAATGACTTAATCCACTAATTTTTAAAGATTACAACAACATCTAAGAGTTCAGAAAAAACATTATGAAATTCTGGTAGCAGCATACTCAGATGTCCTATAAGGATGTCAAGACATCTAATTTGACATTAAAACAAAACAGACAAGGTGGAAATAAAATAGTGAAGCAAAACATAAAGAACACATCAGAATTGTTAACCCAGTTCGATTCAAACCAACCTACATCTAGAGGCTACCAAGCCAGGAAGAAGACTCCACTATCAGTAGTATTATTTTATGTAAACAACCTCTGGTTTACAGATAAACAACCTCTGGTTTACCTAATCACTACCCAATGAAACCTTTATCTTAGAACACCATCTAAGATAAGAGAACCTCTGCTCACTCCCTAGTGATACCTAATTGTTAAAAACTCCTTCAACAATGTTAACCTATTTGAAGAACACCTCTTCAAATATTAAAATTAGTCAAGACTCTTGACACACATACTTGGATTTGCTTCAAAACTTCTTTCGAAACCATAACTCAACTCATTACTTCACAGCTTCTAAGTGAGTACACCTATCCTCTAGCCTACGGGGTTTGAGGTACTATTAAGTGACCATCCGACAATTCGGGTGGTTCACATATGGCTAACCTTAATGATTATGTCTTTCTATATTTTTCTAGCTTACTAAAACTAGGTTACAAAGTCCTTATTTATAACCTACCACCCAACTGGATTTGGGCCTTCAAACAACATCATACCAACTGTAACAAACTGCATAAACAAACTGCAGAAAACAAATAGTAGAAAGCTTCTTCTATAATCAAGGTCTTCAATCTTATTTTTCTTAGCTTCTGATTGAATCTTCTAGACATTCACACGTGCCTTCAATAACACGCTACATAGGTTGCATAGTATTCCCTAAATATTCTACACATCTTAAAACAGTACTGTAACAAACTTATCAGTTCAGTAGTGTGATGTCTGATGTCTGATGTCATGACACCGTCTTCAACATGTTATTCCAGTTGTTGATTTAATTCAACACAACATGTTTAGGCATTACAATAGGACTTTTTTTTTGCATTTATCCTATTGTATATTACATTATTGTTGCTTTTATTTGTTTTACAAAATTAATGCCAATTCACAAAAACAAGGAACTTACAATCTCCCCCTTTGGAAAATTTTGGCTAAAACAAATAAGTACAAAATATATAATCAAACATTACATTAAAACAGCAACAATAATTTACAATTAACAATTAACAATTAAAATTTTTTCTTCAAATCTTGAGTTGTAGGTAGTTTTTGAACATCTCATTCGACATCTTCATTTCTCCATTGAACTAACACCAAGTGTGCAAGGTACGAGAGTTCTGAAGACTCAGTGCTAGATTTGGAGATATCTTACCCCCCTAAGTCACATAAGAGACACTTCTGAAGGGATTCTAAATTTTCTCTTTGTAGCTCAGAACACAGGTCATAACTGTGTTCATAACTCAGATCACACGTCACAAATGATTTCCAAACAAGAATTTTGATGCTTGGTTTGGTTATCATTTGTGAACATACTCTTTCAGTCATAACAGCATTAATGAGACCAGTAACAATAGCAACAATGGTAACAGCATCAACACAACTTTTCTCCCCCTTTTTAGCCAAAACTTGGCAAAAGAGGTCCTCATAGAACCAGATCTAGGCATAGGAAGCCCAAACTCGAACAAACTTCATGATGTTGAAGTCATCGAATATTTTACTTGATATTTGAGGTAGAGGGGGAGTCCTCGATAAATATGCTAGTTGGTGTTTAGAAAATAACTACTTTTGGTCCTTGGTCAAGTTGGTGTACCGTCCAAACTAACTCTGACTCTTTTTAATAGTTTCTAGCAGAATCCTTTTGATGGAGTTAGTTCCAATAAATTGCATGGGTCATATCACTTTTGCACATCATACTGTAGCATGTGATTACTACCTCTTTTCTCTCCAATTCGGATAGTTTCTTTGGGATATCATAGCATGTGAATTTGACCATATTCCTTCATGAGTCTTTAGAATGAGAAGTAATATTCTGACTTTATGATATCTATACAACTACAACACAACTCTAAAGATGTCCACATGTTTTCTTCAAGGATTGCAGATTGTTCTTCTGTGTACACCTTTCACTAATTATACTAGACCAGTAGTTATGCATTGTCTGAGCATATTACTTTTTTAACATGTGAAGTTTGAATACATCATATGGGACATCCACAACATTACTACAGAACTTATCTGCCTTGGTTCAGATATCACAATTATCTCTCAACTGCTCTTCCAAAACATCAAATACAATCTCATCTCCAAGACACTCCATTCCATAGTAGCATACACTTCCTTTTCATACTTCAAAAAAGTAATTTCTCCCCCTCAGTTGCAGCTTGACGAACATATTAGCACATCATAATCAACAGAAAAAATTAAATGTTCAACCATCAGTTTGAACATTCACATAAGCATAAACATACCCAATATCATTTGCTCCCTCTACACACATCATCAGTAACATTTAGATACACACATTTAACACCCAGATAGTTTCTCCCCCTTAATCTCATCACTTCATTTTTAAATGATCTCCTTCACCTTCCAAAAGTGAAGTTTTCTAAAAATACCTTCTTCGTAGATAACTTTGTTGAGCCCTTTACTTCAAACTCCCTGAGTTACACGTAATAAGGAAACATTTGTTAAGGTCATCTTAACCTTATAAGCATTCTTTATTTGGAATTTGTCACAGTTTCCAAATTAGGAATCCTTAGTTTTCTTTCTACACAAGGTTCAGATTGTCATGCTCTGTAACTTATTATAGAAGAAACTACATTATCAACCATGCGTATGACCAGAGACGCGTCTTCAAAAGATAAGTCTAAATCTTATCTGCCTTTTCTCAATATTTGGTGTTTTCAACAACTATGATGTTACATCCTCGTGTAAAACATCCTTTTCTTTACATCGCAAACTTCATCACACTTGATTATGAATTCAGATTTCCACACAACATCATACAAATATCCAGCTCCCATTAAGATATTTGTCAACATTTGTATGCACCTCTTAACAAGAAATAAACTCTTCATAAAATCACCAGATGATGCTGCCACACACCCTAAAGTTGTGAAGATTACTATAAATCCAATAATGGCATTCAACTCATAATTTTGCATGAATACATCAGACAATTACTTAGCTCCCGAAGTGGGGACTTTGTTTAAAGCTGGAAGGAAGAGGGGACTTTGCTTTAAAAGAAAAATTAAGACTCCTTAAAGAAAGACTCAAGTGAATTCCCCCACACTTGAACTTTTGCACTCCGAGCAAAATAAAGTAAAAAGAAACGCAAAAGCATCATCAGTTACTCGTTCTAGGCTACAAACTCCTCTTCGGTTAAGATTGCATCAATAGGTACTAATATTACACACTAAGGATATCGTAGAAACACTAATATTATCTCCTGAATATAGAACCCAATTTAAATCAAATTATTATGCTAAAGCCTAACTTACTCATCCTCCTTTTTACTCTTTTTCGTTCAGGCGCAATCACATTAAGCCCGTTATCTCCACACACTCATAGCAAAGCGACCGATTAGTGACTCTGATCCTTTTTGTGTGGGGTTCTGGTACTTACATGGCATAACCCTTTGCTTACTCAGCTGTAGTTGCGGGGGATCAGACCGTAGTCCGCCCTACCAAGTTCAGCACCAGAAACCGCTGAACCAACTAACAACGAGTCTTATTATCAATTTTTTTGTAGGTTCTACGACCGTTGGGTTAAGTGACCGGGTGAGGGTCACCAAACTTAGAAGGCGCATTCCTTTTTCTATCTTTTTTTTTTCTTTTCGGAACCACTCACTTATATTCATCAACTTCCTTGCGTAGAGTGTGTGTGAGATGGTGCTGACTGCTGAAATAAACTACTCAAGAGTTGTCAGAGAATGAGAATTCAAGGCTAAAACATAATAAGAATTCAAATCAATTTCCATATGCAGGAGACTTACAGTGTTAAGACGATATCGATCTTATGAACTTTTCCCAAGTCTCCACAACTAACCTCAGATTAATCTCTAACCCCATAACTTTCAAACCAGATGCAATTTATTTTATAACTAAAAATAAAACAAAACAAGAAAACAGGAAACAAAAGCAAATAAAACAAAGGATTCTCTCCCCCACACTTAAAACAAGCATTGTCCTCAATGAAAAGACATAACTACTAAATAGGAGTGAGAGAGATAAAGGAAAGAGCACACCCGAGTAGTCAAGGAGGATAAGTAATCACATAAGCATCCTTTCTCAAAGAGAGATCTTCTACATTCTCTTCTTCCAAAGTGGGGCTCTCATGGAGTAGTTTTGGGTAATGTCCATTGAACTTGAGAATTTTATCACTGCCTTCGCCTTTTATTCCAGGATCAAAGAAGAATCTTCGATAAGTAAAAGTGTCGAATGGGCATGTGATCTTCTTTTCAACAACATCGGTGATCAAAAGATTGAAGAGCTTCCTCACTACTTTTGTTTCATCTTCCCCTTCAATTGAGAACATGTGCAAAATCATGGATGGGCTAATATTGGGAATGTCGGCCAAAGTCCACCCAATCTCCTTCTTATGCTTCTTCAAAACCTGCAAAGTCTTATTTTCTTGATAAAAATTAAGGTTAGAAGAAATTATAACCGGTAGCTTTTCATTCATCTCTAAATAAGCATATTTAAGATTTTCGTGAATTTGTTTCACTCTTGGGAAGGTGGTTGTTCGATGGATGGTTTGTTCCGGCAGTGGGTGTCGAGAGTTTCATCTACATGAACAACTTCATTTGCAACCTCATCTGCAGAAGAATATCAACTTGCAAGGCAGCCTCAATTTCAAAGACAAACATAGCAAATTTTAGTGTCAAGACAAACATCACAAGAATAAACATCGTCAAAACCGATAATGATGGAAAATCACTGCAAATAAATCACTACAAGTATCATCAACAATTTTGAATTAGACTCTATTTGAAAAATGAACTCTCTTCCAAGGGTTGTTGGTTTGATCCTTGAGCTTGTTGCATGACATTCACCAAAGTGGCAAGTTGTCCAACTGTGTGCAGAGTCGTAAAGTATAATCTATTTGTTGTTGATATTGAGATTATTTGCAGCCATTTGTTTAACAATGTCCTCTAGTGAAGGCTTGGGAGGTGCATAGCTCACAACCTGGAATTCTTTTAGATGCGTATGTGCATCCTCACCTGCAAAACCATTAAATCTAGGCAGCAAATGTATTAAACTAGATTTCAATTCAAAAGGTGCATCACCTGTAGGATAGTCAATACATAAACCATTATAGTTCATATAAGGAGAAACCAATTGCCTCAAAGTTCTTTGTTCAGCCATCTTATCAACAAACACATAAATACAAACTATGTCCCAAACATGCAGAATCAAATAGAAAGAAGAAAAACGATTAAAATAAATTCATAAAAATACAAAAACACCAAATTTAATCTAATAACGTAAAATAATAATTTTGAGATTTTTTTCAATTTTTTTCGACTCTATGAAAACAGTAATAAATTAATTAAAAATAGAAAAACGATGAATTTGGAAATTTGACGTCGGAGTCCCTTACTCTTCTAGAGTAAGGGAGAATTGATCGAACGATTTTTCTGCTTCCAGTAGGCAAAAATATTATACAATCGAACACAAATTTTCTAAAAACCTGTTTTTTCCGACTCTAAACGCGAATTGGCCAAAACCGTGAGGAAACTAGGGCCTAAATGCGAGAACACTAATCCTAAGACTCTAAAATTAGTTAATAACAACAAGAATCCCCGGCAACGGCGCCAATTTGATCCGCTGTCGCACGCGAATCAAAACGAGTAATTTTTGAAAACGTAGTATAGCGACAATGACTCGAATCGTCTCACAAGGATTCTTGATTATTACTAACCAAGGTAAATTAAATTAGGGGTTGGTTTGGTGATCGATTAAGAAAATAAGCGCTTAAAATAAGTGATTATATAAGTCAATTCATCGATTCGGCCTACTATCATCGATTATTATAATTTTAATACCCAAGCGATTGTCTATTCCTATTTGGATACAAACCCAGTGACAAGCGCAGTGAAGTTTGTGAGATGTATGATCCTATTGTCCGAATTAAGCAAACGGGATAAATTTTCATGGATTAAGCAAACATGATTGATCAGACACAACAACGAATTAAGCAAACGCGATGAGTCTAAGTTAGGATCATACAATCAACCAAATTGAATCAATATATTTTATGCAATTGAATTAAGCATACAATAACACAAAATATTATTGAAAGGAATTAAACTGAAATTAACATTATAATAATCTCAAGTGTTGGAACCTGAATACACTAGATCGACTCTGGATGTTTAGTTCCTCATCATAATCGTCAAAAACAAAAAGTATTTTTTTCTGAATAATGAAAGGTCATCTCAAATTACTGTAGCGGCTGGTAGGTATAGCAAGGACAAGGATTCGGGTCATAACCCAACTGGGTCAAAAACACAACTCAGGCCCAAAACAAATGACCCAAAACTTAAATATAAAAAAATGCTGCAACTTCAACGACTTTTTTCAACCTTGCTACAGTCCAAATCAGCTTCTGGCCACAACTAGATAGTTATAGCTCTTTCTCTTAGCTTTCCAACGCATGGTCAAACGCCTCAATCCGATTCCTGTAGCTCAAGTTATAAATGTTTCCGTGAAAGCTGTTAAAGCTGAAAAATAAATACGAAAATGAAATAAGTGCAAAAATAGAATAAAAGAGAAAAACAATATAAAATATAAAAATAATCAAAGGAAAACAAGGAAATGCTTAGATACAAACATGGAAGAATGTGCATGAAAATGCACTGATCATGGAATAAAGAAGTGTTTGGTAGAATTGATTTAGAGGTGGAGGGGGGTGTTAAGAGCATTAATTCCGGTTATGATAGATTGGAAGTGGGGGTGGAGGATATGCTTTTCAAAATCAGTGGAACAAGGAAGAAATCAACTAGTCGGTTTTGGACGAAATTGAGTATAAAAGAAAATATGATTGTCCAAAAATCGAGGTTGAAATGGCTTAAAGATGGAGATTATGATAGCGGTTTTTTCCATAAGGTGATGAAGGATAGAAGAAGACATAATCATATAGGCCTATTTTTTCTTTAGGATTTTGGATGGAGTGGGCTGTGGAGATTAAGAAGGAGGTTAGACGTTACTTTGCGAACAAATTCTTAGAATCGGAGTGGAAGAGGCCTTTGTTGGACGGGATTCCTTTTAAAAGTATCAGCGAGGAGGATAGTCTATTACTTGAAATACATTTTCAAGAGATAGAGATAAATGAGGCTATATGGAGTTGTGTTGGTTCTAAAAGTCCGGGTGAATTCTCTTTTCTTTTCATCAAAAAATATTGGTCCTTTCTTAAAGATAATTTTGTCCGGTTTGTCAATTGCTTTCATAATGGTATAGAAATTTCGAAGGCGGTTACCTCTTCTTTCTTGGATTTGGTTCCTAAATCTCCAAATCCTCTAAGTTTAGAGGACTATAGACCAATTTGTTTGGTTGGTTATATGTATAAAGTGATAGCTAAAATTTTGGCGGGGAGATTGAAAAAGGTTTTGCACTTCATTATGTCTCCTTGTTAGAGTGCTTTCGTGTCGGGTAGAGAATTTCTCGATGGAGTTATGGTGGAAAACGAAGAGGTTGATTATGCTAGAAAGGAGGGTAGTAATTGTCTTATCTTTAAGTGGACTTTGAAAAATCTTATGACAAAGTGAACTGGAATTTTTTAAGATACGTGTCGATAAAAAAGGGGTTTGGCTCGAAAATGGAGGAGTTGGATGAAGCTTTTGGTATTTCAAAGTAAGATGTCAATTCTTGTTAATGGGAGTCCTACTTCGGAGTTTTTGATTGAGAGAGGTTTGAGTCAAGGTGACCCGTTTTCTCCTTTCCTTTTTGTTTTGGTAGCGTTTTAGCGGGGTTAGTGAGGAAATATATTAAAATTGGAGAATTTGGTAGTTTTGTTATCAAGATGAAATGCCAAGTTGGCATTCTTCAATTCGCGGATGATACTTTATTGGTACAATAAGGGTCTTGGAAGCATGTTTGGGTAATTAAAACGGTTTTGATGGCCTTTGAACTTGTGTCGGGTCTTGGTATTAATTACCACAAAAGCAAGTTAATTGGCATCAATACTAGCAACAATTTCTTGGAAGCATCCTCTCATGTTCTTTCTTGCAAGGTGGAAGATAACAATTTTACCTTCCTTAGTATTCCCATCGGCTTTAACCCTAGGAAGGTTTCAACTTGGAATTCTCTTTGAGAAATATGAAGAATCGGTTGTCATGGTAGAAAAATCGTTTTCTCAATCTTGGCGGTAGAATTACTCTCTTGAAATCAGTTTTATGCTTACTAACTATCTTCACTATGTATTTTTACAAAATACCGATGAAGATAGCTATGGAATTTACGATACTTCAAATTAATTTCTTGTGTGGGCAGTGGGGGAAAATGAAAGATTCATTGGGTAAATTGGAGGGATATGTGCTTACCTTTTGAGAAGGGGGTTTGAGAATAAAAAATATTACGGAGTTCAATTTATCACTTCTTAACAAATGGACATCGAGAATTCTTCAAGGCCATGATTTTGTTTGGTTTAATTTGTTGAGAGCTAGTTATGGTGATATTTCTACCCAAGATTTTTGTGGAGGTGAGACAAATTTTTCTTTTTCTTCTTCTTCTTTTCCCCCTTGGTGGAGGGACATCATCAAGGTTGGGAATTTTTTTTTCAACGATCATATGGCTTCTAATAGTAGATTCATCATTCATAATGGTTATTCCACTCTGTTTTGGGAATCCAAGTGGTTAGAGGACAAAACTTTGAAGGAGGATTTTTCGTATTTATTTGTAGCATCTTGTTTGAAGAGAGTTTTAGTAGCGGGCATAGGGGTGAAGAGATGGAAGGTGGGTATGGGGTGATTTCAGTTTAAGCACGACAATCGCCCATGACCCAGATTTGGTGCACGATTTTGGGTCTCTAAAGGATCATTTGGAGGGTTTTAGTGGTATGTTGGAAGGGCGGGATTCAATGGAATAAATTCATAAATCGGAAGAGGATTTTTCAGTAGCTTCCTCTTATGCGCATTTTGAAATTTTGCGTATTCCTTTTGGTCCCCCCAAATAGGAATGATGTGGCTTTAGGTTTGCTTTGGAAATTGGAGGTGCCTTACAAAATTAAAGCCTTTGGTCAGAGACTTTTTATTAATAGACTACCAACAAAGGATCTTTTGGTATATAGAGGTATTAACTTTCACATAGACAATTTAAAATGTGTTTTTTGTGGTATAGAATCGGAAAGTAGGGAGAATTCCTTTTTCAAGTGTACGGTGGTTATGAAAATGTGGAAGGAGATAACATCTTGAATAGGTAAATTGGATGAATATGAGGATGAGTGCTTATCGGATTTTATAGGTTGGTACTTGTATTGTCGTGTTAAAAAGGTAAAAGAGGGCAAGTTAAGTGTTGTTTGGCAATCCACCACGTGAATGCTTCGATTGGAAAGGAATGGGATTTGCTCCCTAAATGATGGGTGGAATATTAACAATACGGTGTGGTATATTAAAACATTAATTTGAAAATGGTCTTTTATATAGATATTACTCACTCCAATTGTAGTTTTTACAAGCTTAGCAAAGACCTTTGTTATTTCTTTCGTAAAACTAATTGGTTTGTAATTTCTCTTTTTGTTGGGACTTCCCGTTTTTGTGTAAACAGGTTGGATAACTTTTAATTCTCCCTTATATATTATCTTGCTTACACACACACACAAAATCTGAAAATTATGTTATATTTGAAAACCAACTTAGATCAATTATTATTTTTCGAAATGCATGCATCTCATAATTCATCTCTCGCTATTTAACATATAAAATGTGATTTAGTGATCTAAGACTTCATATAATTGATTCCTTCTCTACTAGTTTATTTTGAATAACATAAATTTATTGACTAATTCTGAGTCATCATCGTCACTATCATCATAATTTATTACGATAATGAGTCAGAAATAGTCAACAAATTGATGTTATTCCAAATAAACTAGAAGAGAATGAATTGATGTTATGAAGGACTTAGGCTATCGAACCATATTCTATGTGTTAAAGAGTAGGATGTGATTAATGAGATGCATGCAATTCAAAAAATAATGATTCATTTAAATTGTTTTTCAAGAATAATTTAATTTTTAGATTATTTTCTTCTACATCAATTTTAATGGTTGTATTTGTTTAGTGAGGTGTAGGAAAGTGTAGGAAAAACAAACAATCTACATATTTTATAATAAATTCAGGTTTACATACCACAACGGTTATCTTTTGTAACTGTGGTGAATTGTTAACTATTTTCATGATAAATTGTTGTTGTTCGGTTTTGAACCCATGACCTAAATATATACCACAACGGTTGTATTAAATAACCATTGTGATATGAAGCACTACTTGATTTATAATTATGGTCGCTCGACCGTGGTAGAAAGTATCATACGTACAACCACCTCTTACCTCACAACGACTAGTCAAACGTTATGGTATTTTTTTTCAACCATTGTGATATGACTTTTACGTAATAGTTTAATGACATCACTATTTTTATTTATTTTTAACTTAAATATTAGTTCACCTATACCTTCGGTTAAACTACCAACTGAGGGGAAATGTTATCCAATTTTGTCTATAAAAACATTATTTCATACCATTTTGCCTGAACCTTAAATCTTAACTCATCTGCTACTACTCCAAAATCAAAAATATCATTCTTTTGGATCGATTTCAAGATAGAAAAATATTTTAAGGTTTCTCAATAAATTTGAAAATCTTTCAAGGTTGTTTGTTGTGGTTGTTACATCAATACATTGAAGAAACTAATTTTACCAATCTTGAACAAAACATGTTTTTTTTTCTCTTCGCAATCAATCTCATAAACGTTAGTTGCAAATCTATTGTTATATTTGAGCATAATTTCTCAATATTGTCATCTAAGACAATAAAAATCAATAATTTAATTCTTTCCTTAACTTATGATATTGAGAAATCTATTCTTAAAACATTGCAATTCAAAAAAAAAAAATCCTTAATATTAAAAAATTATAAGTAATATTTTTTAGAGTTCACCATTTTCTTTTTAAATGTGCAATAGAAATAATCTATTCTCTCAATGGACTAATAACTTAAAGGAAAAAATCCTTATTTTATTTTATTTTTTACTTAATAAAATAAATAATCTATAATCTCGATGTTCAGTCGTCAGATTGTTTTCAGGTACACCCCTTCTATCGATGTTGAAAATGGGAATTTCAACAAAATTAATACCACTGTTGGTCCGCGTTGTGAATCAAAGTTCTAAGTCTGAAACACTTACTAATTACTATCATCAAATAAATTAAAAGTTGATGTTGTTAAATTCAACATAGTTACATAGTTGTTGTTGCAATTGTGAAGAAATTTTGGTCATATTCAAAATTGGTCATAATCCCATATTGTATTTAAACTTAGTCTTTTAATTGTTTTGTTTAGACCCTCCTTGTTTATCGTTAGAATAGATATTTCCTTTAATATTGTTTTTCATTAGTAAAAATTGAAAGTAAAGTCTTCATAAAAATTGAAAGAATATATTCTACGATAAAGGAAAAGAACAGATGAATTAAATACAAAATAATTTGGTGATCAATACAAAGAGAATTTAAGAAAAATAAAAAATAAAAACACACTAAAATAATTTTTTTTTTATAAATGATGATTCATATAGAAAAAGAAAAGTGATACAAAAACGATAGGGGAACATCAACTAAAGCCCTATCAATATGACACAAACCTAAAGAAAGACAAATCAAATATGTTCTTTACAAAATCAGCTCTTAAGAAAGAGGGGATAGAGTTATAATGAGTAGAATCTATTAAAGAAAGACCAATATTAACAAGGGCATCTGCACAACTATTCCCTTCCCTAAAAATATGAGAAACAAGAAAATTCCAATTAGATGCTATATTTATACAATTCACCCACCTATTTCTAATTTGCCAAGGAACTTTAAACGGAGAATTAAAGGCCTTGACCACTGCCAACGAATCAGTTTCTAACCAAAGATTATGCCAATTTCTCTCATAGGCGAACTCTATAGCTAAAATAGCACCGAAAAGTTCGGCCATGAGAGAATTGGCCACACCCGAAAAAGAGGTATAAGCCCCCAAAAAATTACCATCACAATTTCTCGCAATGCCACCACAAGTAGATATACCAGTAGGAGAAACAGAAGCTCCGTCATAATTGATTTTTATCCGATTAAGCGGAGGGAGTTTCCAAATGACTTCTATGATATTCGGAGCTCTCGAAGGACGAATAATAACTTTGAACCTTTTGAGGATATCAAAATCATGCATACTGATTTAGGAAATCTTAGAAGCTTTACCAACCAAAGAAACAATAGCAACAACAGAGGCGATGGAAGAAGAAATAGGGGGGAAGCTACTATTAAAACTCACCTTGTTCCTAGCTGTCCAAATAGCATTGAAAATGAAAATAACGGCTTCCACGACAACAACTTTACATTGAGCCGTGAACGACCTTCCGCAAATGGCCCAAATATCTGCCCATCCGCGAATGGAAGAAGAGGTATTCAACATAATGTGCAGCCAATCCCATAGCTTGGAAGCGTACACGCAATTAAAAAATAAGTCATTATCGATTTCTTTCGTCACGCTACATAACCCACACTTGGAAGCAAACACAAAATTACGGCGTTTCCATTGCCCGTCCGTAGGGACTTTCCTATGCACAAGTCTCCAAACAAGAAAGGATTTTGAAGGAGGGATTGACTTGGACCAAATCTACCTCCACCAATCCTTACGGACGCCTTTCGACCTTTTAAACTCATAGGCATATTTAGCATTTAAGTCACCATCCGGAGAATGATTCCACACTTTTTATCCTATCGAAGGTCAAAAGGGATGTTGCACAACATGATTCGCTGATGAAGTGGAACTGGAATGGCAGTGAGAGACTTAGAGAAATCCCACTTGCCATTAACAATGATGCTGCCAACAAATTGATCCATAATATATTCCGGATCCTCCAACCCGATGAACAGCGGCTCACCGCATCAACCATCAAACCAAAGGCTAATCGACGAGCGATTGACAAGACACCACGAAGAATTTGCAGCAATACAAGACAATTGAGATTTAACGCTTGTCCATATAGACGAGAAAATGTGGTGATTAATGAACTTGTGATTCTTAAGAACCCATTGCTAGAGAAGGACTGCCCAAGATTCAGAGGAATTAACCAGCTCCCAAGCAAGTTTCAAATTAGTAGATTCATTAAGCTTTATAAGCGACCTAAGCCCAATACCACCCTCCTCCGTCGGGAGACACATGATACTCCAAGCCACAGTAATCATTTTACTTTTAGAGGTAACCTCACTCCAAATGAAGCGCTTCATCGCCCGCTTAATATGTCGAATAAGAGAAACCGGCCACACATAGATAGACATACTATGCGTAAGCATACCCTGGATAGTATACTTCACCAATTCAACCCTCCATGCAAAAGAAACAAGCGACCCTTTCCAAGAAGAAAACTTATTGATGATTTTATTCGCGATTGGCTAAAGAAATTCGGCTTTCGACTTCCCTTTAAAAATGGGGACTCCAAGATAAGTAAAAGGTTGCGAACCAATCTTGAAATGCGATAAAGTAGGCGAAATATTAAGCCTAGCAGAGGACATAACACCTCCAAAAATGATTAAAAAAAATTGATTCACCACTTGTCTTGAAATAGCCGAATACTCAGTAAAGGTAGAAATAAGAGTTTTGACATTGAAGATTCTACCTCTACAGAAAATAAGCACGTCATCAGCGTATAGAATGTGAGAAGGAATGATTATGTTGTTAGGGCCTTTGATCGATTCCAACATATTAGTATTAACCAGCTGAATAAGCCTCCTTTTAAGAACCTCTTCGGCGAGGCGAAACAGCAACGGAGAGAACAGGTCACCCTGCCTAACGTCGCGAGCACAACTGAAAAAACCATTGAGAGCTTTGTTTATATTAATGGAAAGATGAGCGGACTGCAAAATACCACTGATCCAAGAACAAAACTTGTTGTTGAAACCAAACTGCTGCAGAACTTTTAAATAGAACCCCAGTTGAGTGTGTCAAAAGCCTTAGAAATGTCCACCTTGAATGCATTGTTGCCACACCAGGCTTTAAAATCCAACATGTTAAACGCTTCTGATGATAACCCGATGCAATCTTTAATTTGCCTTCCATGAATAAAGCCACGTTAATCCGAATATTCTAAGACAGGCATAATAGAAGCAAGACGATCTGCTAAGATTTTAGAGATAACTTTAAATTTGAAGTTGGAAAATGCGATAGGACGAAAATTCTCTAACGTCGCTTCTCCTTTGACTTTAAGCATCAGAACAATAGCATTTGCATTGAAGCTAGGAAGAATCCATCTGGAAGCAAAAAATTGAAGAATCTCTTGCGACATATCGTGCTTAATGATGTCCCAAAAATGCTGGAAAAACACAACTCCAAATCCGTCCGGGCGCGGCGCACTATCTTTGTTTAGATTGAAGACAGAGAAATAAATTTTGTCTAAAGAAGGAAGAAGAGTAAGGATATTATTCATGCTATCATCAACCAACATGGGAATAATGTCCTCCACCATTTGAAAATCCTACACAGTAGAAGTGTTAGTAGAAAATAAATTCTCAAAATACTTAATCGTATACTCCACAATTGCCTTCGTATCAGTGAGCGGCTCCTCTCCATTCATCAACATGGAAATAGGCCTTAAATTTTGCTTGATTTTGGCCATTCTATAAAAAAAAAACCGTATTGCGATAACCATCGGTATGCCACTTCACTCTAGATTTATCTCTCCAAAACCTTTCCTCCAAGACTAAGGAATTGGATAATCTGTTATGAGCTTCCACTTCTTGCCTTTTGAGAGTATTGAAGATGCCTTGTGCTGAATTTGATTCTGAATTCTGTCAAGAGAGTTTTCTGCATCTTTAACAATATTCGAGACGTTTCCAAAAATATTTTTGTTCCATCCTCAGAGATCACTCTTTAGGATTTGGAGCTTTTTACTGAGGATGAACATGGGGAAGCCTATGAACTTTTGGGCCCAAGAAGCTTCAATCAGAGGCCTGCAATCCTCATGTAAAGTCCAAGCACTGAGAATTTTGAACTGAGAAGTAAGCTTGATATGATTGATATGAAATTCCAACATGAGAGGATAGTGATCCGAACGAACTTTAGCTGGAGTTGAGACATTTATGCTACAACAGGTTTCCATCCAAAGGAGATTCCCGATACATCTATCAAGTCTCCTCCCAATGAAATACGAAGGCTCCCATTTATTTGACCAAGTAAATTTTGCGCCCGTAGTGTAACTCCCCGAATTTAATTAATTGGTGAATTAAATTATTTAAGGATTTGACTATTAGATTTACTCGAAGTTCGAGATTCAATCAGATTTGTGGTATTATTTTAGGAAACATATTTGGATTTATTAAGTTGAAGTCGAATTTTATTCGGTTAGTCAGAGAATTAATAAAGTTGATTACGTTGAAGAAATAATATTAAAAATAATATTATTATTAATAATGGACTATTTTATTAAATTGAGTTGGGCTAAGTTGTAAATGAGAAATAGCAAAATCGGGGTTGTTATTTGTTAGGCTCATTAAGATAAGTTAGTAAGTTATACAAATAAGAAGTAGTAGTGGTTACTAGTAGCATAAAGAAGAGAAAGAAGAGAAAGAAGAAAAGGGTTTTGGAGAAGGAGGCAAGAGCAAAGAAAGTGATAGAGCCAAGGTTCCGGAAATTCGATCAAGGTTTAGAGCTGCCATCAAAGAGGTAAGGGTGGGGTTCTAACTCTATAACAGGATACATGATGGATGATATATGGGATGGGGTTTATAGATTTGTCCTTGTGTTGATGTTTTGATTGTTGTGATTTAATTCCAAATTGTTGCTTGAAAATCTATGAAACTTGTTGAATGATTTGGTAAATGTTGTCTTTGTTTGATTCCCCATGTTGCTAGTACCTTAGGTTGATTCTTTTTGGTTTGTGGGTGTGTTGGATGCCAAGAATTGGGAAAAATGGCATGAGGAAGATGCTGGCAGCGCAGAAAAACCCTTTCTATTCCGTTCAGTTTGCAACGCCAACAGGTTGACGCGACGCGAATTGAGTCCCTGCTAAAGTCGTGGTGCGAAGGTGGGTTCGCGGCGCGTACTGTAGAGTTTTGGACACATTTTCTGGTTTCTGAGTTCTGCCCAATTTAAGTACATGAATTAGAGAACTTTGAGTAGGCTTTCATGAGTAAAATAATTCTAGTAATTAATAAGGAATGATACCCGAATCAATTGGAAATAGTTCCGATTAGTATATTGGTAGTTGTAAGCGATATAGCCAATTAACCGGAATTTGAAGGAATTGAAGTAGTGTGTCATTTTAATCAACTAAGATAAGTGATTGAAATTGGTAGAAAGTTTATTAACAAAGTGATAATATAGTTGTATGGTGTTCAATGAAATTAAGTTGATTTGGTTGGATTATGTAGATTATATGAATACTGACAAGAGCAAAATGGTTGAAGATCTGAGGTGTTGTGGTAGCATTGAAATGGTAGAAGTAAGTTAGTTGCAGTGTTGTGGACTAGTAGATACAAACACCTAGTAGTATACCTTAATGACTATAATTAATATACTCATTGGATGGTGAATGAACAGTAGCGGAAGGGTTGTTGATAGCAGTGCAGAATCGAAATACTATCAATCCTAACTCATAGGCAGTTAATGAGAATTAGAGGAAAATAATTCGAGTGATTATAAGTTGAGTTGTAGTATAAGTTGGTAGGAGATTAATGTAGTAACTAATAGTGAGTTATTAAATGGTTGAACGTAGTATATGTTGGTAGCAAGTGGTATTAATAAGACTTATAATAATAATATTGATATAAATAAGTTCTAGGCTTATACTTAGTGTTGTGTTGTTGTTAAGATACTAAGTTATAGGCTTATGGCCAATGTTGAATTGTTGTTGACATGTTGATATCAAGTTGTAGGCTTTTTAGCCAGTGATGAGTTGTTGTTAATTATGTTGATTACGTTGATATGTTGATTACGTTGTAGGCCTATGACCAATGTTGAATTGGGATTACATTGATATGTTGATTACATTGTAGGCCTAAGGCCAGTGTTGAATTGGGATTATGTTGTTATAGTGTATTGTCGTTTAGTTTCCGTCGTTGATTGAGTTGATGGTGTGGTTGTGGTCGCATACATACATTTGCATATTATGTTGGCCTGGATTGGCAAAACACGTTGGTCGTTAGGGGCAGAATGATTACGTTGAAGGCTTATGCCTTGTGCCTCGGTAAATTGGAAAATGATTACGTTGGGATTTTTACTCCAATGGTACCACATGCATGTGCACAGTTGAGTTGCATTTGAAGTCGTGTAATTATAGTTGTTATGTTGATGTGTCGATTGATTTAAGTTGTTGTTGTCATTCACAAGTTATGAAATAGTTGTTATGTTGTGTTGGAAATGTTGTTGTGATATAATTGTTATAATTGTTATTATAAGTTGCGAAGTGGTGAACCTATATAATCTGATCTAATATATTGTTTATTATGCATTCAATTAAATTGTTAGATATCTCACCCTTTTCATTTGTTTCAACGTTGCCTTTATACTGGTAACATGCAGGTATTCGAGAATGAAGAATTTAGTTGTTGTTAGTCCAAGCCGGTTTAGTTGCTCTAATGCATAGCACTCGGGGGAATGTTTAGTCTATGTTGTTTACATTATTGACTCTTATTGTTCTTATTGCATTGTTAAAAACTAAATCATGTTGTTGAACAAACTGATTAGTTATTTTAAAGTTGAATATGCCGTTGTAAATGATATATGAAGTTAAGTTAATGATTCCGCTGCATATTAAATAAAAGGTTGTTTTGTTTTAAAAGTTGAAGCAAGTGTTATATGATCCCTTGATAATAAAGGTGTTATGGATATGATATGTTTGTGTTGTTAAAGTTGAAATGTGGCATCCCATGTGTTGTATGAAAAATTAAAAAAATACTCTAATTTTCTTTATATTTTCTGGGTAGAATTTGGGGTGTTACATTAGTGGTATCAGAGTAGGTCGGTCTGTCCAGTCAGTGTCGTCTAATGTTGTTTATTCCTCTATACGCGATAAGTGTGTGAAACACTGTCTATTTGTTTCTTTTTTGATCACTTGTTGCAAGAGTCTATTTGAAGCTAAGTGGGGGAGAAACTCTGCTTCTCGGATATGTTTCGATTGTAAGATGTTGGTGTCGTGTGTTACTGGTGGCGACAATGCAAGTATTGTCTAAGTTTTGTTGTTTTCCGAGGTGACATGAATTCAAAATTTTGGTTGTAGATCAAATTGGGACGTCTTGATGGAGCATGATCATACATTGTTGATGATTATTTCTTGAAGGATGAGGAGTAATGTAGCGGTTGTTCGTATACAAGTAGAATGAGAATTCCTGATGTTTTTGAAGGTGAACTGTTAAGTAATAGGGATAAAACTTTTAGCGGATGGAATTTAGAAGGTTGCGATGTTTTGGCGTTGCTGGTGGACTGCGAAGTTGTCAGTTGATGTAGCCTTGCGTAGGATGTCAATGTTGGAATGGTGATAGAGTAATAGATTGTCGTAGACAATGTCTTGGAATTCTTGTGATGATAAATAAGTTGTTATAGAAGGTTGAATGATTTCATCATGATATTAAGTTGAATAACCTTGTGGTAATCGTTTTCATAAGCTGTGATAGTTGGTTTTCGATCTGAGATTGAATCAAATGAAAAATATGGCGTTAGTTATGTTAGGGGAATGTTATTCACGCAGCAAACCTTTCTGTTCTGTTCAATTCGTGGCGCCAACATATGGACGCGATGCCAACTGTGTTTTTCTGTAAGGATCGCGATGCCAAGGATAGTTCACGACGCGTACTGTGTGATTTTTGCAAAAAAATTTCAGAAGTTGATTGTTACCCCTTAGTAATTGGAATGAAGATGTTCTTTAAAGGATGATGCTTTTAAGAGGAAATAAAGTCGTGGTTACGATGCCAAGATAGTGGCATGAGTAAAAGAAGAATCAGAGAGGTTCTAACGCCAAGGCTGTGTGGAAAGACATTGTTGAAATTTAACTAGGACGAAGCGGCGTGAATATACTGGTGTAGTAGAAATGCTGACCCTTCGTGTGAAACTAAGTGAGTGTAATGTGGACCTTGTAAATGTTGAATGTTGGTGACTCATCGACAAGATTGAGTGAGAGGGAAGTTGTGAAGGTATCTGTAGACCACTTTGGAGATTATTGGAGTATGGCGTTTGAGTACAAGTTGGAAAAGAACATTATTATCGTTAGTAAAGATGGTTTATAATCCATTATGATTGTCGGCTATCTATTGATAAATTGAGGAACTGATCACCCTTAATATCTTGTTGATTGTGGACGAAATCGTGTTGGATGGTATAGACATATCTTGTTATCTTGATAGTGCGCAAGTGAAGGAAGAAGGATAATCAGAGTTGCGCAGCTGAAGCGTGATGTGACAGAGTATTGTGTTGTCTCGTAAATTTTTTCTGAATCATATTAAGATCTTACTATGGATGTTGGTTGATGGTGAGTTGTGTGTATATTCGTTGAGTTAAGTTGTTAAGTGAAATGATAGTAGACGAGATTGTGTTGGAGGATGTAGACTGGAATTTCTATCTCAATAGTGCATTAAGTAATGGATGTTATATCGTGAAGATAGTTGCTTCCGAGTTGATGATAATTAACAGAGATGTATCCATGGAAAAGTCGAGGAACTTTGAACGATTCAGGATAGATGGTTTACGTGCGAGCTAACGTTGCAAAGTGAAAGATTGATGCATGTGAAGGGAGCGCGAGTTTTGGTTGAAGATGTGAATCTTATAAGTGGATAGGAACTCTAATAAGGAAGGTGAATTAATATGGATTGTATGGTTGGTGGTCGAATTATTACTATTAAGTTGGTGGTATAAAATTTTGTTCGGTTGCATGACATTGTTGTTGGCTACCATAGATGATGAGTAATACTCTATGATATGATGAAGTTGATCAAGTGGACTATGTCGATGTCACTATAAGAGTGATACGAAGAGACTAATAGAGTTGTCAATATTCTACGGATGAGTGACCTCAGATATGGAATGAGAAATGTGTATGTGTTTTAGTGTTGATTATGTTGCGACGGTAATGACGATGTTGTATAAGTCAAGTATGAGCAAGCGAAGATTGTCGATATGTTATAAGGTGTTGTTTCAAGATATTGCCAAAATGGTTGGCAAGTTAGTAGCGATTATGTTGTATGTGTATTGGATTCAAGTCATGTTGAGATGCGGTTATATCGGAAAAGTAATGGTCGAATTGTTGTCAAGCGCGACTTAAGGATAAAAGGGTTAGATGAGGAAACGATATTAAGGATAGTTGTGTTGGGCGAATTTTCGAGGACGAAAATATCCTAAGTGGGGGAGAGTTATAACCCCCGAATTTAATTAATTGGTTAATTAAATTATTTAAGGATTTAACAATTGGATTTACTCGAAGTTCGAGAATCAATCGGATTTGTCGGTATTATTTTGGGAAACATATTTGGATTTATTAAGTTGAAGCTAAATTTTATTCGGTTAGTCGGAGAATTAATAAAGTTGATTACGTTGAAGAAATAATATTAGAAATAATATTACTATTAATAATGGACTATTTTATTAAATTGAGTTGGGATAAGTTGTAAATGAGAAATAGCAAAATAGAGGGTGTTATTTGTTAAGCCCATTAAGATAAGTTAGTAAGTTATATAAATAAGAAGTAGTAGTGATTACTAGTAGCATAAAGAAAGAAAGAAGAATAGGGTTTTGGAGAAGGAGGCAAGAGCAAAGAAAGTGCTACAGCCAAGGTTCCGGAAATCCGATCAAGGTTTAGAGCTGTCATCAAAGAGGTAAGGATGGGGTTCTAACTCTATAGCGGGATACATGATGGATGATATGTTGGATGGGGTTTATAGATTTGACCTTGTGTTGATGTTTTGATTGTTGTGATTTAATTCCAAATTATTGCTTGAAAATCCATAAAACTTGTTCAATGATTTGGTAAATGTTGTCTATGTTTGATTCCCCATGTTACTAGTACCTTAGGCTGATTCTTTTTAGTTTGTGGGTGTGTTGGATGCCAAGAATTGAGAAAAATAGCATGAGGAAGATGCTGGCAGCGTAGAAAAACCCTTTCTGTTCCGTTCAGTTTGCGGCGCCAACTGGTTGACGCAGCACAAACTAAGTCCCTGCTAAAGTCGCGGCGCGAAGGTGGGTTCGTGGCGCGTACTGTATAGTTTTGGACACATTTTCTGGTGTGTGAATTTTGCCCAATTTAAGTACTTGAACTAGAGAACTTTGAGTAGGCTTTCATGAATAAAATAATGCTAGTAATTAATAAGGAATGATACCGGAATCGATTGGAAATAGTTCCGATTAGTAAGTTGGTAGTTGTAAGCGATATAGCATATTAACCAGAATTTGAAGAAATAGAAGTAGTGTGCCATTATAATCAACTAAGATAAGTGATTGAAATTGGTAGAAAGTTTATCATCAAAGTGATAATATGGTTGTATGGTGTTCAATTAAATTAAGTTGGTTTAGTTGGATTATGTAGATTATATGAATACTGACAAGAGCAAAATGATTGAAAATAACCGGCGGTGTTTTGGTTAACCGAGGTGTTGTTGTAGCATTGAAATGGTAGAAGTCGGTTAGTTGCAGATTTGTGGACTAGTAGATACAAACAACTAGTAGTATACCTTAATGACTATAATTAATATACTAATTCAATAGTGAATGAACAATAGCGGAATGGTTGTTGATAGCAGTGCAAAATCGAAATACTAGCAATCCTAACTGATAGGTAGCTAATGAGAATTAGAGGAAAACAGTTCGAGTGATTATAAGTTGAGTTGTAGTATAAGTTGGTAGAATATTAATGTAGTAACTGATAATGAGTTATTAAGTGGTTGAAGGTAGTATATGTTGGTAGCAAGTGGTATTAATAAGACTTATAATAATAGTATTGGTATAAATAAGTTGTAGGCTTATAACCAGTGCTGTGTTGCTGTTGAGATACTAAGTTATAGGCTTATGGCCAGTGTTGAATTATTGTTGACATGTTGATATCAAGTTGAAGGCTTTTTAGCCAGTGATGAGTTATTGTTAATTACGTTGATTACGTTGATATGTTAATTCCGTTGTAGGCCTATGACCAGTGTTGAATTGGGATTATGTTGATTACGTTGTAGGCCTAAGGTCAGTGTTGAATTGGGATTATGTTGTTATTGTGTGTTGTCGTTGAGTTTTTGTCGTTGATTGGGTTGATGTTGTGGTTGTGGTCGCATACATATATTTGCATATTATGTTGGTCTGGATTGGCAAAACACGTTGGCTGTTAGGGGAAGAATAATTACGTTGAAGGCTTATGCCTTGTGCCTCAGTAAACTGGAAAATGATTACGTTGAGAGTTTTACTCCAATGGTACCACATGCATGTGCACAGTGGATTTGCATTTGAAGTCGCATAATTATAGGTTTTATGTTGATGTGTCGATTAATTTAAGTTGTTGTTGTCATTCACAAGTTGTGAAATAGTTGTTATGTTTGTTGGAAACGTTGTTGTGATATAATTGTTATAATTGTTATTATAAGTTGCGAAGTGGTGAAACTATATAATATGATCTAATATATTGTTTATCATACATTCAATTATATTGTTAGATATCTCACCCTTTTCATTTGTTTCGTTGTTGCCTTTATACTAGTAACGTGCAGGTATTCGAGAATGAAGAATTTAGTTGTTGTTAGTCTAAGTCGGTTTAGTTGCTCTGATACGTAGCACTCGGGGGGATGTTTAGTCTATGTTGTTTACATTATTGACTCCTGTTGTTCTTATTGCGTTGTTAAAAACTAAGTCATGTTGTTGAACAAACTGGTTAGTTATTTTGAAGTTGAACACGCCGTTGTAAATGATATATGAAGTTAAGTTAATGATTCTGCTGCATAGTAAATAAAAGGTTGTTTTGTTTTAAAAGCTGAAGCAAATGTTATGTGATCCCCTAATAATAAAGGTGTTATGTATCTGATATGTTTGTGTTGTTAAAGTTGAAATGTGGCATCCCATGTGTTGTATGAAAAATTAAAAAAATACTTTGATTTTCTTTATATTTTCCGGGTAGAATTTCGGGTGTTACACGTAGTAGGGAAGTTAATGAGACTGTTAGTGTGGGTCCAATCTTTATAGTCAGACATATGCTTCTTAGCATGATTGAGCCTCCCTCTGTGTTCATGAGCCCCACAAGTTGCATTAAAATCACCATAGAAAGACCAAGGCGTATTATGAGCAACCTACACATCAATGAGCTTCTACCACAGCTCCCTCCTTTTAATAATATTAGTAGAAGCATAAACAACTGCTACAACCATCAAGCAATTGTCAACATTAACAAAAAATCAAACAAATTGATCTGACACAACTATAACCTGCGGAGTAATATCGATGTTTTAGAAACACCACAAGGAAGGTTGTTCCTTATTGTTGAAAGAAAAAGGTTTAAAGCCTAATTTATGAAACCAATTGTTTGGGAAGTCATTGAAACCCATCATAGGTTCAACAATAAAAAAGAAAATCCGAAGAATGAAGCTTGAGAAATCTCTTCAGCACTAACCTAATGGGAGCATTAGCCACTCCTTTAATGTTCCAATAGAGGCACTTCATGGGAACGACGCACTTGACCTTGCTTGAGACCTTGTTGAATACTTCTGCTTTAATATAGATGATTGCTTCTTTTTAAGGCCAAAGATAACATTAGTGAACGCACCCTCAATTTTCATAGGCTCCTCTTCGAGGTCCGCGAGATTCCCCCAAGAATTTTGCAGAAAAATAGTATCATCATTTTCAACAAGCACATTATGATTCAAGACTTTAGTCAGATCCATATCGATAAGAACGCGAACATACTGCCCAAATGTACGTTCAACCCAAGCTTTGGAAGTCACATCGTCAATACAAATAGGCGTTCCCATACAACTAGCAATGGAAAATAAGATTTTTAGCCTCTAATACTCTTGAGAGAGCCCAAAGAACCTTACCCAAACTTGAGCAGTTGTGTTTTTTTACATTGAAAGATTAAAGTCCTTTGACCAAGCAAATAGCTCAAAGATCCTGGATTCAAACTTACAGAGCCCGCAGCACGAATTCTTTGCATACCTTCCTTACAGGAAAAAGTGAATTCATAAAAGCTTTTCCCCAAAGAAAGCATTCCCTAGTTTCTCACATCTGCCCACAAGAGAGGCATCTTCTTCCTAAGCGTAACCACTATAAGTGGGGTTGAGCCTTTTGGCCATAGAACTCTACCATGGAGATTGTTTTTGCATTCAACTAGCCCGACTTTGTACTCCTTCTCTGGGATGGTAATGAAGGGTCGATCCCCTTTGATAACTGGTTGTGGGAGCTGCGGAAGAGGGATATCACAGACACCTTTGAGCGTTTGTGCAAAATATTTTGCAGGATGGGGGTTTTCTGGTAGCATCACCTAAAGAGGTTTGGAGCTAACCTTAGAACAATGTGCGGATTTCGCTTCTGGAAACAAGTGAAAGAAGTCCATGAGAAAAAGACACACAGCGGAGCGGAAGGAGGACGAACATGGACTACCACCGTTCCATAACTGGTGGTGTTGTTCCTTTCCAGACTAAAACATCAAGATTGGGAGCCATATTTCCAAACAATAACTTTAAATCATTCTCCAACAGTGTCAAATTCAAATCCAAGCACATAACCCTTGAACTACTTAATCTCTTTAGAACTAGTAATTTGTAAGTTTTTCTAATGAAGAAAACACTTGGACGTTGTTCATAGCTTTATGCCTTCTCAAGTGTCCACCTAGTACTTGCCCCAAAGAAAACACTTGTCCACAAATGGAACATTCATGCATTTTAGGTTTATTTCCCAAACTCAAAGTAGCATTTGTTTTCATGAATTCACCACCTTTTAGTTTTGATATTTTATGGCTTGTAGTGTTGGAATAATATGCAAGTGTGAGTAAGTGAGGAAATAGTCCCACATTGGATATGAATGTGGAGACTTAAGCATATATAAGTGGGAGAACCCACTCACCTATCACCTTAAGATTTTAGGTGGACAAGTGATGTGTCTCTCACAAGGGTGCTTGTTCCTCAATTTTATATCAATGCTCCTACTATTAACTCTCTCTAACATGGTATCCGAGCCTTTGGTTCGAGAAAGGGACCGGGTTAGTATCGAAACACCTAAGTAGAGGTGTTCTGATGCAAGGTGTCAATGATGTTACAAGTGGGGAGCATTGGAGACTCACACTGAGGGAAGTGTTGAATATATATATATATATATATATATATATATATATATATATATATATATATATATATATATATATATATAGCAAGTGTGAGTAAGTGGGGAAATAGTCTCACATTGGGTAGGAATGTGAAGACTTAAGCATATATAAGTGGGAGAACCCACTCACCTATCACCTTAAGGTTTTAGGTGGACAAGTGGCGTGTCTCTCACAAGGGTGCTTGTTCCTCAACTTTATATCAATGCTCCTACTATTAACTCCCTCTAACATGGTATCCAGAGTCTGGTTCGAGAAAGAGACCAGAAGAGACTTGTATCGAAATGTGTCCAATGCGCCCAAGAGTGGTGTTTAGTTGCAATGTGACAACGACGTTACAAGTGAGGGAGCATTATGGACTCACACTTGAGGGGAATTGTTGGAATAATATAGCAAGTGTGAGTAAGTGGGAAAATAGTCTCATATTGGATAGGAATGTAGAGACTTAAGCATATATAAGTGGGAGAACTCACTCACATATCACCTTAAGGTTTTAGGTGGACAAAGTGGTATGTCTTTTACAAAAATGTTTGTTCCTCAACTTTAAATCATTGCTTCTACTATTAACTCTTTCAAAAAAAAAAGTGTTGTGTGCTTTAAAGAATGAGAATTTTTTGTTGCATGTTTTGCACTCATATTCTACAAATCCAAAACTTTTTCCGTGTGGTTTATTCCTTTGTTTTTGTTGAGGAAAAGAAAGCATCATTAAAGAATTTGCTAAATTTATGTTTTCTAACCCATCAACATCTCTTTGTCTCTTCATGGCTACGTATATTAGATTTGCAAAATTTGAATATCGAAAAGTTAAGAATTTATGAATGAGGTTGAGATTAATTGGTGAGTAACATTTGGACGAGGAGTTTTATATTTATAAACCATTTCTTGAACAAAGTCAATGACTTTGACTGATTTATTAATTCACCTATTTATGTTTCTTATTTTGAATATAGTATATGATATTTTTATAAAATATAGAATATTGCTATTATTATATTTTCATATGGACGGTAGAACTTTAAACTTTCAGCATCAAACAGCGGAAAACAAAAAGTGAAGTTTCGGACTTAGAATTTGAGGTTTGACTAGTCGTCTAGAAAGAACCAGTGTAATGACATAAATATCCTCTTTATTGCGTAAATTCATACTATTCAATACAGTAATAAGAGTTGTTTCTTTTGGTATTTTGTAAAAGTGTTTGGTCACGTGAAGTTTAGACTTACTCACGTTTGTTATTTAATGTTGTTTGGGTGAACTACCAACGGAACCGGTCGTGGATAGCTAGCTACTACCGAGTTGGCTTTTCTTTTTTGAAAGGTATTCTTTTTCTAGTAACTTTACTAAGCACAAGTATTTTTATTATTAAACGATAAATTGAAGCAAAAGCTTCAAGATGGACTGCGTTCGTTGACATATACTAATTTGGTGTGCAACAAATAATCAATCAAGTCATGGATAGTAGTCTGCAATTTCACACGTAGTGAGTGACACATACAGACACAGTTAATGCATTTATTTGTGAAATATCTCGTATTTTTTATATGTATGAATGACAAATAGTTTTCTGTTTTTTATATTAATCAATCATAGGTTACTTCTAGAGTGAGAGATCAATTAATACCCTCATCCATGTATTACTTTTTGGGGCAAAAGGATAAAAGAGAATAACGATGGAAAATAAGAGAGAGTATAAAATAAAGATTGAATTGATTATTAATGAAAATACGAGTGTCTATTTATACACAACTAAGGCCCAAAAAAAACTAATTAAAAACAAACCCTAATCTTAATCTTGGTGATTAAGCTATATGATACTAACAGTAAAATAACAAATACTAAAGTACTATAATAATTACAAAACGCCCTCAGAAGTTCAACAACTTCGACAAAGATTAGAACCTCGTAACTTCGACTGAAGTTCGGATATGAATTATTCTCAACACCATCCCTTAATTCATATCCATCAAAATCTACAACACCAATTTTCATCCCTCAAATGGATAAGGTGTTCAGTCTTGACATCTTTCATCAGAACATCTGCAGCTTGCTTCTGGTTGCAACTCCCCGTAAGTAATATGTCATCACCATAAAGACACACTAGAATCATATTGCTTCCAGAATGTTTCACATACACACCATACTTCATCTCACATTTCTGAAACCCTTGCTTCTTAGAAAATGAATCAATCTTCTGAGTCCAAGCTCTGGGTGCTTTCTTCAATCCATACAGAGCTTTGTGTAACTTATACACCATGCCATCCTGATTCTTTTTTACGAAGCCAGGAGGTTGTGACACGTATACCTCCTCTTGTAATGAACCGTTCAAAAATGCTGACTTCGTATCCAAAGGCATCAGTGGCCAACTTCTGTTCGCAGCTAAAGCAATCATCGATCTGATTGTTTTATGCCTAGCCACAGGAGCAAACACCTCAAAATAGTCTAGTCCAGGTTTCTGAACCAAAACTCTGGCCACTAACCTTGCTTTGTTCTTGCCAACTGATCCATCTGGCTTAAACCTCACCTTAAAAGCCCATCTGACGCTGATGGCTTTCTTCTCCCTTGGAAGTTCAATTAACTTCCAAGTCTTGTTTCCTTCTGAAGCCTCAAGTTCTTCTTTCATGGCATTCATCCACACTTTCTTCTTGAGAACATCTTCAGTACCTATTTGTTCAGAATCTCCTTCTGATTCTGGAACCGTGTCTCCTTCTAGACTTTCTTCAGAATTTTTATTTCCGCCAGAAGTTCCACCTTTGTTAACTTCTGGACCTTGTCCAAAACCATCACCTTCAAAACTCCCCCCAGAAGCTCCATCTTTGTTAACTTCTGGACCTTGTCCAGAACCATCACCTTCAAAAGTTGGATCACCTTCAGAAGCTCTTGCTTCAGAATTTCCACCTTCATAATCATGACAACTGTTAAAGGCTGGACTACCTTTAGAAGCTCTTGCTTCAGAGGTTCCACCTTCAGAATCATGACTACCGTCAGAGGCTGGACTACCTTTAGAAGCTCCTCCTTCAGAAGGTCCACTTTTAGAATCATGATTACCACCAGATATTTGATCACCTCCAGAAGCTTGTCCTCCAGAACCTACGTCTTCAGAGTTTTTCCTTCTAGAAGCATGATCACCGATTTGATCACCTCCAGAAGCTTGTCCTCCAGAACCTACGTCTTCAGAGTTTTCTCTTCCAGAAGCATGATCACCACCAGATTCTGGATCATCATCAGAATCTGGATCAGAATCCGATTTACTATCTGACTCATCCTTAAAGTCTCCAGAAGATTCTTCATCTTCTGAATCTAATTCTTCTTCAGAACTTTCAAGTTCTGACTCATCTTCAGAACCTTCATGTTCTGACTCATCTTCAGAATCTTCATGTTCTGAATCATCTTCAGAACCTTCATGTTCTGATTCATCTTTAGAACCTTAATGTTCTAACTCACCTCCAGAACCTTCATGTTCTGACTTATCATCAGAAGCAGAATCTCCTTGATTTTCTAACTTATCTTCTAACTCTGACTCTTCTTCTAAAACCTCAGATTCTAACTCATCTTTAGAATCTACAAAATCATTTTCTGGCTGTTCTTCAGAAGTTTCATCTTATGACTCTTCTTCAGAAGTTTCAACTTCCGACTCTTCTTCAGAAGTTTCAACTTCTGACTCCTCAATCTCATTTTCTGACTCTGACTCATAAAGAGACACTCATTCAGAATCTGAATATTCAGAGTCATCTTCATCCCCTTCAGATTCAGAAAATGACAACCTCACAGGTTCCTCGTCAGATTCATAAGTCATCAATAACACAGGTTCATCATTTGAATCACCTTCGACTATTTTTGCTTCTTCTGATTCTCTTTCTTTGTTTGACCAACATTCTCTAGCAAAGTGGCCAAACTGCTTACAGTAGTAACATTGAAACTTTCTCCTCTCTTTTCCCTTTTGACGTTTCTCATCAGAATAGAAAGCTTCTGACTTCTAGAAATTTTCACCACGTCGCTTCTGGTCCTTCTTGACAATAGAAGCTTTCAGAGCCTGCTCAACTTCCCTATCAGAAGTTCTGTCAGTCAAACACAACTCATGCGCTTCTAGATTACTTTGCAGCTCTTCAATTTTCATGTTTTCCAGATCTTTAGAGTGTTCAATAGCAACAACAATGTAATCAAACTGAGGAGTAAGCGACCTCAGAACCTTCTCTATGATTACTTGTTCAGAAAGAGTTTCTCCACAAGCCTTCATCTCATTGGTGATCAGAATCACTATTGAGATATACTCAGAAATCTTCTCACTGCTCTTCATGTTGAGATTTTCGTATTGCTTTCTCAAGGACTGAACGTTCACCTTCTTCACTAATGCATCACCACCGTAACACCTGACCAGTGTGTCCCACGCCCTCTTTTACATCATAGAATCTGCAATCTTCTCAAACACAGTCGCATCCACACATTGATGGATGTAGAACAGCGCCTTCTGATCCCTCCTCCTTTTATTTCTCTGCGCCTCTTTCTCTTCTTCTGTTGCAGGTTCTGCAACTAGAATGTAACCATCGGTAACAAGCTCTAGAACATCTTTAGCTCTAAACAGCACACGCATCTGGATCATCCATCTATTCTAGTTTTTGCCATCAAAGATTGGAAGTTTGGTGCTTACGTTGCTGTTTTCGTTCATCTTCTTCCTTGCGCAAATATCCTTAGATATTAACTCACACAGTGTTTCCCAACCCACAAACAGAAAAGGATTCTTGTTCTAGATTCAACGTGAACCCTAGAAACAAAATCAAACACACAAATAACTCGCAGTCACTCGTGTTTCCCTGAATTCTAAACCGGAAGCTCTAGATATCAATTTGTTGGGCCACAAGGATAAAAGAGAATAACGATGGAAAATAAGAGAGAGTATAAAATAAGGATTGAATTGATTATTAATGAAAATACGAGTGCCTATTTATACACAACTAAAGGCCCTAAAAAAACTAATTAAAAACAAACCCTAATCTTAATCTTGGTGATTAAGTTATATGATACTAACAATAAAATAACAAAAAGTACCCTAATAATTACAAAAACACCCTCAAAAGTTCAACAACTTCTGACAGCATTAGAACCTCAGAACTTCTGACTCCCCTCAAAAGTTCTGGATATAAATTATTCTCAACACCACTCATATACACCGTTAGATTAAATAAACATATGATATTATATATTTCATTGTAGCACACAATTCTTCTCTTTCTCATAAACATCTACACCTTCCTTTCTCTCACCCAGTAGACTTTTACTACTATAAAAAATTCCCAAAACAATAAACTTTAATGTGATACTATTATATAAATCAATAATTTAATAATTTCTTCAAAAGAATTATACAGAACCATACATAAATCTCAATAATTTATCAATAGTTTTATAAATATTAGAATTATTATATTTTAAAATAATTTATAGAAAATTTTAAATATATTTTAAAAATAATTGTAAATGTTAAAGTAATTCATTTTATTTTTTAATATTTATTAATATCATAATTTATTCAAAATTTAATATTTTTTAAATTCCAATCAAATTTTATTATTATTATTTTTAAATAAAATCATGTTATATTTATTTTAATGTATATATTTTCGGTTTAATCATTACTCATATTTCATTTACATTTTGAATAAATAAAGTAAATTTAGACCACAACCGTATTTTATAATCAAAATTTATGTGTATTTTTTATATTACACACATGTATTTCAAGTCATGTAATGTGTATATAAAAAAAGTCATATAATGTATAAAATCACATAACTATAAGAAATATTAATAAAATAAAATTATTTGATTTTTATTAATAAATTTATTTTTTATTATTTTTAATATTCATTAATAAAAATGTAATATTTTAAATAAATATACTATTTTTTTAAAATAAATTTTTATTATTATAAATTTTAAAAATAATATTATTAATATAGTTTTTAATTATAATTATAAGTTTTTAAAAAAGAATTTCACTTTATCCATAACTCCCTCATGATTCATTAAAAATACAATTCTAACTTAAATTAGAGAATTTTGACTAATTAAGAAAAATTACTTTTACCTTAAATTTCAAAAAAATTTGAATGTCATGTATCATGTTTTGTCTACATTATTTTTCATTTTTTATTACACGTCTACCTTATTTATTTATAAATTAATATTTTGATAATGTCTGAAATATTTTTACTGAATTCTTAGATTAAAGTACAATTTTTGTTTATAGCATGCAAAACATCTTTTATTTGCATGTATATTTTTGTCAAAAAATTTTCATTATTTTGTTACTTTAATAATGACTAAATTTGACTACATATTTATGAATGTCTTCTATGAACTAGTAAATTTAGTTGATAGAATAACGAATTTGTTAAAAGTTGTTCAACTTTTGTTAGAAATATGAAAAAGTTAGAGCTAAAACAAAAGCGTGATCTATTACGATTATTCTTTTCTTTAATATAACTACTATGACCAAATATCTAAGCATATTATATAAGTATTGAAAGCATTTTATGAATATAACAAAGCAAACTATCAATGCTATTTTTTTTTATTTAAATAAAATTTATACTATCAAATATCTTTTATTTCCATTAACAAATATTAAAAGAAATATCTTACACTTTCTCTCTTTCATTATTTTTTAATTTTCTACCATATTTATTTATATTATTTTAGTTAATTATATTCGGAATTTAAAATTCTATATTTTTTATTTTTCTCCATACTTTTGAAATTCGAATATTTCATTTTTCCACACTTTTAAATTTTAATTTAAATATTTTAATAAAATATTAATGTAAAGATTATTTTTAATTATATATTTTCAAGTTACATTCATATAAATATGAGTTTGAAAAATTTTATTTTAGTTTTTATGACGTATTTAATCAATTTTATTTATTTATTATCACTAAAATATTAATTAGTATATTTTATAATTTTAAAAAAATTAAAAATTTATTTTATCACAAAATTTATTTTTCATCTCACGGGACACTATATCATATTAGTTATTTCATTTAAATCAACAATTATGATTATTTGAGAGGCAAAATACATTTTTTTTATTACAGACAAATAATAATATTATCAATTCAATTTAAAAAGTATGCATTCTTTGACTTTCTCTCTCGAAATATATTTTGATTATTATTTATTGACATTAAATAGACTATTTAATTTTAATTACTATTTAATTCACTGATCACTATCAATAAAATATATATATTTTATTTTAATCAATTAAATTTATATGATGACGGTTCATTTTACAAATAAAAAACTCATTTTAAAATTATATATGTATCTAAATATATTTTATATTTTATCAAAATAAATTTATTCATACGAATGCACGATTATCTTATTAATTCTTCTAAAAAATTGAAAGAATAATGCTAGTGTAAAGAAAAAGAACAGACGAATTAAATACAAAAAAAATTGGGGATCATTACAAAGAGAATTTAAGCAATATAAAAAAAATCATACTAAAACATCAAGATTCGGAGCCATCTTTCCGAACAATAACTTCAAATCATTCTCCAACGGTGTCAAATTCAAGTCCAAGCACATAACCCTAACACTATTGTGTCTCTTTAGAACTGGCAACTCCACAACAACTTTTTCTATGGAAGAAAACTCTTGGTTCATAGGTTTATGCCTTCTCATGTGTCCCCCTAGTGCTTGCCCCAATGAAAACACTTGTCCACAAATGGAACATTCATGCATTTTAGGTGTAGAATTTGTTTTTACGAATTCACCATCTTCTAGTTTTGATCTTTTATGGCTTGCACTGTGCCCACCTAGTGCTTGAAAGGATGAGAATTTTTTGTTGCATGTTTTGCACTCATATTCTACTGGCCCAAAACTTTTTTGCTGTGTTTTAATCTTGTTTTGATGTTGTTGGGGATATGAAAGCATCATTAGACAATTTGCTAAATTAATGTTTTCTAAACCTTCAACATCTCTTTGTCTCTTCATGGCTACGTACGTTAAATTTACAAAAATTGAGGATCTAAAAGTTAAGAATTTATGAATGAGGTTGGGATTAATTGGTGAGTAACATTTGGTTGTGGATGTTTATATTTATAAGCCATTCATAGAACAAAGTCAAAGACTTTGACTGATTTATTAATTCAACTATTTAGTTTTCTTAGAATATTTATGATATATTTATAAAATCTAGAATATTGTTATTATTATATTTTTATATGGACGGTAGAACTTAAACTTTCAACGTCAAACAGCAGAATACAAAAAGTTTTGAGGTTTGAGTTTGACTGGTCGTTTAGAAAGAATCAACAATAATGACATAAGTATTTAGGTCACATGAGGTTTACACTTACTCACCATTGTCACCATTGTTATGTTTATGTTCTCGCATCACATGTTATATGGGACACACATTTGTGAGAGAAGACTACATCTTTATTTAAAATTTCAAGGTGATAGGTGTGTGAATTTTCTTACTTATATAGTATTCAATCTTCTTTTTTCTAACCAATGTGAGACTTCTTCCTCACACTTGATTCTCGACACTCCTCCTCAAATGTTAGTCATAATGCTCCCCTCATATGAAAGTTTCTCTTTATTATATAATTTTGTTCAATATGAAATAAAGTTGTCTGTTTTGGGTACTTTAGAAAAGTGTTTAGGTCACGTGAGGATTGCACTTACTCACATTTCCTTATGTTAATGTTGTTTGGGTGTGTATTAAGAATAAAAAACGTTGTTTGGGTGAGCTACCAACAGAACCGGTCGTGGATTGCTAGCTACTACCAAGTTGGTTGTTCTTTATTGAAAGTTATTCTTTTTCTGGTAACCTTAAGTAACACAAATATTTATATAATTTGATAATAATTAATGTAAATGTTCAAGATGGACTGCGTGCGTTGACATATTACTAATTTTGTGTGCAAAAAAGTTAAGTCATGGATAAATAGTATGCATTTTCACACGTAGTGAGTGAAACACACAATTAATGCGAAAAGACAAATTAAACAACAGCGGTGGGAAAAGGGAACATGGATATTGAAAGCACAAAGCTTGAAAAGTATATGCAAGTTAATTTAGTTCAAAGAAAGAGTGTGAGACATTTGATTATCGGCCATTCTATATGTCATTGTGTACATCATGTGGATATTGAGTAGTTTATGTAAAGATGCTTTTTAGTCAATGCGGAGGAAAACACGTGAGATCTAATTTGGTTATTGAAAAAATAAAAGAGTTTTTTTAGTCCTTAAAAGAAATCAAGACAATTTAATCTTTATTTTGTTTATAATTTGTTTGATTGATGATAAAAAAATACAAAAACAAATTCAACAGGAAAAAAAATGACAATGACATATTATTTAGTAGTTTTGTCGGAGAGAGAATGGAGAAAAAGTAATAGATGTTCAAAAAATATCATAAATATCTTAAAGAAAATATTAAATATAATTAAAAAATTAAAATTAAATTGTTCGGTATTAAATCTAAAATTATAGGTGAATTGAGATGGTAGACGCCTAATATGGTTTTGCAAGTCTAAGTTGCATATCTGATGTTTGATTTCTAAAGCAACAATTTATATCATTACATCTGATTTTGACGTTGAGTTCCTTCTTTCTGATCTCTTGATCCTTAGATTGATTCTCTTTCTGATGAACATTCAGCATTCCTTAGAACTGCTGATGTTTCTTTAGAAACGTTTACAATATTTCATCTATTGAGTGCATTGGTACTTCTGATGATATTAGTCTTCTGATGAATACTACTTCTGTTGAGTAAAATGACTTCAGAAGATATCATCCTTTATTTTTGTCTTCTTATGGACTTTGTGATGATGATTTGATATGAGTCCATAATATCTTAATTTCTTTGATCCGTTTTTCTGATGGAATACTTCTGATGTTGAATGAAGGTGCATATTCCATGAACTCTCTGAGTCTTCAGAATTTTGACTTCGTCTTCAGAAATGTGAGCAACAACTCTCTTGATGAACAAATATTGACTTATGATCTAGGAGTAGAAGCTTTTTCTATATGTGTTCAAAATCTTGGCTTTGTCTTTAGAATAATAAGCAACATTTGTTCTAATGAACTAGTATTAACTTCTGATCTTCTGTGTTAGAAGCTTGTTTCTTGTATCCTTAGATTTATGATCTTGAATAAACAGTTTATCAGAAATTATTTCTTCTTGGACACTCATTGATATTCTTTTCTTGTAAAACATTCAGCATTCCATATAACTACTGATGTTACATTAGAAACAGAACTCAATGGTTCTTCTTCTGAGTGGTGAAGTGATTATGATGATATCTTGATTAAGACTATCCAAAATTCTAATAATGTATCTACACACTCAATGAATCCATTAGCACTAAAATTATTTCTCATAAAATATATGCTTGTTATTATCAAAACCCAGAGATTAAACACATATCCAAATCTTGTTCTAACACAACTTTTGACAATTGGATTATGTCAAAAGTACCCATGTCTTTCCAGACTTGGGAGTTCTTTTGTTCGACTTTAGCTAGCAAGTTGAGGTATTGCTTACTATCTTTTGCTGAGAAAGACCTAAAAGGCCTAAAGGAATCAATCATGTAGTTTAGGTGAAAAGGTTTTTCTACGGTTGCAAATCTTGAAGAAGATCCTTCTTAAGCAGTTTCTATGTTGGATTCTTTAGGGTCCTTATCAACATTTTCATCTATGTTCATTTGGAAACTAGTTTTACTAGCTATAGGTTTAGTTCCATGGTATGTAGGGAAAAATTCTCTAAAATTTGTCAGATCACCAGCATGAACCAAAGGTCCCATGTATCCTATGGTTTTATCAGCAAGAGTGAAAAAATTATTACCTGAGACGCGTAAATAGCTTGTTGTTTTACAAAAGTGTGGGCATTGGTACAAATTCCTAATTTCCAGCCAAAATGGGTTTTGATATGTGACCAATGGGTTTGGAGGCAACATCTTCACATCCTTGCCAGGCTTTGTGCGTGCCATTAATGAAGAAGCTTGAAGATGAATGTTGATTTAAAGGAAGACGAGAAAGATAATTTCACAAGTTTTCTGAGAAAGTGATAAACAAGTGGAAGTGAAAAAGGGTTTTTGAAAATGAAGAAGGTATTTATAAGGAGCAAAGGTTTTAGTTTCGCTTGTTTGAATGAAAAAGGAGGAGGACGCGTGTTGACATTTCATAAGTTGATTAAGTGGTTAGTTTTTTGGAAAGCCATGTTGTGCACCTACATCAGTATGGAAATGATGAAAATTGCATAATGCACGACTCAATGGGACGTTTGGGAAAGTGGTCATTATGACCATGACGTCACAACAATTGTGATAATCATGAATCAATTTATGTCGAATTCCGGGTGTTACAACGCTCCCCCACTTAGGATATTTTTGTCCTCGAAAATCCATCCGACATAACCATCCTCAACTTCGCTTCCGACTTCCTGACCCACAGTTACGTTTGGCAACAATTTGATCATTACTTTTCTGACATAATAACAATGCAACATGATTTTCATCCAATCCACACATGTCAATCCTTCAACATCTTCACGAAATAATCGTTAATAATTCATCAACCACTTCCATAATACCATGGCATATCGACTTTTAAGGTAGCAACGACTATAATACACTTATACTGGGATATTCAAGTTCCATCATCCTGAACGACGTTCTAAACACAAATCACATACACAACTTCATTCCTATAATTGTACATGTTAATTATCAACAAACACCAATAACTCTATTTATTTCGTCGTATCACCCTTATAGTGACATCAACATAACCGACCAAATCAACTTTATAATACTATGGAGTATTATTCCTTACTTACGGTAACCAACAACATCATGACAATGGAAATAGAATCACTATAGCATCAGCTTAACAGCTTAACTCAACGAATATGCGCATGACACACCATCAACCAATAACCATAATAACATCTTTATGGAATCAGCAAAATTTACGAGAACCACAACACTCTGGCACATCACGCTTCAGCTGCGCAACTCTGATTATCCACTTTAAATCTGTAGTGCTCATTCAAACCTCGATAAACTAAATATTTCATAAGTCTCATTTTAGTCTCAGACTTCCTTCGACATTCATCACAACATCGTCTTGACAATCTCATCGATACAACATCCGTCGCTTTACTCACCACTAAGATAGCAAGACAATTCTATACCATCCAATAAAATTCCTTCTACTATCAATAAGAGATTAAGGGTGATCAGTTCCTCAATTTGTCAATAGACAACCGACAACCATAATGGAGTATAAACCATCGTTACCAGCATTAATAGTACTCTTGTTCTAACTTGTACCCACGTCACCAAAAGCACCACCATAATGTAATAACTTCTAGAATCATCTAAACATGCCAACATTGACGTCTTAAAACTACATACTACCACATCTCTGATGATAACATCAAACAAAATTCCCTTACACCATTACCAACACTTCCTATTAATGGAATCATACTCTTCGCATTTCCGAATCTACTTCGGGCTTCAAACATTCCAACCATGACTCGCGGTTCCAAAAGATTCCAACAACTCCAACAGCCTCTACAACTTTTTCAATCACTTACCAATAATGCCACAACAATGCCTACAACATTCCATCACTTAATCACTGATCCAACATCGACATCTTACGCAAGGCTGCTCAACTGACAACTTCATAGTCCACCAGTAGCGCCGATACATCACAACTTTCTACATTCCATCTTATAACAATTATCCTTTTTCGAGATGCTCCAACTTATTAAACAACCTGAATCTTAAATCCATGTTACCTTCGAATTCGAGAAACAACAAAGCTCCAACAACACTTACACTATAGCCCTCAGCAGCATAAAGGACCAACATCTCATAACTGAAACATGTCTGAGAAACACATCTTCTCCCCCACTAAGCTTCAAGCGAACTCCTGCATACAACTGATTAGAAAAAACAACAAGTACCGATAATATTTCACACACTTATCGCATACAGAGGAATAAACAACATTAGACGACACTGGCCGAACGGACCGACCTGCTCTGATACCACTAATGTAACATCCCAAATCTACCAATCGAATATTAATAAAAATCATAGTGCAAAAATTCCTCATACATGAGATGCCACATTTACTTCACACAAAAACAACATATATTAATCACTTTTATTTTGATACATAACACTTAAAAACCTGGACGGACCTCTAATAAAATTAATTCAACTTTCATTCATCTACAATTCACTAATATTTTTATTCGACTAAAACAACTTCCACAACAACATGATGCTTCATAAGTTCAACTTGAAGGTCAACAACTTAAAGTAATAACAACAACAGAAACAACTATTGTCCATCCCCCTAGTGCTACGTATTAGAGAAAAAGACACCAACTCGAACTAACAACGGTAACAGCCACTAAGCATCAACTAATCTTCGTGATTACCTGCACGTTATCCACATAGAGGCAATATCACAATAGAAGGGGTGAGATATCAAATAATATAAACAAAAGTATGATAATCAATATATTAGACTATAATCATACAAATTTCACCACTTCGAACAACAATCATACCACAACTACTAATAAATAACTTAATAGCAACAACAAGGCAATTTCAATCGATCAACAAACAATTAGGTCAGCACAACTCAATAACAACAACAACTTATAACACACAACAACTCAAACAACATCAACTTATATCAAACATCAACTTATATCAAACAACAACTTATATCAAACAACAACTCATATCAAACAACAACTTATATCAAATAGCAACTTATATCAAACATCAGGCTATATCAATAACAACTTATCAATCAACAACAACGTATAAACAACAGCTCAACAATAACACATAATATGCATCAATTGCAACAACTTAATAAATATTGGTCATTCGACCTACAACTTAAACATGTCCATTATTCGGGACAAATCAACTTATTCGGTTGTACCTGCAAAACAACCTATTCAACATCGTTATGATAAAATGAACCAGTCACAATTACCTACTAATATATACTAATTATCCTGACAAATCTCGGTTAATTCCAGACAACTAATTTTACTGCTTAATTAACTAATTCGGCTAATTCGGTATTGTTCTTATTCACTATTATCACTTCCGAATATATTATCTAGCTTCTACTGATTTTATTATCCTGATATAATTCATTTCCTTGCACTCAAATTTATTCTGTCATTAAAATCCAGCTCTGTTATCAAAATATTTATCTCTGTTATCAAACCTGTTATCAACTAATTTTCTGCTAAACTGCAATTTATCATATGGATTTATACACTACTAATTAGTTGTACTAAGCTACTAATTCAGTATATATTGTGTCTTCAATTATTCCATTTTATTCGTACCTATACAACAACTAATTATTATCTGTTAAGGACCAGCAAAAGTAACAACACATAGGCCAAAATACACGCACCTGGAAAGAAAAGGAAATAGGGTGAGACGCCCATCCCAGGCGATGGGGCGTCCTCCCCTCATCATGTACATATATTATATTTCTTTTTCTTTCTTTTATTATTTATCATAGGATTTGTAAGAGTATCAAGAACACAAAATTCTAAAACACACGCCTAAGTAAGCACAAACTGATAAGGTGGGAAGGTTGGGGCGCCCACCTCACCCCCATGGGGTGTCCGCCCTCTCCTTGATACATATATATATTCTTTTCTTTTCTTCTTTCACAAGGGGTTCCCGATCCTTACTTTTGGGCCCCCGTCTCGCTACTTCTATCTACAACACAATATCATGTAATCCTATTTCTTCCACCTAGATTATTCATAATCTTCAAGATTTATTTTTGATTCAACAATTCTAATCACAACATATACTAACATGAGATCCACAACAACACCATGCCAACGACAAAAACATGCACAATGTATTATTCAGTATGATTTCACCAAATAACAATCCACAAATTCATCAGAATCAAACACCACCGTTCGACACACACACAGTGCAAACACATACAACCCAAAATCCCACATATCAATTATCATATTCCCGGTTATAAAATTCGAACCCCACCCTTTGAAGGTTTAGAAAACACTTAGAAGGGGGTTGAAAAGTTTTTCCTTCTTTTTCTTTTCCTTTAGCGTAACAACAATATAAAACACATGTATTTTTATCCTGGTTCGTTTGAAACTCAAACTACTCCAGTCCACCCGCCAAGGTGATTTTGCCTCTCTCAATGAGGAATTAATCCACTATAGTCAAAATGATTACAAGTGCACAACCAACTGTTGTGACTAACAATATAATGCACAAGCCAATTGCAAGTGACTAACACCTCTAAGACTCTCTAGTCCTAGCCCTCTCGAGAAATCTTACCCAACTGGTCTCTCAAGGAACAGTTACAAAATAACTTCTAACAATAGTGTATCATTTTGCTTCTAATAAGATTTATCACAACAATGATTTTTCACTAAGTTTTAAGCTCAATACAAATGGTAAACTCAATACTCAAAATGTTCTTGCTTGCACGCGTTCAACATGAGTTCACAAATGAATAACATGCATATATTTTTAAACAATTAATCTTCTATATATATACCTTCAGGAATTTTTCTGTTGCTATCTTGAACAATGAGAATGCATTTAATGTTGCTTGTCTGCTTGTACTTTATGTTTTCAGAGTATCATATGCAAACATACTCATTATAGTATCAAATTTACTATACAAAATTTATTTCGTTTGTTATCATCAAAACTCTAAGATGTGATTAGAACCAAACTATGTTCTAACAATCTCTCCCTTTTTGATGATGACAAAAACATTCAGATTTTGATCAAGAAATTTTGTATATATGTGAAAATATCCCCCTGAGATGGATAATTCCCCCCTGAGATGGATAACCCCCCCTGAGATAAATATTGCGAAAATAATAAATACATAGTAGAACTTCCCTAAGTTTGTTCTTTCAGAGCTTAGGAAATGTTTCTTTCAGAGTTTCGTCCTCGGAGCTTAGAGCTTAAAGCTTAGATTTCTTGTTTCAGAGTTTCCTTTCAGAGCTTAAATATCCCTACATACTTCAGAAACAAATACACTTTTATTTTTGTTAGGAATGTTTGAGACTTTAGTCCCAATAAGTGTTATATTTAAATTAGATCAAAATCATAAGTTTCTCCCCCTTTTGTCATAATCAAAAAGCGTAAATAAAATATTATAAATACAGTTTAAAAATGATCCAAATGATTCATAAAGGATGTCAGAACCATACAGTTACAGCGGTTAAAAAAAAAACAGATGCACATAAGTTTCAAAAAGATAGAGATTAAAATTGGAGAGAGACTAGAGAAAGTAGAAGATTCTTGATCTCAACATAAGATTCTTCTCACCTCACCATCCAGTTTTTGATTTATTTGTTGGTCTCGTCTTGCTTGTCCAAACGTTCACGAACAAATTCATTTTCTTTCTTTAACTCTTTCAGAGTTTCCAGCACAAGAGAAGTTTGAGCAACATCTTCATAAAAGACAACCTTAGAGGTAGAAGCAGCAACTTTTGGACAGAAAGCTCTGGAGAATAAGATGTCAAGATCCATCATAAGCACTGGCACTTTCTTAGAAGTATCTTTAGCACCAAAAGCATAAGGTTTTCGATACAAAACCATTGCCAAAGAGTTTTGTTCTGCAACTTCTGACTCAATAGATTCACCTTCAGAGATATCCATAGATTCAGAAGATGGTTGCCATGAAGCATTTTCCACCTCCAGAAGAGGCTTCTTATTCCAGATATTGACAACTGCTGTCATTAATACATTGAGAGACTCAGTGAATTTCTCATGAACATGAAAGTAGCACACTTCTTTGAGCTTAAGGGATTCAACGTTGAATATCCTTCTGAATGTTTTCCATAGATCATCTAACGCAGCTGGGTTCAGATTGCTAGCATAGTCTGCATTCAGCATTTCTATCCATCCCTGCATCTCAGCTTAAAAATTCTGCAATAGTAGATTAACATCTGTGTGAACATGTTTTGGGGTAGGTTTTGGAACATCATTCTTTTTGGACTTATTTTTCAGATAAGGTAGTGATTCGAGATCAACTATAGTACTCAGAAGGTTAGAAGTTTCAAGATGTTGAGGTTGTTGAGGTTCTGAAGTGAAGGTAGGTGAGTTTTGTGGGGAAGGTGAAGATATGAAGTGGTGAGATTTTGATGAAGATGACGTGAAGGTATTTCTGGTGAGTGAGGTGGTGGAAGTTCTGGAGAGATGGTACTGATGGTAGGTTCAGAAGATGAAGTAGGGATAAGTTCTGGAGACTTATTCACAACAAAAATATTGGTGGAGGGAATAAGGAAAGAAGGAAATTTAGTGGACAGAGGTACATTTATTCCCGGTAATCTCCAAGATCCATTATACCATTCAGAAGAATTTGGTGACAAAGGTCTGATGAGGGATGTTGGAAGTGGATGTTCAGAAGAAACATTTGGATTAGTTTGGTGGGGAGCAAAAACAGGTATTTCCTTTTGAGAACTTGGTGGTGTGATGAGTGGTGATGGTGGTGTTTGAGTTGTTTGTGGTAGTACTTCTGTATTTGAAGAATCAAAAGGATCTATATCAAATAACACTTGAGCAATTTGAGGGTTAATTTCATGAAGTTTTGATGGAGTGGTAAGGTCAATGTCTACATCTATGTTTCCTAGACTTTGTGGTTCGGGAGGGTTAGAGGTTTGAATGGGGTCAGAAGACATACCCGAGGTCTTCTTCTTCTTCTTCTAAGATTTTTGGGGTCTTGTAGAAGGTTCCTCTCTATCTGCTCTTCTTCTCTTCTTTCTCTTGACATCTGGGCTTGGTGCATTTCTTCCTTGAAGCCATGCTGGATCAATTGGAATGCCATTCCTTTTGCATATTTTAATGAATTGTAGAATATTTTCAGGATGATCGCCAGAGTTGAACAAAGGAAAATCTTTTAGAGGAATTCGCCTTTTAGTGACAGATCCCCAGACGTATGGAGTGGGTTCAACCAGAAGGCTGTCAATGATCTTCTTTTTCAGTAGGTTTTTCCCAATCAGAGCTTTACCATAGATGGGGTTCAATTCTCCAACTAAATTAGTGTCCTCTAAATGATCTATTAGACCATTCTCTGTCAAAATATCAGATATCAATCTTGCCAGAGGTATCCAATTACTTTTGGACTTAGGATGTTTGATTCTTTCTTCTTCACTAGTTTCCTTAACATGCGTCCACAGATGATTGAAGAGAAAATAGGGAAAATCAATTTTGACATTTGTTCCAAGACAGAACAACAAATATTATTGATATGCATTAATGTAGTCAGGAGAACTGGTTTCCTTCCTGTGATGAATACATCTATGAATAATCTTTGCCCAAATCTTGTATCGATTCTTCAAATATTTAATCTTGTTTGAGGAAGTACCAGAGGTAAGGATTTTAGCATATACTCCAGACATATCAAATATTCCTCAAGGAACACCTGTGACTCCTTCTCCTTCAAAACCAATCAATCTTCTGATGAGGTTTTTAGTAATGGAGATTTCCTTGCCCATAACAAACAAAACAATTACCTTAGGGGTAACAATGGCGTGAATCCAAAATTGTTTAACAAGGTGTGGGAACACAGGCCCAACCAGACGGTCAAAGAATTTGCTCCAACGTTGAAACTCCACCGTTGGAAACAAATCAAACCCATTGTCTCTTAGGTTTTCCAGATCAATCATGAGTTTACATACAACTTCCAAACTATCAACCGGAATCAGCGTTGTTCTTGTTGGAGTTATGTACTCCATGGATTGTTGAGAGTTGTTTGTAACAGGGGTCTGGGTGAGAGGATGAAGATGAAGCCATTTTTGAGCATTTGGGTTTTTTGAAAAGAGATCATAGAACGCAGAAATGCATACAAGGTTTGGAGTGAATATGAGTGAAAAAAGAAATTTTGAAGATGTATTTATAAAGAAGGTGCATGCAATTTAAAAGTTAATTTGAAAAAATAAAAAATAATTTTTTTTTTGAAAAACTAATCATCACAAACATTTAATAGATTCTGACGTTGAGGGATTGCATGAGATTTTGAAAGGATTTGAACAGTTACCTAGGAGCGGTGTCTCAATAGCTTGCACGCATGCGTGACCTTTCAGAATTTGAACGCGTGTTCAACTTCTAGGGTTAGCACGTTACAACTGTTTTATGTAATGAACTTTTGAACCATAATTGTAGTGAAACATTAGAAAACATTTCAGAACTTTATATATGGTTTCTGATTTAACTTCTCTTCTAACTTCTGAAGAGCTGTTAACCAGAACATGCATTTAAGAACAGAACTTCTGACAGTATTAATTAAAAATAATTTCATTCAGGAAAAAATTCCATACTGATATTCTTCATAATGAATTTAAATCTATCTTCACAAAGAGGTTTAGTGAAGATATCAACCCATCGTTGGTCTATGTCTACAAAGTTTAAACTTAAGATACCTTTCAGAATATAGTCCCTTATGAAATGATGTTTAATTTCTGTGTTTTACCTTAGAATGTAAAATAGGATTTTTCGAAATACAAATAGAAGAAGTATTATCACGGAAGATAGGAATGTTACTCTCATAGAGATGATAATCTTCTAGTTGACTTTTCATCTAGAGCATCTGAGTGCTACAACCTGCAACAACTATATATTCTGCTTCTGTTGTTGATAATGCAATTGTAGCTTGCTTGTTGCTGTACCATGAGATTAGGTTTTCACCTAGAAACTGACAGCTTCCGGAGGTGCTTTTACGTTCTACTCTATCTCCAATAAAATCAGCATCATAATAACCTACTAAGTTAAAATCTTTGGATCTTCTGCAAAACAGTCCAACATTACTAGTACCTTTCAGATGCCTCAGAATTCGCTTATAGCTATTAAGTGAGATTCTCTAGGATCTGATTGGAATCTCGCACATAAACAAACACTGAATAATATATCTGTTCTAGATGCATTCAGGTAAAGAAGAGATCCAATCACACCTCTGTATAGTTTCTGATCTACTTTATTACTTACCTCATCTTTTCCCAAAATGCATGTAGGATGCATAGATGTCTTCGCTTCTTTACTTTCTGATAACTGGAATTTCTTCAGAAGTTCTTTAACATACTTTGTTTGATGTATGTAAGTGCCTTTTGGAGACTGATTTATTTGAATTCCTAGAAAGAATTTAAGTTCTCCCGTCATGCTCATTTCAAATTCTGCCTACATAGACTTAGCGAATTCTCTTCCAAGAGAGACATTAGAGGTTCCAAAAATAATATCATCTACAAATATTTGAAAAATTAAAATATCATTTTTAAATGATTTTCAAAATAAGGTTGTGTCCACTTTCCTCTGGTAAAATTCTTTTCTAAAAGAAAGTTACTCAAACGTTCATACCAAGCTCTGGGAGCATGTTTCAGACCGTATAAAGATTTTTTCAATTTAAAAACATGTTTTGGAGATTTTGAATCTTCAAAATCAGGAGGTTGATGAACATAAACTTCTTCATCTATGTAACCATTTAAAAATGCACTCTTAACATCCATTTGATAAAAAGTGATGTTATTTTGAACAACAAAAGAAATTAGTAATCTAATAGATTCTAACCTGGCGATAGGGGCAAAGGTTTCATTATAATCAATTCCTTCTTGTTGACTATAAACTTGTGCAACCAGTCGTGCCTTGTTTCTGAGAACTTCTCCTTGCTCATTCAGCTTGTTTATGAATACCAATTTTGTTCCAATGATATCGAATCCTTGAGGTCTTGGAACTAGATCCCGTACATAATTTCTAGTGAACTGATTGAGTTTTTCTTGCATAGATATAATCTAATCATTGTCTTGAAGAGCTTCATCTATTGAGGTTGGTTCAATCAAAGAATCCAATCCAAATAGTGATTCTTCATTGTTTTTTAGAGAAGATCTTGTTCTGTTGCGGTTATCTTTCTTTCCAATAATCATATCTTCTGGATGTGGTGATGTGATTCTAGGAAATGTTTTCTGTGAGGGTTCCCCAGACATTCTTAAGTTGTCCAAAGCATTTTCAATAGAGGGATATTTTGAGTTGTCCTTTGCTTCTGACTCTTCAGAGTTTATTAGTTGAACATCTATACCTGCATAATTTTCAGTTTTCTTTGGCTTTTGATGGCCAAGCTTATCATCAAATATGACTTTGATTAATTCTTCAACAATCAGAGTTTTTGTATTGTATATTCTATAGCCTTTTGAGCCTTCAGAATATCTAAGCATAATACACTTTTGTGCCTTAGAATCAAACTTGTTCAGATGATCTTTTGTATTCATAATATAGCAAGTACATCCAAAGGGATGGAAATATGAAATGTTGGGTTTTCTGTTCTTCCACAATTCATAAGGAGTCTTTCCAAGAATAGGTCTTATAGAGATTCTATTATGAATATAGCATGTTGTGTTCACTGCTTTTTCCCATAAGTGTTTAGCCATATTAGTTTCGTTAATCATGGTTCTGGCCATTTCTTGCAATGTTTTATTCTTTCGTTCTACAACTCCATTTTGTTAGGGAGTTCTAGGACAAGAGAAATCATGAGGAATGCCATTTTCATTAAAAAAACTTTTCAAAAAATTGGTTTTCAAATTCTCCTTCATGATCACTTCTAACCTTTATGATCCTAAACTCTTTTTCATTTTGAACTTGGTTACAGAAGTCAAAGAATACAGAATGTGACTCATCTTTGTGTTTTACAAACTTAACCCATGTCCATATGCTATAATCATCAACTATGACCAATCCATACTTCTTGCCTCTAATGGGTGCAGTTTTCACTAGTCCAAATAGATCAATGTGTAGAAGTTCTAATGGCCTAGAGGAAGAAACAACATTTTTTGATTTAAAAGAGGGTTTTGAAAACTTTCCTTTCTGACATGCTTCACACAAAGCTTCTGAGTTGAACTTCAGATTAGGAAGTCCTCTAAACAAATTGAGTTTGTTAATTTGAGATATTTTCTCATACTAACATGTCCCAATCTTCTGTGCCAGACCCATTGCTCATCGTTAACAGACAGAAGGCATTTTACATTCTGAGTTTTAGGGTCAGAAAGATCAATTTTATAGATGTTGTTCTTTCTCTTGCCAGTAAAAAGGATTGTCCCATCTTTTTGACTAACAACTCTATAGGACTTTTTATTAAAGATTATGTCATAACCATTGTCACTTAATTGACTTATGGACAACAAGTTATGTGCTAATCCTTCTACTAAAAGAACATTAGATATAGAAGGGAGGTTATCATTTCCAATGGTTCCAGAACCAATAATTTTTCCTTTCTGGTTACCTCTAAATTTTACATCACCTCCAGATTTAAGTTCCAGGCTTTGGAACATAGACTTTCTTCCCGTCATGTGTCGTGAGCATCCAGAGTTCAGGTACCATGATTGGTGTTTCAACTTTGCTGTTAAGGACATCTGTAACATATATTATTTTCTCCTTAGGTACCCATATCTTTTTGGGTCCTTTTTGGTTAGAGCTTCTAAAGTTCTGTTTGAACTTTGGTTTAGCATGAAATTTTTTAGAGTAAGATGCATATTTGTTATCATGTGTGTGGCCAAAACTAAATTGTTTGTGCAGTGGTTTATATGTGATAACCATTTCAGCAATAGGTTTAGGTTGATATGTTTCTTTCCCTTTGGGAGTTTCATATCCAATACTTCTTTTGTTGAAAACCAGAGTCATATTCTTTAAGAATGTCTTTCGAACTTGAAGCAGTATCTGAAATATAAATTTTTATAACTTTTTGAAATTCCTCTTTGAGTTTAACATTATTTTCTTTAAGTTCAAAGTTTTCTGCTTTAAGTTTCTCAATTTAAGATACAAGGCTCTTTTTGAGTTTCTTGTATTTGATTTTGAGTTGATTGTGGTTTTCAAGAAGTTCTGATAAACTATCTACAAGTTCAGCTCTAGTAAATTTAGAGAATACCTCTTCAGATTCTGATTCAGAGCTAGAGTCATCTACTGTGATAGTCATAAAGGTTAAGTTAGCGTGTTCATCTTTTGAGTTAGATTCAGCTTCAGAAGATTTTGAATCATCCCAGGTGGCCATCATACATTTTTTCCTTCCAAACTTTTTCTTTGGCCTTTCTCTTTGTAGCTTAGGACAATCACTTATGTAGTTTCCTTGTTCTTTACATTCATAGCAGACGATATCTCTTTTACTAGCCTTCTTATGTCCAGAAGATTTTGCTTTATCTTCTGATCTCTTGTAGTTTACGAACTTCTATTGTCTGTGCTTTCACATCTGGTTGATCCTTCTAGAAAGAAGAGATAACTCATCTTTTTCTGATGCAGAATCATCAGTGTTTTCTTCTTCAGCTTGAAAAGCGTTAGTTTCATATATTTTCTTTTGTAGATTTAAGGGCAACATACTTACCTTTCTTTTGGGGCTCATATTCATCAAGTTCTATCTCGTGACTTCTTAGAGCACTGATAAGTTCTTATAGAGATACGTTATTCAAATCTTTTGAAACTTTGAATGTAGTAACCATTGGTGCCCATCTCCTGGGTAAAATTATGATGATTTTATTGACATGGTCTGCTTTGGTGTATCCTTTGTTCCGAACTCTCAGGCCAGCCGTCATAGTTTGAAATCTTGAGAACATTATTTCAATGGACTCATTTTCTTCCATTCTGAAGGCTTTGTACTTCTGGATGAGAGCCATAGATTTTGTCTATTTTACTTGAGCATTGCCTTCATGAGTCATTTTGAGAGAGTCAAAAATGTCATGTGCAGTATCTCTGTTGGTGATTTTCTCACACCATTTTTGAGATAGCATTCAACAGGATATTTCTGGCTTTGTGGTGATTTTTGAAATCTGTTTTCTTTTGCTTATCCATTGTCTTTCTATCAACCTTATTTCCTTCTTTGTCTACCGGATGTGTGTATCCATCTAAGACCATATCCCATAAGCCAACATCATAACCTAGAAAGAAACTTTCTAGTTTCTAGTAGTCAAAATCTTCTCCATCAAACACAAGAGGTTTTGTGTTGTTGTTGTTGTTCTGATCAGTTGCCATAGTGTTTTCCTTCTGGATCCTTTATTGACAAGGTTAAGTGTTTGCATCCAAAACCAAGAGCTTTGATGCCAATTAAAGATTTAGAAAACACTTAAAAGGGGGTTGAATAAGTTTTTCCTTCTTTTTCTTTTCCTTTAGTGTAACAACAATATAAAACACATGTATTTTTATCCTGGTTCGTTTGAAACTCAAACTACTCCAGTCCATCTGCCAAGGTGATTTTGCCTCTCTCAACGAGGACTTAATCCACTATAGTCAAAATGATTACAAGTGCACAACCAACTGTTGTGACTAACAATATAATGCACAAGCCAATTGCAAGTGACTAACACCTCTAAGACTCTCTAGTCCTAGCCCTCTTGAGAAATCTTACCCAACTGGTCTCTCAAGGAATAATTACAAAATAACTTCTAACAATAGTGTATCGGTTTGCTTCTAATAAGCTTTATCACAATCGTGATTTTTCACTAAGTTTTAAGCTCAATACAAATGGTAAACTCAATACTCAAAATGTTCTTGCTTGCACGCGTTCAGCGTGAGTTCATAAATGAATAGCGCATTTATATTTTTAAACAGTTGATCTTCTATATATATATATATATATATATATATATATATATATATATATATATAGCTTCAGGAATTTGTCAATTGCTATCTTGAACAATGAGAACGCATTTAATGTTGCTTATCTGCTTGTACTTTGTGTTTTCAATGAATCTCGAACTTTGTTCCACTTGAGTGCTTCAGTCGTTTTAGCTTTAAATGTCTAACGGTAGTGTAACATATCTTGTCTCAGAACTTGAAGACTTGACTCTTCATTTCTCTTTATCTTCTGTTCAAACTTTGTTAACTTATCTATTATCAGAGTTTGCTTCAGCATGCTTCTATCAAAGTTTGCTTCAGCGTGCGTATTTAGAAGTTGCTTTCATCTTTAGAACTTCTAATTCTTTATCTTCTCAGTGTAAATTAATATTTCACTTCCTAGAGTACTTGAGTCAGAACATCATCTGAAATGAAAAACATACTTATTAGAGTATCAGATGCAAAGATGCTCATCAGAGTATCAAATTTACTATACAAAATTATTTCATTTATTATCATAAAAAGATATGATTAGAACCAGACTATGTTCTAACACCCTTACCTTTTAGTTTTCCGGTCGATCGAATTCTCCGGTCGACTTTCTGGAACTTCGCCGTAGTTTCTGTTTTTCCACGACTTCAACTTCTTTCGTAGCAATTTTCCTCGATCAGTTTCCAAAACTACTTCTGCCATTATTTTCCTCATCTCGTGCAGCAAATCCTCTTTCCTTCTCATCACACAAACCCTTATGCTTGCAAACCCTCTCTCTGCATTTTCCTCAAAATGCTACGTGACCTAATTGTTTTTGGTTTTTGTGTTGCTGCTACTTCTATTTTGTTATATTCTAATCTCATAATAAACAATGGATCCACTAATAGTCTAAAAGGGCCTATTATACATACTCCCAATATTGCTATTTCTCTCATATAACTTAGCCCAACTAAATTAATTAATACTCCTCTAAACAAATATTATTTCCAATATTAATTTCTCCCGGTTAAATCGACTATTTTTTCGATTATCAACTTATCAGCTCAAACAACCTAATAATCCAATTACGCCAATAATTTCCAACTTCAACAAATTCCAATAAATAATTCTTTTAATAATTTAACTAAATAATTAAATCAAATTTCGGGCGTTACAACTTGTGTTAATTAAAAATTGTTTACTTAAAACAATAATTTATGTTAGCATTGAAATAACATAGAGAAAAATAACAGAAAAAGATAAAATAGTGAAAATAAATGACAAAATATAAAGAGATTTGATTAGAAAGATGACACCAAGATTTATAAAGGTTCAACTGAATCTTGGTTAAGTCCTCTCCCCCAAGAGATCTTCTTGAAAATTTTAATAATGACTTGAGTTTTTTCAGGTTATGTCCGCGAACCTTTGTTATAAGTGATTTGAGATATTTTATGCTGACTTATCCCCTAACCAAACATGAGCATTTTCAATGGTTGAACTTACAAACCAGGTAGATATTTTAACGACTAATCTCAATAACCAAATTGAAAACATATTTCTTAGCAACATAATTTATTTGAAGAATCAAGATAATTGCATAATTTCCGGTTGCTGAATTATCCTAATTTTATAATTTGTTTGAGTTTTATAGTAAAACAACTACAAACTTGCTGCAAAACAAAAAATCAACATATACCTGTTAAATTTTGATCCCATTGTTCAATAAATTTTGTGGTTGCTAGGTAGCAAGAAGTCACGGTAGATAATAAGTAGACATTCATTAGTGTATAACTTAAATGACAAAAGATAGACTTGTTAAGAAGAAATTTCATAGACATAAAAGACAACAACGGTGATATGACAACATCGATGATATGATTATCAAAAATAGTAAAATGTTCTTTTATCATGCATTAAAGTTAGAGTATGTTGTGAATCAGATGCCTTAAAACAAATATATATAAGCTTGTAGGGAAAAAGAATGAAGAACACGATGAACACAAGGATTGGTTATTAACTGCTATTCTTTCCTTTATCTTCAAAACAAGATTACAAGTATACAAGAATAACAAATAACCTTCTCTCACCCTAAATTAGGATTTGCAATATGCAATGATGAGAGACTAGTATGCTATTTATAATAAACCTAACATACTAAACTAATGGGCTTTTATCACAAATATCCATTACAAGCTAACTTAGGGTACAAGCTAACTTAACCAATTGGACATAACAAACAGGCCCAATTCGATGCTAACAATTCTAGCATCCTTCGACACAATAGAGTTCGACCCAATATCTCACAAATCTCCACCTTGGAACAAACTCTATTATCAACTAACGAATTAGTTTTCTTCATGCAGCTTTATCAACTGCATACAGTGGAAAAACTTGCAACTAGGCAATGTCTTGGTGATCATATCGACATTATGATCTGTCGAAACCTTGACACTTGGACTTCTCACGCTCGATTACCCTCCGAAATGCAACCTCACATCAATGTGCTTGGTTCGCTCATGATAGGCTGAATTCTTGACGGTGTATTGCACTTTGACTATCACATTTAACGGTGATAACTTCCCTTGAATTTTCAGCTCCTTAGCAAAGCCTTCAAGCCACAATGCTTCTTTCACGGCTTGTTAAAGCAATATATTCCTTGTGGTTGATAATGCAACAACGAAATGTTGCTTTCAACTAATAGTTGTACCAAACATAGTGAAGACATATCCGAAATAGATTTTCGGAATCCATACAACGCATAATCGAGTCGACATATCCTTCGATTCTTTGCTTTACCATCTTCACCAAAAGCTCCACCATAAATTAAGACTCATTCGAAACCCATTTATGTACCTTAGAATCCACTTCAATGCTTGCGGTGAGCCTTTCGAGGATTCGCCATGTACTGCCACAAGACTTACTGCATATGCTATGTCGGGTCTAGTACAAACCATAGCATACATCAAAGAACCAACTACATTAGCATATGGGATGCTATTCATATAAGTTCTTTCGACCTCAGTACTGGGACATTGATCAACACTCAACTTGAATTGAGGGTTTGTTGGAGTCACAACAGGCTTCGAATTCGACATACCAAACTTTTCGAGAATCTTTCGTAAATATGCCTCTTGAGATAAGCATAACTTCGACTGCTTTCTATCTCTTCGAATGTCAATTCCAAGAATCCTGGAAGCTGCTCCTAGATCCTTCATTTCGAACTCCTTATTGAGTTCAGCCTTCACCCTCAATACCTCTTCGACATTGTTACTTGCTATGAGAATATCATCAACATAAAGCAACAAAATAACAAATGAATTACTGGACGAAATCAAGTAAACACGGTGGTCGACCGACTTCTAACGAAACTTATGCGTGTCATGAATTTGTCGAATCTCCTATTCCCTGTCGAGGAGATTGTTTCAGCCATATAAGGATCTATTCAACTTGCACACATAATCTTCCTTTCCCTTTCGACATACCCTTGAGTTGCCTCATCGGGATTGTTTCATCTAGATCACCATACAAAACGCAGTCTTCACATCCATCTGTTCAGTTCAAGATCGAGCGTGCCACCATGGCAAGCAACATTCGAATGGACCTATGCTTCACAACGGAGAAAACACATCATTGAAATCTATACCTTCTTTCGGTGAAACCCTTGCAACCAACCTTGCCTTGTATCTTTTCGACGCCACTCCTTCGATTCCTTCCTTAACTTTGAAAATCCATTTACACCTGACTAACCTGGCTCTAGCGGGTTTCTTGATCAATTCCCAAGTGTTGTTATCATGAAGAGACTTCATCTCATCATCCATGGCCTTCACCATTCGGTCTTATTCGACTCCTCATAACTTCCTTATAGTCTCTTGGTTCTTCATCCGAACCTCACTTGCGAGATTAAGGCATAAGCTATAAGATCTGCATACCCAAACCTTTGAGGTGGTTTGATGACTCTTCGTGTCCTATCTCTTGCCAATAGATAGTCATCAACAGTTTCCTCAACTTCATCAGCATCATCTGCTTCTTCGACTTTATCTGGGATATGCAATTTCAGCATCAACATGCTCCACCTCAACAGAATATCTACTGTTCCTCTTCGTCGAGATACTCGCGCCGACCAACATCATCCGTTTTCTTAAAAGCCATTTCACTTCATTGAAAACAACATCTCGACCGGTGATAATCCTACGTGACCGACTCTAGGCACCATAGCCTATAAGCTTTGACTCCTCGGGATATCCCAGAACATGCATTTAAGAGCTCTAGGTTCGACCTTGTCTTGCCTAATGTGAGCATAGGCTCGTGACCAAATACTCTCGTTTGTCGAGATTTGGTGGATGTCCCGACCAAACTTCTTCAGGTGTCTTCATATCTAACGCAGTCGAAGGACATCTGTTTATCAGATATGTTGCTGTCGAAACAGCCTCAGCCCAAAACACCTTCTTTAAGCCAGCACTAGTCAACATGCATCTAACTCTCTCCAAGATGGTTCGATTAAACCTTTCGAACCATTTTGTTGTGGAGTGCCTGCAGAGTTATGCCTTGCAATACCAGAGGCAGCACAAAAGTTGTCGAATGCCTCATTGCAAAATTCAAGACCATTGTTTGTTCTCAACCTCTTGACCTTTCTGCCAGTTTGGTTTTCGACCAGAGTCTTCCAACCTTTGAAATTCTCAAAAGTTTCATCCTTAGTCTTCTGAATGAATACCCATAACTTTCTGGAATAGTCATCTACTATAGATAGAAAATACCTTGCTCCTGAATGTGATGGACACCTTGCAGGCCCCCAAAGATCAGCATGGATGTAATCAAGGGATCCATGTGTTCTTTGTTTGCCTTTGTTGAACTTCACTCTACAAGATTTTCCAAGTACACGGGTTCACAAAACTTGACTTTTCGACTTTGTCTCCACCAAGCAAATTTTGTTTCCCAATTCGACGGACCCCTTTCAGCGACATGGCCTAATCTCATGTGCGGTTACATCTTCGACAACGGTTTCGTGGATGCAACATTTGTCGAACCACTTACAACTTCCCAAGGGTATACAAGCCTTGTTTCTTCACGCCTCTCAAGACTTCCTTCGACCCCTTCATGACTCTTAGGATACTTTTCTCTCCTTGAAAAACATATCCTTTCTTGTCGAATTCACCAAGAGAAATCAAATTTCTCTTCAAATCAGGTACATACCTGACTTCAGTCAATAACCTTATTGACTCATCATGGAGTTTGAATCTCACAGATCCAATACCTGCAATCTTGCAAGCTTTGTTGTTTCCCAGCAATACAGATCCACCATCTTGATCACATAATTCCTCGAACAAGTCTTTGTTTGGAGTCATGTGCCAAGTGCACCCAGAATCCATAATCCATTCCTTCGACGAGTTGCTGCTTGAAACCACAAGAACATCAGATGAGTCGAAATCATCTTGAACAATAGCTGCATTGCCATTATCCTTTCCTCCATGATCTTTCAGCGTTCAGGCACACTTTTCTTGTGTGACCCTCCTTCTTACAATGATAGCATCGAATACGGATGCTTCACCACGTAAAACTTCATTGACTTTTACCTTTCTTCTTGTCGAACTTATTATCCTTTCGCAAGAATTTTCCTGTAACGGCCAAACCTTCACCAACCGTCGAAGGTTTATGCTCCTTTCGTTCATTCAAGTCCTTCGAATACAAGGCTGATTGAACCTCTTCAAAGGTCAGGGACTCCCTTCCATACAAGAGAGTTTCTTTGAAGTGGGCATGTGATCCGGCAGCGCGACAACAAGAATAGCTTGATCTTCATCATCAATCTTCACATCAATATTTTCAAGATCAAGAATCGACTTGAACATATCCAATCGACCAACACTTTGTCTTCAATCATCTTGAATAAATACAAAGCTTGCTTGGTAGAGTCGATTCACCAACGATTTAGTCATGTACAAACTTTCAAGTTTCACCCATAACCCTACCGTCGTCTCCTTTGATACCGTCAAGAACCTTATCACCAAGGCTCAACAAATTGGTGCGGTGAGCGTGAGAAGAAGTATGAGATTGAAAAGTATGAATACAAAGCTTGCTTGGTGAGTCGATTCACCAACGATTTAGTCATGTACAAACTTTCAAGTTTCACCCATAACCCTACCGTCGTCTCCTTTGATACCGTCAAGAACCTTATCACCAAGGCTCAACAAAATTGCTGTGGGCCTTCTCTATCATTGCCTTCTTCTCACCGTCAACTCTTCGTTCATGGTGACTCTCCCTCAACGCTTCCAAACAACCTGCGAACCGGTAGGGCTTTCATCTTCAAACGCCACAGACCGAAATCGTTCACTCCGGTGAACTTTTCAATCTCATACTTTGTCGAAGGCATCTTCTCCACGCTCACCGCACCATTTTGTTGTGAATCAGATGCCTTAAAACAAATATATATAAGCTTGTAGGGAAAAAGAATGAAGAACACGATGAACACAAGGATTGGTTATTAACTGCTATTCTTTCCTTTATCTTCAAAACAAGATTACAAGTATACAAGAATAACAAATAACCTTCTCTCACCCTAAATTAGGATTTGCAATATGCAATGATGAGAGACTAGTATGCTATTTATAATAAACCTAACATACTAAACTAATGGGCTTTTATCACAAATACCCATTACAAGCTAACTTAGGGTACAAGCTAACTTAACCAATTGGACATAACAAACAGGCCCAATTCGATGCTAACAATTCTAGCATCCTTCGACACAATAGAGTTCGACCCAATATCTCACAGAGTATAAAAGTCTAGTTCATCTTCAAATGTAGTTTTCCTTTACCAGTGAATATTCATGGGACTGTGAAGCAACACTTTTCTACCAGCAAAACATTTGGTAGAAAAGCCTCAATAATCGAAATAATCATCTTCAGATGATCATTTTCCTGCCACCATTAACAAATCAAAGATTACTTCCAACGTCCAAGAAAATAAAAATATATAAATTGAAAGATACATAGGCCATTAGGTTAACGTGATGGCACTTGTTGTAATAATGTATCGAAAAAGCCTGCTGACTTGAATCTTCCTGGTATTATAGTGATCTGCCTATTGAGTTGTCATATGCTAATGCTTTAACTCCTTTGATAAGAGTGCTACAAAATAAGAATCATAATTTTAAAGTTAACTACATAGAGATGAATATTGTTTGTACCTGATAACAATAATACCTTTGATGAATTCATAATTAGGTATAGAATTATGAACACAAAATGACACATAGAAAAGGAACATTACAATAAAAACAATTATAGAAACACAATCCTTAATACCTGCTTTTCTCTATTCATATATGATGAATTCCTTCAAGTAGAGCGAATCGAGTATCTTCTCTTTCTACTACTAAAAGCAGTGTTGATTCTTATAACAATCAAGTACCTTCGCCTACCATTTGATGGATTAATCTTGAAATCTTCTAATACATAAGCAACACTTTTTAGAGGCTCTTGTGTTGCTTTAGGATAAGCTAGTTTCTTTTCCAAGTTCTAAATAGTATGTGTTGACCAAAATTATACATTCAACTACACGATTTTTTAAAACAACAAAATTATTAATAGAAAACTGGCATGAGACATGCCACAAATGGAAAAACAGAAGTCCAATCCACCAGGCCACTGGGACTTCAAAGACAGAGCAAAACACCAAAGCCAGGTAACAGAACCTGCTAAAACCAACCTTATAATATCACACCCAGGTAACAGAACTAATCCGTCACTGTTTAAACTCAGTCTTTTTACCTCTTTGTTTAGAGTTCAAAAACACATTTCTATCAATACTATTTTTTATCAGGAAAAATCATTATAGCAGTTATGTTAGTAAAAGTAAATTCTTCTTAAAAATTGAAGAAATATATGCTAATGTAAAGAACAAACGAATTAAATAAATAAAAAATTCATATAAAAAATTGGTGATCATTACAGAGAGAATTTACACAAAATATTTAAAAAAGAATCATACTAAAACATCAAGATTGGGAGCCATCTTTCCAAACAATAACTTCAAATCATTCTCCAACGGGGTCAAGTTCAAGTCCAAGCACATAACCCTAGCACTACTCAATCTCTTTAGAACTGGTAATTCCACAACTTTTTGTATTGAAGAAAACTCTTGGTTGATCAAAGCTTTATGCCTTCTCATGTGTCCACCAAGAGCTTGCCCCAAAGAAAACTCTTGTCCACAAATGGAACATTCATGCATTTTCGGTTTGTTTCCCAAACTCAAAGATGTTGCATTTGTTTTCATGTATTCACCACCTTCTAGTTTTGATCTTTTATGGCTTGCACTGTGCCCACCTAGTGCTTGAAAGGATGAGAATTTTTTGTTGCATGTTTTGCACTCATATTCTACTGGCCCAAAACTTTTTTGTTGTGGTTTATTCCTGTGTTGCTGTTGAGGAAAAGAAAGCATCATTAAACAATTTGCTAAATTTATGTTTTCTAAACCTTCGATATCTCTTTGTCTCTTCATGGCAAAATTTGAAGATTTATAAGTTAAGAATTTATGAATGAAGTTGGGATTAATTGGTGAGTAACATTTGCATGTGGAGGTTTATATTTATAAGCCATTACTAGAACAAAAGTCAATGAGTTTGACTGATTTATTAATTCAACTATTTATGTTTCATATTTCGAATATTATGATATTTTTATATAAAATCTAGAATAATATTGTTAGTATTATTTTATTTTTATATTGATGGTAGATTGGTAGAACTTCAAACTTCAACGTCAAACAGCGTAAATCAAAAAGTGATGCTTCGGACTTCCGTTTTGAGGTTTGACTGGTGCTCTAGAAAGAACCAAATGATATGACATAAATGCCCTCATCGTTGGTGTATAAAATTTTGTTCAATATGAAATAAAGTTGCCTGTTTTGGGTATTTTAGAAAAGTGTTTAGGTCACGTGAGGATTGCACTTACTCACATTTCCTTATGTTAACGTTGTTTGGGTGTGTATTAAGAATAAAAAACGTTGTTTGGGTGAGCTACCAACAGAACCGGTCGTGGATTGCTAGCTACTACCAAGTTGGTTGTTCTTTTTTGAAAGTTATTCTTTTTCTAGTAACCTTTTAAGTAACACAAATATTTATATAATTTTATTATATTTAATGTAAAGGTTCAAGATGGACTGCGTGCGTTGACATATATACTAATTTGGTGTGCAAAAAAAATTAAGTCATGGATATTAGTATGCATTTTCATATGTAGTGAGAGACACACAGACAAAATTAATGCATTTATTTGTGAAAAGACAAATTAAACAACAACAACAACGGGAGCAGGGAATATGGGTAACACGTTCAACGCACAAGCTAGAAAAGTATATGCATGCTTCAGAAGGTGGAAACAGCTTAAATAAATAAGTTGGTTATGCCACTGAAGCAGAAAAACAGAAACTCGAAGAAGGAATCGATTTTTAGGTTTGGAAAAACCGATTTCTACTACGAAATAAATTTTTTTGGTGCATTAGTTTTTCTGTTTTGGCTTTGTTTGTTGTTTTGTTTTGTGTTACTTTTAGATGTTTATATATAGCATTCCCTCTCATGTAATGTGTAACAATATTGTCATTGTAAATAATACATAATAATTTCTCCTCAATTACTCTTTCTCAATTTTCTCTCAAAACTTCATCATCTCCAATTAGTCATTTTCACAATTGATTCACCTCAACCCTATTGTGTATGTTCCAACATCTAGCATCAAGAACTCTGGTTCTGATCTGTTAATCCGCTGCAAACATGTCAACTACCGATCGAATCCATACCAACCTCTCAATTCTTGATTCCAAGAACTATGACAAATGGTGCAAACAAATGAAAGTTTTGTTTGGGTATCAAGAAGTCCTTGAAGTAGTGAATGATCGAGCTACACCACTTGTTGCAGAGGCTACAACAGCACAACAAGCTACACTCAAGGAAGAAAAGAAGAAAGACTACAAAGCTCTCTTCTTGATACATTCTTGCATCGACAACGACAACTTTGAGAAAGTGGGTGATTTGTACGTCGGCAAAGTAAGCTTGGGAGATTTTGAAGAAAGCGTATGAAGGTGCCGACAAAGCGAAGGTGGTGAGGTTACAAACTCATAAGAGGAAGTTCGAGTTGGTACAAATGAAAGAGAAGGAATCGATCAACGACTACATTACGCGCATAACGCGTTTGGTGAATCAAATGAAGTCTTGCGGTGAAACCGTTACGGTGAAAAATGTAGTGACTAAAATCTTATGTTCTTTAACGTCAAGATTTGACAACATAGTGGTAGCTATAGAAGAGTCAAAGGATCTTCTCACTATGAGCAAGGAGGGGCTTCAAAGATCATTGGAAGCACATGAGCAAAGATTGGATGAAAGAGGAAATGACAAGGCCAAGGCGGAAATTGCGTTGCAAACAAGGTTCAATGAGAAGAACAAGAGAACGAAAGACAAGTAGCCTTCGAAAGGCAGAGCAAATTTTCAGAATTTTAGTGGAAAAGATCCACAAAATTCAAGGGGGTCCATGGCTCAAAGAGGAGAGAGAAACTCCAAGGGTAGTGGTCAAGGCAACAGCAACAAGAGAGGTGACAAAAGTAATGTGAAGTGTTACAATTGTCAAAAGTTTGGCCATTTCGCAAAAGAATGTAATGCAAAATCGAAGGAAAGTCATGGAGATGAGGCCAAGGTTGTAAGGCAAGAGGTAGAGGATGATGATACGCTTCTTGTTATGATCACGGAGGAGAACAATGGCTATAGAGAGTGGTTGGACAACAACAACAATGAGTGTCGAGGGCTGGACAACAACTCTAACAGTGCAGAATTTTATGCACAAACGCGTTCAGAGCGAAACGCAATGGTAACCGTTCGAGGTGGAGTCCAAAGTAGTGATGAGTGGTACTTGGATTCAGGTTGTTCAACTCATATGACAGGTAGAAATGATTGGTTTGTGAAGATCAATCAAGCCATGAAGAATAGAGTGAGATTCGTGGATGACACCACTTTAGCGGCCGACAGTGTGGGTGATGTTTTGATCAAGAAGAGGGATGAGAGCCATTCCTTGATCAAAGATGTGTTGTACATTCCTGGAATTAGGTGTAATCTCTTGAGCATTGACCAATTACTCGAGAAGAATTACACAATTCGGATGGAAAATAAGGTTTTACGCGTTTTTGACCGAAAAGGCGTTTTAATCCTTAGAGCACCCATGGCTGCAAATCGTACTTTCAAGATAGAGTTGAAAGTAATGGAACACAAGTGTCTTGCTATAACGGAAAGTCCTAATGATTGGTTGTGGCACTACCGTCTTGGACACCTCAATTTTAGAGACCTCGACGCGTTGCAAAGGCATGGTATGGTGACCGTGTTTCCCAAGATTAATTTTCCAACTGAGTTCTGTGAAGAGTGTGTGCAAGGGAGGCAACACAAGAACAATTTCAGCAAGAATGTTGGTCATAGGACCAAGCAACACCTTGAGGTGGTGTATTTCAATGTGTGCAGCCCAATGCAAGTCAACTCATATGGCGGAAATAGGTACTTTGTCACTTTTATTGATGACTTTAGTAGGAAGCTATGAATTTACCTCATGAAGAGGAAGGATGAGGTGTTTGATGTGTTCAAGCATTTTAAGTCCATGGCAGAGCGGCAAAGTGGTCACAAGGTGAAAATTCTCAAAACGGGTGGTGGAGGTGAATATACCTCAAGTGAATTTGGGAATTATTGTGATGATGAGGGTATAGTGTGTGAAGTTGTTCCACCTTATACACCTCAACAAAATGGTATTGCCGGGAGGAGAAATCACTCAATTATGAATATGGTTCGTAGCATGTTGAATAGGAAGAATTTGTCGAAGTAACTGTGAGGAGAAGCGGTTTCTACAATAGACTATTTGTTGAATAAGTGCCCTACTAAGAAGCTTGACAAAGTTACACCGGAAGAGGTATGGTCTAGTCATAAACTGAATTTGACGCATTTGAAATTTTTCAGTTCGATTGCATTTCGGCACATTCCGGGTCAACTTCGAAAGACGTTGGATGATAAAGGAGAGGTAATGTTACTTGTCGAGCTGGTTTATTTACCGGAACGAAAAAAGGCAATCAGAGTAAAGTGGGTCTGTAAAGTGAAGGAAAATCCTAAAGGCGAAATTGTCAAGCATAAGGCTCGGCTAGTGGCAAAGGGATTTTTGCAACGAGAAGGCATAGAATATGATGAGGTATTTTCTCCGGTATCTAGATTGGAGACCATACGGTTGGTTGTTGGTATCGCTAATATATAAAGTTGGCGAATGTACCAAATGGATGTGAAATCTGTGTTTTTGAACGGTACACTCGAGGAGGAAGTTTATGTAGAGCATCCCCCTGGTTTTGTGATAAAGAACCAAGAGGGAAGAGTCTACAAGTTGAGGAAAGTACTATATGGTTTGAAACAAGCACCTAGAGCTTGGAACAAACGCATAGATACTTTTCTTGTTGAAGTTGGCTTCAAGAAGTGTGTATTTGAACATGGTGTTTATGTGAAGTCGGAATCAAGCAAAGGTATGATTATACTTTGCTTATATGTGGACGATCTTTTGATTACGGGCAGCAATGAGGGGTTTATTTCAAAGTTCAAAGGTGAAGTCATGGAAGAATTTGAGATGAGCGATCTTGGTATCATGACATACTTCCTTGGCATAAAATTTCACAAGTCAAAGTTTGGACTTATCATGCATCAAAGGAAGTATTCCCTTGAGATATTGAAGAGGTGTGATATGGAGCATTATAATGCTTCCAATTCACCAATGGAACCAAGGTTGCATCTGTCTAAGAATGAGGATAAGGGTGACATTGATACAACTCAATATAAAAGGTTGATTGGATCGTTACGTTACTTTTGCAATACGCGACCGGATTTGGCATTTAGTGTCGGTATTGCTAGTAGATTCATGGAGAGACAAAAGGTGTCTCATTTGGCAGCGGTTAAGAGGATCCTTTGTTACATCAAAGGTAATTTTGGCTCCATAATTCACTTTCCCGTAGCTGATGTGGGCAACGTGTGTGAATTACTCGGTTATACGAATTCCAATTGGTGCAGATATAAAGATGATCGAAAGTATACGACCGATGATGTCTTTATGTTAGGAAAAAGAAACCAGTGGTAGAACTCTATTCTTGTGAGGCCGAGTATATCGCAGCATCGATGTGTGCATGTCAAGTTGTGTGGCTAATGAATTTACTTAAGGAGTTGGACAACATTGAGATAAAAGCTGTCACACTCTTTGTTGACAACCTCTCGACTATCAACCTTGCAAGGAATCCTATAGCATATAGGAGGAGCAAACATATAGAGATGAGGTTTCATTACTTGAGGGATCTAGTGTGTGAAGGACAACTAAAACTAGCTCATTGTCGAAGCGAAGAACAACTTGCGGATTTGTTGACGAAGGTGGTAACAAATGAAGTATTCAAGAGGCTTGTGAAGAAATTGAGCTTGAGGAATGTGGAGCACTTGACTTAAGGTGGTGCGTTGAATATTGAGTATAAGTCAAATGTATTGTGAAGGCTTCAGAAGCTGTTTTAGAAACAACTTAAATGAATAAGTTGTTCTGCCACTGAAGCAGAAAAACAAAAATTCGAAGAGGAAACCGGTTTCTTGGTTTGGGGAAACCGGTTTCTGCCGCGAAATAGAATTTTCTGGTGTATCCGTTTTTCTGTTTTGGCTTTGTTTGTTGTTTTGTTTTGTGTTACTTTTAGATGCTAATATATAGAACTTTCTCTCTCTCTCTCTCTCTCTCTCTCTCTCTCTCATGTAATGTGTAACAATATTGTCATTGTGAATAATACATAATATTTTCTCCTCAATTACTCTCTCTCAATTTTTCCATTTTCTCTCTAAATTTCATCTTCTCCAATTAGTCATTTTCACCATTGATTCACCTCACCCAATTGTGTATGTTTCAACATAATTTAGTTCAAAGAAATAGTGTAAGACATTTGATTATTGGAATATGACATTGTGTACATCATGTGGATATTGAGCGATATAAATTGCGAGGGAAGATGTATTTTAGTCAATGAGATGGAAAACTATCACCTCGAGCATGACAAATCACTGAGGTGAATGCACATTCTTTTCTTTAATTACATTATTTTTACATAATATTAAAAATACATTGTATGCAACAATTCCTTGATGATATCAATATTTATATGCTAGAGGTCCAATGCAAGATGATATAGATTTGTTTCCATGGCCAATGAGAATTTATTTTTTTGTACTTGTAATTCATCCCAGAGATATGTTGAAGCAATTGTAAATATTTCTTCTTTCTCTCTAGCGACTTCATATTATTATGGATTAGGGTAAAATCTATTTAACAAGTGTTTTTATAGTAAAATGTGACTATTATACCCCTCGACGTAACTATAAAACCGAGGTGAATAATTTTTTTAAAATATTACATTGTTTAAGTTAGAGCTCCCTTCTTTGTTTAAGTTTCAACTTCTAAAAGAATGATGCTTGAATGTCAGAACTTTGCATTCAAATTCAATATTTTTTAGTAATTTGTTTGTTTGAAGAGAGAGAGCAGTCTATAATCCAAAATTTGTTGTATACCCTTGTGTGGATTCTTTTTAAGCTCAATAGTTTGGATGCATCCAACTTTTAATAAGTTATCTGTTCCAAACATTGGAAGATGTTTTTTCTGCACTTCCAGTTTATCAAAGGAAGTCTATTCCAAAAATACAACAACAACAACATCAACATCAACACCATTATGTGAGTTGGATTGCAAGGGCAGAAAAATATGTTGTTCTAGATATAAGAACATTGAACGTTTTTTTTGTCTTGCAATTGATCCCAAAGAATGATGCTTATGAAGTTGGGGTGGCTTAATATAAATAAGGATTAGGTTAAAATATGTTTGACGAGTGCTTTTATAGTGGAATCTAATCATTTGATCCCTAGATTATATCCAAAAACCGAATGGTTAGTTTATTTAGTTTACACTTATAAACAAATAAAAACATAAATTGTAAATGCTGGGATTCAAGCGTGTCCTGATTTTTTCCCCTTGATTTTCCTAAAAACCGAGAGAATATGTTATTTTTATTATTAAAAAATAAATAAAACATGATACGCCTAAGCATAATACCTATTTTTTACATGGCTGGGGTGAAAGCTTCATCGTGAAATGTATTATTTATAGTAGCGTGCACTTATTATTCCCTTTATATTTTTTATTGCAACAATAGTTCAGATATATTGATCATTTAATAAGTCTAAAAAATGAATTTTATTTTATAAATAGAACGACTACTATTTTGACTACTTTATAGAGTTCGAAGGTAATTCCTAGATATTACTTGATCACTATTGTAACAAATCTTTAAGATTGAGAATTCTTTGAGAGCAGACATAGATAGCTATTGGACAATTATAAAAGTAAAATGATCACCTTTATTAAGAAAAAAGTACATACAGACCTACAAGGTTCATTGTTGGGTGCATGTGTGACATATGTCATATCATTATAAGTTACAAACAATTTAATACCTTAAATTTAATTAGATATCGATATCATCAACCAATAATCCAGAGCCGATCCTGGACCCAGACAAACAAGCCCACAGTCCAAGATCTCAAAAATATGAAGGCCTCAATTTTGAGAGGTATTGTTAAAAAATTATACTGAAATCATAAAATATATAGCTGTTAGCGAAATCAACAAGCAATTCTCAACTTGTATCCTAGCTGATTAATCTTACCATTGGAATCTTATTGTGTCTGATTCGATACTCAACTTTGTACATATTTTATTTTACAAGAACACTTAGTTTATTATATTAGGCCTTCCATATTTAGAAATGTTATTATTCTTCGTAATAACATAATATTAACTTTTTTCTGTCTGAAACAACATATTCTTTGTATTTGTTTTATAAAAAATTTCAATTGATAAATGTTTTATTTATTTTATTTAGAAGATATAAAGAACAATTTGTAATTAGTGAATTTTAATTGTTTTGAATTATATATTGAAACTAAATTGACATTAATTTTAACTCATTCTCAATTGTAACTCAAATATATTTTTGAGGAAAAGTAATTTATATTTATTAAAGTAGTTTAACAATAGTAATTAGATTTAAGATACAAAACAGAATAGATTCATACATAAAAAAAGATAGTACATAGTACATAACATTTGTTTGATTCATAGTACATAACATTTGTTTGGTTCATAATACATTATACATTTGTTTGATTAATAGTACATAACATGTGAAAAACTTCCTTCCACATTTGTGCTTCTGAAACAGTGTTTTAATCCTAAATGATGTTGTTCTCAAAACTCTACTGCATAATACAGTGTAATCACATAGTTTTTCTCCTTACAAACAACCATACACCTTACACCATCATTTTTGGCAAACCTAACCTCCCTACAATTCGACACATTGTCTTCCAATACAACCTTTTTAAATTTCTTCAGAGAAGAAAATTTCATTCTCACCTTGAATTTAAAGTCTTTTCTCAGATTTTCATCTTCATTAAACCTTATCCCTGCAGGCCTACCATCATCACTATCATCATCTGCCCCACTATATAGCTCATCTGTGATGTAATCATCATCAATGACATGTTCTCTATCCATCTCTGTTGTAGTGAACCTTTTATGCATGTCTTGACCTGTGCCATTAGCAGTATCTACTTCACCTGAACCATTACCATCTATTTGACCTGAACCATTACCATCTGCTTGACCTGAAACATTACCAGTATCTACTTGACCCTCACCAATATCATCATCATAATCGTGCATCCTCTTATCTTCACTATCTTCAAAGTGTATACCATCCAAAGAGTCTTCTGATGATTGACTACCATCGCCCTCTTCATTTTCCTCAACATTAACATGGCCTTTTCTTTCTCTTTTATCCTCTCCATGTAAGTATTTCCACCACTAAATGACTTTGTCTCTGTATATATCTCAACATCACACTTATTCTCCTCAGCACATATAGCTAACAAACTGGCATCCTCATCATTAACAAGGGGTTTTAGATCATTTTCAAGTGACCCATGTTCATACTTCCACCAGATCTTCACATCTTCAAATTTAAACGATGAATCCATACCCTTGATTATGTCACATTCTTCAAAGTATGACCAGAAATCTGAGTCTTGACCACACACTGCATAAACATCCGCCCTTCGTATCTTAACCCTTCATCCTTTACAAATGACCCTTTGTATGAAAAACAACCTTAAATAACCCCATTTCCTACAAAATTCAAGAAAAATAAGGGTATATCAAACATTACTAAGAATTTTGGGACCACAGACAATCCGAAACTCCTAAACATTAAACTTACATAGTGGGACTTACCTAATCGTTCTTGGGACCGAAACAAGAAGCTCCACCTTCGTCAACGTTGGGACCACACCACAAGGTTTTGATTTTCAGAAAGAACGATTTTTCAAGGATGGACCACGACACAAGAATGGAGAAAGGGGAATTAGGGTTCACGAATGACTTGCTGAAAGAATTTGGGTTTAATTGGGTTCACGAATGACTTGCTAAAATAATTTGGGTTTATGCCACCTAATACTATCTCAGTTAAAATAAAACTAAAAATTATATCCACCTATAATGCCAACTCAGCAGGCGTTAGTGGTTTTTAACGTGGGGGACCAATTCTTCAAACGGAAAATATTGCAGGGACCAATTCTTGAAGGAAAATATTGGAGGGACTAAAAACAAAATTTGGAAATTTTAGAGGGATCAAAAAATTATTTAACCCTCTTATTTAATTAGGGGTCTATGTTGGAGGCGAGTAAAAAGTCAATTTTTTGATAAGGGTCTATTTTTTTAATTTGTTCTGGACCTCTAAAAATTGAGATCGGCCCTGCAATCATCTAACATGATTCAGTGTCACATTATTTTTATTTCATAATAAAATAAAAATTAAAAATAATTTATATTAAATAGAATATCATTATCCAACTTAAATTTATGGGTATCTAAGAATTTATCTAAATAGACTAGATAGTTTTTGAAATACCAATTTATTTGTTCTTCGAACTATACCCCATATTGATCATGTTTACGTGAATATAATTATCATGGAGTTTAGAAAGACATCTCCTAGAATTATGCGTTTGAAACTTAGTTATTATCCCACTCAAACAAACTTTCTTCGAGACTCTCTAGAACTCCTGTCTACTCTATATGCAAGAATCTTGCTCGATCTATCTCTTTGACCTATGGATGTCAATTTGAATCTGTTAGTGGTGATTTCTGCGGGGATTCCCCGTTTGGGGCCCCAAAGTTGGGGAATTTCCCCCCCGCGGGGACGGGGATGAGGAATAAAGTTTCCCCGAAGCACTTTGGAGATGGGGATGAAGAATATATCCTCCGCCCCGTGGAGTCTCCGCCCCGCACTAGAATTCCATAATATCATTGATTAATATATAGTTTAATATTTCTATGTAGGTTTATTTATCATTTCAAACAACTTGCTATTAAAAGAGAGAGAGAGAGAGAGAGAGAGAGAGATCTAAATAACTATTTTAATTTCACTATGTCGTACAAGCACATAGGCAACACTTTTTTGGCTTAAGGCAACACTTTAAAGCGCTGCATAAGCCCGCACTGCTGTAGATTTAGGCAGCGCTTTGTTTCAATGCAAAAGCGCTGCCTAAGGAGGCCTTTAGGCAACGCTTTTTTCTATAAATGCTGCCTTTTGTCTACCTTAGGCATCACTTTTTTTAGTCAAAAGGGCTGCCTATTATTTACTTTAGGCAGCGCTTTTTTTTAGTCAAAAGCACTGTCTATTGTTTACTTTAGGCAGTGCTTTTGAAAAAAAGTGTTGCCTAAAGGCCACCTTAGACAACGCTTTCTTAGTTAAAAGCGCTTCCTGTTATTTTATTTAGGCAACGCCTTTTCTAGTCAAAAACACTGCCTAATGTTTACTTTAGGCAGCGCTGCCTAAAGGCCACCTTAGACAACGCTTTTTTAAAAGCGCTTCCTTTAGGCTTTATAAAAATTTCCTTATTTTCTGTTTTAGGCAGCGCTTTTGTATATAAGTGTTGCGTAAAGTCAACGAATTTTTTTATATATTGGACTTATTTTCTCATAAACCTATAATTCCATTACAATATTATATACCGTTATTGGCATTTAATTTATTTTAATAAACAAGCCTTTATAAACATAGACATTATAATCAAAAATATATACACCATTATAAACAAACAACCCAAAATATATACATCATTAATCAAAAATATATACACCATTATATTATAGTTCAATATACACATAAACCATTTGTTACAACATTATATTATAGTTCAATACACATAAACCATTTGTTACAACATAACCAAAATCAACCCTAACATATAACCTAATTTTTCTTAACACTTTTCAACTTCAAATACCTTATATGATTTTTTGCTCAATAAAATATTCACACAATTCCTCCTTGATTTCTTCCAACTGATTTTTCCTGTAATGAGCACACTTGTATTTGTCAAAGTACTACATAACAAAAACATAATATGCATGCTTTAGTTAAAAGTAATAAATTATAAGAAATATCTGATAAATAATAAAACAAATCTTAAGTTATAAATCCATATCGTGATTGGAATTTCTATTCGATTCAACTTAAGAATTTCTCTATTAAACCTCAAAATGAAGTATCTGCAATCTATATCGTTTTGCTGTTGAGCACATTACATAGAAAAACAAATAATAATATATAGTTATCTTGTTTTATCAAGTAGCATAACTGTTATAAGCAAAATTGTGGAAATTAATATACATGCACTTTGATCCATGTAATATTGCTTGATTTAAACCGTGGTACTCGAGCTTCTCTTTGACATCGGCATACTTGTATTGCCCTAACAAAATAAAAGCATATATTTAGAACAATCTTACAGAAATAATTAAATTTATAAATACACACGAATATTTAGAATAATCTCACATACGTATCAATCATTAACTTCACATTCGGATAATTATCCAATCACCATCTACCGAATTCAGATTCTAGACCACTTCTTTTATAGGATCCATAGCAACCAACAACAACTGGCGTCTATAAATTAAAAATAAATTTTAGAAGGAAATTTTCTACACAAAAAATAAAAAGATTAAAATAAACTTAGAATGAAAATCTAACCATGTAGGAATATTATTATACGCCCAAAGATACAAGCTTTCTGTACGGCTGGCCATGAATCTCTCGACTAATTGCTCTCTTAATAAATCTAGATCGTTAACAATTGTATGTATGTTGACACGGGAGGAAGACACAAAATGGAATTTGTTTGACAATTGATTCTCGCGCATCAATTTGTCATACAAGAACCTTAAATAAAAACATAATAAAGATTAGACTATTTTCATTGAAATGTGTAAATAAATTGTTCTGCTAATTAAATAATAAATTGACCGTATTACCGGGTGTATGAGTGTACAACACTGATGCCTAATTCTGTATGCCGCAAAATATGTTCCATGTCCTCTTTTGCAATTATTTTGGTGCAAGAAAAACCAAAGATACCTTCATCTATATTCATTTGACGAATAACACCATTGATCAAATCTGATGTTCCCACTAGTGTTTCAAGACACATCCGGAATTGAGGTGCAAATTTTCTTGGCACGGTTTTTGGAAGATCCCCTTTCTTGTTGGGTATGCTACTAATTTTTTGGCTCACTTGTTGTGACTCTTGAGCAGGTACCTAAAAATCGTATAACTTAGGTAAATTATAAAATCATGCAGTTTTTGAATTTGGATCATAGAATTAACACTTTTAATGTACCTCTTTTTGTGATGCAACAGACTCGCTGTGCTGCAAAATTCCTTTATCCTTAGATGCGGATTTTGTAGGAGTCTAACATTACCATGTAAAAAAATGTATGTAATAATTTAGAATTGACATTTCAAAACTAGAAGTTTCATAATGGTTTTCAACATACCTGATCATCTATGAAAATGAGATCTGACGGCCATGCAACAAACGATCCTATTGCATCTCGCAACAATATTGTCTCTGAGACAAGGTCAGGTATCAGTAGCAACGCATCCAAATATAATGCAACATCAACCGATACTTTCAGATATCCATCAGGGAGCGGTCTATGGAAGCAAGTTAATTGATTACAAGGGGCAAAATGGTCATTTTGGTCAACCATCAATTCAAATATCCTTTTTTCATATTTCATGATCAAATTCACCATTGAATCAGGAGAATTGAAGAAATTAGGGTTTTAAAATTTATAAGTGTCCACCCTATAGAACTTTTACATGTCATAATTTTCTCAATTTTTATCCAATAGTTACATACCATACATTTTTGGAAAGCTTGGAAAAAGTTCTACAAGTTTGTCAATGTGTAAAATTTCCCCAAAATTCACCATTTGAAAGATATTTGAGTTTGAAGCTTTATGCACAAGGTATGCAAAATTGCTGGCCAGACCTGCCTTCCCTTGCCAGGCACGAGTGACATTTCAACAAATAGGTGGTGTGCCAAATGTTCAAGCTTATTTCTTCCTCCTCAAGCATCAATTTGTAAAATTAAAGTGTGCATCCTGTAGTTGTCCATGAGAGCTCTTCATCAAGCTTGGAATCATCCATTTTGGCAAAGTATCCATCAAGATATGGATCCTCAAAGTTGTTGTCTCGCAAATGATTGCCATGCAGGCCCACGCGCGCCCAGACTTTGTAGTGTCACGACTTGTTTTTTCTCAACTTGTATTGGTCATATCTCATTCAATATTCCACCATTTTGCATGAACCAAGGCCCATGATGAACTTCATTGAGAGATCATTTGATAGGCTCCAAAGGACAAGAAATACACGAGCCAATTGTGAGAACTTTTGGTCACAAGTAAGGTTATTGGGGTATAATTTAAAAAATGAAATTTCTTGCAAAACTCAGTTTCCATCCATTCCTTTCGCCCCAAGTCAATTCTATTATTCATTTGAAGTATACTAAATCCCACAATGCTAGCCAATTCGGTCCCATGTGCTCTTGTACTTGGTTGTACACAAAATTCTCAAACTTGCTCATTTTGACCAAAACACCAACACTTTTTATTTAAAAGAAATCAAGGATTAAGGTTCAAAGGATCAAAATCTAAGAATAAGAGGCTTCAAAAGTAACTGGAACCAAGAGAGAAGCACGCGCCATTTCCATGCTTGTAAGTGACACCCTCATAAGAGAAAATTTTTGGATTGGACTTAGGACTCTTTCTCAAGGCACATTTCTTTTTCTAAGCTCTTCTCTATACTCTATATAAGCTGAGGCAAGCCTTATTTCACTCTCTCCACGCTCACAAACCCTAAATTTCAAATATGAACACACAACACCATAACTGCATTTTTCTTCAAATCTCAATATTCAACCGTGCCTTTGGAGATTTTCTTCTTTATTCTTCATCCTCAAGACTCAAGGAAGGCAAAGCAAGCATTGGAACTCAGCTGGAGTGAAGGAGACAGTAGATTACGATTTGCTTTTGAGGTAAGAAACTTGAACTTTGATTCTTGAAATGCAACCGTTCATTTGTGTGTTTGAGCTTAGATTCATGTTCATTGATGTTGTTTGAATGATTCTGGAGCTTTACAACTTCCAATTTGATGAAATATGCATGATTGAAGTTTCTGAAAATTTGAATATGGATGTCTTTTGCACTTTTCGTGGTGTGATTTCTTGATGTATAGTTACTTATTTCGAGATTTACGAATTGCATGGTGTTCCTTGACATGAGATCTTTAAAATGAGCTTTGAATCACAAATTTTGGTTGAGAATTAAGAAAAATATAAGCTCTGGAAGTTTGAGGTCTAAACTGAACGAAATATGCATTTTAGGGCTGCTAGAGGTTATGGATGAAGTGAGGTGTCGCTTCCTGATTCGTCCATTTGAATTTTCATGCATTTTTTTTATTTATTTATTTCATCTGATTTTATTTTATGCTCAAAATATTTTCCAAAATTATAAAAAAATACCATGGGCTCTTATCAACCTCTAATATTTTGTGGAATATTTATGGAATTTTTTAAAATGTTTTGATTGGTCAAATAAATTCTAAGATTAATTAATTTTGACTTAATTAACTTTTATTTAGTTTTTCTTGTAAAATCTTGAAAAAAAATGTTTTTCCATGATAAAAAATTCCACAAAAATTATTCTAAGTTTTGCCAAAATACTTTACAAAACTTGTCTAGTTTCAGCTTTATCTCAACTAGTTTTGAAAGATGGATTTTGTTTTCAATCTTCTTCAAACATTCAAGGATCCAAGTTGATTGATTATGACTTTTATAAGTCTCAAGTGTTCTAAAACAATTTTGTTTAGTTTTTATAGGTTATTTTCCTATATTTGATTGATTTATCTAAATCTAGTCAACTTTGGTTACTTAGGAAAGAAGTTACAATTGTTTGACTAATCTCTCTTAACTTTTGAGACCATTTCTGATTAGAATATAATAATGTAGTACCCTAGGATCTTAGAACTGATTTTATTAAAGTTTTAGGATTAGTTTTACTGTTTTTCCCCATTAAGTCAAATTAGGGTTTCCAATTAGTGATCCTTCTAGGTTATACTAACTTGTTTGATTTTGTTTTTAACATGAGTTGTGTTAATATTTGTTCCAAGCTTTTTTTGCTGACTTGTTGACATCTTGTAGGACTTGTAACATTTTTGTTACAATTTTATAACCCATTCTTCTATTCCTTTGTCCAATTACTTTTTGTGCATGGATCAATATTTTGTTTAGATTCTAAATATAAGGAATGCACTTGTGCAATCCATGAGGGACATGTTCTTATTTTCTTCACCCTCATTTCCTTTTGTAGACTTGAGTTCATCATTGAATTCAATTTCTTACAATTTTCTCATCTATTATCCCCTTTATGAGATAGATGCTCATGATCAAGGTTTAGGGGGTAGCTCTTGTGCACCACTTTGAAAACTCCATGTGAAGCTCTTTCAAATATAACCTACCTTGGTTATGATCTTTTATGATTAGCTTGATATCATAAAATTCTCCAATGATACTTGATTGACATTGCATTGTCCACCCATCATGGTGACAAGTTCGGAGTCACATCTTTTAGTTTTGACCTAATTGTATGTGTGGTATTGCTTGAGGACTTTCATGTCCATTTATTTTTGTATTTTGAATCTTGTTTCATACCTCTACTTTATTTTATTTCTCATTCTCTAATGATGTTTGATTGAAATTGCATTGTCCACCCATCATGGTGACAAGTTAGGAGTCACATCTTTTAGCTTTGACCTAATTATATGTTTGAGATTGCTTGAGGACTTTCATGTCCATTTCTTTTGATGTTTGAATCTTGTTTCCATGCCTCTCTTTCATCTTACTTATTATGCTTCTTTGAATCATAGAGTGACATTTCATTGTCATCTATTTTTGGTATCGTGTGAGAAGCTAAATTGGTCCCTTTTGTTGTTGTTTTTTGTTAGCTTAATTCTTTAATGTTTATTCATGAGCTTTTATGCTATGCCTCTTTATGGTTAATAAATGTTTACTTAATGTTTTCTATGGTACATAACATTTGATAACCCTAATTTTGATCCTTCATGATCACTTTTGCCTTTATGCATTAGAGATTACATTTTTATATGTTGTCATGACACTTTAACTTGTTAATTTGATAACATTGCTTGAAGTTATTTGTAAGATCATGATAGATACTTATAATAGGGATATGCCACTGACCTAGGCCTTGTAAGTATCAATTCTTATTTTCACACTTGATTTATGTCATCCATCATTGATTTAGACAAGTGTTTTCCATCTCTTGTGATGTTGATAATTAATTAGGTGACTTGTTTTGTGTATTGAAGTTTTGTCTTCTACATTTTTTGCTCATGAATCTCATCTTGAGTTATATTATGACACAAGTCACACATGTATTAATTATCTAATTAAGACCATTTTGTTTAATCTTTATCAATTTCTTTGAAATTGCATAAGCTTTGGTGTTTTCAAACCCTACATTTGTGTACCTTTGAGTACAAGTTTTCTTCTTTGCTTGAGATACTTTTGTTAGTGATTTGTTTAGATCTTAAGCTACTGACCTTGTATGTGCTAACATCATTTAGCCTTAACCTTTTGTCTCACCCCAAAATTTTCCCTCTTCATTTCACTTCAATGGCTTATTTTCATCATAGATATTCACTCACTGCGATGGGATCAAAGTACTCTTACCTTCCTGGTTTCCATCAAATTGTGGGGATTTGGTTGTATTTTCAGTCAATCCAAGATGGCTCTCGTATTCTCTCTTTTCTTTTTATTCAAATACCAAGGCTTCTTGGGCCTCAAGACATATCAACTAATTATTTGTTTTATCATAGGATTCAGAAGAGGTTCTATGGGGGACTTTCATGAAAAGGATTTTGTTGGGTTTCTAAGAGAATTATTGGTTTATTGTTGACTCAATATTTTGATTCAAGCTGTCATGGAATATAATTTGGAATTCAAAATGAAATACATTTGTTTTTTTGGAATTCAAATTCATTGGAGGGAAAGTTATTTGTTTTTGGAATTGAAGTTCATTAGAGGGAAATTACTTGTTTTTTTTTAATTCAAATTCATTAGAAGGAATTTTTTTTTTGTAAGGTGTTTATTTGGTTCATAATGGGTACATTACTCATTTCAAGCAAAGAGAAGTCAAAGCTTAAGGTTAATTTGAAAGGAAGCGGGGATTCCATCATTCTTTTGAGTCCAATATTCATATTTTCATTCGAGTGCCATATGGATATCATTCAAGTTTATTGTATTCATTTATCCCAATTTCTACAAAGTTTTACAATACCATTTTGCAAGGAGAAGATGGAATTACAAGCTCAAAAGTGAAAGCACAAGTTATTTCATTACAATTTGATTACAAAATTCAAGTTACAAAACATTACAAATGTTCAAGTACTATATCTAATACTGCAAGTGTTCTAAGAATTGTCCCAAGAACTTAAAATTGATCTTTGTCTTCTTTTAAACTCCAAATGGCCACGGTTTCAATGTTTGCTTCAAGGCATCCGTTTTTGTTCCTCCAAGCATCCAACATTACATGAAATTAAAAGGGAAAGAGTGTTAGTACTAAACAATTATTACATAAACATAACAAGGTTTTTTTTACAAGAGTTTTTAAGTGTAACAATCTTATCATTAGGGAATTCTGGAAAGAATCAGGTTTAAGGAGTTTTAAATCATACCAAGCCTCATAATCTAAGTTCAAGATTAATCATTGGCTGAAAGGAAGCTTTATTTGCAAATCACAAAAGAATTTGGTTCACAAATAATGCTATAACTCAGTTTCCATCGTGGTTATATTGCAGCAAGCAAAGTAAAAGGTTTTCAACCCAAAAGCATTATAGTTATCAGCACAGCAGAGAGCAGCAGAGTACAGCAGAGCAGACAAGCCAAAAATGTTAAGGCAACCAGCCCAATTAAAAAAGAAAGAGCAGCTTTATGGCTAAAAGTAGCAGAGCAAGCAACACAAGCAACACAGGCAACATAGGCAGCAGAGCTAGCATCAGAAAAAGCAAACTACTAGTTCCAAAGACAATTCAAAGCAAGAGTTAAAGAGGCAGCAAATAGGAATCAAAGGAAAATCACAAGCACAGAAGCAAAACCACATCCAAGCAAGCCTTTGTTCCAAAAATCACAAAAACCAGAAGCAGATAGCCATCTCAAAACCACAAACAGCAAGCTTTTGTTCATTACCAACAATAACCATTACCAACAGAAACCAGAAACCAATCTCAGAACCAAGGCAGCCACTGTTCCAAATCAAACCAAAACCAATAGACAATAAACCAAAATATAGTCAAGGCAACCTTTGTTCCAAACTAACAGAAGCCAGCAGCCAATAAACCAAGTTCCAAACCAAAGGCAACAGCCACAACCACCATAAACAAAAGCCAAAAAAACAGAACCAGAAGCCACAGTCGAACCAAAAACAACAGAAACCCTAATACTATCATCATAACCCTAACTCTTTCTTCATCACTTTCCCACCCAAAAAACTCTTTAGAGATTCGTGGTTTCAGAAATCTAAAAGTCCTGAACCGAGAAAGAAGACGAGGATAAGACAGAAAAAAGAACAATCTCACCCGAAAAGGTTTGAGCTAACGAATCCGGCCATATAGGGGTTTCGCTCCCTTATTTCCTTTCCGTTTCATCATTTGTAGCATCATCACCATCATCGGTTTCACGAGACCATTGAAGCAACCACCATTTGGGCTACGGTTTCCGTTTCTGTCCGGTAGATCCAAGGGTTTCCAGTGAGCATTTGTAAAAATAGAGAGCAGATTAGAGATGAGAGAAGAGAGACGAGTCAGAAACATAAGAAAAATGGAATTGGTCGCCCACGGAACCGCCATTAGCGATTTACGGCTGACCATAGCTTTCGGTGAGGTGTGAGAGAGAGAGTGACACGAGAGAGAGGGAGTTTATTTTCTGATTAAGTTTTGTTTTCTTTTAATTTAATTAGTGTTTTGTTTTATAATATATTAGGCTAAGTGTCTTGGTCTGGTGGTGACAAGTGTCACCACCTTGTTTTTCTGATTAAGTTTTTTTAATTAGTGTTTTTTTATATTTATTTTATCCTAAGCTAGTTGTTTTGGGCTGGTGGTGACAAGTGTCACCACCTTGTTTTTTCTGATTACCTTTATTTTATTTTTCTTTAATATTTGATAAATGTGATTCTATTATGGCCATTGGAGTGTTGTTTTGGAAAAGAAGATCAGACGCATCAGAATTGCCAGTATGCTGTGAACTCTCACTGACCAACCACACAATATTTGATGGATTTCTTCATGGACTTGGGCTTTTCTTGCTTCCAGGCCCAACGAGTTGCCGATCATACCCCCCAGAATTACTGCAATATCAGGCCCTTTCTAAACTCTTGTCTTTTAAATTATTTTATTTTTTATGCAAATAATTTAATTTTTGTGCGATGTATTAAATAATAATTAGTTCTGATAGTTTTTATTTGATAATTTATCAATTAACTATTAGTTGATTTTTTATCAAATAGAAAAAAAATATTCTAATAATTATTTAAATTTCTGATTGTATTATGTGATAATTGTTGGTTTACTTGCTTATCCAGTATTCATTCACCATTGTACACTTCGCACACAACCAACATTAAAATTAATTCGACTTTCTTTTGATTGGCTCATAAGCCAATTTCTTAAAGGGTCTCATAGTTGGGGATGGGAATGGCCATCCTCACAAGGTTGATTAAAGCCCTTGTTGCTTTAATTAATCATAACCCAAATAAACATTGGTCCATATACCAATTTTCCATGCACCAGGGTCTCATAGTTGGGGATGGGAGCACATATCCTCACGAGGTTAATTAAGTCCATATACTTAATTAATCATAACCCGACTCCATTTCTCATTTCCTCGCGCATCAAGCTTCAAAATACTTTCAGAATTAACTTGCAAACCTCGATCCAACGTCGAGTGCATTTTCAAAACTTTTTTCATAATAAAATCCAAGTTTTTAAGTCGTTGGACGCTAGGCCACTTGTTTAAAAACTTGTCCCGAATAAGCTCTTAGTCTTTAAGTCGTTGGACGCTAGACCAATTGCTTAAAGACTTCTAAATAACGTGGAACTTATTTCACCTCACTTTTTTATAAGAAAACCTTTTTGGGTGATAGTCGACTTGTCTGAGCATTAGCTCCTCGGGTTTCTAGTATTTGAATCGTAAGACGTTAGTCCTATTGTTCGGTACTTTTTCACTCACTTAAAAAATAATTCAACTCACTCAATTCCTTTTTCGCTCATATGCGACCATCAAAACTCTTTTCTTACAAAGACAGTGTAATAGCCATTTCAAATATGAATGAGGACTTAAGCTTTTCAAACAAACTAAACAAGTCCAAGTTCAAGCATTTGAAATGTCTAATGCACGATTTTTCTTATAAAATCAATACAACCAACTTAAAACATTTTTTAGAAGAACTACGGAGTTTTGACTTTCCCATTGCACAAGGGAATACGTAGGTACACGGTTTCGAAACCGTGCCAAACTCAAAATAATATTAAACAAATCCTTTTGCTTCTTTTGTATTCATAACTTAGCAATAAACTCACACAAACACGTAGAACTAAACAGGTCCCATCAAGTACGATGGATGTAAGGGGTGCTAATACCTTCCCCTTACATAACCGACTCCCGAATTCATGTTTTTGGTCACGTAGACCGCCTTATCCGCATTTGTGGGATTTTATCTATATTTTCCAGTTCTTTTTAGAACAAATAAAATTAGGTGGCGACTTCATTGTTTTTAAAACAACCGATGAAAAAACCAGTCATCACACCTTTATTCTTAGGTACTTGTTTTTTGTTTGTTTTACCTTTAAAAGGTTTGTTTGTGTATGTTTGTGCTAGTTTTGCTCTAGCTTGTTAAGTGCTTTGTGTATGAACTTTGAATGAATTTTGTTTAAATGTTTTTCTTATATTTCCTAAGATACTGAACTTATGTGTTGCATCACCTCTTCACCTTGTCTATTGACCATATTTGACTTATTGGTTTGTATGTTTGCTTAAGTTAACTCTAGGGTTGAATATCGATCTTTTCCTTTGCTAACTTTTGAGCTATTTATCGTATTAATGCATGCTAATTACTTTTGTTCTTTATATGAATATAATCTATATGTTTTCATCATTTACATCACTCTTATGTGACACTTATCACAAGCATGCTTGAACACACACATGCAGACACTTCATCACACACTTTTGGGATGCATGTTTATGTTTTCTTATGATAAGTTGTTTGTGAATTTTTATGATGATTGTGTTTATGATATCAATGTGTTCTTACCATGTTAAACACTGACTTTAATGTCTTGATATCTTTTAAAATCTCACTTCTCTTCATCTATGCACCACCATACATTGTTTGACTCTTAAATGCATTCTAGGTCAAGTTTTTGACTAGTTTTTGTACTAGTGTTGTGCATGTGCTCTTTTGAGTTTATTGTAACTTGATTGTGTTTAATATGAGTCTTGCCTCTTAATGTGTTTATTATGATCCCAATCTTATGTGACACTTAACACAAGTATGCTCAAACACACACATGCACTCACTTTTGTCTGCACTTGTATGAATTGAATGTGTTTTCCTTAAGTGATTTTTTGTGAATATTTCTTATGCATGTTTGTATGCTTTTATTGATGTATTGATGTGTTTTCTACTGTGTTGTATGTATATTTACATTGCATGGTTCATCTTTTTTCATCTTTGCTTTTTCTCGGCTTCTTTTGACTTGTAAACGCTTTCTAGGTCAAAGTTTCGACTAGTTTTTGTACTAGTGTTGTAATTGTATCCTTGTGATGTTTTCTTTGTAAATTTATTGTGAATTATTTTATATGAATTTGATAATGTAATCACTTCATCTTGACACTCTCTTTTCATGTTATGTATGTCACACACTTAGACTCACTTCACCACACACGATTGTTGGATGTTTGCGCACTCTTGTAGAATTCTTGTTCATGAATTTTTGTGGTTTTGTTTGCATGAAGTAAATGAAATATTAACATGTTAGCTACTGAATTTTATGTCATTTTACCTTTTAATTATCCCTTCATATCATCTATGCTTAAAATCTCATGCAATTTGCTTTCTGTATGCTTTTAGGACTAGTTTTGGCCTAGTTTGTGTACTAATTTTGCATTTATGTCTTCATAGTGATGTTTGATATTTATTTATGGTTTATATAAGTTTTGTATATGTATTTTGTGTCTACTGACGTCACTTCACATGACACTTTGTATGATTATTCATTCACTTGTTTCCACTTCATGTTCTTCTTCTCTTTCTTTGCACTTGTTGGTGCTTGGTTTTTGTGCTTCTGCCAAAGCATTTTGTTTGCTTCTTCCCCTCTACTCATTTGGTTTTCTAACCAAGATGATTGATTTTTTAATTTCCCCTTATGATAACTCGATTAGGTTAGTTATCAAATTTAGACATAAGGTTAAGTATCCATGCATGCCAACATTAGGTAGATAATAGGTAGTTTCCCTTGTTCATACTCATAAACTTAGGAACAACTTCGTATGATAATAATTAGGATTAGAAATAAGTCAGTTTCTCCTAGCTATTTTACTTTTATCCTTTTTGCATCCTTAAAATTAAAACCTTGTTTTGTCAAGTGCATTAAAATACCTTAACAATATGAAACTTTTTCTAAAGTAAAAGATATAAACCAATTAGTTTTAGGATGTTTCATCGTCCCATTTGCTGCTGATGTTTCGTCATCCCGTTGCTGATGTTTCGTCATCCAGCCTGTTGCTGATGTTTCGTCATCCCATCTACTGATGTTTCGTCATCCTGTCTGTAGCTGATGTTTCATCATCGTGGTTTGCTGTTTAGTCTTCTAATCTAAAAAACACAAACCAACCAAAATAAGTGAACCGAACTACGGTGCTCTGACTTTCCCATTGCACGAGGGAATACATAGGCATCCTATCACGGGGCTTAACCGAGCAACCTTTATAAATATTTTCTTTTTTTCCCTGTGTTTTCTTTCCTTTATTCCTTTCTTTATTTATTTTTGCATGCATTATACCTCACATATAGACGTAATTAGATTTTTACACCCATTAGATAGAAAGTAAAAGCGGATACTGTAGAATACTACGGGCGCGTGGGGTGCTAATCCCTTCCCCTCGTGTAACAAACTTCCTTACCTGATCTCTCAGTCGCAAGACCATGATTTCTCCGTTTCAGGTTTACTCGATGTTTACCTTTCCCTTTCAGCGGGATAAAAAATGTTCGATGGCGACTTCATTGATATATAGTTATATTCTTTGATTTTTCGGCCGATTGTTTCAAGCCTAAATGGTTTTTATTTTTATTTTTAAAAAAAGATCTTAGGCAGCGCTTTTTTAGAAAACGCTGTCTAAGGGGGCCTCTAGCAGCGCTTTCTGAAAGCGTTGTCTAAAGGGGGCCTCTAGTAGCGCTTTCTGAATAATCTTTGAACAACGCTTTTGAAAAGCATTTTCTAAGGGGAGTCCTTTAGCAGCGCTTTTCCAAAACGCTGTCTAATGTGCGCCTTAGGCAGCGCTTTTACTGTACTTTCCGTGTTTTTTAAGCGCTGCCTAAAGTTCGCTGTCTAAAGTGCTTTTTGGCGTAGTGTTTTGTTTAACATTTGAAAATCTCGTGTTTTTGAATCTCAAGATTAAATATTGTTAAAATAATATATTTATTGTACAGTTTACTAATTTATTGTCGTGAGTTGTTGAATTTTTTTCTATTAAATTTGTTAAAAATAATAAATAAAAATTTATGTTTATAGATATCCACAGAAATCGTGGGGACGGATATGAGGGACAAAATCCTCCCGTAACAGAGACCCAGTACAGAGATGGAAAGTAAATTCGAGAACGAGAATTAATATGGAAATGTATCTCCGCCTCTGCCCCGTCCCATTTACTTCCCTACTTTGACCTTAAACACAAATGTTTAAATTTTACACATAAAACTATCGTTAACAGAATGATCTTTCGAATAGAATGAGTTTAGAAATTAGAGTTATTTATTTTGTAGTGGTTGTCAACCTACAATATTTTGCAAGTAAAAGAAAGATAATTTTTGTAGTGGTTGTGAACATTTGGACTAGCACGAAACCTAATTAAAAAATGAAATTTCCAGGTACACCAAACAAATTATTATAAAGATAATTAGTCAATAAATAATAATGTGTTAAAATATAAATATTGATAATTAGAATAACTGTATCAGTTTACTACAAACTCCAAACCTCTATATATATCTATAATAATCAAAAGAATCAACGAATTTTTGCACAAATAATTCAAAGAATACAAGTGTCAACAAAATGTTACTCCAAAAATGTAAAAGTCGATCAAAACAAAGAAAGTGGAATTGGTGTTAAAGGTGACTTCATTCCATGCATCAAGTCATCATTCTCTAGAGGCGTCAAATTCAAGTCAAATCCCATAACTCTCTTACTATTCGATCTCTTCAAAACTGGAATCTTGGCAATTATTTCATTGATAGATGAAAACCCTTCACTCATAACAGCTCTATGTTTTCTCATGTGTCCTCCCAATGCTTGACCCAAAGAAAATCCCATACCACAAATAGAACACTCATGCATTTTGGGTTTGTTCCATAGACTAAGAGACTTAGCTTGTTCTTTAAGCTCTTCTCCTTCAGCTAGCTTCATTCTCTTGTGACTCGCTCTATGGCCTCCGAGTGCTTGAAAAGATGAGAATTTTTTGTTGCATGTTTTGCATTCATATACCCCGTTTTCAAAGATTTTCTGTTGTTGTGGACGAGAAAGTAACATTAAGCAGTTTGCTAAATCTATGTTGTTTGTTGTTCCTTCGTTGTTTCTTTGTCTCTTCATTGACATCACGGAAAAGAAAATTGGTGTTTTTGTTTGAACTTTGAGTGTGATGAAAGATTATGTTGTGTTTTGTTGTGCGATGATATTGAATATTGAATGGTTTGGAAGAAGTGAACGTGTGAATTTAGTTATTTATAGGCTTTGTTGGAGTTGGAGACAAGTCAAGAAAACGTGTGAATGATTGTGTGTGGACTTTGTTTTTTGTTGAAATACCGAGGAAAATCAAATTGTGGAAGCAATAAGATAAAGACGTAAATACCCTTAATGGTTAAGTTGATAGTATTGCATTAAGGTTTGTCTAGTTTTGGTATTTCAAATATTTAGTCAACGTGATGATGCTTAGCCACTACGTTAATTGGACCGTGTTAAGGAAAGAAGCAAGTGATGGGACAGAAACTTCGATGTAGTTTCTTTATTTGGAGATTTCTAGGTTGCTTCTTCAAGTTGAAGTGAAACAAAAATTGGATACGAACAAGTACTGAACAACGTTGTTAGTGTAACATAACTGCTTGGTCTGCTAGTTTAGTTGAATTGTTATATTTTATGTGTTCCCAACTGGGTTGGTTGTCGATAGAAGAAAATAACCATCTGAAAAGTTTTGGGTATGTTTTCAAACGGAGATGGTTTGAACGGCGGCGATTATGGAGTCACACAGAGTCAATTACATGATCAACAGATGAAGGTTCATGGTAGTTTAGTAAAATGGTAATGGAAATTTCAACTATTTTTCTCTACGGTAGTTCCAAGAATCTAATCTACTCTCATATTGACTAACTCAATTCACTATTTCACATATATTAAAATGTATAAAATCAAGAAAGTGAGTAATATTTTTTCAATATTATCCTTAATTATATATTAGAAATGATAATAGAAATGATAAAAGTGTAAATAAATTAGAGGGTAGAATTTAAAAAATTGTATTAAAAATTGAAATAAATTATTCATTTTAGAATACTATTTTATTTTAAATGAGACACTTATTATAGAACGGAGAAAATAATGTACAAGTCTAGAACTTTTAGTATTTCTAAGCGGATGGGAAATAAATAGAGAAAAATAGATATACTACATCGACAATGTAAAATAATTTTATATTGTCAACCAATCACCACCATATTAAATGATAAATCACATTTAAAATTTAAAATTAATTTAATGATTTAACAATTAGTTGGTATTTTATTAGATGACAGTGTAAAACTAGTTTACATGCATATCCATTACAGATTACATGAAATTTGTTTGAGTTTCTCTAATAGATCATAGTTGGCCACTAACTTTACTAGTTCCCTTCACATAAGTAATTATATGTTAATTGATTCAATTCACATATGTAAAACGATCCAGATTTGGAATTGCTACATTATGTTATACCCCAATTTATATCCCTAAAATCTTTCATCATGTCATACTATCGCATTGCACCAAGATCACAAGCTAGGGTTGGTTTTTTCTCCTATCCTTAAGTTTGCTCTTATGGGGATCACCAAGCACCTTGTTTGTGTATATTTTGAACATGTACATCTTGTATTGATTGACATTTAGCTAACATCAAGATATGTGCATCTTTTGCTCTTTGGATATTGTGTTATAGGTGATGACACAAGAGTATTCCTCAAGAAGATTCACAGGTTCATGTATTTATTTCCATGCCTTCTTTAACAAGTCTCATGGAGGGATAAGATTCATCATGTGGTATGCCTCAAGATGTCATCATTGACAGGTCTAATGAGTTTCATCATGTTTTAACTTGCAAAAGAAGTTCAAAAGATGCAAAGTTGATTCAAGTGTGTTGACCTAATTTGGACAAGTCCTTGATTTTTTATCACAAATTCATAACTCCCTAAATTCTCAATGTTTTGGATTGGTTCTCTTTGCTATGGGTTCTTATTATCATCTACAACAATTTCTCCTCATGTGACAAGACTCAATTGTGTAAGAAAATCATCAAAAGTTGAAGGAGTTTCCAACTTATGATTGATGCTCATTGAGCTAGGGTTTTGGACTTCTAAGGACCATATATTGTTTGTCTTTTGAGATTTTGATTTATTCTAAGGCCATGATTCTCTTAAAAGGGTCCTTAACAGGTCTCTTCAAGAGTTCAAGACTATTTTTTAATGGAAGATCACTAATGATTGGAAAAGATTACAAGTCCTCTAGAATGGTCATCAATTTCTCTCGTGTGACTTCAAGAGATCATAACTTGGCCATCTTTTATCTCTTTGAGCTCATTATTTTTTCACAATGAACTTAAAGATGTGTACTACAACTTAGTTCAATTGGCAAGACTTGAAAATGCTTTAAAAAATCATTAATTGGTTCAAAAGATTATAGGTCTTTTGTGAATTTCTACATTTTTATCATCATCTTCAAAGGATCATAACTTGATCAATTTTTATCACCTTGAGTCCATTATTTTTGCACAATATATGATCCTAAGGATGTGAAATTTAACTCCATTTATGGTGCAAGGATTGAAAATGTTTGGAAGATACCTTAAGAGTTCAAAATATTATAGGTCATTGTTGGTTCTACTGATTGGCAACAATTTTGGTAAAACATTCGGCCGAGAAATATCTTGAAATTTACTGAAGCAGCAGATGTCACAGCAAATGTCCTGACATGTGCAACTTGTAACACCCCAATATTACCCAAAGTTTAATATGCAACAATCAGAGTAATTTAAAAATTTCATAATTTAATACTGAGGCATCACACCATCAAAAATAACTCACTTTAAACAGTTTGCTTTAAAGTTTAACTCTCAGATACATAGCATCGCAGGAAGACATAAATTGATTCATAAAAATAGAATATCTCGTTTATTAAACTTCCTCATCAAAACCATGTTCATATAAATTATGGTTCTTAATCCACAAAAAGGAAACGGCAAAAGAACAACAACAAGGACAACATAAATATTCCCCCCGAGTGCTACGTATCAGAGCGACACCGACTCGACTAACAGCAGCTAAAAACTCCGTCTTCATAACCTGCACGTTACCAATATAAAGGTAACGGCGAAACAAGTAAAGGGTGAGATAATCCAAAACATATAGTTAAAGGCATGATAAAATATAAATATATATATAGTTTTGGAATTATAAAGGGTATAGATTAGTAAGTGTAATTCCAACACATAATCAAAACTCATTTACTTTACTCGTCATCCTAATGTGTATAATCTACACTATATCACCATAACCTCATCGACATAAAACGTCGCAACAACACATAACCCTCCGTCACCACAAAATCGTCACGAACTAATACATCACTAATTAACACGGTAGTCTTAAACAACAACATCAACCAACAACATTAAACAATGCTAGTGGTATAAGCAACATAAACAAATCATCACAAATTGGCTAAAGCCCATCTTCGCTTTTGGCATAAATCCCATCTTCGCTTTTGGCATAAAGCCCATCATCTCAAACATCATCTCAAACATCATCACATCATATATCATCGCAATTCAATATCATCCATCAATCAACAAAAACCCAACGCCAAACAACTCAAACATAAACATAACCGACTCCATGAGACACGACTATGTTATGCATGTGGTACCCATCGCTTTGTCCGTAATTAGGGACACTTGGCATAAAGTCGATCTTCGCTCGGCATAAAAGCCATCATCGCTTGGCATAAAAGCCTCTTCGCTTGGCATAAAATCCCTCTTCGCTTATGCAATGTATGTGACTCGACAATAAAACAACACAACACAAACACACCATCATCGCTCGCCAAAATTGGCATAAAGCCCACATCGCTATAATTTATCCACATCAAGATAAGTATATCATCGCATCATATTTGCATTATGCAAAACATCACTTAATAATTCATCATCATCAATATCATGCATTCACAAATCGGAAGCATTTATTAACAACACCAATATAAGCATCATGTACAAAGACATATATCGTCACATCGCATAATAACAAGTATTTATTAAATAATACACCGTCGCAAATCTTACGTTTATTCACACCGCATCATTATTAATTACTTCACTAAATTCCAAAAACAGGAAAATAGTCAAACTCCTATATCGTCGCGAGAGTAATTCTTAATAACCGGTATTAATCATAATCATCAACATCGAAATCGGGTAGTTCATATATGTCTTAAATTGACTAAAACACCATTCGGTTCAATTTACCGTAAATTGGCCTATTTTGGGTCATCTCGTAAAAACTCGCAACTTTTAAAAACTAACCTCACCACTAAGCTCTACACGTCAAACTTAGCTAGCACGTCAATTTTCGTTGAATTCGGAGCAACTTGCTCCGTCGTCGAATTTACCGAAATCGGAAAGTCGGAACACAATCGGGTTCCAAAGGAAACGCGAAAAATCAGAATTTTTAAGGTTACAGATGCATCAACACGGGCCCCCGTGTGCATCAACACGGCCCGTGTTAAAAAGCCATCAGAACGTGCAAAAATCACCCAAGACAGTGAATCAACACGGGCACCCGTGTTGATCAACACTGCCCGTGTTGATTGGCCTGCACTAGCCAAAATTCCAATACCAGAGGGAAACACGGCCGTGTTAATCAACACGGCCCGTGTTGATGGACCTGCGTGAAAACTTCATCTTTTGAGTTTTTCTCATTCTTCTACCATGGTTTTCTTTCCCATTTCAACACTCTTAATTCTACAAGCTAGCACCTAATACATCCACAAACCATACTCCTAATCCAACTCTTCTAAACCATTCCAACAATCAACCAACAAAACCCACAAATCAACCTATCCATTTTCCCCCTAAATCCAAAACATAAACATCAAAACCTAACAATATGAGATGGAGAATCAAACCCCTTACCTCAAGATATTGGATGATCCAAGATGATTCTTACAAAGCTCAACCTACAAGCTAGCTCATGATCTTCCTCCTCTTCCCCTCTTGCTCTTCTTCTCAAAACCCTTTCTTTTCCTCCATGTTTCTATTCTTGGCTTCTTTTTCAAATGGGAAGAAAATGAGGAAATGTGGTTTTATAACTATGTTTGCTTACTAGCTCCCCCTCTTGCCCTTGTTTGGCTTTGGTATGTTGAATGGAAAGAAAATAAGGAAAGTGTTTGGATGGAAAGAAAATGAGGAAAGTGGTTTTGTAATAACCTTACTAGTAAACTAAGGTGTAAACCCAATCCTTCCCAATTAATCCTCACACTCCTAATTTATTAATATAATTAATTCAATCAATTAAAATAATTCCGGGGAATTAAATATCGGATCCGAATAATATTTTACCGAACCGAACACAACGTCGCCAGATAAATTAATTAATATGAATATTCTCGTCGCAAGATAAATATCGATCGGTAATTTGAAAGTATTAATATAATATAATATTAATTAAAAACGGGTGTTACAACTCTCCCCCACTTATAAACTTTTCGTCCTCGAAAATTTCAACCAAAACGAACAATACGGGACATGCCTACGCATTCGTCCATTCAATTCTCGCGTCAATTAAACAATATATAAAATACACCAAACACAAGGGCATCTCCCTAACCACAACGTTCAAATAAGAACAACCATGCCGAGATGCAAAGACCAAACAATGCACTCGGAAACCAAATAACACTCAACAACCAGACAAATCGCAGACACACCGGTTCACTCGAGACCCAAACAAATAAGATCGGTACTATTCTAACGCCTCAACTATAGAATTAGTCATACACTCGAACCGACACCTCGGAAATGAGTCACCAAAGATAAGAACATAAAGTCCTACAACACAACACCGACACCATCGCTAAATCGAAAACAACAAAATGGTTATGCAAACCAAAACTGAAACAATCATAAAAGGATAAAACCACGCGTGCTACACAAACATGAAAAGATGCCTTCATACATGCATAAGTATGAACTCAAGAATTACACTTGCAGTTACCACTCTCATTCCAGCCAATCACAAGGTCACATCATCCTTGTAGATTACCAACGTACCACCCTTGAACGATAACAAGTTACCCAAACATAACTGAACTGCGATACACTACTCATCCTAGGGCTTATACAGACGACTTGCGACTATAACTCACTAGCCCAAAACCAACAATCTCGCATACTCGTTAATCAATTCAATGCTCGATATCTAAACCATGTTGCTTCACTTCTATGCATAAGATGCCAACCGTAAAACAACTTGGTTAATCCTCAACTTTACAACCACTCAAAATGGATACGTTCAAAGCGTACACCCATCAAGACACCTCGCAACATCAGCTTCATCAACTCGAAGAATCACTCTCTCATTCTCGATTGATCAACGTCCATTGGTCCTCTTAAATACACAACATAGTTTGACCTCTTCAAATACTGTCCAAATATTTCACTTGTGAAACTTCGACGTATACACTTGACTTCAACGAAGTCGTCCCTTATAACAATTCAATTCCTAAAGTATATATAAGTAATCACTATCTTCGCACCGTCGCAACGATCAATACACAGGTTTCTTATTCGAACCACCTTCGTAATTCTCAATCCTTCAAAGTGGTAACTTAGACCAAAACACTTTATCAAGAACTCAACCCATCAACGTCGTCTCATACTCCTGACTTACAACACAGGTTGGACTTAGAACCATAACATCAATTTCTATGGAATTCAATCATGAACACCGTCGCGACCGACTTTAGTCACAAACAGAACATCCTCCTTTATAAAACATCAATCATCTTAAGGTATCTGTGGCTACCAACCCGTCACAAAATTCTTTACCGTCAAGACTTATCTTAGTCGTAATCTAATAATCCACCGCGACCATTAGTATCCAACAAAATCCATATGTTAGTAGTGAACAAATCCTTAATAACCTTCTGGACTTAATCTCAACAATTGTTCCAAAACAAACATGCAACATTCTTCAATATAACAAATCCCAAATCAGATATTCTTGGTTATCCTGCGACATCAGCTTACTGAACTCAACACCAGACGAAATCTTTCTATAGATCACACTTAAACTTGAATTATCTTCAACAATTCCAATCTCCTCGTCGCTAACATCTGCACCTATAAGGTTCCAACGAGCACAACCGCATCAACCTCTAACTCGCACGTCCGACAATTTTTCCTTATGAAAATCAAATCGTTCCAAGGTAGTAATACACTTTTCCAACTCTATGTCAAAATACATCTTAAGTCCAAAATGAAATATCACCATACGCCGCACAAGGTTCTCTAGTAAAAAACAAGACTAAAATCAAAGCATTCGCTAACCTTTCCACTGGCTCAAACAAATTCGCTTCCCATTGCGAAGTCCAAATAACGACTCAATCATCTCATGTCAAAGTACTCACAATCAAAACCAACTTATAAAAAGATCTTCCGTCAAACTCACAAATTAACCATCCAAAACAAAGGAACTTCTAAGCTATGAAATAACCCCTTGAAGTCTTCTACAAGATACAAAATAAATCTTCGCGGAACCGTCCAAAATATCACCGTCTAAGTCGCTTACATAAGGCACTCATGTCCAACAGTTCAAAACTTTATCCTTAGAATACTCGACATGCACCGATCTAATTTCACTACTGATACCGCAACGCTCGGATGCTTGACACAATCCCTTGACTTGATGTGAACCAATTAATATCCATAAATACTAAATAACTCTTACAGCTACTCATGAGAGTACTGTCCGAACATCTCAAAATCATACCTGACGCATTATTCACACTAATGACATCAGCAATACTCGCCAGGGACCATACACTATCTTGAAAAGCATAGTCTAAACATCTTCAGCTCTCACACTAACTCGTAGACAACCAGACTTCGCATCGATCTCACTAAACGCAAAAATTCCAAATGACTGATTCATCCAATTGTCAATCCTTGGAAGTAGATACTTGCCCTCAATATCCACTTCGTTCCTTGACTACAAACAACACACCAACTCGGGTAACCTTTGCTCTTCTCGAACAACACAACGGTAGCTCTCCACGGTGACCCGCTTGAATAAACAACTCTGCTCAACCAATCCTCAAGTTGACTCTTCAACTCTAATTCAGAAGCAAACATCCCTTAAGGATACCTCGACTCACAACTAATTCCGGAAACTCAATCCATCAAACTTCACCTCGCACTACATTGGTAATTCACCCACATCTTTACAAAAGGCTTCGGAAGAATCACAACAAGAAGCTCGCTTGCCAAAATCTTGTTTCTCATCCAAATCCAAATTCGCTCACAACTCAAGTAACCATGCACCTCCTTGTGCAAACACATCTGCTTCATACACTATCAAGCTGGCAAGACAAATTTATCCCAACCAACACAATTCCCGACTACTATCAACAAGAGATTAAGGATGATCAGTCCCTCAATTTGTCAATAGACAGTCGACAATCATGATGGTGACATAAACCATCTCTACCAAACTACAACAGCGTCTTCAAACTTACACTTCAAGTTACCGAAGCGTAACACTGCTTGAGGCTCCATCCTAAGCCACAAGCGCCACCAAGAAGTAAAACTTCTCCCCCACTTGTTTCAAACTCATCTCTGCAGACAAACAATTTGAAACAAACAAGTACCGACAGTGTTTCACACACATGTCGCATACAACAGGATTAAACACACTAATAACTTGGTCGACAGACCGACCTGCTCTGATACCACTAATGTAACACCCCAATATTACCCAAAGTTTAATATGCAACAATCAGAGTAATTTAAAAATTTCATAATTTAATACTGAGGCATCACACCATCAAAAATAACTCACTTTAAACAGTTTGCTTTAAAGTTTAACTCTCAGATACATAGCATCGCAGGAAGACATAAATTGATTCATAAAAATAGAATATCTCGTTTATTAAACTTCCTCATCAAAACCATGTTCATATAAATTATGGTTCTTAATCCACAAAAAGGAAACGGCAAAAGAACAACAACAAGGACAACATAAATATTCCCCCCGAGTGCTACGTATCAGAGCGACACCGACTCGACTAACAGCAGCTAAAAACTCCGTCTTCATAACCTGCACGTTACCAATATAAAGGTAACGGCGAAACAAGTAAAGGGTGAGATAATCCAAAACATATAGTTAAAGGCATGATAAAATATAAATATATATATAGTTTTGGAATTATAAAGGGTATAGATTAGTAAGTGTAATTCCAACACATAATCAAAACTCATTTACTTTACTCGTCATCCTAATGTGTATAATCTACACTATATCACCATAACCTCATCGACATAAAACGTCGCAACAACACATAACCCTCCGTCACCACAAAATCGTCACGAACTAATACATCACTAATTAACACGGTAGTCTTAAACAACAACATCAACCAACAACATTAAACAATGCTAGTGGTATAAGCAACATAAACAAATCATCACAAATTGGCTAAAGCCCATTTTCGCTTTTGGCATAAATCTCATCTTCGCTTTTGGCATAAAGCCCATCATCACAACATCATCTCAAACATCATCACATCATATATCATCGCAATTCAATATCATCCATCAATCAACAAAAACCCAACGCCAAACAACTCAAACATAAACATAACCGACTCCATGAGACACGACTATGTTATGCATGTGGTACCCATCGCTTTGTCCGTAATTAGGGACACTTGGCATAAAGCCGATCTTCGCTCGGCATAAAAGCCATCATCGCTGGCATAAAAGCCTCTTCGCATAAAAGCCCTTCGCTTATGCAATGTATGTGACTCGACAATAAAACAACACAACACAAACACACCATCATCGCTCGCCAAAATTGGCATAAAGCCCACATCGCTATAATTTATCCACATCAAGATAAGTATATCATCGCATCATATTTGCATTATGCAAAACATCACTTAATAATTCATCATCATCAATATCATGCATTCACAAATCGGAAGCATTTATTAACAACACCAATATAAGCATCATGTACAAAGACATATATCGTCACATCGCATAATAACAAGTATTTATTAAATAATACACCGTCGCAAATCTTACGTTTATTCACACCGCATCATTATTAATTACTTCACTAAATTCCAAAAACAGGAAAATAGTCAAACTCCTATATCGTCGCGAGAGTAATTCTTAATAACCGGTATTAATCATAATCATCAACATCGAAATCGGGTAGTTCATATATGTCTTAAATTGACTAAAACACCATTCGGTTCAATTTACCGTAAATTGGCCTATTTTGGGTCATCTCGTAAAAACTCGCAACTTCTAAAAACTAACCTCACCACTAAGCTCTACACGTCAAACTTAGCTAGCACGTCAATTTTCGTTGAATTCGGAGCAACTTGCTCCGTCGTCGAATTTACCGAAATCGGAAAGTCGGAACACAATTGGGTTCCAAAGGAAACGCGAAAAATCAGAATTTTTAAGGTTACAGATGCATCAACACGGGCCCCCGTGTGCATCAACACGGCCCGTGTTAAAAAGCCATCAGAACGTGCAAAAATCACCCAAGACAGTGAATCAACACGGGTGAAGCAACTCGATTTTCAAAAATCATTTAAAATGAATTTTCAAAAACAATGAAATCGCCACCTAATTTTATTTGTTCTAGAAAGAACGGGGAAATATAGATAAAACCCACAAAAATTGGATAAGGCGGTCTACAAGACCAAAAGATGGATTCGGGAGTCGGTTACGCAAGGGGAAGGTATTAGCACCCCTTACGTCCATCGTACTCGATGGGACCCATTTAGTTCGAAATGTGTTTGTGTGTGTGTAATCGCTAATTTCTAAATTATGAATAAGAAAGAATAAAACGGGATTTGTTTGTTATTATTTTGAGTTTGACACGGTTTCGAAACCGCGTGCCTACGTATTCCCTTGTGCAATGGGAAAGTCAAAACTCCGTAGTTCTGGTTGAAAATGTCTTGGATTGGTTGTGTTGATTTTAATTGAAATGTTTTTGATGACCGCGTATGAGCGAAAAAGGAATTTGAATGAGTTGAATTGATTTTAGTTGTGGATGACAAGTACCAAAACGTCGGGATATCCTCTAACGAATTCGGTACTCGAGATTGGTGATTGAGGTCAACCAATCTTCTCTCATCCAAAATCTTTATTATGAAAAGAAGTGAGGTGAAACAAAGTTCACTTTTATTAAGTGTTATGGAATAAAGTATTTAAGTCATTGGGTTACCCTCTAATGGCCCAAATACTTTACATTTTAATTAAATCGTCGGGCGAACCTCTAACAATTTAATTAAGTTCCATATCACTAAGTTTTTTGTTTTTGTAGAAAAAATTGATTTTTGAAAACAAATTCAATTAATTAATTTAATTTGAAAGTGTTTTAAATGTTCGAGTGTATGGAATAAAGTATTCGAGTCATTGGGTTTCCCTCTAATGGCTCAAATAATTTACATTTTAATTAAATTGTTGGGCGAACCTCTAACAATTTAATTAAGTACCATAACACTATGTCGAAAATTGCGGCGTTGGACGTAGAGAAATGGTATTTCGGGTTATGGTTAACCAAGTATATGGACTTGATTGACCATGAGACCCTGGTGCATGGTGATTGGTATATGGACCAATTATTTTTCGGGTTATGATTAATCAAGGCAACGAGGGCCTTAATTAACCTCGTGAGGATGGCCATGCCCATCCCCAACCATGAGACCCTTAGAGAATTTGGTATGGGTAACCAAAAATAAGAGAGCGGAGGCGTTGTTGATTTTATATTAATTTGAGAGTGAGTGTACGATCGTGAAATAAATGGGCAATCGGATAATGTAATAGCGGATAAATAAAGAAAATAAATTAACACACAATACAATATCGGAATTTAAATAATTATTAGTATAGATATTCTTTTACTTGATGAAGAATCAATTAACAATTTAATTGGTAATTCAACAAATAAAAAACTACCATATGCCAAAATATTATTTAATACATCATTATATAATAAAAAAAACTTGCACAATATTAACTTTAAAGAGAAAAGTTGAGAAATGGGCCGATTGAAGCTTTAAATAAACAAAGAAATCTGAGTCCAAGCCCAAAACAATGCTGGATCTTGTGTAGAAGCTCCACGAGGCATGCTGTGGTCCACCATTCGGATCGCTTGATCCGACTTCAACAGATCCGATGGCTTTGATGCAAGAGGGTGCAAAATAGACACAATACACATACACACACCAGATTTTGAAATAAACCACACAGGTGGTGACAAGTGTCACCACCTAAACTAACCCACATGGCCAAACATTCTTACAACTAATATCCTCCTAAATTCATTTTTGTACCATAAATTATGAAAAATAAATAAAACTAAATCTGATTAAATAAAGTAAAAAAAGCAAAAAAACTAATACTAATAACATGAAAAAAAAAGTTTTATTTTATTAATTAAAAAAAACAACTCAGTTTTTATATAAAAAATCTAAATCCTTTTATTATAAGTTAAATAATATATAAAAACAAAAACTAAATCCTAATCACAAACTAATACTAATCTGAAACAAATTATTATAACTTAGTTAAATAAATAAAACACAAACTAATACTAATAAATACTAATATTAAAAATAAAAAAACAAAGATTAATTTTATAAAATAAAAATCTAATCCTAAGTGAATATTAATACTAACTTAACCCATTTTAACAAAACAAAAGATCAGTTTTAACAAACCCTTTCATCCTCACAAAACCTCTCTCACGATCTCACCATTCTCATCATCTTTCTCGCCGCTGTTCACACGATCCGGACATGGCCGCCGTCCTCGTTTCGCTCGCGATCTCTCTCGTCTGTGACCGCGATCGCCTCTCACTCGAACTCTCGATCTGTTATCGCTGTCCCACGATCCTCACTGCTATCTCGCCGATCTCTAATCTCTCTCTTACTCGAACTCGCGATTCAAACGGGAACTCATCTCTCTCTCTCAAACTCGTTACTGTTCTGTCGATCTGTTATGATTTTATCGATTTCTTAAAGTTTTGTTTTGATTCTCACAGGAACCGAAAAATGGAAAGGGGAAAAGATGAACCCTAACTGCTATGCATGATGGTGATGGTACTCAGGGGGTTTACGGTTAACGGAAACGCGATGATGAAAAGAAAAAGGAAAGTTGATTCTGAAGTCTACACGGCGGCGGACGGCGGTGTAAACCGCAACCCCGGTGAGACCCTTCCGTTTACCTTATGCCTTGCTTTCGTTGCCTCGCTATATTTTTCTGAAGGATTCTCTTGTCTGGAAAATGATGAGTTTTCAATATTATTCTGGGTTTTTGGCTTATTGAATCTCAGTTTGGTTTTGGCTTGATAGTATGTTGTTCTGTGTTTTGGCTGATGGTGTTTAGTATGCGGCTAGGGTTTGGTTGATGAAATTCGGCTAGGGTTTTTGAACAGTTCCTCTATGTTATAACTTCAATGCCTTTATACTGTCAGTGTTTAGGGTTTTTCTTACTCTGAAAAATGTTTTGAAAAACAAAGGCTGTCTGGGAAAAACGAAATGGGCTTTTGGTATTTGTTTTGGGCTCCTGATTTCTGACTTTTCTGGCTGTTTTGATGCTGTTTAATTGCCATCAATTCTGATATTTGGCTGTTTGATGCTATACTTTCTGATATGTTGGCTGTTAGTAATATTGTTTATGGTAAATCTTGCCCAAACTGTGTACACTTGCTGCCCTGCATAAATCCACAGTACTGTCATGCCAAAATTGCTTTTCAAAACTGCTTTTCCTCATCTTCTTTCCACACCTCCTATTGTGAACCAAGGGTACACCCTTGTGGATTTGCAATAGCGAGTTTATGGCCGATGATTTGCTATGAGGCCTCGGTTTTGAATGATCGAAACCTTTGCACAACCTGATTCCTGAAAGAAAACCCTAATGATGATTTGAAAAAATGCGTATCCCTTGTATTATTATTGCTGCCGTTTTAAATTGCTAACCACATTTCTTTGTTTTGTTACATGAACATGAGCAACGGATTGATGAAAGCAAAGTGGCGAGGACGAACCCTAGTGAAGCCTTGGCACAACAATCAAACATGGATAAAGGCAAGCTTGGAGGAATCGATGGGAAAGCTTGAAGATGAAGTCAATAACACAATCATGAAGACTTACCGCTTGAAAAATCCACATATCGTTTTTTTAGAAAATACTTGCATTGTAGAAACTTTGTAGCTTGTATTTCAAGATAGGATGAATTGTAGCATATGTATCTAGATTTAGTTTGTTCTTGTATTCTTGTACAATAAAGCTTTGGAGAAATGTGAAAACTCTTGAATTCTTCATAAATGCAAAATTTGAGAACTATGTATCAACAAGAGCCTTTAGCTTTAGATCTTTAAATACTACCAATGTGATTTTCAAACATTGTAGCAATTGTACATGGAAGTTAAAAATTCATGCCGAACCAAACATTCCAACAAATTTGTCATGAACCAAAATTACTTTGGTTAGAACGAAACTAAGTCGAAATGTTAATTTAAAATATGCGCCTAAATCCAAATCAAACCACAATTCCAATCCGTATTCATGAATCAAACGCGTAGTAACGTGATTGTTGCACTTTATATTCTTGAGAAAAAATGCCATGTATGATCTTGATTTATGTTCTAAGGAAAGAATGAGGTCTTAAAAGAACTTATGAATGGAATTTGAATATGTATTCAACTTCTAAATCCTCCTTCGCACTCAATAATGCACTTTACGAAAGCCTTGAATTTGTGATCAAAAATCCCGGAATCCAAGTTACCTCGAAATTAAATTAATCCCATTTGAATTTTCCGGCCACGAAGTTTCCATTTTTATCCGTTCTTGTAGAAATTCGGAGCCTCTTGCTTCTTGAGACAAGAATTGAAGCTCCAAGTTTCAAAATGAAATTCTTGATCAAAAACCTCAGTCAACTTGTCGTTTTCATGATTCTTTTAAGAGTTGAGCAATAGATTCCTCTTGAAATTAATGGAATTATTACCGCGTTTCCAAATCGAACCATTTTCAGTAGTGGAGTAAAATTCGGAACCAAACGAATTCCAAAAGGAAACTTCTAGTCTTTTCATAGAATGCCCTGAATCTTGTGAGCGATGAACGTGACAGGAAAAGATCTCAACATGCGGCAGTTTGACGTTCGTAAATCTTGTAAACAAGTCCTCTGGATGAATATCTTCACATACACCCACTATTGCCAAGAGCGAACAAAGTCGACGAGCAAGCCGAATGCACTAGAACTTGAATCGTTGACCAACACTCGGATAAACATAAGCCACCCTCTTACATCCTGAACCAAGAACTCGAAACAACAGCAAAACCCAAACTTGCGATGAACTGATCTCCTGAATCATGAGGCAATGACATTCAAGATATCCAGACTTCTGTAGCTCCAATCAAAGAACAGACCATTCATTTCAACAACCGAACACCAAGCCCTGAAACCCGATAGATATGAACGGATAAGATTTAACATTAAACCTCATCGTTTTCAAATATCCCCAAATTGGTCGAAAACACCACGCCTTTTCTGCTCAACAGAGAAATCTTTGGGAATCAACTCCAATCCGTAACCATAAACCCAGTGATATGAATGCATGTGAGTGTCATGATAAACGCAAAGCCTAAACCAGATAAGATTGATATAGGAGGGTAAATTTTGGGGTGCAACAGTTGCCCCTATTTAATCGTCTTAAACCTGAAAGTGAAATTGGCGCTAGCCTTTTGAACTTTCAAGGTAGAAGAAGATTAAATACTCAAAGAACCCAAAAATTTGCGCTCCGAAGAACAAGTATAAATGTTTATGTTTTTTTTCGGATTTTCAAAATTTTTTGATAATTTTTATTTTTCTATATTTCTTTGATTTTTTTTTTGACAGTTTCGGTACATTGAGAAAACGAATGCGCTTGAATAAGCGACTTCGCAGATTAGAAATGAAAACTGATAGATCTTTGAAACGAGCATACTTCAATAAGTTGCTTCGCAGATCAAAATGAAACCAATCAGACCTTTGGAACGAGCATACTTCAATAAGTTGCTTCGCAGATCAGAAAGGTAAGAACTCATAGATCTTTGGAACGAGCATACTTCAATAAGTTGCATCGCAGATCAAAATGAGAACAAACAGATCTTTGGAACGTGCATACTTTAATAAGTTGCATCGCAGATCAAAAACGAAACCAATCAGACCTTTGGAACGAGCATACTTCAATAAGTTGCTTCGCAGATCAGAAAGGTAAGAACTCATAGATCTTTGGAACGCGCATACTTCAATAAGTTGCATCGCAGATCAAAAATGAGAACAAGCAGATCTTTGGAACGCGCATACTTCAATAAGTTGCTTCGCAGATCAGAAAGGTAAGAACTCATAGATCTTTGGAACGCGCATACTTCAATAAGTTGCATCGCAGATCAAAAATGAGAACAGTAGATCTTTGGAACGCATACTTCAATAAGTTGCATCGCAGATCAAAAACGAAACCCATGCACTTTGGAACGAGCATACTTCAATAAGTTGCTTCGCAGATCAGAAAGGTAAGAACTCATAGATCTTTGGAACGCGCATACTTCAATAAGTTGCTTCGCAGATCAAAAATGAGAACAAACGGGAGTATATGTCAGGTAAGGATATTAGACATACACTGGAAAGAGACCGACCGAAGACGACTCTAACAAAGGTTTCGAAATATACATGCCCGGTAAGGATATTGGACACATAAGGATCGAATATACATGTTCGGTAAGGATATTGAACACATATAGGGAGCATATGTCAGGTAAGGATATTAGACATACGCAAGAATGAGACCGACTGGAGCAGACTCACTGGGGGAAAGATATATGGAATGGTAAAATCGTCGATCGAAGACGAATTCACGGGGAAAGAGGCCAAACAAAAGGGACTCTAGCAAGGATTGCCAAACTATGTTGGACTTTAAAAGGTTGCAAATGTGCAAGAAATACAATATTCCTCAGGCCAAAGGCGGGGTGTAATTCTTCAAGAGTGGCAATTATATGAATTACCACACACCAAGTATGGGTACTCAAACAATTGAGAAGCAAGAAAGGTTAGACACCAACTTACTCGCACTCTAACGAGAGGCGAACACGGTAAGATACCAAGAATAAAATTTGCAAAAGTAAGACGCTTGGTAATTGAATTGAATCAATAATGTGAGAGACCACAGGTCAAAATGCAGATGACAACAACAAGAAGAATTTCTTGAGGGAACTCTGACTGGGAATACCACTTGGGGATTCTTATTGAATGATCTTCGGAGACGCAAAAGGTACTCGATAATGACTTTAATCTGGCTTATGCTTAGATGCATGTTTGAGATTATTATTTTTTAGCGTAATGCTCCATATCAATGGAAACGCTACGCATTTTTGAGGATGCTATGTAATGCAATGATGCATGTTTTGACGTTTTGTCTAGGAATAAAGGCAATTGTGAGCTGCCGAGGGAACATCAACCCTCCAAGAATTGAATACAATCATCTGGTCTTCATCAAAGAGATGATAGTCTGGACCCTGGCAGGGGGATTGCAGAGTAGAAGTAACATCTTTCAATGATTAGCATCATTGGGGAGGTAACTCTTGGAGATCAACATTCATCTGGGATGATGATCTTGTTGCGTAGAGTTCATGATTTCGATAGCTCTGGGTTACGAGCTTTTGTATAAGACGGGTCGACAACATCTTCTGGCACAAGCGAGCTTTGGAAAGTGATCTTGCTGGCGTAGACCGTTCTTTGCAATTTTCCGCTTCGGGGATGGAGCAATAACATCCAAGGGCGCACATATGCCATGGATATCCCTTGTGGGAGAGAAAGAAGTTTTGTTGGAGATTTAAGCTCAAGCGTATAACGCTCTTTATTTAAAATCATAACAAAAACTGTAAAACAGGAGACATAACAATCATTCTGCTACAGTGATCACCTGTTTCATTCGTTAATGTGGTGTACCCGAAATTCCGAGTAACTTCAGAAACTATGCCACGCTATAATCGATGTTTTATATGAAGTTTATTAAAAATATCGGACGTCATTTTTGCAAACAAAAGCTTAAAAACATGAAAATAAGAGAAATAAATGATAGAAAAAACAGTTTGATGAAAGTAATTTTATTGATTGATTAGCCAAATGAGCATTTACATCAAGAAGCAAATCGAAAAGAGGCAATTGCTTATACATCAAAGTTAAAAGAAAAAGGTGACAATAAAAATCATGGATTTTGTCGAATCCTCGAATCCGCCATGCTCTTCACAACTTCAACATCCCTTCATATCGAGTCAATGTAAAATGCTCCGATTAGATGACCCTCCATCTCTCTCGATTATCAAGTTATTGTAAAACCGACCCAAACAGTGTCGTGCAGATTGTAGTCGTCCTTGAATCCCTAATTTTTGCTCGACCGCCCTTTCGGTTTTCAATCCACGGATACCCTTTTTGCCCAAGCCTTTCGTGTTTTCGACTTGCGGGTGTACAATCTTTTATATTTATCCCTAACTTTTGCCCGAACCTCTTGGTTCGGGATGCCCTTATTTTGCTTAGGCCACCAACCTAACGGTCTTTTTATGCGAAGTATTTTTTGACTACATCTGCATTGATCGGGTGAGGGAAATCCTCTCCATCCATAGTTGCGAGCAACATAGCTCCTCCAGAGAAAACTTTCTTCACAACATACGGTCCTTCATAATTTGGAGCCCACTTGCCCCGAGCGTCGGTACTATTAGGAGGCAAAATTCTTTTCAGCACAAGGTCACCAGCTTGGAAATTCCGAGGACACACTTTCTTGTCGAAAGCCCTTTTCATACGCTCCTGGTATAGCTGTCCATGACAAATAGCTGTCAATCTCTTCTCGTCGATGAGATTCAATTGGTCAAGTCTATTCTGAACCCATTCCGCCTCATCGAGTTGCACATCTGTTAAAATCCTTAAGGAAGGAATTTCAACTTCAACGGGTAGGACTGCTTCCATACCGTATACCAAGGAGAAGGGAGTTGCCCCTGTTGACGTGCGTATTGAAGTGCGGTAGCCGTGTAAGGCAAATGGTAGCATCTCGTGCCAATCCTTGTAAGTGACAACCATCTTCTGTACAATCTTCTTGATATTTTTGTTTGCCGCCTCCACAGCACCATTCATTTTTGGACGGTATGGAGAAGAGTTATGATGTTTTATCTTGAAATCGTCGCACAACTCTTTCATCATTTTGTTGTTGAGATTCGAGCCATTATCAGTAATGATCTTCTCGGGAACCCCATAGCGACAAATGATATTATGCTTGATGAAACGTGTGACCACTTGTCTAGTGACACGAGCATAAGATGCTGCCTCAACCCATTTGGTAAAGTAGTCAATGGCAACAAGGATGAATCGATGTCCATTAGAAGCGGTGGGCTTAATTTCTCCAATCATATCAATGCCCCACATCGCAAAAGGCCATGGAGAAGTCAAAACATTCAATGAAGAAGGTGGCACATGCATCTTATCAGCGTAAATTTGACATTTGTAGCATGTTCTGGCATGGTTGTAGCAGTCATTCTCCATGGTGGACCAATAATAGCCTGCTCTCAAGATCTTCTTGGCCATGGTGTGTCCACTAGAATGCGTCCCGAAAGAACCTTCATGAATCTCTTCTATAATCTTATTTGCTTCGTGTCTATCCACGCATCTGAGCAAAACAGAGTCATAGTTCCTTTTGTACAACACACCGCCGTTGAGGAAAAATTTGGCCGAGTACTTGCGCAGGGCCTTCTTATCAACGATGGAGGCATCATCAGGGTATTCTTTCGTCTCGAGATACCTTTTGATGTCATAGAACCAAGGTTTTTCATCTGCTTCACCTTCTACTTCATAGCAGAACGCAGGCTCATCCAACCTCATTATAGTGATAGATGGGGCATCATTCGCCCATCTGACTTTAAACATGGATGACAGAGTAGCCAACGCATCTGCCAAATTGTTCTCCTCCCTTGGGATGTGATCAAAAGTGATCTCGTCGAAATAAGGGATCAGCTTCAAGACGTGATCTCGATATGGAATCAAATTCGGGTGGCGGGTCTCCCAATCTCCATTGATTTGACTAATTACCAAAGCGGAATCCCCATATACCGCTAAGATCTTGATTCTCAGATCAATGGCTGCTTCAATCCCGAAAATACAAGCTTCGTACTCGGCCACATTATTGGTGCAATCGAAACAGATTCTGGCAGTGAATGGAATATGAAAACCGGTCGGAGAAGTGATAATGGCGCCAACACCATTTCCTAGTGCATTTGAGGCTCCATCGAATGCCATCGTCCACCGCGAGCCAGGCTCGGGTCCCTCCTCAGGGCCTGGAATGTTACAATCTCTGATATACATAATGTCCTCATCAGGGAACTCAAACTTCATCGGCTGATAGTCATCATCTAATGGTTGTTGAGCGAGATAGTCCGCCACCACACTACCTTTGATAGCCTTCTGAGTAGTGTATTGGATATCATATTCTGTCAGGATCATTTGCCACCGGGCTATCCTTCCTGTGAGAGCTGGCTTCTCAAAGATATACTTTATCGGGTCCATTTTGGAGATCAAGAAAGTAGTGTGAGTTAACATATACTGTCTGAGTCGTTTGGCTGCCCATGCGAGTGCACAACAAGTCTTTTCCAATAATGAATACCTCGATTCACATTCTGTGAACTTCTTGCTCAAGTAGTATATGGCGTGCTCTTTTCTGCCTGCCTCATCATGCTGACCGAGCACACAACCCATGGAATTCTCCAACACGGTCAGGTACATAATCAACGGTCTACCTTCCACCGGGGGTGAGAGAATTGGAGGTTCTTGTAGGTACCTCTTTATACTGTCGAACGCCGTCTGGCAATCATCGTTCCACCTGGTTGTGGGATTCTTTCTTAACAGCTTGAAAATGGGCTCACAGGTGGCTGTGAGATGGGAAATGAACCTAGCGATGTAGTTCAGTCTTCCCAAGAAACCTCGCACTTCCTTTTCTGTCCTTGGCTCTTGGCATCTCTTGTATCGCTTTTATCTTTGCAGGGTCCACCTCGATCCCTTTCTCGCTTACGATAAAGCCTAAAAGTTTCCCTGATCTCACCCCAAAGGTGCACTTACTCGGGTTCAACCTCAGCCTGAACTTTCTCAACCTTTCGAACAATTTTAACAAGTGAACCAGGTGTTCTTCTTCTGTCTGGGATTTGGCGATCATATCATCAACGTATACTTCAATCTCTTTATGCATCATATCATGAAAGAGAGTGACCATAGCGCGTTGATATGTTGCCCCCGCGTTCTTCAAACCGAAAGGCATCACCTTGTAGCAGAAAGTCCCCCACGGTGTAATGAAAGTTGTCTTTTCCATATCATTGGGCGCCATCTTAATCTGGTTGTAGCCAGAGAAACCATCCATGAAGGAGAATACTTTAGCTTGAGCAGTATTATCGACCAAAATGTCGATGTGCGGGAGAGGGAAGTCATCCTTAGGGCTAGCTCTATTCAGATCCCTATAATCAACACACATCCTTACCTTGCCGTCTTTCTTCGGCACCGGTACAATGTTTGCAACCCATGGGGGATAAGAAACAACCTTTAGGAAACCTGCTTCCATCTGCTTCTGAACCTCTTCTTTGATCTTTCTTGACATTTCTGGATGTGTTCTGCGAAGCTTCTGCTTTACCGGTGGGCATCCTTCTTTGAGGGGCAATTCGTGCATGACGATGTCAGTATCTAACCCGGGCATATCTTCATAAGACCAAGCAAATATGTCCACGTACTCATGTAGCATTTCGACAAGCTTTTGCTTAACTCCATCTTCCAATGCTGCCCCAATCTTGACCTCCTTTCGAGCATCCTCGGTTCCTAGATTGATTACTTCTAGAGCTTCTTGGTGCGGCTGGATGACCTTTTCCTCTTGCCTCAACATCCTGGCTAGTTCTTCAGGTAATTCACAGTCCTCTTCGGCTTCCTCTTCAGCTTGATAAATCGGTTCATCGAAATCATAATGAGCCACAGCGGAATCATCGTCGACAAAATCCGTGTCCGAAGGACCCACTGCGTTGTTGGTAATTTTATTTTTATTATTATTTTTTTAATTAAGTTTTTTTTTAATAAAGAGAAAAGACAAAAGGTTTGTATAAAAAGAAAGTAAAATTTGATATTGTCACCTTTAAAAGAAATGAGTGAAGGAAAAAAAACAAAGAGAGGAAAATTTGAATGCAAAAAAAGGACGTCCTTCATTAATGATAAACTTGAAAGTTAAAAACATGGTGGCCCTACAGCATGATCACTACGTCTTGGGCATAACGTAGGAATTATGGAATGACATAAAAACAGAAAATTACTCTTCAAAACGGGTAACCACAGCAACATCTTCGACGAGCCAATTTGAAAGCTCACGTCCTGGGACGGTTGGGTAGATCCACTTGTCCACATCATAGTCACCATCTGCTTCATCATCAATGGCATCAACATCTTCAACTGGATTCCACCTTTGACAAACTTGGAGGAGGAGACACCCTTTGCCCAGGGGGGACGGAGATCTTCATTCCGGAGCAAAAAAACCCTCTTATCCGTCTGGTAGGAAGTTCTAGCACTCTTCCCCACCCTTCGTGATGTCCGACTTGACAATAGCCGAGCTTGCTTGTAGGATGCCATGGAGACTTCACCTTTTGCAAGGGATCTTATCGACTGATACCGCCTCAAAAGCCTGGCATGGAGTTTCGTGGATCTCTCCTTCCACTTCAACATATCGAAAGTTGCTCAGATGACTGACGACATAATCTTCTTCACCATAAATGGTGACCACCTTTCCATTAATTAGGAACTTCAACTTTTGGTGCAAGGTGGATGTCACAGCACCAGCCCCATGAATCCAGGGGCGTCCAAGCAAGCAACAGTAGGAGGGATTGATATCCATGACGAAAAAAGTTGTATCGAAAACTATCGGGCATCCACCTCGCAAACAGACTCTTCGACCCATCAAACGCCTTAACTATCAGATCACTGGGTCTCAGCACAACACCTTCATAATCCAACTTCAAGAGAGTAGACTTCGGAAGAACGTTGAGGGATGATCCCGTGTCTACCAACACACGGGATAAAGTAGTTCTCGCTATCTCCACGGAAACGTGTAGCGCTTTGTTATGCTTCCTTCCTCGGGAGGTAAATCAAGTCAAGAAACCGAGACCATTACTTGCGAAATGTTGTTCACAATGCCTCCAAATTGGTTAACCGAGATCTCTTGGGGAACGAAGGATGTTCCTAATAGTGCATCGGGCGTTGCGGTGAGGCTCGGAATCCCTCAACAAAGCTAAGATAGAGATCTTGGCGGGCGTTTGTGAGTGGTCGATTATCTTGTAATCGCTCTTCTTTATATACTTCATCAATTCTTCAACATCTTTTGCTAGGTTCGGAATCTTTGTCGACTCACCCCAATCATGACTTTTTTGCTTTAGCCTTGGCCAAAGCTTGGGATTTTCTCAACTAGGTTGGGTGGAGAGAAGATTCGTCCACTTGGTAATCCGACTTTCTTCCGCAATGTCATGCATGGGCTCAAATCCTCCAATCTTCTTTTCATCGACTTTACTCCTTCGGAGGTCTCCACATTCAACTTCTTGTCACGGTAGTACTCGGACCCATAATTCCATGGGATGGCCTAGTGTAGTGGTAATTGGACGGCAAAGTGATAATCACGGAGGTTTCTTAGTCGGCACGGGATTGTGGAATCCTTCTAGAAGTGACGGGATAGTGACCACGCCAACCTCATCTTCATCATTCTTCATATCAAGTTCTTTCGGATTCAAGAGTCCTTTGTTCGAATCTCGTTTCTCAAATTATCAACCTTCAATTGGATTAAACATTGTTTACAACCGTCATCACAACGTGGAAATCTCCTTCAACAACAATTGCTTCTTTTCCACCACAACGGGTGGTCGATCATTAACATCCATTATCGTTCAAACTTCCATCCGCAAATTGCATTAAAGATTTCCACCATGAGGAGGTAAAGGGTGAATGACATTAGGAGTGGGAGGAGGTCAAGTTGATTGCCTCGGTGTCTAGCAAACTCGAACTTTGTACTTGAAAGCGATACAATTCTCAATAGAATGCCCCGGGCATTGGAGTGGTAGAGGCGAGCATTCGCATTAAAGTATTTTGGCAAATTATCGGGTCAATCTTCAAAGTCTCAATCATATTCAAGCTTTGCAAATGAGCAAAAACATCCATAAGACATTGGCAAGGGATCAAACTTCTTCACGGGTCTAGGTGGTGGTTGTCTTGGAACAACATCTTGTTTTGAACACTAGCGGGAATAGTTAAGAAGAAAATGAATTCTCGGCGCTTCTCCTTTCCTCTTCGCTCATATACCTTTTTCTTCTTGTAACCACCAAAAGCCTTCTTGGCGCCACCAACTGATTCTTGTCGTACCAACATCTTGGATTTTCCTAGCTTAATCCCATCTCAACTCTTTCACCGAACATCACCATGTCGAAAGTCTTGGTCGACCGCAAGAGGCATATCGGCCCATCTAGTGTGGTAAACATCTCCACCATCTCTCGTTCCACCATAGGGGTTGAACTTTAGCAGCTACCTCGCCACCTTTTGCGTACTCCTTGAAAGATTCGGTTTTCTCGAGCTAAGTTGTGCAACCGGGTCCTCGTGGCGCCATATCGGTGTTAAAGCCATAGTGTTGAACAAAAGCTACAACCAACTCTCCAAGTTCGCACTGGAGCAATCAAGGCCCATATACCAATCCAATGGTCCATCACCAAACTATCTTGGAAAAAGTGCATCAAGAGCTTCTCGTCTTCGATAGGCGGACATCCTCCTAAAGTAGTACCTCAGTGAGTTTTAGGACAAGAGTTGCCCTTGAAAGCTGGATTTTAAATTTTGGAGGAATCCTCACTCCTTGAACCAATCCCAAGTTGGACATGTCGAAACCCAAAACATCCCGATTCTCAAAGGCTTGCATGCTCCTCGAGCATCTTCAACTTCCTATCGCGGTTGGCTCCTCAACATTGGAAACCAATCTTCAAAGTTATCTTCATCATGCCGAGGAATCGAATCATCCTTCTTCGGTTGAGGCACCAACACGTGTTCGGTCACGCGTGGGGTAGGCGGAGGAGGAACCACCGCAAGATGATCCGTTTGAGACTGGTTCTCGCCAGATCAAGACCGGCGTTGACTTCAAGCTAATTTCGACAAATCATTCCATGAGTAACTTCTTCAAGAGTGACCACAAGAGGCCTCACCGAGCTCTCAACTCCTCTTGTTGCAGAGCCATGTTTTGAATGATCTCCATCAATTGCCCCATACGAGTATCCATTCTTGTCCCTAGGGCGGCCATGTCAGCTTCCATCTTCTCCATCAGTTTCTTCAAGTTACTTCTTGTCGGGTAACGATGAACGATGAAACCTGTAGTCTCGTCATGGAGAAGAAAACCAACGGCAGAAGTAAGATGACTGATCTGAATACCCTGTTATGTATGATATGCTATGGGAGCATGCATGCATGCCCATGATATGTTTTTGTACATTTATTTTCAGGGACTCTTTGAAGACTCGTTAGTTAACAATAAACATTTGGGAAAAACTGATTAAACTGCAATTCAACGAAATCTCATAAAAACTCAAATTGTTAGTTGTGACTACAAGGCTGTTCAAGCTCAAACAGAGCAATAAAATTCATACTGGAATTTAAATCATTACAATAATAATTAGATTCAAATATTCAAATAAAATAAGTGGCTAAAAACTAGAAATGCTGTCCACGACGAGGCTTCAAATCTCTAGTTTCCGCCTTGAACATTCACCGCCTCTTGATGGAGGAAGAGGAAATCACTCAGCAGAGGTATCGGGTTGCCTCGAGGTCTTCTAGGGCCGACCGAGTCTCCAAGGTACGCCAACAATCAAACGGTTACACATGTCAACCATTTCACTGTACTTCCAATAGAAAAGCCCATTTTGTTCTTCTAGAAAGGACACTAGTTCATCCTTTTCATCTAACAGATTATTTTTTGGATCTCATCAATCCAACCTTGGCATTGCTCTCAAGGCTTTCGTAAGCATCCCTTTTACTATTTCTTTCTTCCTCGAATGTTCGGCTCTCGAACTTTTCACTAATTCGATTGCTTCCAATTCTCGGCGATGCACTTCTTCTTTGCGCTTATCTCATTTTCTAGCATTTTATTGGTTCGTGCTAGAGAAGCTTCTAGTTTTGAAATCTTTGCTTCGAGACGTGCTTTCAATGCTCTCTTTTCTTCAACGGCCTTTTCTTCATCTAGATAAGCCTGGCCCCTTTGATGCTGAGCAGTCTTCAATTGTCGACGGAGGTCCCTTGCCCCACTTGCAGCACTCCTCAAGTTTTCAGAACATCTCATCAGGAGCTCTTCATCCTTTTCATTCTGTATTCTTCTCCCTCTAATTCTTCTTTCACCTCCTTGAGGTTAGCCTCCAAATTTTCAGCTCTGAGAAAAACGCGAGAATTAGAGCTTTGTAGCTCCAATCTTTCCTCCTCCATCTTTCTGATAATTTCCTGAAGCCTCATATTCTCCTCTATTGGCACATGAGTGATTACCGGTTCAGGATGATCAAAGGGTACCTCCACAAAGTAAGGCAGCTTGATTTCTTGGACTCTCTCTATCACCCACTGGCGATAAGACCTTCCATCAATTCCGGCCCTCTTGATTAACTCTCGGCTCTCCCTATGGATTTGACCCCAAGCTCTTCGGATCTTCAATACTTCGTTGCGGTCCTTTTTACCAAGCTCGTGTATAATGAAACTTTCCAAGTGCTCAAGCCTTGGTTCGTTTTCCATTGGATACCCCAATTGTCTTGTTGCAAGTCTTGGGTTATAATTGATGCAACCCATAGACCCAATCAAAGGAACATTAGAATATCCACCACAGTGAGTGATAACATCAACGAATCCCCAACCTGGCGAATGCCACATCACACCATCGGCTGTTAGTGAAGCCAATTTTTGAGACCAAGATAAGTTTCTCAGGATCTTCTCCCACGGTCCACTCTGAGGGATATGAGATGTCAACCATAAGTACAGCAATGGAGAACAACACAGAACCACCCCTCGCTTCTTCAAATTTCTCTCATGGAGATGGTAAAGAACATCAGCCAACAATGCAGGAACAGGGTTCTTCGACATGAATATGCCAATAGCAGACGGGCTCAAGTAACCAATTTCATTAGTTGGGAATAAAACCACCCCAAAGATGAGCAAAGCAAGAATGGAGCTGAAAGTCGGCCAATCGTCTTGAACACTCAAACTTAACAACTTATCTTCCAAATTCTGCCTCAGAATACCTTTGTCGTAATCCAAGGTGCCACCTCCCTTACAGAAGAAACAAAGCAGACTACCTTAGCCTTATCGAGGTCTTCCCTATGTTGAGGAAAGGGTGTCGTCCTTCAAAGGCCAATTAAGGATTCTCTCGAACTCTTCAATTGTAGGAACAAGTGAAAGTCTTGGAATGTGAAGCATCAAGAGGAGGATCATAGTATTTTGCCGAGCAATCAAAGCTTCCATGTCCACATTGGTAGTCAAAAGATCTAGGATGTTCCCAAATCTTTTCCCAAAATAAGCTCTCTTGACAGTGGAATTCTTTCACTTTGAGTTATCGCTTCCCAACTTCAATTCTTTGAATTTGAGGCATGGAACGATCTTCACAGCTTGGATTCATTCTTCCTTTCGCATCGCACCAACAAAATCTATAAGGTTCCCGAAAATAAAAGTTATATGCTCAATGGTTTTGTGCAAATGTATGCAATGCATGTTGCAAATTAAATAGAACGGTTCATAGGATCGGCCGGTCATGGTTTCGACGTCACCCAACGATTCCCGTAAGGCTAATCTTATGTTTTTGCTAAATGTTTCTTGGGGTTCTTTTACAAACACTATCATCGCGAGAGGCCTACGTGGCGATAGTATTTGTAAAAGTATACCCCAAGAAACGGCTCTAACAGATGCTCTAAATCCAACATTTGAGCGTTTTGGTCTTGGTTAGGACAACATGAACAGACTTAGAGTTATAGGTCATTTGTCCAAAGATCGATGTCCTGCGCTAACGCGGGCCAACAACCTCCTTAAAACAACCAACTCTAAGCCGGAGTCTTCGCTTCGGGCCAACAAGACAATGGAGTCAAGTGGACCTAGGCTACAACCCTCTATTCCTAAAAGGTGACCTAGAAGCCTGGGTAGTGGGCTTATCTATGTAACAATGCCCATGAATTCCCATCACAATAATATATCAACAAAATAATATATAAAGCATAGAGGAAAATAAGCAAATAAACAATAGATAAGCATAAAGAAGAAAGCGATAAACAAACACACAAACATGCGAAGAACTAAACTAGGGTTGACTCGCTTAGTCAAAAAAAAGTTTATATAAAAATCCCCAGTGAAGTCGCCAACTGAAGCAACTCGATTTTCAAAAATCATTTAAAATGAATTTTCAAAAACAATGAAATCGCCACCTAATTTTATTTGTTCTAGAAAGAACGGGGAAATATAGATAAAACCCACAAAAATTGGATAAGGCGGTCTACAAGACCAAAAGATGGATTCGGGAGTCGGTTACGCAAGGGGAAGGTATTAGCACCCCTTACGTCCATCGTACTCGATGGGACCCATTTAGTTCGAAATGTGTTTGTGTGTGTGTAATCGCTAATTTCTAAATTATGAATAAGAAAGAATAAAACGGGATTTGTTTGTTATTATTTTGAGTTTGACACGGTTTCGAAACCGCGTGCCTACGTATTCCCTTGTGCAATGGGAAAGTCAAAACTCCGTAGTTCTGGTTGAAAATGTCTTGGATTGGTTGTGTTGATTTTAATTGAAATGTTTTTGATGACCGCGTATGAGCGAAAAAGGAATTTGAATGAGTTGAATTGATTTTAGTTGTGGATGACAAGTACCAAAACGTCGGGATATCCTCTAACGAATTCGGTACTCGAGATTGGTGATTGAGGTCAACCAATCTTCTCTCATCCAAAATCTTTATTATGAAAAGAAGTGAGGTGAAACAAAGTTCACTTTTATTAAGTGTTATGGAATAAAGTATTTAAGTCATTGGGTTACCCTCTAATGGCCCAAATACTTTACATTTTAATTAAATCGTCGGGCGAACCTCTAACAATTTAATTAAGTTCCATATCACTAAGTTTTTTGTTTTTGTAGAAAAAATTGATTTTTGAAAACAAATTCAATTAATTAATTTAATTTGAAAGTGTTTTAAATGTTCGAGTGTATGGAATAAAGTATTCGAGTCATTGGGTTTCCCTCTAATGGCTCAAATAATTTACATTTTAATTAAATTGTTGGGCGAACCTCTAACAATTTAATTAAGTACCATAACACTATGTCGAAAATTGCGGCGTTGGACGTAGAGAAATGGTATTTCGGGTTATGGTTAACCAAGTATATGGACTTGATTGACCATGAGACCCTGGTGCATGGTGATTGGTATATGGACCAATTATTTTTCGGGTTATGATTAATCAAGGCAACGAGGGCCTTAATTAACCTCGTGAGGATGGCCATGCCCATCCCCAACCATGAGACCCTTAGAGAATTTGGTATGGGTAACCAAAAATAAGAGAGCGGAGGCGTTGTTGATTTTATATTAATTTGAGAGTGAGTGTACGATCGTGAAATAAATGGGCAATCGGATAATGTAATAGCGGATAAATAAAGAAAATAAATTAACACACAATACAATATCGGAATTTAAATAATTATTAGTATAGATATTCTTTTACTTGATGAAGAATCAATTAACAATTTAATTGGTAATTCAACAAATAAAAAACTACCATATGCCAAAATATTATTTAATACATCATTATATAATAAAAAAAACTTGCACAATATTAACTTTAAAGAGAAAAGTTGAGAAATGGGCCTGATTGAAGCTTTAAACTGGGGTGCAAACAAAGAATCGAGTCCAAGCCCAAAACAATGCTGTGGATCTTGTGTAGAAGCTCCACGGAGGCATGCTGTGGTCCACCATTCGATCGCTTGATCCGACTTCACAGATCCGATGGCTTTGATGCAAGAGGGTGCAAAATAGACACATACACATACACACCAGATTTTGAAATAAACCACACGGTGGTGACAAGTGTCACCACCTAAACTAACCCACATGGCCAAACATTCTTACAACTAATATCCTCCTAAATTCATTTTTGTACCATAAATTATGAAAAATAAATAAAACTAAATCGATTAAATAAAGTAAAAAGCAAAAACTAATACTAATAACATGAAAACAAAAATCGTTTTATTTTATTAATTAAAAAACAACTCGGTTTTATATAAAAATCTAAATCCTTTTATTATAAGTTAAATAAATATAAAACAAAAACTAAATCCTAATCACAAACTAATACTAATCAAACAAATTATTATAACTTAGTTAAATAAATAAAACACAAACTAATACTAATAAATACTAATATTAAAATAAAAACAAAGATTAATTTTATAAAATAAAAATCTAATCCTAAGTGAATATTAATACTAACTTAACCCATTTTAACAAAACAAAAGATCAGTTTTAACAAACCCTTTCATCCTCACAAAACCTCTCTCACGATCTCACCATTCTCATCATCTTTCTCGCCGCTGTTCACACGATCCGGACATGGCCGCCGTCCTCGTTTCGCTCGCGATCTCTCTCGTCTGTGACCGCGATCGCCTCTCACTCGAACTCTCGATCTGTTATCGCTGTCCCACGATCCTCACGCTATCTCGCCGATCTCTAATCTCTTACTCGAACTCGCGATTCAAACGGGAACTCATCTCTCTCTCTCAAACTCGTTACTGTTCTGTCGATCTGTTATGATTTTATCGATTTCTTAAAGTTTTGTTTTGATTCTCACAGGAACCGAAAAATGGAAAGGGGAAAAGATGAACCCTAACTGCTATGCATGATGGTGATGGTACTCGGGGTTTACTGTTAACGGAACGCGATGATGAAAAGAAAAAGGAAAGTTGATTTCAAGTCACGGCGGCGGACGGGTGTAAACAAACCGTGAGACCCTTCCGTTTACCTTATGCCTTGCTTTCGTTGCCTCGCTATATTTTTCTGAAGGATTCTCTTGTCTGGAAAATGATGAGTTTTCAATATTATTCTGGGTTTTTGGCTTATTGAATCTCAGTTTGGTTTTGGCTTGATAGTATGTTGTTCTGTGTTTTGGCTGATGGTGTTTAGTATGCGGCTAGGGTTTGGTTGATGAAATTCGGCTAGGGTTTTTGAACAGTTCCTCTATGTTATAACTTCAATGCCTTTATACTGTCAGTGTTTAGGGTTTTTCTTACTCTGAAAAATGTTTTGAAAAACAAAGGCTGTCTGGGAAAAACGAAATGGGCTTTTGGTATTTGTTTTGGGCTCCTGATTTCTGACTTTTCTGGCTGTTTTGATGCTGTTTAATTGCCATCAATTCTGATATTTGGCTGTTTGATGCTATACTTTCTGATATGTTGGCTGTTAGTAATATTGTTTATGGTAAATCTTGCCCGAAACGGTGTGTACACTTGCTGCCCTGCATAAATCCACAGTACTGTCATGCCAAAATTGCTTTTCAAAACTGCTTTTCCTCATCTTCTTTCCACACCTCCTATTGTGAACCAAGGGTACACCCTTGTGGATTTGCAATAGCGAGTTTATGGCCGATGATTTGCTATGAGGCCTCGGTTTTGAATGATCGAAACCTTTGCACAACCTGATTCCGGAAAGAAAACCCTAATGATGATTTGAAAAAAATGCGTATCCCCTTGTATTATTATTGCTGCCCGTTTTAAATTGCTAACCACATTTCTTTGTTTTGTTACATGAACATGAGCAACGGATTGATGAAAGCAAAGTGGCGAGGACGAACCCTAGTGAAGCCTTGGCACAACAATCAAACATGGATAAAGGCAAGCTTGGAGGAATCGATGGGAAAGCTTGAAGATGAAGTCAATAACACAATCATGAAGACTTACCGCTTGAAAAATCCACATATCGTTTTTTAGAAAATACTTGCATTGTAGAAACTTTGTAGCTTGTATTTCAAGATAGGATGAATTGTAGCATATGTATCTAGATTTAGTTTGTTCTTGTATTCTTGTACAATAAAGCTTTGGAGAAATGTGAAAACTCTTGAATTCTTCATAAATGCAAAATTTGAGAACTATGTATCAACAAGAGCCTTTAGCTTTAGATCTTTAAATACTACCAATGTGATTTTCAAACATTGTAGCAATTGTACATGGAAGTTAAAAATTCATGTCGAACCAAACATTCCAACAAATTTGTCATGAACCAAAATTACTTTGGTTAGAACGAAACTAAGTCGAAATGTTAATTTAAAATATGCGCCTAAATCCAAATCAAACCACAATTCCAATCCGTATTCATGAATCAAAGCGTAGTAACGTGATTGTTGCACTTTATATTCTTGAGAAAAATGCCATGTATGATCTTGATTTATGTTCTAAGGAAAGAATGAGGTCTTAAAAGAACTTATGAATGGAATTTGAATATGTATTCAACTTCTAAATCCTCCTTCGCACTCAATAATGCACTTTACGAAAGCCTTGAATTTGTGATCAAAATCCGGAATCCAAGTTACCTCGAAATTAAATTAATCCCATTTGAATTTTCCGCCACGAAGTTTCCATTTTATCCGTTTTGTAGAAATTGAGCCTCTTGCTTGAGACAAGAATTGAAGCTCCAAGTTTCAAAATGAAATTCTTGATCAAAACCTCACCAACTTGTCGTTTTCATGATTCTTTTAAGAGTTGAGCAATAGATTCCTCTTGAAATTAATGGAATTATTACCGCTTCCAAATCGAACCATTTTCGAGTGGAGTAAAATTGAACCAAACGAATTCCAAAAGGAAACTTCTAGTCTTTTCATAGAATGCCCTGAATCTTGTGAGCGATGAACGTGACAGGAAAAGATCTCAACATGCGGCAGTTTGACGTTCGTAAATCTTGTAAACAAGTCCTCTGGATGAATATCTTCACATACACCCACTATTGCCAAGAGCGAACAAAGTCGACGAGCAAGCCGAATGCACTAGAACTTGAATCGTTGACCAACACTCGGATAAACATAAGCCACCCTCTTACATCCTGAACCAAGAACTCGAAACAACAGCAAAACCCAAACTTGCGATGAACTGATCTCCTGAATCATGAGGCAATGACATTCAAGATATCCAGACTTCTGTAGCTCCAATCAAAGAACAGACCATTCATTTCAACAACCGAACACCAAGCCCTGAAACCCGATAGATATGAACGGATAAGATTTAACATTAAACCTCATCGTTTTCAAATATCCCCAAATTGGTCGAAAACACCACGCCTTTTCTGCTCAACAGAGAAATCTTTGGGAATCAACTCCAATCCGTAACCATAAACCCAGTGATATGAATGCATGTGAGTGTCATGATAAACGCAAAGCCTAAACCAGATAAGATTGATATAGGAGGGTAAATTTTGGGGTGCAACAACGGGCAACCGTGTTGATCAACACTGCCCATGTTGATTGGCCTGCACTAGCCAAAATTCCAATACCAGAGGGAAACACGGCCGTGTTAATCAACACGGCCCGTGTTGATGGACCTGCGTGAAAACTTCATCTTTTTGAGTTTTTCTCATTCTTCTACCATGGTTTTCTTTCCCATTTCAACACTCTTAATTCTACAAGCTAGCACCTAATACATCCACAAACCATACTCCTAATCCAACTCTTCTAAACCATTCCAACAATCAACCAACAAAACCCACAAATCAACCTATCCATTTTTCCCCTAAATCCAAAACATAAACATCAAAATCTAACAATATGAGATGGAGAATCAAACCCCTTACCTCAAGATATTGGATGATCCAAGATGATTCTTACAAAGCTCAACCTACAAGCTAGCTCATGATCTTCCTCCTCTTCCCCTCTTGCTCTTCTTCTCAAAACCCTTTCTTTTCCTCCATGTTTCTATTCTTGGCTTCTTTTTCAAATGGGAAGAAAATGAGGAAATGTGGTTTTATAACTATGTTTGCTTACTAGCTCCCCCTCTTGCCCTTGTTTGGCTTTGGTATGTTGAATGGAAAGAAAATAAGGAAAGTGTTTGGATGGAAAGAAAATGAGGAAAGTGGTTTTGTAATAACCTTACTAGTAAACTAAGGTGTAAACTCAATCCTTCCCAATTAATCCTCACACTCCTAATTTATTAATATAATTAATACAATCGATTAAAATAATTCCGGGGAATTAAATATCGGATCCGAATAATATTTTACCGAACCGAACACAACGTCGCCAGATAAATTAATTAATATGAATATTCTCGTCGCAAGATAAATATCGATCGGTAATTTGAAAGTATTAATATAATATAATATTAATTAAAGACGGGTGTTACACAACTGACTTAAGTGCAGAATTTTCAGGAAGTCAAATTTTTATTAATTGTGAGCTTGGATTAAGGAAGTTAGAAAAACGTCCTCAGCAATTGTTCTGGAGATTTATTGTCCTGGTTTCATGGAGAGAAGACAGGATACGTGAATACTTGTGAGTCACGCAACCCTAGTTGCTTTCACTCTATTTAAAGGGTTGCAATCCTACTTTTGCAGTTGGCTGTTCCAATTTTAGTGATTCTAGATTTTATTTCATTGTGCACTATTTTGGTTTTAAGTTGTCAATTGTGAGCCTCTCTTGTAAGTTACTTGAGAAGGACATTTCTAGGCTGTTAGTTTTCAATCACCATAAGCTTTGAAGCAAGTGTAATTGTGTGTCTTTGAAGAGTATCTTCAACCTTTATTAGTTTTTAGTATCACAAGTAGTGATACTGAGAGAGTGAGCGGAGGATTCTCATATCTATGTGTGGTATCTTAGGTAGAAGGTTCACTGGGTAGTTTGATTAAGTGAGAGGGGTAAACGGGTTAGGTTTAGCTCCAAATTAATACTACTAATAGTGAACTTCATCCCTGGCTTGGAAGACCCCAAACATAGGTTATTGAGAGCTGAAATGGGTTATCAATTCTCTGTGTCCTTTACTATTTTTCTGTACTCTGCAACTCTGTGTTGTGTGTTATGTGTTCATAGAAGATTTAAGTGTCGTGACATTACATTCGACATCTTATATCTGATACCAGAATTTCAATTGGTATCAGAGCAGGCATTCTGCTCTATCTCTGGGTGAGATCTATGGAAGACACTTTCTGGTAAGCTGGACAAGGAGGCAGTATTCTTGAATAGACCACCTATTTTGGATAGTTCTAATTATGATCTTTGGAAGCCTCGTGTGGCAGATTATATAAAGTCCTTGGACAACAGGTCTTGGAAGGTTATTCTGAAGGGATGGACACATCCTGTGATTATTGGAGCTGATAATAAACCTACTGGTGAGCTGAAACCTGAATAAAACTGGTCAAAGGATGATGATGAACTGGCTCTTGCAATTTCTAAGGCTTTGAATTTTATATTTGGTGGTTGACAGAAACATCTTCAGGTTAATCAACACCTGTGAAGTAGCCAAAGATGTTTGGGAAATACTCAAGACCACTCATGAAGGAACTTCCAAGGTTAAAATGTCAAAACTGCAACTGCTCGCTTTCATACCCCAAAAATTTTCCTCCTACTTCTCAAGACAATTCACATCTCCATACTTAAGGATTTCACAAGGGTGGACCAGACAAATCTTCTTCTAAGCAATTAATCCAAACTAGGGTTTTTGCTCCTCTCAAGTCAAAATGGATTTCCAATGCTTCAAGTGGTCATCATACCTCATCATATGCTTCAAGGGATCACCATGTCAAGTTTCAAGCCTTACAAGTTAAATCTGCTAAGTCAATTGCTCATATGGTTGAAAATAAGTTGTATAGGACAGAAAGTCAATTGTGGTCAACATACAGTCAAACTTCATAATTTTTGGTCAACATCAATATTTTGAAGTAATATTCACCATTTGATCAAGGGTTGGTCATGATTCCTCAAGGAAAGTCAAGATTTGATCAAAAGTCAAAGATTCTAAGTTAGGGTTTTTCAGACAAAAGTCAACAGAACTTTGACCAGACATAACTTCCACATACTTTATCAAAAAAATTTCCACCAAAGCTCATTTTGAAGGGAATTCAATTCTCTACAACTTTAGGTCTCACAAGCTTTGGCCAAAAATGCTTCATTTGGAAGTTGTGGATCAAAACATTAGAGGTCCTTTTAAAATGTCAACAAAAGGTCATCATTTTTCAAAGAAGTGTTCATGAACACGGAAACTTCAATGAATATGAAACCAAAAGGATGGTTCAGAGGACATCTTGATCTTTCTAAAAAGTCCAAGGGCACTAAAAAATGTTTAAAATTGAGCAAGATACAAATTGTGCAAGTTTGACATTTTTGAGGAGGTGCACAAAGGAAAATATCTAGCAAATGCAAATGTTTTTCAAATGGGCTTAAGTTTTCATGATCCATACTTATTCTTGAGATTATCTATGACCCCTATATTCCTTTCCACGCCTCTTATCTTTTTATTTAATTTATTTTTGAATTAAATGGTCAAAATTCAAAATTAATTAAATAAAATACAAAGATAATTGATAATACAAGTTGAGCTTGGTTTCTACTTGTCTTGAGGACCAAGGTAGCCCATCACAAGCTGCCAATTTCGTGCACAAGAGTTTAAGGCAATATTGAGACATTTTGGGAAAGGTTGGATAAAATTTCAAAGGGAATATTCTTGCATTCAAAGAAATATATTTCCTCATTATTGTTGATCAAATATTTTTCTCAATATATATATTACAAGACTATAAGGAAGAGGACACGAAAAAAAAAGACAAACCCTTGCCTCCAAGAGCAAACCCTAATTCTCCAAAAATTCCCTACAAACTTACAAATTCGTATTCCATTCTCCAGTCGTTCTCAAGGTGATTTAAATGTTCCATCACCTTCCTGAGGTTTCTAGGAGTTGATTCCAATCAATTGCAAAGCCCTACAGTGCCCAGAAGTCACCTCCTTAAGTACACCGGTTTGGTAAGGTTGTTTGATTTCGATTTCATTTCTCATGCATTATTAATATATTTGGTGCATTTGTTCGTGTTCAGGATACTAATTAGAACAGGTACAATGTTTTAGATGCAAGCTTTAAGGCTTAAATCGTCAAACACCATTGTTAGGGCATAGGAAGCTGCGAGCTTCAAACTTGGTGTTTCAGGCAGTTTCAGGACAAACTAATTGCACCATTGGATTCGCAGCACCTTAATTAGTGGATTTGGGTTGTCTTGGCTTATGTTTTCATTGATTTTTGCAGGTTTTGAACTTTGGACCAGTCGGAGACGATGGTGGAAACCACCCTGCACGGTGGTCAAAGGTTTAGGGGGCGGTGTTGACTCAGACGTGGCAAGTCTCATTTATTTCATTGGTTCATTCAAATGGCCATGGACCCCACCTAGCGCGCGTTTTATTTCATTTGATTTCTGGAACTTAATTTCTAATATATATTTATTGAGTGACATAAATAATTGGATGTATGGTCGCCCCAACGGTAGAACGCACACTCAGTCCCTCTCTCTCTCTCTCTCTCTCTCTCTCTCTCAAGGCATGGGTTCGATCCCTGCCTATTGTCAAAGTTTTCTAACATTTTTCTTATTTACGTAGGTAATACATACATCCTCCAAAAGTTCTGGAAAACAGGTTTCCAAAGTCTCATTTATTTCATTGGTTCATTCAAATGGCCATGGACCCCACCTGGCGCGCGTTTTATTTCATTTGATTTCTGGAACTTAATTTCCAATATATATTTATTGAGTGACATAAATAATTGGATGTATGGTCGCCCCAGCGGTAGAACGCACACTCAGTCCCCCTCTCTCTCAAGGCATGGGTTCGATCCCTGCCTTTTGTTAAAGTTTTCTAACATTTTTCTGATTTACGCAGGTAATACATACAGCCTCCAAAAGTTCTGGAAAACAGGTTTCCAGAAGGAACTTCCATACAACCTCCAGAATTTCTAGAAAATGTTTCCGAAGTTCGAAGGAACTTCCACATGTGTTCCGTGTTCGAAAGGAGGTGTTCCGAAGTTCGAAGGAACAGCTCCATAAGTTCTGGAAAACATGTTTCCAGAAGTTCTGGAAGGAACTTCCATACAGGTTTCCAGAAGTTCTGGAAGGAACAGTTCCCAGAAGTTCTGGCAAGGAACGATGACCCAATTTCCAGAAGTTCTGGAAAGAGTGAGCCAGAAGTTCTGGGACGAACAAAGTCAGAAGTTCTGACAAAAAAACACAAAATCATTTAGTTTTCTATTTTCCTTTTAATTTTCTTAACTAATTTATTTTCTTTTCAAATATCTTTTAAACTATTTTCTAAAACTCTAAAAAATGTTTAATTTTAGATTTAGGTTTCAAAAACCTTTATTTAATTTTTTATACAAAAACATTTTCTTTTTCCTCATATTTAAATCATTTTTCTAATTGAATACTAATTAATTAGATTTAGGTTTTTCTCTTTAAAATCAATCACAAAAACTCCAAAAATAATTTCTTTTCTAGTAATTAGGATTACTAACCTGAAACCCTTTTTCTACTAATTTCCAAAACATTTTTACTAACATTTTCTTATTATTCTGATTATCTACTTCTTATTTTGCATTTTACAATTCTAGAAAGGATGTATAGGTCGCAAGTTTTTATCATGTAATAGCGTAGATTTACATTTTTTCCTTAACTTTCCGCACTCCTATTATGTATCTGCCCCAAAGCCATGTAATAGCGTAGGATTTACGTTCCGCACTTTATATTTCTGCACTTTAATTTCTATACATATTTAACTGCTAGTAATTAGGCGTGTATGGCAAGATCAAAAACAACATAGATCACTTCTAATCACAAGATAAAATATCTGAATACAACACACTCTTCACACTTGCACACCCCTTAGGATATCCTCTCTTGTTGCCTTTCGAAACAATGGTCATGTCCCTCGAACATAGGGATATCTTAGCTAAGACGCTCACAAAAAATATACTCATAGTCCCTCGATGACCCTCGATGTTGCCTACGAATATATGATCTTGTCCCTCGATTGTTGCCTACAAAAAGTGATGATCAACCCTACGAATATGCTAAGATATCCTTATATGTTGCCTTCTATGACCATACGATGACCCTACGAATGTCCTTTTACATCCAATGGATAGAGTTACCTACCAACTAATGGTACGGATAGCGCTACCCTAAAGGAAAGCAAAATAACATGGAAACGGCCATTCTGAGTAGGTAATAATACTTTTTTGCTTGCTCCAATCAATTCAAAAATACTTTATACACCTCACATTATTTTCAAACACTTTGTATACATTCCAGCGTAAATCATTACAAAGTTAAACATTTTTCCAAAACAAAACATTTCCAAAAACTTCGTATACATTCCAGCGAGAATCATTACGAAGTCAAAGTGAAATCCCTTTTCAAAAACATCTTTTCAAAAACACACACGGAAAGCAATTTATAAAGTGAGCTAAGCAATTAAGAGCCCGTAGATAACTACAAATGGAAAGGGTGCTAATACCTTCCCTTTTCATAACTGTCTCCCGTACTCAGAATCTAACGAAGGTCTTTTCCTGTTCTTTTCGCCTTCCCTTAATTGGATAAAAGAAAAGTCGGTGGCGACTCTTGCTATCCGCAACATTTGCGATAAAACGCAAAACAAACAAGTCAGTTTTCCCACAGTATTACACTCACATCTTGAAAATCTGAGAATGAAGGAAGAAGAAAGCATTCAAGAATTTCATATGAACGTTCTTGAAATTGCTGGAGCCTACAGTGCCTTGGGTGAGAAGATTCTAGAAGAGAAGTTGGTAAGGAAGATGCTCAGATCCCTACCTAAGAGATTTGATATGAAGGTAACAGCTATTGATAAAGCTTAGGACATCAACAACATGAAAGTGGATGAACTTGTAGGTTCACTCTAAAAATTTGAATTAAGTATCAATAAGAGGCCAGAGAAGAAGTCTAAAAGCATAGCCTTCAAGTCAAACACTAAGGAGAAAGATGAGGAATATAATCTTGATATTGAAGAAGGACTGACAAAAACCATAGCTCATCTTGGAAGACAATTTAACAGAGTAATGAAAAGAATGGAAGGAAGCTCAAGATCAAATGTCAAGAACATGTCTCATGACATCAACAGAACATATAACTCTGGGAAGAAGACTGAAGCTGAAGAAAAACCTACTCAAGGCAGATAATTAAGATGTTATGAATGTGAAGGATTTGGACACATAAAATGGGATTGTCCCAACTACCTCAAAAGACAAGGAAAAAGCTTAAATGTGCTTTGGTCAGATGAAGATTCTGAGAGTGAAACAGGTGGAGAATCAACCAAACTTGTTAAAGCTCTGACTGGTACATATATTTCTGATGAAGACTCAAGTGATGAAGAACTGACTTTTGAAGAATTGGCTGCTACATACAAAGAACTATGTACCAAAAGTATTGAAGTATGCCAAGAGAATGAGAAGCAGAAGAAGCTCATACTACAATTACAAGATATAAAGCAAGAGAATCTGGAAATCATAAAGAGTATGGAAAGTGAAGTAACTGTATTGAAATGTGATATTGATCAGATGACCAAGAATGTCAAAATGCTGAATAATGGATCTAAAACTCTAGACAAAATACTTCAAGCTAGAAAGGTAGTAGGAGACATGAGTGGATTAGGTTACAATGGTACCAAGGAATATCCTAGAGAATCTTCCCAAAGTCAGGTTGGATTCAAGATGTCGAATCAAATGTTTCAACATCCTAAACTGAACAATTACAAAAAGCCTAACAGAAGACATAGACACTAGAAATGTCACTACTGTGGAAGATATGGTCACATAAAGCCTTTCTGCTTCAAGTTGTATGGTTACCCAAACTCTACACACAAATCAAATGTGAATCAGCCTCAACCAAAGAAACAGTGGGTTCCCAAAGCTAATGTTGCATCTCTCTTGGCTCACACATCTTTAACAGAAAAGATCACAGAAGAGTGGTATTTTGACAGTGAATGCTTAAGACATACGACAAATGATCCAAGTTTGTTAGAAGACTATCAAGACCACCCAACTTCCTACGTCAATTTTGGAGATGGAATGAAGGGAGAAATCAAGGGTACAGGAAAGATACAACAGCCAAAGCTCCCTAATATTGAAGATGTTTTACTTGTCAAAGGATTGACCTCCAACTTGATCAACATAAGTCAATTGTGTGATCAAGGACTTAATGTGAACTTCACAAAAGATGAATGTGTCATTACAAACAAATATGGTGAAGTCAAAATGAAGGGCAGAAGAAACAAAGACAACTGTTATTTATGGGTTCCTCTAGAGAATAATAATAACAACACTTATGTGGAGGTCAAACAAAATATCAGCAAGGACTATCTAAAGGACAAAGCAAAGTTGAAGTCACCTGACCTTAATGTCCTAATGAATGTCAAGACATCAGTCCCTGTTTTTGGTCATTCTACAAAAGGAAGAACCGTGAATCTGGCTCATAAAGTCTCAACATTAAAGTTGGTAAATTGTCACTTAAGAGGATGGAATGTATATGAATGCTCAAGAGAGAAAAGAGTTTGTTTACCAAAGGAATTATAGCAATTAACAGCGTGTGGGAACGTCATCAAAGGAGTTGATTTTTCAAAATATAATTTAATGATATTAAAACAGGTGGCGCAAAGTATAAAAGGCCAACTCCAAGTTCAAATATCTCAAAACTTCTCCACACGCTATACTCCTCACAAAAGCCCTAAAATATAAACCATTAATCGTCAAACAGCCAAGTCTCAACTCCTAACCATCAAAATATCTCAACATTCCACACCAGGATCCAACAACTTCAATGAAAATGTGTCTACTGAAGAAGCCCTAAATATTGTCCCTATCTCTATGATTCCATGCACGGATGCAAGGCCTACAAAACTTCGCACCCACCGCTCAAGACGACCAAGAGAAACCATTGCTCTATTTGAAGGTAATGTATCTGAACCACATATAGAGGGTGAAGATGATCAAGATAGAGGATATGTAGACCGAGAAATAAGGAAGATGGTTGTTGATACCCTAAAAGTAGGGTTACAGGTTGAAGGGATCACAATCCCCCTTTCTCAAGTGCCTAGTGAGACTATTCCAAATGAGAGCATCACACCATCTGTAAGGGAAGAAGAGTCTTCTAAGAAGAATCTTGAAAAGGAAACTCCTATTGAAGAAGTGTGATACGGTGAACTGACTTTGTAGGATTTTTGTATCCAAATGTGCGGATAGCAAGAGTCGCCACCGACTTTTATTTTTATCCAATTAAGGGAAGGTAAAAGTAACAGAAAAAGACCTTCGTTAGATTCTGAGTTCGGGAGAATGGTTATGAAAAGGGAAGGTATTAGCACCCCTTTCCATCCGTAGTTATCTACGGGCTCTTAGTTGCTCTAGATCACTTTTTAAAATTGCTTTCTGTGTGTTTGACAAAGATGTTTTGAAAAAAGGCATTTCGCTTTGACTTTGTAATGACTCATGTAGGAGTGTATACAAAGTGTTTGGAAATGTTTTTGTTTTGAAAAGAATTTGAACTTCGAAAAAGAGTGTGTGGTGTGAAAAGCATTTGGTTTAGAGCAAGCAACTAAAAGACTTATTTACCCACTCAGAATTGGTCGTTTTGTTGTACTTCTACGTTCCTTTAGAATAGCGCTAGCCATACCATTAGTTAGTAGGTAGCTCCATTCGTTGGATGTAAGCGGGACATTCGAAGGGACATCGGATGGTCATAGAAAGCAATCGGTAGGAAGTATCCTAGCACATTCGGGACTATCATCATTTTTCGTAGGCGACAATCGAGGGTCAAGATCATGTATTCGGAGGCGACATCGTGGGTCTTATGATCTTTGTATCGAAGGGACTATGATGATTTGATTGGAAGGCAACGGTGCTAGAATACCTCTACGTTCGAGGGACATGACCATTTTGAATTCGCAAAGGCAACGAGAGAGAATTACCCTAAGGGGTGCGCGTGTGAAAGAAGTGTGTTGATTTCAGATATTTTATCTTGAAGATTAGTGGGCTATGTTCAATTTTAGTCTTGCCATACACGCCTAATTACTAGCAATTTATAGGGTGCGGAAATTAAAATGCGGAATGTAAAGTGCGGAAAGGTAAATGTCCTACGCTATTACAAGGCTTTGGGGCAGATACATAATTTAAAATGCGGAAAATAAAATCCTAAATTAAACTATTACATCCCATATACAGTTACATTATTGGAAAATAAAATGAAAATAGTAAAGAGACGTCCGAATTGGAAGAACCTGTGAAACGAACGAGGAATCGGAAAATATGATAAAATCGAAATAAGAGAAAATGTTAGAAAAAATGCAAATTTTAAATTGGAAAAAAAATATGACATGCTGGAAATAATGCAAATATACTAAGATAATTTTTTGGGATTTTTTAGATGCAATTTAATAATTAAAAATGAATTCACAATGATTTAAATGCAAAATTATGAATAAAAATAAATATGCATGCAAAAATATGTTTTTTAATTTTATAAATTAAATAAAGGTTTTCAGAAAATAAATGCAAAAGGAAAATTATTTTTGGTGTTATTTTAATGCAGAATAAAAATTATGACAAGAAATTAAAATAGATGCATAAATATTAAATAAATAAGAAAAATAGAAAAAGTTTGAAGTTTGTAAAGAAAAAGAAAGAACCGTGCAAGGTGATTCGAACCGTGTCCTTTGAGAGGATCTTTGAACAGCAAACGCCTTAACCACTAGGACAAGTGGCTCTTTGTGTTTTGAAAACTGAAATTAATTGAATATGAAGGATGACGCGTCAGGGGTATGTTTGAAACACAGTCAGCGAAGTGGTCCCCATCTGTTTTTAAATGGACGAATCATGGAAGGAACGCCACGCAAGCCCACCGAGTCAAAGTTAACGACGCCGGAGCCCTAGCTCCGGTCGTCTTCTCCGATTGCTCCAACCTGAAAACTCAAAAAATACGCAAAACAAAAAATTCTAAGGTGCCCTACCCCCTTAAATCGGACCTTCTGAATCCAATGGTGCTGTTGGTTTGTCCTGAAAACGCTTATATTAACCGGTTCGATCCAAACAGTCCGAAACGCCCTAACAATGGCAAACCAGTTTTCCTACGTTCAAGCTCACATGTGATGGTTCAAACATGATCAAATATGCATCCTGAGTTCAAATAAACACACAAAAATTGTTAGCAATGCATGGATTTACAAATTCGATTTCATGAAAAAATACCAAATCGGAGTTGATGTAGAGCCCGATTCTGGATGGATTGGCTTCGAGCAAGAGTTGATTCTGACTCTTGGGAACCTCCTGAGCACGATGGAGTGGCTGGAAGAGGTTGGGAAAGGCTGGAATTTGAAATTCGAATTTTCAAGTTTCCTTGAAAAATTTGCAAGAGTTTGGGTGGTTTTAAGGATTAGGGTTTCGTCCTTTGTGTTGGCTGCATTGCTTGGTATTTATAGAAGAGATTTGGATGGCAAAAGCAAGCAAAAAAGATTGGACATTGATTGTGCAAATATTTTCCAATAAAAACAAATCAAATTTTCTTAAAAACTTGATTTTTCCTTTCCATATGCATGAGTCACGAATTTGGCAATTGTTGTGGGCTTTCTTGGACATTAAGGAAGATATAAAATCAGCCCTTTTGGAAAAAATAATTTATTTTCATATTTTATATAATTTATTTTTGAATTAAATGTTATAAAATTCAAATATAAATCATAAAAATAGAAAATTACCAATGCCAAGCATTTATGGGTCAAAAATCATGTCATGAACAAGTTTGGATCAAAAGATTATAGGCCCATTTGGAAAATTTTGCATTTTGACCAAAATGTCCTTTTGTGCAATTGTCCAAAATTGCCCAACTTCTGAATAGTGTATCTTGCTCAACTTTCCACATTTTTGAGTGTTCTTGGACTTTTTGGAAAACTCTAAGAGTCCTCTAACCAACCTTTTTGGTCTCATCTCAATTGGAGTTACCATGCTCAATATATCTTCAAAGCAAAAAGTTGACTTTTTGTTGACTTTGAAAATGACCTGTAATGTTTTGAGCTATACTTCTCAAATGAAGCATTTTTTGGACATTCTTGTGAGACATGAAGTTGTAGAGAATTGAATTTCCTTCAAAACAAGAGGTGGTGGAAAAATTTCTGAGAAAGTATGAGAAAGTTATGATCAGTCAAAGTTCTGTTGACTTTTCACCTAGAAACCCTAATTTAGAAAGTTTGACTTTTGAGCAAATCTTGAGTTTTCTTGATGAATCATGGTCAACCCTTGATCAAATGATGAATATAACTTCAAAATGAGGATGTTGACCAAAAATTATGAAGTTTGACTGTTTGTTGACCACAGTTGACTTTTTGTCCAATACAACTGATTTTCAACCATCTGAGCAATTGTCTGAGGAAACTTGACTTGTGAGGCTTGAAACTTGACATGGAGAATCTTTGAAACATATGTGGAGGCATGAAGACCATTGGAGATGTTGGAAGTCCATCTTGACTTGAGAGATACCAAACCCTAATTTGGGTTGATTGTCTAGGAGAGAGTTTGTCTGATCAACTCTTGAGGAATCCTTGAGCATAGATGTATGAAATCTCTTGAGTAGATGGAGGGCAAATTTTGGGGTATGACAGCTGCCCTGCTCAATCTTCTTGTACTGGAGGGTTAGATTGACACGCTTGTCTTTCGTGACCGGAGGTAGAAGATGATTGAACACCGAGTACACCGAAAATTTGCACTCGCCTGGTGGATGATGCGGAATGGGCTTACGATGCCATTTGGATACTTTACTGGGGATGAGTCGACGCTAGACTCGAGAATGTCGATAGGAGAATTGACGGGATGGGCTTAAGATGCCATCCGGAAAGATCGATGTTGGGAGTGAGCCGACGCTAGGCTCGTAGTCGCTCGAAGGAGCATGGAGATGGGCTTAAGATGCCATCCGAGGTAGTACTACGTTAGACTTCGTGCTCATTTTTGAATGAAGTTACTGGTTTGCATTGATTTTAACCATATATGCAGATTCTAAAAGTGAAGCAATCGTTGATAAGTAGTCGGAGATGGGCTTAAGATGCCATCCAAGGCAACCGAGTCGACGCCGTCAGTAGTTGTTGATAATAAGGGATCGTAATAAATCTTCGTGCTGATTACTCGAGGGAGATTGTAGTTGGCAAAATGTGGATAGCTTCCTGTTGTGCATCGGTGTTGATCCATTGCTCGTTATCGGAGGATAACCAGAGGCGGTCTTTCGGATAGTTTTCCGCCGGTTCGGGCTTAATCTTGACCACCGTCGGAGGACAACCAAGGGCGTCTTCGATAGTTTTCCGCCGATTCGGGCTTAATCTCGACCGCTATGCCAAGGATCATACTGCTTTGGAGAAAACAAGAGAAACTTTGATAGAATATTTGTTAGTTTTATGCAAAGTATGATGCATGACAGTGTATATGAATGATAGATGCATGAATTATGACTTTATCAGTTATGTATGAATGATAGATGTCGTGATATTTCAAAACATATCCATCTTGAAGAAAATGCGGATGCTCTGTTTGAAGATTTCTGACTTCTGCTTGGGGAATTGAGTAGATGAGAACCCCGCTTTTGAAGGAGAAGAAATATATCCTGGATTCCTCCGATGCACTATCTGACCAAGTCTTGGGCCTAGATATTGTTGAGGAAGGTAGAGATTTGAGAGGCTCGTTGTTGGAGATCTCATATATAGACCCTGCTGAGGAGAATATGGGAGGCGATCCGTTGGGGACCTTGTGTGTAGATCCTGCTGAGGAAATTTAGGAGGCGCTCTACTGGGGGATTCTGAGTGTAGATCTCGCTGGAGAGCATTTGATAGTTGCCGGGAGACCGGGTTGGAAGAGTCAGAACCCTGTGATCTTTGGTGAGATGAAGATGTAGTTTCCTCCGGCGCTTATCCGACCAAGTCTCGAGTCCGATACCGGGAAAAAGAAGGGACGGAGAGATGTCCGCTGGGGATAAATATCTTGGTCGGGGACAAAATGTTACTTCTTGGAGACTGATGTAATCCGGCTTAGTTGACTGGGATCACGGCTCGGGGACCAACATATACTCCGCTGGGGAGGTTAGTGGTGAGTGACACCTTTGTGGGGGATCATGCTCTGTGGGGGAATGTTTTGGTGACTTTCGTCGTCGTCCCAATTCCTGGATCCTGTAGTAAGTACTTTTGTATGTTCACTTTTCGTATGTTTGTGATTAGATTCTTATTGTCAAATGCGTATAGTCATTCAAAACAAACGTTGGACTTATTGCAAACGACAACAACAAAAATTGTAAAGAGAAAGAAGCTATGCTTATTTGAAAGGTGGCGATGGCCAAGTAGTTTGTACACAAGAAAGGTAAAAGCTATGCGGAAACAATCTCGTTAAGTTCCAACTATGCTAGTACTCATATATTTCGACTATCTCATCTCCTTGTCAAGAGAAAGTGAGTAGACCGATTCGCCATTTGAACTTGAATGCTGATAGTAGTCTGAAGCGTGTGATCTTGAAAAGACATAATCGACGCTTAAATCCCTAATTTTTGCCTAGACCGCTTTCGGTTTTCGCCCACCGATACCTTTTTGCCCAAGCCGCTTTTCGTGTTTTCGACTTGCCGGTGTACATGTTTTGTATATATCCTTAACTTTGCCCGAACCTTTTGGTTCGCCAGATGCCCTTATTTTTGCCTAGGCCACCGACCTAGCGGGTCTTTTATGCGTAGTATTTTTGATTATGTCCGCTCACGTGGTGGGAAGTCTTCACCATCCATGGTGCTAAGTATCATAGCTCCGCCGAAGAATACTGTCTTGACTACAAATGGTCCCTCGTAGGTGGGAGTCCATTTTCCCCTGGGATCACCTTGTGGGAGAATGATGCGCTTGACTACTAGGTCGCCAACTTGGTAGACTCGGTGTTTAACCTTCTTGTTAAATGCTCTGATCATTCGTTTCTGATAAATCTGTCCATGGCAGATGGACGCGAGTCGTTTCTCATCAATCAAGTTAATCTGGTCAAGGCGAGTCTGAACCCAATCGTCTTCACCTAACTCTGCGTCTTGGAGGACTCTGGTTGAGGGTATCTGAACCTCGATGGGTAAGACGGCTTCCATACCGTATACAAGAGAGAAGGGGGTTGCCCCTGTTGATGTTCGTGCTGTAGTGCGATAACCATGAAGAGCAAATGGTAACATCTCATGCCAATCTTTGTAAGTCACTGTCATCTTCTCAGATAATCTTCTTAATGTTCTTATTGGCGGCTTCCACTGCGCCGTTCATCTTAGGCCGATATGGAGAAGAATTGTGATGCTTGATCTCGAATTGCGTGCAGAGTTCGGTGATCATCTTGTTGTTGAGGTTAGAGCCGTTATCTGTGATAATCCTTTCGGGATTGCCATATCGACATATAAGATTGTGTTTGATGAATCGAGCCACAACATTCTTGGTAACAGATGCAAACGAGGCTGCTTCTACCCACTTGGTGAAATAATCTATTGCCACAAGGATGAAACGATGTCCATTGGAAGCTGTGGGCTTGATTTCTCCGATCATGTCAATGCCCCACATTGCAAAAGGCCAAGGAGAGTTAGAACATCTGAGGTACCGAGGTACGTGTACTTTATCGGCATAACCGCATTTGTGACAAGATCGAGCGTGAAGCGGTGACAATCGCTTCCATGGTGGACCAATAGTAACCTGTTCTCAAAATCTTCTTAGCCATGGTGTGTCCACTGGAGTGGGTACCAAATGCCTTCGTAACTCTTCCATGATACGCATTGCTGTTTTCTCGTCTACGCAGGAGTAAGCATGATCGTGGTTGCGCTTTGTATAGATGCCATTGCGAGGAAGAATTTGATGCAAATCTTCTCATGAACTTCTTATCATTGATGATGCCCTCGGGATATTCCTGAGTCTCAAGATACCTCTTCACATCGTAGAACCAAGGTTTCTCTTCTGTATCAAGCTCACAACAATATGCTGGTTCGTCAAACTTCTCAATGATGATCTGGGGAGCCTCGTTGTCCCATCTAACCTTGAACATAGATGACATAGTAGCCAACGCGTCTGCCAACTGATTCTCTTCTCGTGGGATGTGATCAAAAGTGATTTCTTCGAAGTAGGGAATCAAACTCAGAACATGCTCTCGATACGGAATGAGATTCGGATGCTTCGTATCCCACTCGCCTTTTATCTGACTGATCACTAAAGTTGAGTCTCCATACACTTGTAAGAACTTGATTCTTAAGTCAATAGCAGCTTTGAGACCCATGATGCACGCTTCAGACCGCCATGTTGTTCGTGCAACGAAACATAATTTGCGGTGAAAGGCGGTGTCCATGTAGGGATGTAATGATGGCGCCAATGCCAAGTGCGTTTGAGGCTCCATCAAAACCATAGTCCATCGATCCTTGTTCGTGTCCTTCGTCGGGCTTGGTTCTTCGCAATCAGTAACTAGTAAAACATCTTCGTCTGAAATTCGAACCGCATAGATCGATAGTCATCTACGGCTTGATGAGCCAAATGATCGCTACTACACTTCCTTTGATTGCTTTCTCGAGAAGTGTACGGATGTCATATTCGGTCAAGATCATTTGCCATCTTGCTATTTTTCCGGAGAGAGCTGGTTTCTCAAAGATGTATTTTATCGGATCCATCTTGGAAATCAACAAGGTAGTGTGAGTCAACATATACTGTCTTAGTCGGCGAGCAGCCCAAGCCAAAGCGTTGCAAGTTTTCTCAAGTGTGAGTATCTTGTTTCACACGGTAAACTTTTGCTAAGGTAGTATATTGCATGCTCTTTTCGACTGCACTCGCCATGTTGCCCCAACACACACCCCATTGAGTTCTCTAACACTCAAGTACATGATAAGAGGTCTTCCTTCAATAGGCGGCATCGGATAGGAGGATTGTAGGTACTCCTTGATTTTGTCAAAAGCGATCCGGCAATCGCTGCTCCATTCCACTACTTGATCTTTCTTTAGTAACTTAAAGATTGGCTCACAAGTAGCAGTTAGGTGTGCAATGAATCTGGCAATGTAGTTCAATCGGCCCAAGAAACCTCTGACTTCCTTCTCGGTGCGGGGAGCTGGCATCTCTTGAATAGCTTTAACTTTGGCGGGATCAACTTCAATACCTTTACCACTGACAACAAACCCTAGGAGTTTTCCGGATCTGACTCCAAAGGTGCACTTGTTAGGATTAAGCCTCAACCTGTACTTCTTCAACCTATCAAACAATTTCTGCAAATGACCAAGATGTTCTTCTTCAGTCTGTGATCGAGCTATCATGTCGTCGACGTAGACCTCTATCTCGTGATGAATCATGTCATGAAATAACGTCACCATGGCACACTGATAAGTGGCGCCGTTCTTCGAACGGCATAACCTTGTAGCGTAGTGTCCCACTGTAACAAAAGTAGTCTTCTCCATGTCTTCGGGAGCCATTTTGATCTGATTGTAACCGGAGAAACCATCCATGAAGGAGAAAACCTTATGCTGAGCGGTGTTGTCAACCAAAACATCAATATGAGGAAGTGGGAAATCGTCTTTCGGACTCGCTTTGTTCAAATCTCTGTAATCCACACACATTCGTACTTTGCCATCCTTCTTGGGTACGGGTACCACATTTGCAACCCACTGGGGATAAGAGGTGACAGCTAAGAAACCGGCGTTGAATTGTTTCATAACTTCAGCTTTGATTTTCTCTAACATCTCAGGACGCATACGACGAACCTTCTGTTTCACTGGGCGAAAACCTTCTTTTGTCGGCAATCGGTGTACCACGATATCAATGTCCAACCCTGGCATGTCTTCGTATGACCAAGCAAAAACCTCAACATAGTCTCGTAGCATCTGAACCAACCTTTCTTTGACACTGTTCTCAAGACCCGCTCCTATCTTAATCTTTTCTCGCTTCATCAAGACTCCAAATTCACAACCTCAACTTGCTCTTCGTGGTGGCAGATAACTCTCTTCTTGCTGTAGCAACCGCAAGTTCTCTCCGGCACTTCACAATCTTCCTCACTTTCGTCTTCGGCTTGGTAGATCGGATTATCAAGTCATATTTGGCACTAGCATAGTTATTAACTAGATTCGGAGTGATTCGCAGTTGTATCACGGGTGTGTGTAAGAACACATAGCTTTTTGAAGGGGTGATAAAGTAAAAGAAAGAAGACAAACAATTGAATGCAAAAGTCCAACGAATTTATTGAATGAAAATACGCAATCAATAGATAATAACCCTCGCAAACGAGCCATGATGCCCCGGGTAAGGCACTAGGCTTTCAAAGTTTATTGTTCAAAACATAAAGAAATACGAAAAGCAAAACAAAACAAGAGCAATTACTCCTGACTAAAGGAGATTGGTATGACGTCTTCGGTCTTCCAATTGCTGAGCCCATGATCTGGAGTTGGGAAGATCCACTTGCTGATGTTGAAGTCGTTGTCGTTGTCTTCTATAGCATGGATTCCACTCTGGCTGATGCGGAAAGGAAGTTGGTCGGCACGTCGCGTATCTTCGACCCTTGATGGTGAAGCCTAAACCAGTCTTGTCAGATTTGAAAGGAAGATCAGGGAGCTGACCCCAAACAGTACTACCTTCTTCAACAGCAGCTTGAGCATCTTTCAGCGAGGCCATCCTAGGCGGACCCTTAACAACCTCAGGAGCGACAAGAGAGTCAACAGGCATGACTCTGGGTATTGTTTCAAAAGCTTGACAGGGAGTCTCGAAGAATTCACCCTCCATCTCGAAATATCGGAATGACTGTAGATGACTGACCATATAGTCTTCTTCACCACATACTGTGACAACCTTCCCTTTCACCGGGTATTTCAACTTCTGATGCAAGGTAGAGGTAACAGCGCCTGCCCCATGTATCCAAGGGCGTCCGAGTAGACAAGAGTAGGCTGGACGGATGTCCATGACAAAGAAAGTGGAGTCAAAAGTCTGGGAACCGACTTTAACAGGCAGAGTGAGCTCTCCAAGCACCGGCGCTTAGAACCATCAAAAGCTCTCAATAATGTCACCGGTCTCGTAACCAACCCTTCGACATCGAGCCGATCAAAAGCGCTTCGAAGGATATTCAGAGCAGAACCGGTATCCACCAAAACATGAGATAACGTAGTGCCCTTGCATTCAACAGAGATGTGCAAGGCTTTGTTGTGTTTCTTTCCGGAAGGAGTCAAATCAGTATCAAAGAAGCCTAGGCCGTTGTTGGCAGCCAGGCTAGCAATACAAACTTCGAATTGGTCGGTGGTAGTGTCTTGCGGTACATGAGCATTCTTCAGAAACTTCACCAAGGCGTTAGCATGAGCCTCAGAGCACAAGAGCAGAGCAAGCATGGAGATTTTGGACGGAGTCTGTCCCAATTGTTCCACAACATTGTAGTCACTCCTCTTGATAATCTTCTAATTTCTCCATTTCTCGCTTGGAGGTGTCTTGAACTTCCTTTGGTACTTCGTTGAGCGGATGAGCCAACGGTTCTTTCCTCTAGCTTGGGAATGGGTTGAATAGCTGGAATGCGAGCTGGAGTCGCGTGTCTTTTGGAGGAGATATATCGAGAGAATACCCTTCCGTTCGGGTCACCTTACTAGATCCGTGATGTTGTCAATGTCGTGGAATGCGCTTCAATCGTAAGATCTCCAATGGTCGAGGGTCTTGCTTGACGCCATGATAGTAAACATCACCCATAATTCCAAGGGATAGCCTTGTCGAGGAATATGGAACTGGTATTGGAGAAGTGATAATGAGAGGTGCCACTCTTGGCATGTAATCGCAGAGGAAATCCTTATGGTGTTAACATCATAGTCTTCGGGAAATCGTCACCCCATCCGTTGCTTTAACATCTTCAATAGGAATTTTGTAGCTCTCGGATGTACTTCACCATGTAATCATACTTTCCACTTGGCTGCCCCAAGGTGTCCCACATGATGGTACAGTTTCGCTTGCATTGTCAATCTTCAACTTAGACATTTCTTCACACGCCTTCGCATGTGGTTTCGTAAATAGTATCTCATGGTTATCCATCATGCATCGAACACGCCTTCTCAACCAAGCACAACCATCGTGCAGATGGGCACCAACGACAATTCTCGGGCATCCTGGTTGACACCGCTTGCAACAAATTCTTCTTAATACCATCGAGGAATGGTCAAGTCATCTATGTTGAAAACATAAGTATCATCACCAAAGATTGGAACTCTTGTCATGGTTAGGCATAGGCGCTGATCACATTCGAGTCTCAACAGAGGGTCAAACTCAATCGCTTAGCTTCAATCATATCCTGAATCTTGTTCTTCGAGCCCAACAATTGTCGTTGTCGTGCCTCGGCTATTGGAATGGTAAGCACACTTAGCATTAGGATTGTATCTCGGAGAGGAAGTGTTGACATTCGAGGAGGATCCCTCAAGGTTATCACCTCGCTCAACATGTGTTGCAAGGCTTGCGCAAAGGCATGTTGATCTTCAGAACCGCCTCGTGGCGCTGCTCGCTACGCGCTGTCTCACCGAGGTTGTGCCGATGTAGGATCGAGATCACAACGCCCCCACGGATTGAGCACGGTCGGTCTTGGCTCGGCTTTTCTGACCATACACAGCATTGGCTTCTTTCTTACCACCAAAAGATTTCTTCACAGCGTTTGAAGATGTCTCTATTTGAATCTTTCCACTCTTGATACCAGCTTCGATACGCTCGCCTGTCAATATCAACTCAGTGAATCCGGCTAAAGAGTTTCCAATCAGATGATTGAAGAAAGGGCCTGTTAGTGTTCCCATAAACATATCAACCAACTCCCTATTGGACAAGGGTGGCTGAACTCTGCTTGCTAGATCTCTCCATTTCTGAGCATACTCTTTGAACTTCTCGTCACGACTCATAGACATGCTTTGTAGTTGCATGCGAGTGGGTGTCAACTCAGCATTGTACTCATACTATCTGTAGAAAGCATCAGCTAAATCACTCCAAGTACGGATACGGTCATTCTCTAGCTGATAGTACCATTCCAACTGGGTTCCGGACAAACTCTCTTGAAAATAGTGCATCCACAACTTTCTGTCATCAGTGTGGGGATTGATCTTCTGGACATAGGACTTCAAATGCAGCTTTGGGCAAGACACGCCATCATACTTAGCAAAAGTTAGAACTTTGAACTTGGGAGGAATCACAACACCAGGAACGAGACTCAGATCATCAAAATTCAGCCCGAACATCTTCAAGTTTTCCACAGCATTTAGACGATCCTCAAGTTGCTTGTACTTGTCATCTTCATTAGAGTATTGGCCATCATCATAGTTCTTCTCAAGCTCAGGCTGACTGCCTTCACCATCACCCTTGTTACTTTCCTCAGTATGGACACTTCCTTCAGAGAGTTCAATACGGCTGACCACCTTAGGACCACCTTTGTAGCGTCTGCCCATGTTGAGGAGACCAACAACCTTCTTCTTCTTGTTGATGAGCTTCTTCAAATCTTCTTGGCCTTGGACCAAACTGGTGAACATCTGCTGAAATTGAGCATTCTGAGCTTGGAGATCTTTGACAGTCTGTTCAAGAGCCATTTCTGCTAAAATAAATAGCGAGCAAATGAGAAAACCAATCTCCAATGTACCTGTGATGCAATGTTATGCTATGCTATGCAATGTTTATGCGAATGCAATGCAATGTTTTCAAGGACCTTAGAGATTTAAATTTGTTAGACAAGCAAAAACAAACATTTATTAGTACTCTTTTTATTATTCTTTTTTTTTTTTTAAGTACAAGAGATAGTTCGAAACAATAAAAGAAAACATAAACATCCTAAAGCTCTAAGTCTCCCATGGTCGCTTCCTCTTGGTGCCGATGTAAGCGTTGATGTTTCGCTCCTCGTGAAGTAGCTTGGTCAACTCTAGCACTTTCTTCTCGCTTGCATAGCATTGAGCTTCAAAGGTATCCCTTTCTTCTTGTCAATTCAGGATCTCTTCAAGTCTTCAAAATCGTGAGGCATGTCGATGGAGAACAAGATAGGTACGCCACCTATAGCAACGGGTTCCATAATTACGGTAAACAGCGTGAATGGCATCATGAGGTTTTGAGCTCGAGCTCGCACCCATTTGAGGTAAGGTTCCCAAGGAATGGAGTTCTGGTGCCCCAAAGTCTTGGTATCAGTCTTCTTTACCATGCCCCAAGCGTGTATGAACCTTCATCGGTAATTCTGGAGATCGTGGTTGTAGTCGAACACAACATCTTGGAGAAGCATATCATGTGGACCATCTCTTCAAGAAAAACCAAACTGACGTAGAGCTAGAGAAGGGTTGTAAGTAATACCTCCCCTTATACCAAGTAGTGGTACATTAGGGAATTCTCCACAACACTCAATGAATGTGGAGTCCTTTTGAGAGAAAAGGCTCTTACGGATATCTGAATGAGAGAGTGACATAAATCTTTGAGACCATCTCAATCTTTGTTCATTCTTCAAAACTGATGGAGGAAGGTGCGAAATAAACCACCTTGAAAGTAACGGTATACAACACATGAGAGTTCCTTGTCTCTTAGTAGTACGAGTGTGGAGAGAATGTAGAATGTCTCCAAGTAAAGTAGGCACTGGATTGCGGGTAAGGAACAACTTGATGGCATTGATATCGATGAACTGATCCGAGTTAGGAAATAGAACCAAACCATAAATTAGCAAGGCCACAATATTTTCAAATGCATGGAAACTCATAACTTTGAGGAATTCTCGGGCTTTCTTAATTAGAAACTTGGAAAGTAAACCCTTAGCTCCACTTCTAGTTTCCCAATTGGCTTCAATGTCTGAGCGCTTAAGATGTAAGGCGGATGCGATGTCTTCATACTTAGGAACCTTTTCTAGACCGGTGAATGGCATTTGGTCAAGAATAGGTACCCCAAGTAGCTTAGAGAACTCTTCCAAGGTAGGAACCAACTGATAATCTGGAAATGTAAAGCAATGGTGTTTCGGATCAAAGAACTGAAATAGGACATGCATCATATCTTCTTCAAAACCAGAGATAACCAAATCAAGTAGATAACCATGTCTTTTGATGAACTGAGCATGGTCGGGAATTTCTGAAACCAATTCCTTGAGCTGAGAAGGTATACCCATGAAGTTGATTCGGATAGTCTTTCTAGAAGCCATAACACCCTACAAAACAGAGCAAAGATAAATCCCTAGGTCCTTGAAATAGTTAGAGATGATATGCAATGCGGATGATGTCATGATGTCATGTTTGGCACACACAAGCAATTCACACAATGAGCCTATGTTTAAGGCTTGCATGAGGCATAGGTGATTACCCTACCAAAAGTTTGAGTTGGTTCATCCTGTCCTATAATAGTAACCGGGTTCTAGGAATCTCACATCATCGATCTTTCTCGTAGGCGTTTATTTCAATACGACGGCCAAGTGGTCGATCGAAAATATCCCAAAAGTCTGATCTCAATGAGCGTAGCATCGAGTATCAACCAACCTCGGTCTACACCAAAGCCGGCCATCTCACTACCTTCTAATGGCCAAGATGGGTCAATTAAGGTTCTAAAAGTTTAGTTAGCTTGATGACACCACACGAAGCCAAATACTATCTTCAACTTGGGAATAAAGAGTATCGGGACAACCAAAGTGTCACGCTAACGTAGCCATCATGTTGACCGTTTAGTTATACGTCTAGCGGTCGCGATGATCTAATGCTACTTACCTAAAAGGAAACCCGGATCCGGGTGCAGGATCCCCCAATAATATAATACCCAAGCAACCCTTAAAGATAAAGCATACAAGTCAAACAAAAAGCAATAAAAGTTATCTAGAAATCCCTATGTGCGGATAGCAAGAGTCGCCACCGACTTTTATTTTTATCCAATTAAGGGAAGGTAAAAGTAACAGAAAAAGACCTTCGTTAGATTCTGAGTTCGGAGAATGGTTATGAAAAGGAAGGTATTAGCACCCTTTCCATCCGTAGTTATCTACGGACTCTTAGTTGCTCTAGATCACTTTTTTAAAATTGCTTTCTGTGTGTTTGACAAAGATGTTTTGAAAAAAAGGCATTTCGCTTTGACTTTGTAATGACTCATGTAGGAGTGTATACAAAGTGTTTGGAAATGTTTTTGTTTTGAAAAGAATTTGAACTTCAAAAAGAGTGTGTGTGAAAAGCATTTGGTTTAGAGCAAGCAACTAAAAGACTTATTTACCCACTAATTGGTCGCTTTGTTGTACTTCTACGCTCCTTTAGAATAGCGCTAGCCATACCATTAGTTAGTAGGTAGCTTCATTCGTTGGATGTAAGCGGACATTCAAGGGACATCGGATGGTCATAGAAAGCAACTGGTAGGAAGTATCCTAGCACATTCAAGGACTATCATCATTTTCGTAGGCGACAATCGAGGGTCAAGATCATGTATTCGGAGGCGACATCGTGGGTCTTATGATCTTTGTATCGAAGGGACTATGATGATTTGTTTGAAGGCAACGGTGCTAGAATACCTCTACGCTCCAGGACATGACCATTTTGAATTCGCAAAGGCAACGAGAGAGAATTACCCTAAGGGGTGCGTGTGTGAAAGAAGTGTGTTGATTTCAGATATTTTATCTTGAAGATTAGTGGGCTATGTTCAATTTTAGTCTTGCCATACACGCCTAATTACTAGCAATTTATAGGGTGCGGAAATTAAAATGCGGAATGTAAAGTGCGGAAAGGTAAATGTCCTACGCTATTACAAGGCTTTGGGGCAGATACATAATTTAAAATGCGGAAAATAAAATCCTAAATTAAACTATTACATCCCATATACAGTTACATTATTGGAAAATAAAATGAAAATAGTAAAGAGACGTCCGAATTGGAAGAACCTGTGAAACGAACGAGGAATCGGAAAATATGATGAAATCGAAATAAGAGAAAATGTTAGAAAAAATGCAAATTTTAAATTGGAAAAAAATATGACATGCTGGAAATAATGCAAATATACTAAGATAATTTTTTGGGATTTTTTAGATGCAATTTAATAATTAAAAATGAATTCACAATGATTTAAATGCAAAATTATGAATAAAAATAAATATGCATGCAAAAATATATTTTTTAATTTTATAAATTAAATAAAGGTTTTCAGAAAATAAATGCAAAAGGAAAATTATTTTTGGTGTTATTTTAATGCAGAATAAAAATTATGACAAGAAATTAAAATAGATGCATAAATATTAAATAAATAAGAAAAATAGAAAAAGTTTGAAGTTTGTAAAGAAAAAGAAAGAACCGGTGCAAGCAGGATTCGAACTGGTGTCCTTTGAGAGGATCTTTGAACAGCAAACGCCTTAACCACTAGGACAAGTGGCTCTTTGTGTTTTGAAAACTGAAATTAATTGAATATGAAGGATGACGCGTCAGGGGTATGTTTGAAACACAGTCAGCGAAGTGGTCCCCATCTGTTTTTAAATGGACGAATCATGGAAGCCAGAAACGCCACGCAAGCCCACGCCGGAGTCAAAGCTTTCAACGACGCCGGAGCCCTAGCTCCGGTCGTCTTCTCCGATTGCTCCAACCTGAAAACTCAAAAAATACGCAAAACAAAAAATTCTAAGGTGCCCTACCCCCTTAAATCGGACCTTCTGAATCCAATGGTGCTGTTGGTTTGTCCTGAAAACGCTTATATTAACCGGTTCGATCCAAACAGTCCGAAACGCCCTAACAATGGCAAACCAGTTTTCCTACGTTCAAGCTCACATGTGATGGTTCAAACATGATCAAATATGCATCCTGAGTTCAAATAAACACACAAAAATTGTTAGCAATGCATGGATTTACAAATTCGATTTCATGAAAAAATACCAAATCGGAGTTGATGTAGAGCCCGATTCTGGATGGATTGGCTTCGAGCAAGAGTTGATTCTGACTCTTGGGAACCTCCTGAGCACGATGGAGTGGCTGGAAGAGGTTGGGAAAGGCTGGAATTTGAAATTCGAATTTTCAAGTTTCCTTGAAAAATTTGCAAGAGTTTGGGTGGTTTTAAGGATTAGGGTTTCGTCCTTTGTGTTGGCTGCATTGCTTGGTATTTATAGAAGAGATTTGGATGGCAAAAGCAAGCAAAAAAGATTGGACATTGATTGTGCAAATATTTTCCAATAAAAACAAATCAAATTTTCTTAAAAACTTGATTTTTCCTTTCCATATGCATGAGTCACGAATTTGGCAATTGTTGTGGGCTTTCTTGGACATTAAGGAAGATATAAAATCAGCCCTTTTGGAAAAAATAATTTATTTTCATATTTTATATAATTTATTTTTGAATTAAATGTTATAAAATTCAAATATAAATCATAAAAATAGAAAATTACCAATGCCAAGCATTTATGGGTCAAAAATCATGTCATGAACAAGTTTGGATCAAAAGATTATAGGCCCATTTGGAAAATTTTGCATTTTGACCAAAATGTCCTTTTGTGCAATTGTCCAAAATTGCCCAACTTCTGAATAGTGTATCTTGCTCAACTTTCCACATTTTTGAGTGTTCTTGGACTTTTTGGAAAACTCTAAGAGTCCTCTAACCAACCTTTTTGGTCTCATATCAATTGGAGTTACCATGCTCAATATATCTTCAAAGCAAAAAAGTTGACTTTTTGTTGACTTTGAAAATGACCAGAATGTTTTGAGCTATACTTCTCAAATGAAGCATTTTTGACATTCTTGTGAGACATGAAGTTGTAGAGAATTGAATTTCCTTCAAAACAAGAGGTGGTGGAAAAATTTCGAGAAAGTATGAGAAAGTTATGATCACCAAAGTTCGTTGACTTTTCACCTAGAAACCCTAATTTAGAAAGTTTGACTTTGAGCAAATCTTGAGTTTTCTTGATGAATCATGGTCAACCCTTGATCAAATGATGAATATAACTTCAAAATGAGGATGTTGACCAAAAATTATGAAGTTTGACTGTTTGTTGACCACAGTTGACTTTTTGTCCAATACCCTGATTTTCAACCATCTGAGCAATTGTCTGAGGAAACTTGACTTGTGAGGCTTGAAACTTGACATGGAGAATCTTTGAAACATATGTGGAGGCATGAAGACCATTGGAGATTTTGGAAGTCCATCTTGACTTGAGAGATACCAAACCCTAATTTGGGTTGATTGTCTAGGAGAGAGTTTGTCTGATCAACTCTTGAGGAATCCTTGAGCATAGATGTATGAAATCTCTTGAGTAGATGGAGGGCAAATTTTGGGGTATGACAAGAAGTCACAACTGATGTTGGAACATCACCTCTAAAAGAGACCCCTCAAGAAAAGTCTGTTGATACAACTGATCAGGGAGCTAAGGAAGGTATAGATGATGATATCATTGATGTAGATACCCTATTTGACAATGAGCCGATTATAAATGTCAACCCTGGAATAGCCAAGAGGATAAAATCAAGAAAGGGCGAGGTTGTTACCTCTAATGCTCCATCAAAACCTGTCAAGAAGAAGATTATGTATGGGCCCCCAAAGGTTGGAGCAAGGCAACTCCCTCAACTAGCAAGCGAAAGATATGATTAGAATCTGATTCTGATTATGATGTCGAGACAAATGTCCCAGACATCTCACCAGTGAAGAAGCCTATAGTTCAGAGGACCAATGACAATGTCCCTGATGCTCCTACTAACAATATTTCATTCCACACCATCAAGTTTGTTGTAAGATGGAAATACATATATCAGAGGAGACTGGCCTTAGAAAGGGATCTAGGAAAGGATGCCTTGGCAAACAAGGAAGTGATTAAAGTAATATCTGAAGCAGGGTTGTTGAAGACAGTGACCAAGTTATCAAAGTGCTATGAAACCTTTGTTAAAGAATTCATAGTGAACATTCTTGAAGATTGTGATGACAAGAAAAGCCAAGAATTTTAGAAGGTGTTTGTCAGAGGAAAATGTGTGAATTCATCTCCTACGATTATCAACAAGTATCTAGGGTGGAGTGAGAAAGAGGAAAACGAGCTAGAAGCCACTGATGATCAGATATGCAGAGTCATAACTGCAAATCAATTCAAGTCTTGGCCTATGAAGGAGAAGCCGTCAGTAGGAAAATTGAGTATGAAATATGCAATCTTGCATAGAATAGGTGCAGCAAATTGGGTGCCTGCCAATCACACCTCAACCATCTCAACAGGATTGGGAAGGTTTATCTATGCAGTAGGCATGAAGATATCATTCAACTATGGTATTTACATTTATAAGCAAACTCTCAAGCATGTTACTACTTGTGCTACCATGTTGCCTATAGCCTTCCTCACTCTACTAAGTGGAATCATACTTCATCAACAACCTGGTATATTATCTGCAACCTTGGATATGGAATGCAAGAGAGATACTCCTCTAATTCTACACCAGAAGCTGTTTGTTGGAGCACATGTCCCAGACATTGTCTCAACATTTGCTGGTGTTGAACTTAGAACTGAAAAGGAATAGGATGTAATTGCTGAACTTACTGCAACCTGCAGAGAACTAGATGAAGTCATTCGTATAAGTACTGCAAGGAAGATAAAGCTTGAAGAAACCATCAAAATTCTGAAGAAGAAAGCTGCTACAAATGCTACTGAGGATGCAGTAGAGGAAGAAGCTAGCAGATCAAAAACACAGAGCTCTTCTAAAGTTGAATTAGAAGATAAAGGAAGTGTAGAAGGTGTAGGAAATGAAGGAGTTGGAGAGTCTCTAAGTTCTGCAGGACACTGATTATGCATGCATTTTTTAGTGTGTTTCCATCTGTTTTTGTTTATCCCCCAATTTATGTAATTTTGGCACATAAGTGCATGACATATGGTTTCCATTTGTGAGGTGTCGCATATGTGAGCGAATGTGTGTGTTTTTGGTTGTGTTTCCATTTGTGTGTTTCCATTATGTGTGAGCATCATATGAATGTGCTAAGGAGGTGCTGCTAAAGTTGTTGATTGTGTACCATTAAAGATACTATGTGTTTCCATAAGAGGAGAAGTTGTTGTGCAGGGGGAGCAAATTTGTGTGCATCGATGTAGGGAGAGTAAAAGACTGCATCTTTAAATGTTCCAACTGATGTTGTGACATGTACTTTATCCGCTACTAACTTTGTTTTGATTGTGATGCTGCTTTTAATATGTTGATGCTACTCTGATGAATGTGTGCTTTTATGCCTATGGTAGTTGTGTTAATGTTTTGATTATATGGTTTGCATCCCAAATAATGTTTTAGCCAAAATTTGCAAAAAGGGGAGTTTGTTGGTTCTATTGATTGGCAACAATTTTGGTAAAACATTCTACTGAGAAATGTATTGAAATTTACTGAAGCAGCATATGTCACAGCAGATATCCTGACATGTGCAACTGACTTAAGTGTAGAATTTTTAGGAAGTCAGATTGTTATTAATCGTGTGCTTCGATTAAGGAAGCTGGAAAAACATCCTCAGCAATTGTTCTGGAGATTTATTATCTTGGTTTCATGGAGAGAAGACAGGATACGTGAATACTTGTGAGTCAAGCAACCCTAGTTGCTTTCACTCTATTTAAAGGGCTACAATCCTACTTTTGCAGTTGGTTGTTCCAATTTTAGTGATTCTAGATTTTATTTTCGTTGTGCACTGTTTTGGTTTTAAGTTGTCAATTGTGAGCCTCTCTTGTAAGTTACTTGAGAAGGACGTTTCTAGGATGTTAGTTTTCAATCACCATAAGCTTTGAAGCAAGTGTAATCGTGTGTCTTTGAAGAGTATCTTCAACCTTTATTAGTTTTTAGTATCACAGGTAGTGATACTGAGGGAGTGAGCGAAGGATTATCATATCTAAGTGTGGTATCTTAGGTAAAAGGATCACTGGGTAGTTTGATTAAGTGAGGAGGGGTAAACGGGTTAGGTTTAGCTCTAAATTAATATTACTAATAGTGAACTTCATCCTTGGCTTGGAATCCCCCAGACGTAGGTTATTGAGAGTCGAACTAGGTTATCAATTCTTTGTGTCCTTTACTATCTTTCTGTATTCTGCAATTCTATGTTGTGTGTTGTGTGTTCATAGCAGATTTAAGTATTGTGACATTACATTCGACATCTTATATCTGATACCAGAATTTCAATTATTTCATGGATTTTCATCAACTTCTCAAGGCCATAACTCTTTCAATTTTTGGAGTTTTTGAGTGGTTCTTTTTTCACAATTCCATTTGAGAGGTCTAATTCATGTCACCCCTTTGATCAAGAGAAAATTTTGAGTGAAATACCATGTTTGGATGCAAAACATTATAGGTCATTTTTGAAGTTCAACACTTAGAAATGTTTTTAAGTGTTAAGGTCAGTTTGTTTTTCATCATTTCAAATGGACATAACTTTCGGCTTAAGCAACCAAAAACCATCTTTCTTGGCACATTGTAAATTTGTCTATGATATCTTTGAAATGCATCAAGAATCATCTCATAAAGCTTCTTGAATCGTGTGCACGATGGCTGCAAAGTTGGTACCTTGAAACTGAAGTTTTCCTCAAAGTTAGAATTTGATTTTCATAATGTGGCCTCTAATCACCAAATTTGTGCGTGTTTTTGCTATGAGCATGTTTAACCAACTTTCTAAACACGACTAGCACCTTGAAACGCAAAGTTTAAGTGAGTTTTGATGCACATGGAGTCACATTTCTCATGCATTCAAGTTTCACACAAATTTCCCCCAAATCTCATCATTTCACATACTTAAGCTCACCATTCATTCTCCTATAAATATAGATGCTCTCCTCATCATTAAAATAGTTTAGAAAGCCAGAAACCTCTGCCAAACTTCTTCATAAGATAACTTCCAATTCCAAATTGATTATTCTATAAGCTTTCTTGAACTCCACTGAAGCTAACAGTGTAACACCCCGATTCTACCCCACGTATTCATTTAATTAAAATCAGAGTATCACAATTCAATCAACGTAATAAGGATGTCACAAATCAACGTAAACACAAAGTGAACATGTCATTATCTCTTCAACAGATACATAACACTCTTAAATAGTTTTCAACATAAACAATTTCATTGACTAGCAGCGGAATTCAAATAGTTTTTACAAAACAAAACAATAGCATCTTATGATTATTTCAACAACATCAGTTCAACATAAAAATAACGAAATAAAAACAACGCGCATTTCCCCTGAGTGCTACGTATCAGAGCAAATGACACCATACTCGAACTAACTGCTACTAACTATTCATCCTTCGTTACCTGCACGTTACTAATATAAAGGCAATGGAAAAAACAAGTAAAGGGTGAGATATCAAACCATATAATTGAGATTATGATAAACAATATATAGTTCGAAATCATATAATATCACCATTCTGCGATCACACGACTAATCAACGCTAATACACAACTATTCCATAACAACGTACGATCATTCACAACAACGTAATTCAATACAACAACATATCAACAACAAACTATATTGAACAACTATAACAACATATATCAACCTGCAACATGAACATCAACAACAAAGAACGCATAACCAAATAAGAATAACAACAACGACAACAACAACTTAATCAACAATTCGAATGCGACTCAACTATGCAAATGTGATCGGAAAATAGCAAGTGTACTATTTTGTCGATGTAGTTTTTGTGATTTTTAATTCACGAATATCGATCTCAAGGATTGCAATGCAAATACGAAATATCAGTCTTATCAAGTAGACAAAACTAGAAGTTTGTTGTTTGAAAAAATCTCTACACAAGACAATGTAAAATAATTAACTTTCTTTTAATTAAACAAGCTAGGGGAATGGTTCGGTCAATTTGGCCTATAAAGGTTATTATTCCCAATTTCTTTCAGAAAAATCTATGTTACTTCAATTATCAACCTCTATAGTGTTTTTCCTAAGTCCTTAGAGAAAAACCCTTGAACATGCAAATTAATCCCTATACCCAAGAAGAATAATAATGCATTCAAGTAAATCAATATCAAGGTCATATATGATAATCATAGGGTATCCCTAGTCCTAGGAGATATCTACTATAACCAAATTATACACAAACCCTAACAAATATAGTCCTATATTCATCAGTCATAAGTCCATCTCAATTGTTCCGAAAGAGAATGCATAAAATCATTGTATAATTAAATTGAAGAAACATAATATCTGAATTGAAAAACTAAGGATTCATAATCATTACAAGATCCAAATTAGAACCAACCCTAGCAAGTGGGGAATTTAGTTATTCATAGAATTCAAGATTAACAAATTAAAAGGAATTGACATTACAAGAACTTAGACTTTGATCTTCAATGGTGACACCTTGAAGTTCTCCGTCAGTCGTAACCTTGCTTCTCCAATCCTTCTCTCATGTAATCTCTCTTTTCTCCAATCCACCAAAAAAAATCCTTTCTTTCTTGCCCTAAAGATGTTTTAATAGTGTCCTCTCCCTTTGCCCCCAGCCAAGTGTCAAAAATACCCTTAATGAATTAACTTGGATGTACACAAAAAAATCAGGAATTTGAATCAAGACGCCGCAACACGGGCCGTGTTCTCAAGACACGGCGCCGTGTTGCCCTTCGCAAACACGCTCACCGCTTGATCAACACGGTCAGGTTCCGCACACGGTGACCGTGCAGGCTCGTTCTCGCACAAAATCCACTTTCCAAGCACTTTTCAACATGGGCCGTGTTGCTACACACGGGGGCCCGTGTTGACCTCTTAAAATTGCTTTTTCCGCTCCATTTCATCCCTGCGCGCAAAAGTTCCTATTCTCCCATGTATCAACCTCGAACATCAACACTACCAAGCACAGATAAAATGGTACTTTTTCAACACTTAAAGGACAATAAGACACAAAGACATCACACAAAAGAAATACGAAAACTTACTCTAAACACACGCAACTACCGCTTAGTGTTACCAAACTATGAATTTTTGTCGAAAAAGGTGCGAAAACTTACTAGAAATGGTGACCGATCACAACCCCACACTTATCTCATTGCTTGTCCTCAAGTGATGTATTAAGGCGAACAAAGGTCACCAACAAGATTCCTTTCTCCACAACACCCTCACTTCACAATCTAGTCCATGGCATCTTCCGTCAATCTTTCCACCACATTTCCACCTCCGAGCACTATTTTACCTGCAAGCTTTTCACATTCTCACAACATCTCTCCGGGTTAAACTGCTTACACTCACAGATCAAGGTATGCATATTACTTTTAACTTTGAATAAATTTCTAATCACTACACACACAGATCACACACACATTCATGAGGTCTTTGGGATGTAACGTGGCTTAGGTTTGGTGGGATAAACAAAGAACGGGATGACAAAGGGTTTTGGTGCTCGGCATTCCTGTAGGGTCCATATTTCTGCTCTTAACGACATTGAATCGTAAGTATGGGGGTAAAGACTTCCGACTCTTGATTTCAGCTTTTTAGAGTCATTCTAAAGGAGTTTCCAATAAGTGGGCAAGTGTCAAGGCTATTTCCTTTGATTTTCTTATTCTTGAAATACTTTTGTTTTTCTTTGGATTTCTACAATCTTTTCCTTTTTTTTTCTTCTGTTTTTTTTTTCTTTGCACTTGCCCCTTACTCAATGATACATTACCCCACACTTAGATTCTGTCATACATTTACAAGATGAAAACACAAATGCCGAGCGATAACATGAATGGTGAAAGGGTGGTAACATGAATAACAATATGAACAAATAAAAAAAATGGCTCAAGGGGGGTGACTATGGATACAATGCATACAGGATGGTTTAGAAAGGCTCGGGGTTACAGAAAGAACTTGCCTCAGTGTATGTTTTCGTGGTGTGTTTGTGTTAAGAGAAAATACGCAAAATCAAAGTGAATAACGCCATACCGATCGAACTATCATATGGAATCACGAATTTGGCTCAGAACCTCACCGGTGGGTTTAGCTTGCATGCTCCACAGTGCTGGTGGTGTCATGCAATTTCTCTTTCAACTGCAAAAATGCCACAACATTCTATTGATCAATGTTGATGTTTTGCGTCCTGCCTTCTTCTCTGGATTGTGTTAACTTCCCTGGTGCCTGTGGAGATTAAGTGTGGTGTGTGTTGTTCAACCACTAACTGTTAGCTTGCTCCCTTCCGACTTCTATCAATCACCTGGTAACACCCTGACGGTACTGCATTGGACAACTTAAACACAAATTAAAACAAACAAAGACGCAACAAATCAAATAAATCGACTGAACGAAACTGAACAATAAATAATCAAGCAAACAATAAAATAAAATAAAACCTCCCCCACACCTGAACTAAACATTGACCCCAATGTTTAAATTCAAGTGCGACGGAGACTACCTGCCTACTGAGGTGGTGGAGGAGGGTCCTGTGGGAATTGCAACACGAGACGTCGCATCATAGTCTGGACGTCGTCCACCACAGTTCCTTGTCTGAACACCAACACCTTTGCTCGTTCGGTGCGTATGGCACCAATTTCGCTTGCACCCACCCCACCGATCAAGTCATAGAGGAGGATCCGCATACCGTTGGTTGAATCATGGTGCGCTGGTCGATGGTCCGGAGCTTGAACGTCATCCTCCATTTCATTACCTGAAAAATTTTGACCACGTGGAGGACTTTCTCCTAGGTTCATACCTGTAGCTACATATAACCAATTACCACGGTTTGCCACAGAAATACAATGAGGTGCTGGTAGTGACATAATGTGTTGCTCATGAATCACCAGGGAGTAATACCCGGGCTACACTACGATCATCCTTTGATTGACAAGAGTAGTCATGTCAATCTTCTTTCCCGGTATGGAGGGTTCCTCTATTAGGAGCTGACTATAATTCAAGTAATCACCACTATGAACCATTCCTCCTACCGATATTTCTCCATCTGAAGCATGACCAACTTGTTTCAAATGGTTGGCAGCAAATGCCGCCACATTCACCCTTCCTACCTCCAGCATACTATGTAACAGAAACAACTCCCTCTTCGCACACACCCCCGTGCTATCTCCCCGCCCAAACAAAGTAAACGCTAAACCTTTCTGGGCATATCTGAAGCAAGGATTATGAATCCCCGAGGCCTTGGCAGAACTAGGATTGTACCCAGCTTTTCCAGTGATGGCCTCCCAAAATTCAGCAGCAGGGAATGTCTCAGGCGGGGCCCCCGGTCCAGATGACGGCAATTTAAGGGCAGCCCCAACCTCTTCTACGGTCAGCTTATGCTGGTTCCCAAACATAAAGAACTCTAAATCACCGTAATACCCCATTTCAGTTCCATTCCACTTGTGTTTCAGCTTTAAATTCAACAAGGCTCAAAATTCAAGAGTTAGGCCTCAAAGGTAGGTGCCTCAAATAGCATAACGGCAACATTCCGATGTTATGAAACATACGGAACACCTCATCCTTAAGGCCTAACTTAACAAAGGTGTCTTCACAAATATAGCGGGTCGGGAGTAACTTACCGAACCAAAACATCATACCTTTGTTTGTACTTAGGGTCGCAAAGGTAATACTGGGGTTGTCATCCGCATCCTATTTCGCTCGGATGCCCGACTCGTAGCGCGGAGGGGTCTTTGCCTTGGTTTGGATGGCTCGGCGAAATCATCTGTCCCACCGAACGCGGATTACTCGCTTGGAGGCATGATGATGTTCCTGCACAAAGAAGAGAGAACAAAACACAAACCACAACACACAAAAAATTCAAAAATTAAAATTGCCCAAAATTAAAATCTAAAACGGTGAAAGTGTAGAGCATGAAGAGTAGAACAACTTTAATAAAAGCACTTTGGTGTTTTGATGAGTGGGTGATGGTGTAAAAGTGAGTTGTTTAGCTCTTGAGGCTAGGTTTCAATGGAGGAGATGAGTGAAAAGTGGGAGAATGAAGTGAGAGAAAGGTTATAATTCAGGTTTTATTTAGGTGGGGTCCACTTAAAATCAAAGAAGACAAAATTTCAAAAGCTGAACACGCCAACCACACGGTCCGTAGGTAAGAACACGGTACCGTGTGAAAGCTCTGACTTTGCACTTCTTTTTTTTCTTTTGCGCGCTCTTGTGGTCTGGGCTCAACACGGACCGTGTGCCAGGACACGGACACCCGTGTTTCTTCTCTGATATACACCAATTTTGAATTTCCTTAATGCTTTTTGACTGAAGTTGCTTCTACCGATCCAAGTCTTACACCATCCTACAAAAATAAAATAAAATAACACAAAAACACAAGAAAACGTTAAAGTAAAAATACGTAGGTTGCCTCCTACGAAGCGCTTCGTTTAACGTCGCATGGCTCGACGGACTCCACCTCAGTCGGTGAGACGCAAATGATCAATGACTCCCGGTACTTGTCCTGTATAATAGGGCTTCAACCTTTGGCCATTCACTTTGAAAACATCCTCATTGTTCGGATTTTTAATCTCAACCGCGCCATGAGGGAATACCGTCTGAACTACAAACGGACCAGACCACCGGGACTTCAACTTTCCAGGGAACAGTTTAAGCCTGGAATTGAACAAGAGCACCAACTGGCCTTCCCAAAACTCTTTCTGTTGTATTCTCTGATCATGCCATTTTCTGGTCTGCTCTTTATACATTTTAGCATTCTCATAGGCTTGATCACGAAATTCCTCTAGCTCATGGAGTTGAAGAATTCGTGATTCACCTGCTTTAGCCAGATCATAATTCAAGAATTTTGTAGCCCAGAATGCTTTGTGCTCAAGTTCAAGCGGAGGTGGCAAGCTTTGCCATAAACTAGTTGATACGGGACATTCCAATGGGAGTCTTGAACTGCTCGGTATGCCCATAATGCGTCATCCAGCTTTAATCGACCAACCTTTCTTGAAGAATTGACCGCCTTCTCCAAGATTCGCTTTATCTGCCTATTAGAGACTTCCACTTGTCCACTTGTCTCGATCTTGTGCTTGACATTGTACTTCTTCAAAGACATTTTCCATCAACTTGTTTAAAAGTGGGTGCCTTCATCACCGACATGCTCTAGGCACCCCAAACCTCGAGAAGATGTTGTTCTTTAGAAAAGTAACCACCACCTTAGCATCATTCGTGGGTAGTGCAACCGCCTCAACCCACTTGGAAACATAGTCTACACCACTAGGATATAATTTTTTCCATAAGATGGTGGAAGGGACCCATAAAGTCTATCCCCACACATCAAATAGTTCAACCTCAAGCATCCTTTCTCGTGGCATCCGATTCCTCTTAGAGATGTTCCTGCTCGCTGGCACCTCATCACACCCTTTACCATCCTTTGTGCGTCTCGAATAAGGTAGGCCAATATAATCCCGATTGCAGGACTTTGCAGCCGCTCTGCTCCACCGAAATGCCCACCATATTCGTAGTTGTGGCACGCCTTAAGGATATCTTCTTGCTCCTCTTCCGGACACATCTCCGAACCAATCCATCCACACCTCTTTTGTACAGAAAGGTTCGTCCCATAAGTAGAACTCGCATCATGCAAAATTTCTTTTTCTTGTTATAGTCAAAATCATCAGAATAACATTACCTACTGTAGTTTGCATAGTCTCAAACCAAGGGATGCCCATCACGAGGATTCGTCACAATGAATTCATCCTTGATGGGTGTGTGGCTTCCGCTCCACTATTGGTGACATCCGGATAGATGATCGCCCACGTGTTTTCACACCCTTTTATCCCGAATCTCTAGATCAAATTCTTGCAATAGCAGGATCCATCGAAGAGCCTCGGCGCCTCCCGCTTAGAAAACAAGTATTTTAAAGCAGATGGTCAAGATAAACAATTACCTTCGTCCCCAAAAGATAGGACCTGAATTTGTCGAAGGCATACACAACTGCTAATAGCTCTTTCTCGGTAGTTGCATAATTCATTTGGGCGGAATTCAAAACATGACTTGCATAGTAGATTACATGCAAGAGCTTTTCTTTTCTTTGCCCAAGAACTGCTCCTACTGCTATGTCGCTTGCATCGCACATGATCTCAAAGGGTAGAGACCAACAGAGAAATAACTATGGGCGGTCACCAATTTATTCTTCAGTGTAGTGAAGGCTTCCCCACACTTTGCATCGAATACAAACGGAGTGTCTTTCACTAACAAACTTGTCAATGGTTTTGCAATCTTCGAGAAGTCTCTAATGAACTTGCGGTAGAATCCCGTGTCCCAAGAAACTCCTGATTCCTTTCTCATTCACAGGTGGGGGTAAATTGGCAATTACCTCCACTTTAGCTTTATCCACTTCAATTCCTCGATGAGAAATTTTGTGGCCTAGCACTATCCCTTATTTCACCATAAAATGGCACTTTTCCCAATTGAGGATCAAATTGGTCTGCTGACATCTCTCCAATACCATTGATAGATTCACCAAACATTCATCAAAAGAAGGTCCAAACACCGAAAGTCATCCATGAACACTTCCATGTTCTTCTCAAGCATGTCATCAAAATGGATGTCATACACCTTGAAAGTAGTTGTGCATTGCACAGTCCGAAAGGCATTTTCCTATACGCAAAAATACCATAAGGACATGTGAAAGCGGTCTTCTCTTGGTCTTCTGGAGCTACTGCAATTTGGTTGTAGCCCGAATACCCATCTAAAAAGCAATAATAATCATGTCCTGCCAACCTTTCCAACATCTGATCAATAAAAGGTAGCGGGAAGTGATCCTTCCTGGTGGCTGTGTTCAATCTTCTGTAATCTATGCACACTCTCCACTAATAAAGGAGTCGGAATCACTCATTCTTCTCATTCTTTATTACGCTTGTTCCTCCTTTCTTTGCACGACATGTACAGACTTACCCAAGAGCTATCGAGAGGGGTAAATCAAGCCCGATCTAGCAATTTCACCACCTCCTTGCACAACCTCTTTCATAGCCGGATTGAGTCTCTCTACGGTTGTACTACCGGTTTCGATCATCTTCCATTAAGATTTTATGCATGCAAACGGTGGGGCTAATGCCTTTTAAATCTTCAATTGCCCAGCCTATCGCACTCTTGTGCTTCTTTAGGACCTGCATCAGCTTCTCTTCTTGTATCTCTTTCAAGGACGAATTGATAATAGTGACATTTCTCTTCCGAGTCAAGAAAATGTATTTCAAGTTTTCGTGTAATCGCTTCAACTCTATCCCCTTTTTTACTTCCTTATTTTCTTCAGAAGATGATGGTTGGCGTAAGTCTTCCCACCGGTATGGTCCAGGCTTATTCCATTTTGGTTGAACTTCCATCATATCTATGACTTCCGCTTCCTTTTCATCTGTTTCTTCATTTTTCTCGAAGATCGATTGACTCAACACCCTTTCAAGAGGTAATTCAGTGATGCATAATCTATGGATCCGATAAAACTCGATCCAAAGACTTCAATGTTCTTGCTTGTCCCGATCTCTTCTTTAAACCGCATTGAGTCTCTAACATTAATTTTCAACACCTCATCATAGACTTTGAGTGTCATCGTTCCTTCTTCCATGTCTATCATCACCCGTCCCGGCCAAGAAAAGGTCTTCCCAAAATTATGGGAATTTCCTCATCTTCGTGCATGTCCGTAACAACAAAATCTACAGAAAAACAAACTTATCAATCCTTACTGTAACATCGCTGCAATCCCATGCGTTTTTTCATCGAGTTGTCCGCGAATTGCAAAGTCATTCTTGTATCTTTTACGAATTGATACCCGCCTTCTTGTATATTGAGAGTGGCATGAGACTCACCCCGCACCAAGATCAATGAGAGCCTTTTAAATGTTCGGTCACCTATTTCACAACGAATAGTGACTCGCACCTCTATCTTTCTTTTCTCGAGGAATCTTTAGTCCCCGCAGAATAGCACTACATCGCTCGCTTAACACCACCGTTCGGCCATGGACCGCTTCTTTGATATGATGTCCTTCATGAATTTTGCATAAATAGGCATTTGTTCTAAAGCCTCGGAAAACGGAATGTTTATCTCAAGCTTTTTGAACAACTCCAAGAATTTTTCAAAATTCTTCTCATTGGCATCCTTCTTCTTGGCTCTTGCTGGATAAGGAAGAATAACCTTAGGAGTTGAATCCTTAAGTTTTTCTTTTTCCACCACCGGTGTTGTTACCTCTTCAGCTTTCTCCTTGTTCTCACAAATCTCAAGATCCACTTCAAGCAACTCTTCCTCAATTACCTCTTTCTCAAGATCTTCAATCTTTACCTCTTCCGTTACTACAGCCTTCACTCCCTCGGTTGTCCCTAGGATTTGTCACACTGAGCTAGGCAAACCACTGTGTGCTTGTACATTCGCCAATTGTCGCGCTTATTTGTCCCATCCGGACCTCTAGATTTTAATAGAGGTCAAGTATTCTTGTGATTATTCCTGGTCTCATCTTGAAACTGAATGTTGTGAGCTGCCATTTTTTCAATAGCTAACTCCCAATCCGCTTTCTTTGGAGCCTGTTGTTGTTGCTGCTGTTGATTTTGGTATTGTCCCCGACCTTGTCCGAGTGTTCTTTTTGGTCTCTCCACCCAAAGTTTGATGGTTCCTCCAACCAGGATTATATGTGTTGAGTACGGGTTGTTCGCTTCAGAACTTGATTTCTTCAACTGCTGAGGAGTTCGAAACAATGAGTCACAATGAGGTCCTCGCACAAATATCACAAACAACACTTTGGGTTTGTTGTATCTGCTACTTGTCGAGTGGTGATATTCATGGCTTTTAACTTTTTCTCCACTTCTGCAGCTATCTTCTCTTCCATCTTGAGTTGCTTATTTGCATCCAATTTCAAGTCTATCGCTCCTTCTGGTTTGCTAGCAACTCTGTCATATAATTCCAAGTGTTCGTTGGCAGCGATTGCTTCAATAATCTTCTTGATACCAAGTGGCGTTGAGAAGTTAGATGAGCCACCGGATGTCAGTGTCAATCACCGCTTGTTGGAATTCTCAACCCATTAACAAAAGTTTGCATTTGTTCAGTGATCCAGATTATGCTGGGCACGCCACTAGAAGTCTCTTGAACCTCTTATACGAGTCGCCCAGTGATTCACCCTCCTTTTGTTTGAAATTCAGTATTTCATGTCTTTTCCTAATGAACACTGAAGCTGGAAAGTATTCATTCAAGAAAGCGGTTTCCATCTCTTCCCATGTTGTTATGCTACCAGCTGGAAGAGAATAGAACCATTCTTCTGCTTCATCGGCCAATGTGAATGGGAACATCCGCAACTTTTTCTGCTCTTCAGTATTGTGATACGGTGAACTGACTTTTGTAGGATTTTTGTATCCAAATGTGCGGATAGCAAGAGTCGCCACCGACTTTTATTTTTATCCAATTAAGGGAAGGTAAAAGTAATGAAAAAGACCTTCGTTAGATTCTCGAAGTTCGGAGAATGGTTATGAAAAGGGAAGGTATTAGCACCCCTTTCCATCCGTAGTTATCTACGGGCTCTTAGTTGCTCTAGATCACTTTTTAAAATTGCTTTCTGTGTGTTTGACAAAGATGTTTTGAAAAGGCATTTCGCTTTGACTTTGTAATGACTCATGTAGGAGTGTATACAAAGTGTTCGGAAATGTTTCGTTTTGAAAAGAGTTTGAACTTTGAAAAAAGTGTGTGGTGTGAAAAGCATTTGATAGAGCAAGCAACTAAAAGACTTATTTACCCACTCAAAATTGGTCGTTTTGTTATACTTCTACATTCCTTTAGAATAGCGCTAGCCATACCATTAGTTAGTAGGTAGCTCCATTCGTTGGATGTAAACGGGACATTCGAAGGGACATCGGATGGTCATAGAAGGCAACTTGTAGGAAGTATCCTAGCACATTCGAAGGGACTATCATCATTTTTCGTAGGCGACAATCGAGGGTCAAGATCATGTATTCGGAGGCGACATCGTGGGTCTTATGATCTTTGTATCGAAAGGACTATGATGATTTGTTTGGAAGGCAACGGTGCTAGAATACCTCTACGTTCGAGGGACATGACCATTTTGAAATCGAAAGGCATCGAGAGAGAATTACCCTAAGGGGTGCATGTGTGAAAGAAGTGTGTTAAATTCAGATATTTTATCTTGAAATTAGTGTGAACTATGTCCAATTGTTATCTTGCCATACACGCCTAATTACTAGCAATTGATAAGGGTGCGGAAAGTAAAATGCGGAATGTAAAGGTGCGGAAAATAAACCTACGCTATTACATGGCTTTGGGGCAGATACATAATTTAACTTGCGGAAAATAAAAACCTAGATTAAACTATTACAACCCATGAGCAATTACATTATTGGAAAATAAAATGATAAAAGAAAAAAACGTCCGAATCGGAGCAACCTGTGAAAGAATAAGAAAATCGGGAAATATGATAAAATTGAAATAAGAGAAGATGTTAGAAAAAATGCAATTTTTAATATGAGAAAATTAATATGTGCTGGAAATAAGATAAATAAGCTAAAATAATTTTTTGGGATTTTTTGGAAAAGATTTAATAATTAAAATGCAATTTATAATGATTTAAATGCAAAAATAAAAATAAAATAAATATGCATGCAAAAATTATATTTTTTAATTTATTAAATTAAATAAAGGTTTTTAGAATATAAATGCAAAAGGAAATATTTTTTTGGTAATTTTTTAATGCAGAATAAAAATTTATGAAAACAATTAAAATTGAATAGAAATATTAAAAATAATGAAAATATGAAAATAATGCAAGTTTTAAAAAAAGAATGCAAACTGGTGCCCATGGGGATCGAACTCAGGACACTTTGGAGCATCTGGGAACAGTCCATGCCTTAACCGCTACGCCACGTTGCATCTGGTGTTTGAAAACGAAGTGAGTGGGATACATGCACGTGTCACCCTCCGATTGCATCGTTCCCGCGCCAAGAACTTCATCTCTTTCATTTTGAATTCTGGGCATTTTGCGTCGGCCTCAGAGCGACGCTATAGTCCCTGCAAATTCCAAAATCCAGTACACGCAATATAAATTCAGTTTAAAGGCATGGTTCGATTGGATTTGTCATTCTAAACACAATGGTAGCATCTGCTTTGGCCAATTTGTCCTATTTCGTGGAATCCCAATTCGGTCCATGAAACCCTAGCCATGGCAAGCTTCGATTCCGCCATGAAAATGCAATCAAACTATGCGTAAAGCTTGCAAACTTCCATCTAAACACAAAACAAACCACGAAACATGTTAAAATGCATGAGAATTAAAATACGATTTCGATTTTTGTAAGAACAAACCAAACTCGGATTCCTTGATTCGGATAGTTTTGAATGAAGTAAAGGTCCGATCGATTCAAGGATGGCAAGGAATGTATTTGGATGCTCAAAACCACTTGAAACAAGTCAATCAATGACCAGCTGCTTGAAGGTCACGAATTTTTGAGTTTGAAACTAGGGTTCGGAGCAATTCTTCGTCTTTAATCATGTGCTATGCATTGTGTATTTATATTGGATGGATTTGAGCGATTTGAGGAAGAAATCATCATCAATCAATGCAAATCAAATTTGATTTTGTACAAAATCAAATTTTCAAATTTTGATTAATTTTCAATCCAATCTTGCCATATCAATCCAATTTTCGCAATTTGCTGGCTTTGTTGAGTTACTTGGATGCTAAGGAAGAGAGAAAATCAATTTGCAATTAATTTTGATTTTATACTTTATTTTTGAATTTAATTTGTATTTAAATGAATAAATTCCAAATTAAATAGAAAAATAAAATAAAATTCGTGGCTTTGGCTTTGATGTTCCAAATTGTATGAGGAACAAGTTTGGATGAAGAAAAGTAGGCCCATTTGCAAAGTTTTTGATTTTTAGAAGTATCTCTTTGTGCATTCTTTCAAAATTCCCCAACTTGTGAATGGTGTAACTTGCTCAATTTTCCACATTTTTGAGTGTTCTTGGACTTTTTGGAAAGCTCTAAGAGTCCTCTAACCAATGTCTTTGGTCTCATCTCAATTGGAGTTACCATGCTCAAAATATCTTCAAAACAAAAGTTGACTTTTGTTGACTTTGAAAATGACCTGTAATGTTTTGAGCTATACCTCTCAAATGAAGCATTTTTTGGACATTCTTGTGAGACATGAAGTTGTAGAGAATTGAATTTCCTTCAAAACAAGAGGTGGTGGAAAAATTTCTGAGAAAGTATGAGAAAGTTATGATCACCAAAGTTCATTGACTTTTCATCTAGAAACCCTAATTTAGAAAGTTTGACTTTGGGCAAATCTTGAGTTTTCTTGATGAATCATGATCAACCCTTGATCAAATGATGAATGTAACTTCAAAATGAGGATGTTGACCAAAATCGAAGTTTTGACTGTATGTTGACCACATTGACTTTTGTCCAATACACTGATTTTCATCCATTCGAGCAATTTCGAGGAAACTTGACTTGTGAGGCTTGAAACTTGACATGGAGAATCTTTGAAGCATATGAGGAGGCATGAAGACCATTGGAGATGTTGGAAATCCATCTTGGCTTGAGAGATACCAAACCCTAGTTTGGGTTGATTGTCTAGAGAGAGTTTGTCCGATCAACTCTCGAGGAATCCTTGAGTATGGATGTATGAAATCTCTTGAGTAGATGGAGGGCAAATTTGGGGTATGACAGCTGCCCCTGCTCAATCTTCTTGTACCGAAGGGTTAGATTGACATGCTTGTCTTTCGTGACCGGAGGTAGAGATGATTGAACACCGAGTACACCGAAAATTTGCACCGCCTGGTGGATGATGCGGAATGGGCTTACAGATGCCATTTGGAGAAGTTGGAGACTCACTGGGAACGAGTCGACGCTAGACTCGAGGTTGTTAATAGGAGAGCTGATGAGATGGGCGTAAGATGCCATCTAGAAAGGTCGATGCGGAGGGTGAGTCGACGTTAGACTCAGATGTTCCTGAATGGAGAGGAGATGGGCTTAAGATGCCATCCAAGGAGTCGACGTTAGACTTCGTGTTCACTTTAATGAAGTTATTGGTCCGTATTGATTTTTAACCATATATGCAGATTCGATAGTGAAGAGATGTTGACAAATAGTCGGAGATGGGCTTAAGATGCCATCCAAGGCAACCGAGTCGACGCTAGACTCGTAGTTGCTGTCGAATAAATTCTACCGATTACTCGGGAGAGATTGTAGTGGCAAAAGGTGGATAGCTTCTTGTGCATCGGTGTTTGATCCATCGCTGTTATCGGAGGATAACCGAGGCGGTCTTTGATAGTTTTCCGCCGGTTCGGGCTTAATCTCGACCACCGTCGGAGGCGGTCTTTCGATAGTTTTCCGCCGGCTCGGGCTTAACTCGACCTGCTTATAAGGCGGTCTTTCGATAGTTTTCCGCCGGCTCGGGCTTAATCTCGACCTGCTTACGATGATCACACTGCTTTTGGAGAAATCAAGAAAACTTTGATAGAATATTTGTTAGTCTTATGCAAAGTATGATGCATGACAGTGTATATGAATGACATATGCATGAATTATGACTTTATGAGAAATGTATGAATGATGAATGTTGTGATATTTCAAAACATATCCATCTTGAAGAAGATGCGGATATTCTGCTTGAAGATTTCTAACTCGCCGGGAATTGAGTAGGTGAGAACCCTGCTTTTGAAGGAGAAGAAAGATATCTTGGATTCCTCCGATGCACTATCTGACCAAGTCTTGGGCCTAGACGTTGTTGAGGAAGGTAAAGATTTGAGAGGCTCGTTGTCGGAGATCTCATATAGACCCCGCCGAGGAGAGTCCGGGAGGCGATCCGCTGAGGACCTGTGTGTAGATCCCGCCGAGGAAATTTAAGAGACGCCCACTGGGATTCCGAGTGTAGATCTCACGGAGAGTATTTGATGGTTACCGAGACCGGCTTGAAGAGTTTAGAGTCCGTTGTAATCTCCGGCCGGGGAAAAAGTGTATGCTTCCTCCGATGCACTATCCGACCAAGTTTTGAGTCCGGATACCGCCGGGAGAAGGGGAGGATTGAGAAATATCTGGGATGAAGTGTTACCGCTAGAGACCGATGTAACGTTGTTCGATTGAGTGGAATCACCGCTGTGGATTAACATATACTCACTGGGAAGGTGTGTTGGGTGACACCTTTATGCTCGTGGGGAATGCTTTGGTGACTTTCGTCATCCCATTCCTCGAACTCGTAGTAAGTACTTTTGCATGTTCACTTTTGTATGTTTGTGATCGATTCTTATTGTCAAATGCGATAGTCATTCAAAGCAAACGTTGGACTTATTGCAAATAACAACAATGTAAATTGTAAAGAGAAAGAAGTCGTATTTTTTGAAAGGTGGCGATGGCCAAGTAGTTTGTACATAAGAAAGGTAAAAGCTATGCGGAAACAATCTCGTTAAGTCCCAACTATGCTAGTACTCATATATTTCGACTATCTCATCTCCTTGCTGTCAAGAGAAAGTGAGTAGACCGATCTTCGCCATTTGAATCTTGAATGCCGATAGTAGTCCGGAACAGTGATCCGAAGAGACATAGTCGACGCTTAAATCCCTAACTTTTGCCTAGACCGCCTTTCGGTTTTCACCACCGATACCTTTTTGCCCAAGCCGCTTTTCGTGTTTTCGACTTGCCGTGTACATGTTTTGTATATATCTTAATTTTGCCCGAACCTTTGGTTCGCCAGATGCCCTTATTTTTGCCTAGGCCACCGACCTAGCGGGTCTCTTTATGCGTAGTATTTTTGACTATGTCTCGCTCACGTGGTGTAGGAAGTCTTCACCATCCATGGTGCTAAGTATCATAGCTCCGCCGAAAATATCGTCTTGACTACAAATGGTCCCTCATAAGTGGGAGTCCATTTGCCCTCGGATCACCTTGTGGAAGAATGATGCGCTTGACTACTAGATCACCGACTTGGTAGACTCGGTGCTTGACCTTCTTGTTAAATGCTCGATCATTCGCTTCGATAACTGTCCATGGCGATGGACGCGAGTCGCTTCTCATCAATCAAGTTAATCGGTCAAGGCGAGTCCGAACCCAATCGCCTTCACCTAACTCGCCTTGAGGACTCGTTGAGGGTATCTGAACCTCGATGGGTAAGACGGCTTCCATACCGTATACAAGAGAGAAGGGGGTTGCCCCTGTTGATGTTCGTGCTGAGTGCGATAACCATGAAGAGCAAATGGTAACATCTCATGCCAATCTTTGTAAGTCACCGTCATCTTCTGTATAATCTTCTTAATGTTCTTATTGGCGGCTTCCACTGCGCCATTCATCTTAGGCCGATATGGAGAAGAGTTGTGATGTTTGATCTTGAACTGCGTGCAGAGTTCAGTGATCATCTTGTTGTTGAGATTGGAACCGTTATCTGTGATAATCCTTTCAGGAGTGCCATACCGACAGATAAGATTATGCTTGATGAATCGAGCCACTACATTCTTGGTAACAGATGCATACGAGGCTGCTTCTACCCATTTGGTGAAATAGTCAATTGCCACGAGGATGAAGCGATGTCCATTGGAAGCTGTGGGCTTAATCTCTCCGATCATGTCAATGCCCCACATCGCAAAAGGCCACGGAGAAGTTAAAACATTCAGAGGTACGGGAGGTACGTGCACTTTGTCTGCATAAATCTGGCATTTGTGACAAGATCGAGCATAGCGGTGACAATCAGCTTCCATGGTGGACCAATAGTAACCTGTTCTCAAAATCTTCTTAGCCATGGTGTGTCCACCGGAGTGGGTACCAAATTCTTCGTGTAACTCTTCCATGATACGATCGCTGTTTTCTCGGTCTACACAATGAGTAAGCACAAGTCGTGGTTGCGCTTGTATAAGATGTCGTTCGAGGAAGAATTTGGATGCCAATCTTCTCATGAACTTCTTGTCATTAATGATGCCTCTGGATATTCCCGAGTCTCAAGATACCTCTTCACATCGTAGTACCAAGGTTTCTCTTCTCGCCAAGCTCACAACAATACCGGTTCGTCGAACCTCTCAATGATGATCCGGGAGCCTCGTTGTCCCATCTAACCTTGAACATAGACGACATAGTAGCCAATGCGTCTGCCAACTGATTCTCTTCTCGTGGAATATGATTGAAAGTAATCTCTTCAAAGTAGGGAATTAAACTCAGAACATGTTCTCGATACGGAATGAGGTTCGGATGCTTCGTATCCCACTCGCCCTTAATCTGACCGATCACTAAAGTCGAGTCTCCATACACTTGCAAGAACTTGATTCTTAAGTCAATAGCACTTTAAGACCCATGATGCACGCTTGACTCGCCATGTTGTTAGTGCAATCGAAACATAATCCGCGGTGAAAGGAGTATGTCCGCTGCAGGGACGTAATGATGGCGCCAATGCCATTGCCAAGTGCGTTTGAGGCTCCATCAAAGACCATAGTCCATCGGGATCCTTGTTCGTGTCCTTCGTCGGGCTCGGTTCTCGCATCAGAACTAGTAAAACATCTTCGTCTCGAAATTGAACGCATAGATTGATAGTCGCTCACGGCTTGATGAGCCAAATGATCGGCTACTACACTTCCTTTGATCGCTTCGAGAAGTGTCGATGTCATATTCGGTCAAGATCATTTGCCATCTTGCAATTCTTCCGAGAGAGCTGGTTTCTCAAATATGTATTTTATCGGATCCATCTTAGAAATCAACAAGGTAGTGTGAGTCAACATATACCGCCTTAGTAGCGAGCAGCCAAGCCAAAGCGTTGCAAGTTTTCTCGAGTTGTGAGTATCTTGTTTCACGCTTTTGCTAAGGTAGTATATTGCATGCTCTTTTCGACTGCACTCGCATGTTGCCCCAACACACACCCCATTGAGTTCTCTAACATTGTCAAGTACATGATAAGAGGTCTTCCTTGCGGCATCGGATAGGAGGATTTCGTAGGTACCCTTGATTTTGTCAAAAGCGATCCGCAATCGCCGCTCCATTCCACTACTTGATCTTTCTTTAGTAACTTGAAGATTGGCTCACAAGTAGCGCTGTGTGCAATGAACGCAATGTAGTTCAATCGGCCAAGAAACCTCGACTTCCTTCTCGGTGGGAGCGGCATCTCTTGAATAGCTTTAACCTTGGCGGATCAACCTCAATACCTTTTCGACTACAAACCCTAGGAGTTTTGGATCCGACTCCAAAGGTGCACTTGTTAGATTAAGTTCTTCAATGTCAAATAGTTTCGCAAATGATCTAAATGTTCTTCCTCGTGATCGAGCTATCATGTCGCCGACGAGACCTCTATCTCGTGATGAATCATGTCATGAAATAATGTTACCATAGCACGCGATAAGTGGCGCCCGCGTTCTTCGATCAACGGCATAACCTTGTAGAAAGTGCCCCGTAACGGCTAAGAAACTGCGTTGAACGCTTCATAACTTCGCTTTGATTTTCTCGACATCTCGGGACGCATGCGACGAACCGTTTCACGGGAGAAACCTTCTTTGTCGGCAATCGATGTACCACAATATCAATGTCTAAACCCGGCATGTCTTCGTATGACCAAGCAAAACCTCAACATAGTCTCGTAGCATCCGAACCAACCTTTCTTTAACATTGTTCTCAAGACCCGCTCCTATCTTGATCTCTTTCTGCCTTCGTCAAGACCAAATTCACAACCTCAACTGCTCTTCGTGGTCAGTATAACTCGCTTCTTCTTGTAGGCCCAAGTTCTCCGGCACTTCACAATCTTCCTCACTTTCGCCTTCGCTTGGTAGATCGGATTATCAAGTCATATTTAGCACTAGCATAGTATTAACGAGATTCGGAGTGATTTCGCATGTATCACGGTGTGTGTAAGAACACATAGCTTTTGAAGGGGTGATAAAGTAAAAGAAAGAAAACAAACAATTGAATGCAAAAGTCCAACGAATTTATTGAATGAAAATACGCAAACGACAGATAATAACCCTCGCAAACGAGCCATGATGCCTCGGGCAAGGCACTAGGCTTTCAAAGTTTATTGTTCAAAACATAAAGAAATACGAAAAGCAAAACAAAACAAGAGCAATTACTCCTGGCTAAAGGAGATTGGTATGACGTCTTCGGTCTGCCAATTGCTGAGCTCATTGTATGGAGTTGGGAAGATCCACTTGCTGATGTCGAAGCCGTTGTCGTCGTCTTCTATAGCATGGATTCCACTCTGGCCGATGTGGAAAGGAAGTTGGCCGGCACGTTCGCGGCGTATCATCTTCTGACCCTTGATGGTGAAGCCTAAACCAGTCTTGTCAAATTTGAAAGGAAGATTAGGGAGCTGTCCCCAAATGGCACTACCTCCTTGTTCAACAGTAGCTTGAGCATCTTTCAGCGAGGCCATTCTAGGTGGAGCTTGTGTAACTTCAGGAGTGACGGGGGAGTCAACAGGCATGACTCTGGGTATTGTTTCAAAAGCTTGACAGGGAGTCTCGAAGAATTCACCCTCCATCTCGAGATAGCGGAATGACTGTAGATGACTGACCATATATTCTTCTTCTCCACACACTGTAACAACTTTCCCTTTCACCGGGTATTTCAGTTTCTGATGCAAAGTAGAGGTAATACCGCCCCATGTATCCAAGGGCGTCCAAGTAGGTAAGAATAAGTCGGACGGATGTCCATGACAAAGAAAGTGGAATCAAAAGTCGGGAACCGACTTTAACAGCAGAGTGAGCTCTCCAAGCATCGCGCTTAGAACCATCAAAAGCTCTCACGATAATGTCACCGGGTCTCGAACCAACCCTTCGACATCAAGTCGATCAAAAGCGCCTTCGAAGGATATTCGAGCGTAACGGTATCCACCGAACATGAGATAATGTAGTGCCCTTGCATTCAATGGAGATGTGCAAGGCCTTGTTATGTTTCTTTCCTAAGGAGTCAAATCAAGATCGAGAAGCCTAGGCCGTTGTTGGCAGCCAGCTAGCAATACAAATTTCGAATTGATCAAGAGTAGTGTCTGCGGCACATGAGCATTTTTCGAAACTTCACCAAGGTTAGCATGAGCCTCGAGCATAAGAGCGAGCAAGCATGGAGATCTTGGACGGAGTCTGTCCCAACTGCTCCACAACATTGTAGTCACTCTTCTTGATAATTTTAATTTCCTCCATTTCTTGTTTGGAGGTGTCTTCAAGAACTTCCTTTGGTACTTCGTGAGCAGGATGAGTCACCGGTTCTTTCCTCTAGCGGGGATATTGATTGAGTAGGAATGCTTGAGTCGCAGTGTCTTTGGAGGAGAGATCTCGAGAGAATACCCTTCCGGTCGGTCACCTTCGGATCGGTGATGTTGTCAATGTCGAATAGAAACTTCAGCATAAGATCTTCAATGGTCGGGGATCTTGTTTGACGCCATGATAGTAAACATCACCCATAATTCCAAGGGATAGCCTTGTCGAGGAATATGGAACTGGCCTTGGAGAAGTGATAATGAGAGGTGCCACCTAGGTATAGGATCGTGAGGAAATCCTTATAGTGTTAACATCAAGATAGTCTTGGGAAATCGTCACCCCATCCGGTCGCCTTAACATCTTCAATAGGAATCTTGTAACTATCGTGACAGTGTATTTCACCATGTAATCATATTTTCCACTTGGCTGCCCCAAGGTGTCCCACAGATGGTTCGATTTGTTCGCATTGTCAATCTTCAACTTAGACATCTCTTCACACTTCTACAGGTGGCTTCAAAATAGTATCTCACGGTTATCCATCATGCATCGAACACGTCTTCTCAACCAAGCACAACCATCGTGCACGAGCACCAACGACAACCCTCGGGCATCCGGATTGACACCGGCTTGCAACAAATTCTTCTTAACATCATCGAGGAATGGTCAAGTCATCTATGTTGAAAACATAAGTATCGTCACCAACAGATTGGAACTCTTGTCATGGTTAGGCATAGGCGCGTTGATCACATTGAGTCTCAACAAGAGGGTCAAACTCAATCGCTTAGCTTCGATCATATCTTGAATCTTGTTCTTGAGCCCAACAATTGTCGTTGTCGTGCCTGGCTGTTGGAATGGTAAGCACACTTAGCATTAGGATTGTACTTGGAGGAAGTGTTGACATTCGAGGAGGATCCTCAAGGTCACTCCGCTCAACATGTGTTGCAAGGCTTGCGACAATGGCATGTTGATCTTCATAAACGTCTTCGGCGCGTTCGCTCGCTTGTCTCACCGAGGTTGTCCGATGTAGGATCGAGATCAACCGCCCCGATTGAGCACGGTCGGTCTTGGCTCGGCTTTTCGACCATACATTGGCTTCTTTCTTAGCACCAAAGGATCTCTTCGCAGATTCAAGATGTCTCTACATGAATCTTCCCACTCTTGATACCACAATGCGCTCTGTCAATATCAACTCGGTGAATCCGGATGAAGAATTTCCAATCAGATGATTGAAGAATGGGCCTGTTAGTGTTCCCATGAACATATCAACCAACTCCCTATTGGACAAGGGTGGTTGAACTCTGCCTGCTAGATCCCTCCACTTCTGAGCATACTCCTTGAACTTCTCGTCACGACCCATAGACATGCTTTGTAGTTGCATGCGAGTGGGTGTCAATTCAAGATTGTACTCATATTGTCTGTAGAAAGCATCAGCTAAGTCACTCCAAGTACGGATACGGTCATTCTCTAGCTGATAGTACCATTCCAACTGGGTTCCGGACAAACTCTCTTGAAAATAGTGCATCCACAACCTTCTGTCATCAGTGTGGGGGTTGATCTTCTGGACATAGGACTTCAAATGCAGCTTAGGGCAAGACATGCCATCATACTTGGTAAAGGTTGGTACTTTGAACTTGGGAGGAATCACAACACCAGAAACAAGACTCAGATCATCAAAGTTCAGCCCGGACATCTTCAGGTTTTCCACAGCATTCAGATGGTCTTCGAGTTGCTTGTACTTGTCATCTTCATCAGAGTGTTGGCTATAATCAGAATGGTCCTCTCCTCCTTTCTTTGGTTCACGCTGCTCACCTTCATCACCCTTGGTACTCCCCTCGGTATGGACACTTCCTTCAGAGAGCTCAATACGGCTGACCACTTTTGGACCCCCTTTGAAACGTCTACCCATGTTGAGGAGACCAACAACCTTCTTCTTCTTGTTGATGAGCTTCTTCAGATCTTCTTGGCCTTGGACCAAGGTAAACATCTCAAACCGAGCATTCGAGCACGGAGATCTTTGACATCTGTTCAAGAGCCATTTCTGCTAAAATAAATAGCGAGCAAATGAGAAAACCAATCTCCAATGTACCTGTGATGCAATGTTATGCTATGCTATGCGATGTTTATGCAAATGCAATGCAATGTTTTCAAGGACCTAAGAGATTTAAATTTGTTAAACAAACAATGAACAAACATTTATTAGTACTTCTCATTATTCTTTTTTCTTTTTAAGTACAAGAGATAGTTCAAAACAATAAAAGAAAACAAAAACATCCTAAAGCTCTAAGTCTCCCATGGGCGCTTCCTCTTGGTGCCGATGTAAGCGTTGATGTTTCGCTCCTCGTGAAGTAGCTTGGTCAACTCTAGAACTTTCTTCTCACTTGCATAGCATTGAGCTTCAAAGGTATCCCTCTCTTCTTTAATCTGAATCCGGATCTCTTCAAGTCTTCAAAATCGGAGGCATGTCGGGATGGAGAACAAGATAGGTACGTCACCTATAGCAACAGTTCCATAATTCGGTAGAAACGTGAACGGCATCATGAGGTTTTGAGCTCGAGCTCGCACCCATTTGAGGTAAGGTTCCCAAGGAATGGAGTTAGGGTGCCCCAAAGTCTTGGTATCAGTCTTTTTTACCATGCCCCAAGCGTGTATAAACCTTCGTCGGTAATTCTGGAGATCGTGATTGTAGTCGAACACAATGTCTTGGAGAAGCATATCATGTGGTCCATCTCTTCGAGCAAAACCAAACTGACGTAGAGCTAGAGAAGGGTTGTAAGTAATACCTCCCCTTATACCAAGTAGTGGTACATTAGGGAACTCTCCACAACGCTCGATGAATGTGAAGTCCTTTTGAGAGAAAAGACTCCAACGGATATCTGAATGAGAGAGTGACATCAATCTTTGAGACCATCTCAACCTTTGTTCATTCTTCAAAACTGATGGAGGAAGGTGCGAAATAAACCACCTTGAAAGTAACGGGACACAACACATGAGAGTTCCTTGTCTTTTAGAAGTACGAGTGTGGAGAGAATGTAGAATGTCTCCAAGTAAGGTAGGCACTGGATTGCGGGTAAGAAACAACTTGATGGCATTGATATCTATGAATTGATCCGAGTTAGGAAATAGAACCAAACCATAAATTAGCAAGGCCACCATGTTCTCAAATGCATGGAAACTCATAACTTTGAGGAATTCTCGGGCTTTCTTGATTAAGAACTTGGAAAGTAAACCCTTAACTCCACTTCTAGTTTCCCAATTGGCTTCGATATCTGAACGCTTAAGATGTAAGGCTGATGCGATGTCTTCGTACTTAGGAACCTTTTCTAAACCGGTGAATGGCATTTGGTCAAGAATAGGTACCCCAAGTAGCTTAGAGAACTCCTCTAAGGTAGGAACCAACTGATAACTGAAATGTAAAGCAATGGTGTTTGGTCAAAGAACCGGAATAGGACATGCATCATATCTTCTTCAAAACCGAGATAACCAAATCAAGCGAGATAACCATGTCTTTTGATGAACCGAGCATGGTCGGAATTTCAAATCAATTCTTTGAGTGAGAAGGGATACCCATGAAGTTGATTCGGATAGTCTTTCTAGAAGCCATAATCCCTACAAAGCAGAGCAAAGATAAATCCTAGGTCCTTGAAATAGTTAGAAATGATATGCAATGCGAATGATGTCATGATGTCATGTTTAGCACACACAAGCAATTCACACAATGAGCCTAGGGTTAAGGCTTGCATGAGGTATAGGTGATTACCCCACCAAAAGTTTGAGTTGGTTCATCCGTCCTATAATAGTAACGGGTTCTAGGAATCTCATATCATAGATCTTTCTCGAGGCGCTTATTTCAATACGACGGCCAAGTGGTCGATCGAAAATGTCCCAAAAGTCTAATCTCAATGAGCGTAGCATCGAGTATCAACCAACCTCGGTCTACACCAAGGCCGGCCATCTCACTACCTTCTAATGGCCAAGATGGGTCAATTAAGGTTCTAAAAGTTTAGTTAGCGCTTGATGACACCACGCAGAAGCCAAATACTTTCTTCAACTTGGGAATGAAGAGTATCGGGGCAACCAAAGTGTCACGCTAACGTAGCCATCACGTTGACCGCGTAGTTATACGTCTAACGGTCGCGATGATCTAATGCTACTTACCTAAAAGGAAACCCGGATCCGGGTGTAGGATCCCCCAACAATATAATACCCAAGCAACCCTTAAAGATAAAGCATACAAGTCAAACAAAAAGCAATAAAGGTTATCTAGAAATCCCTAAGGCAATTCTCTCTTTTGGGTGTTTTCCCCAGCAGAGTCGCCAGTTCTGTGATACGGTGAACTGACTTTTGTAGGATTTTTGTATCCAAATGTGCGGATAGCAAGAGTCGCCACCGACTTTTATTTTTATCCAATTAAGGGAAGGTAAAAGTAACAGAAAAAGACCTTCGTTAGATTCTCGAGTTCGGAGAATGGTTATGAAAAGGAAGGTATTAGCACCCTTTCCATCCGTAGTTATCTACGGGCTCTTAGTTGCTCTAGATCACTTTTTAAAATTGCTTTCTGTGTGTTTGACAAAGATGTTTTGAAAAGGCATTTCGCTTTGACTTTGTAATGACTCATGTAGGAGTGTATACAAAGTGTTCGGAAATGTTTCGTTTTGAAAAGAGTTTGAACTTTGAAAAAAGTGTGTGGTGTGAAAAGCATTTGATAGAGCAAGCAACTAAAAGACTTATTTACCCACTCAGAATTGGTCGTTTTGTTATACTTCTACATTCCTTTAGAATAGCGCTAGCCATACCATTAGTTAGTAGGTAGCTCCATTCGTTGGATGTAAACGGGACATTCGAAGGGACATCGGATGGTCATAGAAGGCAACTTGTAGGAAGTATCCTAGCACATTCGAAGGGACTATCATCATTTTTCGTAGGCGACAATCGAGGGTCAAGATCATGTATTCGGAGGCGACATCGTGGGTCTTATGATCTTTGTATCGAAAGGACTATGATGATTTGTTTGGAAGGCAACGGTGCTAGAATACCTCTACGTTCGAGGGACATGACCATTTTGAAATCGAAAGGCATCGAGAGAATTACCCTAAGGGGTGCATGAGTGAAAGAAGTGTGTTAAATTCAGATATTTTATCTTGAAATTAGTGTGAACTATGTCCAATTGTTATCTTGCCATACACGCCTAATTACTAGCAATTGATAAGGGTGCGGAAAGTAAAATGCGGAATGTAAAGGTGCGGAAAATAAACCTACGCTATTACATGGCTTTGGGGCAGATACATAATTTAACTTGCGGAAAATAAAAACCTAGATTAAACTATTACAACCCATGAGCAATTACATTATTGGAAAATAAAATGATAAAAGAAAAAAACGTCCGAATCGGAGCAACCTGTGAAAGAATAAGAAAATCGGGAAATATGATAAAATTGAAATAAGAGAAGATGTTAGAAAAAATGCAATTTTTAATATGAGAAAATTAATATGTGCTGGAAATAAGATAAATAAGATAAAATAATTTTTTGGGATTTTTTGGAAAAGATTTAATAATTAAAATGCAATTTATAATGATTTAAATGCAAAAATAAAAATAAAATAAATATGCATGCAAAAATTATAATTTTTTAATTTATTAAATTAAATAAAGGTTTTTAGAATATAAATGCAAAAGGAAATATTTTTTTGGTAATTTTTTAATGCAGAATAAAAATTTATGAAAACAATTAAAATTGAATAGAAATATTAAAAATAATGAAAATATGAAAATAATGCAAGTTTTAAAAAAAGAATGCAAACTGGTGCCCATGGGGATCGAACTCAGGACACTTTGGAGCATCTGGGAACAGTCCATGCCTTAACCGCTACGCCACGTTGCATCTGGTGTTTGAAAACGAAGTGAGTGGGATACATGCACGCGTCACCCTCCGATTGCATCGTTCCCGCGCCAAGAACTTCATCTCTTTCATTTTGAATTCTGGGCATTTTGCGTCGGCCTCAGAGCGACGCTATAGTCCCTGCAAATTCCAAAATCCAGTACACGCAATATAAATTCAGTTTAAAGGCATGGTTCGATTGGATTTGTCATTCTAAACACAATGGTAGCATTCGTTTTGGCCAATTTGTCCTATTTCGTGGAATCCCAATTCGGTCCATGAAACCCTAGCCATGGCAAGCTTCGATTCCGGCCATGAAAATGCAATCAAACTATGCAGAAAGCTTGCAAACTTCCATCTAAACACAAAACAAACCACGAAACATGTTAAAAATGCATGAGAATTAAAATACGATTTCGATTTTTGTAAGAACAAACCAAACTCGGATTCCTTGATTCTGGATAGTTTTGAATGAATTAAAGGTCTGGATCGATTCAGTGGATGGCAAGGAATGTATTTGGATGCTCAAAACCACTTGAAACAAGCTGAATCAATGACTGCCAGTTGCTTGAAGGTCACGAATTTTTTGAGTTTGAAACTAGGGTTCTGGAGCAATTCTTCTGTCTTTAATCATGTGCTATGCATTGTGTATTTATATTGGATGGATTTGGAGCTGATTTGAGGAAGAAATCATCATCAATCAATGCAAATCAAATTTGATTTTGTACAAAATCAAATTTTCAAATTTTGATTAATTTTCAATCCAATCTTGCCATATCAATCCAATTTTCGAAATTTGCTGGCTTTGTTGAGTTACTTGGATGCCAAGGAAGAGAGAAAAATCAATTTGCAATTAATTTTTGATTTTATACTTTATTTTTGAATTTAATTTGTATTTAAATGAATAAATTCCAAATTAAATAGAAAAATAAAATAAAAATTCGTGGCTTTGGGCTTTGATGTTCCAAATTGTATGAGGAACAAGTTTGGATGAAGAAAAAGTAGGCCCATTTGCAAAGTTTTTGATTTTTAGAAGTATCTCTCTTTGTGCATTCTTTCAAAATTCCCCAACTTGTGAATGGTGTAACTTGCTCAATTTTCCACATTTTTGAGTGTTCTTGGACTTTTTGGAAAGCTCTAAGAGTCCTCTAACCAATGTCTTTGGTCTCATCTCAATTGAGTTACCATGCTCAAAATATCTTCAAAACAAAAGTTGACTTTTGTTGACTTTGAAAATGACGTAATGTTTTGAGCTATACCTCTCAAATGAAGCATTTTTGGACATTCTTGTGAGACATGAAGTTGTAGAGAATTGAATTTCCTTCAAAACAAGAGGTGGTGGAAAAATTTAGAAAGTATGAGAAAGTTATGATCAACAAAGTTCATTGACTTTTCATCTAGAAACCCTAATTTAGAAAGTTTGACTTTTGGGCAAATCTTGAGTTTTCTTGATGAATCATGATCAACCCTTGATCAAATGATGAATGTAACTTCAAAATGAGGATGTTGACCAAAAATCGAAGTTTTGATGTATGTTGACCACAGTTGACTTTTTGTCCAATACACTCGATTTTCATCCATTTGAGCAACTGTCTGAGGAAACTTGACTTGTGAGGCTTGAAACTTGACATGGAGAATCTTTGAAGCATATGAGGAGGCATGAAGACCATTGGAGATGTTGGAAATCCATCTTGGCTTGAGAGATACCAAACCCTAGTTTGGGTTGATTGTCTAGGAGAGAGTTTGTCTGATCAACTCTTGAGGAATCCTTGAGTATGGATGTATGAAATCTCTTGAGTAGATGGAGGGCAAATTTTGGGGTATGACAAGTATGACCATCTATCTTCAATGTGGTGCTCATAGTCAGAAAACGTTGCAGATGCTTGTTTGCATCTTCATTAACCCTCCCAGAGAAGGATCTTCTTTCTAGCTGAGTGACAGTGCTCGGGTGGAGCTGAAAATTAGGAACATTCACCGGTTGGTTGACAATGGTGTGTCTACCAGCTGGTGCATTGGTTGCTCCGTAGTCACCCAACAATCTCTCTTGTGGAGGATTGTCTCCCATAGTGTCCGAAAGTGTGTCTGTCTCCGAGTCTGATTCTTCTGAATGAACAAATACTTCTTCCTCTCTGTCCAGATTATCTCTTTCTGCCAGTCTTGCTTCTCTAGCCTTCTTCCGCCGAGCGTGAAACGTTCTTTCTATCTCTGCGTCAAAAGGAAATTCGGCTGAGGCCTGACCTCGCATACAAGATTAGACAAAAGATTAGCACACACCAAATTTCAAAAACAATTAAACATAAAATAATTTTAATTGCAGAGCAATAAAATTCCAATTGATTAGAATTCAATTCCGTATTTTGGCAATCCCCGGCAACGGCGCCAAAAACTTGATCGGAAAATAGCAAGTGTACTATTTTGTCGATGTAGTTTTTGTGATTTTTAATTCACGAATATCGATCTCAAGGATTGCAATGCAAATACGAAATATCAGTCTTATCAAGTAGACAAAAACTAGAAGTTTGTTGTTTGAAAAAATCTCTACACAAGACAATGTAAAATAATTAACTTTCTTTTAATTAAACAAGCTAGGGGAATGGTTCGGTCAATTTGGCCTATAAAGGTTATTATTCCCAATTTCTTTCAGAAAAATCTATGTTACTTCAATTATCAACCTCTATAGTGTTTTTCCTAAGTCCTTAGAGAAAAACCCTTGAACATGCAAATTAATCCCTATACCCAAGAAGAATAATAATGCATTCAAGTAAATCAATATCAAGGTCATATATGATAATCATAGGGTATCCCTAGTCCTAGGAGATATCTACTATAACCAAATTATACACAAACCCTAACAAATATAGTCCTATATTCATCACCATAAGTCCATCTCAATTGTTCCGAAAGAGAATGCATAAAATCATTGTATAATTAAATTGAAGAAACATAATATCTGAATTGAAAAACTAAGGATTCATAATCATTACAAGATCCAAATTAGAACCAACCCCTAGCAAGTGGGGAATTTAGTTATTCATAGAATTCAAGATTAACAAATTAAAAGGAATTGACATTACAAGAACTTAGACTTTGATCTTCAATGGTGACACCTTGAAGTTCTCCGTCAGTCGTAACCTTGCTTCTCCAATCCTTCTCTCATGTAATCTCTCTTTTCTCCAATCCACCAAAAAAAATCCTTTCTTTCTTGCCCTAAAGATGTTTTAATAGTGTCCTCTCCCTCTGCCCCCAGCCAAGTGTCAAAAATACCCTTAATGAATTAACTTGGATGTACACAAAAAAATCAGGAATTTGAATCAGCACGCGCTCCGCAACACGGGCCGTGTTCCTCACACGGGCGCCCGTGTTGCCCTTTCAAACACGCGCTCGCTTGATCAACACGGTCCGTGTTCCCGCACACGGGTGACCGTGTGCGGCTTCCGCACAAAATCCACTTTCAGCACTTTTCAACACGGGCGTGTTGCTACACGGGGCCCGTGTTGACCTCTTAAAATTGCTTTTTCCGGCTCCATTTCATCCGCCTGTGCGCGCCAAAAGTTCCTATTCTCCCATGTATCAACCTGAACATCAACACTACCAAGCACATCATAAAATGGTACTTTTTCAACACTTAAAGGACAATAAGACACAAAGACATCACACAAAAAGAAATACGAAAACTTACTCTAAACACACGTGCAACTACCGTTTAGTGTTACCAAACTATGAATTCTTGTCGGAAAAAGGTGCGAAAACTTACTAGAAATGGTGACCGATCAAAATGCATGTGGATCCATTAGAGTAAAATTCCCAACGTAAACAGGTGCCAGTAATTTCAAGGCATCAAGGCGTAAGCCTTCAACATAAACAACATGCCCCTAACGGCTCAACGTGGTTTTGCCCCTCACGGCTCAACATAATTTGCAAATGTATGTATGCGATGAAATCAAACAACATACAACAACAACGTAATCCACAACGAAACCAACTTACAACATATTCATTCTGCCCCTTACGGCCAACGTAATCAACAACAACAACAACCATCAACCTTAGTTATCAAAGCCTCTACAACAACAGATTCACTTATGGAAACTACAAAAAATCATCCAAAAACTCACCTACTGTAACTAAAGACATTATTATAGGTTAACTCGTGTTCCTAGCTTTCCAACGGTCCAAACGGCATCAAAATCGAAGTTACGATCGCGAAGATACGACCAAAACAATTTCCCAGAATCATAGTTTTGTTTCTGTTCAGTATGTGTCGACGCATAAGCTCATGTGTCGGCTCATAGCTTTAATTTTTCATATTTTTACACAGTATGTTTCGACGAATAGGTCGTATGTGTCGGCTCATAGCTTTTCAAAATTCTATTTTTCCACTCTCCTTCAGTATGAGTCGATGCATAACTTCTTGTATCGACACATCCTTCACAAATTTAGCCACATGAGTCGACCCATAGCATTTTGTATCGATACACACAGGTTTTAAACTTCTGTTTTTCAAAATCAATACAGCATGTATCGATGCATACATACTTGTGTTGATTCATGCAGCGTGAAAACGCCCAAAAACCAGTTTTCACGAAATCCCACGATCCAATTTGGGATTTTCATCAATCACAACACCAACATGATACAAAACAGCGAAATCATAAATCTCTAACTACCTATTTCCCATCATATTCCCAATTATAGAGCAAGAACCCCACCCTTACCATGGATTGAAGGTTTCTCTACGAATTCTTGATTGTTCCACTTTTCTCCGTCAAAATCTTCGTTCCTCTTTTACGTTCTATTCTCCCAAAACCAAAACCCTTATTCTTTACTGCAACCTAATTCTTTTTATTCTTTTTAATCTCATAATAATAATAATAATAATAATAATATTCCTTAATGGGCCAACTAATTAACACCTCCCACATTTTTTCTCACACCACCACCAAATCCAACTTTTAATCAAATAATAATTCCATAATAGTATTATTTCTAATATTATTTCTCCAATTAAACCGGCTATCGCTCAAATATCAACTTAATCGCTCAACCAGCATATCAATCCAATAATAAAATACTTCAATAATTTAATTAACTAATTAATTAAATTCGGGGCGTTACAAACAGGACGAGAATCGTGCCTTGACGTGTCTTAAATCATGCTAGCCAAGTCAAGTTTCAGAGCTCTGAAATTGAACTTTGTTCAGGTAGAATTCACGACAATTTCGCTTCAAATAAATTTCTAGGGTATAGCCTCTTCTTCTTTGAAGCTCATGCTTCTTCTGGTTTCCATTTTCATGGAAAATTGAGCATTTAACTTCAAAAATCGTTTTACACTTTTCTTCTAGAGTTTTCCAAATCGATTGAGCTATGATTTAAATAAATTTTTTGTGAGGGTGAGGTTAGGATCATCTGGAAGAGACGAATCCAATCATACCGATTTGAACTTCAAACAATTTCGTTTGAAGAATCTCATAAAATCCCAATTCACAGGTGGATGGAGGTTGAAGACGACCTACGTGTCTATTACCTTAGAAAATATCAACTTATTCAAGCACGTGTGGTAAACGAAGTTATTCTCATAAGTTAAGGTTAATCCTTTGAGATAAGGGTTTTTAGGAGATTACAATCAAAGTGTTTGATGTTTGGCTCTATTGAACTAAAGAGTTTAATGATCAAATGGAATGTCAAGCCAAAATGTCGGAGCTGAACCTTGTCGACCAAAAGGAGATAAAAGAACAAATGTTAAGGTATTTGGAAATTAGTCTAGTTGACAAAAGGATGAAGGACAAGGAAAATGGTCAAAGTTGGTCTTGTCGACCAAAAGGAATTCTAGACTTAGAAGGATTCTATTGATTTAATCTTGACAAAGGAAACGCGTTGAAGAAAGCCATAACCGGGAAGATTCGAATTTGGAAGTTACTAGCAGGTGCCAGCAGTTTATATTCTAATTGAGCGCCAACTAGGTGGAGAGATCCAGTGGAGCAGTTGCCTTAAGTATCAAATATGTCCGTAGATTATATCTAGGCAGTTACATGTTAAATGCTATAAATAAGAAGTTTCAGTGTTGATTTTTGGGTGTTCACTTGTACTAAAATCACTTGCCAAAACTCTGTCATTCCGATCGTTAGGAAAGAAAGAGTGAAGAAGTGTTTGATGTACGTGAATCACCATCTTTACTTTTCAATTGTCTCTTTTGAATACTTTACTTGTTTTCTATTTACTTTTGAGCAAACTCTTTACGTTATTTTCTACTTTGTGTAAATAATTCAATACTCTCTATCGTTCACGAGTCACTAGTCAGTTAGTTTATTGAGTCTTATTTCGTATGAGCACCTTCTTGAAATAACGAGTTGAACATCATCAGATAAAATATCAATGAAGTCGCCATCGAACGTTTTTTATCCCGCGAGAGGAAAGGAAAACATCGAGTAAACCTGAGGGGAAGAAATCATGGTCTTACGACCAAGAGATCAGGTAAGGGAGTCTATTACGCGAGAGGAAGGTATTGGCACCCTACACACCCGTAGTACTCTACGATATCCACTTCTATTTTCTATCTTATGAGTGTGTTATATCTATCCATTGCTTAATCACTACAATGCATGTGAAGGAAAGAAAATAAAGAAAACACAGGGAAATGATTCTTCGCCTACTTCACTCTCGGAGTTTTCATCTGACCACAACATATTTAATCCTTTGTCTTGTCTCTTGAGATAGTTTGGACAGTCCTTTGATGTTCCCAAAGCCTCCATATTCATAACATCTTAGCTCTCTTCCTTGAGTAGATCTTTCAATTTTTGTAGGTCTAACTCTTTCAATTTTTTAGAACAACATTGTAATATATTATTAAACTTGTTAATATTATATAATTTATTAGACAAAAGAATTTAGGTCATATTCAATATATTTTAATTTAAATTTGAATAAAATGTAATGGTATATTTTCTTCGTTTTTTGAGTGGAAAGTAGTGACATATATAATTACAATAAAATGACTATTACAATAAAATATAAATAAATAAATTTATAACAGAATAATTAAAGAGTCAAATAAAATAAATAGAAGAAATATGATGAGAGTAACTTATTAACTTCAATAAGGTTTATGTGTATCAAATATTGTGAAGCTTTATAGATATGAAAGGTTGTGAAGCATTGTACATTGGATTTCTTGCACATTAATGTATGTCTTTTATAACAAAAACTAGTAAGAAACTCGTGATGTTGTACGGGTCCTGTCCGGATTTCATATAACATGGAACTAACTTTGAATTGTAATAGTTCATTCGTATATATTATTCAAATTTAAAATATTAAAATAATTCAACCAAAGTTCAATCAATTAGGAAAAAAATTAGTGTATCAAATTAATCTGTTTTCCATCGATAACATTAATGATAACAATATTGTATTTGAACTTTAGATATGAAGCAACCTGTTTTCCATCGATGTTTTCAATACATTAATCTGCATGATAATTTGTGCAAAAATCAGACACCAAATATGCAAACAATTTATAAACAAAAATATTTGTGTTGTCATGTACTTACCCATTAACAAAGCAATTGAAAAACTTCATTGTATACAACATTTGTAGTGATAGAAGATGATACATTCTCATTATCATGTATTAAGATTTTAAGACCACTTTTGCTTGTAACTCTTGAAATGACTACACACAATTGTCCATGACTAAAAACAGAAGTAGGTAAATACAATCCAACGGTATCAAGTGATTGGCCTTGGGACTTATTAATTGTCATTGCGTAAGAGACAATAATTGGGAATTCCCTCATAATCAACTTAAATGGCCACGGTGACTCAGAAGGTGACATAGACGTTCAAGGGATGTAAAAGATGTTACCTACGTTCTTTACAGACATGTCTATCAAACTATTATTTGTAAAATTTGAATTTATTTTTTAATTGGTTAAAATTCGTTATAAATATAGACTAATAATATGCACTTGCCTTTTAAGCATTAATATGTATCTATAATAAACTGTACTTCAATTATATGAGATTTAAAAGATGAATATTAAAATTAATAGTCTATAGTCATTATTTCATAAATGCGTTCACATCTCCCTGTGAATCAAAATGATTTAACAAACTCAATTGAATCCAAATGAATTAGTTCTAAAAATTTATTAAATCTATTTTAGATATTAACCCATTTTTCCAACCCTAAAATGTATGACAACTTCCGTCAAATTTATACTTTATATTATATGTGTTCACATCTACGCGTGAGTTAACGAACTTCAGTTGAATCCAAATGAATTAATTTTAAAAATTTATTAAACCTATTTTATATATTAATCCATTTTTTCAAAATAAAAATGTATGACATCTCCCGTCAAATTTCAGTTTTAAAACTTTTATATTATATCATATTTACATATTTTTACAACCTATAATGTATAACCGTTTCTCGTTAAATTACAATTATTTTTAAAAAGAACATAAAAAATAAATAAAATCTAAGATAAAACTATTGTATATTATTTTCTATATTTATTTAATGAATGAAATTTATTTTAGATAAATTTATTTTCTAATTTGTATTTAAAAATATAACTTAATTGTCATTTAATATAGTACATTCAATTCTTTAACTTCAATTATCTGGTATGTCATAGATACATTTACTTCTACCCGTAAATTTATTTCATGTACTTAGTTGGTTAATATTAATATAATTACGATATATAATCATTTATCAAATTTGAATTTCTCATTTATAAAAATAATTGTAAATTATTCTCGTTTATAAAAATGAACCCGTGTGTCTATTTACAAAAATATTTGAAACTTATACTCGTTTATAAATATAATTGTATCAATACTTGAATTTTCCGGTTTATAAAAATATTTATAATTTATTCATGTTTATAAAAATTATTGTAATTTATTTTTAGTTTGTAAAATTAATTATATTAATATGTAGAATTTTTCTCGTTTATCAGTGTCTTTAACCCGTGTGACAATATCGAAAAAAATAATTATTATATTAGATTTTTCGATATTCTTAGATTTAATTTATTTTTTTCCCCGTATACAATATTTATTATTATTATATACGGGGAAAAAAATAAATTAAATCTAAGAATATCGAAAAATCTATTATAATATTAAATAATAATTTAACATTTATTATTACAATGAATCATACATAACAATTCAAAATTATGTATTTTATTTCTTATATTTTATTGTATTCGATTTGTAATAAATATTTTTCAATTTAGTGCGAATTTTCAATAATTAAATCTTAATGATATTATATAAAATTAATTTCATGAAATAAATTTATTTAATTAAGTGTTATATAAATATTTAATACATTATATTATACCATTAATTTATATGAAAGTTATATTATAACATTAATTTATATAAAATGATATTAAGTTATTCCTGTTTATAAAATTATTGTAATTTTTTCCGGTTTATAAGTATGTTGAACTCGTGTGTCCATATCATTGATACAAATAATTTTATAAACAGTTTAATTTATTACATTTATAAAATTATTTGTAATTTATTCACCTTTATAAAATCAATTATAAATTATTCAACTTATTAAATGATTGTATCAATAAATGTTTTTATTTTATCATAAATTTTTATGATTATCATTTATCATTAAATTTTCATGATTACTATTTAATATTTTTTATCATGATTACAATTATAAAGTTAATTTGAAAATATTATGATATATTTTAGTTATTTCATAAACTTAAAAAAATTACCAAATCTCAATTGATTTTGTTTTGTTTTGTTAACCTTTTTATAAAAATGGAAATAATTTCAAAATATATTTTAGGTCAAATAAGGATCTAAATAAATACAAAATAATATTTATTGTTACGTTTTTAGAATGATAAATTAAATATTTAAGATAAACATTAGAGTTCTTATCTACTTTACCTTTTATATATTTATAATATATTTTTTATTAAATGATTGTATCAATAAATGTTTAAATGTTTGTATCAATATTAAATGATTGTATCAATAAATGTTTTTATTTTATCATAAATTTTTATGATTATCATTTATCATTAAATTTTCATGATTACTATTTAATATTTTTTATCATGATTACAATTATAAAGTTAATTTGAAAATATTATGATATATTTTAGTTATTTCATAAACTTAAAAAAATTACCAAATCTCAATTGATTTTGTTTTGTTTTGTTAACCTTTTTATAAAAATGGAAATAATTTCAAAATATATTTTAGGTCAAATAAGGATCTAAATAAATACAAAATAATATTTATTGTTACGTTTTTAGAATGATAAATTAAATATTTAAGATAAACATTAGAGTTCTTATCTACTTTACCTTTTATATATTTATAATATACTTTTTTATTAATTTTATTAACAATATATTTATAGTTAACAATACATCGTTTAGACTACGTTAATTTTTTCAAGAATATAAACGTAACCTTTCAAAAAATATACATAAATAAATTTAGAAATCGGTAGAAAATTTTATTGGTTAAAATATAATTCCATTCAATATTTATTGATCATAAACTTTTGAAATCAAATCATGCATAAAAATAAAATGTATTAATGTGACCATTCAAAATAATTTCTATACATAATAAAAATAAATAATATTAATACCTCCATTCAAAAGATATAATTGTAAAGTTTTTATTTAATTTTTTTCATATCTTTATATATTCTAATGTATATAATATTGCTACAATATGAAACACTATTAAACCTATACTATTAAAAGAAAATTAAAATTTTATTGATCATAATATTTTATGAAATCAAATCCTACATAAAAATTAAATATATTTATGTCACCATTCAAAATAATTTCCATATAAGTATAATAAAAATAAATTATAATAATGACTCCATTCAAAAGATATATTGGTAAAGTTTCGAATTAAATGGTACTCAAATATTTGATTAAAAAATTGTAATATTTGTTTCTAATATTGTATAAAAATATATTAATTAGTCGTACTTTAAAAAAATTAATCGTAAATATTTTATTAAAAATTGTAATATTTATTTCTAAAATTATAGCAATTAAAAATGAAAAAATATCAATACAAAATAATATTTTTATTCAAATTTCACAACAAATGAGAATTATAATTTCTATTCAAAATAAATGAGAATTTTTTCATATCTTTATATATTCTAATGTATATAATATTGCTACAATATGAAACAGTATCAAACCTATAATATTAAAAGAGAATTCAAATTTTATTGATCATAATATTTTATGGAATCAAATCATACATAAAAATTAAACATATTTATGTCACCATTCAAAATAATTTCTATATAAGTATAATAAAAATAAATGATAATAATGTCTCCATTCAAAACATATATTGGTAAAGTTTCGAATTAAATGGTACTCAAATATTTGATTAAAAATTTGTAATATTTGTTTCTAATATTGTATAAAAATATATTAATTAGTTGTACTTTAAAAAAAATAAATCGAATATTTTATTAAAAATTGTAATATTTGTTTCTAAAATTATAGCAATTAAAAATAAAAAAAATATCAATACAAAATAATATTTTTATTCAAATTTCACAACAAATGAGAATTATAATTTGGATCCAAAATAAATTAGAATTTTTTCACATCTTTATATATTCTAATGTATATAATATTGCTACAATATAAAACAGTATCAAACCTATAATATTAAAAGAGAATTCAAATTTTATTGATCATAATATTTGATGGAATCAAATCATACATAAAAATTAAACCTATAATATTAAAAGAGAATTCAAATTTTATTTATCATAATATTTGGTGGAATCAAATCATACATAAAAATTTAACATATTTATGTCACCATTCAAAATAATTTTCATATAAATATAATAAAAATAAATGATAATAATGTCTCCATTCAAAAGATATATTGGTAAAGTTTTAAATTAAACGGTACTCAAATATTTGATTAAAAAATTATAATATTTGTTTCTAATATTGTATAAAAATATATTAATTAATCGTACTTTAAAAAAATAATTTGTAAATATTTTATTAAAAATTGTAATATTTGTTTCTAAAATTATAATAATTAAAAATTTTAAAAAAATATCAATACAAAATAATATTTTTATTCAAATTTCACAACAAATGAGAATTATAATTTTGATTCAAAATAGATTAGAATGTTTTCATATCTTTATGTATTCTAATGTATATAATATTGCTATAATATGAAACAATATCAAATCTATAATATTAAAAGAGAATTCAAATTTTATTGATCATAATATTTTATGGAATCAAAGCATACATAAAAGTTAAACATATTTATGTCACCATTCAAAATAATTTCCATATAAGTATAATATAAATAAATGATAATAATGTCTCCATTCAAAAAATATATTGGTAAAGTTTCGAATTAAATGGTACTCAAATATTTGATTAAAAATTTGTAATATTTGTTTCTAATATTTTATAAAAATATATTAATTAGTCGTACTTTAAAAAATAAAAGATAAATTAGAATTTTGAAGGCACAGCAACACCATCTTTGAGGTTTATTATCTTCTATTTAGGAGAAGAGAAACTCTATTTAAAAAAGGTCGTAAATACGTTAATTGAGCGAAACTTAAAAGGTTGTAAATATGTTAGAGTAGTGTGTTTGCTAGAGGCAATGTTACATCAAAAGAACTTAAAATTTGGTGTAAAGGCCAACATAATTTGCAGTAGAAAAACAATTTATGTCTAAACCATTGATAATATACAAAATATGAAAGCAATAATAATTTACGTATACATAATTTGAATCAAATCTTGTTAAAAACATTCTTCTATGGAACCAGAAAATGATCGCATATCAACGTTGGTTTTGCCATAGCATCTTAGACATCTTAGACAATTATTGCCTTGCTTATGGTTCTTTTGAATTTGGCAGTGAACTTCAGCAACACCCGCTACTCTTGAACTCTTAAAAACATATTACTTTAGAACTTTGAATAAGAGTCTCATCCCTTTGACTATCCTCATGTTCATCAAAATTATGGAAGCATCTTCAATTACGGCTGTAGATGAAAATCAAATGCTCAGGAAATCAAATCATTTGCACCATATTGAACATATGTTTACTATTATAAGATTAACTGTCAAATAACTTGAATGAAAATATAAGTTAACACTTGGCTTTGATGATGAATCACATGTGAAAATCGACTCGATTCAGTAGATTTAAAATAGTGGTCTCTGGTTCTATTATGGCAGTCTCCAATTTTTCTTTAGTAATATTTTTGTTTGTGAAATTAGAGAAGCGAATGGTCACTCAACCATGACCATGGTGAATATTGGCACTAAAATGCTAAGACAACTCTACAAACAATAATATTATAAAGCATTAAAACTAAAAACTAAATGTTTATTTTTTGGGCATGATAAAATGCCACGCCATAAACTTCAGGCCAATTTGAATTCACGGGAGAAGGCCGGTGACATACCTGACCATCATTGCACACAGTGAGTTTAGCAAGATCATTGGTGCAACAGACGTCCTGTTGACAACCATAAGCCAAACCACTAATCCTCTCTCTATCTTCAACCTCTAAAACAAATGCTTGAATCGACCATGAGGTAAAGTTTGATAATTCCTTGTTAAGACAAATTGTGACTATATTAAACCTGTTTTCACATGACAAAATCAAATCCCAATCAGCATAGTTTCATTTTACATATCAATGTATAAAAATTAAACTTGAAACAATCAGTTATTCAATTTGTTGATTGGTCCCCTACTGATTCAAGTGTGAAATCAATTATCAGCCTCCATATCCATACATATTCCAAAAGAAGAACCGATTAAATCAAGAAAAAAATACAAAAATCTCAATAAGATACAAATAAATATAACAGTAAGCAAAATAAACAACAAAATTGATGAGAATATACTGCCTTCTTTTATCAAACATGTGATGGGAGAACTTGAAATTTAAATAGATTAATAATAAATTGAAAGAGGAAGCAAAAGAAATAAGCTTCTATCTATTTGGAGAATCAATCGTAAATATATATGTGTGAGCTTTGTATTCACCAAGACTAAACAAATCAAAAATCAAAACTCAACCTCATATTTTAATAAAAAAATTAAAAAATTGAGAAATAAAATGTGAATAAAAAAACATACCTAACAGCAAAAAATAAACAATACCATGGTTGTGTTGTTCGTCACATGCAGCTCAAAAATCCCCTTCTACAGCTCCCAAGCAACCTAAAGATAATGACATTCCCATTTTAGGTATCAAGTTAAGCTTCTTTTTTTTTTTGGCAAAGGAGAAATAGTAAGACAACCCTGAAAACGAAAAAGAACACAACACAAAATATGATATTCCAAACTATATTTCAGGTTCAACTTTCAATCACTCACCTTCGTCACTTACATATGTATGAATCAAATTAACGTTAAAAATTGTATTTGAAGGAAATTCTTTTGTAGATCTATAACTGGTATTGTTGGTTATTGATGTTGTTGAGATTCAGAGATCTTGGTTCCGACCACCATTCTTACGCTTGAACGTCTGAAACAAATAAATTAACAGGTTAGGATGAGAATATCAGATGGTTGAGATTATAACGAAACGAAATCGTAGCAGCAAAGAGAGAAAAATGAAAAGAGATGGAGCGGCGCAGGAAGAAGATGAAATTAGGTAAGAAGATGAAATTAGGTTTTCTGATTTGTGTTTTAATAGAGTTGGGTGAATGAGTTATTTGTTTCATCTTGGGAAAAAGGATTTTTTGGTTGTATAGATTTACCGTAACTCAACATTTATAGTGGTTGTTCATCTTGCGGAGCATTGAAGGAGGGAAGAAGAATGTTTCGTTTCCCATAGCAAGTTCAAATTGGATTCACAGGAGGATGGTTAATGGCATGGGGAAGGCAAGTGGCTGATGATGTTTTGTTTCACCAATACTTGATTACGCGATATAGGTGTTTATTAGGGGGGTATTAGGTTAGTTGAAAATTGTTTTAATAGTGTGAATAAAAAAATTATAAATTAGAGAAAAAACCTGAGTGTGACACATCAGTCATATTTATTGTCAAATGAATATGGTGCAAGTATTTCAGAAAATTACTAACATACCCTTAATTTAAGACCCAATTGAAATTTATTAATTAGGGTATTATGGTAAGTTAATGGTACTTTGATAATAGATAGATAATAGATAGATTTTAAAGTGTATATATTATACATATATTGTATACACTATTAAATTTCCACGTGTTCATTTTTTTAAAGTTTCTAGAGGAGGAGAACATCAACTACTTTGATTCTCATAAACAACAATCAACAATGTCAATATAGATAAATATTGAGTAGATTTACTATTGAACTACCAATAATGGGGAGCAACTCCTTACGAGATGTGAAGTTGAAATTATTAAATAAAAAATATTAGCAAACACAACAGTCATAAAATTACAAATCTAATACTGATAATAATAAATAAATATTTAATTGATGAAGATGAAATTAAGGTATTTATTACTGTTTATTTATTTAATTATTATTCATTATAATACATAAATTATTTATTTGATAAATTAATTTTTAAAAATAGATTTAAATTTAAAAATAAATTTGTTAATTTAAATTTCAAAAATCATTTTATTTACTTGTAAAATTTAAAAATATTTTTATTATTTTTAAGAATGAAATTTTGAGTTATATAAAATTAAATATATAATTTAGTCACTAAATAAAATCAAGAAAAAATCCTCTAATAATTTTTATAAACTAAGTGAAAAAGACTTTTATCATAAATAATTATTAAAATAATTTTTATATTTGTGAGTTGTGATTTTTATTTATTATTTTGAAAAACTAAGTAATTCAAAATTTATATAAAAATATGATTAAAGTAGTAAGTAAATCTATTCTTACTTGATTTGTTTTTTTGCTTTTTTATATTATCATTATTTATAATTTTAGTGATTATTAAAATGAAATTTTTATTTTACTTTATTTTTTAAATTAAGGTGAAAGGAATGAAGAGGTTTATTAAGAAAATATAATTCTATCAGTTTTATTTTATTAGAAACCCTTTATAACTAAATAGGAATGTGAATATTTTTACGAGTTTTATTTTATTAATTTATAATTGAAATTGGAATAGAAATATGAACAATATTATTGTCCTTATTATTAATACCTATTATAGGAATGAAGAGCTTTATAAAAATATAATTATTTTAATTTTGGTAATATTTTTTATTTGAGAAAATTTATGAGATTCTCGCATAAATTTCAAGTTAGGATTTATCTAGGATTGTTATCAAAATAACATGTGATTAGGATTGCTATCATGACAAATAATAAAGAATTTTATAAAGAAAAAAATATAAGTATATCAATATTATTTTATTAAATACCTTTTATAGCTGGAATAGGAATAGAAATATTTTTATGATTTTTGTTTTATCGATTTATAATTAAAATTAGAATAGGAATATAAACAATATTATTATTATTATTATTATTATTATTATTATTATTATTATTATTATTATTTTAATAAGAATTTAGAGTTTTTTAAAGAAAATATAATTATATCAATTTTAGTAATATTTTTAATTTAAAAAAATTTATGAGATTGCCACGTCAACTTGAAGCTAGAATTTTATCTAGGGTTGGTATAAGGTGACACGTAGTTAAGGTTGTTATCATGACAATCTTAGATTTATATATTAAATTTTTTTAAATAAAAATATATATATTAATTCAAAAAATTATAAGGTACAAGGCGATCATTAGGATCCAACTCTCATCTGCACAAAAAAAGTACAAAAATAAGCATCTATAACATCAATTTTGCTATATACTCTCTAAGTTTCATTGAATTTCATTCTCTATACACAATATTTTCCATAACTTTTTCAACAATATTTGATTTTCACATTCTTGCCAAAAATCACTTCATTTCTATAGTTCCATATACCATAAACAACTTTTGCTACTGTTACTTTCATGAGCATAACTCTCTAGCCTTTCCTACTTGTGTATCCCATCACCCAGTTAATTTCGTCAAACCAAGCTTTAGGATCATGAACCACCTTCATCCAACTGAGAATAGTCTTCCAAATGGTTTTGGACACCCTACAATCAAAAAATAAGTGGTTGATAGATTTATCTTCAGTATGGGATAAGTAGCACCTATTATCCTAAATCAAACCAAAATACTTGATTTTATCCTTGGTAGCCAACTTTCCATGACAAACAAACCATATGGTCCTCACTGCTCTAGGCCTAGCATTGTTCCACTTGAGCAAAAATCTTCGAGGCACTCAGTGTTATCATATATATATATATATATATATATATATATATATATATATATATATGTGGAATAATGGCTCTTGCTCAACATATTATCCCAAGCTTGTTGGCACTGCCCTATATGCTCTCTCTGATTCAGAATATTCTTAATAACCCAAGAGATATTATTCTCAACCACCACATCCATCACATTTCTACCTTTCATATAACACATATGAACTCATTTGACCCACATATTGTCAGTCTTCCTGCACAAGTTCCACAGACATTTCATCATGGATGGTCACTTCATTCCACATTGCCAAATTAATGACATTGAGGCCTCCTTGTCTTTTAGGGCTACAAACTTTCCTCCATGCCACGAGACTTTTTCTACTAACTTCATGGCTACATGTCCAAATAAAGGATATGCGCATTGCATCGATTTTCCTAATAACAAACGTTGGGATTAGGAAACACTGCATCCAATACTGGGCTATGGCAAAAGAAGTGCTCTTAACAAGCTGGATTCTTCTAGGATAACTCAGAAGCCTAGATGTCCAATGACGAATTCTTCCCACAATCCTACCAATGATAGGTAAATAATGACTGATAGTAAGCTTTTTACTAGTTAAGGGTACCCTAGGTACTTCACATGCAATTGTCCCTCTTCAAAAGATATAACCTCTTTGAGCATCTTCTTTGTGTCAGTGTTTATCCCTTCAAAGTAAATCTTACATTTACTTGGGTTAACAATCAAACCCGTGGAAACAGAGAAATTCTGGATTGTATCAAGCATCAACTCAACTGATTTAAGATCACCTCTGCAGAATAATAACACAACATCAACAAAAGTAAGGTTAGAGACAGATTTTCACACTTGGCATGGTGATTATAACTGTGATCCTAATATATATATATATATATATATATATATATATATATATATATATATATATATATATATATATATATATATATATATATATATATATATATATATATATATATATATATATATATATATATATATATATATATATATATATATATATATATATATATATATATATATATATATATATATATATATGACATAATTTTATTTGAAAATTATTTTGATAAAATTATTTTAATGAATTTACAACTATTTTAATTGATACGTTGAGTGTAAGTGAATTGTGTTAACTCTAAGGTTAGATATTTATAGAGACACGTGACCCTGATTTTAGGATTTTTCAAATTGCAACGATCCACCTAGTAATAATAATGGATCGTCATCGTTGACTATCTTTTTTTAGGGGACACGTGGTTTATATCTTTAACTCCTTTTTTGCATTATTTTTTTATTGAAACATGTCATCTCCCACGTTGCCAATCGCATACAATAGAATCCCATAGTCCTTTATTGGCGATACGATTTCCTCGCACTTGGTTAGACATATTTTAAATTATATAAATAACATTGCTATAAAAAATATTATTCATTATTATATTTTAGTTCATAAATTATTGATATTTTATTGTTTAAAGGATTAATATATTACCTTTCTAATATTATCATCTTTTGCCAAATATTATAATTATTCTATGCAAGTGAATTGTGGTGACTATTAGTTAGATGAATTATCGATCTCATGCCTATTAATGAATGATTAGGAGGTGGATGTCAGGCATAATCAGCTGACTAATATTTTGGCTAATTATAATTTTGTTTTGTTTTGAAGAATAATTATAAAGTGTTAATAGATTGTGTGATGGCTTATTTCATGACGATGTTTAAAGGATAGGAATTTTTAAAGGTACTGTTTTGTAGTTTGTTTTTTTGGACTTATAGCCCTCTCTTCAATAAAAATATATATAAAAAGGATATTGAAGAGAAAATAAATAAATTTTTGTATAGGTATATGTTCATTACAATACAATTCCTATGTAATTTAATATTTTGATTCGAGATATACAAATAAATCTGGTAAATTTTTTACTACCTTTATTAATTTAGGGGTAATTTATCCCTTATAACATGTTTCAATCAAAATTTATCTTATAAAGTAAAATTCTAAAATCACATATTAATCTAAAATATTAAATAATTAAAATAAAATCAAAAAAAATAATATATAATTTAATTTTTGAGTAGTAAGAATGCCAAATTTGAATAATGATTCTCACATTGGACGAAAAAGAGGTTATTGGACATTTTTTAAGTGAGAAAATGCATTGATACAATATTTTAAGGGTTTGAGATAATATGTGATTTTTAAAATTAATTTTATATGATAAAATTTCATTGGTATAGATCATTAAAGATAAATTATCCTTAAAATTTCAAGGGGTAGCGTAGGCCTTACCAATAAATATTTACACATGAATCGTAACAATTAAATGGTGCATTTAATTTATAAAATTTTAATATCAATTATACTATTTACATATATGCTATTAATAATAATTATAAGAATATCTTTTACCAATAATCAATTATTACATTAAAAATTCTTTAATGATCATGTTTTTAAAGAAATTATTTAAATAATTAGGTTTTAGATTTGATTTAAGTGTATACGTCATTTTTCAAATGGGACATGCATTTAAAAATGAACTTATGAGCCAAATGAGATGGCGAATTGATGACATCACTATGATGTCATTAATTCGTCATTTTATTTTGCGTATAGGTTTATTTTTAAATACATGCGCCATTTGATATTTGATATAACACCTGCACTTAAATCAAAATTCAAACTTAACTATTTAGGTAATTTTTTTAAAAACATGGTCATTAAAGAATTTTAAATGTAATAGTTGGTTATTGCAGAAAAATTTTCTAATTATAATCAAAATTGTATTTTATTTTAACACTAGTATCGATATAATTGAATATTTTTACGTTACAAATCCCATAACTCAAGGTACCGTAATAATAATTATTAAAGACTAGGTGGTATGTAAATGAATTGGTGTAAGGAAATTAAACCTTATTGATCCCGAGGAAAATGGTTGGAAGAAACGGCGGAGACGAGTCATCGAAGATAAATCCAATTAAACGGTTTTCATGGAGTGGCAAAACTATAGAACTGGATCGGAATTCGATAATACTTCCTCCATGGCTTGCAATAGGGAATACTTTATGTGGCAAAACCACCCTATTGGATCATATGACATTAAAACTGAATGAGTTATTATACAGATACATCATCGATTATGATATTGCAATCTTGGTTCTTGATATTACTACTGACTTACAATCACAAACAATTCAATTGATCAATCTTTTACAAACACAGAACACAAGGTTCGTTGTCGCATTGAATCACCTTGACAGGTTTCCTGGATGGAAATCATCCCCTAATTCTCAATTTTTTCCATCATTTAACCTCCAGAATAAAGTTGTCAAATGTAAGTTTTATAAAAGGGTCAAAGAGGTAATAAAATATTTTTTTTTTTTGTTAGTTTTTGTCATTGAGATTATTTTATTTTATTTAATTTAATTTTATGATTAGATTATTGCTCGGTTCAAAGAACTTGGGATAAATACATGTTTATATCTTTGGAACAAAGAAATAAGAAAAACCGTCAGCCTTGTGCCTACAAGTGCGATAAGGTAAAACCATCTCTTTAGTATATAAAATAAAATATGTAAAATATTTATTGTTAGTGACTTTTCTATTCTCTCTCTAATATTATAGTGGTGAAGGAATCATTGATATGATATATCAATTGATTTTATTGACCCAGAAAACTATGGTTGAGAAATTTAATTCCAGAGAAGTATTCAAGGTTGGCTATATTTAATTAAAACAGATTGAATGCTTTCATGTTAATTGTAGTGACATTATGATTGTTATTTCTTTATTGTTAGTGCACAATTTTGGATGCAAGCAGAAGTGCTATCGATGTTGTTTTACTTAAGGGTGTTCTTCACGAAGGAGATCAAATTATTGTTTGCGGAAAGCAGGCAAGCCCTTTTGAATATAACTACATTATCTTCTAATATTTATCCTATCTATTTTTCTAATTATTTTTTCTATTGTAGGGGCCAATTGTTACCTCAATTCAAATTTTATTGACACTCCCGCAAATAAAAAAACTTGGTGATAAGGTGCATATAGATATTATTTTTTTAGTATTTGCTCCATAATAGTATATTCTAATTTCTGGATAAGTAATGATAGTCTAATTTCAGACTCATCATACTCGTCATAAAATAATCAAAAGTGTAAAATCTGTCAAGATAATTGCCAAGGTACATCTACAAGATAATTATTCTATGTCATTTTAAATATCTCTTTTTCATTCTAGTATTGAGAATGAGAACTTAGACATTATTTTTTTAATAATATTTTAGGGATATGAATTCATTATTTTTCTTAATTATATTTTAGGGGCTTGAACATGCTATTGTTGGCACTTACTTAAATGTGGTGAAGTCTGCCTAACACTGAATATTTAAATATCTTGAAGCCTGTTCAAGACTGAACCAAGATTGCGCTAGTGTTTATTATTAATTTCTCCTTTTCTCCAATGAAGACAATGTATTTAACCTTTTTCTTATTACTGTGTTTGGCCCAATAATACTTTCTAGTTTTTTTTACAATATTTTACCTTTTCAGATTGTTTGGACAAACTCATACAATATTTTTTCTAAATTTAGAATAAATGGTCCTTTACTAACAATCTTAATTTTAGAAATAAATTATTCAAGTTAGATGAATCTTAATAAAAACATATCCGTGTGTCCGCACGGATATCCATTGATGTTTGGTTATTTTGATAAGTTTATAACAAATCAGTTCCTATAAAGTTCATGGTCTGGTACACACATTTGTTCCTAAAATATAATAAAAATAAAAAACAATTTTTTAAAAGGGATAATAAATCGGTGTATTATATTATGTTTGTTTTGGAATTATTTAAAAAATATTTAAACCAATAATAAAGTTGTTCTATTATTATTTAATATTTCGATCAGCACATTTATGTTCCCGTTATTATTCAATATTTTTATCAGTAATATAATTTCATATTTCCGTTAATATTCAATATTTTTAATCAGAAGTCATGCTTGACAAACATTCTTCAATTTGCTACATGTGAGTTTTGTAACACCGATAACACATAACTTTCAAATATTAAGACCAAGAAGTAAATGCTACTTTTGAATAACAATACCAGAGTTCAAATTGTATCTGATATGTAAAGTCCTTCAAACACTCCATCAACAGTCGTAAGCGACAATTGAGCAGTAGTGCCATCATCGACCGAAAAAAGTAGGTCTAATGGTAGAACATTAAGTCGATTCATCAAATAACATCATTTATATCAAAATAAAACAAAAACAACTCTGATTATTAGTTAAATTTCAACTTCTAATTCATCATTTAGCTAATTAATCTAGAATACACAATTTGTTAATACCTCCCGCTGTTGTGGGCTTAATAAGTACCAGTTTGTTAGGCCAATGAGCATCACAAAAAATTGTCCCAATGAATCAATGAAATGCTTCACATTACAAATATCATACATATAAGCCAATAGAGAATGCAATGAATCAATGTATGGCCCCTAGCTTAGCGATATTGAGTGTCAATGACTTTCACACACCATGAAAGTTGTGAATTGTGACCCTCTTCTGTCAAAAATAGTCTAAAAAATGTTGTCACATAATTTAATTTATCATTATAAGAAATTCCAGAAATTTCTAGGCATCCTGACCTATGATAAAATTGATGTCTTGGCACATAAAACTGCATTACTGGCAGAAGGGAATCCATTGTCAAAGGAAAGATTCAGACCCATTAATTTTTCAGGTGATAAATTCAGTTGAACAAATGTAATAGCTTTTCGACCTGAAAAAACATCTCCAAAAAATGCTAATTTGTATAAACTTCTTACAAAAGACATCAAAAACCAATCAAGTACAAGCCCGGACCTAATTTTCAAATAGCCCAAAGGAATGACCAATAATTAGAGGCGAAAGGAATGACCAATAATTAGAGGCGAAAGGAGTGACCAATAATTTTTGAACAGTTGATTTCCAACTGTCAGAGAAATGAGATCAATGATGGAAAAACAAAATAGTATTTCTGAAAGTAAAAGCAAAGCAAACTATCGAATGATGAATATCATCATACTATCCACAGGGCTGAACTCTTACATAATTCAATATTTTCTGCCTATATAGCCAACACCAATGTGATTTTTCCATGATACATTCTGGGAGAGCTAAGATAATTACAGAGAAAGAATAACAGTTTCTACTATTGAATGGTATTTGGCCACAAAGGGGGACTCTTCCCTTTCTACAACTGTCAAAATAGTTCACTAACAAATGCAAATATAACGAATAAGTCAATAACACTTCCCATCACTATTTATACACCTCTAACCAATGAAGTACGGATACTTCAAAAATGCTACCGAATCGTATCCGATAGGCGCCGATACGTATCGGAGAAGTATCCGAAATTAATTATTTAAAAAATATTCTGATACGGCAGCGATACGTTCTGATACATGATTTTTCAATTATTTTTCTTTTTTTTAATAATTTTTATTATTACTGTTTTAATCATTCCATTAGTGTTTAGTGTTTATTTATGTCTTATCAATTTCGATTTTTTAAGAAACATTTCACTTTTCCATAATTTTTTTTTCAATTTTCAATAAATAAAATTTATTATATTAATCATGATGTTTATGAGAATTTTTTTTTGGAATAACCAATTTAAAAAAAAAACAAAAATAATCAACTTTTGAAAAAATTTACGCAAATAACCAACTTTCAGGACAAAAATACAAGCAGGAGCCATCTCAGATGGCTCCTGCACTGAAAATCAGGAGTAGGCGCCAAGGGGGATGGCGCCTCCCTTCATTTTTTGCCCTAAAAGCCATCTCAGATGGCTCCTATGTGTAAAACACAAGGGAAAAGCCATCTGAGATGGCGCCTTAGTGTATTTCTTTAAAAAAAAAAATTCAATTTAAATTAAAGTGCACGACAATGTTGTGAAATAAATCTTGTATTATAAATTTTGATTACAGCAAAAAGCGATTACATAAGTTCATTCATGGTGACCCGGGACGTAGATGACCACCGGTTCCACATGCGCGTCCTCTCTAACTAAATACGAGGTTCTGGATCCGACTGTTGTTGGGTCGATGGGACCTGATCATGGGTAGATGGTGCCCGTAGTGAATGAGATCGGGATCCATGAATGCCTCAAGATTTACATTGCTTGTTGCACCGTTCATATAACGTGTCCCCATGTTCTCGAAGCTTGGTCGTTGCGGTTGGGGTTAGGTTCCATTTGAGGACTATAGCGTCCTCATCCGTATATGTGGATTGTGAATGTGTGGGTAAAAGGAAATTGGGTGTTAGAGTCTCGTACCCATATGAATGGCGGGGGGTTTGGTAGGACGATGGTTGGTGGAATGTTGGGTTGGTTGGGGAATATTCTTCAGGGAAGCCAGAGTCTGGGGTGAGGTGAGATGTTGATGGACCCATATAGGGGGTTGGACATATGCCCTTTTGTTCGGTGTATTGAACTTGGGTGTGTGGCATATGTGAGTATTGGGTGGTGGGTGATGAGGTTGTTGTTGGGGTTGGGGTTGGGATTGAGTGGTGGTGGTTCTATGTCGTCGGGTTGATTGGCGGGAAGTTGATGGTTGTTGGTAGTGTTGTTGGGGTGGTTCTTGTTGTTGTTGGTAGTGTTGGGGTTGTTGTTGGTATTGTTGTTGAGGTTGTTGTTGGCGGTAGCGTTGTCTTCGTTGTTGTTGTGACTCTGGAGGTTGCCCCCACTGGGTGCGAGGGTCGACCAAATAGCGAGGTTAGGAAACATGCATATCTGGAACTGTGACTGACTGGTACCAAGCAATGTACTGACGAGAGTGTTGCATAATCTCGTCATCTTCATAAACGGGAAATTGTAAGATATGGTCTGCTCGGTTTTTCCACATCCTACAATACTCCCTGGCAAAATTCCTCCAATTATTGAGTCCCCATTGGGCATCGACCCTTTTTAGATGCCAAGGATCCAAGCATATCGGATCGCGGGGTATGTCTTGGAGCGTAAATGCATCTTCACACGGTCGTTGTGGTGCATCTCCACAATGTTGAATCGTATAATTGCGGTCTTTGGTCCAAACCCTGCATCTTCATCATTTGGTACATGGTCCAAACCAATCTGGTCTCCATATAAACTGTTGAAAAAAATAATGGAGATTAATAATAATGATAAAAATAATATACGTTAAATTTAAAATAATTTGGAGTTAATAGAAATGACGTACATCGGTTGGTCCAAGGTGGTCTATTAGATTACGGTATAGGAGAACATTGTGTCTCGGATTCTTTCCGTAATCCATGCCCACTACGCTAAACCTAAATGAATTAACATTTAATATATTAGGATTTAATAAATGTGAAAGATATAAATAAAATTTAATAAATAAACAATGTACTTACTTTGTTGCGTAGGGAAAATTGCACTAAGGCGCCATCCTAGATGGCTTGTGACAGACTAGGTGGCAGCTAGGTTCAGCTAGGTGGCAGGTTGCATGCATGCAGGCTAGTGTGTCGACTACGTGGCGAACCTATTTATAACTAGACCTACAAAAGCCAAAGGAGATGGCGCCTCCTTGTGTTTTTACATATGAGCCATTCAACTTGGCTTTTACGACCTAGTGATAAATAGGTGCATCCCTAACCACCCTAGGCGCATGTGATTTTTTTCAACTATAAAACCCTAATCGAAAAACCCAAATTTCCAACACTAAAATCAAAAACCCTAATTTCAAACACTCAAACCCTAATCGAAATATCATCTGTACCACAATATGTGGTCACTGTAAATTTCAATGCCGAGACATACAACAGTGAGGTATCAGGTTTTTTATTCAGAAACACTGAAAATATCCAATTTTGTCTAAATAGCAATGCGAATTTTTCGTATTTCAAAAAAAGACTCGAAAACAAACTTCGTCGAGGTTCGACGTCAAACATTTTCTACAAACATCCTGTTTTTCTTGGTGAGAACCAAGTAACATTTTACCGGTATGTTGAAGGCAGCGAAGATCGCAAAACATGTTTTGTAATCATGAATATTACAGGTGCGACTCGATTCGGTTATACGTCGTGTTCTAGGACACGAGAGGTTGATCCTACGGAGGAGGAACAAGTGAGGTGGATGTTGCGAAGAAGAAGAAGCGGAGGAGGCGATTCAACATCATGGTAAATGAAGAATCGAGGCCGAGGAAGAAAGCCAAGCTGCCACATCGATCTTCACACCACCTCCGTACATGACCACCCTCGACATGTCCACGGATGACCCTTCATCGATATATTCTACCACGAAGTGCGATCGGATGCAAATTTAAAAGTCAAAGACAAATTTCGTTCAAAAGAAGATTGCGTCCGAGCAATAAAAAAGTTCCACACGATAAACAACTATGACTTTCATGTGGATCGAACAACAGCTGAGAGATACAGAATCATTTGTACTCACCCTGAGTGTAACTTCCATCTAACTGCATCGTATAGATTGCGTAGTGATTCCTGGGTGATAGGTTCCATGATGGAACACGCTTGTGTTAATTCCACACAATCACAGGATCACCGGAAATTGAGTCATGATCTCATTTGTCAAGAAATCTTACCTCTTGTTAGCTGCGATCCTTCATTGAAGGTGAAAACAATAATATCCCCACATCACTACAACATACAACTATACCCCCTCGTATAGAAAGGCCTGGTTGGCAAAAAACAAGGCTATCGAGCAAATCTACTGAAATTGGGAGGGTTCGTACAAAGAGTTACCTCGGTACATGAATGCACTGCGAACGTATGCTCCTAGAACAGTTTATGCTTTGGAGACGACGCCGGCGTTTTCCCAAGACGGTACCTGTGTCAGCGGACATGGTATATTCAGTAGACTTTTATGGGCTTTTCGACCTTGCGTCACTGGGTTTGCACACTGCAAACCTATCATACAGATAGATGGAACATGGTTGTACGGGAAATACACGGTCATACGACAATGGAGTGCGTTGGGGCCACATGACAACAAATCTAGTCGAATCAATGAACGGCGTCTTCAAAGGCATAAGAGCACTCCCAATAACTGTGTTGGTTAGTACAACATATTTTAGAATGACCTCCTTGTTTGCAGAGAGAGGTGAAAAGTGGAACGCGGTGGTACAATCCGGACAAGTGTGAGGTGAAAGCTGCCTGAAATTTATTAAGACCGAGAGTGCCAAAGTTAGCACTCATCTTGTTACAAGATTCGACCGACATAACCATAACTTCATTGTCAAAGAGATAGTCGACCACAATGAGGGTTTGCCTAGACAAGAGTACAGGGTTAAACTACCATCTCAGTGGTGCGACTGTGGAAAATTTCAGGCCTTTCGAATGCCCTGCTCTCATGTCATTGCAGCGTGTGCACATGTTCATCAGGATGCACTAGTACTTCTTTCTCCAATTTACAAGTCTCAGACCTTGCTCAACGTATACAACAATGCCTTCGAACCAGTAGCAAAAGCATATTATTGGCCTGCGTACGAAGGGGAAGTAGTTTGGCATAACAGTCAAATGCGGAGAAATAAAAAGGGTCGTCCCAAGAGCAAACGTAAAACAACGGAAATGGACGACATTGATAAACTAGAAAGAAAGTGTGGTCTATGTCGTCAATCCGGACACAGTCGAAAAAATTGTCCCCAGCGTGCTACAACGTCAACATCCTAAAATTTGTATTTCATTTATCTGCACTTTTAATATTGTAACAAATCTTGTTCTTTCCATTAATTCGTATTTATTACAAACACTTATACGGAGACAACAAAATTAAAAACTACACGATTAAAAGAAACAACATGAACTATGACGCATCAACAACACAAAAATTTATTTAAGACACTACAACCGTCAAAACAATCTCATCGGAACCATACATCATCGCAATAACGTCGACGTCTGTTTTGACTTCCTCCAACCAAATTCGAGGTTGACCAGTTGCGAAGTTCATGGTTGTTCGCTTCCTCTGAATTCTTCTAATTTCATCACCATCTTCAATTTCTCCCTCTAACCAACGCATCAACTCTTTTTTCAGTTTGGCCATGGTAAATATGTGCCAAAATTTCATTTTCATTGGAGGTTTTGAGGTCGAGAAAACAATGTATCCATCTCTAGTATGGATGTATGGAGATGTCATGGTAGGAAAGAAAAAAAAAGAGTAACAGAGAATAAGAGAGAATATAAGAGAGAATATGAGATGAGAAGTTGAAAAAATGTGAAAAATGAAGGAGGGATGAGTGTGTATCTATAAAAAAAAATTGAAATTTTTTTATAAAAAAAAAAAAATTGAAGGGAGGCGCCATCTCAGATGGTTTTTCCCTTGTGTTTTACACATAGGAACCATCTGAGATGGCTTTTAGGGCAAAAAATGAAGGGAGGCGTCATCCCCCTTGGCTCCTGCTCCTGATTTTTAGTGCAGGAGCCATCTGAGATGGCTCCTACTTATATTTTTGTCCTGAAAGTTGGTTATTTGCGTAAATTTTTTCAAAAGTTGATTATTTTGGTATTTTTTAAAAAAAAAATTGGTTATTTCAAAAAAAAATCTGTTTATGAATCATCATTACATTTATTTTCAATCTCACACTTCTTTTCAATTCTTATTATCAATTTTCAATTTTTCATTACAATTTTGATAGTAAAGTTATTTTCTTTCCATTTTTATTTTTTAAATTTACTGATATTTAATCCTACCATTTATTAAAACTTTTCAATTATCAATATTCTTTTCAAATTCCATTATAAGTACTCTATATTATATATACCGTGTGCAACCGTGCCCTTTTAATTATTTCCTTTTTCATCCTTTACATTTTCACTAAAAAATTCTTAAAGCATCATAATGTCAACAGCAATGCATCTTTAAAATTTGATTCAAAGACTTTGATACTATTCTAATATCTTAAGTTTAATAGTTTTCATTAATATAGTAATGTATTAAAATTTTGTTACGAAGACTTTGATTTAATTGAGTATTTAATTTTAATTTTTATATCTGTATCTTAAACGTATCGTATCTAGTATTAATTAATTAGTAACGTATCTGCATATCAGATACGTATCGTATCTGATACTCGTATCCTGTTCGTGCTTCAATGGTACAACACAATATAAGTATTTATGCGAGAGACAAAAAGCATATGGACTAACTAATTGGATCAACTTAGTATCTATGAATAACTAAAAGCTAAATTTAGAGAATCAAAAGAAGAAGTACTAATTGAATGAATGAAGGACAGAGTTCATATGGGATCTGTCATAATAGTATAGAAGTGTAAGCTAAAATGTCGAAAGGAAATAAAAAGGAATGAGGCACTTCGAGAGGCCTTGACTCTCCACTAGAGAATATTCTCCACTAAATTCTACATGACTCCAATGATTGGGAACTCAATCATTTATTGACTCCTATTAAGATTCTCTCTCCATACAGTTTTTGACAGTTGTCCACAACCCAAGTGTCCCTCCTAACCATTTTTGTCCTATTCTCCCACTTTCTTTTTGCGCCTTCTCTCGTAATATTTTCCAAATCTACCAATTCTCCCCCCTTCCAAACTATCCTTGTCCTCAAGGATAATTTTAGGAAACTCTTCTTTCATCTTTTCCATTGTTTCCCACAAATTCTAGTAAGTACCTCCATTTAACTAACACTTCCAACTCTCCCTGGTCCTTCCTCCTCTTACTGACCACCCTTTCATGGGTAGGTTCCTACTGCCACTCCTCATTCATGCAGTTAGGTAAAGGTTGAACTTCCACATTAGGAGTTACAACCTTTTTTAGCAAAGACGCATGGAAAATAGGGTACACCTTGGTGTTGTCTGGCAGTTTAAGTTTGTATGTCACAGCTTCGATCTTCTGTATCACTTCATATGGACCATAATATCTTGGACTCGGCTTCTGATTTAATCTCCTTGCTAGTTGTTTCATCTTATAATGCTTTATTTTCAAGAATACCATATCTCCATTTTCATAGGCTACTTCCCTCTGATGGTTATTAGCTTGGCTCCTCATAACATCCTGGATCCTTAACAGTTGGTCTTGCAATTCTTTGATCATTAAATTCCTCCCAGCTGTCATTCTATTGACTTCATCCACTGCTGACTGATCCCCTTTTACTAGTCTCATCCATGGTTAGAGTATCACCCACAAACATCAATGTTTGAACTATATTTTCATACTTCTTGATCAATGAAAGAAGCAACATAAGTGTTTGGTCTTCATCGTCAATTTTCACTCCTATATCCTTTAAGTATGATATAATCCTATCAAACTTGTTGACATAATCTCGGATTGAGGTGTCTTCCTCCATTTTGCATGTATACAGTCTGGATTTTAAATAGATCTGATTTTTTAGAGTTTTCACCATAAAGTTATTCTCTAACTTTGTCCACACGTCAGCAGCCGTTGATTCTTCATTAACCAAGAATGCAACACCCCTCTCAAGACATAAGATTATGGTTGCCCGTTCTTCAAGATCTAACTCTTCCCAATCCTCATCCTTCATACTCACAGGTTTTTGTTCTTACCCTGCTAACTCCTTATGCAACTTTTGTGATATAAGAAAAAATTTCATTTGCATCCTCCAATATGAAAAATCATTTTTTCCATTGAACTTTTCAATTTCATATTTGCCACCTTGACCGATCCACTAGAAGAAGCCATTATAGGCTCTGATGCCAATTGTTGGAGTTGCAGCGGAATTTAGTTTCTAATAATGATATGAAATATCACTCTCACTAAAGTTTAATGTGAAATAATTAGTTAGAACTATAAACTTGTATGAAGAAATAAAATGTCTAAAGAAGAAAGATTAATTTGTAAGATAAAACTACTTTGTATATATATGTTGTATTGCTTATGTTGTTGTTCTACAAAATTTATGAAGAATTTATAGTGACATACAAGCCAAATAATATGTGAATTAAATTAACCAGAAATATAAGCCTCTCACTTATATCCTTCCTATTCCTCTTCCACAATTTACCGCATTATAATTACATTCCATATTTAGCATTACCAAATATTATTCTCACAGAAGTATTTTCGAATTCTGAATAATATATTTATAGGTCATGCATGTGTTTTTCACAAGTTTGCAACTCTTGATGAAACAACAATTTTTCAGCATAAGATTGTAATAGTTCGTCTATATTTACATTATGCACCACTTCATGAAGTGTTGTATATTTTGAATTTGAAACTCAAACTTTCAGTAGTCCAAGACAAATTTAACTGCAATTTCCACCGATGGAAGTTTAGTGCAAAAGCTGACCAAAATTTCCTTCAAATAGATTTAAAGACAACTTCCATTGATGGATGTTTAGTGCAAAAACTAACCAAAATTCTTTTAGACAGATTTGAAAGCAATTTACACTTTTGTCTATGGGTTATTTTTATCCTCTTTAACTTTGTCATATTTGCAAATACACATAGAAATTAATTGTCCATTAATTTTCAACAATTTATTCACTAATGTATAATGCTCTGAATTGAATCTCAGAAGGCTTCTTATAACATAATTCACATAAGAACTCAAAGAACATTGAGTAAATTCGGACATTGTCAATCAGGACTTCCACTTTCCGAACAGTCCGTGTCTCTGGATCCTTTCCTTTCCTTCACAAGCAATGACTTTGAAGATGTTACGAGCCAAGCAATGCTGCTCCACGTTAATCCTCTTCTTGTTGTTTCTCGAGAGACAATTTCATCTAGGTTTGTTTCCTCGTCGTGTTTTGCATCGATCTCTTTGCTAGGTGGGTATACTAGTAAGCTTGATGGATGACAAGCATAAGGTTTTGTTTTGAAATACTGAAAGTGGTAAGAAGAATACAAGGTTGTAGTATCAGAAGAGGAGAAGAGTCCAAAGGATTAATCAATTCAAAATGGACAACCACAAAGCTGCGTGAATAAAGTTGATGTGCCTTGAATAAAGTTGCGTGAGGTAGTTTGGTGTTTTTCCAGTATTCATCAGGTGGAGAACCACAATGCTTGAAGATTTTGTGCAACTGTTCAACCTGTAAACATAACATAGATGATTTAAAAGAGGTTTGTTAAGAGTTCGATAATATATAATATGACCGGAACAAACGCTTATAAGTGGGGGCAATCCTCACCCTACAAGCAGATTTTGTAAGGTTGAGTTAGATCTAACCACATTTCTTAACATAATAATAGAACTTGTTTAAGATCTGGTGGATCCTCACCCTACACAACCAACACTCCAAATATAATCTGACGAACTTTGAAGGCGATACCATAACGTGACAACGCGGCTAGTGAGCGACTGTTTGCTCCTGGAATTACAAACAATTTAACATGCTCTTTCCCGTTCCAATTTAATGATTCACAAACAAAACCAATCCATCACAATATGTCTTTCCACACCATTTTTGTAATCTTGCATTCAAAAAAACGTGATCCATTGCTTCTATATCCTTACAAAAGTTGCATATTCCATCATTCATCACACCAAATCTCATCATCATATCTTTTGTGGGTAGCCTAACCCATAAAAGTCATCCACGGGGTGAATAAGGCTTGGCATAGTTATCGAAAAAATATGTTTTTCCAGCTAATTTGTTCATGTTCTCCTCTCAATTCCTTATACATGGTCGCAGCTTTATACTTGGCTTGCCGTTTTGAATCCTCCCAATACTGTGTGTATTACGAGTTCTCTGCATATCAGAGTTCCTTTAAGCATCTAAGAGCAATTGGTTAGAGTTTTCCATAGCATGATGTCTTGTTTCTTAATGTAGTATTCATATATCCATTTCACTCATAGCTTGTCTACTTTGGCCTGGTGTATCTTTACTGTCACTATTTTATCAACGAGGGGAATGTCATCATTGTCACTCACTCTTTATTTGATTCAATTTGTGCTCTATGCTTAATTTTTTAATCAATGATAGAATTATGTTTCTTAAAGCATAATCGATAGATTCGATTTTATCAATTTTATGATGTTTAATTGTTTAACTATAGCTCATTGTCAATTGTGATACTTTATCTAATAATTGGAATGCTGGTCCGCTGTTCTATACTAATTAAAAAAAGAGTTATTAAATATGTGGACTAGTGTTAGATAACAAACAATACTATACGACATTCCTAACAAATGTCATTTCTGGAAAGTTTCCTGACCATGTGCAATGGTAGAGTTATTTGAAGTCAACACCATAAAATCATGTGCAATGGGTGTGTAATGTAGTGTTGAGTGTGTGTTGGAGGAGAGAGATGTTGAGAAAACTCAACACCATTTAATCTGCCACGTGGCTGTGCTTGATTGGCTGACCAGATTTTTATCCATTTAATACTTTGAACTCAATTATTTCGTTGCAAATTAATTTTTAATTTTTTTTTTTTTTACCAAAATTCATGATTTTTTTTTCTCTATAAATAGAGACTTGGTTCATTTGATTTGGACACAGAAAAAAAAACTAAGTTTTTCACTATCTTAATTTTATTATTAGTGTTTATTTTGAAGTTAAGTGTCTTTTTTTAGTGAAATGGATCCCAATAATCATTTTAACACTCAAAATTCTGCTAATTTTCCATTTAACCAAAATCCCAACAATTTTCCAAATCCCAACAATTATCAAAATCCCAACTATTATCAAAATCCAAATCAATTTTCCAACCAACATCCTCAAAACATACCTAATTTTGGTTTTCCACCAAATTTCAACCAGACATCCTCTGTTCCAAACTTTCAAACATATTATGGATCTATGCCGAGAAATCCATCTCAAACACCCCCGTTTAATGGTTATGTGACAATGGCGAATGCAAATTTTCCAAGTGGTGGTGTACGAATTTCGAGTTTTCAACACAACTAACTATTGGTGGCATGATAGTTTCTAATGAAGTCGGTCCGAATTCAAAGGATTCAACTCTAAGAGAGAAAACTCGGAACGACATGGAAACCGAACAAAATTTGGTGCTAATTAGTGGGTGGATTAAATTTGGAACAAGCAGTGTTGTCGGGAGAAACCAGAAAGGTGAAACATATTGGGGTAAAATTGCTGAGTATTGTAATGAGCATTGCTCATTCGATCCTCCGCGTGATGGACCTGCATGCCGAAACCGTTTTAATTATATGAACAAAGTGTTGGGTAAATGGATTGGCGCTTATGATGCGCTAAGCGTATGCAAGGAAGTGGTTGGTCGGAGAATGATGTTTTGGCAAAAGCGCAGAATTATATGCATGTGGGAAGAATGTTAGATTCACTTTAATGGAAGAATGGCACGCTCCGTGATCAACCACGTTATGGTAGTCAAGTAGGAGGAAATATTGGCTCGAAGTAGTGGATCTAAGAGATCTCGAGAGTGATGCATGTGGCTCAAACACTGTAGAATCCGATTGCTCGTCCTATAGGAAGGAAGGCTAAAAAAGGGTAAAAGAAAAGCAAGGAATATGCCTCGGAGGTGGTGGACAAAGAATGGGTGAATACAAAGAATTCAAGACGAAAGAGCTTGAACGATTGGACAACATAGCCTTGATGCAACAAAGAGCTAACAATATAGCCTTGGAAAAGACTAAAACCAAGAAAATGAAGATGTATCTAAAGCTAACTTCGAAGAGCATCTAGATGACCGGAAGAACAAATTATGAAAAAGTTGGAGGCGAACTGTTTGATAATTAATTTCAATGAAGTATTTATCGTGTTGTGTTTGCTTTAATTATTGTTGTTTCAATATGCCGATGTTGTGTTTGCTTTAATTATTGTTGTTTCAATATGCCATGTAGTGTTTGCTTTAATTATTGTTGTTTCAATATGCGATGTAGTGTTTGCTTTAATTATTGTTGTTTCAATATGCCAGTGTAGTGTTTGCTTTAATTATTCCTTATCTGATAATTAACTCTATACAATAAATTATTTCGAATCCGTCAGTGGTCCACCACCCAATTCGAATCTATTCCTTATCTGATAATTAACTCTATACAATAAATTATTTCGAATCCGTCAGTGGTCCACCACCCAATTCGAATCTATTCCTTATCTGATAATTAACTCTATACAATAAATTATTTCGAATCCGTCAGTGGTCCACCACCCAATTCGAATCCATTCCTTATCTGATAATTATGTCGGAAGGACATCGAACGTGCATTTGGAGTGCTCCAAGCTCGATTTAAAATCATCCGTGAACCAGCTCGCTTGTGGGACATAGCTGATTTGGGTATCATCATGAAGTCATGCATCATATTACATAATATGATTGTTGAGGATGAACGAGATTCATATTCTCAACGTTGGACCGATTTTGAGCAATCTGGGGAAAGTGGATCTAGTGCACCACAACCATACTCGACCGAGGTGTTACCCGCTTTTGCAAATCATGTGCGTGCTAGATCAGAGTTCCGTGATCCAAATGTTCATCAAGAATTGCAAGCCGATCTAGTGAAGCACATATGGACAAAGTTTGGAATGTTCCGTGATTGAGTTATTTGTGTGTTGTATTGCATTTTAAATTATTTGTATCGTACTAATTACGTTACTTGTGTGTTGTATTGCATTTTAAATTATTTGTAACGTACTAATTACGTTAATTGTGTGTTGTATTTTAAATTAATTTAAGATGATTTGTATCGTATCCAATTATTTAAATAAATTTTGTTTTTATTACAAAAAATTAAAAAATAAATTATTAAATATTTATTATTTTAATTTAATTTTAATCGATAATTGTAATTTTATGTAATCATAAAAATAAAAATAAAATTTAAATAAGAATATGAAAATAAAAAGTGGTGGGGTAGGGTGTTGAGTGAAAAACCATTGGAGAGGGTAAAAGTTGAATGGGTGTTGAGTTATTAGGTGGAAGAAAGAGAAAATGATGTGGAGTGTTGGGAGTTGAAAAAGTGGGTGTTGAGTGTTGAAACCATTGTACATGGTCTTAAAGAGTGCTAAGGACCAGAAGTTCCAAGGGCCTATTGTAAGGATTTATAGAAAATCTAAAATAATTCTAACCTAAATACCACACTCAGACTCAGGTTGAATTTTTAGTGTCAAACAAAATTTAAATATTTTGTCAGTATTTGTAGCTACATATTCAGTTGTCAACTAAACCTATTATGTCATTTAAACACCTCTAAAACACGTATGAAAACAATACTATATCGTTTAAACTTTAAAATAAAAAATGTTAATAAAGAATACATATTAATTGTTCCATTACCTAATTTAGGTAATAAATTAAGTTGAACTAAACCTATTAAAAACAACCATTATAAAAACAACCATTAAAAATTTGTGTAAATAAAGCCGTAATTAACCACAGTTAAAACAGACAGTATCTCAAATCATACACAGCAAAAAGCAAAAATTATAATAGAACTAAACTAGCAGACGCAACAGTGCTATTGCTTTAATAAATCTTCACTTGTTCCTATCCAACTTTTGTACCTGTTCAACTTGAAGCAACATGGAAATTTCAAAATAAAGAAACACCGTCCATGTTTCTTTCCCACCACTTGCCTATTTCATTAACAAGCTCCAATTAATTAATGTGTGAACTATATTAAACACCAAGCGCATCTTGTCTCCAAATACAACCCCTAAAAATGAAACTCAGTGAGGTGGAATGTAATCAATAAGTGTCTGTTATGGTATAATAAATAGATACAGTGCAACCAACATAAACAGCAACATAATTGATGTAACTACCATGTGTTGAGCCAAAACTCGCCACCTTTCAAACAGCATATCTCTAATCAAACACAGGCAAAAAATAACAATTGAACTAAACAGTTCCATTACTCTATAACAAAACTCTTCTCTTATTCCTATAGAATGTTTGTTTCAGTTTTCATCTTTGAGAAGCAACATAGTATAGAAAATTCAAAATAAAGAAGCACTATCAATCAATGTTTCTTTCCCACAACTTGCTTCTTTCTTAAGAATCTCCAACTAACACAGACCCAGAATCTTGTCTCCAAATCAGAACAGAAAGAGATGCGCCATAGATAAACACTTATTATTGAATGATTGAGTGAGAGCATACCCTAATCATCCATGAGCAGGTCATGCCGGAAAGTTGGACTGTCCCCATCCACTCCCTCGGTGGAAGAGGCATAGCCATCATCAATATGAATTACTAAGCCAAAATCTTCCAAGCCAAAATCTTCCAAGCCTAAAAAAGAAACTACAGAGATTAAAAAAGATGAAGAGAATGAAAACTACATAGATTAGATCAGATGAAGAGATCAACAATATTCAGACAGAGTCATATAAAAACATAGATCTACAACATTGAATTGAAACAGAATCACATAAAAAACTATTTTTACAACATCAATGTAGAAAAAACTCGATAAAACCTTAGATCTAAAACAGCAATGTATAAAAAATTGTTGAAGATACCAGTCAGCATGATTAGTGGGTTAGTTTAGCTAATATTTAGTGGGCAGTTTCTGCTATGACTTATTCAAGCAAGTTTGTTCTTTTATTCAAATTAGTGTCCATGTTTCTAGGAACTGTTACAAACGTGGAGTTTTCAGTTTTCTTATGTAAGACTATTTAATAGTCATTATTTCTAATGAATATGCAGACAGTTATAGTTCCATATTCACACTTCATATTTGTTTTCTAACATTTGGTATCAAGAGCTTAGGCTTTTCTGATACAGGGTTTGTTGTAAGCCATACTTGCAAGTATGACTTCAGAAAGTTCTTTTGTGCAACCAGCGGTTCCGAAGTTCGATGGGTTCTACGATCACTGGGCGATGCTCATGGAAAATTTCCTCCGTTCGAAAGAGTATTGGAGATTAATAGAAGAAGGCGTCCCTAAGGTTGCAAGTGGGACAGTTTTGACAGAGGCGCAAAAGAAGCAGAATAATGAGTTGCAGCTCAAAGATTTGAAGGCCAAGAACTATCTCTTTCAAGCATTGGATCGTTCTATTTTGGAGACAATTCTCAAAAAGGATACTGCAAAGGATATTTGGGACTCTATGAAGATAAAGTATCAAGGGACAAACAAAGTGAAGCAAGCTCAATTGCAGACCCTGCGCAAGGAATATGAAATTCTGCACATGAAGGAAGGAGAGACAATAACGGCTCTTTTTGTTCGAATTCTTACCATCGTCAATAAGATGAAAGCCAACGGTGAGACCAAAGATGATAGTGATGTTGTGAGCAAGATTTTGAGGTCATTAACGCCAAAATTCAACTACGTTGTGTGCTCTATTGAGGAATCAAACAACACAAATGCACTGACCATTGATGAACTACAAAGCAAGTTACTTCTGCATGAACAACGTATGTCTCCTTCCATTGAAGAAGAGCATGCTCTTGCAGTTACTTATGGAGGTCGAGGTCGTGGTCGTGGAACTCGAGGCAGAGGTCGTGGTAGACAAAGTCAGGATCGATCAACAATAGAATGCTACAAATGCCACAGTCTTGGACATTTCCAATGGGAATGTTCGTCCAAGGAGAAGGAGGCTCATTATGCTGAAAGTCAAGAACCTTTGTTGCTCATGGCGTTTGTTGATAATGTCACAAACTCTAATGAAAATCAGTGGTTCCTTGATTCAGGATGTAGCAATCACATGTGTGGTAAGAAATCATCTTTCTCTGATCTTGATGAAAGTTATCGTGATACTGTCAAATTGGGGAACAATGCTTCTATGGCTGTATTGGGCATAGGCAATATAAATTTGCAAATACATGATAGAGCACACATCATCACTGGAGTTTTCTTTGTGCCTGAATTGAAGAATAATTTACTAAGCATTGGGCAGCTACAAGCCAAAAATCTGACTATTATGTTTCAAAGTGGAAAATGCAAAGTTTTTCATCCGGAAAAGGGTTTGCTCATGGAGACAGAAATGGCTGCCAATAGAATGTTTATCCTTAATGTTGTGGCTCAACCAAACTGTTCCACATGCTTCAACACAGTTACTGAAGATGAAGGATACCTTTGGCATTGTCGATATGGACACCTAGGCTTCAAGGGACTCCAAACTCTTGATCTAAAAAGGATGGTGAGGGCACTACCTCATTTGAAGTTTTCAACAAAGACATGCAGAGATTGTTTGGTTGGGAAGCAACATAGAGAGTCTTTCCCTTCACATAGCACGTGGAGAGCAGATCACATTTTGCAATTGGTTCACGCCGACATTTGTGGGCCAATTAATCCAGAATCCAATAGTGGAAAAAGGTATTTTCTCACTTTAACTGATGATTTCAGTCGAAAAACGTGGGTTTATTTTTTGACAGCAAAATCAGAAGCTTTAGGTGCTTTCAAAAGTTTCCAGATTCATGTTGAAAAAGAAACAAGTCATGTTATCAAAGGTCTGCGCACAGATCGAGGAGGGGAATTTACTTCTCATGAATTCATGCGACATTGTGCAAAGCATGGCATCAAACACCAACTGACAGCTGCATATTCTCCACAACAGAATGGCATTGCCGAAAGAAAAAATCGAACAATAATGAATCTTGCTCGAAGCATGCTTTCCAGCAAACAAGTTCCACGCACGTTTTGGCCGGAAGCTATCAATTGGACTGTGCATATCCTAAATCGCAGCCCTACTCTTGCTGTGAAAAATAAAACCCCGGAAGAAGCTTGGAGTGGCATCAAACCTTCAGTTGAGTATTTTCGTGTTTTTGGTTGCATTGGAAATGTTCATGTTCCTGATGCAAAGCGAACTAAGCTCGATAGCAAGAGCTTTCCTTGTGTTTTTCTTGGTGTCAGTGACATATCGAAAGCATATCGACTATATGATCCAGTTTCCAAAAGAATCATCATTAGCAGGGATGTTGTTTTTGAAGAAGATAAGGCTTGGAATTGGCACACAAATTCTGAACCATCAACAATATATGAATTGGAGGCGGAGGAAAAAAATGATGATGGCAACAACAATTCTGATATTCTTGAGTCCACAAATGTTGATCAATCTCCCTCACATGCTGATAATAATGAATCTGCTCGTAGTACATCAACTCTAGTTGAATCATCCACCGATTATCCATTGCGAGAACGTCGCCGACCGGCCTGGATGGATGATTTTGTTACTGGTGAGGGTCTTTCGGATGAAGAACTTGCAGATTCGTTCTCTAACTTAGCCTTGTTTACATGTGATGGTGATCCTAATTGCTTTGAGGAGGCTGTTAAAAGTGTCAAGTGGCAGCAAACCATGGACACAGAGATTGAATCCATAAAAAGGAATGATACTTGGGAATTGGTGGATTTGCCTAGTGGTGGGAAAATTGTTGGTCTCAAGTGGATTTACAAGACCAAGTACAATGAAGTCGGCCAAGTTGATAAACACAAGGCCCGCTTAGTAGCCAAAGGGTACACACAACGACATGGCATAGACTATAACGAAGTGTTTGCTCCTGTAGCACGGATGGAAACCATTCGCCTTATCCTAGCCTCGGCAGCACAACAAAATTGGTCGATCTACCAGCTTGATGTCAAATCAGCATTTCTATATGGTGAGCTTGAAGAAGAAGTGTTTGTAGAACATCCTTGCGGATATGTCAAAAAGGGGAGTGAAGAGAAGGTATATCGGCTAAAGAAAGCCCTTTATGGCCTGAAGCAAGCCCCACGGGCATGGTATAGTCGGATAGAGACATGCTTTATGAGGATGGGATTTGAAAAATGTGATTATGAACATACTTTATTCATCAAAACAGACCAAGGAGGCAAGATCTTAATTGTCAGCATGTATGTTGATGATCTCATTTATACGGGTAATGATCCTGTGATGTTCTCTTCTTTTGTGAGTTCTATGAAACAAGAATTCAAGATGACAGATATCGGTAAGATGCAATATTTTCTTGGTCTTGAAGTTCTGCAATTGGCCAACAGTATTTTTGTATCTCAAAAGAAATATGCTCTTGAGGTAGTAAAACGCTTTGGCATGAATGACTCTAATTCTGTGAAAAATCCTATAGTACCAGGAGTTAAGATCTCAAAGGAAATTGGCAGTGATGAGAAGGTGGACAAGTCTCACTATAAGCAACTTGTTGGGTGTCTCATGTATCTAACAACTGCGACACGGCCTGATTTGTCATATGTTGTCAGTCTTCTTAGTCGTTACATGGAGAATCCTTCAGTCAAGCATATGCTGGTAGCAAAACGGGTATTGCGCTATTTGAAGGGCACTGCTCATTTCGGAATTCATTACAATAAGGGTGGAGTAAATGAGCTTATAGCATACACTGACAGTGATTATGCAGGTGACATAGATGATCGAAAAAGCACTTCTGGCTATGTGTTCATGTTTAGCTCTGGAGCAGTCTCGTGGAGCTCAAAGAAACAACCAGTAGTTAGCTTATCCACCACAGAAGCTGAATTCATAGCTGCCGCCGCTTGTGCTTGTCAAGCAGTGTGGCTACAAAGGGTATTGGCAAAGTTAAATCAGATTCCTGCTTCTAAAGGCATATCTATTAATTGTGACAATGATTCTACTATTAAGTTGTCTAGAAATCCAGTTTTGCATGGCCGTAGTAAACATATCGATGTTAGATTTCATTTTCTTCGTGAGATGTCCAAAGAGGGAACTATAAATTTGGTTTACTGTGCTAGTAAAGAACAATTAGCAGATCTTATGACCAAACCATTGAAGTTGGGAACATTCTTGGAACTGCGAAAAAATCTCGGTGTCTGTTCTGAATTTGAGGTAAACTGCAAACCAGAAGATAAATGAGAAGTTGCAGTTTAAGGGAGGATGTTGAAGATACCAGTCAGCATGATTAGTGGGTTAGTTTAGCTAATATTTAGTGGGCAGTTTCTGCTATGACTTATTCAAGCAAGTTTGTTCTTTTATTCAAATTAGTGTCCATGTTTCTAGGAACTGTTACAAACATGGAGTTTTCAGTTTTCTTATGTAAGACTATTTAATAGTCATTATTTCTAATGAATATGCACACAGTTATAGTTCCATATTCACACTTCATATTTGTTTTCTAACAAAAATCGATAACAAACCTAGATCTAAAACATCGATGTAGAAAAACTCGATAACAAACCTAGATCTACAACATTGATATAGAAAAACTAGATCTACAAGAATAATTGAAATAGATGAAGATAGATCTCGAACAACAACTATCTACTTCAAAACTAACCTGGAACCACAAAAGGCGGCGCCATTGATGTTAAGCAAAGGGATTCGTTAAAGGAATGAAGAGGTTTATTAAGAAAATATAATTCTATCAATTTTATTTTATTAGAAACCCTTTATAACTAAGTAGGAATGTGAATATTTTTACGAGTTTTATTTTATTAATTTATAATTGAAATTGGAATAGAAATATGAACAATATTATTGTCCTTACTATTAATACCTATTATAGGAATGAAGAGCTTTATAAAAATATAATTATTTTAATTTTGGTAATATTTTTTATTTGAGAAAATTTATGAGATTCTCGCATAAATTTCAAGTTAGGATTTATCTAGGATTGTTATCAAAATAACATGTGATTAGGATTGCTATTAGGATTGCTATCATGACAAATAATAAAGAATTTTATAAAGAAAAAATATAAGTATATCAATATTATTTTATTAAATACCTTTTATAGCTGGAATAGGAATAGTAATATTTTTATGAGTTTTGTTTTATTGATTTATAATTAAAATTAGAATAGGAATATAAACAATATTATTATTATTATTATTATTTTAATAATAATTTAGAGTTTTTTAAAGAAAATATAATTATATCAATTTTAGTAATATTTTTAATTTAAAAAAATTTATGAGATTGCCACGTCAACTTGAAGCTAGAATTTTATCTAGGATTGGTATAAGGTGACACGTAGTTAAGGTTGTTATCATGACAATCTTAGATTTATATATTAAATTTTTTTAAATAAAAAATATATATATATATATATATATATATATATATATATATATATTAATTCAAAAAATTATAAGGTACAAGGAGATCATTAGGATCCAACTCTCATCTGCACAAAAAGAGTACAAAAATAAGCATCTATAACATCAATTTTGCTATATACTCTCTAAGTTTCATTGAATTTCATTCTCTATACACAATATTTTCCATAACTTTTTCAACAATATTTGATTTTCACATTCTTGCCAAAAATCACTTTATTTCTATAGTTCCATATACCATAAACAACTTTTGTCACAGTCCAACTGCAACGGCGGTTGAAGGAGAAAGAGGGGGTACCTGCAAGATACTTTGATGCCAAAGTAAGAATAGGCGAGAGAGCAAACAAGTAAAGAAGGGAGAATGAATGAATTACCTGACCCTCTCGAATAAGAGGGTATTTATAGATCCATAGGGTTGGGCCAAGGTCCTGTTGGTGGGTAATGGATCCAAGCCCACTAACAGACTGTCAGGGCTTGCGTGTGCAAGGAGACCAGCATGTGGCCTCCCCCCTAGTTTTCCGCTCCGGGATATGCAGGTTGTTTGACTCGATATTTGCGGAGGGCAGGTGGCAGTTACGTTGAGGAGACGTAGGGCGCTTGACCCGGTATTCTCGGGGGACACGTGGCGCTTAAGCAATCGTTGACCACTGTTCGCGGTAAAAAGTGACGAACGAGGGAATCGAATCGGAATTCGAATCTCTGGCTCAAAACGATTTACTCTTTTGATTTGTTTTTAAAAAAGATGTCGCGAGCATCAAACTTTATTATTTCCAAAACAAGAAAAATGAGATGAAAAAGGGGAAAGCTGCAATACCCTAAATAAATAAAGATATGCGTGCGACTAGTGTGAACTAGACGCATTGGGAAAGATACGAGTAAGGGATTTGTTATATAAAGGGAAAGATGTGGCACCTATATATATATATATATATATATATATATATATATATATATATATATATATATATATATATATATATATATATATATATATATATATATATATATATCTATATTATTTATATATATGACTATTTTTTATATGTCTGTGTGTTTTAATTTGATATTCTATTCTCGGGAAGTTTCTCCTTTGGATTTTAAGAAAGGTAGGTTAGGTGGGATCCTTGGTTTTGTTATTATTGTGCTCGCAAAGATCATTGGGATCTTCTGCATACATATCCCCTAATGGCAATCAGAGTATCTGTAGCTCGGATCTAAGGGAGCTATGGTTTTGTTTGGTTTGAGGGAGAAAGAAGTATGCTCGCCAAGGTTGAGACCTTGTGCCTACGTATTCTCAAAAGGAGGTTGAGAAAGTCAGAGCAATCGTAGTTCCCACTTATGCTAGTGGAAGCAAAGAGTGTTATTAAGAGACAAAGACAAATGCCATCTTAATGAAAAATGTATCTAATCTATTTCATCACATACATTTTGAAGGGTTGATTGATTAAATCTTTCATCGTAAGTATTAGGTGTTTTGCTTGAGTGTACAAGCGTTACCACTTACGAGTTAAGAAATATGTTTGAAAGATGATTGAATCTTTAATTGTAAGTTTTGGTGTTTTGCTCGAGTGTACAAGCGTTACCACTTACAGTTAAAAGATGTTTTGTTTGAAAAAGGGTTTGAAAATAGTAATTTGTATGTGATGTCATAGATGAGATACTTCTTCCATAGAGATGATAAATGTCCAAATCTCTAAGAGAAATTTATTATTGATTAGGGGGTGCTTTTAAGAAGCATGTGGGTCCTTGTATTGTAAGCCCAAGATGAGGCATTTCGAGGGTCATCGAGGGTCCTTGCATTGTGAGCCCGAGATGAGGCATTCCGAGGATCATCGAGGGTCCTTGTATGAAGCTCAAGAGGAAGCTATAGGGTATGGATGGCTTTGGCTTTAAGAGTGGTTTCACCGAGAAACCATCCTCTTAGGATTCAAGAGTGATTTCACCGAGAAATCATACTCTCAGGGTTCTATCCTAGCGCGGGTGATTCTTTGTATTGGAAGCCCAATAGGAGGTTGTTAAGAGATTTCCAGGTCTCTTTCTTGTTTGATGCCCAAGAGAAGGCTAAACTCAATGTCGCACCCCAAAATTTACCCTCCTTACCATAAATTTTCTTGGAACGTCCCGTCATGCTTAATTCCTTGTTTCAACCAGAATTAATTCAAACTTTGGTTCAAAATACATTCGAATATTGCACGACGGAAAAATCAAGTTCATTCGAAACTTTGTGATGTTGAAAGAATTTAGTTTGTGTTAATCCGAATTTACCAAATGTGAAAAGTGGTTCAAGAGATTTGAGGCGAATAATCTGCTCGGGATGCAAAGTTTGGTGACTCAAGAGGGAATATTGCTAAGACTCGTTGTGTTGAAATTCTTAGAACTCTTAGTTTTTGGAATTCGTCATTATTACCGTTTCAAGTACCTCATTTGGATTTTTATCGAAATTCATTCAAGGTTCAAGTTGATTCAAGCGACTCAAAACGAGTAATTTGTCAAGATTCATGGTTTTGAGTTTTTTTGGAATTCATGATCTATGGTTTCAATCACTCCATTTTCCGGTTGTCTTTCAAGTTTGTTTGAAGATTTTATGATCTATGCAAATATTTGAGTTTTAGGCCAATTTTGTACATCTAAGTTCTATATCAATTGCAAGATACCAGGAATATAATTGGTACCGGTCCATCCAAACTTCCAACCATTTTCTCATTTTTACAAGATTCAAAGGAAGTGTGCGAATACAAAGTTCGAATATGTTGTGCCAATTCCTACGAGTTATGTGATTTGTAACATTTGCAAGTATTGATTTCCAAACCATAATCCAAGTGGTTACAAGTAATGTGGGATTTTACAAATTCAACATCCATTCAAGCAAAACGGGATCACAATTGTATTTACATAACAAAGTTGATTTTTGTTACAAGATATCATAAATCTACAAATTTCTAAAGCAATTTCTACAAATTCTACAAGGAAAGTCTCGAGGTTTCTAAGTGTCTTGGCTTTTTCTTCGAATTGCAAGCCTTTTAACTTCGCGGCCATCTTGAGTTACCTTTCCATCTTCATCGCCATGCCATCCTCATCATCTCGTCACATGAAACAAAGAGAGAAACGTTGTTAGTAAGCAATCAAAGATCGAAACATAAACAAACGCGAGAAATTATCAGAGGATTGTTCTTTTTGTCAAAACATCATCATTAGGCGTTGGCGGGAATCAGGTTTTGTTGATAAGCCTCAGAATCTCATTTAAAAGATTAATCATCGGCGAACGGCTTGCTTGCAAATCGCGGGTTAACCCGGTTCACAAGCAAGCGCAACGGGCTGCAAGAAAAAGAAGCAACAATTATAAATTCCGGGCAACATACATATCGTATCAGTTCACGGTTTTATTCCCAAAAGCGACAGTTTTTCCGGGCAGCATACAAGAAGCGACAATTCCCACAGTTTGAAGCGACAATTCCCACAGTTTAAGGCAATAAGCACATAACAGGCAGCAAGCATAGCCACATGACAAGGTAGCAAGCACAAGCAACCAGCAAGTATGTGTATCAATTCATCATGATCAAAAGCAGGGGCAGTTGAAGGAAATTCAGGAAAAAAAGGTAGTAATCATCACAAGCCAGCATTGAGCCCAATGCTACAAGCCACAAAAGTCAATATTCAGAGCAGAGCAGGGACAATTTGAGAAAGAAAGAAAGCCACAAAGTAAAAGATCAGAGCAGAGCAGAGCAGAAACTCAGAAGTTTCATCATGACAGTATGGATAAAAGCAACTGGGATAGACAAAGACAAGAATACTATCTGTTCAAGATACCATCATCAAACCAAAAAAAAGAGAGTTCAGAAGTTTGAAAACACAGAACAGATCCAAAACCAAAAAACCCAACTCTGTTTTCAAAGAGAAACCAAACCCAGAAATCCAACATAGTTTCCATACTCAAACAAACACCAAAACGTGAACAACACAAAGCAAACCTAAGCATACATCATCATTTTCACACAACCAACAACCTTCAGACATAGTTTGTTTCAGAAATTTCCATTCTGTATCGAGAAAGAAGAAGAAGAGTAGATAAAAACGATCTCACCCGGACAAAGTCAGGAAGCTAGATTTCGCCTTCGACGCGTCTCCAAGGCCTATAACCGGAATCGCGTGAGGGGTAGGGTTTCAGAATCCCTTTCCGTTTCCATTTTCGCCCAAACCTATCAATCTGTAACACAAACCACAACACCAACATCAGAAATCAAACAAATCGAAATCCAACAAATCGAAATGAAACATGCAAACCGATCGCGGCGAAGAGAGAAAGAGAGGATGAGCGATCGCGAGCGGCCATGGCAAAAGAGAGAAACCAGAAATCGCCGGTGAGAGAGAGGAACAGCAGCGGCGACGGAGTGAGAACAGAGAGAGGTCTGGCGAGAGAGAAACGATGGTGAGGGTTTCGTATAGAGAAAAGAGAGAACCCAGTCGTGAGAGAGAAGAGATCATCAAACTCTTTTCCTTTTCATTCATTATTATTTATTTTTTTTAAAAAAATGTTAATATTAACGTAATACATATGTTTTATAATGCTTTTTTTGGAACTGTCGAAGTATTTTTGGATCGGAAGCCGTGGTACTCAGTTCGCTAGCACGAGGAGGTATTTTGAGCCGGTCAAAGTTCAGATGGATTTCTTTCCACACCGTCCAGGATCACGGCAATCAGGCTATTTCTGAACTTTATCTATTTCAATTAATTTATTTTGTCGTAAATAATTTCATTGCGATGTACTAAATAATTATTGGATCTGATAGTTTTTATTTGATGATTTATCGATTAAACTATTAGTCGATTTTTCATCAAACAGAAAAAATCATCTCTAATAATTATTTAAATTTCCGATTGTATTGCGTGGTATTTTTGTCTGTTTATTTACTCGTTCAGTATTTATTCACCAATGTACACTGTGCACACAATTAAAATTAAAATCAATTCGATTTCATCCTGATTGGCTCATACGCCGATTTCTTAAAGGGTCTCATGGTTGGGGATGGGCATGGCCATCCTCACGAGATTGGTTGAAGCCCTTGTTGCTTTAATCGATCATAACCCGAAAATAATATTGGTCTATATACCAATCACCATGCACCAGGGTCTCATGGTTGGGGATAGAAGCACCTATCCTCACGAGGTTAATTGAGTCCATATACTTGATTAACCATAACCCGCTTCCATTTCATCTCAGCACGCGTATCAGAATACTTTTGCAATTAAGGTTTCAAACCTCGATCCAACGTCGAGCGCATTTTCCGAAACATTTTTCATAATAAATACAAGTTTTTTAGTCGTTAGACGATAGCTAGTTGCTAAAAAACTTGTAACCAAATAAACTTTCAGTCTTTAAGTCGTTGGACGCTAGACCTGTGGCTTAAAGACTCCTAAATAACGTGAACTCGTTTCACTTCACTTTTTCTCAAAGAAAACTCTTTTGGGTGATAGACGACTCGTGCGAGCTTTCGTTCCTCGGGTTTCTAGTATTTGAATCGTGAGACGCTAGCCTCGTTGTTCGGTACTTTTTCATCCACATAAAAAACAATTCAACCCATTCAAATCCTTTTCTCGCTCATATGCGATCATAAAAAACTCTTTTCGGATAAAGAGAGTGTAATAGTCGTTTCAAATATGAGCAAGGACTTAAGCTTTTCAAACAAACAAAATAAGTCCTAACTCAAAGCATTTGAAACGTCTAAACGCACGATTTTTCAGATAAAATCAATGCAACCAATTAAAGCCTTTTTAAGAGGAACTACAGAGTTTTGACTTTCCCATTGCACGAGGGAATATGTAGGCACACGGTTCTGAAACCGTGTCAAACTCAAAATAATAATAAACAAATTCTGTTTTCTTTTAGCATCCATAACTTAGTAAACACACACACAAAAGCGTAGAATTAAATGGGTCCCATCGAGTACGATGGATGTAAGGGATGCTGATACCTTCCCCTTACATAACCGACTCCCGATCCCACTTTTTGGTCATGTAGACCGTCTTATCCGCATATTTGGGGTTTTATCTATATTTCCCCGTTCTTTTTAGAACGAATAAAATTAGGTGGCGATTTCACCAGTTTTCGAGAATTTAAAAGATTTTTGAAAATCGAGTTGCTTCACTCAACGAGGGAGTTCTTTTGAACGAAGCCCAAGAGGAGGCTAACTCGGCAGAGGAGTTGTCTTATATGAAGCCTAAGCGGAGGCTAAACTCAACGGGTGAGTTGTCTTATATGAAGCCTAAGAGGAGGCTAACTCAATAAATGAGTTATCTTATACGAAGCCTGAGAGGAGGCTAACTCAATAAATGAGTTATCTTATACGAAGCCTAAGAGGAGGCTAAAGGGAACCTAGTTATTAGACTAGTTGTTATGTTATAACTGAACAGTTATATGAACAAGTGTGTGATGTGTATTCACAGAAGTTTATGAAGGAAATATATAAACAAGTGTAGAAAACAAGCAATTAAAGCAAGTGTAACTTGAATATATACAAAGGGTTTGGGACTTACACCTTAAGGGAGACCCATTGGCTTAAGAGCAGTTTCACCGGGAATAATATTCCTCTTAATACCAATGTAATCGGTGTATAAACAAGCGGATGAAAACAAACAAACGAAGTTTGTTTATGCTTGAATATTTACAAAGATGATTGAATGTGTACAAGGAAATGAATATGTACACGAAATGGTGGATATGTACAAGGAAATAAATATGTACATAGGAGGGTTGGGACTTACACCGTGAGGGAGGCCCATGATCAATTCGAAAGAAATTCAAGGAAAAACCTGGTTTGGTTTATCTTCAAATCGAATTGATCATGGAAAAAGGTGTGTAAGTTTATTGAAAGGTTTTTGAACAAGTTTTGAAAATGATTTTGAAAAATGAAGGATATTCACAAGAAGTTTTGAAAAAGATTAGGTTTGAAAATTGGAAAGAAAACATTTTGAAAAGTATTAAAAATACTTAAAACGTCTCATTTTTAACCTAATAAAAATATAATCAAAAAGAAAATATTTTTGGATTTTTTTGACATAATCATAAAATAGGTGTATTAAATGACAAGTGTGCAACAGAAACTGGTTCTGGACGAGAATACCCCGGAACACAAGGTAGTATAGGGAATGTAAGCCCCGATTCAAGACTTGAAGAAGCCCCAAAAGTATAGGGAGGAATAGAAACTCTTGTTGCGGAAGCGGGTGCGGACTTGTCTTCCTTTCTCGACACAGTATTCAGAATTTCCATAACCAAACTCAACTGAGTCTTCAACTGATGGTTCTCCTCTTTCAAAATTTCTTGTCCACTAACAAAATCTTGTGTGTCTAGCATCAAAAACGCCATTTGTTCTTTCATTTCCTCCGATTCCCCACGAAGTTGTTCTATCACTTAATTCTGATCGTAGAGTGGTAAGAAATCAAGGTTTGCAATTCTGCAAAGAAAATACCAGGTTTGAATAAGAGAAATCCCCAAGTTTCGAACACCTGTTATGAATGCATGAAATGAATGAATATGCAGGTTAGATATGTGCATTAACCATTTCTTGTTATTTTGAATTTGCTCACTTGAGCTTTATTTTTCTTTTCCAAAACACTTAATAATTCAACCTAAACATAAAAAAACTCTTAATTGTACTTGGTTACTATCCTTGTGCTTAGAGTTTGACTTTTGGACTCAGGATTAGGACCTCTACCTCAGCTTAGAGATTTTTGTGCCCTTAGTGTTATTTTGTCTTGCTTGGTTATTATCTTTGTATGTAGGTTATTCCTGTATACTCGATTAAGAATGGATTTCCTCCAAATACAAATGTTACTCTACCCGTTTTTCTTGAGAGAAGAGTTCATCTGAGGCATTGATTTATCTGAAGCTTGATTTTTTTTGTATGGTTATTTGTTGCTTGTGTGGTAATCCGAAGGATGAGAATATGGTATTGACTTATTAATGTTAAGTGCTAAGTTTCCTACCCGATTAGATCTTTCTTTACCCTTACCTTTTACCTTTGTGTACATAAGTTAGCCTCTTCATCTCTTATCATTCTTTAATTTTCAAAATCTTCTCTCTTTTTCAAAGGATTCTTGTTTTTTTCAAAACTCGAATCGCTTTCATAAAAAAAATTGGACCTAGGTCCATGCATTTTCAAACTTCTTTTCTTAATAAACATCCAAATCATTTAATAATACTTTGACTTTTCTTTTCATAAGACTAAAAAATACCTAACCTCATTCAAACTATTTGAGCTCTTTGTAGCTTTTCTAAACTAACTTTTTCTTAAAATCAACTAACACACAATTTTGGTCTTTTTAAGCCAAACTACTTGATTTTGATTTCAATATTGCACATTGTTGGTATGTAGGCCTGAAACTCATTGGAAGTTCTATCAAATCAAAAATTGTAAAAAATACTTATTTTCTCATCTCTCTAGACACTTTTGTACATATCCTTTTTTAGCACACATATACAAATGTTCAAAAAGGTTCCCGCGGAGTACCGTAGATGTTTTGGGTGCCTAATACCTTCCCTTTGCATAACTAATCCCCGGTCCCAGATCTCTGATCTTTTTTTAGGATTTTATTCGCTTTTTTTCCTAGTCCTTTGGATAAAATAAAAGCGCGGTGGCGACTCTTTTGTTATTTTTGAGTTAACTCAATTCAATTGCTTATACTCACAGTTTTTGCCGCTACAGTAGCGATTTGGTGTACTCCAATTTCAAAAGGGAATCAATCATATGGTGGGATCATAGAGTGAAATGAACCTGAGAGTTTATATTTTGGTACCGCATGTATGATGAGTCAAATGTTAAGTCCATTGTATTGTTTTGGGTTGCATGTTTGTGTATAATATGTTTTTTTAATGATTCTTTGGAATGTTGATGTGTGTGTTGATGGATGATGAAGGTAGGTGTGAGAACATGTATGATTCGATGTGAGATTATGTACATGGCATGATTCATTTTATATCTTATATCTTATACCTTTTATTGTTGGAATTGGTGCACAATATGTGATATTAATGTGAATGGTATACTTGTAGTATTTGTGATTAATTATCATTTGAATTGTGGGATCGTGGATGTATAATTGTGATTAACATGACTACTTGAGTGATAATTTATTGATGAAACTCTTAGAGTGTGAGAATAATCATGTTATGCATGTATCCTATCAGTTATATATTATCTTATGATTTAGGTAATTATATGAATTCTCACCCTTATGTTTGAATGTTGCCTCTACGCGGGTAACATACACATTCTCAGGAGTAGCGTTGTTGAAGTAAGCGGGAGGATAACTCTTGAAGTGTCTTCTATTTAATGTCATTTATTTTAGAAGGGTCTTGCTCTAATTATGTAACATCGAGATGGGAACCGTTTTTGCGTTATTTACTTTGTTGATCGTTTATTTAACCTATGTTTTATGTTGTGGAGAGTATAACATTTATAACCCTCTTATTTATGTTGATGAAGTTGAAAAAGGTTTTGTGAGACCAATGATGTGTTTTGATTATATGTCTTTAAGTTTATTATACTGCGATGGTGTTCAGATATGTTTTTGATGATAAAGACAACAAAAACTCTCGTAAAAGGCACATCACCAACCCAATTATTCGTCTAAAAAAAGTATGAACACCATTCCTCACCTTCCTCCGCACATTCTCATGAAACCAATTTCCCACTTTACAGCCCACCCACCCCGAACCTGACACACATCCCTCCACCAATTAGAACAACTTCTACCTCATTCCTTCACCTTCCCCTCCTCCACCCCATACATAGCTTTCAACACCTTCACCCACAACCCTTCCCTCTCAACCAACAACCTCCAGCACCTTAACATAGCTATACTAAATTCCTTTAACCTCATAACCCCTAACCCTCTGAACTCCTTATTTTTACAAATAATCGCCTAGTCAACCTAAGAATTTTCCTTTGATTTTAACAACCACCCCATAAGGAATTCATAAAAATATAATATAAAGAAACGTTGATATCTTATGGAACTTTGAAAAAAAGAAAGAGCATATATATGCATAAAAGCAAGGACATATTTCAAAAGGATTAAACGACCTTCGAACGATAAATTTCGACTTCTCCACCTTGATTGCCTAGATTTAATGCGATCCACTATAGGAGCCCAAAAAGCCAACCTTCTAAAAAATACATAAACATTACTCTCTCAGTCCCGAAATAAGTGTCACATTGGTAAAAAAAATTATCCCAAAATACTTGTCACTTTGCATTACCAATGCAATTTTATATTTGATCTTCAAATTAAACTCTTTAATAAATACTTTTAATTAACTGTTCTCTCACTTAACATTAGTGCTAATTTGAATACACTAATAGTTAATGAGGATAATTTGGTAAAGTCACTATTCTCTCTTTCATTTATTGTTGTTTTTTAATCTCTGTGAAATGATCTATTATGACAAATAATATGGGACAGAAAGAGAATTTCATTTTGTACTATGATGATATTTCTATCAAATGATTTAAAATAAAAATGAATTTAACTATACGGACCCACAAGTCTTCTATTAGTTTTTTTTACAATAATGATAGTGTACGAATTAATCTCTTTTTAAAAACTTTCTCTCATTATTTTTTCGATTTCGATATTAAAAGTTTCAATTTAAATTATAAATTCAATAATTTGATAATTGTAATTTATTTTTTATTTTAATTATTTTAATTATTTTAATTATTTTAATTTATATTATAAAGATAAGTACTTTTTATTTAATTATAATATATTTAATATTAAAATGCAATGTTTTTTTACAAAAATTAACATCAAACAATTTTATAATAAAATTTATAAAAATTCCCATCAGTTAATTATTGACTATAATAATAATAATAATAATTTAATAATAAACAATTGTAAAAATAGAAATTTTTAAAAAATTAATTCAAAATTAAATGAAATATTTAGCCAAAAACCATCAAAGTAGTTTAATACAGTTTTTTAAAATATTTTTTACACACAATTGAAATAATTATAAAATAATAAAACATCAACCTTTAAATTACAAAAATAAAAGGAAAAAAAAACTAAACTTTGACGTTTAGTGTATCTTTGGTTCCACTTCTACAAAAGTCAGAATCAATTCTAGAGGTGTAGAATTGATTATGGGTAATTTTGAGGTGTTTGTTTTATCAAAAGTAGATTTGATTCTGACTCCAGAATTGATTATACTTAAAGTTAGAATTTGTAGTTTCTGTCTCCATTGATTCTGGATAATTTTTACACTGAAATTTATTATTCAACTCACTTTTACATAAATGTATCCAAACATAAATCAATTCTACTAAATTCAATTCTATTAAAATCGATTCTATCAAACTCTATTCTACTATAATCAATTCTATCCACCGTCAATCCAAACACACCCTTAATGTTATCAATATACCTCTCAAATCTCAATTGTTTTATTGATATCATATCTTGCTCTCATAAAATTAAATAACTTCCTTTCAATTTTTAAACTTCCTTTCCATTTTTATAATTTCTAGAGAGTGTATGTTTTAAGCTTGAAATTATATTCTTAGAAAAACTAGCTAGAAATAAACGGTTAGGAAATACTTATATATTTTTTTAAACCAAACAAACATTATAAAGAAGAAAGAAAAGAAATATAGGGAGATCAAGACCAAAATCTCTTACGAACAAATACGAAACTTAGATGTACTAGCTTTGTCGAGACAAAAATACTTAATAATAGCACTATACACAAGATTATACCAAGAGAAAGTTTTAGAAATATAGTCAAAGTTAGCAAGGCATAAAATTGGCTTCCCGACGAATATGCGATATAACAAACTCTATAGAGATAATGTAGGAGTAACACCTGAGCCAACGGGATTTCATCGTCTAAGAAACCAAAAAAAGGGTTAGAATACGCCTCGACAACCATTTTACAATCCGTTTCAATCCAGAGCTTTCTTCAATTAAGCTCTTTCGCCTTTTCAATTGCTATGATGGCAACCATAAATTCAGCAAGAAAAAAGTTACCAAAACCCAATAAAACAGAGAAACTCCCGACATGATCTGCATTAGAATCCCGAAAAATATCCCCACAAGCCGTAACCGTAGGAGATCCCTTTGCCATCCCATCAATATTAGAGACCAAAGAACCTCGTTAGTCCTCAAAGGCCTACACAACTGGATATTAATATCAAAGCTTTTCAAAAAAGTAAAAGTTAGAAATAAGAGAGTTGAAGCACTTCTTAGTAAGATTACTGGCCAATTTGGAGTTGGCCTTAATAGCAATGACACAAGTTCTCCAATCCAGCTACTTGTGCTTAAATCCGCTGAGATTTCTCGCCCTCCAAACCTGGTGAAAAGTGCTACATATGCAATCTCACTTAAAGAAAATTTGTTTTACGAAATAAAATTTATTTTCATAAATCATTTATTCAAAAAGGTAGGAAATTTATTCCAAGATTTTTTTTTTTTAAAGTTATTTAACAAATATTTTGATAAAATTTCTAATTTAATTAATTTTTTATAAAATTTTATTGGAATCAACATTTTCATTCTTCTACATGAGAATAATTTTATAATAATATGAGAAGTTATTTTTTATAATCTTTATATCTAAAATTATTATTTTCAATATTGTAACACATATATGTATATTTATTTCTTATTATGTATTATCGAGAATCATATTTTTAAACTTGAAACAAAGATGGATAGAAGATTTACGTTATTTTTTTCTTTATTTTTATTTTTTTAAAATTAAAATTTACTTTTTCACTTAAATTAAATAAAAAATTGATATATTTTAAAACAAAATACTACTTATAATATATTTATAAAAATAAAAATAGTTAAATTAATTTTTGATCCTCTTGAATATCTTATATTTAATTTCTAATCCCTTTCAAATTTTTCTTAAGAGAATGATTTTTTTTTTTTAATTTTAATTTAGTGACGATTTTGAAATGAAGAAATCAAAGTTAAAATTAAAATTAATTTATTTTTTTAAAATTTTTTTTAGAGAGACTAAAATTAATATAAGATATTTAGGAGAAAAAACATATTTAAGTAAAAAAAAAATACATAATAAAATATAAATATATATATATATATATATATATATATATATATATATATATATATATATATATATATATATATATATATATATATATATATATATATATATCATACAATAGAAAAGCAAGATGAGTACTTTGGCAAGTTTGCCACTTGTCAAATTCTCATGCATTCTTCTATTTGTAAATTTTCTATAAATGGAAACTTTCTTTTATTTAATTATTATTAATTATTAATTTTATTTTAATTTTTGATATCATTACACAAATTCTGTAATGTAACGTTTACACAGCAATTGGGATTTTTAGAAAAATGAACCGTCCACATTATTTTTCTTCCCATTAACTTTTGTATTGTTCCAGTGCAAAAATGAAGCATTAATTTCCTTCCCATTAATTTCTTTATGATCATTATTACAAAGTAAAAATGTTAACTGACATATTTTGAATACTCATATTTTGAAGAGTTAAAAATGCATTTAATAAATATAAAACTATAATATAAATTATGTAAATTTACTTTCTCTATATAATTAATAATTATAATAATTATAAAAAGAAAAAATAGAATTAAGTTTGAGATTCATTAAGAATTATTTTAGTTTATTTTATAGAATTTATTAATAATTAATACCAATATTTATAGCCAACATAAATGATTTTTACTATTTTTTTCTAAAATATAAATGATACACAATTAATTTGATCGTATAAATATTTTGTTGTACCAAAAACAAAATTCACTGGTAAAGTTATTTTATATTTCTATTTTTTCATTCTTATTATTTTTTTAAAACAAATAAAGTTATCTAAATTAAATGTATGATACAAATCTAATTAATCATTTTCATGTAATTTTTTCAAAATTATCTTATTTTCATGTTTACCATATACAAAATATAAATTCTACTTTCAAGTTTTTTTATTTGACCATTATATAAGAAGGTAAATTAGAAATAAAAATAAATCTATTAATATGCTAATTTTTTTTAAACATAGAATCACACAATAAATTTTGAATACTTATTAATTATTTAATTATAGTTAATTTTATAAAAGGCATTTTTACCTAACATAAGAAACAAGAAATATAATTTTTTTTTATTATAATTAGTTCACACAAAATTTTAACAAAATATAGAAAATACCTTATAATAATTATATATATATAGAAAATATTTATTTTAATCCAATGTACTAAGAATGATATCCCTTCGATAAACAAATATTTTATACTTAATTAAATGATACTTATTTTTAGACGGATGAAATATAAGATATTATGACATATGATATAAGAAAAAATAAAATTCAGTTGAAATAATATTTTTTTATGATAAAATGTTAACCTTTATATTATAAAATTGATACAAATAGTTTTGACCTCAATCTTTCATTTAGGAAATTAATCTTTTTTTAGTTAAAATAGTTTTGACCTCAATCTCATATTTTTGCATTATAATTTGATGAATTTATTATTTTTTAATGACATATAAGATATATATTTTATTTTAAAAAAAAATTCAATTTTTTCTGTCTAATAACATATATACTTTAATTGTAAATACTTATAAAATATTTTTTATTCTACAAATTTTTTAACCCGTACACAAATTTTTCCACACACACCTTTGTTTTTTTCCATTAAATTGCATTGAATTTACAATTGTGTGAACCTCGTTCTTTTCGTTTCCCATTCTTTGCCTTAAATTGCATTGACGCACAATTCCCACACGCCTCCATCTATTCATGTTCTTCTTCCTTTCCAATTCAAGGTTTCTTTTCCCAATTCAAGGTTTCTGCATATTTCCCAATTCCAAGTTTGTTCTTTCAATTTCTTTGTATGATTGCTTATTCTACATATATAAATATGACTTATATCATCTCCAAATCCTCATTCTCTTTGAACCGTTTCAATTTTCCAATATTTTACAATGGCTGCCACAAGATACGATTTTGTTTCTGAAATCACACCAGCAAAAGAATCATGGAACGTTGTTGTTCGAGTTATTCGATTGTGGTTTGTGCCAGACATGAATTGTAAACAAAAACATTATGCGATGGAGATGGTTTTAATCGATGAGAAGGTTGTTGTTGTTGTTTGATTTGTAATTTTTTTCTTTGCATATTATTATATATCATTTTATTCTGATATTTGTTTGTTATTGTTTATAGGGTTTCAAGATACAAGCATCTTTCGTAAGGCTCATTGTCTCGATTTGAGAATAAGATTCGTGACGGTATTGTTTATAATTTTCAATATTTTGGGGTTGCTAATCTTTGGAGGGTATAGGACCACAAAACATCAATTTAAGTTGAATTTGCGAGTTCTACGTGGTTAGAAATTGGTGATGATCCATATAACCCTTACTCATTTGTGTCCTTCCGAGATTGTTGGGAAAATTGATATGGACTACTTGATTGGTAAAGCTTTTATTTAATTCAAAACAAATATTCTATTTGTTTTTTATTGTCTTCAATTTTCGTTATTATTCAATTATATCATCATCTAATTTGTCTAATCTATGTAATAGATGTTGTGGCCATTTTGTCGTGAAAGGGTCTATGAAAGGAATGGTGTAACTACTAAGTTTAAGGTTATTGAGTTACAATCCCATGGGTAAGTCATATGATTAAAAACTTATATAATTTTTTATACAGTTAGAGTTATAATCCAATAACTTTTGAATTAATTGGTTTCCTACGCTGTACCTAAAATCTAGTAACCCCGACAATGTTGTTCTTCTTGCTCAGTTTTTGAAAGTCAAATTGTATAATGGAAAAATCTAGATGCAGAATGCAATGAATTGTACCAAACTGTTGTTCAACCCAAACATACCCGAGGCAGATTCTTTAAAGCTGAAGTAAATACTTTTTTGATTCACATCTCTTTCAATTTGTATAATTATAATTAAGTCTTCTGAAGTTTCTGAAAGTTAATAATTGATTATTACTTTTTTCTTTCTTATTTCTTTCTTATTAGCGATAACATTGGATCACCTACTCAACCATTTAGCTATATGAAGGATGCTTCAGAGACGAGTTTGGAAGAAGATTTCTTGAATCTGAGTCAACGTAAAACAATAGAGGAACTAAAAGACTGTCAAGATGTAATTTGCATTTAACTTTTATTTCATTCATATCCTTCCTTACATGCTTTTTGTATTATAGGTTTATTTGACATTGTTATTTTGTTTTATATGTCTCGAATATGGTTTGTGTTGTGTTAGGCACGATCAAACATGTTATTGGTGGTAATGATTGGTGGTATCTGCATGTGTCGCAATAAGTGTTGTTGTAGATTCGGAAGGTTGTTACGCCCAAAGTGTGAGAAGCATATTTGGACAATTGTCCCAAGGTGTTTAATTGTAATTTTTTCAATTATTTCATATATTAACGGCTAATCATCTATTTATTTAAAAATATGTAATATATAGTTTTCCAACTTCCTTAAATATGTAGGTTCCGTGTCAAACTCGAGTAATTGATGAAACTGATTCTGCTACTTTCGTGCTTTTTGATCGCGATTGTTATTTTCTAACCAAAATGACATGTTCTGATTTGATTGCTGAAATGGACCGGGTGAGTATTTATAAAGTAATTTTTTTTTACTTATTACTAACTGTCATTATAATCAAGATATAAGTTCATATTAATAATTCTTAATATTCTATTTTTTAGGAAGAAGACCCAGCAATTGTGCCTACAGTGATTGGTGGTTTTGTTGATCAAACATTTCTGTTTAAGATAGATGTAAAAAATGATGTGAGTTCTGGATATGAACAGTCTAAAAGTTTGTGCTGACAAAGATATAATTTCAAAGTTCCAATCTGTTTCAAAGGTCGATAGTATTCTCTTTCATGTTAGTACTAATTTTTGTGTAACATGTCCATTTCATGTTACTTCATATAATTGATTAATTAATAATGCAATTATTTAATTATAGAAATCTTGATCTTGAGGACGATTTGAATCTTGGTGTGGTTCAAAGTGATATGTCTGTGCAATTCGGGACTGAATTACGTGAAGGTTTCTATAATTTTCTACCAGTTCGAATTTGTTTGATTTTTTGTTGGTAGTCTTTGATGCATTTCATATGATTAACTTTAAGATTGTAAATTGTTTAGGAAAATTCTGGTGTTGAAGAAATTACCATTGGTTCTCATGTTCAGAATGACATGGTTGCTGGGGTAGCTCGGGATTTGACTTCAAAATTTGAAAATGATGGCGCTGAGGAAATTTGTGAAGACAACGATTCAGTTTCAGCACATAAAGAAGTTGATCCTACAGATTGTACTACTGTTAAGAGAGGAATTGGAGAAGTTGCTGGAGTTATAGATGTAGGCGAGACTAGGATTCTGAAAAACATAAAGATTGAGAAGGATTAGTCGACTTGGTTCATTCACTATAGTTTTTGAATTGTTGTTATTTTCTGTTTTGTTAAACTAAGATGCACTTTGAGTTGTTTGGTTTTAGATGGAATTGGCTTTTGTTGGGATTTGTTTAGCCCCTAATTATATGTTTAAATTGCTACTGGGATTTGGTTCACATTGGTGTTGGCTTTTATTTATGCTTACATTGCTACTGCTATTTCTTTTGAATGCAACTTCATATTGTTTTTTTATGAATATGATTTTTTTTAATGATTTGCCATCTAAGAACCAAACTCAGTTTAGTAATAATACTATAAACGTATCGTAGTATATATATATATATATATATATATATATATATATATATATATATATATATATATATATATATATATATATATATATATATATATATATATTTTGTCATAAAGTAGTTTCAGTTTATGTCCGCTAATTATCGATGATCCAACTACGATTATATACAACTAATTTTATATTCAAAGTAATGTATTTTTAAAATGTTACAAATGTTTAAATTTCTCTGCTATTTCTTTTGAATGCAGCATATTGTTTTTTTTTCATTTGAAACCTCATAATTTATGCAACAGTGTGTATTTTGCTAAATTTCATATGGTATAATTGTTGTTGTTTAGTTTGAATGTACATCAGATATGCTATGAATATTATTTTTTTAATGATTTGTCATCTAAGAACCAAACTCAGTTTAGTAATAATACTATAAATGTATATGTAGTAATATATTTTTGTTGTCATAAAGTAGTTTCGTTTATGTCCGTGCTAATTATCGTTGATCCAACTACAATTATATACAAATAATTTTATTTATATTCAAATTAATGTATTTTTCAATTAAACTATTAGAAATGTTTAATTAAAATATTAGAAATGTTTTATGTTAAATAAATCTTAATTGTTTCGAATTCCAATGTCAGATTAAATCATTTCCTTGGGCAGTACATTATTCTTGGAAGTAGTATGTAGTATATACATTGTATAAACAAACCATTAAATATATGATTTAATGCTAACATTTCTCTTTTCATCTCATGATTTATAAATTGTATTATTAATAGGTGATGTGCTTAGCAGTGCTGCACTGGTGCTAAATGTATTACTATGGACGAAAATGGTTCATCTAATGCCGGATCGAGGAGGAAAAAGTTTACTCCAGATATACATAACCATGGAGCTTCAACCAGTAGACAAAATCATTTTCCTAGAACTCCTTTGTCTTCGTTAACAAATGGTAAAAATTCATTCCATTTTTCATTTCGTTTTTTCATTTTCGTTGTCCATCGTCTTCCTAATAATCTATTGTTGCCCCATAGGCGTACAGTCTTTTCATCACTACTCTGGAACTGTTAGCAGCAATAAACGTAAGATTTCTACTCATGTAACTTCACCAACAGCTGACATTATATCAGATGCAGGTTAGTTGTCCCCCTGTTTTACAATATAATTTTTAACAGCCGATATTTCCTAATAATAATAATGTTTTAAACGTATATAATATTTAATTATTTTTATATTGATCCATTGAAATTATTTATTTATACTGCAACAATGGCTAGAAGGCGTAGGATGATGATAAGAAAAACCAAGGTTTCTCATTCAACTAAAGATATTAACGGTTAATATATCTTCTTTCTGATTTTCCATCTTTCCACTCGAATATTACTATACTATCTAATATATATATATATATATATAATTCTTTGTTACATGCTCTATTTGTATAGATGTCACTGAATTGAGAACTCCCACTCCTATGTCTGAAGTGATAAATCCATCTTCCATACATATTGCAAAAACTGTATCTCAACCTACTCATGTCCTTCAATCTATTCCTTTATTCGAGTTGAATTTTAATGAAGAACCAACTTTCGAGCTGCCATCCTCGAAGGTACAAGCATGAATGATCGAGAGCAATTCTCCATTCGACAAATATGCAGTGAAATTGAAGGTATTAACATATTTAAAACATGAAACATGTAAACTCACGTTTCATGTTTTTTTGGATGATCTTAAATCTGTGTTTTTTGTTTTTTAACAGATATTATTGATTTTGGAGAACCATCGTATGTATGTTCTTATTGTGGTGCCCAAATGTGGTTTGAGGAGCGATCTAACAAATGTGACAATACATCCATAAATGTTACGTTTTCCCTATGTTGTTTGAAAGGAATTGTTGAGCTACCGTACGAAATAACTCCTCCATCTCTCCTACTTAACTTAATGAATGGACAAGATTCAAGGAGTAAACATTACAAGGAAAACATTCGAGCATATAATAGTATGTTCTGTTTTACTTCCATGGGTGGGAAGGTACAGTCTAACTCAAGTGGAGGTCCTCCCCAATTCATTCTTAGTGGTCAAAATTTTCATAGAATTGGAAGTCTAATTCCAGATGAAGGTGCAGCTCCCAAATTCGCCCAGCTGTATATTTATGATACCGAGAACGAGACTTCTAATAGAATTAGTCATTTCCGGTATGTTGTTAATTTCCGGTATAGTCTGTTATTATTATGAATACTATTACTTTTATATGTGACTATTGTATTGTACGTTATGCAGTTCCAAAGCCAACCCGGATAACCTGGAAAAAACATTGGTCGAAGACATCATAAAGATGGTAGATCAACACAATGTCTTAGCAAAGTCTTTTAGAAAAGTTCGCAACCACATTCAATGTAATAACACATCTGAATTCGGTTTGAGGTTATTTAGAAACAGAACAAAGGATCCAAGAACACATAATTTGCCAACATGTGACGAGGTTGCTGCACTGATTGTGGGAGATTTTGACAATCTTGAACCTGGAAGAGATATTATTGTTAGGAAGACTTCTGGTCATTTGGAAAAAATCAAAGAAACTCATGTTTCATTCCTTCCTCTGCAGTATCCATTGTTATTCCCCTACGGTGAAGACCAATATCATGAAATGATTCCTTATAGGGAGTCTGTTATAAAAGAAGGAATAAGGAAACGACTTAGAGTTACGTTTAGAGATTTCATTGCATTTCGTATTCAAGAGAGAGAATTTGAACATGGAGGTATTGTAAATTCTGGCAGATTATTTCAACAATTTGTTGTTGATAGTTTTTCAATTATTGAGTCACAGCGGTTATGTTGGGTTTGTCTGAACCAAGCATCAATAAGATGTGATATATTAAGTGGTTTACAAGAAGCAGTACACAACGGTGAAAATCAAGCAACTGCGGTAGGACAACGTGTTATCATACCTGCATCTTTTACTGGGGGACCACGATACATGTTTAACAACTGTCAGGATGCAATGGCAATTTGCAAAAAATTTGGGTATCCTGATCTGTTCATCACTATAACGTGCAATGCTAACTGGCCAGAAATTAAAAATTTTGTTACTAACAGGGGACTTGCTGCCAACGATAGACCGGACATTGTGTGTAGAATATTTAAGAGAAAGCTTGAGCACATGATGAATTCTATTAAAAAAGAAAAGCTTTTCGGAGAAGTTGTTGCAGGTAATGATACTAACTGGTTTTTGCGTTATGTTATGACTTATTTACTTATATACATGAATACATGAATATTAGCCATGTTTTTACGAATCTCACAATTTAATGTATACCATTTTGTTAATTAGGGACATATACCATAGAGTTACAAAAAAGGGGCCTCCCACACGCACACATTTTGTTGTGGCTGCATTCGGCAAATTCACTCAAGACAGGTACTGACATCGACAAGTTCATTTCTGCAGAACTACCTGATCATACACTTTATCCAAAACTTGCAAAAGTTTTTTCGAGCTTTATGTTACACGGTCCATGTGGAAAAGCCAATGTAAATTCGCCGTGCATGAAAGATGGCAAATGCTCTAAATATTTTCCTAAAGACTACCAGAATTCTACTATAGTCAACGATGAGGGCTATCCAAAGTACAAGCGCCGCGATACGGGTTTGTTTGTTATGAAAAAGGGAATACGTTTGGACAATAGATATGTAGTTCCTTACAATCCACAATTGTTGGTTAGATACCAAGCGCATATAAATGTTGAGTATTGCAACAAGGGAAATGCTATAAAGTATTTGTTTAAATATGTTAACAAAAGGCCTGACAGAGCCACAATTGAGATATCAAACAGAACCGAAAATGGGCGTGTTTTGGATGAGATCAAGCAGTACTACGAATGTAGATATTTGGCCCGTGTGATCGGAGGATTTTTGAGTATGATATACATGAAAGATGGCCTTCTGTTATAAGGCTTTCTTTTCATCTTGAAAATGATCAATCTATAGTGTTTTCGAAAATAATTCATTGAGTCATTCACGCGAACGAAGATGTTGATACGATGTTTTTGGCTTGGTTTGAGGCAAATAAAAAATATCCAGATGGAAGGGAATTAACTTATGTTGAATTTCCTACACGGTTTGTTTATGATAAAAGCGTTCGAGCGTGGCATCCTAGACAGCGAGGTAATTCTATCGGAAGGCTTACGTATATCCCCCCCGGATGTGGTAATGTTTTTTATTTAAGACTCCTGTTGACTGTACAAAAGGGATGCACAAGTTACAATGACATAAAAACTGTGGCTGGAACTACACACAAGACATATAAGGAAGCATGTGTTGCACTTGGATTGTTGCAAAACGATAAAGAATTTGTGGATGCCATTATTGAAGCTAGCCATTTGGCATCTGGAAATCAGATCAGGAGATTATTTGTTATGCTATTGTACATGGATTCGATGGCAAATCCTTTTGTCGTTTGGGAAGCAACATGGACACTTCTGTGCGATGGCCTTTTGTACGATGCGAGGAAGATGTTACACAATCCAGGTATTGAATTATATAATAAATATATGTTTTAATTATAGTTTCATTATTATTATGCTTTAAAGAAAACTCTTTGTACTGTAGGTCTTCAAATTAGAGACAATGATCTAAAGAATCTTTGTTTGATTGAGATTGAGAAATTGCTCTCTATGAATGGTAAATCTCTTGGTAACATTGAATCCATGCCACAACCTTCGAATTCGAAATGGCTCGATTTCAAAATGGTTTAATGGATCTTTGAATTAAACTATGACAAGGAAGAGTTGGCACACACATGTCTTTGATGTCAACTTTAACTACTGAACAAAGGTCAGTGTATGATCAAATTATTCATTCTGTGATGTCTGATTCTGGAGGATTCTATTTTTTACATGGATATGGAGGCACGGGAAAAACTTTTATTTGGAAAACTTTATCAGCTGCTGTTAGATCCCAAGGTTTAATTGTTTTAAATGTTGCTTCAAGTGGGATTGCAGCTTTACTATTACCTGGAGGAAAGACTGCCCATTCTATGTTTTGTATTCCTTTAGTTACAAATGAGACATCTACATGCAACATCAAAAAACACACTGACAGATGTAATCTAATCTTGCATGCTAGGCTTATTATATGGGATGAAGCCCCAATGCTACATAGATTTTGTGCCGAATCTGTCGATCGTTCTTTGAGGGACATCATGAGAGCTGTAGACGATTCAAACCAATATAAACCGTTTGGTGGTAAGGTCGTTGTTTTTGGAGGAGATTTTAGACAAATATTACCCGTTGTTAGAAAAGGTTGTAGGCATGATATAGTGTCAGCGTCAATAAACTCATCTGAATTATGGAAATATTGCAAGGTATTAACATTGTCGAAGAACATGAGGCTGGCCGATTCAAACATGACTGGAGATCCTAATGAAGTGAAATGGTTTGCAGACTGGTTGCTTGATATTGGAAATGGAAAACACGATTCAAATGAGTGTGGAGCGAGCACAATTGATATTCCAACGACTTATTGGTTCTTGATTCTCATAATCCTCTATTGTCTCGGTTGAACTAACGTATCCTGACTTTTACAAAACAGGAACAATTTGAAATACTATGAAGAGAGGGCGTTACTTTCTCCCACTCACGAATCTGTGGATATTGTTAATAATTTTGTGCTTTCGTTAATTCCGGGTGATGAAAAGGTTTATTTGAGTTCTGACTCAACTGTTATATCTGATGAAAATAGTGCAGTGCAGGCTGATTGGTTCACACCTGAATTTTTGAATGACATGAAATGTTCAGGAATGCCTAATCATTGTTTAAGGTTGAAGATAGGTGTTCCAGTTATGCTTCTGAGGAACATAGATCAATCGAATGGGCTCTGCAATGGAACAAGGTTGCTCATAAATGAATTGTGTCCAAATATTATTGGTGCCACTATTATTACAGGAAAAAATATCGGTGAAAAGATTTACATTCGAGAATGAATTTGATTCCTTCGATCCGAGTTTCCCTTTAAGTTTGAGGAGACAATTTCCAATTGCGTTGTGTTTCGCAATGACAATTAATAAAAGCCAAGGTCAATCTCTCTCAGGTTGGTTTGTATTTACAGCGCCCTGTGTTCACTCATGGCCAGCTATATGTGGCTGTTTCGAGGGTAAAGTCAAGAAAAGGATTGAAGATTCTTATTTTAGATGATGAAGAAAATCCGTGTGCGAACACTATAAATGTTGTTTATGGCGAGATTTTCGACAACTTCTAAACATGTAAGATTCTGAAATGATTCAGTTAATAATATGTTCAATAATTTCCATTTTGACTGCAAATGTTATATTTTAAAGTTCTATACCTGCTGTCATTTTAACTGTGTAAATTTAAATTGATTTCAAAAACTAATTCTTATTTATTTATGTACTTGCAGCTCTCGTCGATAACAATTGCGATTTGCTCTTGGTTGACATTACAATATCATTCAAAAGTCTCGGTTAACTTGAGCATATAGAATATGTTGAAGCTGTATTCTTGTGCTATGCATAAAACTCTGGTTTTCTAAAACAGAAAAGCATGCCTTCGTTATTATTGAAGGTTACATGGATCTCTTTAGTCTTACATGAATATCTCATACTGCCTTTTCATTACTATATCTTATTCAAATGTCTAATGTGTTTTCATTACTGTTGCAAATGTATGGGGTGGTTCCTGTGTTTTCCAAGTTAACTCATTTGGTGATCATGTTTGGAACAAATATTAACTAAATTTTTATAATTTTTGTTCTGAAGAATTGCCCTGTACTTCAATATTTTCTACTTGACATGCCTTTGAAAAATGATATAAATATTTTGTTTCTATAAAAGACTATTTAATCTATTAAGTATAATTTTGTTTTATTGATTTTTTTATTTAGATAATTATTTAAGATAAATTATTTTTATTTTAAATTTAATAAATAACAAAAAAATATTTCTTTAATTTTTAAATTTAATTTTACATAAGTACAAATTATTTTTAAAGAATTCATCTTATTGATAGCATTATTATCATTATAAATGACATATGAAATTATATTTCAAATGAACATTATTATTACTTTTTAATGATAAAATGTTAAGATTTATATTAAAAAATGATACAAATATTTATTTTTATTAAAAACATGAGATAATTATGATTGCTGAATAAATAATTTTTTATGATACATAAAATTATTATTTTTATTTATATTTTAAACAAAATGTCGACGTGGAAAATCCACCTAAAAAAGGAAAAAAAAAATATATGTAAGCACATATTTATCAAATCTATTTAGAGGTCAAAATATGAAAATATTTATTGTTAAATTTTAAATTTATAGTAATATATTAAATATTTTGTACATGATTTTTAAAACTAATAAATTTTTGTTAATATTAATCATTGTTATTTAATGTGTTGGATTTATAATTGAATTATAAATTAAATGTTAAAGTGAACGATGAAACAAAATTTATAATATGGTATTTTTTTGGTTTAAATGATTTATTATATTTTAAGCTTTTTTAAAATAAATGATTTATTCTAATTTAAGCGCATTTTCTATGTTTAGAGTTTTTTTTCCTTCAAATTGTTGTTAAATGTTAAAATTTTTAATTAATGAGTAAATTAAAATAATTGTTATTATTATTGTTTATACAATTAAAATAATATTTATAAATACTAAGTTTTAATGAAATATATATATATATATATATATATATATATATATATATATATATATATATATATATATATATTACAAATTAGGAATTAAAATAATTAATTAATATTCTTCCACATCTCAAAATAATATTACTTAAATGTAATAGTGCATATTAGGGATTGATGAGATAAATTGCATAAATTACACGTCAAAAAAGTTATTTGAATATTTATTGCTAATAAATAGTATAAATAACTAATAATATTTAAATAAAACAAATCATAAGTAATATATGAATTAAATGACATTGAAAGTATATGTTAATATAAACAAATCATAATTATTTTATGATCACATAAATAAAATTAATCTGTAAATATATATTTTTTAAATTTTTTATAATATAAATAATATTTTATAATAATCTCCTTTGAGCAATTGCAAAGATTAATCTTTCAAAAATATTAGAATTATAATTAATGATACTTTTATTTTAGTATATTTAATAATTATTATATTTAAAGATTATTTTAAAAAATAAATTATAAAATAAATACTTTCTATTCCGTTTCTAGATTAACTTTTCTCATTCTCACACGTTTCGTTAGACATATGTGTCACTATTTGTGGAAATTATTTTTATAAAGGATTTAATATTTTATTTTATTTTATTTATTTTTAATATACTTAATATCTCTGTTGATATTAATATGAAAAAAATTTATATATTTATAATAAATAATCATTTTATATTTAAATAAAACAAATATATCTATATTAATAGTAAATACTATATTTTAAAAAATATATATATTTTACTATAAATTTATTTTGTGATTTATAATTTTTTTTATAAAAATTATAATTTCTTCTAAAAATTATTATTTAATAATTATAATTTCGATAAAATATTGTATTAAAAAATGAAACTAATAAGACAAAAAATATTATTATATTATTATATTATTTGAATTTGAATTTTTAATTAAATTATCTCTATTTTATTATTTTAATTAAATATTCGAAATATAATTATTTTATATGTAATAGACATAATTATTTAAACTAATACAAATTAAAGCCGTGCCTCGCACGGATATACACACTAGTATATATATATATATATATAAAAGTTTGATTTGACTTGATTCGAAAAATTAAATTAAAATAAACACATGTATATTATTTTGTATAACTTTCAATTTCAGTTTTAATTTAGTGCAAATTAGTGTTGACGTTTCTAATTGAAATGTTATAAATTGGCATTAAATGTTATAAATCTTTTCAAACCAATTTCAATTTCTGCGTCCTTCTGTGACAATTTTCTTTATCTACACGAAACCCTCGTTCATCGCCGTTCTCCTTAACAATTTTCTTTGGAATCAATTCGTTGAATCGTGTCACGTATCGTCGTTCTCCTTTCTTATTACCATCCGATAGGGTACGCCGGCCTGTTCAACATGCAGTGGGTTATCGGCGGCAAGTTTAAGATTGGTCGCAAAATCGGAAGTGGTTCATTCGGTGAAATTTTTATCGGTAAATCCCTCTATTCATTTGTAATTCGTATATGTATTTACTGTTCTATGCATTTGTTGAATTTTTTTTTGTTGCTTTTTTCAGCATTGGATATGGATAACTCTGAGACTGTAGCTGTTAAAATGGTTTGATTTCTTTAGTTTTTTCTATCTTTTTAATGAAGAGAGCTAACTTTGGTTTGATTTTTTTATTTCCTCTTTGTACAAGGCCTTGTGCTGATTCATAGTAGTTGCATTTCTATTTTGTAGGAGAAGAAGAATACAAGGCATCCCCAACTCTTGCAAGAGGCCAAAATATACACTATTCTTCAAGGAAAAAGTAAGTTATAAAATATTTTGGGTATTGCAAGAGGGTTATGTTGTTTTTTTCTTCTCTGATTCATCTTACACTCTGGATTTTAGGTGGTATTCCAAATATGAAATGGTGCGGTGCTGATGGAGACCAAAATGTTCTCGTTATGGATCTTCTGGAACATAATCTTGAAGACCTTTTTGTTTTCTGTGGGAGGAAGTTTTCTTTAAAAACAGTTTTGATGTTGGCCGACCAAATGGTAATGAATGATTCATGTATCATGTCTGGATTGTTTCCTTTGGTTTTCATGAGGCAACCTTAGTACCTTGCTGCTCTCAACTACCATGTTTGTTGCATATCAATATTGTAGCAGATTTATATCCAAGAGTTGCCTCTTGTAGTTAATGCTCCCATCCACAGGGGTTTTCAAGGAAAGTACATTAATGTAAAGTTATTTCTGTTTTATTTACTTGACTACAGCTTTCGAGAATAGAGTACGTGCATTCCAAGGGATTTTTGCATAGAGACCTCAAACCCGATAACTTCCTAATGGGTATTAGGAGAAAATCAAGTCAGGTAAAGTCATCCGAATTCATCTTATTCAACGGCTAAATTATGTTGATCATTTTCATGTCCCCATAATTCCTTTTAGGCTTCTTCTTTCTTACATTTTCTTTACAATTTGGTACATCCATAGGTTTACATTATTGATTTTGGACTAGCAAACGGACCCCCTAACGAAAAAGCATATTGCTTACAGGTATAGTTTGTTTTGTTTAATTTTATTTATATTTTTAATTATTCTATTTTGGATCATTGTTTTACATGTCTTGCCTGTGCTCTAAGGTTTTCATGTGTGATAAATATATTTGATTTGATTACTTTTCTGTTTGACAAGATGATTTCTTATTGACTTTTCTATTTGACTAAATGAAACCAGATTGTTTTAATATCTTGTTTGCAGAAGAAAACTCCTAAAAATCCTTTTTTGAATGAAAATCTTCTACTTGTAATTTATGTAATCTCATATAATTCCTTTTCCAAACTCTTTTGATTGTTTCATTCTCACTGTTACTTTTGATTCGCCAGTTTAACAGCTTAACTAGCACAGTTATTTATCATTGCCTAATGGTTTGACCTTGATAAACTTATACAGAGAGAAGAAAAATTTAGTAGGGACTGCACGATATGCAAGTTGCAATACTCACTTAGGAATTGGTATGTAGAAATAAATCTTCTTTACAGTTACAGTTTGTAACTTACAATTTTGACTCTATTTTGGGTTTATGTTGTCAGAGCAAAGTCGCCGTGATGATTTGGAGTCTATTGGCTATGTTCTTATGTACTTCTTAAGAGGAAGGTATTTTTCTTCTCATTAACCGCAATTTACTTAGTGTAATGCTCTGGATTTTAATCCAACACATTATTTAAAAATATATTAAAATAAACTTGTTTAAACAAAAAATAAAAGATTTTACTTTAACAACTCCGTGACGAATCAAATTCTTAAGCTGAAAAACACCCCATTTCTAAATTAGTCGAAGGATAATATATAAACAAAATTAAAACCAAAAGCGATCAATTTATTATTATGAAAATACCCCCCTTATCTTTTTGTTAAATAAAAACTCCTTTCCTATGATCACGCGTTCAAATTCCACATTTGTACTTAAAATAATAGTTGTAAGAGTCAGTTTTTTTTAACCAAACCCATGTCAATACAAACTAAATGAGTTAAAAATTAGAAAAATACAAATATTTATATTATGTTCAAGAGAATTAAATAAAAGAAATATTGACCAAATTACTATCAAAACCGCAACCTTAAAACAAAATTTACATAAAATAGTTAGCTCGAGATTAACAATGATGACGTCCGTAACCACACCGAAATTTTTACCGGCTAATAAGGCAACCTGCTACTATGACTACACAATGCATATGACATATCATGCATGGTGAAAAATAATATAATCCCGCCACCTAAGCACTCAAAGTAAAAATAATATTATGTCTCCTCTAAATTAAGTAACACAATTCATCCCTGTAATTGAAGTGTTTATGCCGTAGTACATAATTAATTCAATAAAATCATCTCTTCATATAATTACTTTAACAAAATTTTCAACATATATGTACATTTATTTAGCAAAATCACCATCCTATTTATTTTAACTCTTTAGCTTAGAGTACCGTAATATACTATCCATCATGTAAATTGTATACTATATTATTATCACTCTTACTGTTTGGACTCACAGCCTTAAACCGATACAGCTTTATCTTATTGTATGTACTCATGTGCTACACCACAAGGAAATCACCCTAGACAATTCAATACATCCACCATGCACTTATATGTCCCCATTACTAATTAGCTATAAGCAGCTATATATCTACACCGTACAATCATATTATCCCGCCACTAAATAGCCATAGGTTGTGTATGGGAAATCATATATTTGAAGGCAAGCAGAAAATAACCGTAGATTTTTATTTAAAAAGATTATTCCTTAATCTTTCTTACTCGATTAAACAATAACGCTAGCAATCTATAAAGTTGGTTCTTATAATTTAAAACACATAATTTTAAATTTTAGGTTTTCAATTATTTAAAGTCTCTTGAACATTAAAATATGTATACAATATATATCTAATAACACGAATAACAAGTTCAGAGATTCAAATGATACTCTCAAGTATGAGACCAGAATGAAATAGGAGGGTTGTTGATGTTGAAAAATAATCGGTGAACAGAAAATATTTTTTGTGAGATTTTTGGTTCTATGAAGGGTTGATACGTGAAACATATGGAAGTTTAGAGATTGAAGTTGAGAAAAAATGGAAATCAAGTAATTTCAAGGAGGAAAATATGGAATTAAACCAGACTTGAGTATTTAAAAGAGATAAAACAGTAACCTAATCCAATTTATATTATTATTATTATTATTATTATTATTATTATTATTATTATTATTATTATTATTATTATTATTTTTATTATTGCTTTTATTATTATGAATTGCACATAAATATCAATTACACATACTTTTAAGGTAAAATTAGGGCTTGACACTACTGCTCTTGAATTTTAGCCTTCCATGGCAGGGGTTGGAAGCTGTCACCAAAAAGGAAAAATATGACAAGATTCGGGAGAAGAAGTTATCAACTCCCATTGAGGTATAAATTTTCAATTCCATAAAATGACTAAACCCCTGACCCCTAATTTAGTTTTTAATTTTCTTTTATTCTCACCCTCATAGATTAGCCTACAATAGAAGCTGGATTAGGTTATGGTGATGAATTATGCAAAAACAACAAGAGCTTTTAAGTATTGCTATTTGCTATTACTGACGTTTTTGTTACTCAGGATTTTAATGAAACCATATTTCTTGTTATAGGCGCTTTGCGAATCATATCCCGTGGAGTTTGCTTCTTACTTTCATTATTGTTGCTCTTTGACATTTGATCAAGATCCAAATTATGGATTCTTAAAGCGTCTGTTTCGTGATTTGTTCAATTGTGAAGGTATTAACTTGTTTTTTTAATCTTATATTTTTGGTTGATTGCTTTAGCCTGTTGACTGTTGGAGGTGCTACCATGTATTTAACTTTTCTACCCATCTTCTCTAGTTATGCTAATTTTATGCTAGAATATCTCTTCTATAGCACATTTTGCATACAGTACAATGGTATATTTATAAAAGGTCCACATGTAAATACATTCCCCACTTTAACTACTATGCACAGTAAATCCCCGAAGCTAACCTCAACTGTTTCCTAGATCTCATGCTCACCCTATTGAATAAAAAATACAAAATACAAAATTGAAAAAATTAATTGTGGATTTCTCTGCATAGATAGATAGATAGATAGATAGATTGGAGATGATCCCCATAAAAATAGGTTTTGCAAATTCTATGTTGAGAATAAGATATTTAAATGTATCACGTGCTACCAATCTTAGTGTTTCAAAGTTGTTTCTGGATCTAGCTACAATCCCGATGATTATTCCCTCCACTGACTGCTCCTTATATTGTGGAAATGTACTCCCCCTCTTTCATGCCACCTCATGATTGGTAACTAACTTCGACCTCTAATTCCCTTTTACCCTTCTAGAATATACTTTCCAAACTCGGGACCACTAGAGGTGTGGTGAATTAATTGTTCAGTAGCTGTAAATTATTATCATTGTTTCTATCAATACTCCTTTCAACGCAACCTTGTCCTCAAGGTTGAATTGTGAAATTGACTTTTAGCATGACATAGTCTTCCCAGTGGCTTCCTCTCTGTCTTCCCTTCCAATGGATAAGCAATTGTTTCACCTCTTCACCTTGCTTACCTTCCTCACGCCCACAGTTTCGGTTCAAACACCTCTTCCTCTCCCGCCATAAGGTCGCGGCTCTTCATTCTCATGGTCCCACGACTTTTTTAACAATGATCGTGAAACAGGATGAACTCTAGAACTTGTTGGCAGTTTCATTTGTAGGCGACAACACCAATTCTCTCTGTAATAGGGTAAGGTCCATAGTATCTAGCAGCAAGTTTAGCATTAATTCGGGTTACCACGAATTTTGCTGTGCTCTCAACTTAACGAAGACCCATTCTCCTACTTGAAACTCCTATCGCTTTCTTCTTATCGGCTGAGCCTTCATCCTATCTTGTGCTCGGTGTAAATGACTTCAATGTCGATTGCCTCGTCCCTTTCTACTAAATCTCTGTCTCGCCTCGACCCTTGTCTCTCCTTGAACCCATCTACCCGTCTCGGAGGGAGTCTACCATAGACTAGTTCAAAAGGGGTGTGCTCTGTAGTAGTATGAAATGAAGTATTGAACCAATATTCAGCCCAATGTAACCATGACATCCAATTCTTGGGCTGATCAGAGATGAAGCATCTAAGGTACGTCTCTAAACACCGGTTAACTACTTACATCGGCCATCGGACTCGGGTGATAGCCGAGCTCATCTTGAGTTGAGTTCCTGGGCCTTAAACAATTTCCAAAATTGCTCATGAAGATGGGATCTCATCACTCACTATACGTAGGTATCCCATGCAACCGGACTACTTCTTTGCTAAAAATCTCAGCCAAACTTCTAGCCGTATATGGATGCTTAAGAGGAATAAAGTGACAATATTTAGACAACCTGTCCACAACTACAAAAATAGCTTCATACCCTTTGGATTTTGGCAGGCCGGTGATGAAATCCATAGAAATATCTTCCCAAATGCGTTCCGGTATGGGTAGGGGTTGCAACAAACCTCCCGGAGAAGAAGCTAAACATTTTTGTCTTTGGCAAACATCACAGCTTCTTACAAATTCCTGCACTACTCCCTTCATGCCCACCCAATATACATTTCTTGCCTTCTATATGTCTTGTAGAACCCCGAATGCCCTCCTTGTGGGGTGCTATGGAACTCTTTCAATAACATAGGAATCATGGCTGACTGTCTTGAAAGGACTAGTCTACCATCATACATTAAGACTCCATGTTTGTAGGTGTATCCAGGTTTGGAAACCGGATCTTGTGTGATTCACTATTATTTTCTGCTTCCTCGTCATTCTGCACCTCCTCCTTCATTAATTGTTCGATCCCACTGCGGAAAAGGCGTGATACTCCTCAACTCCATTCCTCGTGCATTCTAGACAAGGCATCTCCTCTATTTAGTTTACCTTGCTTATAGACAACCTCAAAATCATAACCAAGTAGCTTTGCAGCCCCTTTGCTGCAGTAGATATCCTCTGCTGCAGTTGCTTGAGCTCTTTGGTCGGTAGAGACAATGAATTTCTGCCAAGGAGGTAGGGTCTCCATCTTTGTATAGCCAACCCCAATGCCATAAGTTCTTTCTCATATGCACTTAGAGTTTCTTACTCCCAACGCCTTACTAAAGTAAGCTATCGGTCGTTTATCCTGCATTAGAATTGCCCCTATACCACTACCGGAAGCATCACATTCAATTATGAATGGTTTGCAAAAATCAGGTAGAGCCAGGACAGGTGCTGTAGTGAGCTTCACCTTGACTCTTCAAAAGCTCTCTGAGTTTCATTTCCCCATTTAAACCCATCTTTCTTTGTCAACTCTGTTAACGGCTTAGCTATCCTGCCATAGTGTTTGATAAATTTCCGGTAATATCCGGTCAGTCCTAAGAAGCCTCTAACTCCCTTCACATTCTTAGGTGTCGGCCATTGGGTCACACTGACTATCTTATTAGGATCCACAGCTACTCCCTCTTGGGATATGACATGCCCCAAATAGTCAATGGATTTCTGAACAAAGAGACACTTCTTCTTGTTGGCTACTAACCCATTGTCATCTAGCACTTGTAACACCATTTGCAAGTGCTGCAAATGGGACTCCCAATCAGTGCTGTATACTAAGATGTCATCGAAGAAAACCAACACATATTTTCTAAGCATGGGTTTAAACACTTCATTCATGAGGCTTTGGAATGTGGAAGGTGCATTCATAAGGCCAAACGGCATGACGAGGAATTCATAGTGTCCCTCATGAGTACGAAATGCTGTCTTGTATACGTCTTCTTCCTTGACCCTTACTTGATGATAACCAGATTTTAAATCCAATTTAGAAAAAAATCTAGCACCATGCAACTCATCTAACAATTCTTCTATAACAGGTATTGGGAATTTATCAGGAATGGTTACCCTGTTTAGTGCTCTATAATCTATGCACATACGCCACGAACTGTCCTTCTTCTTCACCAATATTACCGGACTAGAGAAAGAGCTTGTGCTGTTCCTGATTATTCCGGTAGCCAACATCTCTTTGATTTGCTTCTCAATTTCATCTTTATGATGGTGAGGATATCTATAGGGCCTTACATTCACCGGATTTGTCCCTTCCACTAAATTAATAACATGTTCCTTGCCTCTGATTGGAGGTAGTCCCTTAGGCTCTACGAACACCGACGCAAAATCGTGTAGTAACTGACCCAGCCTCTCCTTCTGCAGTTGGGACAAATGGTCCTCTGGTGCTCCACTCCCCTGTTTCTCTATACTTCCTAACTTCCTTTCTCTCCACTGCTTGGGCTTTTCTAATATACTCTGCAGAGCCACCATGGACTCATCGCTGCTCCCTAAGCCTTGTAATGTAACCCACTCCTTATTACTCCAAAAGCTCATGAGTTGTTTCTTCCAATTCATAATCATATCTCCAAGTGTGTTTAGCCACTCTATTCCCAACACAACATCAATTCCCCCTAACTCAAACAGATGCATATCTGCTTGAATTCCAAAATTCCCGATCTTCAATTGCACCTCTCTGCAAACTCCTTGAGTCATGGTTTGAAAACCGTCACCCAACTTGATTCTCATCTGTGAAGTCTTCTCCATGGGCCAATCCATCTTGCTTACCAACTTCTGAGAAATGAAGTTATGCGTCGCCCCGCTATCTACCAACACAAGCACCGGAACTCCTTTGATCTCTCCTTGGAAACGTATAACTTGGGGAGTGTGATTAGTCATCTGATCCAAATGCATCAGGCTCATCTCTCCTTCCTCATCGTCGTCCGCCTCATTTACTTCGATTGCGAGAACTTGGCCCTCTATCTCCTCCGTATCACTGTCATCCACAAGAAGGATCCGAAGGTGTTTGTCGGGGCATTGATGTGTAGGAGAGAAAGGCCCCTTACATTTGAAGCAAAGCCCCTTCTGTTTTCTATCCATCAATTCCTGATAGGATAAATGTTGGAACCCACGTTCACGAGACCCATTCCTTTTCTTATCTCTATGGGCTGCTCTTTCATCTCTAGGCCCAATAGGATTGCTTTTAGAACCCCCATTCACTCCACCTTCTCTATTTTTTACTAAAACCCAATCTGAAGTTCTTTGGCCCGCTCCATGAGTTCCGGGTCGGTGTGACCCGCTTCCAAACCTGGACCCTCTCCTACTAGACGACCCATTTTCTCCATCGACCTCCTTCTCTACCGCACGCGTCACCTGTAACAACCTTGTACGACTCATTTCCCCCATGGCTACGAAGCTGCGAACTCGTCCTCTAATCTCCGCCTTCAACCCATGAAGAAAATATCCCAAAAATTGCTTGTCGGGCAATTTCGGAATCTGAGCCATGAGATATTCAAATTCGGTGATATATTCTTCCACCGTTCCACTCTGTTTAAGCCCTGTCAATTGTTCATACACGTCACCGTCGCCGTAACCACCATATCTGGCCAACAGTGATTCCTTCAACTTCTCCCACGACAAGTCTTCATCTTCGCCGACCATAGAATTGAAGAAATGAATCGTAGCTCCCTCCATACATAACTGAGCTAGATTCACTTTCAACTCCGGTAGCGTCCCCTGAACACGGAAATACATTTCAGCTCGTGAAATCCACCCCGCAGGATCTTCGCCGTTGAAGGACGGTAGCTCTACCTTTTTGATGGATTGACGAAACTCTGTCAATGCATCACGACTGAGGTTGTAAAGCCCCGATCCGGAGGAATTCCCCTTCCCATTTGCACTCCCTTCTCCTTCCAGCACCGTCTTCCCTAGACACCGTTCAAACATGGCCATGAGACTCTCATGGCTAGTCTTCACCGCATTCTGAACGTCTATCAACGTCGACTTCACCTCCGACATCTCTCCTTCTAACGCCGCTACCTTCGCATCCATCTTAACCTTTTTCGGGGGCATTCACTGGTTCCGGGAATGGCAATCCGGTAGGTCGGACCAGTTTGTTACGAACTAACAGAATAGAAAATCAATGTAGCAGTAAAAGAAACAGTTATGGAAATATGGGAAGAAAGAGCTTTATTGATTAGTATGGAAACAAGTACAGATAGCAGAATGAATCAATCCCACAATGGGCCCAGAGCTATGCTCCTATAGGATCCTAGAGAATCCTATCCATTCCTTCTAGATCTAGCTACAATCCCGATGATTATTCCCTCCACTGACTGCTCCTTATATTGTGGAAATGTACTCCCTCCTCTTTCATGCCACCTCATGATTGGTAACTAACTCAGCCTCTAATTCCCCTTTTTACCCCTTCTAGAATATACTTTCCAAACTCTGGGACCACTAGAGGTGTGGTGAATTAATTGTTCTGGTAACTGTAAATTATTATCATTGTTTCTATCACATTGGCTGTGGAAAAGCGTACAGGTAACTTTAGTGGCCTATGTTCGTTCTTACCATGTGAGATTGAAACTGGAAGGAATTCTGATTGATAATGTGGGACTTTTCATACTTTAACATATATTAAAGTGATATACACTCTTGACTGCGAGCAACTTTCTCAAAGTTGTAGTTTTATGTAACTAAGCTGACTTTTAACAAACTAGGAGATCAAATTATCACCCTAGAGGTGGATTTTCTTGTGTTAGGTGGAATTGTGTTCGATGATGCTGTTAGGAGATCATCGAAGATGGTTCCATGTATTCACTGCGAATATACAATGTCAAAGCGAAGTATATATTTATAACTGTTTGGGCAGGGTGAAAGGGACTATATATACACAATAGAAGTATATGCTTATTAGGCGAGGAAGGAATCCTGTGATCAAATATAAGTATATGCTTATTAGGTGAGGAAGGAATCTTGTGATCAAATACTTGAAAAATCCTTGCATGAATTTGGAATAGTTCGGAACACATGCTATGTTGAGCTAAGCTAGACATAAAAGTTTGCCGTATAGTGAACTAGTAATGCATTATACCAATCACATCCTGATCCCTGTGCATCTACTCCCTTTTCAGGAATCAATAATTCACCTCAATATACTTTAAACAATCTGCTAACCAATCTTGATCGTCCAAACGTGCCTGTGCATCCTAAGCCATCCTATGTCAAGAAACTGAATGCCAAGAATCATTCTGAAAAACATGTAAGTTACAATAATTTCTTCAGACTACGAATGGATTTAATACCTCTATTCCCTCTATCAATTTCTAAGGCACAGTGGCCTCACTTCTATCATTATGTTTTGGTGTTAGTTCAATCATAGATATTTTGTTGAGTTTTTACTTGGCTGAAGAAATTCAACTGATTGAAATGATTTTTTTGCAGAATGTGAACAATGGTCGTCCATCCACTTCATCTGCCTTGCAAAAATCTACTACAGGAAATGTGTCCAAGCCTGAAAGGCCCACAGTAGCCTCCAACATAGGCCGTGTATTTGGTAGTAACTTCCATGTTTCAAGCAGCTGGATTTCTTCATCACGGCAGGTTTCTTCAACCAAATAGTAGGTAAGAAAATCACTCGTACCAAATTATTACCAAGTTGTGTGCAGTGTGGCAAATGTCATGACACTCACCTTATCAGAGGAACCATAGACAGTAATGACAATCAAGATTTCTGACACGGCACCCTTCCATTAAGTTTACTCCTACTTGTCACTCTTTCAAGAGTTCAAGAGAGGGAAACTTCAATGTCTTAAACAATTTTGGAGAAGGAGGGATGGTGGTGGATACGAAAGAAACTCAGGGTCATCAGGTTGTTGACCTTAAAAAGGCTTCTTTGTTTGAATGAGATTTGGTTTAGTTTTTAAAAATTATTTTTCAAATTAATTTTTGCAAAAGAGAAAATTTAAAATAATATCTGGTTGGTAAACCTATATTTTAAAAAATTTTTGCAAAAGAGAAAATAAAATAACTTGTTTGGTAAGTAATTTTCAAAATATAATTTTAAAACTTAAAAAAAAAACTGATTTGATATATGTTTCATTTTTACAGTTTTTCTATTATTTTAATAAATTTCCAAAACTATTAGCTTGTTTAACCATAATATCATATTAAACTAATTTTTAGAAATAAGATTTTATATTATATTTTTATGTTTAAAAATGTCGAATATATTGGCTTAATTTCTTTTAATATGGGAGCAGTCTTCTTTCAATAGCATCTTTTAGGGCTCTGTCTCCTCCGCGTGATGCACATAGGTCTCTCACGTGAGAGACTTTTTTTCCCCTCGAAAGAACAAGTGCCATTGAATTAGGTGTCTACAATATCATTCAATGCATTATCACACACAATATCACTATTATCTCTTATTACATGATCACACACAGTGTACTATGACTCATATATTATGTATGTATTAATTAATGAATCTAATTGGCTGTAGTTATAATTGGTCTTTCTTCTTATCAGATTACTCATATATTGCACTAAAATTAATAAATTGCATATAATGAATACTCTTTTTTTTTTAATTGTTAATTAGAGAGTAAATTATATTAATTAAGACTAAAATTAATTAGCACATAATTTCATATTATAATTTACATTAAAATTAAAATTAAAATTAATAACGTTTTTTTTATTTAATAACTCAGGCATTTTTTAAATTTAAAATAAAATAATGTTTAAATTAAAAAAATCTCACGCTAATTTTATTTTTAAAATTTAAAATTCGAAGTTTTTTTTAAATTTAAAAAATAAATATTTAAATTAAGAAATCTGAGGTTAATTTTAAAATTTAAAATTTAAAATTGGATGTTATTTTTTAAAATTAAGAAATAAATCATGTTTAAATTAAAAATATCACATTAATAACGTTTATTTAATTTCAAAAATAAAGTTTATTTAAAATTTAATATTTTTTTAAAAATTCTCACAGTTTAATTTTTTTGATTTAATTGCAATATTGATCCTTTTTTTTATATAATATTGATCTCCTATTTTAAAATCTAGGAATTTGATGATTTTTCAAGTTTTCTTTTAGATTTTAGCCACTTACTCCATTTAAGTGTCATTTTACATGACAATTGAAGTGAACATGAAAATTGAAGTGAAGATGTGCCGTTATTGAAGTGGTCAAAAGTAATTTACATATTAGTTATAATAGTTTTTATTTATATAATATATAAAAATATTAAATTAAAAAAGTAAAAATAAACAAATAAATTAAATTAAATTATCATAAATGTTATATTAAAGTTAATTTATTTTTTAAATTAAATTGAAGTTGATTTAGAAATTGAATTAACTTATATAGTAGATATTCTTCATATTTTTTCCAAATTTTCCTACTCAGATCTTCTTCCTTCTAAATCCATACAAATTTAAATTATTTAGTTGAGACCAATTGTTCTGTAGCTGCGTCTTCGACAACTGCAGTAGTAATGAGAAGTAGCAAAAGTTGAAATTTAATATGCAAAAGGATGGATTTTGTGGATGTGGTGATAATGAGAGGGGAAGATAGGACAGGTGAAATAGTTAGAAGAGAGTAAAATCGCGTGTAAAAATTACGCAAATGCAGTAATGGACTAATGGTCATGGATTCTTACCCTCATTCACTCACTGAGATTTAGGTATTTTTGATTCTTAGATTTAATTGAAAGAATTATAAAAAGGTTGGTAGAAAAGAGTTTACCATAAAAATTTAGATTTAGTGGCCATGGCTCTTTACCCCTCACTCACTCCACGACTCATTGAGATTTGGGGGTTTTATTTCTTAGAGTTTAATTGGAAGGATTAAAAAGATTAGTTGAATTCATCAACAACAAAAAGAGCTTTGTAAAATCTGGATATTTTTAGTCTTTTTAGGGGTTTGGAAGGAAGAAGATGAGAGTGAAAATGCATACAACACCATGCAATAATTAGAGGTAGTAATGTAGTGACCAAAAATAGCGCTAAAACACTTTCATTTTACCGCCTAATTAAAAGTTACTCCCTCCTTAAAAAATGGTTAACTTTCATGGTCCATATGTATTAATTCAAAAAATACTTTCAATTTATTAATTTAATTTAAAATTGATTTCAATTGATTAATTTAGTTAAAAAACGTTTACTTATTAATTTTAAAAAAAAAATCAGACTTATTAATATAAAAATCTTAATATTTTTTTATTCAAACATTTCTACATAAAACGTCATATTTATTAATTGAAAAATGTTATATTTATTAATTTAAAATCGTAATTTTTTAATTCAAAAATTTAAACATAAAACGTGGTATTTATTAATTAAAAAATTCAGATTTATTAATTTAAAAAAAATAGTTTATGTGAAATATTATATAATAATGATTCATTTATATATAACATGTTCAATAGAAGAAAAAATAATCTTAACTATGAAAGTTTAATATTGATTTTGAAAAAAACCAGATTTATTAATTTAAAAAGGTAAAAAAATTTATTCAAAAATTTGTACACAAAACTTCATATTAATTAATTGAAAAAAATTCATATTCGTTAATATAAAATCATGAAAAAATTTAATTAAAAAATTGAAATGTAAAACATTATTTATTAAAAAAATTCAGAGTTGACTATTATCTGTCAGATGTCTGACATGATATACATATAGTTGACCATCACAGGTCAGATGTCTGACATGGTTCACACATAGTTGACCATCATTAATGTATCTCTGACATAATTATTACACATTTGACCATCATCTATCGGATGTCTGACATGATTCACACATAGTTTATCATCATCTATTGGATGTTTGACATGGTTCACACATAGTTGACCATCATTGATGCATCTCTAACATAATTCACACATAATTGACCATCATATGTCGAATGTCTGACATGGTTCACACATAGTAAACCATCATCTATTGGATGTCTGACATAGTTCACACATAGTTGACCATCATTAATGCATCTCTGAACATAATTCACAAATAGTTGACCATTATTAATGCATCTCTAACATAGTTAACCATCATTTATTGGATATCTGACATAGTTCACACATAACTAACCATCATCTGTTAGATGTCTGACATGATTCACACATAGTTACCATCTTCTGTTGGAATTGGAAGTCTGACATAGTTCACACATAGTTGACCATCATCATTAATGTATCTCTGACGTAGTTCACACATAGTTGACTATCATCTGTCAGATGTCTGACATGGTTCACACATAGAAGACCATCATATGTATGATGTATGACATGGTCACACATAGTATGACATATGTATGATGTATGACATGGTCCACACATAGTCTATTGGATGTCTGACATAGTTCACACATATGTATGATGTATGACATATGTATGATGTATGATGTATGACATATGTATGATGTATGACATGGTTCACACATAGTCTATTGGATGTCTGACATAGTTCACACATAGTTAACCATCATTAATGCATCTCTAACATAGTTCTCTCATAGTTGACCATCATCCATGCATCTTTTACATAGTTCACATATAGTTGACCATCATCTATTGGATGTTTTACATAGTTCAGACATAGTTGACCATTCTCTGTCAGATGTCTGACATGGTTCACACATAGTTCAACATCATCTATTGGATGTCTGACATAGTTCTCACATAATTAACCATTATCTGTCGGATGTCTAACATGGTTCACACATAGTTGACCATCATCTATCAAATGTCCGACATGGTTCACACATAGTTGACCATCATATGTCCGATGAATGACATGGTTCACACATAGTTGACCACCGTCTATTGAATGTCTGACATAACTCTGATCGAAAAAATAGAAAGTGTATTATTTTTCCTTATAGTAATAAAGGGAAAATTCTCCGAATGTCGATCTCAAGGACTACATTATCTGTATCGAGTTCAATCTATGGTTCAATTAAACAAAAACTTGAATTTGGGGTTTTGGTTTGTTATTGTCACTGTAAAATTGACAGAAATGTAAATTGGCCTTTTACTAATATGAGGGGCATACTTGGGTATAGTGTATAATTTGCCCTATAACTACCTTGAATCCTGACCTATTCAACAAGTTCATAATATCAATTACCAGCCCTTTAAGATGTTTTTCCCTAAGTCCTTAGTGAAAAAACCTTTGAACATTCCTTCTAAAATTCTAAGTCCTTAGAGAAGTATTAGGAAAACAAGCTTTGGTTTTATCAATAGTTAAATCTGGTAACTATACAGTATCCCTAATCCTAGGTGATATCTACTATAGCTTAATCGCACAAAAACCATAACAACTACGGTCCAGTTGGTTGTTAATCAAAAATCAATCCTAATTGGTCCGATTAGGAAAACATAAAAACATTGCATGATTAAATTGAATAATAAAAACCATGAAATTGATCACTCAAGAATTCAACATCGTTACAAAATCAAATCAGGGACACCCCTAGCATGGGGGGGGGGGGGTTAGTTACTCATATCGTTTAAAAGAATCTCAATAACAATAAAGATAAACATTACAAATTGTTGGCGAACTTTGATCTTTAATCGCTTCCGCTCATGAAAAGTCTTCGTTCCCAGAATTTGCAAAGGCTCAATCTCTCTTCGTCTCTAGATTCTTCTTGTGGCAATAGTTCTCTTTCCAATCGTGAAAACTTATTTAAATAGAACACACTCACAGACCAATTATTGAGCAAAATCACCTAAAATACTGAAATCAGCGTCGCTGCCCAACACGAGTTGTGTCAGGTGACACGGCCGCCCGTGTTGCTCCTCTGGAATCTTGAATAACTGATTTTTTGGTTCAGACATCCTGACACGGGCCGTGTCAGGTGACACATGCACCCGTGTCAGCCCTCTCATTTCCAGCCTTCCTCAGCTCGTCCTAGCCATTCTCCTGACACGACCACCCGTGTCAGGGCTGCTGTAGTGTGAACTTTGCACGTCCTAAAAAATTCCAAGTGTTGCACTTTTTCAGACTGGTTTATCCCAATTTGTTCTTCTGAGCCTACAAACACTAAAACACACAACCAAAGCATAAAGTGCGAAAATAAAAACTAAAATGCTCGACAATTAAAAGAAAAGTTAACTGCAATTAACAATAAATAACTATACAACTACCACTGATCAAGTTCACACATAGTTGACTATCATTAATGTATCTCTGACATAGTTCACTAATAGTTGACCATCACCAATGCATCTCTTACATAGTTCACATATAAATGACCATCATTTATTGGATGTCTCACATAGTTCACACATCATCTGTCGGATGTCTGACATGGTTCACACAAATTTCAACATCATCTATTGGATGTTTGACATAGTTTCCACATAGTTAATCATCTACTGTCGGATGTCTGACATGGTTCACACATAGTTGACCACCATCTATTAAATGCCCGACATGGTTCACACATAGTTGACAATCATATGTCCGATGAATGACATGGCTCAAACATAGTTGACCATCGTCTATTGGATGTCTGACATAGTTCACACATAATTGACCATCACAAATGCATTTCTGACAGTTCACTCATAACTGACCATCACAAATGCATCTCTTACATAGTTCACACATAGTTGACCATCATCTATTGGATGTCTCATATAATTCACACATAGTTGACCATCATCTGTCGGATGTTTGACATGGTTTATACATAGTTCAACATCATCTATTGGATGTATGAGATAGTTCCCACATAGTTAACCATCATTTGTCGCATGTCTGACATGGTTCACACATAGTTGGCCATCATCTGTTGGATGTCTAACATGGTTCACACATAGTAAACCATTAGTAATGTATCTCTGACATACTTATTACATAATTGATCATCATTTGTCAGATGTCTGACATGATTCACACATAGTTGACCATTATCTATTGGATGTTTGACATGGTTCACACATAGTTGACCATCATTAATGCATCTCTGACATAGTTCAGACATAATTGACCATCATATGTCGGATGTGTAACACGGTGGGAGAACTGCCTTATTTATTTTGCGTTTTTATCGTAAATGTTGCGTTATATGTATGTTCCAACCGTTGTTAAATGAGTTTTTCGCAGTAGTTAATGTCTTTTTGAAAATAAATTTATTATTTGCTAAAAATAAAATAAAAGTACCTCTCTTACTTAATAAGCATTAAGCATGAGGTATCATATTGTTATAATTTTTATTAAGGCGGTTTTGTTTAACGCCACTATTAACGTGAATTATGGCAATTTTATGAAACGGGAGATTGTGACGGTTTTTGACATCCAATATTACCAATATTTTAATTTAATAATTTTAAACTGTTGTCAGTTAGACGAGAATACACATAATTTGGTTGTTTTGTTTTATTTTATTCTAATCATATGTTGTACACTTTAACTAGTAGAACACACATATTTTGAATAAAAACATTTTTTATCAAAAAAATAAAATATGAAAAACACTTTGAAATTTTAAGGATGTCTTTGTTTGAAGGTTAGAAAAAATATTTGCAGAACTATGACTATGATTTAAAAACTCATTCTGAGCTACACATTCTTTTTCGATTAAAATTTCATCAACATGTACTAATCTTGCACATTAAGGATATCGTAAAAACACAAATCTACAATTGTACAGTCATAAACCTTCTTCCTATACGAATCAATCTGAATCATTTTATTATGCCTAAGCCTAACTTACTCATCCTCCTTTTTGCTCTCTTTCATTCCAACGCAATCACATTAAATCTGTTATCTCCACACACTCATAGTAACGTGACTGGTTAGTGACCGTAATCCTTTTTGCACAGGGTTTTGGTAACTAGATGGCATAACCCTTTATTTGTCCAACTGCAGTTGCGAGAAATCAAATCGTAATCCGTCCTACCAAGTTCAACACCAAAAAACTGCGAACCAACCAACAACGAGTCTTATTACTATGTTTTTGTAAGTTCCACCATCATTAGAAGGTGCATTCTCTATTTTTTTAAATTAAAATTTTGAATCACTCATTTATTTTCATCGATTTCCATACGTAGAGTGTGTGTAAGATTGTGTTGACTACTCAGATAAATTATTTAAGAGCTACTAATAGGTTAAATTTAATAAAATAGTAAGTGTAAATTAACTTTTTGTACAAGTGATTAAGGGATAAAAACTAAAGGCTATACAGAATGAGGTAACTATTTATATAATTTTATTTTTAGTTGTTATTTGTAGAGATGTTTAATTATATTTTTATGAAAGATGTTTAATTATTAAAAATGAGAGATTTGAATAGATTAATAATTAAATTTTTTGATAGATTAATAATAGGAAACCAATTAAAATTGGAAGTTTAGATTGGCTAAATGAAAACAAGTTTATAAAAATGGAAGAATTATATAAAATTGACACTTAAGCGAATATTTTTGTAGAGTTCACACGTAAGCTTAACAAAACTTGATATACTTTATATATATATATATATATATATATATATATATATATATATATATATATATATATATATATATATATATATATATATATATATATATATATATATATATATATATATATATATATATATATATATGTTGATTGAAATTAGAGTGCTATCTATGCGTTCGCACAAATACTTGTGTGATAGATACATTTTTATTTTTAAAATAAAATAAAAATATAAAAAAAAATAAAATTATTTTACTAAAATAATTTATTATTTTTAAAAGAAACTTATTTTTAAAATAAAAATAAAAATATTTTATTAAAACTGTTCTACAAATGCGCATATTATATATTAGTACCTGTGTGTTCGTACGAGTACTAGTGTAGGATAATGTTAAATTGTAGACAATTATTTATAAATTTGAAAAAATAAGGCATCGTAATGAAACAAAGAAAAATCAAATAATTTAATAATTATTTCTAACCAAAATAGCGTATTATTTTTAAAATAGGTAATAAATTAATTTCTATAATTTTTTCTGTATATAAAAATATTTGAATCAACAATTTAATTATTCTTATACATAAATAATTTTATAGTGAAATTATTTATAATAATATTCAAATCAATAGTAAATTTGTTTTTGTTATTATTCAATATTTAAATCAATAGTTTAATATGAATACCATATGCACCTACCATTTTAGTGCCCGTGCGTTTGCAAAAATTAATTTTTGTTCCAAATACTCGTGTGTTCGTACGGTTACTGGTGTGTTACCTGTGCGTTCGTGCTGATTTTGATCTGAATACACGTGCGTTCAAATGGGTACTGAGTGTGTGTTATCTTGAAAAATCTCAAGGTATTCAAGCACGTGTATTAAATACAAATGTTCTCACAAGTTAAGGGTGACTTCCTGAAATAAAGACTATTTAGGAATTGAGAACAAAGTGTTTGAAAGTTTGGTTTTAACATATTAAAGAAAACAATGATCAAAGAGGATATCAAGTTACAACGAAGTCGACCATGAGGAGAATATGCTAAAATATGAGAAAATTGGTCGAATCGACCAAAGCGTGCAAAGCGAAGGAAATGGTCGAATTTGATCTTGCCGACCACAAGGGATTCTGAATTTAGAAGAATTATGTTGTTTTCTTTTGTCAAAGAGGGAGCGCGTCGAAGCAGTCATAAGCGGTTGGTGTTTAGTTAGAAGCAGGAAGATTCGAAATTCAAATTTCTAAGCATTACCAGTAGTTCAACATCTGATGAAGCGGTTACCTTAGAGTTTAAATGTCACCCGTTGATTGCTTTAGGGTAGTTACTTTGTAAATACTATAAATAAGTAGTTTCAATGTAATTTTTGTGTGTTCACTTGTATACTCAAACCACTTGCAAAAACTCTGTTCATTCCGAACAACAGGAAGCAAAGAGTTGAAGAGTGCTTGATGTACGTGAATCACCACTTTTATTTCAATGCAAAACCTTTATATTTCAGCCATTTCTTCTGAAACTTTTACTTGCATTTTATTTACTTTTCAACATTCTCTTTGCATTATCGCTTATGTTGATTCTCTTTTTGTCACAAGTTTCAAGTTAACAAAAGAGTCAGTCAACACTTACTTCGTTTAAAACAAGTCTGGAGTTCACAGCCTTTTGTCGGTCACGAGTCATCATAGTTGGTACAAATCATATTGTGAGCAATCAGATTGTTAATTGTTTCGTTTAGGCTCTCTTTGTCGGTCATGAGTCACCAGTCAATTGAGTTTAATCAACAGTTATTTACCATTTTCCACAGTAAACAATGTGTTACTCGTGCATTTGCACGAGTACTGATATGTTACGCGCATTTGTTTGTCAAATGTGATAAGAATGAAAATAAATAAAAGAAAAATTGCATAATCAAAAAATTTATTATTTTTTAAAAACGATATATTTTTATTTATATCTGAATCATAAATATAACTCATTCATATATAAAAATAATTGGATCAATGGTATATTTTTCTTATATGTAAAATTTTATAAAAATATTTGGATCCATCAAAAACTTGTTCACAGTTTAAAAAAATAATAAGAATGACTAATAAATTAAAAAATATTAAATTAATTAATATATAACATATTTTTCTCGTATTTGGATATTCAAATTAATTATAGACATATACCGTAAAGACACATACTTTGATTCAAAAATAAAAATTGATGGAGACGGTTAAATTTTTTTTAGCCAATAAAAATCTATTCACAAAAATATATATTATACTAAGTTCGATTGCAAAAATGATTAGCTCATATCTCAGTTAAACAAAGAGTATTTTATTATACAAATTTGAGAAAATTGAAGTAAATGAAAATAAAACAGATAGTCTCCCATCATGTGAAACCATAACAAAAGTAACCAACATATATTACTTCTTCTAACTGAACAAATAAAACACTATATATTTATCTTTTCCTTAATGCATCAAATATCTTTTTTGATTTCATTTTAAGTTTTTTTAATATAACTAATTAAAAATTATTAATTATTGTTTAGTTTTTACACTATAAATTTTTTCTATTAAGCATATAAAATCTCCTCTTGTTGTACATGTTTAATGAAAGTAAAATAGAATACAAATAATATAGGAAATATTTTCATATTTTTCATAAAATGGAATATAAATTAACTTGTAATATATCTTTCATTAAAAAAAATTGAGTAGCACTACTATGACTCTAAAAAAAGAGAACATGACATTAGTGAAATAATTAAAGTAATTTATAATTTGAGACAAAGGAAATATTTATAATTTGATCAATTTATTAATGATCATTCAATCTCTCTTTTTTAACGACTTTTCATTTTCCTTTAATATCACAATTAATTATTTTTATATATTTATCAATTTTTTAATTTTATTTTATTTTTCATAATTTCTTATCAATGTCAATAATTAAAACTTAATTCATATTTATTTACCATAATTTCATATCAATACAAATATTTAAAATGATTTCTTATCAGACTCTATTTTACATTAATATTAATTTTTAAAATTTGTTTTATTTTTCATTCTTTCTTAATGTCAATAATTAAAATTTAATTCATATTTATTTACCATTAACATCTGATGCAATAAAATGATGTTATAAAATCTTCATTAAATATCCACTAAAATCATATTTTCAATAATATTATCTTATCAATCAAAAGACTTAGACATATGCAAAAATGAAAGAAAAATAGATACAGTAAATGTGTGTTGGTATGTAGTAGATTCACACAAGTTTTTATGTGAATTAAAGATATCAAAACACTATAATATCAGTAACAATGAAGAAGTGAAATCAAATATATGCCATATAAAATCAAATATTTGTGTAATTTTTTTTGGACTGAATCAACACATAAGCAACTGTATAATTTGTTAATGTTAATTTAAGAAGACTTGTTTGGACTGAAATCAATTTTAGAAGTTAAACAAAAATGAAAATTTGTCTATCATATATTTCATCAAATAGTTCAATAAACATCATCGATACTCAAAAATGTAGAATATTTTTATTTTTTACAAATGACAAAAGTGACAATTAATCTTAAAGTGATAACCTGTGTATACTAAAAAAAGTAGCAAACCTGTTTTTCCAGCAAGCAGAATATTAGTAGTAGCATATGGGGACTCCAGAACTTCCATCAAGCTACGATTACTTTCTTACCTTAACATCAACCACAAAATCAACCATGCAAACAAATTAATAAAAATACAACACTTTATATTCAATACTAAGTTTATTCCAAAACTCATATTTCATAACAATCCATTAATCATTACAAAAAAAAGTTAATAGAAGATTGCAAGTTATAAAACCGTAAAACAATATAGATAGAAAAATGGAAAAAAATTTGATGAAGAAAGAGAACCTGAAAAAGAAAAACTGAAATTTTGTTAATGCGAAAAACTCATAAATAACCTGCGATATAATAGATAAATAATGAAAAGGGAGTTAAGGAAAAAAATCATTGAGGAAATAGAATCGTTATGCCTTATTGATGAAGAAAAATGATTTGAAATAAAAATAATGAAAAGGGTTTAACGAAGAAAAAAAACTCAGAAATCAATAAAGTAACACTTGAAGATGAAGGTTAAAAGTAAACAATTTTTTAAGATTAAGAAGTTTAGATCAATTGATTTCGATTTTAGACCTAGTGATTTCAATGGTTTTGATTTTAGGTCCGGTGGTTTCAATAGTTTTGATTTTAGATATGATTTTAGATATGGTGATTCTGTTTTAATAACTATTTTTTTGTCGGAAGTCATTTCAAATACGAAAGATGAATGAAATGAGAAATCCTTGGTGGTTATGTTTTAATAACTATTTTTTTTTATGAAAATGAACAACTTTTAATAGATATGACAAAAACAAATATAAGTAGATTTGAAAGAAGGAAAAGAAAAATAAAATCAATGTAGGCAAATGAAAAGAGTTGTTTATGAACGATATATAATATTAAAAAATATGTATATACTTGCATATCATATAATGTAATATATTATGTGAGGCTTCTAAAAAATTTAAGTTTGTAAAAAATAGTAGAAAAAAAAATGTTACTATGCATGAAGAAAGTATTCACGTGACGAGTTGTAGAAACAGAAGGGTGAAATAGGAATGTCTAGAGCATAGAGTTTTCTTATAAGATAGATTTTAGGTGATATCAGAGAGAAAAATGATCAATGGTCTTATTGAAACAAATTAAAGCAACACCGCACCCTAACAATATTTATTTCTCAATATATTTCCCATTTTGAGATGTGTTAAATATATAAAAATATATTTAACAAAGGAAACTTGTATCATGCGTTCGATTTTTTTTCTTTTCAATTTTTAGCAAGCATGTAAGTTGTTAAGTTATGGTTACGTACTACCTTCACATAATTTTCTTTAATCTATATACCACCTCTTTGAATGACATGAGTCATAGGGTAGAATGGTTTCTGACTTTCTGTTTGTTACAAAGAATAAACTTAAACAGAAACCAAAAGTACAATATATATGCTAAATTTATAGTAGACAATTCAAATTTAGTTAGTTTTCTTGCAACAGAAAATAAATTTGTTACACACAAAAATTAACAGAAAGTTGAATTTTTAACATATATTTGTTCTCTAGTATGAGATACACTAAGCAAAGCTGTTATTTATCTGTCAAAATCTAATTATAAATTTTCCAAATAATGCCCGTCTAAAATATAGGACCTAAAATAGACCAAAAGAAATTAACAAACAAGGAATTGGATATTAATGATACAATGGTAAACAACATTCCTTTAAAGCAGGAGAGGTTAACAAACTAAACAACTTTTAATTTTGAATATAAAAACAATGTTACATCTAAATTCAAAATCCTATAATTCACTTACCTATATCAGCAACATACATGAATCTTTGAATTAGTGTTTCCACAGGCAACAACTTATATTGTTCATAGCTAGCAATAAATATGATTTCTTCCAAAAATGAGGTGAATACAAATACAAAATAGTTTCAGTTTTTTTCTTTTTTTATAATGAAAAATCTAAACAAACGGGTCTGATTGAACTATATGTTTTTTTTAATGACAGAGCATTGACGAGATTAAGAACAAGCTTATACGTACAAGGCTTGAACTGATATCATCGAAAATGGAAGCGAATGCTGAGATAAAGAAATATGAAGAAACGGTTACACAATTATACAAACTACTGAAGAGTGTTTGTCAAGAAAGAGATGAAGCTAGAAATCAAGTTCAATTGCTAATAAGAAAATTTCAACCATCTATACAAATTGATCATCCAAAGGAACCTTCATGTGATTTATCCTTGTCTAGTCTCCAATCAAATGAGAAGAAAGTTTCTTCAATCTGTTCATCAAATACAAGAATAGTTGAATCATGCAACATGGCCTTACCAAAGCAGATAAATCATGAAAAGAATCATGCAATTCTTTGTAACAATAGTTATGATAAGGAAAGTGTTACTCAAAATGAGTTTGTTCTAACTTCTTTGAGTTTAGCATTTCCTGGAAATTCTAATGGACCTTCTAAGATGTCTTGTGGTTCTGGTTCGGGTTCGGGTTCAGGTTCGGATTTGGGTTTGGGTTCTAGCTTATTAGTGAAGAAAGAACCATTGTTAGTGAAGAATGAACCAGTTTTATATATGGATTCAAATGGGATGCAGAATCATACAATATCAAGAAAAAAGAGAAAGTTTTTGTGAAGCTGCCTTATTTATTATAAATTTCTGATAAGGGTTTATTTTTTTATTTGATTCGAAAAAAATGTGAGATAACTATGTGTAGAATCTAACATTGCTAGGTTGCAATTGCACTGCCTTGTTAAATTTTGGCAGATAAATGGTACATAGAAGTGAGAACGGTTGAAAAATAGTGATTGTCATGGTTGGACATCTATTAGATCTTTATTATTTTGTTCTCTTGATACTTAAAATATTTGAATTGGATGGTAAACTTGAGATACAAAAGAAGTTAAGATGTTCAATTCACTATTTTTATTTTCAAATTTAAAATATGTTATTTTTATCTAATTTTGGATTTCCTTTTTCTAATTTTTTTTAACTCAAGTGGACAAAAATGATTAATATTGGAGACTACAAAATTTTGATTAATCTGAACCAACATCAAAAAACTGAAATGTATTTCGTCATAAAAAATTTAATCAATTATATAGTTAATTAATTGAATTACAAAATTTAAACAACTCATTTAATCAAATTTAATTTTAAATTATTTGATGTTTTTATCAAAATTATTTTACTATATCATTTCAATCAAAATCATAATTATAATTAAAAAAACCGGGTAAATTCATTCACTCCTAAGGTATAAATATTAGTTCACACGGTAAGTAAAATGCATTCTCTCATCTTCGTTTTTCATTACACTCATCTTGAATCTTGAATTTACTTGGATGTTGGAGTGATAATCTTGCAGGTCTAATCCGCCCACTACACCGGAACTCATAGAAGACGTCCTTCGAGCATCAACTTCTCGTTTTGGCACAACCGAGCTACCAGATCCTTGGTTAGGCCTACAGGATAACATAAATTCACACGATAAGCACGAAGAAACTTAATCCAAAATCTCAACTGTGGAAGCGAAGTCTCGACAAAGGCACCTCTATTTGGCTTTGTCTATTCAACCCCCTGCCTAGCACCGTCGCTTCTTAATGAGATTATTAGGTGAAGGATGCGGGCCAAACTCCATCCGTGAGGGCCGAGGAGACTCTTAAGGAATCCCTACTTTGGCTGATCACACTTTTGGCCTCCTGTGAATCTGATAGTATACTAAAGACAAACCCCCTTGTCTCCTATAAGTAAACCTCCTGTCACACTTTGATGGATCGCAACGAGTATTTGATAAGTGCCAAAATGTTAGTATTGTGTGTATATAATTTGTGGTACTTATGCATTCTTTTTGTTAATATTGTTTGAATAAACCTCAAATTGTGTGTGTATTTGTACATATTGAGTATAATCATGTTTTTGTGTAAATATTGTATTGTTTGATAATTTTATTCATTTTGTAGGTATTGATGTGTATGCGGAGCATGAGCAATAAAGTGTCGAAGACACGACTTCAAACGCGCAACTTTGAGCAATAAAAGAGAATGCACAAAGCAAATAATAAGCTTTCTAACGCTTCAAACCGAATTCAAATCGGAGTTATTATGCTCAAGTTATGGCCAAAACAGTGCAAAATTTTATGTTGTTGCTTCTATTGTATTTCGCCCGGCGAATCCAGTTTCTCCCGGAGAATCTGGCAGACAGAGACACGTCAAAAGGGTTAAAACACGTTTTTTTTAGATGATGTTTTGGGTTTTTTCGGTCCCAATCCATCAAACATTCATTTTTGGGTAGAGAGAGCTTAGAAAACAACTTCGGAGCTTGCATACGGATGATCCGGGATGGATTGATCATCAATCGATGCTGAAAAACTAGGAGACTTTTGGTTCATTTCTCTTCCACTTTGTGTATTTCTCTTTGGTTGGGTTTTGTATATGATTTTACTTTGAACTCATGTATTTGTTGATCATGGTGTTGTATAAATCTTACTTTTCAAATCATTGTTGATGTCATTCTTGATCTTTCTGCTTTATGTTTGGATTTGGGTCGTTATAGACATATACCTCACAAATCTTTGTGTTGTGTTGAGAGATTGTCGGTGCAGGAATACGGCTGTTCTCGCAATTTGAGTTAGACAAAATCTAGGTTGTGAGTGATATGTGAGGATTTTGACACGTAGAGTATGTTGAGTACAAGTGGTCGATAGGTTTAAGTTTGTGATGAGTAGATTATATGCACTCCTGATAAGTTTCTCCTTTCCTTTTTATGCAATTCTTTTCTGTTGATACTTTTGTACCTTTTCCATACAAACTCAATTCAACCCCAAACTCAAGAACGCGAGAATTTGTCGAACGACAATTCAATAAACCAATCTCTATGGACACAATATGATATAACCTACATATCACCCGGTAAAATAATACTTTACTTTTTGTTTGCTGCTATACGACTTTAGCAGTATTCACACCAAGGTGTGAAGGGGAATGGAATTGACATCCCGTTGGTCTGAAGATATTGCACTAGAATAGTCAGAAAGACAATATCATGTTTCCAAAATATATGAGGTCATCATTAATCTACGTCCTTATTTGAGTCGATGGATCCCGTCAACTACAAAGATTCAACGGCATCCAAAGGGGACCATCACACTATCGTTCAAACGTAGATAAAGTCAGCCACCCCAATGCCCCAAACAAACTGAAGAAAATGTGATATAAAAGAAAATACTTTATCCTTAATTCTTCTTTTAATAGTTTGATACACTATAAATTCGTCGCACAATTTTGAAGGCAATCTAGGTTTTTTGATGTATCTCTTTTCCTCTTGAAGGCAAGCCATAAGTATTTTCACACCCAAAGTAGACAACACTTTGTAGTTGTAATGATGCACACTCAAATCACACGGTGAACGCAAGTATTTCCCCTGAAGCAAACAAACCTTACATTGCAAAGAGAACAAGAAAACTTTGATGTTGCAACAACTTGCAAACAACCGAAATTATAGGACAACAACAATTAAATAAAGCCAAATATTGGGATCTAAGTTACAAAAATACATGGTTCAATAAGGCGAAAAGATTTTTATAAATATTAATCATCATTACACCTAAGGCCTAAAGCCTAGGAAACATTGTAGGAAAAAATAAAATAATAAAAAGAAGAAGATGGGCGGTGAAGCTATAGCGTCTGAAGCTGAAATACTTGGATCCCTCTTTTGAGTCTCCTTGGGAGCAGCTTGGAATGGGTTTATCTCATAAATTGGAATAAAAGTAATGGAAATTCTTCGGTAGACTAGAACCTCACTTTCAATAGCCTTCAGAGGCTTAGCATGAGCCTTTACTTCCTTTTGAAGAGTTTTCTGATCCCTCCCCGTGCGGTCGATCATCTTAGTAACATAGTTTGAGGTCTCCTGACGCTAGTTCTTCTTTGTTGCAAGAGTAGCCTCCAGCTCAATTATCCGGGCAGAGATGTTAGAGGGAAATTCATAGGTTTCACCTTATCTTACAAAAAGTCATAAGTCTTGGCCTTCTCCTTCAATTCAGCCAACTGTCTCTGAAAAGTGAAGCATCTCTACTCTATAGCTTCACAGTTCACCTTCAAAGTGTCCATTTCATTAGAGGGATTTCTAGCAGCCAAGATATTTTCACTACTAGCAGCGACCAGAGAGAATATAGAAGAATCCTAATACATGGTGTGGATGATCTCAAAGACGAGCTTCGTCTTCTCCTCCTCATAAGACATATCCTCTGTCGATAAAACATTAGTGGCTTCCTCAGGAATGAGAGTAAGTCGGGAAGAGAAAACATCAAGCATTTGCAAGAAAGAATTCATCGCACATGTAGCATCATCCTCATATAGATGAGTCTATTTGGGAGTGCCCTCTATTGTGGGAGAATGTTGATCATTGTCTCCGACCCTCTTTGTTGAAATTGGGGACGCTGTACCAGCAAAAATTGCGAGTATAACCCATTGAATTGACTTAACTCAAAAATTAACAAAAGAGTCGCCACCGCGCTTTTATTTTATCCAAAGGACTAGGAAAAAGAGCGAATAAAATCCTAACAAAAAAATATCATAGATCTGGGACCGGGGGTTAGTTATGCAAATGGAAGGTGTTAGGCACCCAAAGCATCTACTGTACTCAGCATGAACCTTTTTGAAAATTTGTATATATGTGCTAAAAAAGAGTTTGTACAAAATGGATGGTGGGGAAGAAAAAAAGTATTTTTTATAATTTTTGGTTTGATAGAACTTACAATGAGTTCTAGGCCTACATACCAACAATGTGCAATGTTGAAATCAAAACCAAGTAGTTCGGCTAAAACATGTTGAAATTGGTGTGTTGGTTGATTTTAAAAAAATGTTAATTTGGAAAAGCTACAAAGAGCTCAAAAAGTTTGAATGAGATTAGGTGTTTTTTAGTCTTATGAAAAGAAAAGTCAAAGTATTGTTAGATTGATTGAGAGTTTATTAAGAAAAAGAGTGTTAAAAATTCATGGACCTAAGTCCAAGTTTTTCATGAAAGCGGTTCGAGTTTTGAAAACAAGAATCCTTTGAAAAAGAGGGAAGATTTTGAAAATTAAAGAATGGGAAGGAGATTAAGAGGCTAACCTAAGTGCATAAGGTAAAAGGTAAGGGTAAAGAAAGATCTAATCGGGTGAGAAGATTAGTACTTGACATTAAGAGCCAATACCATATCTCATCCTTTGGACAACCCACACAAGCAACAAATAACTAGACAAAAAAGCCAAGCTTCAGATAATTCAATGTCTCAGATGAATTCTTGTCTTAAGAAAAACGGGCAGAGTAACGATTGTATTTTGAGGAAATCTACTCTTAATCGAGTATAACAGAATAACCTGCATACGAAGATAAATAACCAGACAAAGATAGAATAACACCAAAAACACAGAGATCTCCCAAGTTGAGGTAAAGGTCCTAATCCTAAGTCCAAAGATCAAGCTCCAAGCACAAGGATAGTAACCAAATCCAATTAAAAGTTTTGTATGCTTAAGTTGAATTATTAGGTATTTTGAAAAGAAAAATAAAGCTTAAGTGAGCAAATTCAAAATAACAAGAAAGTAAAATGCTCAAATAAGCAAAGGAAAAATGACATGAAATGTAAATGCTAAAAGTAAAGTGCATAAAAAATAAAGAGTATAAAAGTAAATAAATGTTAGCAAGATTTGTTAGTAATTAGTCATTAGCAAGGTGACCATCTTGAAACTTGCGCATGAAGACTTGCCAGAAGCTTGATAGAATCAACGCGATCACACGACAAGTTTCAATTGTTTTTTGTCAAGTATATCACCGGTTTTGGAATTATCACATCACTTGATCAAAAATGATTGAGAATTTCAAATGGTCAAAGTTAGTGGAAACTTGCCAGAAGCTTGATTAGAAATCAACGCGGCCACACGACAAGCGCCACAAGTGTTGAACCAAGATCAAAACTCAAGTCATCTTTTGGGACACCAATTGATCACTTTTCCGAATCGGGACAAAAGAAAAATAAGATGGAGAGGATGAAATGATTTTCATGTTTATTTTGCATCAGATGAATTTATTTGATCTAACTTCGTCAAAATCAATCAACTTTCTTGATGGATTTGGTCAATAGACCTATCAACACCCAAATTCCATTGATGTTGAGGAAATTTATGACTCCAAATTAAATTCAAAATTCAGCAAAATAAAAATGAAAATAAAGAATTAAATAAAATATTGAAATTAGGTTATTTAATTGGATTTTATTGACGAGATACATAAATAGTATTTTTTTTCATCAAAAGAAAATTCTAAAAAAATTACCCAAAGTCAAACAAAGGTCAACAAGTGTTGACAATTTTTTTCAGAATTTTTTTAAGCCAAAAAATAGTTTTTAAAATAAAAGAAAATGATGAAATAAACCAAAAATGAAAAAAAAAATAGAAAAATCAGAATTAAAAATAAAATGAGGTCACCAATATTTGTCAAATGACCATTGGATCCTTCCATAATTTTTAAATGTCAAAAAGTATTTTAAAACAATTAAAAACATCAAATAAAAGGGAAAATTTTTTAAAAAATATCAAATTTGAAAATAATATTATGAAAAAATAAAATTCAGAAAGATAATATTTCAAAATATTTTTGTGAATTTTTTCATGATTTTTGGAGCAGAAATGAATTTTATATGATTTTTTGAAGTTTAAAACATTTAAAATATAAAATCAGAAAATAAAATAAAAGTAGAAAAAATGTGGATCATCTGATCATAGTCAAAATGCGTTAGTAATCATATCCAATAGACATGGTGCAATGTGCTTGATATGGACCTCATTGGTTTTCACACCGGATCAACTTTTAAAATTAAAAATAAACAAAATAATATGGACCATCAGATAATGTCAAAACGCGTTAGTAATCACATCCAATGGACATGGCGCACTGTGCATATCATGGACCTCCTGAAATATCACACATGATCACTTATTTCAAAAAATTAAAAAAAATTCGTGGCAAATTGTCATTGGTTGAGACGAGACATGTCATCGTCTTCAACCTCCAGCCACTCTCAAAATCAAGCTTCCAAAACTGTGAAATAAATTCCTCATATCGGTATCACTCGCTTTGTCTCTTCAAGACGATTCTAATGGTACCCTCGCGAAAAATTTATTTCACCTATACAAAGAGCAATTTGAAAAAATGTAGAATAATAGCGAGCACTTATTTTCAGAAATTCTCAGTCAATTTTAAATGAAAATGCAAATCGTGAAGATCACAAGGATCAGGGAGATGAGGAGAGTGCAATGATGCTTTATTTTGCAAGGTTTGATGGAGATTTCTACCTGAACGAAGTTCACTTTCAGAGCTCTGAAACTGGACTTGGATAGCACGATTCAGGAAGCTTCAAGGCACGATTATTATTCTGTTAGCTTCAGTGAGGTTCAAGGAAGAAGAATGAATGGTTAATTTCAAGCTGGAAGTGGTCTAAGAGTGAAAACGAAATCTCATAAATGTGAGGTTTGGTGTGAGTTTGGCAGCGATTTTCTGGCTCTCAAAGCTTGAGGAAATGAGTTGAGTGACCTTATGTGCATCAAAACTCAATTATTCCTTACGTTTTGATGTGCTAATTAATCCTGGGAAGTTCTTAATCACAATTAGTCACGAAAACAAGGCTTAACTTGGCTTAAAATTGAGTTACACGCACAAATGTACAAATTGATGGTGAACTCAAAACAGGATTTTGCACAAACTTTGAACTGAGGCCAAATCCAATTCCCTCGTGCGTTTTCTGATTTTCCTTGAGCCAAATGAAGTATTCAAATAGTAGAACACAATGCAAAAAGAATCAAATCAAATGGATGCTTGAGCTGAGAAACTGAGCCTTTAGGATTCTTGAAAAAACATTGATTTTTCTGGCCAGGCCTTGGTCAAGCATGCTACTTTCTAAAAATGACCTATAATGTTTCTTCTTCAAGCTTGCTTTTCCACTCAAAATTTGCTCTTGATTTTCAAATATGATATAAAGTAGACCTCTCAAAGAACATTTGGCAAAAAGAATCACTCATAAATTCCAAAAATTGAGAAAGTTATGGCCTTGTGAAGTTGATGAAAATTTGTGAAATGGCCTATAATCTTTTGACTTCTTCAAGCAACTTCAAATCACTTTCAATCTTTAAGGCTTATATGGAGATAAAGTTGACATCTTCAAGATTGTTGTGCAAAAATAATGACCTCAAAATTATAAATGATGATCAAGATATGTTCATTTGAAGTTGATTGACCAGAGATTGAGAAATTCATCAAGGACTTGTAATCTTTTGATCTCATAGGAAAACTTCCAAGCATTTTATTTCCTCACCAATTGGACTAAGTTATTGTAGACATCCTTAGGTTTCATTGTGAAAGAAAAATGAGCTCAATAAGGCAAGGGATGACCAAGATATGATCATTTGAAGTCATACAAGATAAATGAAGTACGAATCTAGGGAGTGGGCAATCATAGGTCTTCAAAACAAACTTCTCATCACTTAAACTTATTGAATCAAAGCATATATATATATATATATATATATATATATATATATATATATATATATATATATATATATTAGAAGTCCTTTAAGGATCAAATGATCTTGAATTCATCCACAAACTTCACACACACATCAAGATATGGTCCTCAGAAGTCCAAAACCCTAATTTCAAGAGAGATGGCCATGGGATGGAGAAATTTTTGAACTTGATGGTCTCTTTCAAGCATGAAGCACATATTCAATATAAGAGAGTATATTTGATGATAAAAGAAATCTTCAAAGAGAGACAATAATTTCAAAAATCTTGAGAATTGATGAGAGAAGGCATAAAAATAAACACATGAACCTATCAACTCTTTGAGGAACTTGTGCACCATTCACCTACATCATTTAGAGAGAAAAGTATGCACATCATGGTTAGCCAAATATAAATCATAACACACAAACAATAATCACTTCTACAATGTGCTTGGTGATCTCCCAAGGGCAAACCCTAAAGATGAGAAAGAGAGAGAGAGAGAGAGAGAGAAAACCAATTTGTGATCTTTGTGCAATGCAATTGTATGAAGTATAAGAGAATCTTAGGGGGGGAAATTGGGGTACAACAGACGCGGTGGATCCTCTACTTGTAAGATAATAAAAAACACAAGAAATAATTATTATAATAGTGATGATAAAGGAAGACAAGTCTTATTATCTGAATATCCTCTTTCTACTAGATTGATGAAACATGTGTTCATAGATATGCAATGACTATATAGTTACATGACTGATAAACTCTACCACTACACCCAATCCCTTGGCGTCTAGCTCACTAGCCTAAGCGTCAATTCCTAGATCTAGCAGGCTAATTGTATCTTCAAACTAGGAAACAAAGTGCATTAGTCCCTAAATCATAATTCCTAATCATATTATTCTTAGTCAATTAGATAATTCAATAGTTAAAGTATGTCAAATACATAGACCTATGGTCATTAGTCCCTACTTATCAAGATCAAATCGAACTTCTAACGAACAATAGGCAATGAGCACAATTAATAACTGGATAATAACAAAGAGCCAAGGCAATTACATTAACATTATCAATCATATGTCTAAATCAAATAAAAATAGGTTCATCATCAAATTATACCTAATCTAAGAGGAATCTAGCTACCCATGTTAAAAGAATTTAATACCATAAGTGTAGATTCAAAGAACATGAAGAATCACCGAGAAAAATCTCTTCAGTGGCTTCAATCGCTTCCAAAAGCTCCAAAATCACCCATATACGTCACTTTTAGTCTTAGTAGTCGAATCCCTTTTACTTCTCATATGTTTCCCTTTAAAGCATCCAAAAGTGTGTCAACAAAATGCATTAACAACCATGATGAGTCTTAGTGCGGGCGTGTTAAGTAATAACTATCCCAGCGCGAGTGCGTTCTAGCATGGCGCATGCACGTTTTTTCCAAGACCAGAGTAGTGTGTTCTTGTTTCTTTTTTCCTCAATTTCTGTAATATAGGCTTTTCTTCACTCAAAAGCGTTTTTCAAGATTTTCTCTCTCTTTTACTTCTAACTTGCTCATTTTAAGTTAGATTTGTCCAATTTTTTTGCTAAATAATAGGAGATGACAACATGTCTCAATGTATTATACATTTTGATGGTGAGGGCTTTCTCACAGCTACGAGAAACCTTATAATGTGGTGCTTTGAGATAACTTAAGAAACCCCTCTTGAAAAGGAGGGTCGTCCCAATTGTAATGTTTAAGGTCATGGAAAAAAATTCTTCTATCGATGCATTTTATAAAAGAAATATCTAAATTTAACTATCCAATCTACATCAACATTAACGTAATTTGTTGCAAATATGATGAAGGCTCTCCAATTTAGACTTCATAAAGTGAGAGCATAACCATATATTAGTTTTCTAAAAGTTGCTATTTAATTTGTTTTTTAAGTTATTTTGTAATATTAATTTATTTGTTCAAGTTTAATTATAATTTTAAATTTTTAATAAATACTGTAACATGGACTTATTTACTTAGTCGAAGCCAAATGAGCATTGTCACGTATTAAATGAATTTTAAATGACTATTCATTTAATAGATTGTCACATATTAAATGAATATGAGAATATATAGGGGAAAAAAACTCTCAAAACATGTTAACTAGAAAACTCAAAATCTTAGTTTTAAAATGAATGCACTAAATTTTATCAAAATCAAAAATCAATAGTACATTTAAAACTTTTATTTATTTTTTAAAACAAAATAAATCAGAGATCATAATATATTGACAAATGCGTCTAAAAATTTATATATGACTATTATGCCTCCACTGGATTTGGATCCATCAATTCACTCTTTTTATTTATTTTAGTAGAACGACTTCTCAATTTAAACTTATTCACTCCTTTTCTTTTAGTGGAGTGACTTCTAAATTTAAATTTATTATTTTAATTACTCCAACTATTCTAAAATATTAGATCAATTTAATTATGTTAGAACAATTCCTTTTATAAAATTATTCTTAAAAAAATTTAGAAGTAATACATGTATTATTATTTATCTAAATAACTAAAAGTAATAATTAATATTACATTGCAAACTAAATATTAAACAATTTTTTAAAATAGGTGAAATATTGCGGAAATTAATGAGTAAAAAGTATTATATGGAATAGGTCTTATAATTCACATTGAGGATATATTTGGTCAATGACACTATATTTGCATAAGCAGCAAGTTTGCCAAGTTTCATCATCTTTTGGGTCCAATAAACTCCTTTAGGGTGCACATAGAAATAAAAATATTAAGGAAAGAGTGCCTTAAATTATTCCATGTTCAATTTCAAAGTTATTAGAAACCATTTCATAATTAAATATTGAAATTCGAATACCAGCAGCCAGCTAAATTCGTCTTTCTAATTCTTCTAGATTGAGCACAACATTCAATGAGATAACTCTCTTTTTCTGACAGGATACTCTCACTAAATGGGTTACATTACATCTTACATATTCTTTTCTTTTGTTTACATTATTACATTACGACATCTGATTCTTGACTTCATGTGTACAACAACCTTATCACATTCAATTGGTATTGTTTTCTTTGGTTTTTTTTCTTTCTGGTATTGTTTTCTTAGGTTTTTTCCCACTCTTTTTAAGGGACAGTCAACGTATGGTGACAGACTTTAATAAATCTTTGATTTCGCCAATTTTTTGAAGCATGTAGTGGAGGACTGGAGGTTAGTAATTCCAAAAAAATAAAAACTTGTCTAAAATAATACAAAAATAATGGCAAACAATACATTTTTGATAAATACTAAATATAAATAGCAAGAGTTATTTTGTGAGATTTAAAATCCGTAAATCTGTTAAAAAATTAGCACTACACTAAAATTGATTTTAGACAGCATTACATAGACAATGTTTTTTTCTCAAAGCGCAGCTATAAGTTCAAAAGAAAATAAAAAATTAAAATTTTAGAAGAAGCGCTTCTAAAGACTTACTTTAGACAGTGCTTTTGAAAAGTGTTGTTAAAGACATTATTGTAAAAAACGTTACTAAAGACCAAAGCGCTGCCTAAAGTTAATACATAAGTCAACGCTTTTAGAAAGCGCTGCCTTAGGTAATTAAAAACTTTCAAAATTCCTAAAATAATCAGAAAGCACCCATACGAACATTTTTTATTATTATTCTTGTTCATCTTCTCAAATTGAAAATCCTAAAATCCCAAATCGATTCTCGTTCTTCTTCTTCTCAAACTGAAAACAATCGTCATTCCTCGTTCTACCATTCCCAGTTGTCATTCCTCGTTTTACTTCTAGGATGTTGATAACATCTATCGCTCTTTTTTAGCCAAACGAAAAAACGGAAACTGAAATCAAGCAAGTTGTACTCATTAAGATAATCAATTTCAAATTTACTCATTCTTTGCTATTTATTTTTCTTATTTTTTGTTTTGTTTCTAATAAGAATATCTTATACATAAGTATTTATTCGATAAACACTTATATGTATCTGTGTGAGTCTAACTATATATATATATATATATATATATATATATATATATATATATATATATATATATATATATATATATATCGGGAATGCTATAACAACATATACCTTTGAATGTATTTAATGTATTTTAGTCATAATTTAATAATATATTCTTTTTAAAAATGAAATATGTGAATTTGAAAATGTCTATAGGAGATACTAATTTACACCAATTAAATTTGTAGAATGAGTGATATAACAGACGAATCGAGATTTTTAGGCAAAGAATATTTCTTTTGTGGCTCAAAACCTCAACTTACCAGGTTAATTTCATACCTCAACCTCATTTCAATATTATGCATAGTATCTTCTCTTATTATGATTAAGTGGTCCTTTGTTAAGTAATGTAATTAATGTGATTTGGTTTCATGCTAGTTTTGTCTTTAGTCTGCGTCTGTGTTAAATATTTGCTAGTGTGTTTTAATCCCTTTATAAGAAATTGACATGTTTTATCAATGCACTATGAAAGCCATCACATATTTAAGAAACCTTATCTGACATGTTGATACACTATAACCAAGATAAACCTGAATTATTATTGAATTGAAAGTTGAAAAGGGATGGAATACATTCAACATAACAAAAACAGATCTTGTGTTTTTTAATTTTATTTTATTTTAGACATTTTTCTTTAAAGAGAGGGAAAAAATAGTGGGGAAAAAAACTAATCCTAATTTCTCACATTCAGTCGGCGTCGACACAATTGTTTCTAGCGACAAGTTTTCATTCTTTCATTCTTGAAAAGTTTCAATAATCCCACATGTGCATCATGCATGTAGTTTCTAGAACTCGTGGGGGTTTTTAATCTCTATTTTCTTACAATGTCAAATTCATGTTTATCGTATAGTTCAGGCTATAGTCAAAGCAGCTGATCCTTAGTGTGTTAGACCTAGTCAAATTACTCCCATCAAAGTACCTATTCATTCTTCTTTCAACTATGGACCCATTTTCTTGACTGAAACATGCTTACCTTATTTCAAATTACTTCTACCTTATTTCAAATCTGTTTATAATACTTAATTTATAATACTTTATTTATTATACTTAATTTTCTTGATGAATTAGTTGTTGTTTTGAAATAGTTGCGTGAATAATTATAGTGTTTTTTATTAGCTTACTAAGTAGTACAATTATAGATAAAAATTGATTTCTGCCGATCGATTGTCAAAAGAGTACGAGAATGGGGTATTAGAATTCGTTAAGTTTGTTGTTCAACACGCTGAAGACCCTATTAGAATGGAATGTCCTTGTTTGGGTTGTTATATGGATCGGGTTGACTCAGATGGATTGAAATCGCATTTACTGAGGCGTGGAATTGATTAAAGTTATACGTGTTGAATATTTTATGGTGAGAAAAGCAGCGAGAATGTTGAACCGGGGGTGAAAAGTAATACGACCTATGCTTCATACGACAATGTCACAGATACATACGATTGTGATCGAGTCAAAGAGATTGTACAAGCACTTGAAGAATATCTTCAGGATTGTCCCAAAATGTTTGAGAGGTTGGTAAGTGATGCAAAGAAACTGTTGTATAAAGATTGCACCAAATTCACAAGACTGTTTGCGGTATTAAAGTTGTACAACTTAAAGGCGCGCAATGGATGGTCGAATAAAAGTTTCACAGAGTTATTAGCTCTTTTGAGAGATATGCTTCTTGAGGATAATGGTCTTCCTAATCGAACCTATGAGGCCAAAAAAATATTGTGCTCTAGTGGCATGAGCTATGATAAGATACATGTTTGTCCAAATGATTGCATTTTGTTTCTAAACGAATATGCATCATTGAATGAGTGCCCTAAGTGCGATTTATCTCGATATAAGAAAAAATCATCTCCAACAAAAGTCTTATGATATATTCCTATTATTCCGATATTTAGACGCATGTTTCGTAGTGAAACCGATGCAAGACACTTGACTTGGCATGTAGATGAAAGAATTATCGATGGCAAGTTTCGACATCCGGCAGATCCACCATAGTAGAAGAAAATTGATAATGATTATCTTGATTTTGGAGGAGAAACAAGAAACCTTCGTTTGGCGTTATCTACTGATGGAATGAACCCGCATGATCTTCAAAGTATCGCACATTCCACATGGCCTGTGATTCTTATGATTTATAACCTACCTCCATGGCTTTGTATGAAGCAAAAGTACATGATGTTATCTATGTTAATTTCTGGGCCTAAACAACCAGGGAATGACATAGACGTATACTTGAAACCTTTAATAAAAAGCGCTGCCTAAAGAGGGAATAGACAACGCTTTTAATAAAAAGTGTTGCCTAAATAGACAGCTCTTTTAATGAAAAGTGTTGTCTAAAGTGAAGGAAAGCGCTGTCTAAAGCTCTACCTAAAAGACTTTCAAAAGCGCTGTCTAAAGTGAAAGCAATGTTATAGGGGCAATATCCAAAGCGCTGTCTAAAGTAAAGTGCTGCTAATGAGGGTGTACAAAAAAATGCTATTTAGGTGAAAGCACTGCCTAAAGGGTATATGTAGCAACACTTTTACAATAACCAAAGTGTTGTCTATACCTTTAGCAGCGGTGGATTAGGCTGCGTTTTTAAGCGTTGTCTATGGCCAAAAAAAGTGTTGTCTAATCCCTTGTTTGGCATAATATAGTCAAAAAGGAGATTTTCACTCTCACAGTAGTAGACAAAGCATTTTTTAACAGTTTCTTTGCAAAAGTTTGGAAAAAATGAACATGTTGTTGTCATGATTAGGGTTGAACAATTGGTTGGTTTGAATTGATATTGTTGAAATATTAAATTAGATTTGTTAAAATATTAGATTAGATTTGATTATATTATATTTAATATTTAATATTTAAATATAATTCAAGTTGTGTAGACTCAAGTCCAGTTAGAGTTGTATATAAATAGTCCTAGTCTGTATTATTATTTATACAATTTAATAATACAAATCCTTATTTCCTTTATTATTCTCTCTTTTTCTCCTCACTAAAAGTGCCTCACGCACTAACAAATTGGTATCCAGAGCTTCCGATTATTGTTCTTGATCGAGTTTTCAAGAATTTCATGTCAGAGATCGTATTTCCAGAGCAAGTGAATCAACCGCTGCAAAGATGACTAGTGATAAGGGAATTATGAATTCTCTTCCAATGCTTGATGGAAAAAATTGTATACGATGGAAAAAACAAATGCAATCTTTGTTTGTCTTCCATAAAACCCTAGAGGTGGTTATCGACGGCGTTCTTACGTTGGCTGTAAATGCAATCGAAGCACAGAAAAAAAATCACAATGAAGTCAAGAAGAAAGATTGCAAGGATGCTTATTATATTCGGACGGCTGTTGATGCTGCTAATTTCGATAGAATCTCTCATGTTGAAACGACGAAGGAGGCATGGGATATTCCGGTGAAGTATTATGAAGGAGGTGAGAAAGTCAAGGTTGTCAAGCTACAAACCTTGTATCGATAATATGAGTTGCTGTCGATGGGAGAAGATGAAAAAGTCGTAGAATATGGGTCGAAGGTTCAAAAACTTGTTCATCTCATGAAGGGTTGTGGTTAAACCATAACTGATAAGATGATAGTTGAGAAGGTAATGAGAACATTGACCTCTCACTTTGATCACTTTATCGTAGCTATTTAAGAATCCAACAAACCTGGAACCACTAAAGTGGAAGATTTGGTTGGTTCGTTTGAGGCGCATGAGATGAGGATTATCAAAAGGAAAGGAGTTCAAGACTCGATACAGACTCTACAAGCTCAGTCATGGAAAAGGATGGTGGTTCCAACAAATTCAAAAGCAAGTTCGACAAGACTCAGGGAAAGAAGCCTTGGTCGAATCCCCACAAGAATAAGGTCGAAGATAGATATTATGAATCCTCGAAAAGGAGAGGTGGAAACTATCGAAAGGATAAAGAAGATAAAAAAAAGGCGTACAGTGCTATAACTGTGAAAAGTGGGGCCACGTAGCCAAAAATTGTTGGTATAGAAAATACAAGGGATCAACAGGCAAGGACGAAGAAGCGAACCTTGCACGCTAAAATTTAGATGATTTTGAAGGAGGTATGGTGGTTGTGGCTGCAGTTTCAGATAACCATGTCGAATCCAAGATCTGGTTCCTCGACTTAGGCTGATCGAATCACATAACTGATCAAAAGGAGTGGTTGGCAGACTACGACAAGACGAAGAAGAGCAAGGTAAAACCTGCTGACAATAGTTCATTGCAAGAAGAAGGTAATGGAAACATAGTTTTTCAAATGAGTAATGGAGGGAAAGTTATGATTAAAGATGTGCTATGTGTACCTGGAATGAAGTGCAACTTACTAAGTGTTGGACATTTGGTCGAAAAAGGTTTCTTAATTGTTATGAAAGATGGAGCTTTGAAATTGTTCGACACCAAGAATAATTTGGTCTTAAAATCTCTGTTGTTGAAGAATAGGACATTTAAGACTATGATCAGTTCGATAGAATTTCAATGTTTAAAAATTATTGTTGACCACATGGATAGTTGGTTGTGGAATTTGAGGTTTGGACATTTGAATTTTTGATCACTCAATCAACTGATTACTCAAGATATGGTTATTGGAATTCCAAGTCTTGAGATGCCTGAAAAACTTTGTGATGGTTGTTTAGTCAGAAAGCAATCCATAAATCCTTTTGTTTAGACTATGCTAATCTGATCATCCTGCATTCTCGAAGTGGTACATTCAGATGTATGTGGTCCATTTGAAGAACATGCCATTGGTGGAAACATATATTTTGTTACGTTTGTCAGTGAGTTCATTTGAAAGCTGTGGATCTATGTGATCAAACGAAAGGACAAAATATTCGAAATCTTTAAGAGAATCAAGATACTTGTCGAAAACCAGAGTGAGAAGAAGATTAAAGTTCTGCGAACAGATGGAGGTGGCGAATACACTTCGAAGATGTTTGAAAAATTATGTGCAGAACATGGTGTTGATCATGAGGTAATTGCTCCTTATACACCTCAACATAATGGAATTGTTGAAAGAAGAAACAGAACCATATTAGATATGGCGAGATGCATGCTGAAGCAAAAGAATTTTCCAAAGTCTTTATGGGGAGAAGTTATTTCGATTGTAGTTTATATTTTGAACAAGTGTCCTACCAAGATTTTGAAGAACAAGGTTTCTGAAGAAGTGTGGAGTGACAAACAACCATCAATAAGTAATTTGAAGGTGTTTGGCTCTATGTGTTATAAGCATATTCCTTATGCAAGAGCAAGGAAGCTTGATGACAAGAGTGACCTATGATTCTGGTAGAATATCATAAAACCGGTGCATACAGGCTATTCAATCCAATTAATGAGAAGATTGTGTTGAGTAGAGATATTGTGATTGATGAAAAGCATGGGATTGGAATTCTAAAGATGCAATTAATAAGCCATTGATGATCTATGGTATCAACAAAGAAACTGGTGAAGTCGAAGTTGAAGAAATTGATAACATTACAGTCGAAGTTGAAGAAGTTGTTGATATTCTAGACTATGTCGAAGTCAAAGAGGGTGTGGCTATTAAAAGCGATAGGCCTCAACGAACTAGAGTTCCTCCTACATGACTTCAGGATTATGAAGTGACTGGTGATGATGAGGTAACACCAGATGGAGAATTAGTTCATTTTTCTTTACTTGCAGGTGCTGAACCAATCAACTATAACAAAGTTTTAAAGAGTAACAACTGGAAGTTAGCTATGGTATAAGAGTTACAGGAAACCGAAAGAAATAACACATGGGAGTTAAACGAATTACTAGAATATACAAAATTTATAGAAGTAAAGTGGGTATTCAAGTTGAAACACAATGCAGATGGGTCGATAGCAAGACATAAAGCAAGACTAGTAGCTTGAAGTTTTCTTCAAAGAGAAGGACTCGATTACTCCTAAGTATTTGCTCCAGTAGCAATATTGGAGTCTGTTAGACTAGTGGTAGCATTGTTATGTAACCAAGGCTGATCGACATTTCATCTAGATGTGAAATTAGCATTTCTGAATGGTCCTTTAGAAGAAGAAATTTATGTCACACAACCTCCTGAGTTTTTGATTCATAAGGAAGCGAGTAAACTATATAGATTGTAAAAAGTGCTCTATGTCCTTAAGCAGGCACCTAGGGCGTGAAACAAGAAGATTAACTCATACTTAGTCGAATTGGGATTTGTCAAATGCAAATCAAAGTATGGTGTCTATGTTCGCTTGTAGCACAAGATATAACAATCATCTGATTATATATTGATGACTTGCTAGTAATTGGAAATATTTTGGAGAACTTGTCAAAGTTCAAAGAGCTGATGAAGAAAGAATTTGAAATGTTGGATCTGGGAAAATTGTCTTACTTCCTAGGTATGGAATTTCAAATGTCGGAGCATGGTATGGTGCTACATCAAAAGAAGTATGTCAAAGAGATACTCAAGAGATTCAGAATGGATGATTCGAATCCTGCATCCTCACCTATCGAACCAAATGTGAAATTGGAGAAGAATAGAGAGGAAGATAAAGTCGATGCAACTTTTTTTAAGCAAATTGTAGGATCTCTGAGGTACTTGTGCAACAATTGACCTGATATATGTTTCGCAATCGGATTAGTAAGAAGATATATGAGTGAACCAAGAGTGTCACATATGAAGGCTCCAAGAAGAATCCTGAGATATTTAAAGGGTTCAATAAATTGTGGAATACTATTTCGACGAGATTCTGAAGGAAAAGAAGCAATAGTTAATTATTTTTCATATGCTCATTGGTGTGGAGATTAGGAAGATCGAAGAAGAACAACGGGGTATTTCTTTCAAGTATTTGGTGCCCCAATCTCATGGTGTTCGAAGAAGCAATTTGTGGTGGCATTGTCATCTTGCAAAGCTGAATATATAGCAGGATCCTATGTTGCGTGTCAAGCAATATGGATCAGATCAGTACTTGAAGAAATGGGTGTCAAAGTGAAGAAACCTCTAGTGTTGCAAAGAATCCAGTTCTACATGGAAGGAGTAAACATATCGAAGCTAAATTTCATTTCCTAAGGGAAAAGGTAAGTCAAGGTGAATTTGAAGTTAGGAATTGCTCAGGTGAAGCACAGTTGACCGATATCTTCACCAAGGGATTGAAGATTAATAGATTCCTGGATTTGAGAAAGAAGTTAGGAATAGTTTAGATTGACTATTTTTGAGGATGTTCGACAACTTGGATTATGGGGGGTGTTGAAATATTAAATTAGATTTGTTAAAAGTATTAGATTATATTCGATTTGATTATATTTAATATTTTAATATAATCCAAGTTGTGTAGACCCAAGCCTAATTAGGCTTGTATATAAATAGTCATAGTTTGTATCATTATTTATACAATTTAATAATACAAATCCTTATTTTCTTTATTATTCTCTCTTTGTCTCCTCACTAAAAGTGTCTCACGCACTAACAGATATTAGACTTAAAATTTAAATTAGATACAAATCACAATTTCATTCTATAGGCGCAATCTGATCAATAAAATTTTAGTTTTTGACATATTCAGTTAAACTGATTTGTCAGATAAATCAAATATATTTGATTGGTTTAATAATTATTAGACAAAGTTTAAAAAATATATTTTTTTATAAAATTCATAAAGATTTATTTTTGAATTTAAAAGACAAAAACATAAAGTAGAATTCTTTTTTTATTATTGAATAATATTATAATGCGATAATATCTTAATATCATTTGACATTAATTTAATGTTATTATATTTTAAATCTCAAATTAAATAACACTCAAAATTTTATATTGCATATTCTTATAGTTGTGAATAAACAATGTCTAGATTATAAAAATAATAATATCATAACAACATTATGAACTTCATCTTTATAATGAATCAATCTATACTAATAAAATAATAAATAAATACTAATTGAGTTTGGTTGGGTTCAGTTTTTGAAAGATCTAAATTAATCATCTGAGTCCGACTGAATGAACACTATACTATCCAAATTAAGCAATCAAATCAATCCGACATTCGACCTGATCCAGACCATTTGCAAAAAAAAAGTAAAATAAATCAGTCAGTTTCAATCGAGTGGTTGAAATTTGCCCACTCTAATTTTGACATGAAATTGTTGGGAAGTTCGAAAGAGTCAGGAGCATCGATGAGAATAATGCTCCAGAGCCACAAGAGAGAGAAACACCACATCTCAACCCAAAACCTTAAGGTAATAGGAGTGTCGGTTCTCTCACTTATATAGTGTTCAATCTTTTCTTTTCTAATCAATGCGAGACTTCTTCCTCACACTTAATTCTCAACACTTCTCCTCAAGTGTGAGACTTCTTCCTCACACTTGATTCTGAACACTCTTCCTCACACTTGATTCTCAACACTTCTCCTCAAGTGTGAGACTTCTTCCTCACACTTGATTTTGAACACTCCCCTCAAGTGTGAGTCACAATGCTCCCCCTCATGTGAAACTCCAACGACACTATCTCGAAACCATACTCTGGTACAACTGTTAGGGATCATTTCACATATCCACCTAAAACCTTAAGGTATTAGGTAAATGAGTCATCTCTCTTATAAATCCAATATTTCACTCATTCATAGACAATGTAGGACTTTAACCACTCACACTTGCACCCAACATTCTCCACCACAAGTGTGAGTCCTCATATTCTATAACAGAATCCTACATTGGATGACGACTCTGATATCACTCTCCACCAAATCGATCTGATACCATTGTTGGGGAGTCCATAAGATTTAGGAACACCAATGAAAATAATGTTGCAGGACCACAAGAGAGGGAGACACCACATATCAACCTAAAATTTTAAAGTATTAGATAAATGAGTCATCTCTCTTATAAATCCAACATTCCTTCCATTCATAGGCAAAGTGAAATTTTAACCACTCACACTTTTAAAAGAAAATAATTTTTTTAGACAAAAAAAAAACATTTAAAAAGAATAAAGGGAGTCATAAAAAATCATAAATAATTTTAGAAAACAATGAGATAAAAATGATCATGCACTAAAATATTATTATTATTATTAAATAAAAATATTTAAAATTAAAAAAATTATAATTATAAATAATAAATATTTTTAAGGTTATAATAAAATTTATAATTATAACAATTTATTAATAATATCAAATTAATATATTTTCAAAAATAATTTATTATGAAAATAACAAAGAGTGAGAGATAATAGCCGTTACATCCCCCGACCCCAACTTAGCCAGCAATATTTTACTCAAAAATCATTGTCAAATACAAAATTTATTTATTTATATATAGAAAATATGTAACAACCACACTTGTATTAAAACATGTATAATATCTTTTTCGTCCGTCGAGGTTTTAATTTTAAGAAGAAAAAAAATTATATCGTATAAAATAATTTTATACGTTCAATTAATTAATGAGCAATATATATTAGAATAAATTTAAATTTAGGTCTCAATACATAAAATTATATATTAGTTATTTAATATTAAAAATTTAAAGGAACATAAATCATAAAAGATTAGTATATTAATTGTTAAATTTAACTATGAGTAATTAATGTCATATTATTAAAATTGAAATAGTAGGTAACACCAAGAATGTTGATTTGTAAAATAAATATCAATGAATCATTTGAAATTTTGAAACATACTTTTTTATTCTCCACTTGACTCAAAACTAGTAATATTTTTAAAATTTGAATCACTCTTCGTTAAACACGTCAACAAAGAATCTCTTCCAATAATCTCTTCCAATGCCACCTTCTTAATCACAATCTCCTTCAATCGATCATGTCTCTTATGAAGTAAAAACAAATGTCAATGTGTTTTAATTATTGATTTTTCTTCGTCCTTGTACTTGATCTAAATAATATAAACAAAAAATCTCATAAGGATTTTTTAGTGTCCATATTGCATGCATAATGCACAAAACTCTCCAAAGAGTATTCCTATTGAGTTGGCTTTGTGTACTTTAAACCACCACTTAAAGAACCATTGAAATTCCTCATTATCGTCTTCAAAGCTTTTCAATGAACATGACCATGATTTTTCATAAATCAACTTATTATGTTAATTGCATATGTTAAGTCTGGCTTACTACAAACCTTATCAAACATGATGCTTCTAACCTCACTTCCATAAGAATTACTCTTCATTGTGTTGTTCTCTTAGTCAATTTAAGGATACTAAAGTTTCATGGGATGACCCAAAGAAATGTTGATGGTATTAGCATATAATATTCTAAATCATTTCACCACTTTCTTCAAGTAACCAAATTGAGATCAAAATAATTCTCTCTTTTTTTTTGTAGTTTCTCATGATATCCATCCCTATGACCTTCTTAGAATTACTAAGATATTTCTTCTCAAATTCACCATTCAAAATCTTCTTCACCATTCAAAATCTTCTTCAGCTACCTGATCTCTACCATGGTAGAGCTTAACATCAAGATATCATTAGCAAATAGAAAAAGGCTGAGAATAAATTTCTCATTTTTTAAATGTATACACAAATATTGTAACTAATTATCACAAAACTATGTTTAAGAAGAATTTCATCAAATTACGATACCATTATCTTGGGTATTGTTTCATCTTATACAAATATCTCTTTAACAAGCATAACTTAGACTTTTCCTCTACAAAACCATTAGTTTGGTCCATGTAGATTATCTCTTCAATATCTCTCCATATAAGAAATTCGTTTTAACGTCCATCTGATCCAACTCAAGATCAAATTGATTTATAATTTTCATATTTACTATTATAGAACAATGTTTTACCATGGGTGAAGATATATCATTGTAAACAATCCCCTCCATCCGAGTAAACCCTTTTGCTACAATTTTTGTATTAAACTTTGGTTCTTCAGTCTCTGGAATGTTTTCATTATTCTTGAAGATCCATTTGAATCCAACCATCATTTATTTATTAGGTAGTCTCACAATCTCTCAAGTATGTCTCTTTATTAGTTAATGCATTTCATCATTATGAGTCTTCAACCATTTTTAATTATCTTTGCATTTCTAGTGCTCCCATAAAGATATTTGATTCCAAGTCTTAGAACAAGATAACAATACCTCTAAGGTGGTACATTTTTCTCCTAATTGTATCACGAGAAATCAAATATTCTAGAGCCAATGTTGGTTGCCTCTTTCTAGTATTAAAAGCATGCTTCCAGCTGCCTTCTCATCTTTAGTCTCGCTAGAATAAACCTCAACATCAAACTAAACTTTCTCATTAATAGTTTCTAATTCTGTTACTTCAAGTTCTTTGCAGTTCATTCTCTTATAGAACAATATTTTACCATGGTGAAAAGATATTATTGTAATTAATCCCCTCCACCCGAGTAAACCACTTTACTACAAGTTTTGTCTTAAATCTTGGTTCTTCAATCCTTGAAATGTCTTCATTCTTCTTGAAAATCCCTTGCATCGAACCACCCTATGTTTATTAGATAGTCTCACAATCTCTCAATTATGGATTCTCATTATTCAATGCTTTTCATTACTTAGAGCCTTCAACCATTTTTAACTATCTTTGATTTCAAGTGCTCCCTTGAAGATATTTTATTCCAAGCCTTGGAACTCTTCAACTACATTAAAAACATAAAAAATATGGTCAAGATGACAATACCTCTAAGGTGGTACAATATCTCTCCTAATTGTATCACGAGCCAAAACATATTTCGGATTCAATGTTGGTTTTTCCTTTCTAGTATTAAAAGCATGATCCCAATTTCCTTCTCATCTTTAGTCTCATTAGAATAGACATCAACATCAAACTAAATTTTCTCCATCACAATTTCTAATTCTTTTACTTAAAGTTTTTTGCACTTCATTCTCTTATAGAACAAATTTTTACCATGGGTGAAAAGATATCATTATAATCAATCTCCTCTACCAAATAAACCCTTTTGCTACAAATGTTACCTTAAACCTTGATTCTTCAATCCCTAGAATGTCTTCATTTTATTGAAAATCCACTTGCATCCAACAATCCTCTATTTATTAGGTAGTCTCACAATATCTCAAGTATGGTTATTCGTTAGTTAATGAATTTGATCATTTTAGATTCTCCAACCATTTTTTAATTATATTTGCTTTCAAGTGCTCGCTTGAATATATTTGATTCCAAGTCTTAGAACTTTTCAACTACATTAAAAACATAAAAATAAGGTCAAAATAATGATACCTCTAAAGTGGTACAATTTCTCACCTAATTGTATCACGGGCCAACAAATATTTCCAGAGCCAATGTCGGTTGTGCCTTTCTAGTATTAGAAGCATGATTCCAACTTCCTCCTCATCTTTAGTCTCTCTATAATAAACTTTAACATCAAACTAAAATTTCTCAATCATATTTTTTCTCTTTTACTTCAAGGTCTTTGAAATTTATTCTCATACGAGTCTCGTTCAAAGTAACATTATTTCTTGTGATAAATTTTTATCATGCATGGTTTATCTTCAACATATTGTAACACTTCACACCTTCAATATAACCAATGAAGACACATTTCACAATCCTAGAATCAAGTTTTTCTTGTTTGATATAAACAAACACCAAAAATTTTAAAGTCTTAAAATTTCAGTAGTCTACTCATTTCCCATTCCAAAACTCAATAGACATCTTGAAGTAAATTCTCGTGGATGGAGATTTATTAATCAAGTAAGATGTTGTAGCAACAAATTTATGTTTGAAACTATTTGGTAAGCTTGCTCACATACACTTTAACCTCTTTCATTTGGTTATCAGGGCATTGTCATTTCTCAACACATTCAGTTTACTTCCCAATTGATTTTTTTTTATAAGAGTATGTGATAACAAGAAATCGTATCATATATTTGCTATGAAATTAGCCCGTTTTAATATCTCATTGATCCATTTAACTCCTGAAAAATATTCCGAGTTTTCATGTATTTTTGCAGGTACTACATATCTCAAGTCAAATCAGCAGAAAAGATCATATAAACAAAGTCAACATGCAAGATCAGAAGGAAAAGAGCAATGCTGCAAAATTCTACAGATTTTGTTGTTGTGACGCGCGTCACACACCTGTTACGGTCGTCACGCCTTGCTAAGCCATGTTACGCTCGTCACCTTCTTGTAACGACCGTAACACGCTACTACTCAAAGAAAGACCGTCACACACCAGTAACGACCGTAACACGCTGAAAGGTAGTTTATGAAGAACGCGGAGACGTGGCCAAGCAAAAAGGAAGGAGTCTTGGATACTCCTAAAAACTCTCAAGCAAATATTACCCACTACCCCTGAGTTTTCTCACAAGTCAGATGCAAGGCCCACAATGAAAAGCTTCCAACTGCCATTTCCTTCCTCTATAAATACCAGAAGTTTGAATGAAGAAACACAAAGAGTTTTATTTCAAATTTTCTTGCAGAAGCTCTGCCAAAATTACAACCCAATTTCCAGTTTTTCACTTTGCTCTTGTTTTACCTCCTTTATTTCCTGTACCGTTCAATAACTATTTCCAACATTAGGAAATTGTTATTTTTAGTTAGGATTTATTTTAGCCACAGACTTAGTTTTCCATTCCGATTCGAAGGTTCCGATCTTGCCGATTTGTAGAAGAGGGAGCTGAGGAATAATATTGTTATTCAGGTTTTTATTTATTGCATTTAATTCTAAGTACAATTTATTTTATGATTAGTTTCTGTTATTTATTTAATATGCATACTTTACCGTTTTCCAATTATACTTCCTGTGTGTTTGCTTCAATTACCATGTCTAGCTAGATTTTCCTGTGTCGGTATGTAATAGTAGTAACAGTAGGAATTAATTTGTTCCCAAGCTAAAATCTTAATTAACTTCATTTATGGTTATGACTTTTTGTAATTAAAAATCAATCTTTTTGTTACGAAAGTAAGAAAAGTAGAATAGGTTAGGATCGAGACCACGAAAGTGTGAGGTTTTAATCGGATAGCTAAAGTTAGGCATTCAATTTAAATACAGCGAGAGCGCTTTAAAACGAATTAGATTTTATTAAGTTTTCAAAGAATATTTTCTAAACACTTATGGGCTAGCGAGAGCAGGCATAGGGCTTTAGGAGTATAATCCGAGATAAGACCACGAAAGTGTGAGTTGAGGGTTTTTAAACTGATAACCTCTACATAACAATTAAGTTAATCTTTATACGCTTAGGTTCGATTAAATCCGCTTAGGTTCACTTTATTACATACCGACCGCTCTAATATTATTTCTTTAATCCGATTAGTTTTTCTCTACATTAACTTCCAAAAACCAAACGTGACATTATCCGTCTTAGCTAAATTAGCATACTTTTATAGCACTAGAGTGATTACGAAGTCCCTGTGGATTCGACATCTTTTTATTACTACCGCGATAGACTGTGCACTTGTAGTTAAGTTACTGTTAGACACATTAGGTCGATCGCACATCAGTATGTCATTTCTTGATTGGTATCACTTTTTTTTTATATGTAGGCCCATACTATTCTAGATAAATCATTAATAATAATGATGAAATAGAAACTAATCCCATGAACTTCCACCTTTATAGACTCCCATAGTGAACATACTTGAACATTATACTAGACTTATGAACATTGCTTCTAAACTTTCCTAAGTGTTTCTTTTCTAGTATTCAATGAATACAACATTTTAGTTTAATTAATTTTTCACTTTCTATTAAATCTTGTTTCATTGGCACAACAAATCTCCTTTACTGACATGCCTCATTTCCAAATGTCATAAACTCAAATAACAGTGAAATCATCTAAAATATAAAATCCACACATTTTAGATAATTTAAGAATAATCAATGCATTATGCAAAACTTATAACATCTCATATTCAATTTTTGTAGAATAGTCTAGATCATCAAACATATTTATGAACAACAAATGTCCCTCTAACTTTGGATCATACCTCACACCGCATAGAATAAAATCACAATCATCAAATATTTTAAGTCTTATTGTGCCAATACCAAGAACTTTGATGGTCTTATTGTTACCAAGTGGAACTACTCCATATTTTAAAGCTCTATAGTCTCAAAGTATCTTTTCATGGACACATGTGAAAATAGAACCATGAGCTCGTAACCCAACTCTTTTTTGTCTCCAAACTGGTCATCATTAGTGCAGGAGCTCTCTCACAATCATCCTCATTACAGGCATTCAAAACTAAACAAAATTACTCTTGGGACAATCCTTCTTGAAGAGATTAGTCTTATGACAAATGAAGCATTTTAACTTAAACTTATCAAAACCCTTGGACTACCCTTGGACTTGTACTTTGACATATCTTTCTTTCTTTCTTCTTAAGACATTCAAATCTTCAATAATATCGTCAACTTTCAAATATTTCATCTTTAATAAATTATTTGACCTTACAACTGTTTGGACTTCATAAGGTGATAATTGCTTGAGATTCTCAAAACATATAAGTAATGAGTTCAATAAAAGTAGAGTCTATCTAGTTAGGAGCAACCCAATCAAACTAGAGACCCCGTTTTAATTTTAAAAATAGGTCTAATTTTTTATAAAAATAGAATAAAATTATAATAATTAAAAATAACACATAAAAAATATAATTATATATTTATAAAAAAGTTAATTATAATTATTTAACTTTAATCAATCTCATTTTTTTAATGTATTGAATTTTTTATAATATCATTTTATAATTTTTATAATTTTTTATAACATTTATTTATGTTTATTAATTTTTATATAAATTTTTTTTAGACTTTTAAGAAAATTGAGGGCCTTTAATATATGAGGCCCTGTGTTGTGGAGCCTATTCTCCTGCATAGGACCGAGCCTGAGTCTTGTCATCATTATCAAACTGCACCTATATATTTCATAAGTCGACAATGATCTTACGAGCATCTATCAATTTTTTCACAATTGATTTATTTTCTCTCATTTGAAACTTTGTTTTTAAACATAGTCTATGGGTCAGAGACTCGGTCATATATAATAATTTAATTTTGACCCATATCTTAGTCATAGTCTCCTCATTGTCAACTTTCTTTAGGATTTTATCTTTGAAATCCAAGATAACGATCCTTTTCACATTATCCACTATCTTAGTCTTCTCTTTTAGTATCAAATTTGCAAGTATTAATGTCTCATGATTCAATACTTTTGCACTATTTTGTTGAATCAAAATTATCTACATCTTTATTTTCCAACTCAAAATTATTGCGCCAAATTTTAATGTTTCATTAAAACTGGCTCACTTATAAATTTAAGTCATTCTTTTATTTTTCATATATAACTTTGAATTTTTAATATATCGGACTTAAAAGCCAAGATCATATACAAATTCAAAGTTTTATGTTCAAATTCAAATTTTTTATGGGTTTTTTAAGTTGATCTGACTGCTTTGCAGACTCTAGATATATGTAATAGAGTGGTAAAATGGGTCTAATTTATTAGACATGTCCATTTGACTCACACTTTAGTTAGAGATTGACCAAAAATTTAGGTCCTCACCCTTTGATGTGACCTTCTCGTTTTGTCTCATTTTCTTCGCGACTTTTGCGGGCACGAGTAGTAATATAAAATTTTGTATTTTAGATTTAAAATGTGTAATGTCGACAGACTTTTCCTATTTCACACTCACTTATTTTACGGGACAAATATATTTTTTAAACCCTCTTCCTCAACTATAATCATCTCATTCCTTTTTTTTACAAGTTTTAATAGACCAGATCTAAATAGGACGAAAATACCCCCTCTATCATCTCTAGATATGCATTTTGCAGAAATGAGATGAACAATTGGATTTTATAGTAAGTTTTAGGGTTAAAGTTTTTTATCCTTATAAATATCTCAAATTTTGTTTTTAGTCTGTCTAAAATTTTCCTTTAAAAAATGGTACTTCTAAGAATTTAAATTTTAACTTTTGGTCCCTCTTGTAATTTAGTGACGATTTTTACAATTTAGCGACGGTTTTTATGACGGTTTTAACGATGATTTTTTTATTTATCGACGGAATTAGAGACTATTTTGACTACGATTTTATCACGAGAGACCAAAAGTTAAAATTTAAAATTTTAAGAGATCATATTTTAAATAAAAAAAATTTAGAAAGACTAACATCAAAATTTAAAATATTTATAGAGATCAAAAACTTATTTAACCCTAAATTTTATTATATTCACCAAAAGCATATACCATTGATCGTGTCGAGAAAATGTAACAACATAGACAAACTTACCTACTATATTATGCCACATAAGATGATAGGGCCCACGTGTCACGTGAATAACGGCTCCATTGCCACGTAAGAACCCAACAATTACGTTTAGTAAATTGCTCCTCATGTAGAATCTCTCCTAATCTCCTCTCCACCAATCCCCATCTCTCTCCCACGTGCTACACTGGGTCCCACTACATATGTCTGACAATATTCTAATATTAATTCATCTGCCACTTTATCTTAAATCTTTTTTTATACAATCCTCACTGTAACCACTTCTGTTTACCATTTCATTTAATTATTATTATCTTACAGCACTCTATACCTTATGCCGAACCACCTTCCTTGTAAATCCAACCATTTCATTTTCTTTTCTTCTTCTTGCTTTCTCTTTTTAGTTCATCTTTTCTTGTCTTTTCTCTCATTTTTTCTCTATATATCTTCTACTCTTTCTTTTTTTCTTCATATAATCAAACACCATGGAAGACTCTCCTGCTGCTTATATCCACTTGGTGAGTCTTAATTTTTTTTATTTAATTTTAATCCATTTTTTCTTCAATATTATTTACGATTATAATTTATATATAATTTTTGAATATATATATATAGGTGCACCGTTTGATAGAAGAGTGTATGTTATTCAACATGACCCAAGAAGAATGCATGGAAGCTCTTTCCAAACATGCAAATATCAAACCAGTTATCACCTCCACCGGTAATTAATTTACAAACTCTTATATAATTAATTTATCAAATCAAATTGCTATATGTATTTATATATGTCATCATGATCACTTACCAAATTAATTAATCACCATATTATAGCTAGCTACTACACAACAAAAACATTAGGCTGTATGGTATACATATATATGTTAACATATACCAATTTTCAATACTATAAATGTTCACAATGTCATCAATGTTATGTTCTCTTGTCTTGTTTTACATATAATATAGATAATTGAACATGTAAATTAATGATAAATTAATGTGCATGTAGTTTGGAAAGAGTTAGAGAAAGAGAATAAGGAGTTCTTTGAGGCATATTTGAAGAACAGGGTAGAGAGAGCTTCAGAGACAGAGACGAGGCAAAGGATACAAAACATGGTTTTGGATTCTTCTAAATAACAAGTTTAGATGATTTCATACGCAAATTAATAAGGTTAATTTAGATGTTTTCAATAATATGAAGTTTGAAGAAGCTCGTTGTCTGTGTATAATAATTAACATAACATGATTAACATCACAATCATGTAATAGTAAAAACCGTGACAGGGACAAAATAATATTAATTGGACCATGGAACAACATAGTCATATCATTGTATGGGCGGCATAAATGGCTTCATTTGATTTGTCTCAAGGTATACAAAGTTGAAGTCAGCACTCTACAGTGATAGCTATGTTTGACATGGCATGCATGTGTTATATACATGATAAAAATTTGAAACATGCGTGTTAGACTATGTGTACATGTAAATAAAATTAATTTATAAATTTGCAACTTGTTTGATTTCATTTTATGCAATAAAATTGTTTAGCTTATCAATAACAAATAATTAAATATTCTTGATGATGAGCAATAATGTGAGATCGTTACATTGGAAAGTCTTGGACCTAACTCGCTTGCTGTATTTCATGGCGGTTGTTTGTTTTACATGATGCTAACGAGGGTGGCAGTATATTTTCTCTCTCTAAGTAATCTAATTTTTTTCTTGATGGCTTACGTGTTATTCTCTTCTGATAAAAGATGTGTTGTCCTCCAGTTTAGTTCTTGATTGGGGTGACAACTTTGGTTCCATGAATTGGTCTGGGATGCTCTGAGAATATGTGGGAGTTCATCTGTCTACTTTCTTTAGGTGTCTTTTAATTTCATTTTCAATCCTCTCAACATAATTTTGTTGGCAACCCTGTATGCCTTTTTTTTATGGCATTCCTTGTGTTAGTGAAAATATGGTGTAAGAAAAACGATCTAGAGAAAAATGAAATATTGAAGATTCTTTAGAGCATGTGCGCACAGGTTTTAATTCATAATAAAATGAATTATATTTGAATAAAAGTTAATAAATATAAATAAATTGCTACTAATGTTACGATAACTATGAATTGCAAAACTCAAAATGTAAGTATAAGAGTAAAAGATAGAGAGATGACATCAAAATTTTTATAGTGGTTTGACTATGTTGTCTTTGCATGAATCTATGTACACTTTTCAAACAACATAATTTCATTGTTTTCACAAATATTTAGAGAGTTTTAATTTTAGATCTTAGACTTATATATGACTTCACCGTCAAATTCTTCTACGCAATCTCTACTCAATTGATGCTTCAAGAATCTTTCAATATTACTAATTCTGATTCAAGTTATTTTATGTAGATATCAACTCTTTGATTCTACCGATTCCTTGAAAAGTGAATTGTTTAAAGATTTGAGAAGAATTCAATCAGTAGTCTTTCATACAACTACTACTAAGACAATATAGAGAAGAATCTTCTTCTTTTCACCAATACAACTACTACTAAGACAATCTGGAGAAGAATTTTCTTCTTTTCACCAAAATTTGTAGTATTAGTGATAACTCTTAAATCTTACAATAATCTGAAATTTTATTAATCAATATTAAAAAATAATTAGTTTCAAGACAATATCTCCTCCTATCAATCACATAGCTCTCATAAAAAATATGTGAAACACAAACTGAGGTTGAAGAAGAAGAAAAATTCAAGTGCAAGAACTTTGATTTTTTTTCTAAGTGAGAGACTTGATTTCACATAAATTTTTAAATATACATACATGAATTTTTAAATATAATATAAAAATTATATGTTTATTTGTCTTGTATTTTCTTTTTCTTATGGTTTGTTTTTACACTTTGACTGATTAATTTAAGGTAACTTATTTTAGTTGTCTTACACGTTATTATTTTTATATGATTTATTATATCAATTTTCAGAAGGGGCATACATCGTGAGACAATTTTATAAGTGGGTACCATGAGTGCTAAATAAATTAAAAAGAAGTTTTTCTTAATCAACAATTTTGAATTATGAAAAATGAACTCAAAAATAATCTTAATTCAACAAGCATTGATGAGTGATTTGCTGATGCTTGCAAATCTAACACAAACAAACAAAAATTGAGATGGTGGATAAGGTCAAATGTGACATTATATTGTGTTTCAGAGATAAAATTCTAAAAAAAAAATTGTCGGGTTAAAGACTACCCCTTAGATGTGGGTGAAGTAAGAATAATTGAATATAGCATAATCCATGTCTCATGAGTAACAACTTTACTAATTTTAAGACATAAGAATGTGAAAAAAAGTAGGGATAAATATGGAATAATGATATTAAATATAATAATTATGTGTGTTTTTTGCTTATATTTAAGACCATTGAATTTTTGTTGTTGTTTACATTCGAGACTGGAGGGAGTAAGAGATTAGAGATGAAGTAGAGAAATAGAATAGAGAAAATAAGAAATAATTATTCTTATTATGGATGTAATCATATACAATGAAATTGATCCTATTTATAGGATATCGTATAGACAATATAATAAATACAAATTGATTAAATAAAAAATGAATTTATTGGGAGACAAATCATCCAATTATTTATAACAAGTATCTAATAAAAAAAATAAAAATTATAAAAATCTAAACTTATATATAATTTTAGAATATTTAACTTTTACTCATAAATATATAGTTGATATGGAACTAAAGGGTAATTTGGTGATATTGCATAGTTGAAAGGCAAGTCGGTCCGTAACTGATTTAATGAGAACATTAGGGGTTATTTGGCGTGGACCTCATTTGATATTAGGATTAGAAATATGATTTGTAGAGAAAAGAAGAAGAGGAACGTGAAAAGGAAGAACAAAACTCGAAATGATTAAACTATAGAAAGTTGGATTTACCTAATCGTTGTTGGGACTGCAACAAGCAACTCAATATTCGTCAACGATGGGACCACAAGCATGGAGATACATGAAGGCCTTTTTTTGGAGAGAGGGAAACTAGGGCTTTTGAATGTAACTATCGAAGGTGAAACACAAGTTTGAAAAAGTAGATACACTTAAGTTAAAGAATTCCATCTTAGTAAAATAAATAAATTATTTAATTCACTTGTCTTGTCACATAGGAAGTCGTTAGTGGAACTTTAAGTTGGGGACCAATTATTCAGACATAAAATTTTGAAGGGACCAATTCTTGAAGGAAAATATTTGAGGGACAAAAAACGAAGTTTGAAATATTTAAAGGGACCAAAAACTTATTTAACCCTTAAATTTTTAAAGTCATTTTCATAAATTTTAAACTTTTGGACCAAATTTTGAAAATTATATAGGAACTTATTTGTAATATTTTTAAAATTTTAGGGATAAATTTGTAATTTCCATAAAATATGAGGACTATTTTACAAATTTTAAAAACTTTAAAATAAACAATTTAACATTCAAATTATGGAGCAATCTCAATTTTTTTTTTTAATTTCTTGGTGTCATTTGAAATTCTTTAAATTTGACTTAAATAAAATGCTTCATAAAATTATATTATTTTAACAATTCTTTATATTTTTTAGCCAAACAATAAATTTTGATCAAATCATTTTAAATTCTTTTAAAAAAAATACTTTCCTTTATTAAAATGTTTTATCCAAACACACCCTAATTGAATGAAGTATTATAATGAGAGAAAGTACTTTTTTAAGGAAATTTAAAATAATTTGATGAAAATCTATTGTTTAGATAAAAAAAATATGGAGAATTGTTAAAATGATTTAAATTTATGAATCATTTTAAGGAATTTCAAATGACACCAAAAAGTAAAAAAATTGAGATTGCTCCATACTTTGAAAGTTGAATGGTTTATTAATAATTTTTCAAAATTGGTAAAATGGTCCTTATATTTTATGAAAATTATAAACGTACCCCTAAAAATTCCAAAAATTGCAAATAAGTCCCAAAAAGTTCAAGATTTACAAATTGGTCCTTTAAAATTTTCAAAAATTGCAAATTGATTCCTATTTTTTACATTTTAAATTTGACCCAAAAATTTAAAAATTTATAAAATTGACCCTAAAAATTTAACAATTAATCATTTTAATACTTCACCGAGACAATTGAATGAATTTAAATTATTTAAAATTTAAAATTCTTTAAAAATTCTTAATTACCTGGTCAAAACACAAATACTCTATAATCCATGCTTCAAAACCACCGTAGATCACATCTTAATCCTACATCATGATTTTAACATCACACAACCTTACAAAATACAAGATCTAAGGGGTTCACAATAAGAACACTAGTGCCAATACACCCTATCATATATCCCAATCATTCAATATGAGTGAGGGTTTTAGACTTTAGGTTTCTCTTCCTCATTCTTCTTCTCCACGCTCACTATGAATTCTCACTCCGTCACTAACCTCCGTCACTCCAACCTCTCACTCAATCCCATCCGTCCATCATTCCCATCTCCGTTATCACCGTCCCTCTCCGTCATCTCCCTCCCACCACCGCCGTCGTTCAAGCTCCAACCCATCAAAGCCTCATCCTCTCCAAACGACCCGGCGTTTCACCGACCTTCCTTACCAAACCCATTCCAAGCCCTAACCTCTCTCTTCTCCCCCGTCGTCGAAACCACCTGCATCATCCTCGCCGCTACCGCCTTTTTCTTCATGCGCTTCCATCACACTCCCGTCATCGCCGCTACGCTCGCCACTCCGGCGACCGTTGAGACCTCAACTGAAAACGAAGAGGAAGCGGAGAAGGTTATCGAAGAGCGGTTGAGTGAAAATCCAAACGACGCGGAAGCTCTCCGCGCTCTCATGGAAGTGAAAATCAAAGCACGGAAGGTGGATGAAGCGATTGGTGTCATCAACCGTTTGATTGAGATTGAGCCTGATGAAATGGAGTGGCCTCTGTTGAAGGCTAACATGTATATCTACAACGACGACCATGAAACTGCGAAAAAACTGTTTGAAGAGATTCTGCAGAGAGATCCGCTTCGAGTTGAAGCTTTTCATGGTCTTGTGATGGCGTCGTCGGAGTCATCGGAGTCTAACGAGTCTAATGAAAGGTCGAATGAACAGATGAAAGGATTGTTGCAGAGGGTTGAGAAAGCACTGGAATTGTGCAAGAAGCAGAAGAGGGTTTCTGATGTTAGAGACTTTAGGTTATTGGTTGCTCAGATTAAGGTGATGGAAGGGAATTTCTCTGAAGCGCTTAAAGCTTATCAGGAGCTGGTGAAAGAAGAACCGAGAGACTTCAGGCCTTATCTGTGTCAGGGTATTATATATACCTTGCTTAGAAAGAAAGATGAAGCGGAGAAGCAATTCGATCAGTTTCGAAGGCTTATTCCCAAGAATCATCCTTATAAAGAGTATTTTGATGATAACATGTATGGCTCCAATTTTTTCTCGAGGGAAGGAGCTGGTGCTAGGAGTTGAGAAGAAGGTTCTACTTCGAGGTCCTTATGAGTTTTTGTTTCTTTTCTTTTACTGCTCTATGGTTTTTCGGATAGTAATCTTTGTGTTGTGTTAGGTGTAGTTTAGTAGTTTACCTTAGTATTGTTGGTTCAAAAACTATTACTGGATGGTTTTCTTGTGGATGTGTATATAGAACTATCTTTGATGAACTTCTAAATAACACTTGCGGAGAAAAATTCCATAATCACGAGTTTTTTCTGTGTTGTCGGTAGCTTATAACGTCGTAATATAGTATGCAAAACCCTATTGCATTGCGATTTTAAGGAGATGCTGTAGTACCGCAAATTTTGGCAGCTATGGTGAAGCTCTTGTAAAACCCTGAATTTGATCCTAACAAGGAGTGGATCTTCTATAGGATAGTGATGTGCCATCACAAACCTTAACTTTTCTTCTTCATAGAAGATAGTAACAATAGTTTATCTATATAGAACTCCTTTTCCCACATACATGAAATTTATCTAATTGTGCAGTGGTAAGATTGAGTTATATGCCTATAGGTTCCGAGATTGATCCAGATATGTCCCATTTCTTTGTTTCCAGTCTATCACTTTTGAAAAAAAAAACCGATAGCCATAGGTTTGAATCTTGCACGTGTGTTAAAAGGAAGGATCCCACCACTACACCAACATACAAAATTTATTATTTATATTAAGTTTTGATACATATTCAATTATATATAGTTGATCCCTTCAGTAATACTGGTCAAGCCCTTCTACATCCCCCAACTTATAGTCATTCCTGTTGTTTTTTGGACTTCTTTGTCATTTTGTCCTAAAATTCTAAATGTCAGGGAAATAGGACTTTATTGTCTTCTCATTTCTTCTCCAAAATGGCTTCATTTCTAGTGCTTCTAGATCTATTCTAAAAGCTTAGACGAGTTGTTTTAGCATTGGAGGCTAAATACTGATTTGCTCTATATTGGATAATGCTGTCAAATACTGGCGCTAGCTTAGCGGGTTTTGATGACTCCACTATGAATGAAAACAGCATTGCTGTCCTAGTCTTGCTAGTAGTAGTAGTAGTAGGGCAATACCGGCCGCTGTCATAGTTTTGCTAGCTGATGTAGCGGCAATAGCAGAAAAAAATAATCACAGTTTTTCAAAATAATAAAACTGAATAATCTGCATTGTGCTAAACATTACTTGTATTTACACTAGAAAAACTGAATTGTCAGTATTACTCTTATATTTACCATAATGCCTAAATCTTTAAATAGGGGTGTGCAAATAAACTGGTTCAATAGAACCATATTAAAAAATTTGGTGGCCCAATTTTAAAAAACCAAATTGTTTTACATAAAAACTGGCCCAGATCCATTTCGCTAAAGCATAAAAAATTTGGAATCCACTAAAAAATCTGGTACCCACTTTAAAACCAATTTCCAAACCTAATGTATTTTGTTAGTAGCCGTCATCATTTTAATTTCCTTCTTCTCTCACTTCATGTTCAAATTTTTTCTCTCTAAAATCAAAATCATTTCTCTTCAAACATTTAGAAATCGGAGTTGTGCTTCCTCTACTCCTTTCTCTGATTCTTTCTTCATCTATATTTTCTGGTATCTTTTTCCCTTGCTTTTTTTTGGATCTGTTCTCATCATCATTTATCTCTGAAATTAAATAACCTCGTCCTTTATCACACGAATTTTACTTCAAAGAGATCTCGATTAATTGATTTAGTTGCTGAATGTAGTGAGAATGTATGAGCATAAATGAAGATGAATCTGGGTTGGATGCAGTGAAAATGTATGAGCAAAATTGTTGGATGAATAACCATGAATTAATCAAAATCAGTACTGAACCTGTTTTTTTTTATTTTTCTCTTTTCAATTAGATTTTGAAAATTAAAATCTTAATTTCTATTTTTTTATGATTATATAGCTAGTTTTATTTTGTTATGATTTTTAATATGAATTTAGTTATCTTTATTTTTTTAAAAGGTATAATATGTAAACATTTTAAAAGATATAATATGTAAACAAAATGAAAATCAAATAAGTTAGAAGGTAAAAGAAGGCTTAGCTTAAGAATTTTAATTCAATCTATTTGTTAACAGTTAGTTACTTATAATCAATATATATATAAAAGAAAATATGTTTTAAAACTGAAACTATCAAAATTGGAAAGTGGTTTTGAACGTAAAACTAGTTTAGAACCGATTCTAAACCAAACTGAAACCATATCATAAATAAAACCAGTTTCATAATAAAGTGGTTTGGTTTATGAACCTTAACCAAATAAATGGTCTGGTTCTTGTAGTATGGATAACCATGCACAGCCCTATCTTTAAATATATAAGCTACGCCTTGCCTCCATTCCTTTTTTTATTTGCAAGCAAGCAGTCTTCCTTTTCTATATAAATTGACTTGTTTCAAGTGTTATGCAGCTTTTGCTATTTCACTGGATTTTTTTTGGCGTTCTGCTATTTTTCGCAATCCACTATTAATAACATTAATTGGGTTTGAATGTTGGTAATAATGAATTGCGATTTTGTTTGGCGTTTTTCTATTTTCCGCAATCCACAATTGGGTTTGAATGTTGGTAATAATGAATTGTGATTTTTTTGGCGTTTTTCTATTTTCCATAATCCACTATTTGAAAAACCGAAACTATTCTGTAAATTTATAACATTTTAAAGGTAGTTTTGAGTTTATCCATCAAATTTGAGTTGAGACTCAACCCCTAACTTTCATCCATTGTTCACTTTTGTTCGTCCATAGTTTCTTTTGTTTTTCTTCTCTGTTTCTTTCTTTTATTCACATTTCCCCTTTGTCTTTTCTTCCTCTGTTTTTATTTTTCTTCTCTGTTTTATTCTGAGCTTCATTGTTTGTTGTTGGACTCATAGCAACTTCTTCTACGTCATCATCAAACACTGCAGTTGTTGCTTCTTTGCTAGTTTAAATTTTCATATTTAGTATTCTTAGTGTTGGAGACTTTAAAACTTTCACATGCTTCTTTGTTTCCTTGACTTTTGTTGGGTTTTGGAATGTAATGTTTTGATTAAGACTTTGTAGATGTTGATTGAGTGTTTTGGTTACCATTTGTAGGCTTTTAACTGTTTTTTTATTATGCCTTGTGCTTTGGTTTATAAATCTTTTATGGGTTTTGAGTTATTTGTTGAATTTTACATTAAATATATGTGTTCTTTCTCCTAAAAACCTATATGGTATTCCACCATCTCACTTTTAAGGTCGGCCGCTACCGCGCTGCTGTTTGGGATTGACAAATGACAACTATGTCATCAGCACAGAGAAGCTACTTTGATATTGAAACATCAAACTACACATTACTTCTGTTACTACACATTACTTCCGTTTTTAATATTTCAAGGTGCCAAGTTTTAGTTGGTTTCCAACTTCAGCTATATTTCCATCTTTCAAGTAGGATTTCTTTTCTTCGTATCTTTTGGGAGCTGGAAGAGTCTAGCCAGTAGACAGATAGCCATACAACAATACATGATAGTCATAATAGTTTTTATTTTCTAGTAAAAACATACATAGAGATTGATATGCAAATATATGATTATCAATCAAGTCAATTTTGGTTAAACCGACCGAGAGCAACTCCTTGTCTCTAGCCAGGCCAGAAGAAAAATAATTAAACTGAATAGCTATCTGGTTAACCTTAGATGCTGTCTCTAATATTAGGGTCACAACTAAAGTATGAATCTGTGACAATTTCCATGGAACTTGTTGCTTTCAGCCGAGTTCATTCTCGTTGATTGCATGTAACCCTGCTTGTTTATTATGTCTGGCCTTATTGTTTTATTTGAGGTCAAAGGCATCTCTTATTATGTATTTTGCAAGAATGAAGGTCACGATCTTTCCAAGCATTTACCTTTCTGGCTATTTCATTTTCTGAGGTGATTCTAGGGAGCCCCGTGATATGGATCAAAGTTTTAAATAGCGGTCATGATAACATTTTGGTCCTTGATCAACCGGATAAATTTGGATGATGGACTGCAATTGTGTTGCAATATAGCGCCAAAAAACTTTTGAAAGCTGAAACTGTGGGTCACATACTTTTGTTCTAAATCTTGACCTGGACAACCTAACATCAAGTTTCTCAGTTTGTGTGGTGTCTGTGTTGGGCAGCTTGTAGCATTATACACATTTTTTTACCTATATGTATTTGATACTGTTTTTAATCCAAAAAACTTGTTATCTATATGCTGTTATTTGATTTTGGGTGTTGCCATTTTGCTTTTTCTTCAGATTCTGATTGGATGATGTTATTTTACAATGGAAGCATTAGTAAAAAATTTAGTTATGTTTTATGAAATTTTCATAACTCTCAACAAGATTGTGAAAACAAATATTAATGAAAAGGTTGGTGTGGCGCATTTTTCTAATAGGGTTATGAGATAAAAGGAGGACAAGAAAATTGTAAGCACAAACTGTTAAAACTGTTAAGAGGTAGCCTCGTGTACATCAGTGTTATTGTTACTTTCCTAACAATCTCCTCTCCAATACTAATGTGTGTGAGTTGAATATGCAAGAAACTGCAAAATATTTCAAACCTAGCTCGCATGGAGTACATCTGAGTATAGAATTAAATCAGTGACATGTTTCAGAGAGTCGAACAATAAGTGATCATCGCTTGCATTTTCCCTTAATCCTCTTTACCGAGATCTTTGAGTTGCTTTCTACAATGAGATGATAAATATGATGCTTCCAGTCATATTCAAACCACAATAAATGTCCCACAATAAATATGAGTTGCAGAATAACCAGCCACGCCATGCAAGGTTACCATCTCCTTTGCAAGCATCATCACATTAAACTTTATACTTTCATTAGGGGGTATACTCCTATCAATGTAGAATGTCTCTTTGGGTTGCACTTTTCCATAAAAGGGTTGAGAAGAACACCCATTTGTTCCTCTTGTAAAAATTCGAATAATCGACTGGGAGTTGAAAATTAATTTCAAAAATAGCAAATGGCAACAAAAGTAGTTTTCCAATATCAATAGTTACAATTCCCTTCCTTTTGGCATCAAAGAAAATTCAATCCTTTCAATTAAAAGTAAAAAATAAGTTATATGATTGGATATATAATAAGGCGGAGCCAAACCTGAGTGGAGAAACCACACTCCCATTTGCTCCAGCGAAAGACACTCGTGAACAACCATCCAAATAAGAGTTTGAATACAGTCAAGACTTTCTTAGTTCCAAAGGGTTTTCCAATCACCCTATATCACTTCAGAAAGCCTTGTTTTAAGCACACAAGCACTATGGTGAACAAGTGAGTGTTAGACTTTAGTACCTCTTCTTTGCACCCACATCAGATGCGGAGGTAATAAAGAACATGATTCCAAACAAGAGAAAATCATCAACAATTAAAAGATGAGAGATTTGGGGGCTACATGTCAACACTCATTGATTTTCAATACTCTACTTCCACCTGTTCAACTATAATGTGTAAAAGTCTCTCAATAAAAGGGACAAATAAATAAGGAGAAAAATGGAATCTCCTTGCGGACTAAACCTATATGTTTTCTCCTCATTTCACATAATTTTATAGACAACCTTAATGAGAGGTAAGTTTATTTATTTATTTTTGATTTGGTTTTTATCTATATATATGTTTGCTTCATGTCACAAAAGATTATAAAATTAGACGTCTCTCCCAGTTGAATTTTGCATACAAATGAATTTTCTTGTCATTTGGACTTAAAAAAACAAATTGGGCCCAAAGCCCATTCAAATAAGATACCGTTTCTGGGCCATAGGGCAAGTGGAGCCTATAAATACAACGCATTGCTAACCCGTTCTCACAATTGGAATCGGTACCGTTTCCGTCTAGGGTTTCAAACTTTCTCGAATCAAAGAACATCAATCGGTCTGTTATTTTGCATCGTTTTGGATCTATTCTTTTTGTATCTTTTTTCCTCCGTTTATCATATTTGTAGTTTATTGTTTAATTTGGCAAATGATGATGAAATCTTATCCTACACACCGATTTTACAGTGGGGAATTAAACTCTCAATATCATCTGATGCTTTGTTATTATCTTTTCTATTAAGATGAAATTATGTTGAGATGTGTGTATTCTGCTATGATGATTTGCATAATACGTCTGCAAATACGAGATTTATCGATGAGTTCCAAATTGTATGCTCTCGCTGAGCAGAATCTGCATCTCTTTTTTATCCACTTTTACTCAGTTATTTGTTTAAATATGCTCTTTGCATTTTATCGTTTAATTTGGCATATGATGATAAAATCTTATCCTACGAATTTACAGTGGGGAATAATGTAACTCTAATTTCTATCTGATGCCTTTTTATTATTTTTTTCAAACCAATATTTCTTGTTTCATTTTAATTAGTTTAAATTATGTTGACAAGTCTTATTCTCCAATGATGATTAGCATAATAAGTCAGCAAATACGAGATAAATCGATTAGTTTTAATCCACAACTCTTATTTTGCCTTTTCTTCCTCATTTGTTCTTTGTTTGTATATTGATTTTGTTTTGTGAACTGAATTATAATACCTTTTTGTTAGGTCATAATCTGCGTTTACATGGATAATTTGAATTTCAAAATTTAGTTTTTAATAAAAATAGTATTTTAGTTGTCATAGTCGTATAATTTATACGTATAATAATAATTCAAGTAAAAAAATATGATGAATTTAACTTATAAATGTTTTTGTGAAATTTTATTTAAAATTCATAAATACTTGTATAAGCGTTGTTATTTTAATATATTGCTTTTCTTATTTGAATACTTCACATCTAGTAGAAGCTGAATAAAGCAACAATGCTAGTAGTAATAGCAACAAAAACAAAAATAACTTAATTAAGAACATTGAAACCCTAACGGGGGACATAAAGAGAAATCCAGGGGAGAATGAAAATCACGATTGGGATGAAGGTGAATAAAGCCAGCAACAATGAAAATTACATAATCAAGAATATTGTGTGGATATCGTGAACAACAATTGGAAAACTGCGAATGGATTAGTAATGGTGTATTTGGCACCGAAATTGGTTAGCTGGGATTGAGGAAGAAGGTATCACTCATAAATTTATATTGCTAGCTGAAGAATTGAGGATTATGACTCGTGAACATTGGGAATTGGAGATGAATGGACCTTTCACTTTTTTAGCTCTCCAAATTGAAATATTGAAATGATTTCTGTTCTTGCTCCTCACTCAATGGGGATAGATAGTTAAAACTCAAACACGTCTCAAATGGAACAATATCAAAAAATTAAATTACATTACATACTAAATTATCAAAATTAAATTACATTATAAATAATAAAATGAAACAATATCAAAAAATTTCATCAATATATTTCAAATATTTTAAATAATAAATACAAATTAAATTATTCTAAATTATTAGATATAAATAATAATGAATTTATAGTGAATAAACGAGTATTTCATGCCTGCATCTGAAAAATTGGTCTGTGGAATATGAGTGGAAACTTGCTTTCTGTTTCAAATGTTAGAAAATAGGTCATGAGTGTGGAGTGAAAGAACATGTGAAACATTGGATTCTACATTAGAAACAACATGTGATGGACAAGGAAGTTTCATCTCAAAAAACCCAGCTTAAAGAGACAAAGGTAAGAATGTTGATCAGACAAAGGTAAGAATGTTGATCTTTATGGATTAAGGTGGCTGAATAAAATTAGCAAGTTTAAGGACATTAACTCTCATATCTTAGTGTTGAAACTAGGGTAAAACTGAATAAAGCTAAGAGTGTTAGAGAGAAGCAGCATCTTCCTAACAACTATGTGGATAGCTACAATAATCATGATAATGGAAGAATTTGGATTGAGTGGGTAACAATACCATTGATGTTAAACAGGTACAAAGTACCGATCAACTTGTTCATTGTGGAGTGTATGACACTCAAGGTGTGTTCAAGCACTTGCTCACTGTTGTTTATGCTCATAATCAATTGGATAAGAGAAGAATTTTGTGACAAGTAGGGATGTAAATGGATATCCGTGGGAACGAATAATATGATATTTGTGTCCCTCTGTTGAATAAATATGATATCCATATACGCCTCATATCCATGCGAATATCTGTTAACAGATACAGATTTTTAGATATTCGCGGATATTCACAGATATCCATAGATAACATTTTTTTCTAATTTTGTTTTTGAAAAAAATAATATTTATAACTTCTTTTAAAGACACAACAAGTTATTATCCATACAAACCTCTCTTATTTTAACAAAAATAACATTTCATTTAAAAAAATAAAAGATAATGTGATTATGACTTATGATGAGAATGAAATAACTAACAATAAAAGAGTAGAAAAAATGCACTAGTTGGACAGAGAAAATGGTTAGTTGAAAGGTGAAATTGTTGGCGTGAGGTATGAAGTAAAAAAAAACTTATGTATGAAATAGTCAATATGATTTGTATGAAATGTTTAAGATTTTATTCAAAGAAAACTTTATAAAAAAGTATTTTAGAAGATGAGAAGACATAATATAATAAATTAATATTTAAGTAATTCTTAGTATTTATTAACGGATACAAATATCTGCGTGCATAATACCATTAAATTCGTAACCATATCCATTACTAAACGGGTATTTAAATATCCATTAATTTTATTTCTATCAAGTTATCCGCCCCGTATCCGTGACAGATTTTATCTGCGAATATCTGCAAATATGAATTTTTTTGGCATCCCTAAGGACAAGCTATTGAGAAGATTTGGAAGGAGATAAGGATCAGGATAGAATAAGTGAGCAAATGGTCAGTGTAGTTGAATATATTGATCTTCAGAATATAATGACTAACACATGGCTGTATGAGATGGACAATATTGAATATTTTTTCACCAGGTCTAATAAACATGTGGTAGGCACCATATATTTGACAGTGTCTAGGCAATGTGGAATGGTTACAAGATAATATGGACTTTGTCTTGAAGATCCTCCTTCTAGTGTGTTTGATCATGCTCTACTTTGTATCACTAGCAAAAACCATGATATCAAGCACAAAGGCCACTTTAAGTTTAGCAATTGTCTTATAGACATGGATGGGTATGATAAGGTGGTCAAGAATTGTTGGAATAAAACTATATGGGGTAGCCTTATGAATGTCCTTTGGCATAAGCTTAACAGACTTCAGTTCACTCATCAAAGATTCAGTAAAACTTTTTCTGATATGAAGATTAATCTGATTAAGGCTAGAGATGAGCTTAGCATATCTCAAACTAGTCTGGCTGCTAACAAAATGGATGTCCAGATTATTGATAAAGTGAAACACCTTACTGAAAATGTTATTAGGTTTAATGACTTAGAGGAGAAACTTCTCATGCAGAGGCCCAAAGTCGATTGGTTAAGGCTTGGTGATGGCAATGATGCCTTCTTTTATGCTAGCATAAAAACGAGACAAAATGGTAGGAGTATGATCATGTTGCAGCAAAATGATGGGATTGTCTTGGAGAATCACCAACACATTGAGAAAAAGATCATAAACTTTTATAGCAATCTGATGCGCAAAGATGATAACAACTTACACCACATTGATATTGATGCAATGAGGAAAGGTAATCAATTGAACATGGTGCAAAGATAAGTTTTTGATCTATAAAATATATGTGCAAGAAATTGAAAAAGCCCTTGAAAGGATTGGAGATACAAAAGCTCCTGGTATTGATGGTTTTGGATCTAAGTTCTTTAAATCTAGCTAGCACATCACCAAGAAGGATGTCATTGTTGCTATCTTGGACTTTTTTGAAACAGTTAGAATGCACAAGGGTTTTAATAGTACTATGGTCACCCTTATCCCTAAGAATGATAATGCTAGACATATAATAGACTGCAGACCCGTAACCATCTGCACTACTTTTTATAAGATAATTTTCAGAATTATGATTGATATGCTAGGTAAGGTTCTTCCTAGTATCATTAATCCTTGCCAGGCAGCTTTTGTCCCAGGGAAAAATATACATAATCACAGACTCCTAACTAGGGATGGCAAAAAAACTCGTTCTCGTGGGTAAAACCCGTCACGGAAACGAGTATGATGGTTTAATGGGTATCCACGGGTAAAATAAACGGATATTTAGTTACCCGTTTACTTACGGATACAAATATGGATTTGATGGTACCCGTACTCGCAGGTATCCATATCCATTAATAATTACCAAAAATACTTAAATATTAATTATTATAATAATAATAATAATAATTATTACTATTATTATTATAATAATTTTTATTATTTTGTTAAATATGACATTATTATTACTATTATTATTTTGATAATAGAAGAAATAAAATGAATGTGGTTTATTTTTGTTATTATTTAATGTGTTAACTTTGAAAATAATTTTTGTCTTTAAAAAGGATTTAAAAAATTAATTATTTAAATATATATAAAAGTATCTTTCGATATCCGTAAATATCCGCGAGTATCTCAAAATCCACGGATATCCATTTAACAGATACCCGCACGGGTACGGGGCGGATACATGTATCATATTTATTAAACGGGGCGGGTAGCGGAATACTAGTACCCGTACCCATGGGTACCCATTGCCATCCCTACTCCTAGCCTATGAACTTCTAAAGATATAATAGGAAATGAGGCATTTCTCGTATCATGATGAAATTAAACCTTTAGAAGGGTTATCACATGGTGAACTGGAAGGCCATGGTTAGCATTATGAAGGAGATTAGGATACCTAATATCTTCATAAGTTGATTTTGTGGCAGGTGTATCAACTGTGTCATATAGATTCAACATCAATGGAATTTACTCTAATATCATGCAAGCTAAAAGAGGCATGGGGATCCGATATCCCCTTTGCTCTTTGTTATTATCATGGAGTATATGCACAAAATTATGGCTAAGGTGAAAAAGAATGCCAACTTCAATCACCATTCAAAGTGTGAGTAGATTGGCCTTACTAACATGATCTTTGTTGATGATGTATTATTATTATTATGCAGAGGTGATCTAATCTCTGTACAAATGATGATGGAGACAATTCACAAATTTACTGATTCCACATGTTTAAAAGTAAATCCTTCCAAATGCAAGATGTTCTTTAGAGGAATTGAGAAGAAAGATAAAGAGTGCTTGAGGAACATAAATGGTTATGATGAAGGTGTGCTGCTAGTTAAATATCTAGGAGTCCCTCTCACTAGCAAGAAGCTTCCCATTCATCACTATCTGCCCCTGTTGAGAAGATTATCAACAGAATAAAGCATTAAACAATAATATTTCTTAGCTATGTAGGTAGAATTCAGTTGGTGAAGAGTGTCTCTTGTGCCATTGCCTTTTACTGGATGCAAATTCTACCATTTCCGGAACATGTAATCAACAAAATTTAGTCTATTTGCATAAGTTTTATTTGGACAGGTTGCCATGAAATCAGCAGGAAAATTCATGTAGCCTAGAACTATGTTTACAAGTCCAAATAGCAAGGAGGTTTAGCCATAACCAACTTGTCTACTTGGAAGGTCAAAAAATATTAAACGACCACATGGACCGCAGTTGTCTGAGTATTACACAAAGAGGGCCGACGTAAACATATCATCTTGGTGCTCGATGAAATAAGAGGCATGCTCCCAAGGGTCTAGTGCGACCCAAGCCAGAGGATCTTAGTGACCATGGGTGTACTCTGTTGGACTTCGCCAGCGGGAGCAATATGCACATCATCCACGACTGCTTGTTCGGGCAAGCCTGGTTCACGCACACCCGATTCCAACTCAAGTGCCCCAGAGGTGCTCCCATCAGTGGACGTATATTTAGAAAAATTCTGACCAGAACCGTTGGGCTCGTTCAATAACTCATCATCAACACTATTGTACATTGCACTTGAAAAATAGAGGGAAAAGTGAGTTCAACATGAAAGTCAAATTCACCCTTTCACCACTAATCAAGTGAAGGGGCGCAAAGAAACGAGGACCCAGTTCACGACCAGAGCCCTCACTCAACAGCAAAAGACAATCAATGATCTCCTCAATGAATAGGTTAAAACCTAAAACCTCATGAGCAGTGTCTCCGCGACAACTAGGTTAAAGTTACCTAAAAAGTTCATCAGGAGCGCACGAAGATCACGACAAAGGCCCATCCAGATACGACCTAACCTCGACGGAGAAATCATCATCACTCATCTTCGTCCACCGTGATCCCAAACCTCCTGGGAAAATCCATGGCGACACCGACACTCTCACATGGAAGAACCACCGCCTAACTCCAACACTCCGCCAAAGATTTTTCACGACTTTAACCTTAACCACATCCATTTCTAGGGAAAACAAAAAATCTAACCTAGAACGAATTCAAATCTCACAGAAAAAAAGGAGATCTAAAAACTTACTGGATTAGAAGAGGCAACAATAGAGACAACCAGAAATCTACGGCGGCGAGCGACAAAGCTTACTTCAGCTTTGTTGGAAAGTAGCTTCGAGCAGAATCAAATCATTCGACTAGAGCGAGAGCAAGCGAAAAATGTGAATAAAGCAGTCTTTCTCCCTTTTACAGACTGTCTACTGGCACGTGAGCGGCGCCTAGAAAACATAAGGGTCGTCATCATTACGCCCTAGTCCCTAGGCTAGCGATCATTACATGTATATGACAATGCATGGCCCGAGGTACGCGTGACACGAAAACTCTTCAAATTCAACTCTTCAGATTTTAATCAAATGTTCCTTTCCCCGCGAGATGAACACGTGAGGCGACGTTCAAGCTCTTCAGAAGAGATAGTCCCTGAACGATATCACGAGCACAAGTCATGCCCCTCTTCTCAGAGGCAATGACTTGGGGGTACTGTTTTGTATTGGCCCAATGGCTAGAATAGATCCACTTCTACTTCTAACACGATCCAAATGACTTTGGCAATTAGCTTTGGCCCTTTGTCGGGCAAGCCTGGCCGATTTCTCGCCAGAGGTAGCAACACCAGCTATACCCCGAGCTTGACACCTGCCCATGTCGGTAGCTTCCTCTCATTCATCTCGACACACGTCGAGCAGACAACTAGGAAATGTCTAAAACGCGTCTGCCCGCAAACCCCTTCTTGCCAAGAGCAACAACTATTTATGCGGACCCAGATATCTAGGCCCAAAAATAAGGACAAATGGCCAAGCGCAAGGGGAAAACTATATAAACTCTCACACTTGTGAGGACTAAGTATCCAATATTCACTCTCTAAAACCCTAAATACTTTACCTCACTGTGCTTTTTCTTACTTATACATCAGAGTGCTTTGCATGTGCACTCCCTGCTCTCCAATAGTTCGATCTCAACAGATCATCACCTTCTTGGTCCACATCAGATTCTGGTCAACAGTTCAGTTCATATGTCAGATATAATATTTAACGTATAATGAAAGAGAATAAAAATAGTGCACTGACAAAGTAAAATAGTTTTACATTGTCATCCAATGAAAATTTATCAATCAACCATGTCATACAATTAATTTAAAAATATCAGGGTGACTTGGCAAAATACACGGTGCCGATTGATTGACAATGTAAAATAATTTTACACTATCAATACATATTCTTTTTTTCTCATAATAAAATAATAAAAGTATAAAGAAATCAACACAACCAGAGAATAAACAAACAACAAAGTAAAGATAATGAAAGTAATTAATTATTATTATTTAATTAATAATTAAATATTTATCTTTTAAAAAAACTAAATATTTGGCTTTGCGATTGACTAATTCAAGAAATCAATTATTTCATCCACTTGCAGGGAGCTCTATTTAAAGATAGAGTTAACTCGAATGAAATGACCTAAGATATGAATTATTTGCACCTAGTGATATTCAAACCTGAGACTTTAAGAGGAACATACAATTGGATAGAGTGACAAATTGACATGCTCGCCCCGTTTAGATTTGTCCTACAAATGTCGGCAAAAATTGGGGGCACGATATAACAAACATTGTGTAGGGTCACGGCTGGTCCAATTAAACAAGAGCTCCTGTTCTAATTTTAAAAATAGGCATATTTTTTAAAGATGCAATTATAATAATTAAAAATACTACATAAAATATATAGTTATATATTAATAAAAAAACTAATTATAATAATTTTATAATACCATTTTATAATTTATTAGTTTTTTTTAATGTTTGTTAATTTTGATATATAAAAAAATTCGACTTTTCACAAATTTAGGCCCCTCTAAAATTTGGGGCCCTGTGCTGTAGAGCATGATGCTCTTGCATAGGGTCGGGCCTGTGTCGGGTGAGTGCCTAAAATCTTTGTCTGCCTCGAAAAAATAACGGCAGAAAGTGGTGGACTCACAAACATCGTATCTTTTAAACCTCGGGCGCAAGCCTTTATCAACATACCAACCTCTTAAGCTATCATTATTTACTTGGTTGATTTTATTGATGATGTGTTAGGTCGACTTTCACCAAGGATGAGAATAGGCTTGGTCGATCTTGACTTTTTTCATGTCAAAGTCTGATCTGCTAAAAAGGTTTGAGTTTGACATTTTTGAAGCCTTGATTGACTTGTTAGCCTACTAAAAAGCCTATTTAATTTAGAGAGAATGAGTGATGCACTAACAACGTAAATTAATTTTACACTGTCAACCAATCACGACCATGTATCAAGACACATCACCATTTTATTTTAATTTTTTTTTAGTGACATGGCAGACTGTTGATTTATTATTTGATGATAATGTAAAACTATTTATACTATCAGTGTATATCTATTAAATATTTTAATTTGAACGTATGCAAATAAACAATTCATTTAATATTATATAGACTAAAACCTAAAAAATCAGTAATAAAAGTCTATTTGGATTAACTTATCTAATCTTATCTATTAACATAAATTTTGTGAGACTATCTTTTAAATTTTTGATGAAAATAATTTATAATATAGTTTATAAAGTGTTTTCAGCTCATTTTTATAAATTTTTTAAGCTAACTAAATTTCATATTTATATTTTAATTCATTATACCTGATATAATATAATTCTAATTATAACATTATTCATCGATATGAAAGACTTAAAAAACGTTTTTTTATGTAAGTTTTTAGTTAATTTTTTTTTATAATTATCTGAGTTTAATCTGTGTTAACTAGAGTGTAGTCCAATAGTTATTTTTGCCAATTCCTAGGGTAGCATTCCACCTAGAAACTTCTCCCGCCCCAACTCCCACGGCCACTACCTTGTTTTCTTCACCACGTCTACCACTACATCTTCCAACTTCTTCATTCCTCTACAAAAGAGTTACCATCATCAACTTCTACAAAATGTCAAAACTGAATAATCCTATGGCTTTTACTCTTCCTCCCATTGACTAATTCTATGGATTCTCTCTTCTCCATTTCCGCGTTATTTTGTTTTCTCTGAGAAAATGACTTTATGAACTAGCTTATACCGTGATTTTCCACCACATATATTATTGTCTTCTGTGCATAAATTATGAATATTAACGTGAGAACCTCTATTTGATTTGTGATAACATCTCTCTCAAACTCACCATTTCACTACAATGTTGAAGAATAACTCTCTTCCTTTTCTCCTCCTCATGATCACTCTAACTTGTTACGCAGCAAAAGCATCATCAATATACGATGTTACCGAATTTGGAGCCAAACCAGATGGAATAACTGATTCCACAAAAGCATTTCTAAATGCATGGGCTAAGGCATGTGCCTCAACATATCCGGCTTCAATTTACGTGCCACGGGGGAGATTCTTACTTGGAACTGCAACTTTCAGTGGAACATGTACCAACAAAGCTATTTCCATAACCATTGATGGTGCTTTGGTGGCTTCATCTGATTACTATGTTAGCGGTAAAGCTGAAACTTGGTTGAGGTTTCAGTCCGTCGAAGGTGTTTCGATCAGTGGTGGTGTGCTTGATGGCCAAGGGACTGGCTTGTGGAATTGTAAAAACTTAGGCCGAAGTAATTGTCCAACCGGATCCATGGTAATGTCTCATTTCATGCTTCATGCATTGCCGATTCATACGAATTAATCACATTCTTTTCTACTTTATTTGTGTTTATGTGACGTGTTTTTTCAGACATTGAAATTCAGCGGCTCCAAGAACATTATGATCAGTGGGTTGACATCAGTGAATAGTCAACACTTCCACATAGCGTTCGTGGGATGCCAAAATGTAAATGCCATAGGTATAAAAATCATGGCAGATGGAAATAGCCCAAACACCGACGGCATCCATGTCCAAATGTCATCCGATATCACCATTGTTAACTCCAAAATTCAAACTGGTGACGACTGTATCTCGATCGGTCCTGGTACCACTAATGTATGGATTGAGAACATTGCATGCGGACCTGGCCATGGAATAAGGTTTCTTTTATTATTACTATGTTTTGTTTATTTAAGAATTATTTTTGTTACAATATTAATGGTTTGTTGGATGTTATAATTTGCAGCATTGGAAGTTTAGGATGGGAATTAAATGAACCAGGTGTACAAAATGTGACAGTTAAAATGGTTAGATTCACTGAGACACAAAATGGTGTTAGAATAAAGTCTTGGGGTAGACCTAGCAATGGAATTGTTAGCAAGGTTGTTTATCAAGATGTGATTATGGTTGATGTCCAAAATCCAATTATAATTGATCAGAATTACTGCCCATACAACATAGGCTGCCCTGGTCAGGTTGGTTTCATTTTAAGCTTAAGGGTCAGTTATTACAATTAAATGATTGAAAATGAATTGGTTTAATATTTTCTTGTTGAAATGATTATATCAGGTTTCTGGAATTAAAATCAATGATATAACATACCAAGACATTCATGGAACATCAGCAACTGAGGTAGCTGTGAAATTTGATTGTAGTTCAATGTATCCATGTAGTGGAATAAAGTTGAAGGATGTAAGACTTACTTACAATAATCAAGTAGCTGTAGCATCGTGTAAGAATGCTGGTGGAGCTGCCTTGGGTTCAGTTCAACCTGAGAGTTGCTTATAGACAACCTTTTTCAAGCAAACATTCTGAATAGGATCTTTGTCTTTGTCTTAGTTGATTATTTCATACGATGTATATTTAGGGTGTATGAATGATTTAAATACTTTAATATACTTGTAATAACCTTTCATATTATTTCATAAATCTTCTCATGATTCGAATCAAGCAAACCCTTGACTCGAATTAAGACACCAGAACTCCAAAATTTACAATTTTACAGTAGAATAACCAGCTCTTAACACACATTGATCTCTCCCAATAATAACTATCATCTAGGCATGATATTAGCATCAATTGTACAGAGAATCATAACCTATATTTCTTTCTAAGCACATCAAGCCCTATAACTTCATCATGCATTCTCCTCGTGTTATTGATCAACCATCTATTTACACATGCAAGGTTCCTATGTTAGGCTAACTAAGATCACAACTTAAGTTTAGAAACCCATCTTTGATCCTTACTACTCATTTCAAGAAGAGGGTGGATACATATGAATGACAGACTTGATCTTCACTCTTCCACTTAAAGTTCCATTTTTTTTTCCAATTCCATGAACGTCTCTTTTTCTCTTCCTCCTCAAGAACAATCAAGTTTTCTTCTAATCACCAAGTCTTCTCAAAGGAGAAATAAATTGTTGAGTCTTCTCAAGTTCTGGATTTTATATTTTTTAGTGATAAGACCAATTTTCCCTCCATAAGAGCTCCTATTTGAAAATAGCCCTTGAAACCTCTAACTCACCTAAAATGATAACTTAAGCTAAGGAAAATGTTTATGAAAAAATAAAAATAAAAAATAGAAAAATAGATCTCAACCATTCATTATCACAACCATTTCATGATCCATATTAAAAAAGAAATTTAATTAATAATAAATTAAAAATTATTCACTAAACCAATGACACATGTTCATTATTGTCTTTCTTGTTCAATTTTTTTATACTAAATAGCATTACTCTTTAGCTAATAACTAATAACAGACTCATGCTCCCGCACAGGTATATCTGTTTTTTTTTTTTTTGGCTTATCACCACCGGTATAGTCCGGTTCGGGGGTCAGTTCTGACATCAAGTGGTTCCAGCCCCCTCCCGATCGCCGTTGTGGGGGATCGAACCGTGGTTCTTCCTACCAAGTTCAGCGCCAATCACCACTGAAAAATTAATGATATTCATTATATAAAAAATTAATGATATTCATGAATTTGTATAGATTAAAATAATTTTGTATAGTAAATTTTTATTCAAATGCATATTAAAAGTAATATTTATCAAAAATAATTTTGCGTGAATTTAACTGGTCGTGTCCCGTTATAAATTTATTTAATACGATATAGATTTTATCTAAATATACATGTACATTTGAAATGAGTTATTTAATTATAAAATAATAATAATTCAAATTTAATTTAAATATTTGAAAAAAAGTAGATTTTGTGTCTCAAATAAAAAAAATATAAAATAAAATAAAATGATAGTGCCCCGTGAGAAAAATAAAAAAATTTGAACGTTGTGTCTCAAATAAGTATAATGTTAACTAAAATTTGAAGAGCAGTCAGAAGTTGCAACGTCTGAAGAGGAGTCAGAAGTTGCAACTTTTGAAGAGGAGTAAGAAGTTGCAACTTTTGAAGAGGAGTAAGAAGTTGAGACTTTTGAAGAGGAGTCAGAAGTTGGGACTTCTGGAGAGGAGTCAGAAGACTTCTGAAGAGGAGTCAGAAGTTGCAACGTCTGAAGAGGAATCAGAAATTGCAACTTCTGAAGAGGAGTCAAAAGTTGCAACGTCTGAAGGAAAGAGGAAAGATTTGAAAAATAGAGGCACACGTGTCTTTTGATTGTGGAAGGAGTGAATAAAATGTTAGTTTATGAATTGACAAAACCACCCTTATTAGCGTGTAAAATTCAAAAAGATGAAGAGCAAATTCGGGAAGGTGGTGGGCCCCGTCTGAAGGGAAGAGGAAATATTTGAAAAATAGAGGCACACGTGTCTTTTGATTGTGGAGGAAGAAGTTGCAACCAGAAGAGAGTCTAAAACCGAGAGGGAGGAAGTTGAGACTTCAAGGAGTCAAGTTGCAACGAAAGAGGACTAGGGTTGCAACAAGAGAGGTCAAGTTTGGACTTGAGGAGTCAAGTTGGACTTGAGAGGAGTCAGAAGTTGAGACTTCTGAAGAGGAGTCAGAAGTTGCAACGTCTGAAGGGAAGAGGAAAGATTTGAAAAATAGAGACGCACATGTCTTTTGATTGTGGAAGGAGTGAATAAAATGTTAGTGAAGTGTGTTTGTATAGAGAGCATGATAATGAAAAGTGAGAGACACATGTGTTGTTTTGAGTTGCTAAGAAGTGAAAATAATCTTTGGCTTTATGAATAGACAAATTAACCATTTTTGACATGTAATTTTCAAAATAGGAAAGGGTATTTTTGGTGTAATGGTGGTATCTTTCTTTAATTGTTAGATAGTAGATAAGTAACAAGCTAATAGGAATATGGGATATTATATTTTCTTTCAACAATAGAATTTCGCACAAATGTTAATACTTAAGAAATTTGAGGGAGAGCTCTCAATGACTTGTAAAAAGAAGTTAGGAGAAATATTGGAAAAAATAAAGTATAGAGAAACACAATCACAACACAAGAGATTAACTTGTAAACACTCAGGTCCCTATTACACTTGCACCCTCCAAAACTAATATTTAACTATATATTACAACACTCCGATACAAAAGTATAAGAGAACAAAGAAAGTCATATACAAGTTTAAAGTGTTTTTGACCGGTTCATCTTGTAACGAAGAACTTGAATTATATAGTATATAATATTGTACTCCCTCTTCCTTCACAAAACTAAGCGATGTGGAATTTCAAAGAACATGTATCATATATATATAGCCTTGAATTCCTCTTCGTTCACAAAACTAACCGATGTGGGACTTCATCAACATGTATATTTTCAACCAATCCCAATAAGGAATTTAGCCTCGTTATCACTCATAATGGATTTAATTCAGGTGGAAAATTATATCAAATCAAACTATACAAAATTATGAATGATAAGTCTAGTTTTAGATTTATGTTCCATAGGAAAAATAAAAACCAATTTAGTGCAAAAAAGAAAGAAGGTGAGCAAGAAGAAACCAAGAAAGAAACTAAGTGGGGGATCTAAAGTAGAGAAGCAATAGAGAGGAGAAAGAGACAACTCGTGGAGGTGTTAATAAGAGGAGTTTCAAGAGAAAAAATAGGGCAAGTTAATAAAAAAGGAGGCATCCATATGGAGAGACAATGAACAACAGCCAACTACAGGTGGTATTAGAAGCCCAACCTAGCCCAATGAAACTTTTAAGTTGGAGTTGCAGGGGGTTAGGGAGTCCTCATGCAGTTTGAGCCTTGATAAGGCTCATTAGAATTTAAAATTCCGATAGAGTGTTCTTGATGGAAACTAGGTTAAATATGCAGTATGACCAGAGAATAAAACTTAAAATAAGGTTCGATTGTTGTCATGCTGCCAACTGCAAAGGCAATGGAAGAGAGAGGGCTAGTGGTTTGATAATGTTGTGGAATTAAGGTTTGCAATTATCTTTGTTATCCTACTCTCCCAATTACATTTGTGGCACTATAATGGATGGATGGACATATCAATTATGGGGTTTCAATGGAATTTATGGCTTCCCCGATAAACAAAACAAAAGGAACACTTGGAAACTTCTTCAAGATATAACTAGAGATATGGGAGATAAATGGATTTTCTTCAAGGACTTTAAAGATATAGTGCACGAGGGGGATAAAGTTGGTGGTAATGTGAGGACTAACAGCCAAATGATTTAGGGAAGACAAGTTATAGATTCATGTGGTTTGGAGGACCTTACCTTTGAAGGGTATCCGTTCACTTGGTCTAATGGTAGACCAGATGAGGTGAACAAAGATTTTATCCGATAAAAATTCTTCATCTCTCCAGGTTTGGGTCGAACCACATAACTGTTAGAATTGATTTGTAAGTTTTTCAAGAAAGAAACAAAAGGACAAGGCTTTTTTTTTTGAAGAAGTTTGGACAAAAGAGGTTTAGGTGTGAAAGTCTGGTGAGGCAATGTTGGAACAACGCTAGGGTGGAGGAGTGAATAAGATAAAAGCTTTATAGGGTCTGAGGGAGGTATTCAAGGAATATAAAATTTGGTGCAGTTAGGAAGGAGATATTAAGGATAGAGGAAAAATTAAAGAGTGAAGACAACTAGAATTGTAGCGTGGACGATATTATAACCTATAAAGCTCTGGAAAAACAACACAAAAATATTCTTAAAACTAAGGAGGTCATCTGGAGATATCAAACATGTTGGATTAAGGTTGGAGACAAAAACCCCAAACTCTTCCATGGTAAAGAGGCTAAAAGGAGAAAGTTCGATCAAATTCTTAAATTGAAAGACGATAACAGTGGTGGAGGGGAGGGAGTAATTGTGAGAGATGGTGTAGAATTATTTAGGTGGTGAGAGGAAAACTTACCCTAGAGCATAGGGCGTTATGTGCGATGAGATACCATGAGCATGAAATGGATATTTCTCTCCACTAAATGCATCCCTTGAAGGCCCCAAGACCCGGTGGAATTCTGACACTTTCTTCCAAAAGTACTGGCCAATGGTTGGAGGTGATACAAAAGCGTTGGTTCTGGATATCCTCAATAAAAATTGTGATCATTCAGAGACAAATAAAACATTCATTACCCTAATTACAAAGGTGAATAACCCCAACTCTCCCAAAGAGTTTAGGCCTATTAGCATTTGCAGCATTATCATGAAATTGATGACAAAGATAATTGCCAACAGGGTTAAGCAAATCCTCCCCGAGATCATTGATACAGAACAAAGTGTTTTTTTTCAATGTAAGATTGATAACTAACTGATAATTCCCTCATTGCCCTCGAATGTTTCCATTGGATGAAAAAGAAGACAAAAAGGGAATAAAGGAGTTATGGCCTTGAAATTGGATATGTCCAAAGCTTACGATAAGATCGAATGGGATTTTATTGTGGGAGTAATGGATGCCATGGGAATCCCGACGGATATGGTCAGCTTGATCGCTCGATGTATGAAAACTACAAGTTATCAAGTCCTTGTCAACAAGCAACCAAGCAGCGAGTTCTTACCGTCAAGGGGACCCTCTCTCCCCTTATTTATTTGTTTTGTGTATTGAAGTTTTATCAAGTTTATTGAATACAAAAGTTGATGCTAAGAGAATCCACATAATCAAGATGGTGAGGAAAACTCTAACTATCACACAACTTCTTTTTGCGGATGATAGTCTACTATTTTTCAGAGCCTCGGGCAAGGAAGCTGATAAGATTATGGAGACGCTAAAGAAGTACCAGGAAGCGTAAGGTCATATGGTTAATCTTAATAAGTCGGAAGCCTCTTTTAGTCGAAATATGGTTAAAACGATAAAGATACAATCTTTAATAGGATGGAGTAAAGAAATTAGAGGCTCACTCTGTAACACCCCGATTCTACCCCCACGTGTTCATTTAATTTAAATCAAAGTAAAACAATTTCAACAATATCAGGATGTCACAATTCTCAACGTAAACACATAATCATGTCATTTTCATTCAAACATAAACAACTTCATTAACTAGCAGCGGAATTAAAATAGTTTTTACAAAACAAAACATAGCATCTTATGATTCTTCAACAACCATAACATAATAAACTCCTCAATTCAACAGCATCGTATTCAATCAATGAAACAACAAAATACGACAAGTGTTCATTTCCCCCAAGTGCTACGTATCAGAGCAAATGACACCATACTCGAACTAACGGCTACTAACTCTTCATTCTTCATTACCTGCATGTTACCAATATAAAGGCAACGGAGAAAACAAGTAAAGGGTGAGATATCAAACCATATAATTGAGATTATGATAAATAATATATAGTTCAAATTATACAAAATTACTATTTTGCGATCACACCACTATTCCACGACAACGCAATTCAATACAACAACTTATATGCGACGACATTTATCTAACAACAACTAAATTCAACGGTAATAACAACATGATTCAACACAAGACAACATCATTATATAATATGATATGCAACTCAACGAATGCAAATGCATGTGGATCCATCGGAGTAAAACTCCCAACGTAAACAATTGCCAGTAATTCCAAGGCATTCAAGGCGTAAGCGTTCAACGTAATCATCCTGCCCCTAACAGCTTAACGTGGTTTTTCCCCTCACGGCTCAACATAATATGCAAATGTATGTATGCGATGATCAGAAATGGCATACAACAACAACGTAAAACCACAATGTAAACCAGCTTACGACATATTCATTTCGCCCCTTACGACCAGCGTAATCAATTTCCAATTACGACTCAACAAAATAGATTTATCAACACTAGCCATAGGGCTATACGTAATCAACAATAATCCAACCATCAACTTAGCTATCAAAGCCTCTACAACAACGTTCAACAATAACGACAACAACAGATTTCACATACGGAAACTACATCAAGTCATCACAATCTCACCTACTGTATTTAAAGGTTCCATTACAAATTAAATCATAATTCTAGCTTTCCAATGGTTCAAACGGCAACTAAATCGGAGTTACGGTCGCAAAGATATGACCGAAATAATTTTTAGAAATTATTTCTCTGTTTCTGTTAAGTATGGATCGGTGTAAATGCCTATGTATCGATGCATATACAGCTTGTATCGACACAAGCATCGTATGAGTCAACTCATACACTATTTCAAATTCTGTTTTTCTGTTTTCTTCCGTATGAGTCGATGCATAACCGTTTTGTATCGATACATACTCTCACGTTTTGCCTCATGAGTCGATACATATCATTTTGTATCGATGCAAGTTGATTCTACGTTCTGGTTTCTGACAGCAGTACAACATGTATCGATGCATACATGCATGGGTCGATACATACTTCACAGTCTGACCCCATGAGCCAATACATTGCAATTTGTATCGATAAATACAAGTTTTAAACTTCTGTTTTTCAAAAGTAACACAGTATGTATCGGTGCATACTTCCCATGTGTCGATTCATGCAGCGTAGGAATGTCCAAATTCCAGTTTTCCCAAAGTTTCACAATTCAATTGGAGTTCTCTACGATCAACAACAATAGTATGACACAATCTAGCAAAATTATACATCCCTAACTACCTATTGCCCATCATATCCCCAATTATAGAGCAAGAACCTCACCCTTAGCTTGGATTGAAGGTTGCTCTACGAATTCCTCGATCGATCCACTTTTCTCTGTCAAAATCCTTGTTCCTCTTTGGTCTGCAGTTCTTTTCACGATCCATTCTCCCAAAAGTCAAAACCTTATTCTCTACTGCAACCTAATTTCCTTCTATTTCCTTTTAATCCAATAATAATAATAATAATAATAATAATAATAATAATACTATTATTCCTTAATGTGCCTAGTTCTTACACCTCCCAAGTGCTTCATACAACCACACAACAAGTCAACCCAATATAATTAAATAAAAATGGTCCATTAATAATATTATTCTTAATATTATTCCTCCGATTAAACTGGCTATTACTCAACTATCAACTCAACCGCTCAACTAACATATTAATCCAATAATACCTCTTATAATAATACCGACAAATCTAATCACTCTGAGTAATTCTCAAACTTCGTCTAAATTCAACAATAAAATACTTCAATAATTTAATTAACTAATTAATTAAATTTGGGGCGTTACACACTCAAGATACTTAGGCTTACCCACAATCTTTGATGCTAAAGGATCCATAAGAAAAAATTGAGTTTCAAAATTGCTATAATCTAATTCAACCCTTTTAAGAAGCAAGTAACAACATATTTCAAGTGTATATATAGGTTTGAAGAGAGGATTTTAGAGAACATTAAATATTTTAGGGTTACATAACATGTTCTGGAATTAAAAAGCTATTGGCCTAGAATTCAAAGACTAAAAGACAGAGGATGTACAAAATAGATAATTTCACATCCCATCCTTGCTATACAGGACACACCCTTGAAATTTCGAAAATTCTCTTAAGTATATTTTGAGATACATATTCAAACGCATCATTCATAAAGTAATTTCACATCCCACTCCTGAACTCATACTCCGCATTTTTATTGAAATTTGCGCAATTCTCGGACTATATAAATTGTTTGGTCCTTGCGTTCTATCCCCGTATTCTAGGACAAATTACGATACACAATCATAAAAATTGTAAATTTCTTGTTTTTCTATTTTATTTGATTTATTTTTCGTTTTCATATTTTTGAAAATATCCAGAAAAATTAGTAGAGACTTAATTTGATTTTTATTGTATTTTTCAGATTTTTATAATTTTATTTTAATCGTTTTTCTATTTTCAAATTGTTTTTCTCAATAGAAAAATTGTTGGTATTTACATATTTGTTGCATTGTTGATGCATGGTTACTAGGTGTGCCGATCCGAATACATCCAATACTAAGTTTAAAAAATAAAATAAAAATGAATTTTTCGAATATGCATATCTGAATTCATCATTGTTTCGTAAAAAAATAAGATTTATTCAAATATACATGTCCGAAAATAAGTACTTTGTGGAAAATGGTGCATCTCCGAAAAAATGAAGTATTTTGAGAATTTCACGCGGCACCTAACAAATGTATAAAGGTGCAATGAAGAAATTGCCACAATATAAGGTAAATGACACGAGACCCAATTTATATACCAAATGGCCCAATTAGCACTGGGTCCATATGACCAGTCCTTCCTCTCCAGGCATATCAAATTTCCTGATCGGAAAATCTCTGTTTTTTTCACTCCTCTAAGTCTAACATAGAAGACAGTTATTCTTATGATTATAAATGCATTTCTTGTATTGTCACATGACACAACATTTTATAAGGAGCACAAAACTCACAACCATGTTACCAAACATTACCTAATTTTAGTATAGAGAAAGATGTTTCACCATTTATCACCATTGCAAACGTTCATCATCACAGTGATGATAGATTATTTATACACACGGTAATAGTTAGGATCACAAGCTGGTACATAAACTTCATCACAAGTCTCATCAAACAAGTTAGCAATATTATTAACATCACATTCAAGTTCAACTAGATCTGCAACTCTAGCTGACAAACAAGCCAACATTTGATTGAAGCATCCCATAAACAGAAACAACACTTTACTGACAGCGGTATAATTCTCAAATGGTGTCATTGCAAACCCGGTTTCACTGTTGCGGCTGCAAGTTAGAACTTCATAAGTTTAAAAAGTGACAAAGACAATAGACAGAAACCAATCACAGTTAATTCAAAATCAATCCTGACATATGTGTGGATGTTGATTTTAGTATTACCAGAAAATGTTTCTTGAAAATATCAACAATTTCATTTGGACCGACCCTTGTCTCCGTATAAGCATCAATCTTATTAAGCTCCTGCCAAAGAAACATCCAGTGGATCATGAACTTGTGAAGAAGTTTCCTCGAGTTTGGATTGATGATCATGGTTTGCAATCAATTCATATATAACAATACAATTAATTATAGAAAGTGACGATTTTAGAGAGAACTACTGCCACTGTACCTCAATCCATACTGCAAGTTTAGGCCTTCCTTCTGTTATATCATGTTTGAACACCTCAGAAAAGACTATCTGGAATCTTTCAACAAATGGAATATAGGCAATATCCACCTAATAATCATCACAAGAATTAACTTATATCAGAGTAAAAAATCTAGTTGTTGATGATCTTAGTTATCCGATTCATGTACTATTTACACTTAGTTCATGACTACTTTGATACTTTGCTTCACAATTCATCAGATCGAAATTCACAATGACTTCTTGCGCGCGGATAAGTAATAAGCTTAAAACGCAACCGACTTAAAAGAGAGAAAAATTCAGGGCTCGTGACTTCAACTTACCCAACTGAATTGTCCTAGAAAGAATGGCCCATCATCAAATTTAGCAAGAGCATTTTCCAAGTGATCAAGAGCAGGACCTGAGACAAATTACCAATTCTGAAAGTTCATTTTTTTGCATACTTAAATAACACTCATCTGTAACCATTTATAAACTTGAAAACCTTACCAGCTTCTTTTATAGCATCGCCTTTCAATGAAGAGTACAAGTCTTTGGTGAATGTACCGACTTGAGAAATCAACTGCTCGCCAAACTCTTTCTTGGCAGGATCCTGAAAAACAACATCTTAAAACTGCATCCACTAAAATGGTATTAAAATTGAGGTTGGGAGAGTGCTAAATTCTCACAGTTGGAACTAGAGATGTTCCTTCAAAGTTGACATCAATGTAATTGATCAAATCAAGACTTTCTCCCAAGACCTTTCCATTGTGCTCCAACGATGGCACCTATAATACGAGAATAAAATTATATGAACAATATTGGTGAGTATTGAGTAATTTATGACCCTAAATCAGAAAAGTGAAACAGTAAACACCTTATTTTCTGGATAAACTTTTTCCTTATACCAAGCAGGCCTGTTCTGAAGATCAATAGCAACCAATTTGATCTTGTTTTGCAGTCCCTGCATTGGTCATCAATAATGAAATAGATAATGAACTATTAATCAATAAATTTAAATTAAAAAAAAAAGAAACTATATTGTTTATAAATAGAAATGATCCGTCCTGTCATTTATGTATCTGGTCTAGATATAGATCTGATGAATTAATTATTCAACCGAAAATTTGATTATAATAGAGACAAGAGTAAGATCTAAGGTGTTCATTGGGTTGAAACAATTCAGTAAAACTTGAGAAATTTATTATACATAGAATTAAGTTGATAAGAATTAGAATATAAAACAATAAACAGAGAGGAGGATGAAGACAAAAACCTTATAGTTTCTAGCGATCCATGCACGTTGTGCGTAGGGACAAATATAACTGATGTACAACCTAAAAGAAGAGTTCAAAGTATTGATATAAAAAATTGTTATTTACATGATAATTGGAAGGGAAAAAAAGAAAAAAAACAGAAGAAGAACCTGGTGTCTCCGTCAAAAATAGGAGGTGGATCGGAGGTGGAAATCAACGGAGGAGTGCGAATTTCTTTGACACTGTTAAATTAGGAAGAGGAGAAAAAAGTGAGCGACGATGGAGGTATAATGGGAATGAAAATGAGAGAAGAAATTGAAGAAGTGTCTTACTGAATTGCTGCCATTGTTAGTTTTTTTTCAAGAGCTTACTCAGGTTTGAGATCTTTGAGTGGAGACTTCCTAATCTTGTACAGAATTGAGACTACATTCAAGTGGTTAGTGAGTTTGTTTACCTTTTATAAGGTCCCCACCAATTCAACTGTGTAAAGTGAAGAAGAATATAGCATCACCATTATAGGTGTGGGCAGGGCACCCATTGTAAAAAATTTATTTTTAATTTTAAAGGTAATTTTTAACATTAAAACTTATTCAACAAAAATAAAATTGAATTGATTTTTTTAAATAATTTCAAACTAATTGTCCATTAAATAATTTTAATTTATAGCATTTATAAATTCAATTGATAAATTTAATATTGTAATGTACAATAATCCAATTAAATAAAAAATATATAAAAATTATCATAAATAATTAAACATTTTTAAGTCGGTAATAAATCATCATTTTAAAAAATAATATAATTTCTCATAAAAAAATTCAATTTAAAAAGCACTCATATGTGAGAAAATTAAAATTGTTGAAAAAGTTTTAACCCTCATAAAATAATATTTTGTACGGTATAAAATATATTTAAATACACATATAAATTTAAAATAAATAACTTAATTGTAAAATTAACTTTTAACGTTAGAAAGCAAAAAAATTGCGTTATCAAATAATTGAAACTGAATAATATTAATTAAATATTATTTACCTTTTTACAAAACTTCATCTTAATTAAATGCGATTATGTTTAAACTATATCTATATTTATGTTATGTACTATTATATTATTATTGAAATAATCATTTGGTATATTCAATAAAATGTTAATTAAAATCTATGTATAAATAATGAAAATATGTGATAATCATGTGGTATATTCAATAAAATCTTAATTAAATGTGATTATACAATTTGGTATATTCAATAAAACTATATGTACCAATAATAAAAATATTTTAATGAATATTTATTTCTAAATATAAACTCTAATTAATAGTATTTGTAAATATGAATTGATAAATTTAATTGAATAATACACAATAATCTTATTAAATAAATAATATTAGAAAATTGTCAGAAATAATTGATCATTTTCAAATCAATAATGAATCATCATTTTAAAAAAATACAATTTCTCGTAAAAAAATAATTTGAAAAGTCCTAAAAAATTAAAATTGTTGAGAAAGTTAATTTTATATATATATATATATATATATATATATATATATATATATATATATAATCAATTTTTGGCATATGAAAATAAAAATGACTATGGAACAAAAATAATTATTAGTTAAAATAAAATAAACATTGTCTTAAAAGTGACATGTTCAACTTTAAAAAATAATAAAATCTTACATCGAAAATCATTTTTAAAATTAATTAAGTAATTGGGCTTCAATGGTAAAGGAGCTCATGCTAAAAACATAATATCAAGAATATCGAGTTCAATTTTAAGGTGGAAACAAAAATTTACTAGGAATCATTTCTCCTATGAACTATAGTGAAAAGAAAAAAAAACAATTATTTTTAAAATTAATTATGTCTCGTACTTTATTCATATTTATTCGTGTTAAATTTTAAATATTTTTCCTTTTAAATTAAATCAATTTTATTGGCTATAAAAGTTTTTATTTACTAATTACTTAGAAAAATAAATCACAGATACAAATAAATTTTAAAATTAATTATGTTTCATATTTTATTCTTATTTATATGCATTTAACTTTAATATATTTAAAGTCTATTTGTATTATGATTTGGATTTACTAGGTATTGAGAAGATTTTATTTTGATTTGGATTTAATAGGTATTGAGAAGATTTTATAAATTAAAATCAATGTCAAAATTCAATTAAAATATAACGATTACAACTATATTAATTTTATGTTAATTAAATTTTTAACAATGAAAGATTAGATGATAGATTAATTGACCATAACCGTCATGATGACATTAATTCAACTAATCCTATGAAGGGAGAAGTTAGAAGCGTAGAAGAAAAACTCTTGGACAACGTGATATTTGCTGGTTGGTCCAAGCTCCGTGTAGCTATTTGATAAAATTGTTCTTAAGGCGATGTATAATGTATAATGGGGTGTTAGAAAAAAAATTATAAATGTAGTAATAGGGTATTGAAAGTGAGTGGATTATTTAGTGTTGAAAATATTCAACATATTGAATGAGGAGAGAGTGAGGTTTATAAAATATTTTGTAAAATTTTATTGGTTATATGTTTAAATTTTTAGTGTGTTGTGAATGATAGTGGGATAGGATGTTGAATTTTATTAAATAAAATCATTGTAGTGAGTAAAAATTAAATGTGTGTTGAATTATTAGGTGGAAGAAATAAAAGATGATATGAAAAGTAGAAAAGGAGGATGTTGAATAATGAAATAATTGTACATATTCTAAGACTATGTATAATGGGGTGTTGAAAAAAATTCAATAGCTGAATACTTGTAATGAGGTGTTGAATTGAGTGTTGAAAGTGAAGTGGATTAATTGGTGTCGAAAACATTCGACATGTTGAATGAGAAGAGAATGTGTTCATAAAATACTTTGTAAAATTTGATTGGTTGTAGTGAATGTTTAAATTTTTAGTGTGTTGTGAATGGTGATATGACAGAGTGTTGAATTTTATTAAATAAAATAATTGTAGGAAGTAAAAATTGAATAAGTGTTGAATTATTAGGTGGAAGAAAGAGAAGATGATGTGGAATATAAAAAATAAAAAAGAAATGCGTTGAACAATAAAATAGAACTCTTTAATACAATAGAATTCCAAAGTATCATTCCGGTTTAATTTATATACAAAGATTTTCTTTCTAGATTTATTAAATAATAAATATATTTGATCTATATAAAAGATGAGATGCGTTCATTATTCAATTAATTTAAATTAGTAGGAGGGAGTACTCTTGTTATGCCCAGGCAAATGTGGTGTTGATTTGAATGCGCACAAACTATTTGATGTTAGGGCTGAAAGTAAAGTTGAGACATGGAATGCACACAAACTGTTTGATTTTATGCCTGAAAGAAATGTCGTGACAATGTGGCTGCTAAGAAGTTGTTTGATATTTGCAAAATAATCACAGCTCAATGTAAGGGAACTGGTTAGCAAATCATTCACATTTCAAATAGGTTGAAAAGCTTCAAGGCATACCTTATCTTCCAAACTATTGCAGCATAAGAAAAAGAAAAAATAGATGTTGGTCTAATATTGAATTGTCATTATTGACATCACACACCACCAGAATTCCTCAGAAAAGGTTTTATAGTTGTCTTCGTTTTAAGATATGTATGTTGATTTTCTTCTTCATATTATGTTCTAAGGTATAGTAAGTATAAACATCTTTACTAAAATGACGTTCATAAGAAAAAAGTATATTCAACACAAATGTTACATACATATAGCATAATCAAGATATGCATCATTTTTACATTTATTATTAATTTTATAGTATAAACATTACACAATACATTACAACCTGTTCGTAAACATAACAAATTCACACCATCTGTTACTCCCAACCATTATTATTATAAATTTTCAACTCTCACTTTAATGACTAGTAAGCTATAGTACTGTCACAAACAACTGCATCAGATTTTACTTATGTCCCTGCATAATTAACAACAGCGTTGAAAGTTAACTAACAAGAATGCACAAAACATATAGCTTGAAAATGAAGCCAACCACATAAAATTGAACATATTATTATCCTCTTTTTTTTTATATAGTACCGAGGAGATCTTCTTGATAAAGGCAACGAATTCTTGTGGTTCAGCAAGTTTTGTCTGTTTATAAGCATCGTTTTTGTTCAGCTCCTGCAAAAAAATATGATTGATGTATTAGCCAAAACGATTTCTTTTTTACTCTAGCATTATAATTTAATAAATAGAATAATTTGATTCAAGGGTATATTCCATGTACCTCAATCCATGCTGCAAATTTAGGTCTTCCAGCAGTGATGTCATGCTTAAACAATTCCGAGAAAACAATTTGGAACCTTTCAATGAATGGAATATACACAATATCCACCTATATGATATAACTAATAATGTCACCATCTTTTTGTGTATATATAAAAGATAAAATTTTGGTCACGATTATAATATCGACAACGACAATCAAACTTTATCCTACTAAGTGGAGTTGGTCACAATTATACTATAGTAGTAGCATAAACTTTCAACTTACCAAACTAAATTCACCAAGGAAGAATGGTCCATCAAATTTGCCAAGAGCATTCTCCAAGTAGTCAAATGAAGCAACTGAATCAAATGACCAATTTTTACAACTTTATGAGGCATATTTTACATTTATTATTACTATCATTTAATTTAATTTAAAAAAAAAACACAATTTTTCTTACTTGTTTGTGTTACAGGATCACCCTTGAATGAACCAAACACTTCTTTGGTAAAAGTATCAGCATACTTTATTAACTCCTCTCCAAATTCCTTCTTGGCTGGGTCCTAAAAAAAACTTCTTAATTAACATCAATTATCTCTACTAATTGATGTTAAAATAAGTTAGAATATAATAATATTGCTTTTGATCTTACATTAGGCACTAGTGATGGTCCTTCAAAATTTGCATCAACATATTTGATCAAGTCAATACTTTCACCTATAACCTTACCATCGTGTTCGAGAGAAGGCACCTACAATATAATTAAAGAAACACATATAACATTTTTTTTAAATTGTCAATTTATAAATATTAATAAATTTTTTATATTAATATAAATAAATAAATACAATCGTTAGAGATTGAACTCAGACCAATAATTTATACATGTTTTATTCAACTAGCACGTATTAGATGAAAAAGTATAACATATAATAATCATTCAATTAATCAAGTGAAACAAATAGTTATGGTAGTGGATTAGGTGTTGTTAATTTTTCTTTAAGATTACAACACCTTATTTTCTGGGTGGACCTCTTTGTACCAAGCAGGCTTGTTTTGAAGATCAAGAGGAACCAATTTGATCTTGTCTTGTAGTCCCTGTTGTTCATGAAATAATTAAACCAAACTGTCAATAATAGTTTCCTAATAGCAAAGAAAACAACCATAATAAGAATGAAAATTTAATAACCTTATGGTTCCTAGTGATCCATACACGTTGAGCAAATGGGCATGTATAACTCATGTATAACCTAATAAAATAGAAAAAGTTTGCATAATATATGAGCACATGAAAATTAACCTGAAATCAAAATCATTAAAAAGTGAGAAAATTAATGAATTAACCTGGTAGTTCCATCAAAAAGAGGTGGTGGTTCGGAAGTTGGAGAAAAAGTTGGAGGACGAATTTCTTGCACACCTCTAGATTATACAAAATATTGATTCAGATAATAAAACAGAAACAAAATAGTGAACAAGGAATATTAGAAAACAAAACATTCTTACATAGTTGCCATATTGATCTAATGCTATTGATGATATGATTATATTGTGAAGTCATCGCTCTGTTTTTATACTAGATTATCAATTAGTGCAATGCATTTTTTTTTGTCTTTAGTCTTTGATATGAATTAATTAATATTAGTGTCAATACTACATGATGCATGTTTGAATATGAATAATTTTGGGTGATGCAAGTGCTGTCATATAAAAGATTATTAATTTTCTATTTTTGAGCTTAATTATGATGCCAATTATTATAAGATGAAGTAATACTTTTCATTGTATATTTTTATCTAAACATTAAAATAACTATATATGGGAATTGAATTTTTCCTAATGAAGATGATGTTGAAAGGCCAACCAAAAAAATAAAAGTCTTCTATAATGTATTTTATGATCTAATTCTATAGCTATTATAGGAAAAACCTAGAAGCTAACTAGTCTACATATGAAAAATAAACAAAAACGTCACAGTAGAGCCATAATAGTCAACCACTGACCCGGTAAGAGGGAGGAAATCAAGTTTTAATACAAATAATTATGTGATCATATTAAAGATTTTTTTTATTTTGAGGCTTGAGCTTAGTTATGTCAATTATTATAAGGTGAAGTACGACTTTTCTTTGTAGATTTTTAATAAACCTTAATATAATTATATATGGGAATTAATTTTTTCCTAATAACTTTTTTTTTTAAATGACATTATAAAAATATGTAAAAAATAAAGATGAGACAAAAGAGATGAGAGATTATGTCAAGACTCTCTTAATCAGAGATGAACTTGAAAAAAAGGTAAATCTAATTAATCTATTTTTCATAAAATCTTCTCTAATAAAGATGATATACAAACTTCCTTTAAAATTGATATAGAACGAGGCTCTCTTTCTTTAAAATTCGTATTGGGATTATAAATACTTTGTTGCCACCTTTTCTTTTTGTTTATGGATATTTTTCTTTCTTTAAGTTCGATGAATAGTTATGTAAAAAATACCGGTAAGATTTTGGGTTCGAACATGCAACATTTCATTTATTTACTTTTAAATCGTAAATTATAATTACTAATTATTTGATCAAAAGAATCTTTTTACTTAAATAGTGTTTTTAATTAAATTTTTCTCAAAAAACATTTTTTAGTAATTAATTTTAAAAGTGATAAACTTAAAACATCTATTTATACTATATTGTTAAAATTAAACATATGTTTAAAACTTTGATTAAATAAAATATGATAATATATATTTTTTTGAGTGTTTTTTTGAACTTACACTACAAGAAACAATATTTTCAATCGCTAAGCCAAAAAATCCCTCACTAAACAGAATTTTACGAGAGGACAGGTCCCCTAATTAAACAGGTCATCATAAATTATTTCTAGGGGGCTTGTCACTTCTCTATTTTGTTGGGGATTTTCCTCCTCGTATAATACAGTCACCTCACTATCATGCAGGTGTAGGCCCGGGGTATCGATTCGGTGTGGTGTAATGGTGTGGTATTATGTCAGTAATTAACTTTAAGTTAAACACCTAACAAATTGCAAGTGTTTTCCATTGGCTTGGGACTAACCTCCTCGCAAAATACAACAAATAAACTATTAACTGACTACCCCTAACAATTATTTACAATATATGATATAAAAATATTAGAATTATATTATTATAAATATAATAACATTTATAATAATATAATTATAATAGTAGAGTATTAATATAACAAATAAATATATAATTTAAAGTTTTATAAAAATAAATTTAAATAAAATATATAATTAAATCAAACATGATTAAAATTGAAATAAACTTTTCCATGCAAATTAAAATAAACTTAAAATTAAACTCAACATAGTTAAAATAAACTCTCCAAGCAAATTAAAATAAATTATAAAATACAAATTTTCATATTCAAACATTCGTTTCCTTTTCCTCTCCAACAACTCCTCTGTATCCACTAACTCTTCCATATTCACCACCAGAAATTTTGTGAGGCGAAAAGGGAGAGACAAGGAAATTGTCAAACCTAAACCTATTTCTCATGCTTTTAAGCCTAGTGGAGACATAGCAAAGGAGGACATTTGCTCCTATTGTGGTAAGACCAGACAATAGAAGAGAAACTGACCGAAGTACCTAGAAGTTAAGAAGAATGGAGTAGAGACTTCATATTTAGGTATTTTTGTTATATATATTAATTTATCTACATCTTCATCATGGATATTAGATACTGAATGTGGTTCTCACATTTGTACCAGCGTGTAACGGCTAAAAAGGAGTAGAAAGTTGGCAAAAGATGAAGTTGATCTACGAGTTGACAATGGAGCAAAGGTTGTTGCTTTAGCCGTTGGAACTTATGTATTAACTTTACCATGATATTTTTGTTATATATATTAATTTATCTACTTCTTCATCATGGGTATTAGATACTGAATGTGGTTCTTACATTTGTACCAACGTGTAGCGGCTAAAAAGGAGTAAAAATTTGGCAAAAGATGAAGTTGATCTACGAGTTGACAATGGAGCAAAGGTTGTTGCTTTAGCCGTTGGGACTTATGAATTAACTTTACCATTATATTTAATAATTCAGTTAGAGAACTGTTATTATGTACCTGCATTTAGAAGGAATATTATTTTTGTTTCTTGTTTGAGCAAGTTTGGTTTTTCATTCATAATAAAGAATAATTGTTGCTCTATTTATTTGAATGATATATTTGATGCTTCTGCACAAATGAACAATGAATTGTATGTCCTTGATCTTAAAATTTTAATTTATAACATTAATACTAAAAGGATTAAACCTAATGTGTTAAATCTAAGTTACCTTTGACATTGTCACTTAGGCCACATAAATGAAAAACATATTTCCAAACTCCATAAAGATGGACTTCTGGACTCTTTTATGTATGAATCATGTGAGACATGCATGTCTTGTTTAATTGGAAAGATGACAAAGACCCCATTCACAATAAAAGGTGAAAGGGCTAATGATCTTTTGTCCCTCATACATAATGATGTATGTGGACCACTAAACATACCAACCAGAGGAGGTTTTCAATACTTCATCATATTTACTGATGATTTCAGTAGACATGGTTATGTGTATTTAATGAAACACAAACCTGCAGCCTTTGAAAAGTTCAAGGAATTTAAGAATGAATTACAAAACAAACTAGGTAAGAATATTAAAGTTTTTATCAGATCGAGACAGTGAATATTTAAGCCTAGAGTTTGATGACCATCTAAAAGAGTGTGGGATTGTATCCGAACTCACTCCTCCTGGAACACCACAATGAAATGGTGTATCTGAGAGAAGAAATTGAACCTTATTAGACATGGTATGATCCATGATGAGTCACGATGATCTTCCGAACTCCTTTTAAGGACATGTTTTGTTTACAACAACTTACACGTTTAACTGTGTTCAATCCAAAAAGGTTGAGAAGACACCATTTGAGATATGGAGTGGTAAGAAACTACATATGTCTTACATGCAGATTTGAGGTTGCGAAGTTTATGTGAAACGTAAAATCTAAACTAAGCTTGAGCCCAAAACTGGAAAATGATTATTTGTGGGGTATCCTAAAAAAAACAAGAGGGTATTACTTCTACAATCCTTCTGAGGGAAAAGTGTTTGTCGCTCGAACTGGAGTTTTCTTGGAAAAAGATTTTCTTTCCAAAGGAGTCAGTGGAAGAAAAGTATAGCTTGAAAAAATTCAAGAACCACAAATCATTGATACACCTATCGAGGAATTAGAGCAAGAAACACAAGTAGTTATAGGAGAGTAGCCTGCTCAAGTAGAACAAGACCAACGTAGGTCAAACAGGATATGTCACCAAGAGGCCATTATTGGTCCTGAGTCTGAGAAGTCGCTTGAAGCCATGAGATCTGAAATGGATTCCATGTACACATACCAAGTTTGGACATTGGTAGAGCCATGTGTAGGAGTTAATCCTATAGGATACAAGTGGGTCTTAAAAAAGAAGACTGGCATGGATGGTAAGGCACGTACCTATAAGGAAGGACTGGTCGCAGAAAGTTATAAACAATGTCACGGGGTAGACTATGATGAAACATTTTCACCAAATGCAATGCTTAAATCTGTTCGGATTTTACTTGTTATCGGTGCATATCATAATTATGAAATATTGCAGATGGATGTCAAGTCAGCTGTCCTTAATGGGAATCTTATATAGGATGTGTATATGACATAACCTGAAGGATTTGACATTCCAGAAGAAGCCCAAAAAATATGCAAGTTAGATCAATTAATATATGGATTGAATCAAGCTTCTAGAAGCTAGAATCTTCATTCTGACGAGACAGTAAAACAATATGGATTCATCAAGAATGAAGGTGAGCCTTGTGTCAACAAGAATGTTAGTAGGAGCATGATCGTCTTCCTGGTATTATATGTATATGACATATTACTCATTAGAAACGATGTCCCTACCTTACAACAAGTGAAAACTTGGCTGGGGAAATGCTTTTCTACGAAGGATCTTAGGTAAGCAGCCTATATATTAGGAATCGGGATCTATAGGGATAGATCCCATAAACTGCTTGGCCTAAGTTAGAGTACATACATAGAAAAGTGTTAAGACGCTTTAATATGCATGATTCCAATAAGGGATTCATTCCTATGCAACATGACTTGTGTCTATAAAAAACATAATTCCCTTCAACTAAAGAATAAATGGATCACATGAATAAGATTCCATATGCATATGCAATAGGAACTATCATGTATGTCATATTATGTAGTCGACCAGATGACTCATATGTTTTGAGTGCAACCAGTAGGTATCAATCTGATCTTGATTATACTTATTGGGTAGCTGTCAAGAATATCCTTAAGTACTTGAGAAGGACTAAGGAATCATTCTTGATATATTAAGGTAAGGAAGAGCTTGTTGTAATTGAATACACCGATGTTAGCTTCCAGACAGACATGGATGACTTTAGATCGCAATCTGGTCGTGTGTTCTGCTTAAATGATGGCACTATGAGCTGGAAAAGTTCAAAGAAAGATACAGTTGTTAATTCTACAATTGAGGTTGAGTATATTGATGCCTCAAATGCAAAAAACGAAGTTATTTTGATCAAGAAAGACATTAGTGAACTTGACATAGTCCCTAGCATTATGGATCACATTCATCTCTATTGTGATAACGATGGTTCTATCGCACAAGATAAGGAGCCTAGATCTCACCAACGATCCAAAAAACATACTTAGGCGTTATCACCTCATTTGAGAGATAATCGATAGGGAGATGTGAATATATGTAAAGTACATATACTTGACAATGTTGTTGACCCACTAATAAAGCCTCTTGCACAACAAAAGCATGATGGCCATATATGGGTAATAGAGGTAATGTCTGATTGACTCTAGTGCTAATGGGAGATTGTTGGTGTAAGCCCTAGAGGCCAATACTTTTGGTACCTGTGTCGAATTATTTATTAATAATAAAAGGAATTTCTTTATTATGTTTACTTTTCCAAAATTATAAAGTCCCTAAAATAGTTTGTCTATTTACTGAAATGTTAAGTGTGTCTTAATCATGAGATTCCATTAAACATAAGGACATTATTCTTAAAGTATTTGTAGTCGGGCTTTATTGTAAAGTGGGACTAAATTAAAACATTGAGATTATTATATGAATATACTGATGATCATATCTCATGAATCATTGATAAGAAGTTATTAAGTCTTGATATAGGTATGAATATTAGGAGTAATATTTATACAGGATTACCCCGCTATGAGAATACTACATAGAATGTTATGCAAAGTATCATAAATTATTCTCATGGTGATAGTGGTGTATACCACCCTTCGACCTGAAACCACTATGAACACTAGATGTAGAGTCAAGTGCTTTATTGTTGATCAAACATTATCTGTAGCTGGATAACCACCATAAAGACAATTGATGCGTACTTCATAAAGCATGTTAAGGGGCATGAGTGACCTAGATGGAATTTTCCCATCCTACGTAACAGGATCAATGTCTAAGGGACCAGTATTGATCTAGACAAGGGTGACATGGTATATATCTTGTGTTCAATATAGATATAAGGGAAAATGGTAATTGTACACACAAGTATTATCACGAAAAAGTTTTTTCAGATCACATGACATTTTTGCGACTTGGGTAGCAGTAATGTGTTGCTAGATACCACTCATTGTTTATTATGTTAAATGTGTGATTTAATATAATTTCCAACATCGCGAAAACCTGTATGGTCACACACACAAGGACATGTTGATGAGAGAAGGAGTAAATAAGGAACATCGTAAGGTACGGTGCACTTGAGTGAATTGTAGAACATCGTAAGGTACAATATACTTAAGTGGAATACAAAATATGGTAAGGTACCACACACTTTAGTGATATACGGTACATTATAAGGTATAATGTCTATAGGGTTAATTGAGCTTTTAGTTTGCAGTCTTAATTAGGCTTTTAGCTTGCAGGCCACACAAGTGGTTCTATAAATAGAACCTTGTGCTAAAGCATTTCACTCAACGAAAATTCGGTCTTGAAACCCCAACTGTATTTTCGCTCACTCTCCCACTTAAAGCTTTCATCCGTAAGCAGCTAGCACTATGATTGGAAGTGATCTGTTCGTGTGGACTGAGTAGAGGAGTTGTTCTTCATCAATGCTCGTGATCTCATTATCAAAGGTATAAATTGCCACAAGAGGTAATAGTTTCTATCACTGACCATACCCATTTGTAAGGATCACTAAAGGGAAATTTTAATTTCCGCTGCATTTTGAATCGCAATTTTCCATCACAATCCACATTTCTTCTTGACATTTCATTGTTTGCCTCCTTATTTCTTCTCGCATCTATGTTTCTCTTCTCTTCATTTTTCCTGCATATTTATTTGTTTTCTCTTCATTTCTTCCATTTCTTGCCGCTACTTAGCGTATTGCCTCGGTATTCACTAAGTTTCTCATGGTATGATGCTTGTAGGGTTAATTAGGATTTTAGTTTGTAGCCTTAATTGGGCTTTAAGCATGCAGGCCACACAAGTGGTTATATAAATAGAACCTTTGTGTTGAAGCATTTCACTCAATGAAAATTCAGCCTTGAAATCCTAGCCGTATTTTCTATCACTCTCTCACTCAAAGTTTTCATTCGTAAGCATCTAGAACTGTGATTGGAAGCGATATGTTCATGTAGACTGAGTAGAGGCATTGTTCTTCATCAATGCTCGTGATCACATCATCAAAGGTCTAAATCACCAAAAGAGGTAATAGTTTCTATCACTGACTATACCCATTTGTAAGGATCACTAAAGAAATTTTTTTTTCTATTGCATTTTGAATCACGATTTTCCTTCACAGTTTGCATTGTTTCTTGATACTCCATTGTCTGCCTCCTCATTTCTTCCCGCATCTATGTTTCTCTTTATTTCTTCATGCATCTCTATTTTTTTCTCTTCATTTATTCCATTTTTTGTCTTTTTTGCTGCTACTTAGCATAATGCCTCAGTATTCACTAAGTTTCTCACAGTTTCAAGCATTTTAGCAAATATAGGTGGAGTTGATGTTCTTTCTCCATCAACAAGTCTCATTCTAAAACACCTATCACAATGTTAGATAGTTTTGGCGTACCCTCTATCACCATACACTCTCCCATTTTTCTTTTCTCCATCTGATACATTATACCAAGTCTGAAAATCCACGTCGGGGTCTGTATGATATATCGGTGGCAGTTCAACTAATACAGGATGCTCTGACAAGGTAAGGGCAATTTGTTTATCATACTTCTACTAAACAATAAAATAATTAAATGTTATCATTATTTGAATAAGTTAGGTACATAAAAGAAATAGATAAAATAATTTAATATAATAAAAACTTACTTGGGTGATTCTTGAGCGGTCATCAACAAACTCTCAATTTCTCTTGAGATGAGTCTCCATATGGATCGTATTAAGAAGAAGACTTCTACGCAACTCTCCACGCTAATTAAATGAAAAAAATAAGTAAAATATGATTAGTTTTTAATAATCTAAAATCTAAATGATAAGTTAATTAAAAAATTAATAAATTTACCATCCTTCGCGAGACTTTAGCAACACTAATAATGCATAACACGTAGTAGCAACCAACAACTTTAGATGCTCTATTGCTTCTTTTTTTTCCTTTTCAGATGTTTCCTTAAAGGCTTCAGAATTCCAATGGGCAATAAGATCTTGAAATATTTCTTCTCCTATCTAACATGGACTTGATCATTTTCCCCCATCTAACTCTAACACACCTCATGGTGTTAGAAAATCGGGAGTCATATTTTATGTGAACATTTTCTTTAATTTTGAGATCATCTATGACGCAGTGTTTTAAAAACCAGATCGGTCATCAAACCTGTGAAGATACTACGTCATTGGTTTATTGCTCGAATAATTGAGTCACTGGTCGAACCGAATGACCAAACCAGATTAAACCGGATAACTTGGTTGAATAGATTGATCTTTATAATAAAACTATACAGGTATAAAACTGATCGAATCGAATGATTCAGTCTTAAAAAATATAACAAACACTTAAATTTTTAAAAAATATCATATCATAAATTCAGAAGTTCATAATCTAAATTCAAATTTTAAACAAAGGTATCACACAAAACAAAATAGTACAAAATTAAAAAATTTAATCTCAAATAAAGTCTAATTGCAACATAATCTAATTAACTAATTTTTAACAAAATAACTTCAATGTGTAAAAAATTTAGTTCAAAGGAGAGAAAATTGTTTCAATATTGAAATCTCCTTCATCAATATTAAAATCATCTGCAATAAAATCAACCGCATTCGCAAACTCTTTCCGATATCATTATTTTGTTTTGTTTTTTATTTCATTTTTTATTTTAATTTTTTAAATAAAATAAATAAAACGACGTCGTATATATATATATATATATATATATATATATATATATATATATATATATATATATATATATATATATATATATATATATATATATATATATATATATATAAATAAAAATGCAATTGAACTATCAGTTTTTTCAGTTTACATCGATTTTTACCGGTTCAATGACATAAGTGATCCAACAATTAAACTAGACCGGTTACCTTACCTGACCGATTCTCGGTCTGACCGGTCGGTCTGATCCAATTTTTAAAACACTGCTCTAATTTTCCAACAACACTTCTCCAATATTGTTGTATGAATTCAAAAAATATTAAATAAATTATAATCATGAATATCTCAATAAATATAAAAGAAATTAAAATCTTCAAGTAGTGTTCCATAAGTCGACCATAATTTTCTAAACTTCTCTTTAATAATTTATGTTATGCTCGATATTGCATGATGTGACGGAACAAGTCTAAACAACAAAATTTTAGGTTAGTATTAATTAAATTAAACTAAAATTTAAAAGATAATATAAAACATAAACCCATATGATCCTCCCTCGGCCCAAATGATAATTCTGTCATGATGATATCTAATTTTTTGCGGCGCATTTCTCAAGATGCTCTCCCTCCTCCTTTGTTCCTCATGAACACTGGTAACTCCATGACCGATGATGTCTCCATGAGCATTAGTATTTCCATGATCATCTTAAGAAGGCATAGGTGACAAATGAGGTATGCTAGATCCACTTGGTTGCATATACTACAAATGCACATTTGCGGAATATCGCATGCTAGGTCCACTCGACTACATGAAAGACATAGGAAAGTATGTGGGGTGAAGGGTGTTAGGTCTACCTGGCTGCATATAAGGTATATATCCAGGAGTACTAATAAAAGTTTACGCATATATGGGTGAGAATGAAGAAAAAATAGGTGTGGATACTAATCTAGTGAAAGATCCACATATGGGTGGAGTGAGATGTATAGGCGGTGGAATAGGATGTGTATGCGGTGAAGTAAAATGAGGAGGAGGATGAGCCACTTAACTCAAAAGTGGCATAGGAAAAAATAAATATGTGTGATAACATCATGGAAAACGTCCTCACCACCCTTTGTAACTCCTTTTACAACTGCACCACTATGTTGTACCCCAAAATTTACCCTCCTTATTTTAGTGTTTTTGGCTTATAATTGCATTATCATAAACATACATGTATACACATGCATAACATCCATCACATGGTTCCCAGGTTCTAAATACCTCAAGTTGTGGAAGAAACTGTGTGTTTCGGCTATCTCAGATCATTTCGGGTCCGATATTGATATTCTTCGATTCGTACGCTAAAAGCAACATATTTTGGTCAGAAAGCTATTTTGGTTTGGTCCCCTAAGCATTGGTATCATATCAATTTATTCTCCAGTTTAGGAGTAGTTTTTTATTCTTTGGACTTGATTTTGAGTTGAACCGAGCAATTTTCATCTGATACGCAAAATTCGAAAAATCATATCTCGCTCAATTTTTATTGAAATGAGGTGGGATTGGTGCCTAAAGTTCAAAAATTTCGTTGGCTTCATTTGTCTAAGAGATACTCAAGTTCAAATGTTGATTAGAAGACCATCGTTCGAGGCATTTTCTCCGAAGAGAGCAAATGAAAATTCTGCATGTGTCAGACACATGAAAACTGTACTTCAAAAATTCATATCGCCTGGACTGTTCACTCGATCGAGTCGAAAGTTTGTTATGCTCAAGCAAAATTGCGTTCCAGGCATTTTTTATTTATATTCTGACTTAAATTCCGCACGAATTTGGCTGTTTTGGACTAATTACGAAAATTATTCGAATAATCACAATTTGGGCTTAATTATGCATCCAAGGCACTCTAAGGCCCAAATTTTCACACTATAAATAATTTTTTGCCTTCACAATTCAAGGACACATAATCATTTATAAAATTTCACTACAAACACTCTCTTCCATTCTCTCTTAACTCTCAAAGATCAAAGCTAGTTTTTTCATCAAGTTTCCTCAAGAACGTTGAAGAACATTCAAGGTGTCGAAGTGAAGAATTTCCTCTTCTTCTATCATAATCGTGCCTCTCCTTCTCTTATTATCTCATCTCCTATCTTCAATTCAACATCGACTATCTCTTCTCCTCGTTCTCCTCTTTGATCTGATAGTGAGAATTCTCGATTTAAGCACTTTTGCATAATTGATTCTTGAAATAAGCACTTTTCTAGAATTGAATTACTTTTCTAGAATTGAATTAATCAAGGTTTTGATTGAGGAATTAAATATAGATCATGAATTAGGTTAAGGATTTTTGAGAAAGTTTCATTAGGGCACGAGTTTGGCATCCATAAAACTAGGGTTCTTGTTCAAAATTTTCAAGAGAAAGTTGCACCATCAAAACCCTAATTGCAGCCTTCCTCAAGAGCTTTCAAGCAGACATTCATGTTCCTGAGGTATTGTAGAGTAAGTATAGGTCCATAACCATGGCCAAATACATCTGAATTGTGCATACCATGAACTCCGATTGCATTACATTCATGAATTTTGATTTTTGATTTTTATTGTGTTTTAATGTGAACTAACCATGTTGGTGAGTTCCTGAGATGTAATAGAACAGGTTTGATCCATCGTTTGCAAGTTTTGGTGGCTAAATCACTAAACACCATTGTTAGGGCATAAATACGATGAAGATTCGTATGCCCTGTTACAACCACTTTCAGACCAAACTAATCATGCCATTGAACTCGTAGCACCTTAATTATACGATCTGGGCACTTGATTTTTGTTTTTTGGTCGATTTTTCAGGTTTTTAGGGTGGAGGCCGATCGAAGAAGATGATCTGAGCCCTAGCTCCAGTGAAGGACTACAGCGTGGAATCTTTGACCGCGTGCGAGACAATTCTCCTTAAAATTAACTTTTAATTTATTTCCTCAAATAAAATCAATCCAGAAAATTCATAAAAATATTTTTTTTATTGCTATTAATTAGGTTTACTAATTTTACATATTTTACTAACCTCAAAACATTTTTATTTATTTATTTATTTATTGTTATTTCGCATTTAAATTCTAGAAATCAATGTATAGGTCGCAAGGATATTTTTGTAATAGCGTAGATTTAAATTCTCGCATTTTACTTTCCGCACCCCCTATTATGTAACTGCCCCAAAGCCCTATAATAACTTAGGACTTTACTTTTCCGCACTTTTAATTTCCGCATCTTTATTTTTTGTACAGATATACATTGCTTATATGTATGGCTAATAGGATTGTATGATAAGATCTTAAAATCAACCGTTAGATCACTTTAAACAATCAAGATAAAATATCTGAATCAACACACTTTTCACACTTGCACCCCCTTAGGATATCCTTTCTTGTTGCCTTTCGGATAAACAATGGTCACGTCCCTTGAACATGGGGGTACCATTAGCAAAGTCCCACAGTTAAATCATCACAAAGATCATAGTCCCTCGACGACCCTCAATATTTCCTACGAATATGTGATCTCGTCCCTCAGTTGTTGCCTACGAAAAGTGATGATCGTCCCTACGAATTGCAAAGGTATCCTTACATGTTGCCTTCAATGACCCTATGATTGTCCCTTCACATCCAACGGATAGGGTTACCTACCAACTAATGGTATGGATAACCTTATACTAAAGGAGAAGGAAAATAACAAGAAACGACCATTCTGAGTAGGTAATAAGACTCTATTGCTTGCTCAAATCAAAATGCTTTTCACACCTCACAATTCTTTTCAAAAAACTTTTCAAACAAACTTTTGTATACATTCCAACGAGAATCATTACAAAGTTACGTTTTTACAAACAAATATTTCCAAACACTTTGTATACATTCTTGAGGAATGACACAAGAATCATTACGAAGTCAAAGCAAAATACTTTTCAAATACTTTTCAAATAATTTTCAAAATACTTTTCAAACCACACAAACACAAAAAACAAATTTTCAAAAGTGAGCTAAGCAATTAAGAGCCCGTAGATAACTATGGATGGAAAGGGTGTTAATACATTCCCTTTTCATAATTGTCTCTTGTACTCAGAATCAATAAAAGGTATTTCCTGTTCTTTTCACCTTTCCTTTATTGGATAAAAGAAAAGTCGGTGGCGACTCTTGTTATCCGCAACATTTACGATAAAACGTAAAACAAACAAGTCAGTTCTCCCACCGTGTTACACATATGATAATGATATGACGGGCACATGGAAAGGGTCCGCAATCGACCCCTGCACAATTCTAGTCCGTGTCAGCTCAACACACGCGAATCGTATTGCTTCCTTTATCGAGTCAATAATAATAAAAGTGGCAAGAGCTCATACAGTGATACCATTCACGGGAATCAGAATGTGTTGGCTCCTGGTTGCTTTCGGCCCTCGGTTTGCTGTTGTAGGCTATGGGACGTCCTCCTTCTCCAGCGCTTCTATGACATTTGTTTGTTTATACATTGCTTGTGTACTTCTACCAAAGCACTTGATTGCTTCATCCATTTGAATCCCTTGATTCTACAACCAAGACGGATATTAGGATAGCTTCCCTTAGGACCGCTCGGTTAGGATAGCTCTCGAGCCTAGACATTATGATTCATATCCATGGCATGTCAACATAGGTAGAGATTCCCCTTCATCCTCAACCTTAGGTCCAATCTTTGCATGACAATATTTGGACTAGTACTAGTTAGTCTCCCTTTTGTTTTGCTTGTTTCTTTTGCATCCTTGCATGTAATTAAAACTAAAACTTTCTTTCTTTCTTTTTTTTTCTTTTGAAAACTAATACACTTCATAATGGTTCAAAATTCCCTTTTTAAAGGTAAAAGAAACCAACCAATGCAAACTTTTTTCGCCTACGAGCGCTTTCTTTTTGTGTTTAAAACTCTTCTCATAAGTAAAAAATACAAAACCCACCAAAACAAGTGAGTCGAACTACGACGCTCTGACTTTCCCATTGCACAAGGGAATACGTATACATCTTGTCACGGTACTCGATCAAGTAAAACTTTATAAAAACTTCCTTCTTTTCCTCGTGGTTTCTTTATTTTCCTTTTCTTTCTCATGCATTGTAGCGGTTAAGCAATAGATAGATATAACACACCCCTTATCTAGAAAATAGAAGTGGATACCGTAGAGTATTACGGGCGTGTGGGGTGTTAATCCCTTCTGTAACTCCCCGAATTTAATTAATTGGTTAATTAAATTATTTAAGGATTTAATTATTGGATTTACTCGAAGTTTGAGAATCAATCGGATTTGTCGGTATTATTTTGGGAAACGTATTTGGATTATTAAGTTAAAGTCGGATTTTATTCGGTTAGTCGGAGAATTAATAAAATTGATTATATTGAAGAAATTAATATTAGAAATAATATTAGTTTTAAATGAATGTTAATTAAATTAGTTGGGCTAAGTTGTAAGTGAGAAATAGCAAAATAGGGGTGTTATTTGTTAGACCCATTAAGATAAGTTAGTAAGATATATAAATAAAATAAGAAGTGGTAGTAGTTACTAGTAGCATGAAGAAGAGAAAGAGGAATAGGGTTTTGGAGAAGGAGGCAAGAGCAAAGGAAGTGCTAGAGCCAAGGTTCCAGAAATCCGATCAAGGTTTAGAACTGCCATCAATCCAAAGAGGTAAGGGTGAGGTTCTAACTATATAATGGGATACATGATGGATGATATGTGGGATGAGGTTTATAGATTTTCCCTTGTTTTGGTGTTTTGATTGTTGTGGTTTGATTCCAAATTGTTGCTTGATAATCTATGAAATTGGTTGCATCAATCGGTATATGTTGCTTGGGTTTAATCCCCTTTGTTGCTATTATACGGTGTTGATTCATTTTGGTCTATAATGGGGTTTATGATAAAATTGTATGTGGAGATTGGGTTATTAAAATGCTACGTTGAATGTGTGTTGATTTGTCATTGGTATTTTGAAATTTATGAAATTGAGCATTGTGATCAATTTAATTGATGAACGAATTTATGTGTAATTAACCATGACGTGCTATTATAGACTGTTGGGATGTTTGGATTGAGATGTATGAAATATTGGTACATTAGATTGAAGCTTTATGTAGAACTGGGCTGCAGAAACTGGTATTTGGGCATTTTTACGCAACATGTGTCGACACAAGAGGCCATGTATCGATACATACTGTATTGAGTTTTAAAAACAGAAGTTTAAATTCAGTATGCGTCGATACAAATAGCTATGGGTCGACACATGATGTTAAAACCTTTGAGAAACAGAAGCTGGAACAATGTATGAGTTGGCACATACGACTTATGCGTCGATACAAGCTGTTTGAAAAATTGGAAATTTTAAAGGATGGGTCGACACATGGACTTATGCGTCGATACATGCTGTTTGAAAAATTGGAAATTTTAAAGGATGAGTCGACACATGGGCTTATGCATCGACACATATTGTATGGAAAATGAAAAATACCTTTGAAAACTGTTTTGGTCATATCTTTGCAAACGTAACTCTGATTTAAGTGTTGTTTGGACCGTTAGAAAGATAAAATTATGATTTATCTTATAAAAATATTTTCAAACACAGTAGGTGAACTTTTGATGAATCAATGTGGTTTTCTGTGTGTATTATTGGGTAATTGTTTAACTATGTGTTCTTGTTGTTGCACGTTGTTGTTGTTGTTAAGTTGTTGTTATGTTGTTATTATAACGAAATCTATGATGTTGTTATGATGTAATACTGTTGCATGACGTTTATGATGTTGGTGATGATGTTATTGTATTGCCTATATTTATGGGCAAATATTAAGTTGTAGGCTTTTAGTCAATGTTGAATTTTTACTAAGTTGTAGGCTTCTAGACAAAGTTGAATTGTTACTAAGTTGTAGGCCTATAGCCAATGTTGAATTGCGGTTGACTAATTGTTATGTTGTTGTTGTTGCGTTGTCGTGATCTTGTTGTTGAAGTTGAGGTTGCATGGCATACACTACATTATTAAGTTAGCCTGGATTAGCACCATGTTGGCCTGGATTGGCAAAATATTAAGTTGAAGGCTTATGCCTTGTTGATGCCTCGGTAAATTGGCGGATTTCTAAGTTGGGAGTTTTACTCCAATGGTGTGACACCCCAAATAATTCAATTATTAAATAATTAGAATTTTAATAATTAATTTAATTGAAAGTTTAATTGTTGGTATTTTTGAATTATTTGATTTAATTAATTAATTAAATAAATGGAAGTGTTGGGGTGTGAAGTTGAATTGGAGGGTGTGTGGAGTAAAACACTCTAATTACTCTAATTATTTTATTTTTATTAATTGGAATAATAAAAGGAATAAATAAAGGAAAAAGGGAAAAAGATAAGGAATTAGAGTTTTCACTGTACGTACATTGGAGAAGAGAAGAGAAAGAGGAGAAAAAGCCAAATCGTCAGAATTCAAAGAATCATCGCAAGGTAAGGGGTGATTTTGTCTGGTTAATATGCCTTATAGGTTTTGATAATCAATAGGATGAAATGATATGTTAGGAATCTCGATTTAGGATTTTCTAGATTATGCCCTAACGTTATGATCCGACGTAAAAACCCCAATTGGAATACGTGATGATTGTTACTATGTGTGGAGTTATGTTGTAGATTGATTAGGGATGTAATTCTACTGTTAATTGGATGTAAGAATGCATAATTTTTACTGCATATGATGTACCTTGTATGTGGGAAAGTTTCTGGTTGATTGGGATTGCAAATAGTGGGAACAAAACTGGTTTTTGGTGGAAAAAATGCAGCATGAGTCGATACAAGGACCTTTGCATCGATACAAGTTGCGTCGGTTTAAGAAAACAGAAGCTGGAATAAAGCTTGCATCGATCCATAACCCTTTGCATCGACTCATGAGGCATTTTTGAGAGCTTTGCATCGACACAAGAGAGTTATGTGTCGACTCAAAATGGTTTTGTATCGACACAAGAGAAGCATGGATCGACCCATACTGAAGAAAAATAGAAAAATGGGATTTTGCAGAACGTATGAGTTGACTCATACGAAGCTTGTGTCAACACAAGCTGGTTTTATATTGACACATGAGGCTTTGTATCGAACCCAAGATGGCAGGAAATGAACAAAAACTTTTGAAAACTGTTTTTCCCGTATCTTTGCGACCGCAACTCCGATTTAGTCATAGTTGGAACCGTTGGAAAGCTGGAAGCACGTACTATCTATTAAAAACATTTTTAAAACCTAGTAAATGAATCTTGTTGGATTGATATGGCTTTCCGTATGAGGAATTTGTTGTTATTCGTGATTGTTCGTTGTTGACGTTGTAAATACTTGATAGATGTTAATACCATGTGTTGTGATTAACGTTGTATATGCATGATTATGTTGTGCTGTTTGATGGTGTTAAACATGTATGGAATGATGCTGTGATATCAAATTCCTTATTTGAATGTTGCATGCTTTATGTTGTGCATGCATATGCATTCTGGTGGTGGTTAATTCCCATTGTGTGGAATTGGACATGCATAGCTAATACCCGTACCCAGTGGTTTAATGGTGGTGAGGCTAGATTCGTGTCCCAGTGGTGTATGGGCGAATCGTTGATTAACGCTGTTTCCGAGGTGTAAACGGAACAAGGTGTGAATTGATTTCACGTTTGGTACCACATGCATTGAGTCTGCATTGCATATGAAGTTATAACATGATAGGATGGTTTCCAGTGTTATAATTTTCATTGTTGTTATTATTGTGCATTTTGATCTGTGTGAATTATAAATTGTGCACTGCAAATCTGATTATGCTGATGAAGGTGAAATAATGTATTAAACTGTTTTATTATTTTGGAAACGTATAATGCATTTTAATTGTTGATGAAATCTCACCCTTACTTTAATGATTTCAGATTAAAGTTAGCAGCTCAAGAATTGATGAGGATGACTTATAGAGTTGTGCTAGTTAGTTAACTGCGTATCAGTGTCATGCTCTGATAGTTGTAACACTGGGGAACGTTTGGCTGAGAATTTTGTTTTGTACTCATTTGTTCTTTGATTTATTTTGGGAATACTTATGCATTGAAGTTTATTCCGTTTGATTGCTATTTTCCGTTGTGTAGAACATAATTATTGGTTTTGAATCATTTTAGTAAAGTTCTTCAGTGAAGCATGACATGTTGATGAGATTTTCTATTTTAACAAATTGTAATGCCCTTTCGTTTATGTTAACTCTGATTTAATTATTAATTCGCGGGGTATTTTAGAAGGGTGTTACAATAGTGGTATCAGAACATAGTCGGTCGTGTGACCAGTGTCTTAGAGTCTTTATCCCTTTTGTATGCGACTAGTGCAAGGTAACACTATTGATACTCGTGTTCTAGAGCTTGTTTTGTAATGTTACAGAATAATGGGCGGAAGAGGAAACGGAAGAGATGACGCTGCAATTTCTGAAGCCTTGGGAATGCTAGCTGGTGTGCTCGGAGGGAATCAGCTGGGAGCTGGTATTGGTGCTGATAGACAGTTGGAGAATTTTCAGAGGAATAATCCTCCATTGTTCAAAGGCACACATGATCTCGAAGGTGCTCAGAGATGGTTGAAGGAGATTGAGAGGATCTTCATAGTGATTGATTGTGCGGAAGAGGTGAAGGTGAGATATGGTACTCACATGCTGGCAGAGGAAGCTGATGACTGGTGGGTTATTACTAGGACAGAGATGGAACAAGATGGTGTTGCACCGAATTGGGTTGTGTTCAGTAGAGCTTTTCTGAGGAGATACTTTCATTGTTGTTATTATTGTGCATTTTGATCTGTGTGAATTATAAATTGTGCACTGCAAATCTGATTATGCTGATGAAGGTGAAATAATGTATTAAACTGTTTTATTGTTTTAGAAACGTATAATGCATTTTAATTGTTGATGAAATCTCACCCTTACTTTAATGATTTCAGATTAAAGTTAGCAGCTCAAGAATTGATGAGGATGACTTATAGAGTTGTGCTAGTTAGTTAACTGCGTATCAGTGTCATGCTCTGATAGTTGTAACACTGGGTAACGTTTGGCTGAGAATTTTGTTTTGTACTCATTTGTTCTTTGATTTATTTTGGGAATACTTATGCATTGAAGTTTATTCCGTTTGGTTGCTATTTTTCGCTGTGTAGAACATAATTATTGGTTTTGAATCATTTTAATAAAGTTCTTCAGTGAAGCATGACATGTTGATGAGATTTTCTATTTTAACAAATTGTAATGCCCTTTCGTTTATGTTAACTCTGATTTAATTAATAATTTGCGAGGTATTTTAGAAGGGGTGTTACAAATGGTACCACATGCATGTGCACAGTTGGGTTGCATTTGAAGTTGCATAATCATAAGTTGTTATGTTGATGTGTCGAATGGTTTAAGTTGTTGTTGTTATTCATGAGTTGTGAAATAGTTGTTGTGTTGTGTTGGAAATTTTGTTGTGATACAACTATTGTCGTTATTATATAACTGTTGTTGATTTTATTGTTATTATAAGTTGTGAGGTGATGATTTTATATGATCCGATCTAACATATTGTTTATCATGCATTCAATTATATAGTTAAATATCTCACCCTTTTCATTTGTTTCGTCGTTGCCTTTATATCGGTAACATACAGGTATTCGAGAATTGAGGAATTAGTTGCTGTTAGTTCAAGTCGGTTTAGTTGCTCTGATACGTAGCACTCGGGGGGATGAACGATTGTCGTTTAATTGTTGTTATTGTTTTAGTAGTTAAATCTTAAGTTGTTGTGATTAAATAATCGTTATATTAAAGTTGTTTTGAGTTAGACATGAGGTTATGTCATTATAAGTTGAATTATGTGAAGCCGCTTATTAATAAAGGTTGTTTTGTTTTCAAAAGAATAAATCAGGTTGTTATTTGTTTATCCGAACCAATGTTATGTATCTGAATTAATTGTGGTTATATGAAGTTGTTCTATGTTGAAAATGTGGCATCTCCTAATTTCGTATTTGGAAAATTTTGCACTCTGATTTCCTTATAATTACTTGGGGTAGAAATGGGGTGTTACACCTTCCCCTCGCGTAATAGACTCCCTTACCTCGATCTCTCGGTCGTAAGATCGCGATTTCTCCCCTTTCAGGTTTACTCAATGTTTTCCTTTCTCCTTCGTGAGATAAAAAACGTTCGATGACGACTTTATTGATATATCCTAGCAATCGATGTTCAGCCCGGGTAGTTTCACACTATTTATAGTTTTTTTTCCCTTCAGTCCATATTTGAGTGTGAAATTTGTATATTTGTTTACTGTTCTGGACCGGGACCGAGCACACTCCAACTCTGGGCACAATGCAATTTAACCTGCACTCACAATGACTCAATTGCTGGCCCAATCCATTGGGATCCAATCTAGACGTGTTGCCCACGTGCCCCATCCCGGGACACGTCATCAATGTGCTCCACACTCTTCGAAACAGTTACGCCTTCGAAGTGATGAAGTACAAGAATGATGTTTTAGTGTTGACAAGTTGATTAAGAACAAAAGATATTTTCAAGGGTTTTGAAAATGAAGTGTTGTTTGAACATGAAGAGGAAGATTATGTAATGTGATATTTTATCATATTTTTTATTGGACGATTTCGGAGATGCATCTTCGAAAATATCACTATGTTGTTAGTTAAATCAACAACTCAGTGAATAAATACAATATAAATGAATTTTGAGAGTAATTCAGAGATGCATCTTCCGATGCACCCAAACAACAGGGTTATATTTAGAGATTATATTTTATTCAAAATAGAACATATCTAAAAAAAAAGCAAAGACTAATGTGATTTTGAGTGCGTTAGACTATTTTTCGAATTTGTAAAAGATATGATGAAATGCACCTAAAGGTGAAAAAAACATTTTCCTAAAGTAAAAACTAAACAAAATAAATAATTTGGCCAAAAATAAAGAAATTGAATAAATAAATAATATTGGACCTTGTTCTATTTTATATCTTTACAGGACCTTATCAAAACACAACGAACCACACTATCCCCTCTCTAACTTTAGGTCCAATTAGCATCGGGTTCCTTCCCAAGCCCAATCTCTTTCTCTCTCCTGCAAAACCCTAGATCTCACTTCCGTCACGCCGGAAGCCCAAGCTTCCGCACTCGGCGCCGCCGTGCCGCGTTCCGGTCAGATTCCGTCGACACATCTGGTAGATCTCAAACCCGAGTATTCTAATTTATCGATTAATTTTGAGAATTCTCTTCATCTGGATCCTTTTTCAATTTTACTGAGTTTATCGATAATCGCTTTTGTTGCAGGTCGTTATAAGTCCTTTTCAGCTCTGCTTTCTCGAAACTGTGTTTGGACAGTTTGAAACTAGTAAGATCGATTATCGATTATCGATTATGGATTGCCTCTCTTTGTAGTGTTATGTTTTATATATATAGTAGTGATTGGTTGAAACTAGTTTTGAGTTTAAGCTTGTTTTTTATTACATCATGCGGGCTCTGGGTACTGGGAAGTGCTTGTGATCTATGTACTTCTCATGTTTGACTGTTGGGTTGTTCTTATTTTGAGATGGGCCTATCTGACCCAACAATGGGCCCAATTATTCTTTGGGTTCATCGAGAGGTGTGTATATTAGGGCTTAATGATTTGAATTCCAATTCCATTCCAATGTGCTACATTTGTGACTATATATGTGGTAGAATTAAACGTAAATACACACTTGGATAAATAATACTGATGATTTTACGGATTGTGGGTATTACTTACTAGTGTCCTTGGGTTGGGCCTTGTTATTTTATTAACAAATTCAAAACGCAATTTTTTTTCTGACTTTTTCCACCCACTGAAAATTGCAGTAGTGAAGTGAAATACTGAAGAGTGAAAACGAACTACACTTGTTGTTTTCATGCATTAGTTTTGTATTATTAGGCCTTATATTTTAAAATATGTTTATATACATTTTCCAGATGATGTATGTAAATAATAAATTTTACCCGTTGTTTAATGTATTTTGTATTGCAATATATGTTTAAATGTTTATGTTTATTTAAAGTTGGTATATTTTTCATGTGATGATTTACATTTTGATACCTCATGTCCTGCTGAGCTATATTATCTTCACATACACATACCTGTGTAATTGTAATTGATTACATAATTATTTATTTTTTCCAGGTAAGGCAGGAGGACATATACTAATAGGATGGCTACCCTTGAAGAAGGTGAAGTGGTGGTGACCCCTGATGTAAAAGATGAGTCGATCAATGCCTACAAGAAGGATGTTATTGAAGAAGACAAATTAGCGGCGACCACTGATGTAAAACAAGAGCCAAATAGTACTGGCTCTCAACCTGACAACGATCTTGAAAATTCTGAAATCCCGTCTAACAATAATGTGGAAAATTTGGAGTCACAGCCCATCAAGGAACTCTGTGATTCCGAAGCGCACCCTAATGAAAAACTTTCTACATCGGAAACGCTGCCTACTGATGGTGATGCAGACGAGTTGGACAACAAAAAAGAATGTCAGAAAAATGAGCTGGAGAACTCTGAATCACTACACAACAATCAGGTTGGTAATGCTGGTACTGCAGAAGACAACCAGCCAATTGATTTGGAGGCAACACTTGATACGCCGATAGACAACTCTGAAGCTGCACCTGCTGATCTGCTTGTTGGCTGTGAAGCTACTACTGACAAGAATGTCGTGGTTAATTCTGAACTGCAGACAAGTAATGAAGCACAACACAGTGATGAGGTGGTTCTATCGGAAACACAAAATAGAGATGAGTTGGTTGAATCTGAAGAGCAGCACAACAATGAGAGGGTGCTTGTATCTGAAACACAACGCATCAATGAGATTATTGTTTGTGAAGCACAACACAACACTGAGGTGGTTGTATCGGAAACACATGGCAATGATGAAGTGGTCATGTCTGAAGCACAGCACAACAGTGAAGTGGTAATGTCTGACTCACAGCAGAGCAATGAGGTGGTCATATCTGATTCACAGCCGAACAGTGAGGTGGTTTTTTCTGACACGCAGCCCAGCAATGATACTGTCATACATGAATCACAAATCAGCAATGATGTGGTTGTGTTTGACACAGAACCCAACAACGAGACTGTCATTCATGAAGAAGAGGTTTGCAATGATGCAGTAGTGTCTGACACACAGCCCAACAATGATGTAGTAATGTCTGACACACAGCACAACAATGAGACTGTCATGCACGAAGCAGGGATCATCCATGATGCAGTTGTGTCTGGCTCACAGCCTAACAATGAGGTACTCGAGTCTGAGACACAACCCAACAATGAGACTGTCACGTACGAGGAACAAATCAGTAATGAGACTGTAATGCACGAAGCAGAAATCAGCAATGATGTGGTTGCATCTGAAGCTCGGCCTGAGAATGAGTTAACCAATTCAACAATGTATCCTAACAATCAGACCTCCCATCAAGAAATTCTTCTTGATAATCATCAGTATGCTAATTTCCATATGATTCCTGAAGATCAACTGCCTCAACCTGAATCACTGCCTAATACTGAATCGCCGCATCACTCTGAACCAGTGGCAGACGGTCACAGCACAGATGTCAAACCAGTATCCCATGATCACTTGCAAGAGTATGATTCACAGCCGAACAACCATCTAGACCATCATGATGCACTGGCCAACCATCAGTTGGCTAACTCTGAAACACTACCCCATGAACAGCTATCCAATTCCCAAATGATGACTCACTATGACCTGGCAAATAGTGAAACATTTCACAGCAATCAGATCAATTCTCAAGCACACTATGAGATAGTCAACGCTAATGATTTTCCCAGCTATGAAATAGTAAATGCTGAAACTCCACTAAATGAAGAACATACCCCAGAGACACAGCCGAATAAGAGGAGGAAAAAAAAGTCTATAGTCTGGGAACACTTCACCATTGAAACAGTTAGTGCTGACTGTAGAAGGGCATGTTGCAAGGAATGCAAGCAAACTTTTGCCTACAGTACTGGACCTAAAGTTGCTGGTACCAGCCACCTTAAACGGCACATTGCCAAAGGGGCATGCCCAGCTCTTCTGCGAAGTTTAGATCCGAATCAGTATGCCCCATATACCCCGCGTTCAAGGGGAAGTGGAGCTGGCAATGCTAGCAGCAATACACCAAAACGGCGTTATAGAACTGCTAGCACACCTTACATGATTTTTGATCAAGATCGTTGTCGTCAAGAGATTGCTAGAATGATCATTATGCATGATTACCCCCTTCACATGGTTGATCATCCAGGATTTGTTGCATTTGTTCAAAATCTGCAACCCCAATTCAACATGGTGACCTTTAATACTATTCAAGGAGACTGTGTCGCAACTTACCTGACGGAAAAGCAAAACCTTACAAAGTATTTTGATGAATTACCGGGACGCATTGGTCTCACGCTGGACATGTGGACCTCAAGTCAATCTGTAGGGTATGTGTTTATCACAGGACATTTTGTTGATAGTGATTGGAAGTTGCAGAGGAGAATTCTCAATGTTGTCATGGAACCATACCCTGATTCTGACTCTGCTCTCAGCCATGCTGTATCTGTCTGCGTTTCTGATTGGAATTTGGAGGGAAGGTTATTTACTATTACATGTAATCAGCCACTGACTGAAGGCACCATTGAGAATCTCAGACCTCTACTTTCTGTGAAGAATCCACTTATCTTCAATGGCCAGTTGCTAATCGGAAGTTGCATTGCCCGTACTTTAAGCAATGTTGCTTATGATTTGTTGAGCTCAGCACAGGATATTGTCAATAAAATTCGAGAAAGTGTGAAATATGTGAAGACTTCAGAATCACATGAGGAAAAATTCATGGATCTTAAGCAGCACCTTCAGGTACCTAGTGAAAGGAGCCTTTTTATTGATGACCAAACCAAATGGAATACAACATATCTGATGTTGGTTGCAGCTTCTGAACTGAAGGAAGTGTTTTCTTGTTTAGACACTTCTGATCCTGATTACAAAGGAACCCCGTCTGTTCTAGATTGGAAGCTTGTTGAGATCCTCTGCGCATACTTGAAACCCCTTTATGATGCAGCAAACATTCTTATGACAACAACTTATCCCACTGCTATTACATTCTTTCATGAAATTTGGAAATTACATTTGGATCTTGCTCGTGCTGTTATGAATGAGGATCCCTTCATTAGCAACCTCACTAAACCCATGCATGAAAAGATTGATAAGTATTGGAGAGATTGTAGTCTGGCTTTGGTGATTGCTGTAGTTATGGATCCTCGTTTCAAGATGAAGCTTGTTGAGTTCAGTTTCACGAAAATATATGGTGAGAATGCTCATGTGTATGTCAAGATTGTTGATGACGGAATTCATGAGCTGTTTCATGAGTATGCAACCCTTCCTCTGCCACTAACACCGGCATATGCGGAAGAAGGAAATGCTGGAAGTAATAAGATGGAAGGATCCCCGGGAGGAACTTTGTTGTCAGATAATGGTCTTACAGACTTTGATGTCTACATCATGGAAACTTCTACCCATCAGACGAAGTCTGAATTGGATCAGTATATGGAAGAATCACTATTGCCGCGAGTACCAGACTTTGATGTATTAGGTTGGTGGAAGCTAAATAAACTCAAGTACCCCACGTTGTCCAGGATGGCCCGAGACATATTGTCTATTCCAGTTTCTACTGTTCCTCACGACTCAGTCTTTGATAAAACCAACAAAGAAATGGATCAGTATCGAAGTTCCTTGCGTCCGGAGACCGTGGAAGCCCTTATTTGTGCCAAGGATTGGATGCAGTATGGAGCACCCGAATCTATGACTGCACTTGTGAAAATGGAAACCTAGATTTCATGCTATCCATTATATTTTTATGTTCTCTTGTATTTTACTTTTAACTTAGTTCTCTTTTAGGCTATATTGTAATATTTGAGAGATTATTTGGATGATTCATCTTAAATATTTAAATTTTAGACTATGATCTTGCTTTTCTTGTAGATGCTAGTTACGGCTTGATCTACTGTTTTCTTACATGCAAGAGTTTCTTGGTAGTTGACATCCTTTAACTTCAATATCAATTTGCTCAGTATTTTGTGAAGGAAGTTCTGTTCATTGCTTTTGAAAATAATGTTTCAGTTGAATTAATTTCTACTGTTTACCATTGTGGCATTTTGATTACTGTGTTTATGCATAAATTAAAACCATGTTTATGACATGAAGTTGCTCACTTAATAAAGCAACGATACCGTGGTGTGTATTTGTCACATAATACTCTTATCTCATATACGTTGCCAGTTTATTAATTTCATCATTCTAGAAAGATATTCTTATCTCTTTGGATTATACTAGCATGAATGACATTCCAATAAATCATATACATATGATTTAAAGTATCTATTAAACACACTACTCATTTAAATATCATATCTAAATAATCTATTATATAATATCTAAGTTATCTATTATATAATCTACTCATTTAAATATCATATCTAAATAATCTATTATATAATATCTAAATTATCTATTATATAATCTGATACTCAATTTTTACAAATGTATATAGAAATAAAAAATAAATAAAAATATAAAAAACTTATCAAGTGCTAGTTTGGTTTGATGTTGTGTAAGCTCTTTGATGGATACAATCTTGATGTTATAAACTTTGAAGTAAAGTAGAATAAATTTGAAAGAATGTAAGTTGAGAGAGTTTGTGAGTCAATAGATTTTGAGTATTTTGAGAGACTATTTTGAGAAGTGAAAAAGGAGAAGGGTCTGAAGTGTTTTTCATTAAAACAGTGCTCGAAAATTTATTTCTGTAAATTATTACAAAGATGCAATTCTTTAATCTTTTGACATAGTCTAGAGTCTGACTAAAAAATGAATGTGATTAGAGCACATCTGAAGATGTATTTCTGAATTTTAGAAGAGCGGGTCTGAAGATGTACTTTTGAATTTTAGAAGTAATTTTAAAGGAAAGTAATGCTTCATTTTCTTTTCAATATAAAGCGCGTTCAATTTCTAAATCATAAGACACACCTCTACCTAGTCTCCATGCATAGAATTTGATCAAATGAAGGTTTGGTCTACCGTAGTAGTTGAACGAACAAAGCTAGTGCAACTAGGATTTTGCTTTTAAGTAATTAAATCTTTAACATACAATTTCTATTTGTAAAATTACTTAAGTTAACCTATTGCATCGTAGCTTAGCGTGTTTGGAGTTTCTTTTTAATTTAGGTTGGTGTGTCGTAATAACACGATTATTGAATAATAATAATAATAATAAGCCATACTCATTTATTTAATTTTTCACTAATGTGTCCTTTGTGTGTGATTCTATGTTGACAACAGGGGTCCCAATGAGTGATCGGGAGGAGCGATGACACATGACACCAGTTTTTTAGGTGCATCAATTTTTTTTAAAATTATTTATACATATGAAGTTGACTATTTATTTAATACATATGACTTATAAATCTGGTACAAAAATTATGAATTAAGAAAAAGAACTTCAAAAAAATCTCGGAGACGGCCCTGGTTGACAATAATGTTAAATCACTTATTTAAAATTATAGATAATGACAAATATGTGGCATAGTGTATTAATAGAAGTTTGTTCATCTACTCTAAGATTTAGGATTCAAATTTCTTTCTTTCTTCTATTATATTTAACTTTGTTAAACCTTTCGATGTAAGATCGTAGAGATTCATCATTTTTCTGTCTAATCAAATCCAAAAATTTTACCAACTAATTTCCTTCGAAATATTATGAAATAGATGAAATAGCTTATTTGAAACTCTTCATACAAGCTAATTAATTTGCTTCTCTATCCTCTAAATCAGGGCTGGCTCTGGGCTAGGTCAAGTAGGCTCATAATTCAAGGCCTCACAAAAATGAGGGCCTCAAAAATTAGTTTGTTGGGCTTAGTAATATAGTAAAATTTTAATATATTTCATTTGTTGAAAATCAATCACTAACTTCTGATTATTTTAGTTTGAAAAAATTAAGTGGTAAACTTCCACTCAACCAAATATAGTTAAGTAATCTAAATCAGAATCATATATATATATATATATATATATCCAAATTACCAGAGCCCCCTTACCCTAGGAACAAGAGGGTTAACACCAAAAACAAAATCATTATTTATTTTTGATATCTCCTCATTCAGAGTAATAAATATGGACTCATTTAATATCATGGCCTCATTAACTCTCGTCGTAGCACTATTTCTCCATTCATTAACTTCCTTTCTGTGCTACCCTTAAAGGATTATCATTTTCACTTTCAACATAATTTCTTCCTACACGTCTTTCGACTCTTTCGTATTCTTAATTCATTGTCGGCTCCCTTATATCTGAATATGGTTTTTTGGTTTTAACAGTGCACCCTTCCTTATAGTGGCCAAATTTGCCACACTTGACGTACAATAATTTCAAACCTTCATATTCAACATTGTATTCTTCTGATTTGATTGTGAACATTGCTAAGAGTGGTTTAGAGAGATTGACTTTAACACTTAATTTTGTATAGTTCCCACACTCATGTTGCAACGTATTCTTATCACCTTTCAGAGTTCTTCCTACCCGACCACCAACAAAGAATAAAACCTTTGCATCATAATATTGAATAGACAATCCAGAGATACAGATCGAAACAACCACATTCTCAATAATATCACTTACTAGATAAAATTTAGGGCTTCTTCCCTTCAATGTTAGATAATGATCATATATGAACTAATAATACTTTAATAGATCCACATTTTTATCATCTTCATGCATACTAGCAACAAGGTATTAATCATTATTTAGATTAATGATATTGATTGCACATTTTCTGACCCACACATGTTTCAAACACCTTTCTAGCGTCTTGCAACCAATTATGTGTCCTAATAACTTCATAATAACTCCCGTCCTCCATGCCCAATAAATTCACCTCTCTTTAGATTTAGAGAAGGAAAACATTGGACATTCATATTATCCTATACAACCTTTCTCCACTTCCATCCCTCCACCCTATCAACATTCTCTACTTCTATATCTTTTTCTAGATATTCATCTTCTCCTTCCTTGTTAACACTTTTCCCTATCACCATATCTTTATATGATTTTTCTCCATCGTTTTCACTCGCTTACAAAGCATATAAGTCAACATAACTCTTTGAAAAAGATGAGAATTCATAAAATATTTGATTTTTTGATACTTTACTAATGCAGTTCTTGTTTATCTTTGATTTTTCAAAGTTCTCACTCCTCTATTATTTAATAGTAAAAGTAAAAACGTCAAATCATAAATTTTTAACTAGTCATAAATGAAATGAATTAATTTTTATTTATTTTTAAAAATTAGTAATTATTTTAATTTTAATACAATTAATAATTGTTAGAAAAGGAAGAGGGAAATATTAGGGGTGTTAAAAACCAAACAAACCCAATAGAAAATCGCAAACTAAATCAAACAAAATTGAAACTGCAAAAAATCGCATTTGATTCAGATTAGTTTGAGTCTTTTTTTAACAAAACCGTATGGTTCGGTTTGCAGTTTCTATTTTACAAACTGAACCAAACCGAATCAAACCGCATTATGTTACAACCTAAGTTTTACTTAACTCACATCTATTCTAAACCTAAACCTATTATATATTAGTCTTATGATTACAAACAATTTTGTCATCCTTACACTTATGGTTTCAATTTCAATCTTCTTAAATCTCTCATAGCATTATTGTGTCATCTTCACCACTTACATCTTGCCTCTTCTTCTCTATCTACTCTCTTATATTTTTCTTTTTCACCTTCTCATTTTTATGCAAATGTTCCTTTTTTAAATTTTATTTTATCGCACATATTTATCTCTAATATCTCATCTCTTATATTCATTCTTTTTCATATTCACTAATCTTTCATCTCTTCTATGTTTTTGATTTTATTATAATATTTTTGATACTGTTTTATGCTATTATTTCATGTTTATTATTTAACTTTTGTCTAATATAATTTTTACATATTAATTGAGAAGTTGTTGTCTAAATATGATGAATTTTGTGTTATTTGGTAGTGCATGAATGACCAATATTAAAAGTTATGTTATCTTTTATATGTGTATGTATGACTTAACAAAATATTTGTAAAAAATCGAACCAACCGAACCGAACCAAACCGCATTGGTTTAGTTTGATTTAGTTTCGTTTTTTTCTATAAGTCAACCAAACCAAACCACACATATTTTTCTCTAGGAATTCAGACGATTTTCTATGTCAAAACTGTCAAAACCGCACCGCAACACCACTAAAAAAGATATTAAAAAGAATAACATACTAATCCTTAATATATTAAAACACATTACACACATTTATGCCCAAATTTAATATATAGGTCGCCTGAATAGTTACAATACTCAAAAAACACAATTTTCAGAAGTAGAAGATTAAGAAAAAGAATATCAGAACCACCGCTTGTACTTCCGCGACGTTTCTCTAATCACCTCCACCGCTGTTTATCTCTCCAATCGATCTTCTACTTCCAATGGCAACCCCTGCCACCACCGCCGCCCCCACCACTACAACCACCACCACCAAACCAACCGAGGAAAACCCTCTCGAAACCCTAGACGCAATCTCCCCACAACCCCTCTCAGATTCAATCCCCAACGACAAAGATGCAAACGATAACAAATCCAAAGAAACCCCGGCTGAAACCGAAACCGAAACCGACGCTCCACTTTCCGATGTTCAGAAGAAGATGCGCCGCGCAGAGCGATTCGGTATTTCCGTCCAGTTGTCCGAGAAAGAGAAGCGCAATTCACGAGCCGAAAGGTATGTAAGGTTTCATCTTCCACCGACATTTCTTGATTTCTTTCGAACAAAATAACTGAATTTAGGGTTTGTTGTGATTGCAGATTTGGCACTGCTTCTGTATTACAGGGACCTGAGGGATCAAAAGCAGAAGATCTGAAAAGAAAGGCTAGGGCAGAGAGGTATTCAATTTCCCCCTTTCTAACCCTAAACCCTAAGTCAAGATACACCCCAAATGCGGCCCAGCCACTGACTCGGCAACACTGTTAATAATTTCAAAAAATGAATGTATTAAACGTAAATTACAAGTGTATGTGTCCGACACTGAGATGGGCACCTCTGTTTTCAGAGGTGTCAGTGCTACATCCATCCATACTATTTTAATTTGAAATTCTAGTAATCACTGTTACTTATTAGTTATTATGATTCTTCACAGGTTTGGGATTCCTACTCCTTCTACAGCTGCTGATGTGGATGCAAAGAAGAAAGATGAGGATGCAAAGAAGAAAGCTCGCCTTGCTAGATTTGCACCTGGTTCAAAGACAGATCCTGCTGAGGAAGATAAAAAGAAAGCAAGGGCACTCAGGTGTGTGTTTCTTGTCTTGTTTTGTTTCTCCAAATTAATATAAACAGTCCTATCCTATGCCAAGGTTTTAAGAAACGGTCCGATACTGCTGCGCGACAAAACAGTATTGTAAGATGCAGATACCAATACTGTTATTCACTGTTTTTACTATTAAGAACAGATATGAAGACCACAATCATTGTTACAACACGGGTACGGACTGAAATCGTGAAATTCTTCATGCCACCACAATTTGACTGCGACCATTATTTAAAACCTTGACCTATGCCCTTTCCCATGTTATACATCTTATTATATCACTATGTTTTTGTACCCAGGTTTTCGAAGGCATCATCAACCCCTTTGTCTCAAGTCAATGCTGAGGCAAACATTGAGCCTGTAAGGCCTCTGATTTCCAATATATTTTGTCTATATAAAGATGAAAGTATTGCTTTTGTTTGTTTGACACTTATGTTTGTTCTGTTGTTCAAACTATAAGGCCGCTATTACCGGTAATGCTGGAGGAGGGACCTGATTTATCAGCTTGCTTCTTTTATTGTAGGATTTTTTTCTTTCTTGTAAGTCTTCTGCTTTTTCCTGTTACTCTTTGCTTTTGTAAATTACTCATACGTGAGTATTCTTTAATTTTGACCTGATTTATGATTATGGTATTGTTATTCATACGCCTTTTTTTTTTCTTGAAATTTTCTGCAGTTATAGTTTTTAGCACTTCAATATTCAGAGTGGCTTCCTCACACCTTATCTGCTTTTTGAACTACAAAACCCCCGATGCATCTACCTTCCTCCAAGCTGTGGATAGATTCAAGTGTTCAGAGGTAGCCTGCTTTTGGTTCCTCTCAGTATTGGCTCTCTAGGTGATATCTTTGGGTAATTATTGGCCTTCTTCATAGTGTTACTTATCTTAAAATCAGCAAATATTTGAATATTAGAATCTACAGCCTTAATTTAGATGAATGAATGTTTTTTTATTGGAACTTTTCTGTTTATAGTTATTTTCTGTTGGTGAAATGCTCATTATCATTTTGCCAAAGGTAGTGCCGGATTGGGTTTACTTCAATGTAACACTGATCCAGAATTTGGTAATATTAGCTTAGGTTTTGTTGTTTAATGTGTCTTTGAAGTGTGATGAATGACTATGAAATAGGCCCTTCTATTACAGAACAGCGTGCATAATGCAATATGAACTATTTTCTGGTTAGTGCTTGACATGTATTTTGGGGTGAGGGTGGGTAAAGTTAGATTTCTTCATCTTCTATGAGTAATAAGGCTCACTCAGGTTTTCTGTTTTATTAGTTCTAGGCCTAGTTTCTCGCTAACAAGTTTTAAAGGGAGAGTGCAAACATGGAACAACTGATAATTGCTGCATTTGTACTTTTGCATCTGAAATTGCTTTCCTCAATCCCTATGTTCTGAGTTTTTAATTGCTGTGTTTATGCCTGTTATTTCATTTCTATGGTTGTAGCATGTTTGAATCATATAAAAAAAGTGATCACGGCACATTACATGAATCTGAAGCATGCTCTTTGAAAAAGGATCAATGTACTATGTGGCTGAATCCTGATGCTTTTTAATGTAGGTGCTTAAACTTGATTTTTTTTTTTTTTAAATTAAGGCTGTAGCTTCTAACTTCTATTACCTTTGCTGTTATTTTAAAGATAAGTAAACACTTTGAAGGTTTATATCCGAAGTTGCCAAAATATAAAATTGTATATCTGTAGTGCTGGTTGTGGAGAAAACTCTGTAATTTTTTAATGCTGAAATAGTACCTTGTAATACATTTTGTATGGAGGACCAATGCTTGGAGAATATAGTATCCTGTTTCTGGGGTTTACATTTTTACTTGCCAGTACAAATCAATGGAAGGACAAGGACCATTGTTTCATGCAAATATAGGAACACTATTTTTGTTTTACACCTAAACGTGCTATGGTTTTCATTGGTATAATTACCACAATTTAAATTATTGTCATGCTGAATTAGATTTTAAGTTGTTTCTTTAGGTAACCCAATGCTTATTTCATATGATTTGATTCATGAACCAAGTCTAACAGATTAATTGCCGAGTCAAGTTTGAACTATGTTTGAGTTAACTTGAGTGAGTTACGGTTTGGAATGATATTTCTAGCACTGTTGTGCGGGATGAAATGCAAGATAAATATGCTTAGATGTTGGAATTTCCCAAGTGATTTAGTTTAAAAGTTTTAAAGAACTAAATATTTGTAAAGAAGTCTAGTTGAATTCGCCATATTAACATCCATAGTTGTCAAAATTGGATCTCGATAACAATAGTTAGGGTTTAAATAAAGGAAATTTCTTTTCACACTTAGTAGTTTTCTTCTCTCACACCATTTAAAACCCTAAAATATTTTTTTTAAGTGCATTTATGATATTTTTTTTTTGAAAACTTTCGTAAGAGCATTTATGAAACCACCTTATTTCATTGTATTTTATAAGTGCAGTTATGAATTCGCTAATATTCTAAATTTATTGTGATTTTATTTTCAAAAAATATTTATTTAAAATCCTAATTTATATTTGACCTATAATAGTAAAATATATTAATACAAATGATATATCAATATCAAATTTGACATATAATAAAAATCATATTAATATTAGTTATATCAATTTCTATATGAAGGGATACATTTGAGTTTTTGTTTTGATTTACTTGATTTGCATGAATTGTATAATATATTTCTAACAATATAATTAAATTGAATAATTATCGATAAAAAATAACTTAAATTTATAAATAAAAATTATTAAAATAAATTTATGATATAAAATAAATAATTTTTAACTTAAATTATAAATAAAAATTATTAAAATAAATTTATGATATAAAATAAATAATTTTTAATTATAATAATGATTTACTATAAGAAGGTATATTATTCATTTTTTATATATATTATATTATAAATAAATATTTTTTTAAAATAAAATTCTAATAAATTTGGGATATTGGGCGAATTCGTAAGTGCACTTACGAAACATCCGAAAATAAGGTGAATTCGTAAGTGCATTTACGAATTCACCTGATTTTTTTAAAAAATAAGGTGAATTGGCAAGTTAATTAGCGAATTCATCTTATTTTTAAAAAATTCTGAATTATTTCGTAAGTGCACTTGCGAAATCCACCTCCGAGGTGAATTCGCAAGTGCAATTAAGAAACTTCAGAGTATTTTTGAGTTTCCATCGAGAATGAAGAAAAAACCCACTAACTAGGTGAAGAAATTTCCTAAATAAATATGTTGGATTTTCAAAAAATTTTAGTTTAAAAATTTTAAAGAACTAAATATTTATAAATATTTATAAAGTAGTCTAGTTGAATTTGCCATTTTAACATCCATGGTTGTCGAATAAAAATTGTAGGATTGTTAGATGGATTGTAAGATTTCAATAAATAGGCAAAATTACAAAAATATCTAGGAAAAACAACCCTTAACTTAATGTTCATTAATTTAATCACAAGTGGTAAAAACTCATCTAAAAAAACATAATTTTCTAAATCATAATTCTCTCGGTAGCAACTAAGAACGTCTCAAACACAATCAGACATTATGATCATCAAAATCCGCATCCTTCCTACAACCATCATCTTCTCCAACAAACTCATCATTTTGTAGTTTTATCTCTATTCCCCCCTTCAGCGGTGACAACTTCCATCAGTGGCATTTTCCAAATCATCAGTTTTGTAAAATCTAAAATTTCATTATCTAAAACTTTATTTTTCATAATCCATTCATCATCTGACTTAATATTATCATGACTATACTCTTCAGTTTTTAGTTTTCTTCTTGACTTAATGTCATCAAAAGACTATACTCCATCTCTCCTCTCATCAATTATGAAGAGAAAATAGTGAATTAGCTGCAGGCTGCAAAATCAAAATGTAAAGAAAATGTACTATATAATGTAAAGAGCAAAGTATAATGTAAAAAGTAGTGCATATTGCAGGTTGTAAAATCTAAAGTGTACTGCAGAATGTAAAAAACAGTGCAGAGTATAGGCATTTTTTGGACACCATTAAAGTTAGTTTGAATTTTTCCTCTTCTTTGACTTCATTCATTGTCCCATAGAGAAGTCTTGTAAATGACTTTTCATTGGAATCCACTAAATGAAATACATTGAATAACGCATAAACATCTTTCAAACAAATGATTGTTTTTTTTCAATTTTTTTTTATCTATAACAACTTTAATCTGCTTCTCTATTTAGGGGTGAACATTCTTATCAATGTTCATTTTGTTTTGTATGAGACAACCCAAAGTCAATTTATTGAGTTAAATTTTTACCATTTGCAATTGTTTCATGATGAACATTGGTCTTCTAACATGAAGTCAAAAAAAAAAAAAAAAAGTATCTTTAATGATGTTTACTAAAATGTTCAAGATTGTTTTCCTTCTTTTATCAGTCAAGTGTGCATCTTGTTTTTTTTTTTCCAAATGAGTTTATGTTATTCAGTGACATTTCTTGTCTCCTTTGTTTCAAGTACTTGGTTTTCAATTCATTTCATTATAGAAAGATGGCTTAAACCTAAGATCATGCCTAGCAACCATCTCTAGTATTCTTTGAAATTCGTCATTTTTTTCAACAATAAAAGCAATGATTATCGTAGAAGCAAGCAACTTCTATGCAAGCTTCTTCTCTCAAATTCTTTTTAAAGGTGTTGTTAATTGTGTATTCAAATAAATCATATACATTAATTATTTAATGAATTTAAAAATAATAATTTTTGTTTGAAATAGTGATTCAAGGGGGAGTACTTGTTAGCACAAATTAATGGGAGTATTGCATTGCATTCATCTGAAATGACCTCGGATAATTCAAACATAGAAACATACATACATGTCCAATCTTGTCTCTGTCATAAAAATCACAGAGAATCTTTGTTTGAGTTTGAGCTAATAACCTACAACATGAGGCCATATTAGCATAAAATACAAGATCCATACAAACCGAATCGCGCGCATTCATAATTTGCTTAGTTACAATTCTCTTAATTTCATCTATAAACCGAAATGTGTGATGACGGGGGTTGCGAGTCAATCAGGTGAAGTTTTAAAAGAGAAATAGTTTCCATGATAATCCTCAAGTTTCAATTCAACCACACCATGTCAAGTTATCTACCTATCTTCTTTATACAACAATTCTAAAAACAGGTACTGAATGGAAGATGCTTAGTGAGTTCTTTCATTCTTTGCACTAAAAATTGACATGCCTACCACCTTTGATTGAAAGAGGAGAACTACATAGAGAGCTATTATCGATCAGTTTACGATTTAGATATACAACGATTACTGTAATATCGTCATGAAAATGTCTCCTCACTCCTTGTTCAATCTTTTGGAGATCTGATAATCTTATCTCTCTTTTCTTAGCTGCTTCTTTAAGCGCTGCTTTCACAAGTCTCCGTGCTATTCCCTGTTACATAAATCGATATTAGTGAGAAAGAACGGAACTCGTGAATAAGAAAACAGGGTTGAGATATTCGAACTGAAGCTTACGTTGCGTGGATTGTGGCTAACTATATTGACAGCTGCTTGGCTGCTAAGTTGCTCCCATAAACCATCAGAAGCAAAGATGAGGAATTGATCTTCGGGTTGGATTTTATGAATTGATACCGATGGTTCACTACTAAGAATCGGCTTGAAAAAGGTTTCGGGTAGTCTAAACTTTTGTGGCAGAGGCTCCGTGTTAAATTCGGCTTTCTTCAGATATGCATCACCTATGGATCTTGAAACCTGTAAAAACAAATTCTGTTAAGAAAAAATTGGAGTACTAAAGTGTTCTAATACTTTTCTATGAATCTCTGAAGCTTCTACCTGTATGATGCCTTTCACGCGCCAAACCGAGTGTTTCATAACCACAATCTGTGGATCGTAAGAGTGTTTTGACCGAACATCGTTTCTCTCAGTTTCTATGTTAACATTGTGTTCTGCAGATAACTGAACAGCTAATGTTTCTTTTGTTCCTTTCTTCACTCTTCCTAACACGGCTCTCGAATCTCCTGCATTTGCAACATACAGCATTCCATTGCAAATTATCCCGGTCAAACAACATGTACCGGAAGATGCTATCTGTGGTGTTGTTAGCCACTGCTTCTTCACAAGAGACAGAAAATCATCTTCTGTTGCAGAAAATGCCTTCTTTATAACCTTTTCCGAAACGCCTTGTTCTTCCGCTGCAAAACCTGATTCACACAACAAAAACATTTTCAGCATGTGCTTGAACAGCATTTCGATGCCATTTCTCACATAAACTAGAAAAAAAAGTTAGAAGCTTCAATTTGAAGCATTAGGCCAAACAGACAAACAGACCATCAGTATATTGAGAAAAACGCAAGTCTCACATCTAATAAAAAGATAAGTCCCGAAAAATAGTTTATAAAGAGTCGCATCTTTCATCTTACAGATCGGTTTTATAACAACGAGTTTATCAATTTGTGCTACGCATCAAGTCCAAAATAGTAACAGCCTGAGTGACAACCCTTACCTTACAACCGATTTCATAAGAGTTCGACCAAACTTAATATAGTTCATCAGAATTACAACATACAGCAAAACTATATTTCAAATACATCATATAAAAAGTTTTGAGAGCATACTCTTGAAATTGGAGAACAGATTTTCATTCACAAACTTAGATGCTGCAGGTCCACCATGACCATCATAAACACCTACAAAGGTTCCCTGAGGCCCCAAATAATCCGAACTCAACGGTCCAGATTCAACCTGACTATGATCCTCCAATGAACTATTAGCTTGAATTACAGCCATTGAAAATTCACCATAAAGATGATTCCCCAAATCCTTATACCATAACAATCCATCAACTTTCCCTTTCACATCATCATCACCACCCTCCACACTTGGTTTCCAGCATGATATAGTCATAATAGAAACTTTAGCTAATGAAATATTATTATTATTATTATCAATACGTTGTTTTTGTTGTTGTTCGCTATTCTTCAAATGATCTCATCTTATACTAAATCAATATATACCTATAAGAAATAATAGACATGATTAGATATGAACAAATTTGAGCTAAAAAACAAGTTGGTATGGGGTGGAGTAATAGAGAAAGTTACCTTGGGATGAGATACTAGTAGCTTTCATGCAATAGTTCAGAGAATACGCAAGCGTGTTTTGGTTCTTTGTACCTTGAACATTAGTTTGAAACATGCATGTGGATTTGAGACTCAGAGGTGTGTCATGTTACAGGAACAGACTTAGCTGGAAAAGCACGTATGGACTCAATATGCCAGAGTTGGTCTGAGATTTTAGTTATGTAAATGAAACAATGATAAGAGAAGGGTTTTGGATTTTTTGACAGAAAATCTTTTGAGTAGTGTCAGAGAGATCTAAGATCAAGAAATGAAAATGAGAATTAAACTTAAAACTACAAAGTCTGACACTTATAACTCTTGTGCTTTTGTTTGTCCTTTAAATTACCTTAATCATAGATGTCTCTGTCGTGCAACAATGCCGACTTTAAAAGTGTACAAGACGGGTTAGTATATGAAACTTAAAATTTGACACGTTTAAACTGTGACTAAAAAAATTTCTATTTGATTTGAAACACTTATATCGTGGTTAACCTAACAGAGTCTTTAAAAACTTATAACGATTTTCAATGTATGATGACTTCAATGTTCGACATAGAAGACACTTTCATATGATGCGATTATATAGATTATTTTATTTATAAAATTATTTTCATATGATCCATCATATTTATCCATTTGATTTTGATATTTATTTTTGACCATGTGGGTTACAAAAGTTATGTATGGTTGAGATTTGATTTGAATTTTCTTTCAAAGAAATCTTCTTCAAGACTATTTTTAGGTAACTTGGCTTGTCTACAACTTCCACCTTCTATCTTTTCCTTGGTTTAATTTTCGTAATAATTCAAAACTTTACTGGATCTAGAGTTAATGACTCACATGTTTCCTTACCCTCTTACTATAATTGGATTAATACATGCATTTGATCATTAAAATGTAATAATCATTTTCAAGATTTCTGTTAAATATCAATTTTGCTTCACTTGATTAGATAATACACAAATATAGATGAGTGTAACTATCTTCTTAACAAAATTACAGAAGAACTACTAATCCAATAAAATAACTCAATTGATAATTATGCAAAAATATCAAATAACTAGGAAAGTTTCATCTGTCATTGATTTATTTAATTCAATTATTCTGTGAAATTTCGTTTCTAGATGGATATATCTAGCTGGCATTAATGGCCACAAGTTCACTGCATCTTGGATCTTCATTTTAAAAAAATAATTATTGCTCAAATCTAGATTGTATTACATAAAGAATGAGCCCACTTTGATTTGATGAATTTCACCTAACTGTATGTTTTAGTCTAATAATAAGATTTGAAGGTTTTGATAATGAGAGATCATAAGAACATTATGACGACTTTGATTGTCACCATATGCTAAAAACATATGGTATGCAGATGAAGACACTTTGGAAATTGAAATCATGCTAGCATTATTTGGATATTGATAAAAATATAACAACTTGGATTTCGTATTCCTTTGACAAGTATAAACTTGTGGTCTCTGATTATTTGAAAGATTTGGAAAATTTATTATTCCATCCATCTCATAAAATATGTCTAATTAGTGTTTTCATGCACATTTTTTAAAGAAAAATTGACCATTTCAATTTCTAATACATTAAAAACACACATTTTTAAAAAGACTTACTTTTTTAAAGGCTTTAAAGAGTGTCTTTAGGACACTCGTTAGCATTTTCCTTTATAGAATTGATTCTCAAATTTGTAACAGGTTTTGTTACGTACTGCTAAGGCATACGACGAGAGATAGATTGAGGGCTACCTCCGACAACTCTTTTTCACGGCAACAATGACTTTAAGGACAGAAGGATCTCAGCCAGGGTGGCGCAAAGGAGAAGGAACACATTTCGACTGGAATTAAAGGTTCAGGACAAGTTTATGGACGACAGACGACAAAGAGGAATATAGGCAACAAACTTCAAAAGGTACGATCAGAAGTATAGGTCTAATAGTTACATGGTAGTCGATCGCAATTACAACAACAACGAAGAGGTTCTTCACAGAAGGCATCATTACGATCTTTCAAGGAATAATATTCTCAGGGGACAATCATGTACACGTAAGGCTTTGACTCATGCAAAGGCTGTTACATGTTGGAGTAATTACGACAATCGAATTTGTAGAAAAGATCTAAGAGTGGATCCAACTTTGACATCAATGACGTCATTCTATTTTTCGAATGTTCATGACCAACTTAAGTATGTTAATTTAAGTATGTTTTTGTTTCTCGAAACAAAAACGTAAGGGGACAATTGTTTGGATTTGCTCGGTTTACCAATGTGAGGGACGTGGAAAATTTAAGCAAAGATTTAAATAATGTTTATTTGGAGACTATATAATGTATGCAAATGCAGCTCATTATGTTAGGTTTAATAAGTTTTCTGTATGAAAAATAGGGGTGGGTGAGTGAAAAAATATGACTTATGAGGAAAGAAATTATTCGAGGGAGTTTAGAAAGGGTGGAGGAGGGGGCAGTAAAGAAAGAGAAAGAAAAGAAAAATTAAAGAGGATAATGATGAGGGTGAGGAAATTATAATGTAGAAGAAGAGAGTGGAGAATCATGAGGTTTATTTAAAGGGGATACATAAAGGTAGTGGAGGGGACCAATAAGAAGATTAAGAAGAAAGATTTGGGGAAGGAAGACGAGGCACCAATGGGTAGAAGTTACGAATCTATTCATGAAGACATTGATTGGACTTATAACGAAGTGGTGGCTAGGATTCAGAATGGAGTTATAGGTTCAGTCCTTCAACAAACTATATATGATGTTGGGTTTCTTGATTTTATGGTGGCTCCGTTGAGAGGTGACAAAATTTTGTTGTAATATACGGGAAAAACAAAAGTGATGTCTGTTTTTAATGAAGCAGTGGATTTTTTTTGTTCTTTTGTGTATGATTGTCGTGCTTGGTAGAAGGATATATACATGGTTTTTGAGAGACAGACATGAGTACATTGTGATGGTATCACATTACATGCTTGAAATGAGAGATTCTTTGGGGAACCAATTACGGTTAAAGAAAGATTTCTGAATTGATAAATGCACAATTAATAAATTAAGGTCGGATTATGCTCGTATTTTGATCACTACAAAATTAGTGGGGGGAAATAAATGAGATTGAGGATTTTTGGGTTGACGATATACAATATCCAATTTGCTTTGTGGAGGATTTAGAGTTTAGCTTAGTAGATGACACTTGTTTAGATGAGTATGAGGAGGACAAATAATATCAAGGTACTCATTCGGGATGTGAGTTTGATGACAGACCCTTGATCGTTAACATTGTGAGTAAACTCCATGTAGATTGCTCATCAGGTGCAAATTAAAGGGGGGGTAGGTGAGATAATGGTCGACCATCGAAGGTCTTAATCTTAAAGAAAATTTTGTATGGCAAGTTCCTTGAAGTTACGACTTTTTCATAATCATTTTCAATCGGTAGTGGTTAATCGACCAAGGATATAAGATATTTATTTTAAATCTATATCTATGGAGGAGGGGTCAGTATTGACGCCACCTTTTTCAAAGGTTGAGATTAAGCATATCGTGTAGGATTGTGACAATTTTAAGAGCCTCGATCCAGATGGAATTAATCTTGGTTTTATAAAATATTTCTAGGATGTCTTAAAAGTTGAGTTGGTGTACTTATTTACTAATTTTCAGCATAATGGAAAGTTGATTATAGACATATATAGTACCTTTATTGCTTTGATTCCAAAAGTTGAGTCCTTAGTATTTGTCAAATTTTCGATCTATTTCTTTGGAAAATTCTATCTAAGGTTCTTGCTAATAGGTTGAGACAGAATATTGGTAGTGTTATTTTTGTGTCCTAGTCAACTTTTGTTAAAAATAGGCACATTTTGGATGACATTCTTATAGCTAACAAAATGGTGGATGATGTGCGGAGTTTGAAAAAAGAATTATTATTATTTAAGGTTTATTTTGAAAAAGCCTATGATTCAGTGGACTTGTTGTATTTGGATGACGTTATGTGTAAAATGAAATTTCTGACTTTGTGGCAAAAATGGATCTTAGAATGTGTTACTACGACAACTGCTTATGTGCTTGTGAAGGCGATCCCAACCGATGAGTTTAAGTTGGAAAGAGGTCTTCGTCAAGGTGATCCACTTTCTCCTTTTCTTTTTCTGATAACACATGAAGGGTTACATGTTTTGATGAATGTTTTAGTGGAAAAGAGATGTATATAGGGTATGGGGTTGAAGCGTAAAATGATATTAATGTTTCTCATTTATAATTCTCTGATAATACATTATTGGTGGGGATTAAAAGGTGGGCTAATGTTCAAGATTTGAAGGTAATTTGGTTCTTTTTGAAGTTATTTCTAGTTTAAAAGTTAACTTTCATAAAAGCATGTTGTTAGGGGTCAACGCCTCTGAATCTTGGTTCTATGAGGAAACACGTGTTATGAATTGTAAGCACGACCTCCTTCCTTTTTTGTATTTAGGGCTGCCTATTGGCGGAGATTCTAGGAAGCTTAATTTTTGGTATGCACTGATTGACCGTATCAAAAGAATATTGTCGGTGTGGAAGAGACACTTTCTATCTATGAGGGGTCGTCTAATTCTTATAAAATTTGTCATGTCCTCCATTCTGGTCTGTTTTATTTCTTCAAGGCACACTAAAGTATCATATATTCTCTTGAACACATTTTTAATGTTAGGGGAAGGGTGTGAGGGAGTGAGAAAAACCCGGTGGATCAATTGGGATACTATTTATTTGAAAAAAGAAAATGGATGTGCGGGGGTTAGGAGGTTGAAGGAGTTTAACTTAGCCTTACTTGGTAAATGGTGTTGGAGGATTCTAAATAAGTAAGGAAGTTTGTGGTATAGGGTTCTGAGTGCTCGGTGTGGAGATAAAGGGGGGCGATTATGTTTTGAGGGTATTGGTGGATCTGTTTGGTGGAGGATTTGAAAATCATAAGGGAAGATGATAGTTTGGTTGATGGAAGGTGGTTTCTTGATAACATTGATCAGAGAATTAGAGATGGGTATTCTACTATCTTTTAGATAGATCATTGGCTAGATGGCATTTCTTTGAAGGAGAGATTTAGTAGGTTGTTTGATTTAGCGAAGAATAAAGGGGAAACAATAGAAGAATGAACAAATTGGGGGGGAGAATAAAGAGGCGTGGAAGTCGCGTATGAGGTTGTTTGTTTGTGAGGAGGAATTATTGGGAAAGTGTATTGAGCAGCTAACTCAGTTGTTTCACACGTGGAAGCAGAAGATTGATAGATGTGGACTCTACAAACCTCTTATTGCTACAATGTTATGAGTGCTTATAAGTATCTATCTAAAGTTGGCGTCATCAACAATCAAGCTAATTCCCAATTTTTAAGTTTGAAGACTCTGCCGCTTAAGGTAACATTTTTGGCCGGTGGTTGTTTATGAATCGCATATCGCCGAAGGACAATCTAGTTAAACAGAGTATTCTTATTACAGATGATCATAGATGTGCGGTAAATTGTGGAGTATTAGTTTGTAACATGTGATTTTTTGGAGGATTGTGGACTATTATTCTTAATTGGTTAGGATTTTCAACAGTATCTGAAGGAAATTTTCTAGACCATTGGTTGTAGTTTGGAGGTCTCGATGGATTCTCGAAAAATAGCAGGTTAGATTTTAACACTATTTAATTCGCTATGGTGTGAATTATTCAGAAAGAGCGCAATCATCATATTTTCTAGAATAAAAAAGAGCAGTTGCAGACGTTATCTAAAAGGATAAAACCTTATTTTTATTGGTGATTAAGGTCAAAATATATTTATTCCAATCATGATTACCAATTCTAAAAGTTAAATTCTTTATCTTGTTTATCATTTGTTTTGTAGTCCACTTTTTGTTTGTTAGTATTTTGGATTGTATTCTTAGACTTCTTATTGTCATTTTCAATATATATGGTATTAGATTGACTTATTAATATATATCTTATTTTAGATTTTTCAAATTTATTTTTTAAATATCAATGTGACATTTATCTTTTTTCCATTAATTCATTTTTATGTATTAACTTTTACTTTATTTAAATATTTTAATAAATAATTTTAAATCTACCATTAACATATCATATCACATAATATATTAATAAATAATTTTAAATTTACCATTAACATATCGTATCACATAATATTTTAATAAATAATTTTAAATTTACCATTAACATATCGTATCACATAATATTTTAATAAGTAATTGTAAATTTACCGTCGTATCTAATCTTTTGTTTTAAAACCACAAATAACTTAAATATAATTTTTTAATAAATAAAACTTAGATATAATTTTTAAGTGTGATTTTATTATTTTTCAATAAAAATATGAAAAATATATATATTTTTCTTACATATATGTAAAATACTTATATTTTAACTGTTTAAATCATATTCAAACATACTTATCATATTTTTATTAGAAAATAATAAAAATCATACCACTTACAGAATTATATCTAAATTTTATATTTTTTTATATTGTAGTATTATTTAAATATTTAAAATTTGACATCCAAAATTTGACACCGTATGTAACGATACCGTATATCAACCATATATTAATGTCTCTATTTCTCTCCTTCTTTTTTATTTCATATATTTATACGAATTTCAATAATATATTATAATATTTAAAATTTATTAGATACCTTTTTATACCTAAATTTGAATGTCAAAATATTTTTTTTTTTATATAAGACAAAGTGAATTCAATGTAAAACGTAAAAAAGTCAATTTATAAATATATTCAACTTACAAATTGAATTGTAGAATGAAAAACTTTAACTTATACTATCTTCTTATGATAATATCAATTTTATGAAAAAGTCAAGGTCAATTAACTACGTCGTATTAATTAACTTTGTTGGCTAGTTGAACGAAAATAATAACCCAACTAGTAAATTTAGAAAGACAAAATTTAGTTACCCCAAAAATATGGTAATATGTGCAAATATTTTTTTAGGTCAAAGTCAAAATTTGTTTTGATGAAAATAAATTTTAGAACATAAATATTAGTAATACCTTCAATTTCAATTAAAAACGCTCAAATTAAAATTAATCTAAGTTAAAATTACATATTAATAAAAAAAATTAACAAATGTTTGGATCAGATCAAATTTCAAAGTTACTTTTAAAATAGAATAAAATTGTATGCATATATATTTTAAATTAATATGACATATTATAATGATTTATTATTTAATCATTTATTTTTATACTACTTATTAGTCTAATTTAACTTATTATTTTAGTATAATATATATGATTGTTATTCTGTAATTTTAACTTTTAATATGTCATATAAAATTGATTAAAAACTTTAACTTTATATTATATCTAATTTATTATTATTTTATAATATTAATATTAATAAACATTTATAATTTGTAATTTTTTATTGAAAAGAGGGCTAACAGCCCAAGAGAAAGCAAACTACGAAGCTACGACTCTAGAAACTCCTAATCTTTGAACATCTGTTTGGAATAAATCATAGAAATCTTTCGGGTATTCCACAAACTCTTCATTGTTATTCTTCAAAAGAAAGCTATGTTTAGCCAAAGCATCAGGCAGTTGATTTACCTCACGATGAATATGCTTTATATATACCTTCCAATCTAGCTCACATAGGCTGATGATCTTCAATAGGAGATTACTCCCATATTCTGATTTTTCTGCTTTTCTTTGACATCATGAACCACTTCTAGAGAATCTACCCAAATCTCTATCTTGGAAAAGTTAAAGTTCCTAACCATTTGTAACCCTTCATATAAACTCCACAACTCTGCCATGTAAGACTCTACTCTTCCACTAAATTTGGAGAAACTCGATATCCATTCTCCCTCATCCTCTCTAATGACTCTCCCACAACCAATAATGTCGGTTCCTGCAAGATCCATCAATATTGAGACTTATCCATCCCCTTTTGGGATATTCAAAGTGAACTTGTGTGTGTCACAAATCTGCTCATGCGATGCTCATTCATTACCTTTTCAGATAGCCATTTTTTGGTGTAGCATTTTGTTCTTCTCACTCTAGGCTCTGTTTGGCTAGCCATTTTTTGAACTTATAGTTTATAGCTTATAACTTATAAGCTCATATGACAACAAAAGACCTGTTTAGTAACAGTTTTTTCATCACGAGCTTATAGTTTATTTTACTATCTTATAACTTATTTTTTAGATACTATTTCAAATAGCATTTTAACTTATAACTTCTTATTTTTTTCTTTTAGTTTTGGCCTTATTATTTTAAGTAAAACCCAATACTACCCTTTACAATTTATTTTAATTTAAAATAAAATAATTAAATATTAAATGCATTTTATGCCATTTTTATTTATTAGTTAATTGAATCACTAATTTTATCAAACATTTCAATTAACTTAACAAGTATAAATCATCATCCGTCAACTATAAACTATAAGCAATCAGTTATGAGTCATCCGTCATAAGCTATAAACTATCAACTAACTTATCAATCAACTGCTCCTTTTACCAAACAAAGTCTTATAATATTAATGCGATATTTATTATTTTTTTCACTAGTATATCTTTATTTATATATTTTCACTTTATTCGACTAGTATATTAATTATAATTTATAATAGTATTATAATAAATAGTTCTAAATTTATCTTTAAAATTAATGCTTCTATTTTTTTTTTAAAAACACATGATACTTTTTTATAAGACAGTGAGTTCAATGAAAAATGTTTTATGTATAAATATATTCACATAAAAAGTTTATAAATAAATTTAACATACAAATTAAATTAAATTGTAGAGACAAAAAATTATACTTTTTTAAACATAAAATCAATTTTGAGTAGATGAAAAAAAAGTTAGGTCAACTAATTAGTAATTAATTTTGGCTGGGGAGTTGAACGAAAATGGTGACCCGATTTAAAAAGACATCATTTAGTTATCTCAAAAATAGGATAATATGTGCAAGTATTTTGAAGCCAAAGTCAATATTTGTTTGGGATAAATATGTTTTTTTGGCCAAACAAAATTATTAAATTTTATTTTTGATTCCTATAAAAATATGATAAAAATTATTATGTACGTAGTTTTAGTCTGATGTGTATTTTTTTGAATGATTATTTTGTACAAATGCTTAGAACGTTATAAAAAATGCCTCTAAAAAAAGAATTCAAAATTTAATTTTTAAGTCAAGATTTTCGTTACTTTCATCTATCTTTTAAAATTTTAAAAAATTATAAAATTTGATAAGGAAACATTTTATAGTATTTTAAACACATATGAAAAAATTATTCAAAAATTTAAAAGTTTAAAGGTTATTAAACAATTTTTCAAAATTTTAGAAAATATCAAGGACTTAAATTGCATGAATAAACATTTTGTAGGGACTGAAAAATATATTTTTAGATAAAAACAAAAATGAAATTTATATATTTATATGAATCAAAAACATATTTAATCCTATTTATTTTATTGAGAATAAATTTTAGAATAGAAATACTAATATAACTTCAATTAGGAATGCTCTAATTAAAATCAATCTAAATTAAAAAATTCAAATCAATAAAAAATAAGCAATTATATAAAACCAAATATTATTAAATTTGCAACATGGATGTACTCCATCCGTTCCAAAATATAAGAACAAAAATAAAAATCACACTTATAAAAAAAATAAAAATAATTTGACCAGTGATTTTCTTAAAATAAATTCTTTAGGAAGATTTTAGAAAAAAATCTAATTGATTGTTGGTTTTAAAAGAGGAGGGCTTATATGGTGAAATCACAAAATTGACTTCTTTAGTGAAGTCATTTTGATTGCCCAGTAGAATATGGTGACACTTTTTATTATATGAAAGTTTTACCGATTGCATATCAGGTTTTTATTCACTACACCAAAAATGTATTTAATAGCGCTTTTAAGCGCTATTAAAGCATCCGCTATTAAAGATTCAACACTTATAATAGCGTTTTATAAGCGCTATTAAAGTATCATTTTTAATGTCAACATATGTTGATATTACATATGATGTTTGATACATAAATTTAACATCGTTTTATTTAAAAATAATATTGTATATCTATATATTTAATATCAATTCATTCATAAGCGATATTATATGTTTTTTTATTCTGATGAAATAGTTTTTTTTTATGCCTGTGACATTTTTTTAATGATCCAATATATTAAAAATTAAAATTAATGTTCTTTTAAACACACAAATGTTAACAATATAGAAATGAACTTAATTCGTATAAATAAAATACTCTTTAGTCAAAAATTAATTCTAGATAAAATAAGAAGACATATCAACAAATTAAAACAAGTACATAGTAGCATAAGTGCAGGACTTGCACATAACAAAAGCAGGTGTAGAGCCACCAAAAAGCACCAACCTAGAGAAGCTCATAAGTTATCCAACGTCGCAAGCATGAAATGTTTTCCTACTTGTTTTCCTGTGACACGAAAGAAAAAAATCAATTATGTCTAACTTTTTTCATCGACTTGTTTCTTATTAAATTACATGCACTAACAAGGAAATCAAATTGTATCATGATCAAGTAAATCCAAGCCTACACAAAATATATTTTTATAACTATCTAACTCTTATTAATTGACCAAAACTCTTACTAATAAATCTACGTCATTGCTATTTGTATTGGTATGGAAGCTCAAACAAAGTTTAATAAATTTAAAAAAGAAGACAAGTGAAACTCACGAATAACATCCTCTAACATATAGGAAGCTCAATCCTCTTTAACTTCAGCTAACTTATTTTCAGAATAAGTAACACATTTGCGCACAAGAAAGTACTTCAAATATAAAAACAACACAAAATTGAGTTAGAATTGAATTACATTTCTATATGACTATTTAATAATAATAATAATAATAATAATAATAATAATAATAATAATAATAATAATAATAATAATAATAATAATAATAATATAATAATAATAATAATAATAATAATAATAAAATAATAATAATAACAATAATAATAATAATAATAATAATAATAATAATAAAATAATAATATTTAATATTAAAATCACTTACATTCAAAGAAATTTTATTATAATTTTTCATGATGACCTCCTTCATAAATCGCATGACAAAATATTCACAGTAAATGCCGTTGGTTTGACAAGGACACTACAAAATAAAAATGTACATCAATGACCTCTACTATACATCATTGTTAAAAATAACATTAATTAGAAAATACCTTTATTTTTGTCCATGTGATTTTATTTGATTTGAACTTGGACACTTTAACTTTATCAGAGGCACGATAAGTGCGCAGAACACTAATAAAATTAAATTAAACTTCATATGAATAATTGTTATAATGAATCCTAATCATATAAATATCAAATCGAAAGAACTGATGTTTACTTTCAAACTTCATTTTTAAATCTTGATAATTTTCGTGCTCATAATTCAACGAATTCATATGATATATAATCTTAATATTGAGATTGATGACAAACAACACCCAATGATCCTTATACCTAAAATTTAAATATTTCAAAAACTTTCATATTCAAAAGTGATTAAAGATAACATTTTGAATAAATATCTTACCCAAAATTATAAGGGTCGAGAGTCATCCTTTTCTTGAACCCTTTATTTATCAAGAGTAATTTTGCAATGTTTTTTCCTTCTTTATCATAATCTAAGAGATATGGAGATATGAAAGAGAACTTATTTATTAATTCATTCGGAGTAATGAGCTTGTCATATAAGTACCTTGAAATGAAAAATAACAATTTTAGACATCAGTAATCATATAATTAAGTCAACATACAAAACTAAAATGGCAAAGAAACATTTTCATTTATACACATAGATAGTTACATCATTGTACTTATACCAATAAGCTTCAAGATGAAGATGTACCTGACATATAACGTAATAACAGTGGCACTTAACTGTTTGTGATGAACAAGTTCTTTTATGTTCTCTACATGTACATGCTCTTGAAATTCCTCACCAAATTTCTTTCTTAAGCTACAACAATGAAACAAGATCAGTCATTTTAAATAATTAACATCTTGTGTCTCTATGAGGCATTTAATCAAACATCTAACAATCTAACGATTTTAGTAGTAAATTCCTCAAACAAACAATGAAATCACAAATGATTTTATAAAATTGTTATCAACTATCATGATTAGGAATATATAACGTTTTCCCTAAAAGTGCTAATAAACGTCCAAACCATTTTTTTTGTTTAATATTTATTTCACAATTTTTTATCCGTCTAAGATAGGCTTTTTCTTAAAGAGCTAATAAAGACCCAAATAATTTTTTTTTTCAATCTATAATATCACTTGTAATTAATAGCTATTGTATATCCATTGAATTTTTTATGGTATTTTAACTTGTAATAGTGCCCGTGAGAAAAAGCGCTATTATATGTTTTGAGGTAATATATTTAATAGCACTTCAAATTTAAATGCTATTAAAAATATGCTATTATTTATCAAATTTGTAGTAGTGAGTATTATAAAAAAATTAATGATCATATATACTTGTAAAATAAATCATGAAAGTAAAAATAAATACATTAATACCGACACATATATTATTTTCTTTTTAATTTTTAAATTAACTTGGCTTCAATCATCTAACAAAATGCTCACTTTTCTTCTAAGTAATGTCGCATAACTCTTATATGGCGTAAGATTTTTACCATTACACTTACCACTTTGTAACAAAAATCGACCGACAACCTAATACTAGTGTTTCAAACTTTTATCAACTTGACCATCATTGTGGCACCTCTAAAATTCCTTTTACTTTTCCTGAAGTGAAGTGAGAGAGTTACATAACAAATACGTTATGAATATTGCCTAGGGTGTATTTTCTAAAAATATCTTCTGATTTCGCAGGAAAATGAAGGTAAATGAGAGTTAGAAAGTAAATGAATAGTTATAAATTATAGTTCTGGAAAATACTTGCAAAATATTTTTTTTCTTAGTTAGACAATTCAACCGAGGGAATATATAAATTTTAAATAAAAAAGAGAATAACGTTTTTTATAAATAGATAACTGATATTACCTCTCAGTTGTGGATAATTCAAATAAGGAAATCGATTTATTTGAAACACAAAAAAAACAGTACTTTAAAAAGGAATAATAGATAAATTTTAATTTTTTTTATTTAAAAAAAGACGAGAAAGTTACATCCTAAAAGTTAATTAGATACATTTAAAAAACGTAAAAACTCCAAGAGTTGAGATTCAAAGCGTGGTCTCTGAGCCACATTTCCTCTCAATTGGATGTATAAATCAAGGGAATAACTAATATATCTTTTAATTAAAAATTAAAATTAAAATTAAGGCGTCTAATGGAAGTGATTGTACCTCAGTTGGTTATAACTCCGAGGTAAATTTTTGTTAGGAAATATAATATTTATCGTAGTAAATGGATCAACTTTCGCCATGATGTTCTATCAACAACCATGTTTCTATACAAATCGTTAATCACTAAATCTTTCTTAATAATTTTCTTATATTCTTTCTAGGTATTTACCTTCCTCTAGTTGTTTGACTTTCTTCATCTAATCTACTTTTCTTACCATATAATTTACAAGTATTCTCTATACACGTTCAAACAACAAAAGTCTATTTTCAATATCTTCTCTACTATAGACGCTACCCTAATATTCTCTCTAATATTTTCATTTTTTATCCTATCCTTACTAGTATTACCACAAATCTAACACCACACCTTCTTCTCTACTACACTTACTTTATTCTCGTGTTGATTCTAAAGTACCAAACATTTTGTCTCGTACAACATCACAAGTCTTACTGTAGTCCGATAAAAATTTTCCTTCAGTTTGAGTGATATTTTTGCATCACATAAAACCACTGAAGTCCTCCTCCATCTCAACCAGACTTCTTAAGTTTGATGGTTTACATCTCCTTTTTCTCTGTCATTTTGTATTTCAGACCCAAAATATTTAAATAGTGTGACTTGAGATATGGTCTCCAACTTTCACCTCTAGATTAAAAATGCTTATTCTTTTGTTGAACTCACATTTCATATACACCGTCTTGCTTCTACTTAGCGAAAACCATAAGTTTCTAAAGCTTGTTTCCAAGTCTTCAACTTCCCATTTAAATCATCCTTCAACTCTCCAAGTACGATTATATCATTTGCAAAAAGAATGCATCTCCGCGCTAGTTCTTTGATATATTCAATGAGCACATCCAAAATTAAAGTATGATCCACGTCATAGAGATTCAACAAAATTTTACGTTGGTTGTCGACTACCTAAACACAAACCTATCATTTTATTCAGACTAGAGACCGACTATGTATAACAAAGCTAATGATGGATCAACGTCAAACATGTAAAAAAATGATGTCTCCCTCTATAACAATAGGAAATTTAAAAAATAAATAATTGTTTAAAATAAATATTTTGAAGAACTAAGAACAAATATTTAAATATTTAAGAGACATGACCTTATTTACTATCCCTATAATAAAAAAAATAAAATAGTATCCAATTTCATCAAAAATAAATTTCACAAAAATTAACATAATCTTATCCAGGAGTGTGGAAACAAATAAAGACTTATTCTATTAGGAACAGTTTATGGAAATAAATAATAGAGGTTGTAAAGTCGACATTTCTCTTGTCAAACAAATAATTGTAGCAATAGGTATAGGCTAACAAGATGATGTTATAATTTATTTATTTTTGGGTTCCACCACAATAAATATTGATGTGACATCCTTTGTGGATAGTTAGAATTAAACCATATAGGCATATGATAGATCATTTTCAACTCTAGAAGATTTTCATTAAATAGTAAGGCTAACTGGTGGGCCTGTGCGACTCTACCTCACTAAATATGGGAAATGAGAAAAAAAAGCTATATTCTGTATATCTAAAAGAAATTAATAATGATAGTTACATGTACTCACCCTAATTTCAACCAAAAATAATAATATGCATGTCATGAATTTCCAACATGCTATCGTGCAATTATTATTTCAATTAAATGAATCAGATGAGTTGCTTTAATCCCACGATGATTGTTTAGTGATAAATTTTTGGTTACTTCTTAAAAAATTGAAGGTAATTTATCCCTACTAATTTATATTAGTAAAATTTTGTTATATAAAATATATTTTAAAATCACATACTAAATTAAAAGTTTAAAGAATTAAAATAAAAAAAAATACATAATTTTATTTTTTAATAATAATATGTTGGCATGTCAAGTGTGAGTAATAAATTTTATATTTGATGAAAAAAATATTGAACAATTTTAAAGTGGAAAGACACATAGATTTAATTTTTTAAAATTTTAAATTAATATATAATTTTAAAACATATTTTATGTCACAAAATTTCATTAATATAAATCATTAGAGATAGAATACTTTCAATTTTTTAAAGATAGATCAATAAAAATGAACCAATATTAGAATTAGAAAAGTAAAAGTAGTTTTATTTAATTATTTAAAATTTGACATCTATTTCAACTCCAAGTACAAATATATTATTTATAAATATTGATGGAACTTGAAAGACAGAAAAACTATACAAAAAAGAATATAAAAAATCATATCAAATTCATGATGTGAGAGAATAAATAATTCAGTGTTTTTTTTTAAATAACCCTTTTTGAGATTTGTCTGCAGTTTAAATAATTCATTTTGCTTCTTTATATTTCTATATATAGTTTAAAAATTTAAATTTAAACATTTTGTAATTTAAAGGGTTGTTTTTCTTTAACAGCTCTTCTAGTACATCTTGTATTTAAAGGGCTGTTTTTGTGATTAATATATTTTAGTTTTTTCAAAATATATTAGTGCCTAACTATTTTTCATACATTATTCATATTTTACACAAGTGTTATTCTTATTCATTCACAACTTTCTTTTTCATACAATTATTTAATTCACACACATTTTATTCTTTTTATCATCTTTATGTTTCTACCAAAATAAACAACAATTAGAGTCTATTTAAAATCATATCTTCTTGTAAAATATATGTCTAAATTTGATTTATAATCAATCATATTTTTAAAGAATTTAAAAGTTAAGCACTGATATGTAACTTTGGTTAATAAAAGATTAATGTTTAACATAATGTTTTAAAATTGAATTGATATAACCTACATATTCAATTAGTTCAATAACAGTTCAACCAAACAGTGCTAAATTTCTTAGGGTAACTTACACAAATCATTGTTATTATAATTGTAAAAGTATGAATTTAAACTCATAATATTTTATTTATTTAAAAATAAAATTATAATTTATTTGTATGTTAAAACAACTTATAATTAATATAATTATTTTTTAATATAACATATAATAAAAAATAATAAAATATATAAATTCTATTTGAAAATACAACAGTTAATTGATACCTGATAAATTAGTTAATAATATAAAAATTAAAATAAACAAATTTTTTATAAAACATTTTTTTATTTAGAATCTTTTAAAAAGTGCACTTGTAAGCAACACTCTAAATTTAAACCATGCACTAGTGGCATTTACATTAATGACAAATGCATTTAACCCAGAACAAAGATAAGTCTAATTATAAAGTCAAAATAAAATCTGACGGTTCAAACATCAAACATGAGTGTCTTGTGGAAATGAGTTCAAATCAAACCTTCATTTTCAACTCAATGGATAGTTGCTTCTTCACCTCATAATTAATACACAAGTCATAGTCATATACTCATCAACTAGAATACCAGATCAAATTTCTTTTCCATATTTTTTCAACTAATAATAAAACTAATATATTTAATATTTTTTGAAAACTTGTTGATCTTAAATAAATTATATTAATTTAAATGCCGAAGCAATAGCTACTAAAATTATCAACATTATTTGATAAATAATATATGCACTATGATAAAAAGTCTAATCTTCTTGTATAATTAAGAATGTTCTACTTGTATAATTTCTTTTAAAAAATTTCATTCTACGTGTAAATATAGTCCTTCAATTTTTAAGTTATTCATTTTGCTTAGAGAATATCAAGGGTTATTTAAATTTATTTTTAAATTTTCCTTATTCAATATTTTTAAGGTTTAATTGCAATTTTGGTTTATTTATTTTAATTTTTCATTTTAAAAACTACAATTTTAGTCAATTTTTTAAAGTTTCTGTTGAACTTTTGCCCCTTCAAATATGAGGATATTTTTTAATGGACAAAATTTATGTATAATTCTTTAGGTGCGATTCTTATTATTTCTCAATAAAAATATGATAAGTGTATTTAAATATCATTTAAGAAGTGTGAATAAAATCAATTTACATATGTGCAAGAGGAAATTATACATTGGTCATATTTTTATTGAAAATTAATAAAAACCACACATGAAGAATTATACCTAAATTTTGTCATTTTTTAATGAACTGACACTATTTTTGCTCATGTGTCATTGCCAACTCAATATTTAAATATTCCAAGTCTTTTTATTATTCAAGATTTATGTTTTTTGCTTTTTTTAAACGTTTCAAAATATTAAATTAATATAATTATTTTTAAAAAATAGAATAAATTGGTATAGCCCTAATCAATCACATCGATACTCTGTTGAAGTTCTTATGCTTAGTAACAATGACCCCCTCCATTGATTTTTTTCTTCTTTTTTCTTATTTATTGCCTTGCATTTTTATTCCTTTCACTTCTTCTTGAGTCATGAATGATTCAAACTTCTATTTTGCCTCAACAACTCAGTCTTATGTAAGAAAAAGATGAAATAGATGTTGGTGTGGGCTTGAGTAGTCATTGATGACCTCATGGATGAACGAGAATCTAGAAAAAAGTTTTATGGTTGTGGTAATTTTAAGGTGACGAGAAAAAAAGGATGTTATTTTTAATGACTTGATGAAGAAATAAGCAATCATGCAAAAAAAAGTGGTTAGCTCTTTGAAAGAAAACAATTATGAGCTTATGAATTTAATTAAGACACGAAGAAAAAGGAAGCGTTGTTGAAGATGAAGATTAAGATTAAGTTTATGGGCTATTCATTGAGTTTGTCTATAGTGCTTGTATTTTTGGTTGTGTTTGCATTAGTTGCAACACATTTATTGAAATGATGCAATTTGTTTATGTAATGTGATGTCTTAGGAAATTGGTTCGTGTAATGTAATATTTCATGCAAGGTAATTGGTATGTGTAATATAATGTCTCATGTAAGGTAATTGGTATGATGTAATGTGCACTATATCAAAATTGATTTTAGACAATGTTTTTTTCCAAAGCGTTGCCATAAGTTAAAATAAACATTTAAAATTTGAGAAAAACGCTGTTAAAGGCTTACTTTAGAAAACGCTTCTTAAAAGCGTTGTTATAGGCCTTTTAGATAACACGCTTTTTCCATAAGCACTGCTATAAGTTAAAAAAATAAAAATAAAGTTTTAACAAAAGCGTTGCTAAAGGTCTATTTTATTAAAGCCCTGCTAAAGACCAGTTTTCTGAAAACGCTGCTAAAGGCCATATTATTTAAAAAACATTGTCTAAAGGCCTTATATAAGGCAACGCTTTAGACAAAGTGCTACTAAAGGCCTAAAGCGCTGCCTAAAGGCAATACATCAGACAACGCTTATGAAAAGCGTTGCCTTAGGTAATTTATTTCTAAAATAAATTAAATTTCCCTAAAATCCCTAAAATCTCTCAAAACTAAAACGAAAACTCTCTCAAAACTCTTTCTTCTTCTTCTTCTTATTCGAAAACTCTTTCTCAATTCAACCCTAAACCCTCCATCACCGTATCCACCAACGAAACCCTAACACTACTAACATCATGCTTCCTCCGAGCCTTCTCCCTTCGTTTCCGGAGATCTAATCTTTCTTTCAATCGTTCTCCCTCCTTCATTCTCAAATCCATATACTCCTTTCGTTTATCTCACGAGTTCCCTGTACATCATCCAAAACTCCAACTTCAGTTCACCATTATCATCTCAATAGCATTCACCATATCCACCATAATCAATAATCCCAACTCCACCGTCATCCACCCTTAAATCCCTCAGTCATCCAAGCTCAACCGCTCATAAGCGTCATCATCATTCAAGCCAACACCCTCCGTCCTCTTCGCACCATTTCCAGCAAGCCCTTCATGTAATCGACGTTAGTGCCACTGTTCGAACATCACAATCCCCTCTGTATCTTTGATTTCTGCTAGCAATAGTCATCTCAACACCATTCCTCCATCAACATCACCTTTCACCCACTATTCTGTTCTGACACCACCGTCTCCATCATTAATATTTGGGTATTTTCTTTTACTTTATTACTTTCCATTTCTTTTCAATATTATGAGATGATGTTGTTTGAAGTTATGGATGTGTGATTGTTTTGAGAAATGGAGATATTTATTTTTGATTTCATTGTGATTTTTGACTTCACTTTATTATTTATATTATCACTGTGATTTTTGATTTCACTGTGATTTTTATATTATCACTGTTATTACTTAGTGAAGATATAAGACAAATGAAGAAATATGACGAATGAAAGAAAGATAGTTATGTTTCTGTAATGAATGTTTGATAGGAAATATTGCATACATAATTTGAAAATTAAAAAGATGTATGTTTTTCTTTGGTTGGTCTGTTTTGAATATGTGATAGTACAATTGTATCAACTTAACTAGTGTGATCAACATGGATTATAGGTGACTCATGAGTATTGTTAGGTAATTATGGTTTTTTACATGTGTTTGTTAAGATACTTGATATATCTGCCATATCATCTATTAGTTGTGATTGGTGAATGATAGTGCCTATTAGGTGTATGTGGAATAGGTTGATAAAGCAAGACATGTTCATGGTGATTCACATTCTTTGAAAGGAAAATTTACTCTGTAGAGTTGCAAACTTGTCATACTCATTTTTAGTAATAGATGAGTGGAATATGTGCACACTCGAGGCTTGGAACCTTAAGTGGAAGAGTTGGATTTTCCAAATCTTGTGTCATCTTGGCCTCATTAGAGGAAGCAAAGTTATCTTAATGTTCATGTTGAATAACCATAGAGGATCCATGAGCAACACATTAGATTTGACAATTACTAGTTATTATTGAGAACATGAGAAAAATGATGGTGTAAAGAATGTTTTGATTCCTACGAACACTTCTCACGACTTCAAAAATAATACTTTACTCGACATCTGCAAGTCAGAATATGGAGGTAGAGATATAATTCCTCCATAAGAACTTTTAAATTAAACAAAAAATAACAAATCTTGTTAAGAGAGTAATATTCTTACTAGACAAGATCTCAACTGATGCATTGATAATTTTTGAAAGGGATTAATTTTTCTTGAGGTTTAATTTTGTGGTCATCCCAGTTTAAGTTTGATAATTTTCTTTTTGAGCTCTATATATATCTTGATGAATATCATCCTTTTTGGGCACTAAAAAAAGCTTTGCCTAAAGGGGCAATAGAAAGCATTTTTGTGAGATATTGGATCGAAATCTATTGGGTCGAAGGTAGTATCTTGGTTCGACAGAATTTAGCATGCACCTGAGTTTTGCTCACATGCTGTTGTTGAAGTGTTACAAGCTGTAGGCAAAGTGTGTTCTAGCTTGTAGTGTCGAAGGATGCTAGGATTGTTAGCATCGAATTGGGCTTGTTTGTTATGTCCATTTGGTTAAGTTAGCTTGTACCCTAAGTTATCTTGTAATGGTTATTTGTGATAAAAGCCCATTAGTTTACTATGTTAGGTTTATTATAAATAGCATACTAGTCTCTCATCATTGCATACTGCAAATCCTATTTTAGTGTGAAATGGTTATTTGTTATTCTTGTATACTTGTAATCTTATTTCAAGAGTAAGGAAAGAATAATAGTTAATAACCAATCCCTGTGTTCATCATGTTCTTCATTCTTTTTCTACCCTAATTGTTTCTTGATCATTAAGCAACAAGTTTATATTTTATTCTAAGGCCTCTGATTCACAACAAATTGGTGCGGTGAGCATGGAGAAGATGCCTTCGACAAAGTATGAGATTGAAAAGTTCACTGGAGTGAACGATTTTTTATTTTTGTTCTAAGGCATCCGATTCACAACAAATTGGTGCAGTGAGCATGGAGAAGATGCCTTTGACAAAGTATGAGATTGAAAATTTCACCGGAGTGAACGATTTTGGTCTGTGGCGCTTGAAGATGAAAGCCCTACTGGTTCAGCAGGGTTGTTTGGAAGCATTGAAGGGAGAATCAACCATGAATGAAACGTTAACAACTGAGAAGACGACAATGATAGAGAAGGTCCACAACGCAATTTTGTTGAGCCTTGGTGATAAGGTTCTTCGACAGGTATCAAAGGAGACGACAGCGACAAAGTTATGGGTGAAACTTGAAAGTTTGTACATGACCAAATCGTTGGTGAATCGACTCTACCTGAAGCAAGCTTTGTATTCATTCAAGATGATTGAAGAAAAAGTGTTGGCTAAGCAGTTGGATATGTTCAACAAGCTGATTCTTGATCTTGAAAATATTGATGTGAAGATCAAACGCTGTTGCTGCTGTGCATGTTGCCCAGATCACATGCTCACTTTAAAGAAACTCTCTTGTGTGGAAGGGAGTCCCTGACCTTTGAAGAAGTTCAATCAGCCTTATATTCGAAGGACTTGAACGAATGAAAGGAGCATAAATCTTTGATGCTACCATTGTAAGAAGGAGGGTCACACAAGAAAAGTGTGTCCAGAACGCCTGGAAGATCATGGAGGAAAGGATAATGGCAATGCAACTATTGTTCAAGATGATTTTGACTCATCTGATGTTCTTGTGGTTTCGAGCAGCAACCCGTAGAAGGAGTGGATTATGGATTTTGGGTTCACTTGGCACATGACTCCAAACAAAGACTTGTTTGAGGAATTATGTGATCAATATGGTGGATCTGTATTGCTGGGAAACAACAAAGCTTGCAAGATTGCATGTGTTGGATCTGTGAGATTCAAACTCCATGATGAGTCAATAAGGTTATTGGCTGAAGTCAGGTATGTACCTGATTTGAAGAGAAATTTGATTTCTCTTGGTGAATTCGACAAGAAAGGATATGTTTTTCAAGTAGAGAAAATTATCCTAAGAGTCATGAAGGGGTCAAAGGAGGTCTTGAGAGGCGTGAAGAAACAAGGCTTGTATACCCTTGAGGCTGAAGTTGTAAGTGGTTCGACAAATGTTGCATCCACTAAACCTTTGTCGAAGACAAAAATTTGGCACATGTGATTAGGCCATGTCAGTGAAAGGGGTCTGGTCGAATTGGGGAAACAAAATTTTCTTGGTGGAGACAAAGTCGAAAAGCTGAAGTTTTGTGAACCCCGTGTACTTGGAAAATCTTGCAAAGTGAATTTCAACAAAGGCAAACAAAGAACACATGGATCCCTTGATTACATCCATGCTGATCTTTGGGGGCCTGCAAGGTGTCCATCACATTCAGGAGCAAGGTATTTTCTATCCATAGTAGATGACTATTCCAGAAAGTTATGGGTATTCATTTAGAAGACTAAGGATGAAACTTTTGAGAATTTCAAAGGTTGGAAGACTTTGGTCGAAAATCAAACTGGCAGAAAGGTTAAGAGGTTGAGAACAAACAATGGTCTTGAATTTTGCAATGAGGCATTCGACAACTTTTGTGATGTCTCTGGTATTGCAAGGCACAGAACTACTGCATGCACTCCACAACAAAATGGTTTGGCTGAAAGGTTTAATCAAACCATCTTGGATAGAGTTAGATGCATGTTGACTAGTGCTGGATTAAAGAAGGTGTTTTGGGTTAAGGCTGTTTTGACAACAACATATCTGATAAACATATTTCCTTCGACTACGTTAGATATGAAGACACCTAAAGAAGTTTGGTCGGGACATCCACCAAATCTCGACAAACTGAGAGTATTTGGCTGCGTAGCCTATGCTCACATTAGGCAAGACAAGGTCAAACCTAAATCTCTTAAATGCATGTTCATGGGATACCCTGAAGGAGTCAAAGCTTATAGGCTATGGTGCCTAGAGTCAGGTCACAGAAGGATTATCACCAGTTGAGATGTTGTTTTCAATGAAGCTGAAATGGATTTCAAGAAAACAGATGATGTTGGTTGAAGTGCAGAAGTATCTGACGAAGAGCTGGAACAGGTAGAGATTATTGTTGAGGTGGAGCATGTTGATGCTGAATTGCATATCCTAGATAAAATCGAAGAAGTAGAGGATGCTGATGAAGTTGAGGAAACTGCCGATGAGTATCTATTGGCAAGAGATAGGACACGAAGAGTCATCAAACCACCTCAAAGATTTGGGTATGCAGATCTTATATATTATGCCTTAATATCTGCAAGTGAGGTTCTAGACGAAGAACCAAGAGACCATAAGGAAGTTATGAGGAGTCGAAATAAGAATGGATGGATGAAGGCCATGGATGACGAGATGAAGTCTCTTCATGATAACAACACATGGGAATTGATCAAGAAACCTGTTGGAGCCAGGTTAGTCAGCTGTAAATGGATTTTCAAAGTTAAGGAAGGAATCGAAGGAGTAGCGTCGAAAAGATACAAGGAAAGGTTAATTGTAAGGGGTTTCACGCAGAAAGAAGGTATAGACTTCAATGATGTATTTTCTCTTGTTGTGAAGCATATGTCCATTCGAATGTTGCTTGCCATGGTGGCACAGTTCGATCTTGAACTGGAACAGATGGATGTGAAAACTGCATTCTTGTATGGTGATCTAGATGAAACAATCCTGATGAGGCCGGTATCGAAAAGGAAAGGAAGATTATGTGTGCAAGTTTAATAGATCTTTATATGGGCTAAAACAATCTCCTCAACAGTGGAATAGGAGATTCGACAAATTCATGACACACATAAGTTTCGTTAGAAGTCAGTTCCATCAATGTGTTCACTTCAGATTTCGTCCTGGTAATTTATTTGTTATTTTATTGCTTTATGTTGATGATATTCTCATAGAAAGTAACAATGTCGAAGAGGTAATGAGGGTGAAGGCTGAACTCAATAAGGAGTTCAAAATGAAGGATTTGGGAGAAGCTTCCAGGATTCTTGGGATTGACATTCGAAGAGATAGAAAGCAGTCGAAATTATGCTTATCTCAAGAGGCATATTTACGAAAGATTCTCGAAAAGTTTGGTATGTCGAATTCAAAGCCTTTTGTGACTCCAATAAACCTTAAATTCAAGTTGAGTATTGATCAGTGTCCCAGTACTGAGGTCGAAAGAGCTTATATGAATAGCATCCTATATGCTAGTGTAGTAGGTTCTTTGATGTATGTTGTGGTTTGTACTAGACCCGACATAGCATATGCAGTAAGTCTTGTAAGCAAGTACATGACGAATCTTGGAAAGGCTCATTGACAAGCATTGAAGTGGATTCTAAGGTACATAAATGGGTCTCTGAACAGAGTCTTAATTTATGGTGGAGCCTTGGGTGAAGATAGTAAAGCAGTAATCGGAGGATATGTCGACTTTGATTATGCAGGTTGTATGGATTCCAAAAAATCTATTTCTGGATTTGTTTTCACTTTGTTTGGTACGACAATTAGTTGGAAAGCAACACTTCAAAAGGTTGTTGCATTATCAACCATTGAAGAGGAATATATTGCTTTAACTGAAGTTGTGAAAGAAGCCTTGTGGCTTGAAGGTTTTGCTAAGGAGATGAAAATTCAAGGTGAAGTGATCACTGTTAAATGTAATAGTCAAAGTGCAATACAATTGTTGAAGAATTCAGCCTATCATGAGCAAATCAAGCACATTGATGTGAGCCTGCATTTTATCAGAGGGGTAATCGAGTGTGGAGAAGTCCAAGTGATGAAGGTTTCGACATATCATAATGCTGCTGATATGATCACCAAGACATTGCCTAGTTGCAAGTTTTTCCGCTGTATGTAGTTGATAAAGCTGCATGAAGAAAACTAGTTCGTTAGTTGATAATAAAGTTTGTTCCAAGGTGGAGATTTGTGAGATAATGGATCGAAATCTATTGGGTCGAAGATAGTATCTTGGTTCAACGGTTTGACAGAGTTTAGCATGCAGTCTAAGTTTGCTCACATGCTGTTGTCGAAGTGTTACAAGCTGTAGTCGAAGTGTGTTCTAGCTTGTAGTGTCGAAGGATGCTAGGATTGTTAGCATCAAATTGGGCTTGTTTGTTATGTCCAATTGGTTAAGTTATCTTGTACCCTAAGTTAGCTTGTAATGGGTATTTGTGATAAAATCCCATTAGTTTAGTATGTTAGGTTTATTATAAATAACATACTAGTCTCTCATCATTGCATACTGCAAATCCTATTTTAGGGTGAGAGGGTTATTTGTTATTCTTGTATACTTGTAATCTTATTTCAAGAGTAAGGAAAGAATAGCAGTTAATAACCAATCCTTGTGTTCGTCGTGTCCTTCATTCTTTTTCTACCATAATTGTTTCTTGATCATTAAGCAACAAGTTTATATTTTATTCTAAGGCATCCGACTCACAACAGTTTTTCAAGCAAAAAGAGCTGCATAAAGGTGCCAATAGAGAGCAATTTTGGAGTAAAGTGCTTCCCAAAATGGAAATTAGGCGGGGCTTTTACATTAAAATAAAGAGTTGGCTATTACTTTACGCAGCGGTAGTATATGCAGTACTTTAAAGCGCTGCCAAATCCAAAAAAATGATGCCTAAGGTCTTGTTTGACGTAGTGGTGGTTTGTTTTAATGAAATGATAACTTAGTAGAATATGTGGAATTGTAAATTTGATAACTTTGTAGAATGTGCGGAATTGTAAAATTGACTATATTAGGAGTAATAAAAATTATAACACTGCATTATAACATACTGCAATATATACAACACTATATTATAACAGATTACAACATATATAACACCGCATTAAGATTTTACAACATATGTAACCTATTTTTTAATATAAGGTTTTGACATAATGCAACATATACAACATCAATGAAACTGAACATGTTTGGTCATTACAACATAAATACAATATAATTAAAATAATAATTTCATTTCATAAGAGAAGTATGAGCAATAAGAATCTTTACAATATCTTTCACTTTCCATTCTTTCCTAGTTCTAGTTACAGAAGAGTGGGATATCTATAAAGCCTGGTACAGACTTGTTATGTGTGACCATGTATGCCATAAAAGTGACATTTCAAAGATTGGATATTGAATTTTGTCTGAACTTCTTGTAGTCTGGCAGGATGTTGTGACCTTTGATTAGACATCTTGATCTCATCCTTCATTCTAGCTAGGATAAGTTTTGTCTCAGGAACTTCCTTCTTGATTTTCAAGGATTGATAGTCAAAACCTATGCTAGTACATCTTCTGCCTTCTTCTACATTTTGAATTTAAGAAGGTTACTTCACTTAGAAGTTGAGAAATATCAGCTAGGTATTCCACCTTTTCAGTCTGAAGTTTGGTTATCATCATTCTTTGCTTTACCCCTATTTGACAGACTTCCTCAACCTTTTTGTACAAATCTTGTAGGATGCCAATATTTCAACATAAGAACTTTCTTCTACCATAGAATTAAACCTTCCTATTAAGGCAATCACAGTTTTGGCAGATTTATCCTCAGAGGGTTCATCAAATTCATAAGTTGACCTGAGGATTTCCCAGACATCTTTAGCAATGATGCATGTATCTATCTTTCTGAGAGTATCTTTGTCTACTTCATTGAATAGAGCATTCAAGACTTTGCAGTTTGCAATAGATAATTCTTCCTCCTCTTTGGACCAATCATTCATCTAACTACTTTCTTCCTCTTGAGTAAGATTTAACTTATTATTATGTTTTTGAAAAATAAATCTTTGTTTGTAGAAAATAAATTTATCCTCTTGAAAAACAAATGTTAGCTTGCCATTCTCATCTCGGTAAACAAATGTTAATAACAAGTTATTATGTTGTTTTCTTTAATAGTATTATGATAATGTGATTTGGTTTGTGAATTCGTCATGGTTTTATTTAGTTTATTTTTAACTTACTAATTTGTGTTAGATTGGATTGTGAATTTAGATAATTTTGGGACTACTTGTAACTTGTAAGTAGTATTGTGAATTTAGAGAATTTAAAGATTTTGTTGTGTTTGTTGTGTTGGAATTTTAGTTGAACAATACTGAACTAAAGTGTATTTTTTGTGTTAATTTATTTAATTGATTGTGAAACACAAAAGTGATAATGAAGAATAGAAATAATGATTCATTTTTTAAGAGGAAATAAAGAGATGAAGAAAACTTAACACCTACGTTCGATCCTTGAAGAGTTCTTAAGAATCCAAGAATTTAAGAAAACATTAATAGAGTTTGTTCATATGACATTGAGAATTCTTTAAAACTTGATCCTTGAAAAAGTAATTCAATGTGTAAATATCATGTAAATTAAATGGATGAAATACAAAGAGCTTATTTAAAACGGAGTCCATATCAAATGTATTTAGAGCAATATCCATTGTCTGGTAAAGAAGACCATCAAAGACGATTTCAACACACTTGTTTTAGCCTTTTTCTTCCATGTTAGAAAGATAATTCTTAAATAATTCTTATTCCTTACCCTGTTATCTTTTTAGCAAAAGGTCAAATGGACGTCCTAGTTCCGATGTCTTCATTTCTATTGGTTTTAGAGATTGGAAGAAAGTTAAAAATGTAAAGTATTGTGCATTTCTTAAACAAATATAAAAATATCTTTGTTCACCACACAACAATACTATGAAAGTTTATCAAGACTTGTTGAATCAAGATGAGCACATTAGGGATATTATTCAAGCTCAAAGTTGAACTAAGATTATGAAGAATCGACTACGTCTCAAGCCTTACAACAATGATCTAATGATGTAGTTAGCGCTATGCATTTTGTTTGTACAACAAAAACTATTATTCAATAGTTGAGAGAAGATGGTTGGGATGAATTGTTTACTTCGCTGAAGTCTTTTGTGAAAAAAATGATATTGAGATTCTCGATCTTTAGAGTTCAAATATTTTTTTACTACCATTTATAAACAATTACAAGAGTTGAATATCAGATTTAGTGAGCAAGCGATTGATTTGTTAACTCTAAGTTGTGCTTTGGATCTAAAGGATAATTACAAGACTTTTAACCTTGATATTGCACTCTAGTTGAAACGTATTATTCTATGGACTTCTATAAGAGAAGATTAATTTGCAATTTTAACTTCAACAATTTATTATTGACGCTCGTCAAGCATTGAGTTTGAACAATTTATCAACTAATCAAGAATTATATTTATCTTTGGTTGCAACCAAAAATAAGAAAAATTACTATTTGATTGATAGACAACTCCGTCTTATTACGACTCTCCCTGTATCTACAAGTATTACTGAAAGATCTTTTTCCGCAATGAACATTATCAAGACATGATTGAGAAGTAAAATAGAAGTTGATTTTCTAGGAGATAACATGACGGTTAACATTGAAAACAAATGGTTGTAAGTATTGATTTTGAGATTATTATTGATGATTTTAATCTACTCAAAATCGTAGAGCATTAGATTAAGGTATTTTTAAGTAATACTCTTTAATCATCTCATGTTCAACTCCGTGTTATTATAATTTATATATTTTATATACATTAGGGTATAAATATTTGATTTATAAATTATAATTTAATTTGGTAGTCACCTCAAACTTTTTAGTCTGACTCTGTCCACTGACTACGACACTCTATTGGTTACATATTTTTCTTGCATACACGCCAAAAACAACTTTATTTCTTATGGTCATGTCCAACTTTAAGTCCTAAACACTTGTCACTCTCCAAAATATTTTCCGGCTGTAAGGGGCAATATTCTTGCTAGTAAAAGTGTTAAGGTCAAAACTCAAATTATATCATTAAGATCATCCAAAACAATGTCAAAATCAGAGTCGATATCACATACTTTGATGTCTCTCAATCTATGATTTTGTTACTCAGAATCCTTCGATCTTAATAGATAAAGAAATTACCCTCTATTAAAGGTATTCGAAGAAAAGATATACATGGACCACAATTTTTCACCCACCCCTCATAACTCTATCAAAATCAAATAATCGTCATTTTTTTTTTTGGTTTTTGTACTCTGATTCATAAGAAAATGAGATCCTATTAATCGTCACTTGTGTCTAAATCAATTGACGTTATATATCGATAAATAAATTTGATGATACTCAGACATGATTGAAGTAAAATAAATTACTAGGTGTTTCTCTTAATTTTGGAACAACACCCATTAACTAAAAAAATGTTACATTATATGTTTTAAAAATCTAATTTTTTATTTTTATGTTTTAGTTTTTTTGTTATAGTACACCATACCATGTCAATTACTAATAATTTATGAGACCAGCACACCATAACAGTATCTTTGTTGTGAACTTTGAACTAAGCCTTAATTTGTCCAATGGAACCCCATTGCCACTCACAGTCAGAGAGTCACAGTCACAGCCTCACAGGGATCAAGTGATGACCACATTCAGTGTAATTTTTCAAAACAATCCAAACTTGTACGAATTAGAAAAGCACATGAAATGACTAGATGTACCCCAAAGTTGAAAGCTTAGATCCCCACTTCACATGTTTTTTATTTTATATATATGATAAATGAAAGTATATACAACCAACAGTTGAAAAGAACTTCACCCCCTCAAGTACTATAGTGTGTCACATGGTTTATATATTCTGTTCCTTCCTATTTGCATCCTAAGAAATCTTACCCTTAAATGATAGTCATATACTCATATTCTTTGGTTGTTTGTGGATTTTCGGTACAAAGTTTTGTATCAATATTTAAATTTGAATGTGGGCCAAGAACGATGTACTAGTAGTCCTTTTTCTATTATAACTTTAAAAAATTAAACTTTTATTATTGAGTTAAAAATATTTTATTGTAAAATTATAGATATATAGATATAAAGTGTTGAACCACGTTAAATTATATTTATGAGATCTCATTTGCTTCTTGCGTAAGTATGGAGTCTCAAAATAGCAGCAATTTTTTTTCCAAAAAAGTTATTAATTTATAAATATTTAAAAAATATATAAATAAATGTCGTTCTCCAGCCTACTTTATAAAGTATAGATTAAAACAAGTAGACTCTTATAAACTTTTACTAGAGATAAAAAGTGTACAAAGAAGAGATTAAACGAAGTGGAATCAAAGTTCATCAGTTGAATGTATAAAAGGGTCTGCAATTTCATATGCATATCCATCGTATGGATATGAAATAAAAGTATGTACATTAAAAGTATGGTATGTGCATTACTTATAATTTACTTATGCGTTAAAATTTGAATAAAATTCTATCTAAACTGTTTTTAATTATATTATTATTTTTCTTTTTAACAAATATTGTTTAATATATTAATTAACATTTAATATTAATTATTCCAACTCATTACCCCATTACTGATTTATATGTATTTCAAGTATTCAATCAACAACAACAACATTTTATAAAAAAATCTATTAATAATTTGTCTCGTGCATCATTCATACGGGGCAAAAGTACTATTTTCTTATTAAATCACTAATATTATAAAATATGAGAAACAAAAAAATTGAAGATGGGAGACATCAAACAAAATATTTTATAATACGTTTGAATAAAATAATTGAATTTCATTCAAAATATTAATTGAATTTTTTAAAATGTTTAGAATTTTAAATAATTTAAATGATTTAATTAAAATATATTTATTTGTGTAAACTATTAAAATGATTCATTCCCAAACTATTTGGGTAAATTTTATAAAATTTATAATAAAAGTTAATTGTTAATTTTGAAAATTTAAAAGGATCAATTTATAAAATTATAAAATAGTAAAGATTAGCTTGTAAAAATTTTATATTATGGGAGATCAATTTAAAATTTTTTAAAAATACGAAGATCAATTAGAAAAATGTAAAAGATTAAATTTAACATTTATAATGAATAAAGTAAAAATAATTTTTTTTTTGGGTGTCATTTAAATTTACTAAAATTTAAATATAAATTGAACAAAATATTTCTTAAATTTTTATTATTTTAACAATTTTCTATTTTTTTTTATCAAAACAATGAAATTTAGATAAACAATTTTAAATTTTATCAAGCTCTTAATTTTTGTAGCAAAGTTGATTATAGATAATTTTAAAAATTAAACTAAAAAAAATACTCAGCGTCTATCTATGTAAGTTTATTTGATGCAATATAAAATATATTTAAACGTATATGTAATTTTAAAATGAATTGTTTAACTGTAAAATGAAAATGAATTATGATGATATAACTTCAATTGTTCTATATAATTATACAAAGAGAAGAAAAAATATATGTGAGATGGAGAAATAAAAAAATTTAATATTTAAAAATAAAAATTTGATATTTCAAATAAAAATAATTATTGATTAAAATAAAAAAAATAAAATATTAAAATAAACATTTTATTATTGTATTTATATCACATTTCATTGTCCTTATTATTCATCAACATCTAATTACAAATAAAACAATGTTTTTTTTCTCTTTTAAATATAAGATAATTTGACTTTTATAATTGTCTTCAATATTATATTTTTAGTTATGTTTATATGAACTTGGATGCTCTGCAACGGATTCTATTCCATGTCAACCAATCATTTTAATCTAATATAGAAAATCAACGATACAAATTAATAAATAAATGACTAAGATTGTGAGCAGCAGGAAAAACATGATAAAACAGCAGAAGCATGAGAGAATCTATTATTTGTTTATATGATTATCTTATTTCCTTTTAAATGGAATCGTAAATTGAGAGATAAAATAGAAAGAGGGAATGTAACATATATGATGATGAAGTTATAACAAATGAAAAGAGGTAAAAATATAATTGATTTATTGCAAACTCGTTAAATAAGATTAAATATAAATTTAAATGATATTATTAAAAAGTAATTATTAAATTTTACTACTAATACTCGAGACTATTAAACTACGATATTTATTCAAAACCAATAATAAAACGGGTAAGTTGGAGTAAGTTTTCTCACTCTAAATTTTTTTTATAAAATCATCATTGTTTTATTTAAAAATATACTTTCAACCAATATATTTTATTCCAAAAATATATTTACTGATGACAGTAAATTTATCAATATTGAACGTCTCATTTAAAATGATATTGGAGTGTATGGAAAATTATTCCATAATACAACTCATCAAACTGTTCAATAAGACCAAGTGGTAATTATAAAGCCAAACTCTGTAAGCAATTATGAAAGAAATAGCGAAACATTTCAGGTTCAAAAGTTTCCATTATGTGCAACTTTGAACCATATAGTATATCATTATAAAGTTTTATACGAAGCTTTCATTGCACTCGATTGGTTAATGAAATGGGTTAGCTGTGGTAGCTTTCACTTGCCTACACTGTTGTTATCCACTCCTATCTGAAACCAAATTAATGCAAGAAATAGAATTAAACATTTTGTTTGGACCACTTCATTTCAATGTAAGGTACACGTACACAATCAGAAAACAACATTAAAAGGAATATTACTCCATATGTGTGAAAGTCTGATCGATTAAACATTAAAAAAAAACTTGCTTTTTAGTGTCAATAAAAAAATGTAAATATGTGTTAGGAGGCCCAATTTTAAGCCCAAAAGAGGGGGGAATAGTTTGACTTAAAGATTGTCATTAATTTTAAATGGTGTGCAATAGCAATTGTCTCTAATTTTTATTATTGTGTTTTAATGTTATTTTTCAAAAGAGACCCATGCCAATTTATGTTTAGAAAACTCTGGCGGTTAGATTTATGTTTTTGTGATGACTAAATTTTGTTTAAATATGGTTCCTATTGATGATGAGTAATATGTCATAACATCTTGATCAATCGTCATGACAATGTTATTGGTATTGATGTACCACAAGGTAACCTCGCTGCCAATGTTGTTGAAATTGCAAAGATGTATCATGCTCTTGAGGAGCGTCTCAAAGCTATGGAAGTTTCTAGGATCTCTGGATTCAATACTGCTGTAATGTGCCTCGTGCCTAGGATAATTATTCCCCCCAAGTTCAAGGTTCTTGATTTCGACAAATACAAAGGCACCTCCTTCCTAGACGCTCGTCTTTGTTCCTACTTCCGCAAGATGGCAACTTATGCTAAAAATGAACCTTTGCCCTGAGACTCGTCAATGTACCAAGTGAATTTCCACAAGGATTAATCATCGAGATGAGTCACCATACTGCTTGGTAGTCGAAGAAGAATATGATGAAAACCTTGGTTTAATGATATCAAGCAATATATTAAGAACTATGAATACCCAACAAATGCTTCATTCATGGACAAGAAAAACTTGAGAAGATTAACATAAAAATTATTTTTAAGTGGTGATGTTATCTACAGAAATAACTATGACATGGTTCTACTAAGATGCGTGGATAGACACGAAGCAGACATTCTCATGAAAGAAATTTGTGAAAGATCCTTTGGAACTTATGCTAGTAGACATGCAATGAAAAAGAAAATCCTAAGGGTGGGCTATTATTTGTTGATTATGGAAACCAATTGTTTTCATTATGCTAAAACATGCCACAAACGTCAGATTTATGCGGATTAATTGCATGTTCCTCCAACCCCTCTGAATGTTTTAACATCTCCATGTCCATTCTCAATTTGGGGCATTGACATGATCGATCTCATTGAACCAAAAGCTTTGAATGACACCGTTTCATCTTTGGTTGATATTAACTACTTCAAAAAATAGGTTGAAGTTTCTTCATACACCAATGTCACAAGATAAGTAGTTGTCTGATTCATTAAAAAAGAGAGATAACATGTCGGTCGGTACAAACTCCCCAACAAGATCATTACTGATAATGGTTCAAATGTGAACAACAAAATGATGAAGGAATTGTGCAAGAACTTCAAGATTGAGCATCATAACTTATCACTATATCAGCCAAAAATGAATGGCGATGTAGAAGTAGTGAATAAGAGTAACAAAAGGTTCTTCTAAAAGATGGTGAAAACCCTATATGGACAGGCACAAAATGCTTCATTTTATGTTGCATCGGTACCAGGCATCTGTATGTATTTCAACAAGGGAAACCCCGTTCTCTCTGGTTTACGGTATGGAAATAGTACTTCTTATCAAAATTGAGACCCTGTCACTACGAATCTTGATGGAAACCATTCTAGATGAAGATGATTGGGTTTAAAATAGGATAGATAAACTAAACATCATTGACGAAAAGCACATGATAGCTCTATGTCGTGATAAGCTATATCAAAAGTGACTCAAGGAGGCATATGATAAGAAGGTCCGGCCTTGAGAATTTCAAGAAGGTGATCTCGTGGTCAAGAAGATCATTCTTGTGCATAAAGATGTATGTGGGAAGTGGATTACAAACTACGAAGGCCCACATGTCATAAAGAAAATCCTTCTCCAAAGGAGCCTTAATTTTTACAAATATGGATGACAAGGAGTTATAACACACTGTGAACTCCGATGTAGACAATAAATAATTTACCTAAAGAATAACTCACTAAGTCGAAAACTCAAAAAGGAGAATTAGGCATAAAAGAGCATCCTGGTGGGCTGGAAACCTGAAAGGACAATCTTGGAAAAAATTAGGGATAAAAAGTATAATAATAGCTCGCTGAGTCGAAAACACGAAAGGGTGATTTAGGCAAAAAAAGAGAATCTCAGTGGATTGAAAACTCAAAAAGGGCAATTCAGGAATAAATTATGGATTTTAAAGGAAAAAAATTGCATCAAGCATAGTTGATCAATGAAAAAGGACCAGAAGTAGGAAGGATCAATCAAGTTTCTCTCTTCAGAAACAAGGTTATGTGGACTCATGGTTATAGGGAAAGTAATGGTTATTATGATTCAATATATCATTCCCATTGAAATTTTAAATTTGTCCTCTTTGTAATATTTCATATGGAGCTACACCTTCGTGTGCTACCATTCCTTGAATAAAATTCAAGTTTGTAAAAATTGTCATTCGTGTTTTCTTTGTTTTATTTCTTGTGAAAAATGTCATTTATTATTTATGATAAAATTTTGAAACTAAGGAATAATAAACATATTGAAAAAAACAAGTGCTTTGTCATTTATAATGATTAAAGAAAAAACAATGTTTTTTTTCTTCAAATTTCACAAAGTTTTTAAGCACTATTGGATCACTGCAGAAAGAATGTCCATAGGGCATAACCCAACAGTTTTCCAAAAGATTACCAATCAGGCGTAGTCAGCAGATTTTTCAGGAAGGCCTCGAGGGAATTCATCGAAGATAAGAATTAGTAGAGTTCTGTGTGCCATGGAACCAAAACTCCAATACCTCACAAAAAGCTTAACCATGTCTTCATAAGCATCATCATTACATGCATTGATCATTCATATATCATGCATAAAAGCAAATTTTCTCACCATGCATAACTTGAGGTGTGTTTCACGCTCATTTGAATTTCCCAAGGTCTTGTTGTCATAAACATTTTACCTGGTGGACCAAAGCCTAACACTGGTTAGCACCTACAAAAACTAGTTCCTTATCCAACAAAACACAGAAGTCGGTTGAATCCAATGATTACCAAATGTTGTTTGGTTCATTCTTTGAGAATCCAGGACCCACAGTTGTGTTACGTGAGTATTCGTAATTTTCTTCCTTTTGTTATATGAAAATTCACAACCTTACTATTTCGTTATATGAGATTTCGTAACTTACCCTTTTTTTCATTATGTGAAAATCCGTAACCTTTTCATTTTGTTATGTGAGAATCTGTAACTTACATTTTTTTTCATTTTATGAGAATCCAGAACCCTTTCCATTGTGTTACATGAGAATCCATAACCAATCTTTTATTATGTGAGCACCCAAAACCCTTACCAATATGTTACAAGAGAATCTGTAACTTACCTTTTTTTATTCTATGAGAATCTAGAATATTTTAACCTTTATGTTACATGAGAATCCGTAACTTATTTTTTTTGTTATGTGAGAATCCATAACTTTTCACCTTTTTGTTATGTGAAAATATGTAACCCACATATCTTTTGTTTTTTGAGAGACAAAACCTTATCTTTTATTACCTGAGGATCTGTAATGTTCTTTCATTCTATGATAATCCAGAACCTCTTCCTTTTGTTACGTGAGAATTCGTAACTTACATTTTTTTGTTATGTGGGAATCCATAATATTTTCACCTTTTTGTTACGTGAGAATTTATAACTTACCTTTTTGTGTTTTGTGAGAATCCAAAATCTTTTCATCTTTTTGTTACGTGAGAATCTGTAACTTTTCTTTCGTTCTCAGAGAAGCCAAAACCTTTCATTCGTCCTTAAGAATTGTCGAATGCACTTATTTCGTTCGGTGAGAATCCATAACTCATTAAGTTGTCATGAGGATTTCTATAACCCATCATTTATTGTGTGAGAATCCAAAATATTTCATTTTGTTACAAAGATGGTTGAATGTCACTTGATTCGTTATGTGCGAATCCATAACTCATCATCACTTTTGAAATATCCCCGAGAAAAGTACTTCCTAATCATTTTGTTAAATATATTCCTTAGTGATTCTTTTCACCTTACTTCATTTAATCCCCAATGGATCCCTTTTACAAGTCATCTCAATAATCCCCATAGAGTCTGCTTCCCATATCATATCTCTAGCAAGATATCTTCCATAAACTCATAACATAATATGTCATCTCATTGCACCAAGGGACAAAATTTGGGTCTTTGTATTTCTCTCACCACGATTGTATGAAGAATGTTACCATTTATACTCTCGGGTTAAAAGTGATTAAATATAGGTAACTGTCATACACTCATACCTCAATTTTAACCCTCAATCTTTTTCATATTATTTAGTTATAGTTACTTTGAATTTCATCTGCTTAGTCAATAGTGTCCATTTTTCATCTGCATCATTACATCGAGACCATTTCATTTGGTCATTAACTTTCATAATCATTCATTTGTGTACCTCATACTATAGATCCATTAGTAAAAGTAAAATAAAATGATTTATACCTCAAAATTTGACTTTCTTCTGACCACATGGCATTACCATTCACATCATATGCATTTGCATTCAATAAAAGCTTTCAACATTATTCAAATGCAGCCTCAATTCCTCGTCTCCATCCAAGAACCCCAATCTTTCCTTTCATTACATTGTGCCACTGCGTGAAAAACATTACCACAAATTAGATTCAAATACGCAACTTGCGTGTATGAGAAGTATTGATAAACCAGAACGGAGTCTCTTGCAACGGAAACAAAATGCAATATAATTTAGATTATAGAAGCTTTAATTTGTTTTCATGAGTTGATGCAAAGGGTTTTCTGTGATGGCTACGATTTCCAGACCGAAAATATGGAACAGTTTAAGAGCTTGAGGGAAAAAGATAAGTGAGGGTGGCTGAAAGAAGTTTGAACATTCAAGCGTTTCTGGGTTTTTGGATTTTTGTGTTTAATATTGATTAGGTTAGATTATGATTACAATAACTATGTTTAATGTGTAAATAATATCAGAAAACGTGAAGTGGATAAGTGGTAAGGTAGTGTGCTTTGTAACCCTTATGTCCTTGGTGGAAGCATATTTTTGAATTTTTTTAGAATTTTATTGAGTTTGATGATGAACATATGCCACATCATTCTTCAGATCAGCCACGTGGATAAAGAAAACAGAACATCACTAACGGAAGAAAACAGAAGGACTAACGTGCCAACTTTTTGAAAGTTAAGAGAGCTATTTGCACTTTTTAAAAATTAAGGGACTAAATTGGATCCTGAGATAAAAATAAGAGACGAAAAAGGGTATTTAGCCTTTTATATTTGATAAATCTACTTAAACTCTCTCGAGAATTTTAACTGTTCTCACACCCCCATCTAATAGACGTTTGGCTACGGGCCTTGAACTGGTGGCACAAACAACAGTCTCTATTCTGCACCCTATATTTCTTTTTGATTCTTTTTCTTTTTTCTTTTTTTCTTTTCCTATTTATTTATTTATTTATTTAATGGTTAATTTATTTAGAGACCAAACCAATTTTTTTATCTATCCATCCCTTTATGTTATATTGCTACTTCTCATTATCCGTTCTTGTTTAGATTGTATTGATTATGTTTTTACTCTATTATTTTTATCATTGTCATTTTATTTTTTATTTTAGTTTGTCACTATTATTATTATTAGAATAAGTTGTTAAAATTAAAAATAATTAAAATCCATCTTTTTCTAAACAAATTATAAACCACTTGATCAACATCAACTGGTGTTTCCAAAAATTAGTGAAATTAGAATAATGAATTAATTTCAAGAATAATCCACCCATGACTTGATTAACATTAAGCTCTTTTCAATCATTTCACACTTAAATCATTTTTAAATCAAGCGCAAATTAAATATTTGGTCGACACTAAGTTATTTTTCTGCATAATCCATCTTTTCAATCTTTTTATAATTAATCAGTTGAAAAAAGATCTCTTGGATGCATATTCCTATGAATTCCCGAGTGTTTGGATACAAGCCTTATAACTAGCAGTTTCAACACTTGTCTTCCATCTAAAATACGATAAATAAACGAATTTAGTTTATTCTTGCACGGATGAAAAATGATCTCTTGTATGTATATCCCTATGGATATTTGATTATTTGAATACAAGCCGTATAGTTCGTCATTCAAATATTTGTCTATTGTTATGGAATTGCGACTAAATTTGCCTCATAATTTTTCAATAAAAGGATGAAAAAGGGCCATGTATATCCATGTGGATCTCCGAGTATTTTGATACAAGCAATATAACTCGTCGTTTGAGTGCTCATCTTCCGCTTAAAATAAACTCAACCAATCAAATTCTTTTTCGCCTTAGCGCAACGTCAAAACATTTTCATAGACGAAATATGCTTAGTCTATTTCAATACGATGCAAATAATGTTTCGTTCCTACCACATGCGAGTAATGAAGTTTTCTGCTCGAATGTGATGAGAACATAAATTTGTGAGAATCTGGATTATGTTGTACATTCGTAATGCGAGGAAAATGTTCACTTCTCTATGTTTTGGGTAGAAATAAATGGTTTCTGTTCGAATGTGACCAAGTACCTTCACTAAAATCGACCAACAAATAAATATATGCTACCCAAAACTACGTAGCTTTGAGTTCCCTTTCACACCTGGGGATATGTAGGATCTAAATTCAACATCACATTAGGAATATTAATAAAAAACCTAACACTTTATCCTTTCTTCTTTCTCTTGTAATGTGGTGAACCACGTGAAGAAAATCTTGGTCAAAGAATTAGGGAAATAGTTCATTTTAAACTTTTCATTACTGGCTAGAATGCCTTTAAATGACTTCGAGCGACATGCTCGACAATGGATACATTTTCCTGCAAACTTTATTAACTTAGGAATTTTCCAACCCATGGGGAGTTCAGTTTGCAAAACATACTCAAACAAGGCCAAAGATCGCAAGCAGACCCAAACCCGCAGGGCCCACCCGCACTCAAACCCGAGTTGACTGGGTTTGGGTTCACTCAGACCCGCACCCGAAACCACACCCGCTTAGACATTAAATTACATAAGTACTCCTAAATATATATAAGTGTAAAAATTTAAGATCTTAATTTTAATTGTAATGTTACCAAACTTAATAGAAAATTGTAATTTAATTCCTTAATTTCTTTGAGAGACCTTGATGAAATTCTTGTGTTTCAATTTCAATGTTATTGTTGTATTTTTTGTGTTTTTGTTGCGGGTTCGGGTTTAGGTGGAAAACCCCGAACCCAACGGGTGTGGACGTGAGTGTTGTTTTTCCACCCGAATAGTCTTTGGATTTGGGTTCGAGTTCGGGTGGTGATTTTGGGTGCGGGTTTGGGTAGTATAAAACTTGCACCCGACCTGACCCGTTGTCATCCCTAGACAAGGCAAACACAAATATAAGCCTATGTGTAGCGAAAAAATTGCGAGTATAAGCCATTGAATTGACTTAACTCAAAAAACTAACAAAAGAGTTGCCACCGTGCTTTTATTTTATCCAAAGGACTAGGAAAAAAAGCGAATAAAATCCTAACAAAAAAAAGATTAGAGATCTGGGACCGGTGGTTAGTTATGCAAAGGGAAGGTGTTAGTCACTCAAAGCATCTACGGTACTCCTTAGAAACCTTTTTGAAAATTTGTATATGTGTGCTAAAAAAGAGTATATGTACAAAATGGACGTTGGGGGGAGAAAAGAAGTATTTTTTATAATTTTTGGTTTGATAGAACTTCCAATGAGTTCCAGGCCTACATACCAATAATGTGCAATGTTGAAATCAAAACCCAGTAATTCGGGTAAAAGAAACTAAAGTTGTGTGTTGGTTGATTTTTAAAAAATGTTAATTCAGAAAAGCCACAAAGGGCTCAAAATTTTTGAATGAGGTTAGGTGTTTTTTAGTCTTAACAAAAGAAAAGTCAAAGTATTATTAAATGAATTGAAAGTTTATTAAGAAAACAAGTTTGAAAATTCATGGACCTAACTCCAAGTTTTTTATGAAAGCGGTTCGAGTTTTTAAAACAAGAATCCTTTGAAAAAAGAGGGAAGATTTTGAAAATTAAAGAATGGGGAGGATATGAAGAGGCTAACCTAAGTGCATAAAGTAAAAGGTAATGGCAAAGAAATATCTAACTGGCTGAGAAAACTAGTACTTGACATCAAGAGCCAATACCACATCTCATCCTTTTGATTACCATATAAGCAACAAATAACCAGACAAAAAAAACAAGCTTTGGATGAATTAGTGCCTCTGATGAACTCTCTCGTCTCAAGAAAAACGGACAGAGTAACGACTGTATTTGGAGGAAATCCACTCTTAATTGAGTATAATAGAATAATCTGCATACAAAGATAATAACCAAGTAAGACAGAATAACACCAAGGGCACATAAATCTCTAAGCTAAGGTAAGAGTCCTAATCCTAAGTCCAAAAGGTCAAACTCTGAGCATAAGGATAGTAACCAAGTCCAATTAAATTTTTTTATATTTAAGTTGAATTATTAGGTATCTTGGGAAAAAGAAAAATAAAGCTCAAGTGAGTAAATTCAAAATAAAAAGAAAATAAAATGCTCAAGTGAGCAAAGGAAAAATGAAAAGAAAATAAAATGCTCAAGTGAGCAAAGAAAAAATGGCATGAAATGTAAATGCTAAAAATAAAGTGCATAAAAATAAAGAGCATAAAAGTAAAAGTGGAAAGTAAAGAGCGGAGAATAAAAAACAATTAATAAAGGTTAGCAAGATGACCATCTTGAAACATGTCAAGTATATTATCGAATTGTTAGTAATTAGTCGTCAGCAAGGTGACCATCTTGAAGCTTACACATGAAGACTTGCTAGAAGCTTGATAGAATCAACGCGACCACACGACAAGTTTCAATTGCTTTTTGTCAAGTATATCACTGGTTTTGGAATTATCACATCACTTGATCAAAGATGATTGAGAATTTCAAATGGACAAGGTTAGTGGAAACTTGCCAGAATCTTGATTAAAAATCAACGCGACCACACGACCAGCGCCACAAGTGTTGAACCAAGATCAAAGCTCAAGTTATATTTTGGGGATTATGTTCGAACATTAAAGTTCATGCCACCAATTGATTATTTTTTCCGAATCGGGACAAAAAAAGATGGAGAAGAAGAAATCAGTTCCAAGTTTATTTTGCATTAGATGAATTTATTCGGTCTAACTTCATGAAAATCAATCAACTCTCTTGGTGGATTTGGTCAAGAGACCTATCAACACCCAAATTCCATTGATGTTGAGGAAATTTGTGACTCCAAATAAATTCAAAAACCAGCAAAATAAAAAGGAATTAAAAGTAATTTAAATGATGGATAAAACATAATTTGAAATTAGGTCATTTAATTGGATTTTATTGACGAAATACATAAATAGTATTTTTTTCATCAAAATAAATTTCAAGAAAATTACCTAAAGTCAAACAGAGGTCAACAAGTGTTGACAATTTTTTAAAAAATTTTTAAAGTCAGAAAATATTTTTAAACAATAAAATAAAAGGTAAAATGAACCAAAAATGGAAAAAAAATAGAACAGTCAGAAATAAAAATAAAATGAGGTCATCAATATTTGTCAAATGACCATTGGATCCTTCCATAATTTTTCCTGAATTTTAAAATGTCAAAAAGTGTTTTAAAATAATTAAAAACATCAAATAAAAGAGAAAAAAATTACAAAAAATATCAAATCTTAAAATAAATTATGAAAAAATAAATATCATAAAGATAATATTTCAAAATATTTTTGTGAATGTTTTCATAATTTTTGAGTCAAAAATGAATTTTCTATGAATTTTGAAGTTTAAAACATTTAAAATATAAAATTAGAAAATAAAATAAAAACCAAAATAATCTGGACCATTTGATCAATGTCAAAATGCGTTAGTAAGCAGATCTAATGGATTTGACGCGCTGTGCATGTTATGGACCTTATGGAAATTCACACCGGATCAACCTTTTAAAAATAAAATAAAATATAAACGAAGAAAAATGAGGAACGTTGGATCTGATTTCATTTTAAACATGATGGAAATCTGAACGGTCCATATGTGTGAGAACACGGTAGGCCATGGTCAATGCGCGTGTTTATAACAATAAAATGTCAAACCAATCAGATTAAAACATTTGGCCAACCATCATTGGTTGAAGAACGACACGTAGGTCGTCTTGAACCTCTAGCCACTTGTGAATTGGGATTTTATGAGATTCTTCAAACGGAATTATTTGAAGCTCAAATCGGTATCATTGAATTCGTCTTCTCAAGATGATCCTAACCTCACCCTCGCGGAAAATTTATTTAAACCGAGCAGAGAGAATTTTAAGAAAAAGCAGAATAATAGCGAGCTTTTATTTTGAAATTGCAAGTTCAATTCTCAATGAAAACGAAAATGGTGAAGATCACAAGGATTAGGGAGATGAGGAGAACAAGTTAGGCATTTATTTTGAAACGATCTGATGGAGATTCCTACCTGAACGAAGTTCACTTTCAGAGGTCTGAAACTTGACTTGGTTACCATAATTCAGGGAGCTTCAATGCACGATTCTTGTTCTATTAGCTTCAATGAGGTTCAAGGAAGAAAAATCAATGGTTAATTTAAATTTGGAAGTGGTTTAAACACGAATTCGAAGTTACAGAAAATCTGGTTATGGAGGAAGTTTGACAGAGGTTTTTTGGCTATGAAAGCTTGAGGAAATGAGTGAGGAATGATCCTCTATTTATAGGAGAGTGAATGGTGATGAAAATGAGAAGGAATTATGGAGAATTCGTGCAAAACGAGTTGGCTGAAATCATGTCAAACGTGTGACTCAAAGGGCATCAAAACGACCTTATTTTAAGTGTAATTTGCATCAAAACGCATCTGGGCAATTCGTTAAACATGTTTCGCATCTAAACTTTGAGTAATTTGCCTTGTAATCCAAGTTTACATGTTGTAATTGTTCTGATTCGAAGCAAGATTGGATGACATGAAGCCTCCTTCAAACATGTATAACTCATTGCTCAGGGACCGTTATGGCACAAACTTGGGCTCTTTGGAAAGCTGAGATGACAAGGGTTACAATGCACTTGGAAAGGTAGCATTTGGCATCTTGATCTAGAAGTTGTGATCCTTTGAAACCACCAAAAACAAACTGACTTTTTCACACTTAGAAAAAATTCTAAGTTTGGCATAAAATGACCTATAATGTTTTCAATCCAAACATGGCCTTCCATTAAAAAAATTCTCTTGATTTTCAAAGATGAAATGAAGTAGATCTCTCAGAGAGAATTTTGCAAAAAGTACCAACCAAAAACTCCAAAAATTGAGCAAGTTATGGCCTTGTGAAGTTGAGGGAAATTTGTGAAATGACCTATAATCTTTTAACTTTTTCAAGCAACTTACAAACACTTTCAATCTTCAAAACTTGTATGGAGATAAGTTCATGTCTTTAAGATTGTTGCGCAAAAAGAATGACCTCAATGTGATAAGTGATGATCAAGATATGAACTCTTGAAGTTTATTGACCAACAATTGAGAAATTCATCAACGACTTGTAATCTTTTGATTTCATAGGAAAATTTCCAAGCATTTTCTCTTCTTACCAATTGACCTAAGTTGTATTAGACATCCTTAGGTTTATTGTGAAAGAAGAATGAGCTCAAGGAGACAAGGGATGACCAAGTTATGATTCTTTTAAGTCATACAAGATAGATGAAGTATCAATCTAGAGAGTGGGCAATCATAGACCTCTAAAACAATCTTCTCACCAATTAAACTTCTTGGATCAAAACATATTCATATTAGAAGTCTTTTTAAGAATCAAATGGCTTTGAAATCATCCACAAACTTCATACAAACACCAAGATATGGTCCTCAGAAGTCCAAAACCCTAATTTCAAGATAGATGGTCATAGCATGGAGAATTCTTCAAATTTGTTGATCTCTTTCAAACATGAAGCATATACTTAAAGTGAAAGACCATGTTTTATGACAAGATAAGTCTTCAATGGGAGACAATGCTTTCAAAAATCTTTGAGAGCTGAGGAGAGAAGGCATGGAAATAAACACATGAACCTATTGACTCATTGAGTAAGAAACTTGTGCATCATTCACCTACATCACAAAATCTAGAAGATAAATGATATACACATCATGATTAGCCTGTAACACCCCAAATCTACCCATCGAATATTATGCAAATCAGAGTGCGGAAAAGATAATCATAGAAGGGATGTCACAATTTCTTCGCAAAACAACATGCATTTAGTCACAACTATACAAATACATAACACTTAGATCAAAGATGAACTTATAACATCATATTTCCATTAGATAAATTAAACAGATAAACAACATGATTAAAATTCCTCAATAGTAACAACTTGTTCTTTTATTCAACGAGAAGCAGCTTCAAATTATTATTATTATTCACTTAACAAATATTCACATTATTAATAAACTCAACAACTTAAGAAACTACGATAATTAAATAACAACGTTCATCTCCCGAGTGCTACGTATCAGAGCAAGACCTCTTTGACTTATCATAAAGCAACGTAAAAACTTCAAGAATTAACTTCAACATCCACCGCTATAGGTAACGCCCGTTTTAATTAATATTATATTATATTAATATTTTCAAATTACCGATCAATATTTATTTTGCGATGAGAATATTTATATTAATCAAAATATCTGATAATATATTTAGCGATGTTTCGTTCGGTTCGGTAAAATATTATTCGGACCGATATTTAATTCCCCGGAATTATTTTAATTAATTGAATTAATAATATAATTAGATATTGTTTAAGTGTTAATATATATTAGTAAGTTAGGGGTTTGGGGAGCAATTGTTGAGGATTGAGTTTTCACCCTTGGCTTACTAGTAGAAATACCTTTATAAACAATTCCTTCCCCTTTTCTTTCCATTTTCCTACACCAAGCAAACATAGAAACATGGAGGAAAAGAAAGGGTTTTGGGAAGAAGAAGAATAGGAGCAAGAGAAGAGCAAGGTTGGGTTTTAGGATCATCAAGAATCATCCAAGCTAGAGGTAAGGGGTTTGATTCTCCATCTCATATTGTTAGGCTTTGATAGTTATATTTTGGATTTGGGGAAAAAATTGATAGGTTGATTTATGAGTTGTATGTGTGATTGTTGAATGATTTAGAAAGTTTGAATTAGGAGTATAGATTGTGGGTTTTTAGGTGCTAGCTTGTGGAAATTAGAAGTGTTGAAAATGGAAATGAAGAAAAATAAGAAAACTGGAAAACTGTTAAAAACACAGTCTGTTGTAAAAACGCAGGGAAGAAGAAGAAATGGATGGAAGGTGATGCATGGGGGAGGCGCCCACCTCCATGTGTGAGGCGATCACCCCCTTCCCTGAGGTACCCGCCTCCATTCATACACACAAGCCAGGGACGTTCGTCCCATAAGGAGAGGGGTGTGTAGCGAATTCTCTGTTTTTCGGTTTCTGTATTTCTGTGTTTTGGTTTTCTGTTTTTTTGCAGAATGTTTTCTGCATAATCCTTCAAAGATAGCTTCATTTCTCCATTTTTCCGATTCCAAATACTACTAGTTAGTATTAATAAAATATAATTAGGACATAAGTTAGCCGATTAAATTTAGAACCCGATTATGTTCCGATTTTCCGATTTCGGTAAATTCGACGACGGAGCAAGTTACTCTGAATTCAACGAAAATTGACGTGCTAGCTAAGTTCGATATGTAGAATGTAGTGGTGAGGTTAGTTTTTAGAAATTACGAGTTTTTACGAGACGACCTGAAATAGGCCAAATTACGGTTAAATTGAATCAGATTGCGTTTAAGTAAATTTAAGGCACGTCTGGACAATCCGATTTCGATGTTGACGATTATGATTAATGCTGGTTATTAAGAATGGTTTCGACGATTATAGGTGTTTGACTATTTTTCCGTTTTTGGAATTTGGTGAATTAATTGATAATGATGCGGTGTGAATAAACATAATGTTTGCGACGACGTATTTATTAATGAATACTTGTTGATATGCGATGTGATGATGTATGTCTTTGTACATGATGATGTGATGATTATATTGATGTTGTTAATAAATACTTCCGATTTGTGAATGCATGATTTTTGATGATGATGAATTATTGGTGATGTTTTGCATAATGCAAATATGATGCGATGATATATTTATCTTGATGTGGATAAATTATGGCGATGTGGGCTTTATGCCAATTTTGATGAGCTATGCTGATGTTTTTGTGTTGTGTTGTTTTACTGTCGAGTCACATACATTGCATTGGCGACGAGGGCTTTTATGCCAAGCGACGAGGCTTTTATGCCAAGCGTTCCTAATTATGGACAAAGCGACGGGTACCACATGCATAACATAGTCATGTCTCATGGAGTCGGTTATGTTTATGTTTGAGTTGTTTGGCGTTGGGTTTTTAATTGATTGATGATGTTGAATTGCGATGATATATGATGCTTTGTTTGGTGATGATCTTTAGGATGAACATGAAATGAATATGACTTGGTAATTTCATGATAACTATGCGATGAATATAAATGATGAGTTTTGCGATGATTTAACCTTGATGAAATGCTTAATGCAAATATGACGTGATGATGTTTGTGATGATGGGCTTTTATGCCAAAAGCGACGATGGGCTTTAGCCAATTTGTGATGATTTTATTTATGTTATTTATGTTATTAGCATTGTTTGGTGTTGTTGTTTGATGTTGTTGTTTATAGTTTATGGGTTGTTGTGATGATTTATGCCGATGAGGTTATAGCGATAAAGTGTTGATTATACACATTAGTATGACGATTAAAGTAAGTGGATTTTAATTATGTGTTGGAATTACACTTATTAATCGATACCCTTTATAATTCTGAAACTATATATATACTTTGTCATGCCTTTAATTATTTGTTTTGTTGTATCTCACCCTTTACTTGTTTCGCCGTTACCTTTATATTGGTAACGTGCAGGTTATGAAGACGGAGATTATAGTTTCTATTAGTTGAGTTGGCGTCGCTCTGATACGTAGCACTCGGGAGGAATATTTATGTTGTCATTGCAGTTGTTCTTTTGTTGTTTTTCCCTTTGTAAATAAGAATCATACTTTATGAAAACATGAATTGTTAAAGAAGTTTAATTAAAGAGATGTTTTGATTATTATGAATCAATTTATGATTTACGATGATGCTATGTATCCGAGATGTATACTTTAAAGCAAACTGTTTAAAGTGAGTCGTTTTTGAAGGTGTGATGCCTCAGTATTGAATTTATGAAATTTTAAATTACTCTGATTTTTGCATATTAAACCTTGGGTAATATTGGGGTGTTACATTAGTGGTATCAGAGCAGGTCGGTCTTCGGCCAGGTTATTAATGTGTTTAGCCCTTTTGTATGCGACATGTGTGTGAAACACTGTCGGTACTTGCTTGTTTCTATTTGTTTGTCTGCAGAGTTGAGTTTGAAACAAGTGGGGAGAAGTTTTACTTCTTGGTGGCGCTAGTGGCTTAGAGATGGAGCCTCAAGCAGGGTTACACTTTGGCAACTTGAACTGTAAGTTGAAGACGCTGTTGTAGTTTGGTAAAGATGGTTTATGTCACCATCATGATTGTCGACTATCTATTGACAAATTGAGGAACTGATCACCCTTAATCTCTTGTTGATAGTAGTCGGGATTTGTGTTGGTTGGGATGGACTTGTCTTGCCAGCTTAATGGTGTATGAAGCAGATGTGTTAGCACAAGGAGGTGCATGGTTACTTGAGTTGAGTTCGAATGTGGATTTTGATGAGACACAAGATTTTGGCAAGCGAGCTTCTTGTTGTGATTCTTCCGAAGCGTATTGTGAAGATGTGAGTGAATTACCGCCGTAGTGCAAAGTGAAGTGTTGATGGATTTAGTTTCTGGAACTAGTTGTGATTCGAAGTATCCTTAAGGGATGTTTGCTTCTGAATTATAGTTGAAAAGTCGACTTGAGGATTGATTTGAGCAGAGTTTGTTTATTCGAGCGGGTCACTGTAGAGTTCTACCGTTGTGTTGTTCGAGATGAATGAAGGTTGCTTAAGTTGATGTGTCGTTTTCAGACAAAGGAACAAAGTGGATATTGAGGGAAAGTGTCTACTTCTGAGGATTGATATTTGGATGAATCAGTCATTTGGAGTTTATGTGTTTAGTGAGATCAATGTGAATTCTGGCTGTCTACGGGTTAGTGTGAGAGCGAAAGATGTTTAGACAATGCTTTTCAAGATAGTGTATGATTCTGGCGAGTATTTTCTGATGTTATTAGTGTGACTAATGCATCAGGTATGATTTTGGAATGTTCATACAGTACTGTCATGAGTAGCTACATGAGTTATTTCGTGTTCATGGATATTATTTGGTTCACATCTAGTTAAGGAATTGTAGCAAGCATTGGAGCTTTGTGTTATCAGTAGTGAAGTTAGACCAGTGCATGTCGAGTGTTCTAAAGATAGAATTTTGAACTGTTGGACGTGAGTGCTTTAAGTAAGCGACTTAGACGGTGATATTTTGGACAGTTCTGCGAAGATTTATTTTGTATCTTGTAGAAGACTTCGAGGGGTTATTTCAGAGCTTAGAAGTTCTTTTGTTTTGGATGGTTAGCTTTGTGAGTTGATGGAAGATCTTTTTATAAGTTGGTATTGATCGTGGGTACTTTGACTTGAGATAGTTGAGTCGCTATTTGGACTTCACAATGGTAAGCGAATTTGTTTGAACCAGTGAAAAGGTTTAGCGAATGCTTAGATTTTGGTCTTGTTTAGTACTGAAGAACCTTGTGCAGCGTATTGTGATATTCCATTTTGGACTTAAGATGTATTTCGACATAGAGTTGGAAAAAGTGTATTACTACCTTGGAACGATTTGTTTTTCATAAGGAAAAATTGTCGGACGCGTGAGTTAGAGTTTGATGCGGTTGTGCTTATTGAAATCTTAAAGGTGTAGATGTTAACGACGAGGAGATTGGAATTGTTGAAGACCATTCAAAGTTTAAGCACGATCTATAAAGAGACTTCGTTTGTTGTTGAGTTTAGTAAGTTGATATCGCGGATAACCCAAGAATGTCTGATTTAGCATTTTATTATTTTGAGGAATGTTTCATGGTTGTTTTGGGGACACTTGTTGAGATTAAGCTCAGAAGGTCATTAAGGATTTGTTCACTACTAACATATGGATTTCGTCGGATACTAATGGTCGCGGTGGATTATTAGATTATGACTAAGATAAGTCTCGACGGTAAAGAATTTTGTGATGGTTTGGTAGTTACAGGTACCTTAAGATGATTGATGTTTTATAATGGAAAGTGTTCTATTTGTGACTGAAGTCAGTCGCGACGGTGTTCATGTTGGATTCCATAAAATTGATGTTGTGGTTCTAAGTCCAACCTGTGTTGTAAGTCAGGAGTATGAGACGACGTTGATGGGTAGAGTTCTTGAGAGAGTGTTTTGGTTTGAATTACCACTTTGGGAGATTGAAAGTTATGAAAGGTGTTTCGAATAAGAAGCCTGTTTATTGATCATTGCAACGGTACGAGAATAGTGATTACTTAATACAAATTTTGGAAATTGAATTGTTATAAGGGAAGACTTCGTTGAAGTCAAGTGTATACGTCAAAGTTTCACAAGTGAATATTTAGACAATATTTGAAAAGGTCAAACTATGCCGTGTATTTTAGAGGATCAATGGACGTTGATCAATCTAGAATGAAAGGGTGATTTTTGAGTTGATAAGACTGAGGTTACGGGTATCCTAATGGGGGTACGCTTCGAACATATCCATTCTGAGTAATTGTGAAGTTGAGAACTAACCAAGTTGTTTTACGATTGACCTCTTTTGCGTAAAAGTGACGCAGCATGGTTTAGATATCGAGCATTGAATTTTTAGCGAGTATACGAAGTTGTTGGATTTGGACTAGTGAGTTATAGTCGCAAGTCGTCTGTATACGCCCTTGAATGAGTGGTGTATCACAGTTCTGTTATGTTTGTGTAACTTGTTATTGTTCGAAGGTTGTACGTTGGTAATCTACAAGGACGATGTAACCTTGTGATTTTCTTGTATGAGAGCGACAACTGTAAGTGTAATTCTGGAGTTCATGCTTATGCGTGAGCGAAGGAATCCTTCTCGTAGTTGCGTAGCACGCGTGGTACCATCCTATTTTGATTGTTTCAGTTTTGGTTTGTATAACCATTTTGTTGTCTTCGTTTTAGCGATGGAGTCGATGTTGTGTCGTAGGACTTTATGTTCCTATCTTTGGTGACTCGTTTCTGAGGTGTCGGTTCGAGTGTGCGACTAATTGTATGGTTGAGGCGTTAGGATGGCATCGATCCTGTTTGTTTAGTTCTCGAGCGAACCGGTGTGTCTGCGACTTGTTTGGTTGTTGAGTGTTATTTGGTTTTCGAGTAAATTGTATGGGTTTTGCATCTCGGCATGGTTGTTCCTGACGGAACGTTGTGGTTAGGGAGATGCCCTTATTTTTGGTGTGTTTTGTATGTTGTTTAATTGACGCGAGGATTTAGTGGACGAATGCTTAAGCATGTCCCGATTTGTTCGTTTTGGTCAAAATTTCGAGGACAAAAAGTTTATAAGTAGGGGAGAGTTGTAACGCCCGTTTTAATTAATATTATATTATATTAATATTTTCAAATTATCGATCAATATTTATTTTGCGATGAGAATATTTATATTAATCAATATATCTGATAATATATTTAGCGACGTTTCGTTCGGTTCGGTAAAATATTATTCAGACCGATATTTAATTCCCCGGAATTATTTTAATTAATTGAATTAATAATATTATTAGATATTACTTAAGTGTTAATATATGTTAGTAAGTTAGGGGTGTGGGGAGCAATTGTTGAGGATTGGGTTTTCACCCTTGGCTTACTAGTAGAAATACCTTTATAAACCATTTCTTCCCCTTTTCTTTCCATTTTCCTACACCAAGCAAACATAGGAACATGGAGGAAAAGAAAGGGTTTTGGGAAGAAGAAGAAGAGGAGCAAGAGAAGAGCAAGGTTGGGTTGTAGGATCATCAAGAATCACCCAAGCTAGAGGTAAGGGGTTTGATTCTCCATCTCATATTGTTAGGCTTTGATAGTTATATTTTGGATTTGGGGGAAAAAATTGATAGGTTGATTTATGAGTTGTATGTGTGATTGTTGAATGATTTAGAAAGTTTGAATTAGGAGTATGGATTGTGGGTGTTTTAGGTTCTAGCTTGTACAAATTAGAAGTGTTGAAAATGGAAATGAAGAAAAATAAGAAAACTGGAAAAATGTTAAAAACACAGTCTGTTGTAAAAACGCAGGGAAGAAGAAGAAGAAATGGATGGAAGGTGATGCATGGGGGACGCGCCCACCTCCATGTGTGAGGCGACCACCCCCTTCCCTGAGGCACCCGCCTCCATTCATACACACAAGCCAGGGACGTTCGTCCCATAAGAAGAGGGGTGTGTAGCGAATTCTCTGTTTTCCGGTTTCTGTATTTCTGTGTTTTGGTTTTCTGTTTTTCTGCAGAATGTTTTCTGCATAATCTTTCAGCATAGCTTCTGTTTCTCTCCATTTTTCCAATTCCAAATACTACTAGTTAGTATTAATAAAATATAATTAGGACATAAGTTAGCCGATTAAATTTAGAACCCGATAATGTTCCGATTTTCTGATTTTAGTAAATTCGACGACGAAACAAGTTACTCTGAATTCAACGAAAATTGACGCGCTAGCTAAGTTCGATGTGTAGAACGTAGTGGTGAGGTTAGTTTTTATAAATTACGAGTTTTTACGAGATGACTCGAAATAGGCCAAATTACGGTTAAATTGAATCGAATTGCGGTTAAGTAGATTTAAGGCACGTATGGACAATTCGATTTCGATGTTGACGATTATGATTAATGCTGGTTATTAAGAATGGCTTTCGCGACGATTATAGGTGTTTGACAATTTTTCCGTTTTTGGAATTTGGTGAATTAATTGATAATGATGCGGTGTGAATAAACATAATGTTTGCGACGGCGTATTTATTAATGAATACTTGTTGATATGCGATGTGATGATGTATGTCTTTGTACATGATCATGTGGTGATTATATTGATGTTGTTAATAAATGCTTCCGATTTGTGAATGCATGATTTTTGATGATGATGAATTATTGGTGATGTTTTGCATAATGCAAATATGATGCGATGATATATTTATCTTGATGTGGATAAGTTATGGCGATGTGGGCTTTATGCCAATTTTGATGAGCGATGATGATGTTTTTGTGTTGTGTTATTTTATTGTCGAGTCACATACATTGCATTGGCGACGAGGGCTTTTATGCCAAGCGACGAGGCTTTTATGCCAAGTGTTCCTAATTATGGACAAAGCGACGGGTACCACATGCATAACATAGTCGTGTCTCATGGAGTCGGTTATGTTTATGTTTGAGTTGTTTGGCGTTGGGTTTTTAATTGATTGATGATGTTGAATTGTGATGATATATGATGCTTTGTTTGGTGATGATCTTTAGGATGAACATTAAATGAATATGACTTGGTAATTTCATGATAACTATGCGATGAATATAAATGATGAGTTTTGCGATGATTTAACCTTGATGAAATGCTTAATGCAAATATGACGTGATGATGTTTGTGATGATGGGATTTTATGCCAAAAACGACGATGGGCTTTAGCCAATTTGTGATGATTTTATTTATGTTACTTATGTTATTAGCATTGTTTGGTGTTGTTGTTTGATGTTGTTGTTTATAGTTTATGGGTTGTTGTGATGATTTATGCCGATGAGGTTATAGCGATAAAGTGTTGATTATACACATTAGTATGACGATTAAAGTAAGTGGATTTTGATTATGTGTTAGAATTACACTTATTAATCGATACCCTTTATAATTCCGAAACTATATATATATATATATATACTTTGTCATGCCTTTAATTATATATTTTTGAGTATCTCACCCTTTACTTGTTTCGTCGTTACCTTTATATTGGTAACGTGCAGGTTATGAAGACGGAGATTATAGCTGCTATTAGTTGAGTAGGTGTCGCTCTGATACGTAGCACTCGGGGGGAATATTTATGTTGTCATTGTAGTTGTTCTTTTGTTGTTTTTCCTTTTGTAAATAAGAATCATACTTTATGAAAACATGAATTGTTAAAGAAGTTTAATTAAAGAGATGTTTTGATTATTATGAATCAATTTATGATTTACGACGATGTTATGTATCCGAGATGTATACTTTAAAGCAAACTGTTTAAAATGAGTCGTTTTTGAAGGTGTGATGCCTCAGTATTGAATTTATGAAATTTTAAATTACTCTGATTTTTGCATATTAAACCTTGGGTAATATTGGGGTGTTACACTATGCTTGTGTACCTGCCCATTTCCCATGGTAGGTGAAATATCAACAGAAGGGATGAGATATCCAATAATATAAACAAGTGTATGATAAATAATATGCTAGAATTAAATCATACAAAATTATCACATCGCAATTAACACATCACAACAACTTCCTAATTAACAACAACACAAAACCACTTCACAGTTAGCAACAACATAATTCACTTAACAGTTAACAACAACATAATTCACTTCACAGTTAACAACAACACAATTTAAATGAGACACAATAATGCATATGCATATGGTACCAGTGGAGTAAACTCCTAACTTAAACAATTGTCAAGTTATCGAGGCACAAGGCATATGCCTTCAACGTGTTTCCATCAAGGCCAAAGCATAAGCCTTCTTCACAAATCCGCCAATACAGGCCTTCACAAATGCAAATGAAATGCGATGGTAACAACATACAACGACGTCATAAATTCACTTCACAAGGCATACACCTATATCACTACTTCACTGGCCATAAGCCTACAACGTCATCAGCGTATTGAACAACATATCACAACAAAATTAATATCAGTACATAACATCCTGCAACTTCACATAAATTCACAATAATATACAACAACATACACATCACTGATATATCATAAGAAAACAACAACACGACGTATTCACATAATTTCACAAAACAACTTAACCACAATTACCTACTAATATATACGAACTACCACGACAAATTTCGGTTAATTCCGGACAATTAATTATACCGCTTAATTTACTAACTCGGTTAATTCGGTATTGTTTTAAGTACTATTCTTATTATTATCATTTATTACAGTGTTCCATTTTAATTATACTGCTGATATAATTATTTTCCTGTACCTAAAATTACACTGTTATCCAAATTTTAGCACTGCTGTTGACATATAACGATATGCTATAATCTCCTACTTAACCATGTTTTCAGTGTTTAATGTTAATCTTCAAGGTAACACTTAATTAACTGCTAGGTAATTATTTTTATACTTACAATAATACATTATTATTATAATGAATTATTATTATTATTAACCATATTGTTATTATGTTAGTAATAAGAGGAACTAAGATTTACTGGTAGTTAAGTGGCCCCCGCCTTAATAAAATAATCAGAACACCATCTGGCTATTTCCATTCCAATGCATATCGCTACAGTACTGGACATCAAGGCACTTCTATTTCTTTCACATACATTCTTAGAATTAACACATTTTTATTTGTTTCTTAACCAAACATGCCTTAACATTTGTAATCCTATCTCTCAATTCTTCCTTCTACAGTGTCATCTTATAAGACATTATTATTTTTGCTAAAGTGAGGAGAACATGAAACAAAATTAAGTATCCTACAATTTTGAGGCCCCCGCCTCTTACTCCAAGGGCGCTCGCCCCCTTCTATGCTACACATGGGGCGTCCGCCTATCATGGTGGCCCCGCTTCAAGGAATCCTTGAGGCAATATCGAAGTCTCGCCGACCATTAGAACTCTGACCATCACTTCTACTTCTGACCATCAGAACTTGACCATCACTTCTACTTCTAACCATCAAAACTTTTGACCATCACTTCTACTTCTGACCATCAGAACTTCTGACCATCACTTCTACTTTTGACCATCAGAACTTCTGACCATCAGAATTTCTGAATATTAGAACTTCTGACCATCACTTCTACTTCTAACCATCAGAACTTCTGACCATCACTTCTATTTCTGACCATTAGAACTTCTGACCATCACTTCTACTTCTAACCATCAGAATTTCTGACCATCACTTCTACTTATAACTATCAGAACTTCTGACCATCACATCTACTTCTAACCATCAGAACTTCTGACCATCACTGTTGTATTTTTTTTATTTACACCATATTTTCCTAATCCATTAAAGGTTGGAATAAAAACTTAATATAATTAGCCGAACAAGCACAAAACCAACAAACAACATAATTAAGAGAGGCTTCACATGAAGCATGGCCCCACACTCTCCCAGGCGGCCGTCTCACTCCTTTTCTTGCCATGGAGGCGTTCGTCTCCCTCTCTATAGTACAAGGGCGCTCGCCCCACCCCTGTAACCACCGTCTCCAATTCTTTTCTTCTGCTAATACTACATTCACGTAGTTTTAATTTGATTAACTCTTGATCCAATCGATTACTGTCTGTAACACTAATTCCCAATCACACCAACAGTTTCACATAACCATTATTCTTATCATTCGATTAACACTAACAACACCAATATAAAATCAACAATTTAATCCACACACAATCTACACAAACAAAGATAATTTCATACAATTCCATCCCCACATACGATTCATCATAAGCCCGTTTAGAGAGTTAGAACCCCACCCTTACTGAATTCAAGGCAGTTCAACTCCCTGATGCATCCTATATTCCAGTCTCATTTCAATTCGGCTTTTCGGTCTCCAATCTTCTTCCGGCGGCTAATTCCCAAACCCTGTTCCTCTTCTTTTTCCAACGTACAACAACCTTCTTCTTTTTCTTTCCTCTTAAACCTAATTCCTTATATTTTCTTTTTAATCCAATAAATCAAATAATAATATAATTACTATTATTTCTTAATGGGCCTAATATATATATATATATTCACACCTCCACTTCGCTATTTGCCACTCATAATCCAAATTAATCTAATTCAATACAATTGTTCAAAATAAATAAATAATATTATTCTTAATATTATTCCTCCAATTTAATCGATTAAATCCAACTTTAATTTAATTAATTCCAACACGCCTCTTACAATAATACTGACAGATCTAATTACTCCGATTAATTCTCAAACTCGTACAATTTCAACAAATAATTCCTTTAATAATTTAATTAAATAATTAATTAAATTCAGGGTGTTACAACTCTCCCCTACTTAGGATATTTTCGTCCTCGAAAATCCATCCGACACAATCATCCTTAACATCACATTCGCAGCTAGTCCTTCGATTCAACAATAACTCAATCACAATTTAAATCCAATATTTATACCTCAATCTTTGAATTACTCTTGCAACATAATCGTCACCATTCTCCAACCATTCTAGCAATACCTTGAAACAACATCTTACAAAATAGTAACAACTACAACTCGCTTAATTTCTTGTACAACATGGTATCCTCACTTAACAACATTCTCGTCGTAGCATCCACCACTTACTTACCATTAAGATAGCAAAACAATTATATATCATCCAACATGATGCCATCTACTATCAACAAGAGATTAAGGGTGATCAGTTCCTCAATTTGTCAATAGATAGCCGACAACCATAATGGAGAATAAACTGTCGTCAATAACATTAATAGTATTCTTTTTCCAACTTGCACCCACGGTTCAAAGATCCCAACAACTTCTACAACATTTAAAATCAATCCCAATAATTCTACAACACGGCCTACTTAAACAACTTACTAAATTCTATCTCATAGCCACAATTCTTTTCCAAGACATTCCAACTTTTCAAACAACCAAAATCTTAAATCTGTATTACCTTCGAATTCGAGAAACAACAAGCTCCTACAACGTTTGCACTGTGTCCCTCAGTAGCATACTAATTTGATATCTCTCAACCAAACATATCCGAGAAGTAAAGATTCTCCCCAACTTAGCTTCAACTAACTCCTGTAACAACAATCAAAAAACAACAAGTACCGACAGTATTCCACACACTTGTCACGTACAAAGGATGTAAACAACGTTAGACAACACTGGCCGGATAGACCAACCTGCTCTCATACCACTATTGTAACACCCCAAATCTACCCATCTAATATTATTGAAATCAGAGTGCGAAAAAGATAATCATAGAAGGGATGTCACAATTTCTTCGCAAAACAACATGCATTTAGTCGCAACTATACAGATACATAACACTTAGATCAAAGATGAACTTATAACAACATATTTTCATTGGATCAATTAAACAGATAAACAACATGATTAAAATTCCTCAACAGTAACAACTTGTTCTTTTATTCAACGAGAAGCAGCTTCAAATTATTATTATTATTCACTTAACAAATATTTACATTATTCATAAACTCAACAACTTAAGAAACAACGATAATTACATAACAACGTTCATCCCCCGAGTGCTACGTATTAGAGCAAGACCCCTTTGACTTATCATAAAGCGACATGAAAACTTCCAGAATTAACTTCAACATCCACCGCTATGCTTGTGTACCTGCCCATTTCCCATGGTAAGGGAAATATCAGCAGAAGGGGTGAGATATCCAACAATATAAACAAGTGTATGATAAATAATATGCTAGGATTAAATCATACAAAATTATCACATCGCAATTAACACATCACAACAACTTCCCAATTAACAACAACACAAAACCACTTCACAGTTAGCAACAACATAATTCACTTCACAGTTAACAACAACATAATTCACTTCACAGTTAACAACAACGCAATTTAAATGAGACACAACAATGCATATGCATGTGGTACCAGTGGAGTAAACTCCCAACTTAAACAATTGGCAGGTTATCGAGGCACAAGGCATAAGCCTTCAACATGTTGCCATCAAGGCCAAGGTATAAGCCTTCTTCACAAATCCGCCAATACAGGCCTTCACAAATGCAAATGAAATGCGATCCTAACAACATACAACGACGTCATAAATTCACTTCACAAGGCATACGCCTATATCACTACTTCACCGGCCATAAGCCTACAACGTCATCAACGTATTCAACAACAGATAATAACAAAATGATTATCAGTACATAACATCCTCAAACTTCACCTAAATCCACAATAACGTACAACAACATACACATCACTGATATATCATAAGAAAACAACAAACACGACGTATTCACATAATTTCACAAAACAACTTAACACAAATTACCTACTAATATATACGAACTACCACGACAAATTTTGGTTAATTCCGGACAACTAATTATACTGCTTAATTTACTAACTCGGTTAATTCGGTACTGTTTTAAGTACTATTCTTATTATTATCATTTATTACAGTGTTCCATTCTAATTATACTGCTAATATAATTATTTTCCTGTATCTAAAATTACACTGTTATCCAAATTCCAGCACTGTTGACATATTGCGATATGCTACAACCTGCTACTTAATCATGTTTTTTGTGTTTTCTGCTAATCTACAAGGTAACACTTAATTCATTTCTAGGTAATTATTTTTATACTTACAATAATACATTATTAATTATAATGAATTATTATTATTATTATTATTATTAATAATATTATTATTATTAACCATATTGTTATTAATATTATTATTATTATTATTATTATTATTATTATTAACCATATTTATACTTAACCATGTTTTCTGTGGTTAATATTAATTCACTTCGCTATTCCTCCGATTTAACCGATTAAATCCAAATTTAAATTAATTAATTCCAACACGCCTCTTACAATAATACTGACAGATCCAATTACTCCGATTAATTCTCAAACTCGTCTGATTCCAACAAATAATTCATTTAATAATTTAATTAAATAATTAATTAAATTCAAGGCGTTACAATTAAGCCAAGTATAAATTAACACACACACACACACATTCAAAGGTGCTTAATGATCTCCTAAAGGCAAACCCAAAGATAGAGAGAGAGAGAGAGAGAGAGAGAGAGAGAGAGAGAGAGAGAGAGACCATTTGGTCTCTGTCTAATGCAATGGTATGAAGTATGAGTGAATCTTAGGGGCAAAAATTGGGGTACAACACTATGAAGACCAACACTAAGGTCATTTTGGATTAAAATTGTTCGACCATATTGGCTATGTTATTTTTCCCACAAAATTATTTTGTTGGCGTTTCTAACTATTTGATTTGCATCCTAGTTCCTATTGACCAACACCACTTTTGCGCCATTTTGATGTAAGTCTCCGTCGACTAACCTAGGTATAGGATGTTTGATAGGTTAAGGCTTAGCTTGTTATGACACTTGGTTATTAGAAACTGACTGAACAAACACTTGAGGGGCACCAAAGAAATCAACGATTTGATCCATTTAATGCACCAATTCCTAGTAATTATGGTTTATGTTTTGGATCAAATGATTAAACACAATATGAACTTAATGGGTGAACATGTTCACCATATCATGGTTACTTTCATATATTTATTGCCTCACAGATAAGGGCGAACTAGTAGTTAGAGATGACATAACTTGAGAGATATATCCTATCCCTCCTTGAGGTTGTGCCATTCAAATAGTATTAATTATAGCAGATGTTAACGCTAATTATGGATTAAGAGGTGACACGATAGACATTGCATAATCCGACACGGTAGATGCTTTTATTTACATGTTTGCCATCATTGTAGGCCATATGGTTATTCTCTACTACTAAGGGGTAGCATAAAGTTTGGGAGAAAAGAAGGCTTATGGTCTCTTATTCTATTTTGTGTAACCCTGGGAGTGTTTGGGATACTCGTCACTCGTGTTGGCGAAACCATCACTCATGGTAATGTCATTGAAACCGACATTTGGCTAAAACAGTAGTGATTACTCTGATAATGTTAAAGTTCATGTACTGCCAATCGTTGATTCAATTGGTTGTTCTTAAGTATTAGAAGCATCATTCTAGGGATGGGAAATATTTTTTAGACAAACCATCTCAACAAGAGTTTTACCACTACTAAGATGCATAAACACTCACATTGAAAACATTTCATATATGAAGGACAAAATAAACAATAAAAGACACAACACTTTCCTACAAATGTTTTAGTTTATTGCACAAAAGGGTCCCCGCATGGTGTACCAATTTGCGTACTGTTGTTTTCAGTAAATAAAATCACAAGTTTTAGTTCACTTAAGGAATTAAACTAGAAAAAAGTCTCATGCACAATTTGTGCAGAAAGCTTGAAAAAATGTCTTTCTACTTGGGGATTTGACGTTTGAATGTTGGGGAATTGGATAGGAATTCCAATAAGAACACTATAGAATTGTTTAAATAAATAAAAAAATACAAAACAAGTAAAGAAGTAAAGGATTAAAAAGAAGAATTAGAACGGAACCCCATATTCATACAATTTTCTCACAAACTTTTTTTTATCTTTGATTTTGAGTTCTATAGAGAACACCGTTAAAATTTGCAAACCCTTATTACACAATGTCATACCACAATTTTTCTCTAGGATCATTCATTGCATTTTCATCATTAGTCGGTCATCCATACCTTAGGTTGACCGAAAGTCAAACTTAAGTTGACATTCACATCATTAAAAAGTCAAAAATATTTGAAATCACACTTTATACACTTTTATTTACTTATACCATCTCATGCATTATTTTAAATCAACCTAAGGGTGACAAGAATGAAATTCCGATTCTACAGTCAGATCGATCAAAGTGATTCAACATTGGGCGTAAAATTAGCAAGCATAATCTTTTGAGTTTTAACATTTACCTGATTGTTTTATGAAACTATGACTTGTGTAGATCACGTCAATGTCCTCATTTTATTATTTGACGTTGTTTGCGCTAGCATTGTGACATGTTAGAGTTTGTTTACCCAGGCATTTTTACTTGTGATTTTGAACATTTTTCAGACATTTTTACTAAACTTTGTTGCACGTTGATTATTTTGTTTTGTTCCTTTTTATTTTTCGGCTATCCACGCGTTTGATTTTAGCCATTTTTGATTTATTTCAGTTTTGCTTTCATTATCCAAAAATTAAAAAAGGTATAAAAAGAAATGAGGTATCTTGGTTGTAGTATTGTGGTTTTTTGTATTTTATTTTTATTTTAATTTTAATTTAGGAGCATATTAGTAATTTTAGTCATTTCTTAAAGCCACATTGTATTAATATATATTGAATATTCTAAATGAGAAATGATACTCCCACACTTTACAACTAATATGGCGCAGCCCAATCTATTATGTCTTCACGCTCATAACCAATCAAATATATTTATCCTTCATTCCACTATTCAATCGCCTTTAAAAACAACTCCCTCATCCCTTTTGACAAGACATTGATACCATCACCAACATGTATACTCACCTTTTTTATTTGATCAGAAACCGCATAATATCACCATCCAACCACTACATTCTGACCAACACAGCCTTGCTCTCGCCTCACCTTGTTTTCTCCGACCACAACCACCCTTAAACTCCACGGATCTAAAACCCTCACCACATTCTTCTCACATAAACACCATACAACAACCAAATAGTGATATAGCTAACACCAACGTACAATACCCATTGTTGTGCTGGATTCGCCATACATCACCTATTATAACCTCTAAACATGTGTTTCACAATAACACTCCCTCACCACCCTCAAAACTCCTTGTTTTGATCCTTCCATTACATATACAACTAACAACTCTTTGATTTTGTCTTTTTCGATCCGATAACCTTCATTTCTTGATACAACACAAAATCGTACACCTAAAACCAAAAATCCAACACACACCTTGAAACAACACACCTTTGACCCCCCTTAAATACAAACACTACTATAAATAATATATTTTATGACAAAGCTTTCACCTAAACTAAATAAAAATCGAGGTACAAAGGCAAGGCACACCGTCTTTCATTGTTTTATAAAAGTAAAAACAACACATTTCCTCGGTCTTTAATAAAATTGAGGAGAAACAGAAATCAAGACACACATTAAATCCCAATTATTGCACTTTTATTTTATTTGTTTATAATTGTAAATTAAATGATCCAACCCTTTAGTTTTCGATATAACCTAGGGATAAAATAATCATATTTTACTGTAAAAGCACTCGTTGAATAGATTTTACCTTAATTCTTACTTATATGAAGTCGCCACAAACTTGCATGCATCATTCTTTGGAATGGATTTCAAGACATAAAAATCTTCAATGTTCTTTTATCTAGAACAAAACATTTTTTATTCCCTTACAATGTATGTCACATAATAATGTTGATGTTGTATTTTTGCTCATTTGATAGATTGCAAGTGCATAAAATCATTCTTGCTTCAAAGAAGATAACTTAATTTTTAAAAAGTTAAACAAAGCAGAGAGCTCAACCTTTGAAAAGTTAAACTAAGAAGAGAGCTTAACTTATCATAAGATGAATATCAACGAAGATATTAATTAATAAGAGAAAAGATTTGTTGTAAATAATTTATTTTTATAATCTATGCAAATAATATGTTAAATTACTTGATATTTTGATTTGTGTATGTGATGTAGGTAAAATGCTTTCAAATAAAAATAATTGATTTTATTTGCTATTGCTGAATTCAAAATTTCAGTTGCGTATTTTTTGATGTTGGCTGCATAGGATTTCGGCTTGTAATATTGTATTTTCTTAGTGTATTATGTTGCTGGATTTTTGTATTTGCGTTGAGATTTTGGAGATTAAGTTCAATGTTAGCTCTCGAATGCGTTTGGACGCATAAATTCGGTTGTTCGGCTACTTATAAAGTGATTTCTACATGAATCCACTTTAAGTCAGCTTAACACAACGCTAAATTTGATACTCGATTTTAGTCCCTTGGCTTTTTCTTGGGCCTTCTTACAATGAACTTCTTGTTGTTTGCATTTACTCGATTAATTAAATCTTGTTTTAGTTAATTAGTTATGTTAATTAAAATATATTAATTCTGCCAATTAGTTTTTATTAGCTTAATTAAATGATTTAACCGATTTTAATTAATCTATTAAATAATTTAATTTAGTTGTTTAGCAGTTTAATGGGCTTGTATGTTAATCGCTTTACACTATCCCCATTTGTTAAAAACAATATCCCCATTCCCATGACATGTAATAATTTTATCGCTTTTCTTTATGGTTGTTATTTACTTTATCTATTGTTAATTCAAGATAGCGTAAAATAAACCTTTTACAAAAAACAAAAATAACGCTCGATCTAACGTCGAGCCCCCAAATCAAATAAAAAATGGACATATGCTCTTTTCAAGCTTTAAAACCTGATCAACATCACTTCACAAATATACTTCATTCACGTAATCATCCTAAAAATATTTTCTAATGTTTCACACTCAAATCACTTTCATTTAAAAAAAAAACAACCAAACATTTTCACTAATAAAAGTCATCAATAATTTGAGGTCTTTTTCATTCAAACTTTCAAGTCATTTTCGACCAATGTGAATAAACCTTGGTCAACACCAAGTCAATTTTCCCTATAAATGCAAGAAAACCCTTGGTCAACACCAAATCGACTTTTTCAAAATGCAATAAAACCCTTGATCAACACAAAGTCCTTTTCAAAATAAAACCAAACCTTTTTAAAAAGGCAAAACACTTGATCAATATCAAGTCTCTTTTTCAAAACCTATATCAATCTAGCGTAGTTACCAGAACTATGTATGTTTTGATTTTTTTCATTGTACAGGAGGATATGGAAGCGAGATCAAACGTCTCGTTAGACAACCTTTTAATAAAATCGTTGATAACTTTTTATAAAAATATCCAAAAATAATCTTTCGCACAAGTGCGAAATTTTTTACCTTTCGTCCAAATGTGAGTTTTCTTCATCTTTCGCTCAAGTGCGAGTCTTTTACTCTTACACCTAATTGCGGATCTTTTTTAGAACACTCTTTTTTCACCAAGTGCGAACCATTTTAAAAGTTTTTATTGCACTTTTATCAAATTCCATTGGATTTAGGGGTGTTCGCGGTGCGGTTTGGGCGGTTTTGACGCAAAAAATCATCCGAACCGCGAGAGAAAAAGGCGTGCGGTTTGGTTTGATTCGGTTGCCTTTTAGAAAAAAAACAAACCAAACCAAACCGAACTAATGCGGTTGGGTTCGGTTCGATTTTTACAAATATTTTATTGAGTCATATATATATATATATATATATATATATATATATATATATATATATATATATATATATATATATATATATATATGACAACATAACTTTGTATTTGATCATTCATACACTATCAAATAACATCAAAGCTCATCATATTTGGACAACAACTTCTCATTTAATATGTAAAAATTAGATTAGACAAAAGTGAAATAATAAACATAAAATAATAACATAAAACAATATCAAAAATATTATAATGAAACAAAAAGGATTACTATCATTTTATCCCCCTATCATATAGGTCATTTTTGGTTTAACCCCCTATAAAATATATATTTTTTCAAAAACAACCTTGTCATTTCAAGAAACTAACATTTAGTCCCTAAAGTCAAAATTCGCAGGTAAATCCGCAGATTTCCTGCGAATTTTCTTTCAGAATTACCTGCAGAATTTGACTTTAGGGACTAAATTGTTAGTTTTTTGAAATGGCAAGGTTGTTTTTGAAAGAAATTTTTTTACAGGGAGTAAAGATGTAATAACCCAACCACTACAAGAAAAGTTGAAAACTGCTAGGGGATTTTGCCAGGGGTTAAACCCCCAAAGAAAAAAATGGTGTTGCTTGGGGTTAATCCCCTCGCAATATGCATATTACAAAAACAAAAACAAAATTGTGTGGGGTTGCCCCTCGCAAATGAGAAAGAGGGAAATTTTGAATTTTGAAATGCTAATTTGCGACGGATAGCCCATGTGTAACATTTATAGCGTCAAAGTTGAAATTAGGTTGTCAGGTGATGTTTTTTTTTGCGAGGGGCATCCCCAAGCAAAATTACAATGTGCAATTTGCGAGGGGTAACCCCACGCCTATGAGACAACACTAGTCCCATCAACCAAGGATGCAGACTGCATGTGCATTCTGCAATTTACGAGGCAAGCATTTTGCGAGGGGCTGCCCCACGCCACCTGTGACCGTTTATTTTGCGAGGGGAGCCTCATCGCCACATGTGATAGCTTTAATGCTCTCAACAACCATGCCATTTATCACTTCTTACGTTTTAATTTATTTATAATCCTCACATCTCTTCTCCTTCTCCTTCAAACACATACAATTTCCATTCTCTTTCAATTTCTCCACCATTTTTATCATTCCAAGCAATTCTACATGTTCTTTCTTCAAGTAAGCATGTTTATTTCTGTTTCTATTACATAATATTTTTATTTTCTTAATTTTGGTATAATCTAATTTCTGTTTTATTTTTTCAGATTTTAATAAAAAACTGAATTGATTCGGTTGGAGAAATAAGATTGAAGGAAAGTGTTGAAGATTTTGAATTCAAGTACCATTTTATAATTGTTTTTCGAATTTTTTAATAAATTAATTATGTACGTAAACATATTTATTTGATTAATTTAATTTTATATTTGTTTGGATGTGTATTTTTGATTTTGTTATTTACTTAAAAAATTAGTTGATATAGAATATTTAAAAAACAGATTAAAAAAACGTTTAAAAAATATTAATATAGAATTTTTTCTCTGTTTTTTAAAACAAATTATTAAAATTTATATACTTTAGTTTTTTTCGTTTTTTTTTAAAATTATTATTAGTATAAATATAAAGATATATTATATACTGCAATTTTTTTTCCGTTTTTTTAAAAACTATTAATATTGTAAATACAAAGTGAGTATATATAATAAATAATATGTAAAATAATATAGTGAATATATGTATATGAAGTATTATAATATAAGTATTTTAAGTATATATAGTATTTATGTATATTTTTAAAAGGAAAATATAATATATTTTTACGTTAAAATAAAAAAAACTGTGTATATATATTTATATTATTTACTGTTAGTATTAATAATTATGTATCAAACAGTTTATATATAGTAGTTTATTTAAAAAACGGTATTTTATATTTTAGTAAAAAAAATTAGTATTTTTATATTTCGTAAAACACTGTATTTTTGTGTAAAACAAATTATTTAGATAAAAAAAAGTCAGTCTTGTATATGTAATATAAAAAATATGTGTATAAATATATATTTCCAACTAAAAAAAAGTTGCATGTTATAATTTGTTTAGTGGTTAAAACATTATAATGTTTATTTACGAAATAGTAAGTGAATATATTTTTTTAGAAAATAATATGATAATATATATTTCTATACTCTTTTAAAAAGGAATATCTATAAAAAAAATTGTGGTAAAATAAATTTTAAAACAATAAAAAAAGTATACTAAACATAGATTAAGTGTGTTTTGTTTGAATAAATAATTCTATAAATTGTTTAGGTTTAATATATATTTAAAATATATGGTTAACTAAATTTTAAAACTTTATTATAAAAAGATATATTTTTAAGTTAAAACAAAAAAACAATATGTTTATATTATTTTTAAGATATATATTTTTAAGTTAAAACACAAAAAAATATGTTTCTATAGTTTTTTTTTAAAAAAATAGTATTTTATATTTTTATATCCTAGAACAAAATTATTTTGAGTTAAAAAAACTAGTATAGTATATTTAGTATAAAAAAAGTATAGTATATTATAATGTTTATTTAAAAAATAATAAGTGAACATAATTTTTTAGAAAACAATATAATAAATATATTTGTATACTATTTTAGAAAACAAAATAATTTTAAAGATTTGATCATTTTTTTGCTTCACAAAATTCTGGTGGTGCATTTGGAGGAACTAATGGTAATGAAGGAGTTGTTGAAGAAGAAGAAGAGCAAGGAGAACAAAATGAAAAATAATAACATAATTAGTTTGAACATTTAGAGTTTTTTTAATTTGTATGAAATATTATTTTAAATATTTTGAATTTAAAAACTTTTATTGTAATTTGAATGAACTTTTATTATGTTTTAAATTTTAATTATTTTATAAGTTTATATTTATTATATTAATTAAATATTAATTATATATTAATTATATTATAGTTATAATATTATTAATATTTATTTTATTTAAGGTTAAATTTCATTTTTTTAAAATATTTTTTAATTTACCACGGGAGAAGCTCATGGGTAAATGTTATAATAAATATAGAATCTTCATTTTGCCACGGGCTAAATCCCTGGCAAAAAATCTGACACAGTGCAGACCAAACTGCACACCTAGCCTGCGCCCATCTTTCCCTATGTCTGCAAGCTGCGGACTGATAAATTATATTGGACATTTAGCGAGGGGATTATCCCCTAGGTAATTGGCGACCTGTCTATCCACTCGAAAATTGTTTTGCGACCACGTGTTTTGCTAGGGGTTCTGTCCCTCGCAAATTGTATATTTGTGAGAGGTTTTTGACATTTGTGAGGGGTTTACCCCTAGCAAATTTCAATTATTCTTGTAGTGAACAAAAAAGTATAGAAGAGATGAGAATTTAGTGAAGATGAAAAAGAACGAACATAAGAGAGGAGAGATTAGAGATAAAAATGTGCAATAAAATGGAATTTAAACAGAAAACATTTGCATAAAAATGAGAAGGTGAAAAAGAAAGAATATAAGATAATGGAGATTTGAGAATAAGAGACAAGATGTAAGTGGTGAAGATGGCGTGGTAATGCTTGGAGAGATTTAAGAAAACTCAAACTGAAACCATATATATAAGGATGAAAAAAATTGTTTGTAATCGTAAGGCTAATGTGTAATAGGTTTAGGTTTGGGCTAGATGCAAATTAAGTAAAATTTAGGTAGTAACATAATACGGTTTGATTCGGTTTGGTTTGGTTTGCAAAATTCAAACTGCAAACCGAATTGAACCATACGATTTTTTTAAAAGATGATCCAAACTAATTCGAACCAAATACATTTTTTTGCGGTTTCAATTTGATTTGATTTACGATTTTCTATTGGATTGGTTTGATTTTGAACATCCATAATTAGACTTGCGTTATCAAAGATAATAAAAGAGTTTCCTATACCTTTTTTGTGATAATTAATATATTTGTCACTCTTTTTCCTTGTCAATACCCAACTTGGTGAGTCTTTTTCCTCGTGTAAAAAAACCCAATTCATATAGTAAAATTGCTAGAAGAAATCCATTACCCCATTATTCTTTTGCAAAGTCAACTTGCCACTAGTAAAACAAGGGTATTAAGCAATGCATGGGCTGCGACCACAATCTCAGAGCCGACGCAACAGTTGTTGGACTAGAAATCGTAACCAAATCTTGCACGTTGTTGCCTAATAAATGAATCAATACAAAATTAATATTACAGGTGTATATGTTTTAATCTTAATTTCCTACTATATCCTCTTGAAAAATCTCGTTCTTATCAAATGTGATGCAAATTTGACCATAGAGAGAAAGAACCCTAGTAACAAAGTGTAACACTCTGATTCTGTGTGTCACGCATGATGCAACTATATCTTGCCACAACACAAGCTCAAACTATATAAGTAACAATATTTTTCATTCTATAATCACATTAAAAATGACAACAACCACTGTGATACGCTTAACTTGCCTCCTGATATTGCTATCCAGTACAATCTCAGTCTCAGAGCTATGCAACCCACAAGACAAAAAAGCGTTACTCCAAATCAAGAAAGACCTCAACAACCCTTATCTTCTAGCATCATGGAACCCAGATACAGACTGTTGCGACTGGTACACTATCGACTGCGACCTCAAAACCCACCGTATCATCTCCCTCACTATCTTTGACTCCACTGCACGCAGCAATTTCTCAGCCCAAATCCCTCCCTCTGTGGGCTTGCTTCCATACCTAGAGACTCTCGAGTTTCACAAACTTCCCAACCTCACAGGCCCACTCCAGCCCGCCATTGCTAAACTCACCAACCTCAAAAACCTCCGTATCAGTAACACAAACTTGTCAGGCACCGTTCCTTCCTTTCTATCCAAACTCAAAAACCTCACGTTTTTGGATCTTTCTTTCAACAACCTCACCGGTTCAATCCCCGGTTCACTCTCGCAACTTCCCAACCTCTTCTCACTCCAGTTAGACCGCAACCATCTCACTGGTTCGATCCCTTCCTCTTTCGGTTCTTTGTCCAACTTAGCTGGTATCGACCTCTCCCATAACAACCTCACCGGCCCCATTCCACCATCGCTAGGGAACCTCAATTCCACCACCTCAATTGTCTTGTCTCGAAACAAGCTTGAAGGAGATGCATCTGTGCTTTTCGGGCCAAACAAATCTTTCCAAATTGTCGACCTTTCGAGGAACAACCTATCGTTTGATCTGTCGAAGGTGGACTTTTCTGCAAGCTTGACTTCGTTGGATCTAAATCATAATAAGGTGTTTGGGAAGCTTCCTGAAGGGTTGACTGCACTGAATCTGCAGTTCTTGAATGTGAGTTACAATAGGTTGTGCGGTCAGATTCCGGTGGGTGGAAAATTGCAAACTTTTGATATTTATGAATATTTTCATAATAAGTGTTTGTGTGGTTCGCCTCTTCCCAAGTGTACTTGATCTTTACTACACAAACTAGTTGCTGGCTTGCTAGCTTATGCATCTATAAATACATGTATGCTACGGTTTGATTTGAATTATGTCAATAAAAACGTTGTATTATAATTATTTATTGAAAAGTTTAAAGAATTATACATAATTAATCTTTTTAACTCATGGGAAAATTATAATTTTGTTTTGTTGAAATGGAGGGTTATGGGTCCAAAAGTAGGGACGACAACAGGGCGGGTGAGGCGGGTTTAAGCACACCGAGATCCGCATCCGTCACCCAGACTCAGATTCACATTCGCTTTCAAATTCGTTTGGGGTTAAAATTTATTCATCCGCCCCCACCCTAATAAGAAATGGATTTTTCCGCATCCGCCCGAATAAAATTTAATTTTTATTTTTTTATATTTTTTTCAATAAAGATAAAAATTAATAATTAAATTAAATAATTGATTATTTTAAAAATATTTTTAAAGTTTGATATTTTTATTTAAAGTTTATTTTTAAAAAAATAAATAATAATCCTAATAAACATTATATTATAACATAAAAAAATGTAAATGAGTAATAAAACTATTAAAAATAAATAAAATTAATTAAATTTAGTTGGCGGGTGTGGGACGGGTATTAGCATCACCCACACCCACACCCGTAAATAAGAAGCAGGTTTTCCCCGCATCCGCCCCTAGTTAAATCGGGTTTCTCCCGTTAATTTTGAGGCGGGGGCAGGTTTATTTGCCATGCCTACCCAAAAGGAAAGGAACTATAGCGAGGATAACCTCATAATCGTTTCACTTCTCCAAAACTAAGTATAAGCTACAAGATCTGCTTAACCAACGATACGCTGTCCATATTTGCAACTCTTCCTGAATTGATCATCTCTACAACAGTACTAGAGTCTGTATTAACTTTGACTTTCATGACTCAAAGCTTCTTGTTGACCGAAGACCTTCGAAGATACCCCACAACTCTGCCTTGATGACACTGCAGATACCCAAGTATTTAGCGAAACATCCCATACAATCACCGTTCATATTCCAGACGACATCACCACAACGAACAACTTTACTGTTTAACCACACACCGTTAGTGTTAAGCCTAACCCACCCCATATCCGATGGTTTCCAACCAATATTAACCAACCTGCATGAATCTTCGAGGTAGCCGCATAATCCAGACTTCTCTGTTGAACAAGATGATCCACTGCCAATGGTCTGTTACAATCCTGATTATGGCACTCTTTGTTCCTCCATGCCCAAAGACAATAACAACCAATGGTCCAGTAACTAGCCTAGGATGTATTGGCATTGACACTTAATCTACTCTTGAAGATCCATAACATAGAACTTGTTAACAATGTGACTAGGAACCTTACTATCCCAAATTTGTCTTGCTACTCTACCATCCCTCAAGACATGAAGAGCAGTTTCCAACACACTCCCACATAGTTGACAACTCACACTACCCAGTTCTTTGGTACTCAAGAGAAAGTTGGATGCAATACGATCATGAGCGAGTAACCAAATGAAACACCGGACACGCTCTAGGACTTTCAAGTTCCATATTCTGCTCCAAAGGCTGCTCGAAATGCTGGAAATCTTCTTTGACAAAATATGATAACAATTGGAAACCGAAAATTGATGCTTACTGAAACCTGCAAAAATAAATTCATCTTCCCCATATTCATTGCGCGGAGGGAGAGTAGTCATGATTCTCTATAAAATATCATTTGGTAACCACTGAGATAAATGAAGACGGTCCTAGCTGCCATCAACAGTGATCAAGTCACACACTTTAGCATGCTTATACTTGTCGGAAATCTCCACATCCAACTCATTTGTAATGATCCCAGGTTCTATCCAACAGTTCAGCCATGCCTCAGTTGCTTCCCTATTGTCGACGCACCAGTTACCAAGGTTTCTCATTAACTGATTCATTTTGATAATATACCTCCACAACTTTGAATATGCACTCTTTCTCTTAGCGCTACTCGAATGCAACGATTTATATTTATTCCTCAACATCTTGCACCAAAGTTCATCCTTATGGTTATTAAAAGAATCTAGTTTTCTAAGTCCCAAACCACTTTCCTCCTTCAGATTTGTAATAATATCCCAACTGACTGCATGAATTCTTTTCCTTTCCATCGTATCTCCCCATAAAAAAATTCCTCAAAAGGTGCTGGATATCTTCAACACATGCTTTAGGAAAAATGCCAGTCATCATGAGGTAGATTGGAAGCGCTTCCATCACACTTTTAGTTAGTGTCAATCTTCCCGTAAAAGACAAATTACTAGCTTTCCAGTTAGAAATTTTTGACGAAATATGCTCAACCAGGTATTGATAATCCTGCCTACGAAGACTTTTTCCATTAATGGGAACACCAAGGTACTTCCTAATGCTAGATTTTTCATGGAAACCTGAAACTTGGACCAGCTTGTTACACAACCCGCATTTCATGTTCCTCGAAAACATGATCCAGGTTTTGTCTTTGTTAACCTCTTGTCCCGACATGTTTCCAAATCTATGTAAAATCTTCAAAGCATACTCCAATTGGCCTTTAGTGGCTTCCCCAATTAGTAACAAGTCTTTAGCAAACATTAGATGGGGGACAGCCATGGTCCTTCCTTGCCAAACCAAAGTGGTTTCCACTCCCTGGTCTGAGTAGCATCCAAAATAAGGTGAAATAATTTCTCCATACATAAAAAAAGATATGGTGATATATGATATCCTTGGTGAATGTCGCGTTGAAGGCTGAAGTAGTTGCTTATGGCACCATTCCACTTATGGCACCATTCCACTTAACATTGGTCTCCACACTTGTTATCGAATGCATGATAAGATCAATCATATTCTCAGGGAGCTTAATTTCAACAAGAACTCTCCAAATAAACTCCCATATTATCTTATCGTAAGCTTTGGAAAGACCGACCTTAATCATCAAGTAGCATCTCTTCCCTTTTATACGATGCATCGAATGCATAACTTATTTTGAAATAATAATATTCTCATGAATGTCTCTCCCCGGAATGAAATCAGTTTGGAACAGAGAGATCCGAGCCTATTGACAAGAATGTTGCTTAAGACATAATTTGTACACCTCATTAAACAAAGAGATAGAGCGAAATTGGGCAACAGAATGGGGATAATCCATCTTAGGATTAAGGCAGATATCTGTTTGGTTGATTTTCAGAATCCACCCGGGTTCTGCCAAAGATCCTGCAACATATCATAAACTTTGTTTCCAACAATACTCCACGACTTCTGGTAAAAGCCTGCTGGAAATCCATCCGGACCAGGAGCCTTCCACGAGCTCATTGAAAACAAAGCATTCTTAATATCTGAAGCTTCCAAAGGAATAGAGAAACTTGATACATCCGCTTCATCCATCCTGGGAAAGTTACAGCTAGTAACATACCATTCACATGTGTTGTTGTTTTGTTTAAACAAATCAACATAATAATCATTCACCATTCTCTTAAGATTAGTTTCATCCTCAATCCACTCTTCTTGATCATTTTTCAAACTTACTATCTTTTTGTAATTTCTTCTATTAATGGCCTTTATGTGATAATACTTGGTATTTCGATCCCTTTCCTTTAACCATTTGGATCTAGACCTTTGGAACCACATGAACTCTTCTTCCTTCAAGATAGCACTAAGCTCATGTTGTAAGGTTTTTCCAACTTGATGTAGCCTGCATGAAATCTCCTTTTATGGATATTAGTCTGGATGCCTTGAAGTCTAGCCATAATTCTTTTCTTATTGGTTGAGACTTGATTAAAGGTATTTAGGTTCCAATTTTTAACATTTTCTTTGACGTTGGTTAAATTATCCTCCATCGGAGCCACATTGTTCCAAATTGTACTAAGAAATTCTTGGTACTTTTTGTTAAGAATCGGGTGATGATCTGAAAACTCAACCCTAGCCAACACTTTCACTTGAGCATCCAGAAATTTTATTCTACATTGATCATTACCTATCGCACGATCCAATTTTTCATAAATTCTCTGGCCCTCATGATACACAGGTCCTCGCCAAGTGTTCATAGGTCCTGAAGTCCCAATGTCAATTAACTTACAATTAATTTTGAGATCTCTGAACAAATTTAAAATTCTGACCGCAGCAACTGCTGCAACACCCGTATTTAATTAAATATTTTAATTAAATATTATTGAGTATTTTTCGATTAATTCTTGATTAAGTCGAAATTGTGGTTTGAAGCGTCAAGTTGATAGTCGGATAAAATTAGTTGGGAAAAATAATATTAGAATCTAATTATTATTTTTAGGATTATTAATTAAATAAGGTTGAATTATTTATAAGGGTGGAATAGCATTTTTAAGGGTATTAGTTAGTAGACCCAATAAGAGTTTAGTGGCCCATTATTATTTTTAAGTGGCCTTGGAGTATAAGGAAGTAGTATTAGTATTTAGAAAACAAAAACAAAACATCACGTAGCAGTAGCAGTGGGAGAGGAAAATTGAAAGAACAAGGGTTTGCTAGCACTAGAGAAAAAGGCTTAGGTTGTTGTCTAAGAGCGAATTTTTCTGATCGATTTTTCGAGCTCTCTTCAATCCAAAGGTAAGGGGTGGGGTTCGACTTATATAATCGATTGTATGGTGATTTTTATGTGGGATTTAGGGTTGTATAATTTTACTGTCAATTCTTGTTTTGTGATGAAAACTGGTCGATCTGTGTTGAAACTATTTTGTCTGCCATGGATGTTGTTGCATTGTGTTGTTATATTACTCATATTTGAATCTATACTGGTAGAAATAAGTTGTTTTCTGGAAAAAATAAATATTCTGGGTAAAATATAAGGAACAGGTAGTATTATGGTAGACGATGAAGATATGGGGACGATCGCCCAAAAAAAAGAAAACTTTTGAGGAAGAATTGTGTGGGCCCCACCAGCCACAGGAGGCAGGCGCCTCAGGCCCTGGGGTGGGCGCCTCACACCAATTCTTTCCTTTCTCTTGCAACCACGTGTGATGATGAAGGGGACAACATGGCTTAGGCATAGATTTTGTGACATTAGGAACCACTAGGTGAATGTTGAACATATATACATCATTTAGTATAGTTAAAATAATATTTTAGTCTAGTAAACATGATAATTGATTCAAGGTATGGAAGATAAGTATCCATAGCAGTAAATAGCAGAACATAGAAACACTACTAGCAGAATATTAGTTAGCAGCAATTGAAAAAAATAGTAACAGATGGTAAAATCAGAATAGTAGAATAATTTAAAATGCAGGAAATGACTTGTATTACTTGAATATAAATTGAGAGAATTATTTTAGTATGTAGTAATAATGCAGGAAGTAGAAAAAAAGTCCAAATTTAGACAGTTAGTCGAATTAAGCGGTATTTTTAGTTGCTCGGAATCATATAAAAATTTATAAGGCAGTTCGCGTATACGAGTAGTTAAATGTATTTGATTTCTTTGGTTGAATTTTATATCGAATGCTTGAGTTGCAGGTACTGTTGAAATAAGTTGATTTTTGTCTCAAATTGGCAAGTTTTGAGTCGTAGGCTTAAATAGCCAATGTTGAAGTTGAAGTTGATTATGTTGTTATGAGTTGCACTGTTGTTGATGTTGTTCTGTGTATGCCATTCATATTAAGTCGCATATATATTACATTTTTCTAAGTTGGAGCATATGCTCACCACGTTGGCCTGGATTGGCACAAATTGAAAGTTGAAGGCTTATGCCTTGTTGAATGCCTCGATAACCTGGCATGATTTTAAGTCGGGAGTTTACTCCGATGGATCCACATGCATTTGCATAGTCGAGTCTCATTTGAGTTGCATTATGAAGTTGTTGTTAGTTATTATGTTGTTTTGTTGATTGTTATTTTGTAGTTGTTGAAGCGGTGAATATTGTATAATTCTATATCTAATATATTGATTATCATACTTTTGCTTATGTTTTTCGATATCTCACCCTTTCATTTGTTTCGTTGTTGTCGTTATACTGGTAACGTGCAGGTAACAATGAGTAAAGAGTTTCGTAGCTTTTGGCGTCGTCGCTCTGATACGTAGCACTCGGGGGGAATGAACGCTTGTTTTTTATTATTATGTTATTTTCTTCAGTTGAACTAAAAGTTGTTGTTTTGAGAAGTGTTGGTGATGTTCTGTTGTTTAAAAGATGCTATGTTTATTTTGCAAGTATTTTTGTTGAGAATACGCTGCAGTTAACTTATTAAAGTTGAATTGTTGGAGACTAAATATGTTTTAAAGTCTTTTTACTTATTATGTGCTATGTATCTGTTATACTTAAGTTGTTTTACCGTTGTTTTCAAGTTGTGAAAGTGTAATGCCTCAAGTTTAAGTTGAAATTTTGGCACTCTGATTTATATAAACGTTGGGTAGATTTAGGGTGTTACAGCTGCTCCCCCCACTTTTCTGCAAAACTAACATAGTCATTAAATTCGTCGGCAACCATCCAGGGATGAACCATGGAATCTGCTATCCTCTTAGAGTCTTCCCAAAGTATAGTCCTTCTATCTTCACTGGGACTAGCATAGGCTATTGTCATATACCACTTATTGGAATTGGACTCCTTGATAACTACATGAAAATGCTGAGGGCTTTGCATGATCATATATGTGCTGATGAGATAACTTTTCCAAGATATAACTATCCCCTTAGCATAACCGTATCCCTTGAAGGGTCAGGCTTGGAAAATCAAATTGTAGCCCATTTAAATTTTGGACTTTTAGATCCGGCCCGCCAAAGGCTTGAAGCCGTTACGGGTTGGCCAGAAGCGGGCCGGGTGGCCTGTTTTTCCAGCTCTACTCGACAATTCCACACAAATATATTATTTTGTATTATTATAATAACTCAAAAAAAAAAAAAGGAACCTCTAAGTCAGCAGTCCCATATGGGAACCAAACCCTCTTCCATATCCATTACATTTGTGCTCTAGATATGAACATTATCCACACTATTATCCCCAACTTTTAATTTACCTACATCTGGAGCATTTTTGCCATCCAAAAAACCTTGATGTTTATCAGGAGGGATACTTGTACTGCTGCTCTCTCCTTCTCTTGTATTGGCTATGTTATGAAGAGAACACCCAACTTTGATGTTGTTAATTGCATTTTGCATGGATATATCAAACTATTTATTTGATTGGTTATGACCACTGGCACAGCTTCTGCCCATGTTTCTTTTACCTACCTTATCCACTCCACTAATATTGTTTTTAAAGCTCATGTTGCCTCGTGTAGATAAATTTGAGAGATTCATTTTATTTTCCCGAACATGTTGTTGAGATTTAATGTTTAAGTATTACATTGATTTTGTTTATTTGTTGTTGTTGTTGTTGTTGATGATGATGATGAGATTTACCATTTAAATATTCCATGGATTTTGTTGTTGTTGGTGTTGGTTTTGTTGTTGTTGTTGTTCTTGTTGTTGTTGTTGTTCTTGTTCTTGTTGTTGTGAGATTTAATGTTTAAGGATTCTATTGATTTTGTTTTTGTTTTTGTTATAGGTGTTGTTGTTGATGATGATGATGATGATGATGATGAAGATTTAGAATTTGTCAAAAAAAATTAGTGCTTTGCATATAAAACGTAAAAAAAAAGGTTAAAATTAAAATTTTGTAAACAAGACTTTACCCCAAGGTTATTGTAAAAAACTAAGGTAAAAAGTAGCGCAATTTTGAAAATCTAAAAAATGCAGTTGCTAGGGACCAAACCCGTGACCAATTCCACTTTTCCCCTTGGTTTTTGAAACACCAAGGTGTTAAGTGAGACTTTTCATGATGACCTTATTCGCCTCGCCTGGGTAGCCGAGATAAAACACATTTCGCGTCTGACGTTACAAGCGTTATTTGTAGTAGTGCTTGCTTTCTCTCAGACATGGAAATATGTTATTTATAAGGTGGTTCCTGATCTGGGATCATTAGGTGCTTGGATTCGGTTGTTACTTTTTCCTCATCGTACTTTACATGTGGTTAAACCTTAGATGGGATCACTAGTCTGGAAATTGGAAGTACTTGCAACAAAACCATATTTTAGAATGTTTGGCTACTTGGAGAGACGTAAATGGTCTTAAAAAGTTAGTTTATAGGTTATTGGAAATATCTAAGCAACATAACTTGTATTGTGGGGTATTTCATATTGAAGTGAAAGATAAAAATATGATTTCTAATGTTAAGCAATGCCACCGCAAGGTTGTCGATGACCATTTCACAACGGTTATAAAAGTGTTGGGATCATCTGAAGAGGCCAAGTATAATAGACATATGACAAAGGCTCTGAAGGCTAAGCATCAGTATATACCACCTCCTTCAATGCCAACCACCTTGTTATTTTAAGCTCCATTAGTGGTTGATGTTGATATTATCTTTAAGTGCATTAAATAATTTCCTAAAAGGATGTCATGTGAAAGAGATGGTTTGTGTGCTCAACATACATTTGACGCACTGTGAGGAGAAGGTTATGTTGTGGCATGAGATATTTTATATACAATCACTCTAGGTGTTAATTTATGGCTAGGGGGAATATGTCCCATGAGTTTGGCAGTGTGTGTTGCATATGCACCCTTGACATTGTTATTAAAGCCTGATGGTGCAATACGACCAATTATTGTAGGTTCTATTTGGAAGTGGTTGATATTCAAAGTTTCTATGAAAATGGGTAGTAAAGATGTGGCATGCTATCTAAATGACTTTTTGTTTGGGGTTGGTGTATTGGTGTATTGTTCTTTGGATATGCTCACAATAAATTTCTTGAATTCTACCAACATGGTATATCGATCATCCTTATTGTGTGACGTGAGGGTGTGATGCACATCTATTTCTTTGTATGTTGAGTTTCTCTATATCCAAGCAGTGGGGTTGTACCTTAGGGATTGACATATTATGTCAATCACTTGAGTGAAATAAGTGACATGTTAGGGTCGGTCCTTTTTGCTATTGTGTTACACCCACTTATTTATCTGGTTAGAGACAATTATAAAGCTCACTACTACGAAAAAGGCATTTAACAACGGTTAGAAAATATATATAACCACGTGGGTTCAGGCGTTATTATGTAGAGTGTTGTTATAAATGTGTTACTTACAATCACGGTCCTGGAACCTTTGTAGCATACTAGAAAGTCCGCTTGATATCACAGTGCATAGTTAACTTAACTATTATTGTATGTCATTTAATAAAAAAAAATAGCATTAGAACAACAACAGCAAGAAGAAGAAGAAGAAGAAGAACCACAACAACAATAATAAGAACAACAACAATAACAAGAACAACATTAATAAGAACAAGCACAAGAATAAGAACAAGAACAAGAACAACAATAACTATAAAAAAAGAATAGTAAGAATAAGAACAACTAACATTGCTAACTTAAATTCATACTTTCACAGTCTCATTCAAGATGAAGAATAGATGACGAAGTTCTGAAATTTATAAATTAAAGAAATGATGTTTTCGACTTTTGCTTATGGAAGAAATGATATTTTTTAGCTTGGTTTAGTGGAGAAATAGAGTGTCGTAAATGAAAGATAATGTTTGAAGATAGAAGATGAAGTTTATCTAAGTTGGAAGTTTATCTAAATTTTAGGTTTCACGCGGATCGCTAATGGTGGTTGTAACATCCCGATTTTTATAGTTAATTATTATTATTTATTATATTATGTGATAGTTAATTTAGTTGGGTGATTTAAGTGAATATTAGAATTATATGAATATTAGAATTATTTGAATATTTGTGTTATTTGAATAATTGGGTTTTATGAGTAGAAATGAGATTATTTAATATTTGGCCTATTTATAATAATAGAAGTAATAAGGAGGTGTTATGTATTAAGCCCAATTTGAGCTTACTAGTAAGTAAAGGATTAGAGGAAACATAGTTAGTGTTGTCATTTGGTGAAAAAGAAAGAAAGAAGAGAAGAGAAGAAGAGAAGAGAAGAGAAGAGGAAACCCTAATAAGTTAAATATTCAAGAGGTAAGGGGGGAGAATATTCATTATTATGCATTTGTATGTTGTTGGGTAGTGATTAGTAACATGCTATAGGATTGGGTATCTCTATTTCTAGGTTTTGATTTCTCAAATTGAAGTTGTAATTTGGGGCCTGAATGATTAAAACTAGATTTGATTATATGAATAGGTTCCCTATAGTGTATACATGTTAGATGATGTTTAAATGATGATTAATAAGCATTAAAACTGATTTGGGAATGGAATTTCGTGACTGGAGCAGTGTTGTTCGTAGCAGAATTTTTCTGCATAACGCGAAGGCCGCTAAGCGCGCCTTGCTATTGTCGACCTAGACTATCGAAAGAAAATTCCGATAATATATCGACACAAAAAATGACAATGATGAAGTGAAGTCGCCACCGAAATTTATTTATTCCAAGAAGTAAAGGGGAAATATCGAATAAAACCCACGAAAGAAAAGAATAAGACGGTCTACGAAATTAAGAGATGCAGGTCCGTGAGTCGGTTATGCAAGGGGAAGGTATTACCACCCCTCACATCCATCGTACTCGGTGGTACCCATTTAGTTCAAAGTGTGTTCGTGTGTTAGTGTAAACATTTTACGATCTTCTAAGATTTGAAAGGAGAAAGAAAGGAGAAGAAATGTTTTTTTTTTTAATTTTTACTCGCCTTTGGTCGTAAGACTTAGTGCCTACGTACTCCCTCGTGCAATGGGAAAGTCAGAGCACCGTAGTTCGGCTAGAAAATGATTGTTTGTTGATTGATTTTAAATGAAAAGACAAGTCGTCATTTTTTAAAGGAGAAGACTCATCTAACGCCCACAAGGTGTGATAAAGAATAAAGGACTACGCACCAACATGAGGGGGGTTTGAGAACACCTCTAGTACTCAAGTGGAGAAGTCGAAAACCTTGGGAATAGAGGAAGAAGCATCTCGATTATGAATGAATCATGTCTAATCTTGAAAAGGGTTTAAAGGTAAAAGGTGCTTGGACGCACAATAAAAGTTTGAGTGAGTTGAAATTGATTTTAAGTTGTGGATGACAAATATCGAAACATTAGGCTATCATCTAGAGCTCAACCAATCATCTCTCATCCCAAAAATTTATTATGAAATAAGTGTTTCGAGTGAGATAAAATGTTTAAATTATTGGGCTATCATCCAACAATCTAAAGACTTTAAATTCGATTAAATCGTCGGGCTATCATCCAACAATTTAAACGAATGACACTTTATTATTTTAATGCAGATATAAGTGTTTAGTCTACTATAACGACTAATTGGATCAAGCGTACATGTGTGCATGTGTGGTTATCGCGACGCTTCTAAGCTTTGTCGACTTACGGGTTTAAAATGTTTCACAATTATTAGTTTAAAAATGATTTTTTGATTTTGTGTAAGTGACAGTTAAATTAAAATAAAATAAATGTGAACTAGATAATTATTACAAGATTTGTTTTTTTTAGAGGGATACATCAATTATAAATGGGGATTAAACGGTAGAATAAAATAGAAAGCGGTAAATTATTTACAATGCAACAAGGGGATTGGGATACATTTTTCCGAATGAGGATAAATTAAAATTAAAGAGAAAATGGTAAATTAATTATGTTAAAAGCATACAAATAGAAACTAAACGCGGAGAAACTTAAATATCGATTATTGACGATTTGTATTTTAAAAGATTAATTAGAATAAATTATAGAAATTAATTCTAAGAAAATGCTATGCGAAGAATATTACTATAATATAATTCGAGCTTATTTACGAATGAATACGATGAAGTATAATAATAAAAGTAGTATGTATATAATATATATTTACAATATTAAATATAAGAATTAAAAAAAATAATACTAAGTATAATTAAATTTACAGTATTAAATATAAAAAATATAAATACTAAGTATATCTATACATACATTACTAAATATTGAATCAAAACAGTAATATAATTATAGATAACATATATATATATATATATATATATATATATATATATATATATATATATATATATATATATATATATATATATATATGTATATAGATGCACTAATAGAAAATGTATGCTTGAACCACCCTCGGATATCTTCACAAGTAACAAATACATTAGTAGCATAGTGTGGAATAAAATTGAAATGTAATGGCAATAAGATAAACATGGTTAATAAGCAAGATCTTAAAATCGGATGCAACTTATATGAATGAATGAACAATTCAAGAATCAAGAATTTATTCATGATTATCGATTCACAAAATGGACTAACCAAACAACTTATGCTATTAATCAATCGAAAAATGGAGAATTGAGTTCTAAACACATCTAAAACGCATGAACCAAAATCGGGCAGCCACTACATATATTCAATTATGCTAGAAATAAAATGACTTTCTTACACAAATTAGCTCAAAATAAACGATATACTGCCCTCAAAGTTCCTCGGTTAGATGTACACACGAAATAACGCGGTATTATCGTTAAACCATCATCGAAATTAAACAAATAAATACTAATTACCACTTCAATTGAAATTAAAAAAAATGATGATAACACAAAACTCGGTGTCCCAACATGTTTCTCGGTTAGATTTACACGCGAGTAACACGGTATTATCATTAAACCGTCATTGAAACTATTCTTGAACATTATTCAAACACAAACTACAATCAAAATTAAAATGAAAACAAGATGATATCCTAATGCTTTCTCGGTTAAATCGTACACGAATAAACGCGACATCGATATCAAACCTTCATCGAAACCGATATGGAATCCTCTTATCAAATCCAATCGAAATTAAAAATAAATGAGAATAACATAATACACGGTGCCTCAATGGTTTCTCGGTTAGAATTACACGCGAGTAACGCGGCCTAATCATTAAACCATCATCGAAACTACCCTCGAATATCGTTCAAACACAAATTACAATCGAAATTAAAACGAGAACAAGATGATATCCTAATGGTTTCTCGGTTAGTTTCTATGCGAATAAACGCGGAAACAACATCACCTTCATCGAAAACACACTAATATTGCTTCACTTGCAATTCCAAAGCTTTCAATATAGCCACATGATTTTGAGCATTTTCAATCAAGTAAACTTAAAATAATTTCGGATTTTTAGGTCACAGAATGAAACAAGAAAACGAATGAAACCTTGATATCAAAACTTTGCTCAAGTTTATCCCGCATAACAAGTATCGACAACAGAATTATAACATTCGTTTTAAACTCGATACAACACTAACAATTCAGAAAACTATATCAAACCCAAACTTATTCGCAGAGCTTTTGGAACGTACTACTAAACTCAGAAACAATCCACATAAACATAATTATAATTGTTTTTCTTCAAGGATCTAACGCAGTTTAGGCAGCATAACAACTCATAATATATCACCTTTCTCAGCAGCATAAAAATGTAGAAGAAACAGACAGTATTACAGTTCCAATTTCCATAATCAAAAACTGAACACAAACGCAAATAGCAAAGTGAAGTTCTGACATATACATCGAAATATTCCTAAAGTGGATGAACTTGAAGATTTATTCTTCAGTCTAGCGAGAAACGCGAAACACTGACTCCACCAAGTGTTCATTTGTTGTGGCGTAGCACTGGTTGAATGAGGAAGTTGTTGTTGTCAATATCGCAGTGAGGGGAGAATCGGAGAGGAATGGCTCGCGGTGAGCAGAGGTAGCAGGCGGAAGAGAGATTGAAGGTTGAAGCTATGGCAGGTTTTGAAAGAAACAAAGGGGGTTTGCTGGAGGTTTCAGGGTGCGGTGGCTGTTGCTGGAGGTTATAGGGTGTACAGATAGATGAGAGAGGGGACACATGGAGGTTGGGTGGTGTGAAGGGATGATAATGGAGCGGCGGTTTGCGGATGGTTTTGGCGAGAGGGTGAGATCGGTTGCTGTTCAGAGGTGAGGAGCGGCGAGACAGAAGAAGTTATGAAGGAGAAGAGAAAAATTCCTCTTTTTTTGCTTTCTGTTCCTTTGTTGTTTTTTTTGTAGCCTTCGAATGTGTTGTTGTTTTTTCCCCGCCTGCCCAAATGATATATATATATATATATATATATATATATATATATATATATATATATATATATATATATATATATATATATATATATATATATATATATATATATATATATATATATAAAATAAAATAAATTAGGTTTAGTAAATTTTTGATAATGCCTAAAATTCACTTTTTATAAAATGGGCCATAAAGATGGGTCGGATAAAAAATAACAAGCCCAATAGTATTTTTGTTTTGATTTTTAGAGATAAAAAATAGACACTTAAAATTGTCAAAAATGATATAAATTTGGACAATAAATTATTCGAAAAAATAAAATGAGCAAATTAAAATAAACTACGGGTCTTGTAAATTAAAGAAAAATTATTGAAATGGTTAAAATCGAAATAAAATGATAATAAAAAATATCCGGCTTTAAAACACTTACAGTTAAAAATGAGACTTCGAAATGTACCGAAAAAATTAGGGAGATCACATTTTCATGATCTACGCGACACGTAAATTCATAAAGCAGTGAGTAAAAGATGAAATCTTGAAATATTTTTCCCGCTAATTTTCGCACAGCATCGAATTGTTTTTTAACAGTTTGTTTATAAAACCGAAATATCGATATCGTCGACATATAAATAATATAAAACAATGCAATAAACAGGCAGAGAGGTAAAAATAAATGAAGTAAGACAACGGGTATTTTATAACTAAAAATGATGCGAATATCGATTTAGACCGACTTTCGATCAGTTTAAATACGACGAAATGATGCATATGTAATGAGTAAACGACTGATTTTTTTAAATATAAATACAATGCAAGTAGAAAAATAGCAGGGTAAAATTTGGGGTGCAACAGCTATATGCAGAAAAATAAGATTGTTAATGCATGGTTGGCTTATGGGATTGCTTGCTTATGATTTATCATTAATTTTCATGATTTCTAATAATTGTATTGATGAGTTTTAGATTGCTTTTGGATGCGATTTCTTTGATTACATGCTACTTGAATTAGTGTATGAATGTTATGTTTTGGGTGGATTGTTGAGAATAACATGTGGTGGCTTGTATGCTAGATGTTATTTATGATGTGTGATGATTGTAAATACTTGTGTATTGCTTGTTGTTGATGAAACATGATGTTTGTGCAAGTGATGGATAATTCAAATGTGTTGAATTATTGTGGTATGCTTGAATGATTAAGGTTGATGAATAATCTTAATTGCATATATGTCAAGTAACTTGTACATGCATTCATAGGGAGTTAGAACTCCGGTATTGGCTTGATCCTTGAATGAAAATAGTAGCGGTAAAACTTTGGGTTCCCAATGTACTTTATCCTATATGGAAACAGAAGCGGTGGACTTTATGTTTATATGATGGCTTTGGGCTTGTCCGCATCGAAAGTGTGGCTTTGATTCTAAGTTACTGAATCGGAAGCGAGGTGAGTGGAATGTCCACGATGGTACCACATGCATGAGTCACATTGCATTGTTGTCTTATGAGTTATTAAAGAATGCGTGTTGTATGTTGGAATTTGTGGTAATTGATTATGTTAATCATTGAATTGATTGTATTGATGACATTTATGCTATTTGTAATAAATGTGAGCATGTTATAATTGGAATATTTGTATAATTGCATTAATTAGAATATCACATGAAGTGTTTAGAATTCTTAAATATACGATGCTCTATATTGCTTCCAATTTATATACATTTGGATAATGATGTGAATTATCACCCTTCTATTGCGATGTTGCCTCTATGTGAGTAACATGCAGGTTCCGAAAATAGCGGTGCTTCGCATGAGACTAGTTGATGAGTTTATTTACTTATTCCTTACAGTAGGTATTGAGTCATTGCTCTGGTCATGTAACACGAGGATTATTTGAATTTTATGCTTCTATGAGATATTTGTGATGTATTCTCATATGTTTTGGATTTGTATGTCGAGATACTATGTTGATGTGGCCTTGGTGCCGATGTATGAATCTATATGACTTGATTATGTTATGGATTCATTGTTATTTCATCCAATGGTTATAGTATGGGATATAATCATTGATAGTATCTGAGAAAATGAAATACTCCACTGTGAAATGCATAATTTTGTTTTAAAGCATAAGATTTAAATATGTGTTATGATTATGACTAGGTGTATGTTATGTTGTATTATATGGTTTTCCTATGTGTGGAAAATAACATGTGACACCCTTTGTATGTATGCATTATATTTTACTCTTATTTGTGCCATGATTATTTGGGGTTAGAAAGAGGAGTTACATTAGTGGTATTAGAGCAATGGTCGGTCATATTTGGCCAGATTATTAATTAATTTAATTCCTGTTGTATTTGATTTGTGTATCTGACACGATCAATGTTGTTGTATGTTGTTATTGGATGTCTTTAGGATGATGGTTGCTGGGAGGAATGATGATGATATTGCTGAAGCCTTGAGAATGTTGGCTTGATCTCTTGGGCACATTCCACAGGCGAATACTGGACCTTGGGATGAGGGTGATGAGTTTCGTGCTTTGGGGAGGTTCCAGAGGAACAATCCTCCTATCTTTGAAGGTGAGCATGAACCTGACAAGGCTCAAGCATGGCTTAAGGAAATTGAGAAGATCTTTAGAGTTATGAATTATACTGATGCGCAAAAGGTGCAGTTTAGTACGCATATGCTGGAGGAGGAAGATGAAGATTGGTGGAGCAACACTTTTCAGAGGTTTGATGAGGAAGGTGTTGAATTTTCTTGGGCTATTTTCCGTGATGATTTTCTGGAGAACTATTTTCCAGAAGATGTGTGTGGTAAGAAAGAGGTAGAATTCCTTGAGTTGAACCAGGGTAATGGAACAGTGGCTGAGTATGCTGCAAGATTTCAAGAGTTGATTAAGTATTGTCCTCATTACAATACTATGAATGTTGAGAGATCTAAGTGTCTGAAGTTTGTGAATGGTTTGAGACTTGATATCGAGAAGGCTATTGGATATCAACAGATTACTCGTTTTGCTAAGTTGGTGAACAATGGTAGGATTTATAATGAAGATAGTAGGGAAGGTATTTCTTACTATAAGAATGTGAATGATAGGAAAGGAAGAGGTCAATTCCGTGTGAAGCCGTATGATGACAAGAGGAAACATCAAGATACTGGTGGCAAGAATCCAAGTGGGGGAGGATCTTCTACTCCTATCAAGTGTTTCAAGTATGGTGTGGAAGGGCATCATGCTTCTGATTATGGAAAGGATGTTGGAAAGTGCTTTAGGTGTGGCAAGGCGGGTCACAAGGTTGTTGATTACAAGTTTAGTGCGGATGTGACTTGCTACAATTATGGTGAGCAAGGGCACATTAGTAATAAGTGTGAGAAGTCGAAGAAGGAGAAAGCTAAAGGAAAAGTGTTTGCATTGTCTATTGCTGAGACTCCGGTTGGGGATAGACTTATTTGAGTACATGATTTATTAATGGTACACCTTTGATTACTATCATTGATACTGGTGCGACACATTCTTTTATTTCTGTGGATTGTGTTAAGAGATTAAATCTTAAATTGTTTGATATGCATCGAAATATGATTATTAACACTCCTGCTATGGGTTCTGTTTGTACTTCTGTTGCATGTCTGAATTGTCAGTTGAGTATTTTTGGTAGAGATTTTGGGATGGATTTAGTTTGTCTTCCATTAGATCAATTGGATGTGATTCTTGGTATGAACTGGTTGGAATACAATCATGTTTTTATCAACTATTTTGATAAGTCGGTTATCTTTCTTGATTCTGGTGTCGAGAATGATTTGTTTTTGTTTGCTAAGCAAGTGGATGAATCTTTGAATGATGGTGTTGTGTTGTTTTCTTTGTTGGTATCGTTGGATCTCAGTGAGAAACAAGCTATGGGTGAATTTCCTGTTGTTTGTGATTTTCCTGAGGTATTTCCTGAAGATGTAAGTGATTGGTTGGCAGAGCGTGAGGTTAATTTTTCGATTGATTTAGTTCCTGGGACTAGTCCTGTTTTGATGGCTCTGTATCAGATGTCTACTTTTGAGTTGAAAGAGTTGAAAAGTCAACTTGAGGATTTTCTTGAGAAGAGGTTTATTCGTCTGAGTGTATCGCCATGGGGTGTTCGCGTTAAAAGGTGACGCGCTAGAGGATGCGAACGTGAATTCGGATTCTCTGGCTCGAAACGATTTACTCTTTTGATTTGTTTATAAAGATGCCGCGAGCATCAAGCTTTATTATTTTCAACACAAGAAAGATGATTTAATGATTATGAAAAAGGGGAAAGCTGAAATACCCTCAATTGATATTGGTATGCGTAACGACTAAGCGCAAACTAGGCAACGCATTGGGGAGATTCGAGTAAGGGGATTGTTATATAAAGGGAATAGATGGAACACCCTAAATATATATAGTTATCTATAGCTTTATATATAAATATATTTGATATGTTTGTGTGTTTTAATTGCTATTTCTATGATTGGAAAAGTTTCTCCTTTGGGTTTTTAAGAAAGATAGATTATGTGGGATCCTAGTGTTTGTTATTATTGTGCTTGCAAAGATCTGTGGATCTTCGCATACATATCCCTAGTGGGAATCGAGCATTTGTAGCTCGGATCTAGGATCTATGGTTTGTTTGGTTTGAGGGAGAAAGAAATTTGCTCGGCAAGGATGAGACCTTGTGCCTACGTATTCTCAAAAGGATGTTGAGAAAGTCAGAGCAATCGTAGTTCCCACTTATGCTAGTGGAAAGCAACGGGATGTTAGTAAGAGACAGAAAAATGTCATCTTAATGAAAAATGTATCTAATCTATTTCATCACATACATTTTTGAAAAGTTTGATTGATTAAAATCTTTCGTCGTAAGTATTAGGTGTTTTGCTTGAGTGTACAAGCGTTACCACTTACATGTTTAAGAAAGATGTTTGAAAAAAGTGATTGAATCTTTTAACTGTAAGCATTGGGTGTTTTGCTTGAGTGTACAAGCGTTACCACTTACAATTAAGAGATGTTTTTGTTTGAAAACAGTTTGAAAAAGTTTTGACTGTATGTGATGTGATAGAAGAGATACTTCTTCCATAGAGATGATAGATGTCTAAATCTCGAGGAGAAATTGATTGGATTAAAGGGATGCTTTTAAGAAGCCCATGGGTCCTTGTATTGTTAGCCCAAGAGGAGGCATTCCGAGGGTCATCGAGGGTCCTTGTATGAAGCTCAAGAGGAAGCTATAGGGTATGGCTGGCTTTGTGTTAAAAGGGATTTCACCGAGAAACCATACTTTTGGAATTAAGAGCAATTTCACCGGGAAATTTTATTCTCTGGGAATTTGAAAGTGATTTCACCGGGAAACCATCCTTTCAGGGTTCTATCTTACGCTGGTGATTCTTTGTATTGGAAGCCCAATAGGAGGCATTAAGAGATTTCTGTCTCTTTCATTGTATGATGCCCAAGAGAAGGCTAAACTCAATGAGGAGTTCTTTTGAGCGAAGCCCAAGAGGAGGCGACTCAGCAGGAGTGTTGTCTTATATGAAGCCTAAGCGGAGGCTAAACTCGATGAATGAGTTTTCTTATATGAAGCCTAAGAGGAGGCTAAACTACGTGGGGAGAGTTATCTTGTATAAATCCCAAGCGGAGGCTAAATTCATGCTGGAGATGAATTATCTTGTATGAAGCCCAAGCGGAGGCTATAACTGTGGGGAACCTATTGGTTAGTCTAATTATTATGTTGTAATTAGACAATTGTATAAACAAGTGTGTGTGTGTGTGTATGAGTTTATGAAGGAAATATAAACAATGCAATGATGTTTATTTAAGTTTATGAAATATAAACAAGTGTACGTGAACGAGCGTTTAAAGCAGCGTAACTTGATTATTTACAAGTTTGAATTGTGTACAAGGAAATGAATATGTACACGAACGAGTATTTATGTACATAGAAAGATGGATGTACATAGGGGGGTTGGGACTTACACCATAAGGGAGGCCCATTGGTTTGAAAGCAGTTTCACAGGGAATAATGCTCCTTTCAATACCAATGGTATTGATGTATATCTCAATCGAAAGCGAATGATCGAATTTTATCTGTGAAAAGTATCTGTATTATGTACAGATAAAAGTTTTGTATGAAAAAGAAATTGATATGTACAAGGAAAAGGTATGTATGTACATAAAAGAATGTTGGTTTGTGTATACACAAGTGAAGTGAATACAAACGATCGAAGTTTGTCTGTACTTGAGTATAAAAAGTATCGTGTTATGTCTGAGATAAAAATTTGTATGTATTTGAAGAGAGTTTGATATGTACAAAGAAATATTATGTACATAAAAGAATGTTATGGGACTTACACCGTGAGGGAGACCCATTGGTTTGAAAGCAGTTTCACAGGGAATAATGCTCCTTTCAATACCAATGGTATCGGTGTATAAACAAACGAATGAAAACAAACGAACGAAATTTGTTTATGTTTGAATATTGACAATGATGATTTGAGTATGTACAAGTAAAACTAAATATGTACAAAAAGGATTGGGACTTACACCATAAGGGTGGCCCATGATCGATTGAGAAATTCGAGAGAAAACGAATTTGATTTTATCGTTTAAATCGGATCGATCGTGGTAAAAGATGTAAGTTTTGATGAAATGTTTTGAAAAATGATTTGAAAATGTTTTGAAATGTGAGGTTCATTTATGAAAAGTTTTGAAAAAAATCGGAAGTCGAAAACTTGAAAATTTCACCTTAAAAGGGAGGTTTGAAAAAGTGTTCAGAACGTCATTTTCGGCTCGATTAAAATATGATCAAATGAAAGTTTTTTCTGAAAATTTTTGCACTATCATAAAATAGATGTATTTATTGACAAGTGTCCAAAAAATCACCTCAAAATAAGGAGTTTTGATTGGTCAAAAAAAATTGTGAAAGTTTTGTAAAAAAACATGAAAAATTGGAAAAGTTATAAAAAGAAATGGTCCTGATGGGAGTTGAACCCATGACCAAAGGGGTGACCACGTGTCAGAAAGACTTAAGGGCAAGCAAGCTACCACTGAGCCAAACGCGTTTTGATGTTTAGTGGACAATAACACGTGTAGACAAAGTATTTGAAAATTTAAATTTGAAAACAAATCAAGAACACGCGCGCATCCTGTTCTTCATGTTTGATCTTCAGATTGCAAAATTCAAGCTATAATCTTCATTTCTTAATGAAATTGAATGAAATAAAAACCAAACTTGCTCGATTTTTCATCACGAACATGAATATGACTGTTAATTGCATTTATATTAAGCCTAGCATGTTTGAATTTCTGGGAACCACGATGAACCCTAGAACTGAGTTTTTCAAATTAAATGATGTATGATTGATGATTCTTTGATTTTATTGAGGGTTTATGATCGTTATGGGTGCAGAAAAAGATTGGCCAAGAGCTTTTTCATTTAAGTTCAAAGAATATGGATATCCAAGTTTGTATTCATACCTGTTCAAGTGAGAATTGAAGAAGGTCTTAGAGCGTTTCCAGAACTTGTTTCTCGATCATTTGAGCATCATCGGCATGTATGGAAGCTGTGTGAATGGTATGCTTGCTTCGAACTTGCCTCAATCCTTCCACTCAAGTCAACCTGCAATCAGCTCAACAGAAAACTCAAAATTAGGGTTAATGGAGTTACAGTTGCTTGCTATTGGTTTGGATCATGTCTATGAGGTATATAGAAGGTGTTAGGATGATTAGATCACAACTTGCTCAAGCCTAGCTATAAATTCGATTCATAAGGCAGTTTGGAAAGTTTGAAAGCATGAAATGTGAAAAGTGGTTTTTACTTGTTTTTCTTATGATCTTAAGTTCTAAACAAGTTTTATTTTGATCATGAAGCATGTTTGACACCAAAATTTAACATGTTTTCAACTGATTTTCAAAAATGCAATGTTTGGCAATTTTGCACTATATTGCTTGATTTTCAAGAAAGGAGAATGAAAGCATGGATTTGCATTCCTTTGGTGTTGTTTTGGACTTGAAATGTGATCTATTTATAGGCCAAAAGATTCTGAAATGTTAGGCAAGAGTACATGGCAATTGGTGAATCAAGGATAACTTAGAGGGCAAGAATGACTTTTCAAAGGAAAAGGAAGTTTCCTTTTTTAACCATGTGCTTATTTTTACAACTTGATCCATATCTCTCAATTATTACCTCTAGCTGATATTTATCAGCTCAATGATCCATTTGGCAAAGTTGTATTGCTTCTAGATGAAGAAACCAAGAAATGACCTATAATTGAAGTTTTGGATTTTGGAAAATCAAGTTTATGAAGCCTTATGTTTCAATTTCAAAAGCATAGCTAGACTCCATGGATTTGAGAGTTCTTGGACATTTTGGAAAGCTTGTTTCACAAGCTACAACTTTCATGTTTTGAGTTTTTTCCAATTCAAAATGGAACTAGGTGAAAAATGGCATGAAGTTTGGAAAAATAAGAAATTTCAACACTTAGAAAATTTTCTAAGTATGAAAACTTTTGACTTTTTGTTGACTTTTTCAAATTCTTTGATTTTTTATGATCCTGATGGATCATTTGAAGTATTTTTATGATTGAAAAAGTTTTGTTTTGAAAAATTTGATCAAAAGTCAAAGTTTGACTTTTCAGTGCAGATGAAATTTCATCAGATGTTTCTGAAATTGACTGATGAAGTCTGTGAACTTCTGTAATGTTTTGAATCCAGAAATTAGGTCAAGATGTTGTATCTAAGATATAATGACCAATCTCTACCCAAAAAATTCATTTCTTGTTCAAAAAATCAGAGAAAACTCATGCCCGGTCAAAACCCTAATTGGTCGATCCTTGATTGATCTGTGAGAGAAAAGGATATCTGATGATCAGAGGTTGATATTTTGATCAAGATGGATCAAATGAGGTGAGAAAAACTCAAACCCTAATTGATTGCCTTTTGAATCAGATGAAAATTTGATGAAACCCTAATTTTGACTTGTGAAATCCACACCCGATTAATGCTGTCTGAGCTGTTAGTTATGCAAATGATGCAAATGTAAAGTGGTATATTAGATCAAAATTTGGGGTATGACAGATGCCCCTATTTAAGTTTCTTTAACCTGAGAGATGAAGATGAATATCTTCGTTTTGATAGGTGTAAAGAGACTTAAATATCGAAATCGTAAATTTTGGACCTAAGATACCAAAAGATGCGGATGATGCAAAATGATTGAAAAGTTCCACCAGAGAAATATCAAAGAAATGACATGATGGAAACACGTGAATCGTCCCTTGGGAAAGAAAGATTCACAAAATATGTGAATATCTGTTTCCACTTTAGGGAAACAAAGAGATTACCTTCTGTCAGCCTCGTGACAATGTTTAAGGTAAGTGGAAATGATATTACCAATTATCAGCTTTGTGATAGTTCATGGTAATGAATTCTGAAGATATTACCAATTATCAGCGAAGTGATAACTATAACAAGGTAAATCTTGAGAAGAAATTTGCTATGTATTCAGCTTTGTGAATAACGGATAGATGAAAGAAACAGATTTCAAATGGGCTTTAAAGATATTACCAATTATCACCAAAGTGATAACTATAACAAGGCAAATCTTTAGAAAATTTGCTGTATATTCAGCTTTGTGAATAATAGACAGTGAAAGAAACAGAACTCAAATGAGTTTTGCCCTTTTGGATATAATCTTGCCGAGGATCTCTCTTTTGAGAAGATGCGGGCATTTTGATTGGAAGACACAGGTTTTCTTTTAGACAGAAAGACAACTGCTGGGAAATTTCTCGTATACTCATGATTTTGACTTTGTTGAGAAGACAAACTTTTATGACAATTTTATGAATGAAGAGAAAGATAAGCGGCTCAAACGATGAGGCTATTGCTTATTGCTTTGTTGATTATAGACAGCGTTCTATCCAGGAATGAACTGGAAAGAAAAAGTCAATCAAGATATTATTCCCAATGAGGAATGATCTCAGCTGGGGAATGTGGTGGAGAGAAGAAAATGCATTTCTCTGTTTGGGAATACTCCGTTGGGGAAAAAGATTATTATTTTTTCTGTTTGGAGTTATTCTACTGGGGACAGGCTTGTACTTACATGAGTAAGCGTGACTTACGCCAGTGATATGAAAGCAAAACATTTCAAGGAATGCAAAAATGCACGAATGATGCTATTATGTATGAATGTCATGAATGTTATATGCATGCTAACAATACTTGACAAAGACACTAAAGAGATATCTGGGAAAAGGACCACGTCACAGTTCGAACAAATACTCGATGGAAGTTGCAATAATGGTGCAGACGTTCACTGATGAGGAAATTGAGTTGCATGCTTTAAACTTTCAGAGAAAGGCATTTCATTGGCAACTTGGCTGGGGATTCTTTTTTGGGATAAGAATACCGTCCTTTGATGATTTCTGCTGAGGAGAAAAGACTTCTGTAGCAGTTGTTTTTTTATCCTTCGGAGATTGAAACACTTATGGAGAAAACTGTTGAAGTTCTTTCTGTGTTCATAGTTCAAAGGAAATTTTTTTTGCTTTTTGTTTCAAAATTTTGAAGTAAAAATTCATTTAAAACATTTTAGTTTCAAAAAGTGATTTTTACAATAAAAAGCGTTATTTTACAAAACAGAAGAAAGTAGGAATTGCAAACAAAAAGCACAGGGCTCAAATTTATTGAATAGAATAGTAATCAGCCAAATGCGTGATTCCATGGACTATTTACAAAAGTTGGAAATGATAATTTATTGGGAAAAGGCTACATTGAAGGCAAATAACCGCTATTATCCCTAACAACTTTGAATTCCAACTGTGCTTGTTGCTTCAGAAAAGTTGATTGAAGATCCGTTGATGGAAGATTCTTCAGATTGACGAAGTATGGACTGACTGCAGTTACTTTGTCATTTTTTGTGTATCCTTGTTTTTGCCTAGATCGCCCTTTCAGGTTTTCAATCTATCAGGATATTTTACATTTATTGTCTCTAATTTTGCTGGACCGCCTTTTCGGTTTTCAATCCACCGAGGCGCTCTTTTTGCCTAAGCCGCCTTTTCGGGTTTCGACTTACCGATGTTCTTTTGTTTTATTAGACAAAGTATTTCTTGATGCATCGGCATTCACGGGATGCGGGAGTTCATCACCGTCCATGGTTGTGAAAGTCATAGCACCGAGAAAAGCTTCTTTTGACGTATGGGCCTTCGTAGTTAGGAGTCCATTTGCCCTAGAATCGGTTGAAAAGAGAATCTTTTTAAGCACGAGGTCGCCTTCTCGGAATTCACGAGGTCGGACCTTTTGTGAAAGCTTTCTTCATTCTTCTTTGATATAGTTGTCCATGACACGAGGCGGTCGCTTTTCTTGATTAAGTTCGGTTGGTCGCTTTGGCACCATTCGGCCTCAGATAACTTAGTTTCCATGAGAACTCTCATTGGCGGAATCTCAACTTCTACGAGAACCTTTGCTTCCATGCCGTATACTAGAGAAAAGGAGTTGCCCTGTTGAAGTGCGTCTTGGTACGATACCCATGCGAGCAAATGGCGCATTCGTGCCGGTCTTTGTAAGTGATGACCATCTTACGGACGATCTTTTGATGTTCTTGTTGGCGCTTCAACGGCACCGTTCATCTTTGGCGGTAAGGAGATGAGTTATGATGCTTGATCTTGAATTCCTCACAGTTCCTTCATCATTTTGTTGTTCAAGTTAGATCCATTATGCGTAATGATCTTGCTTGGAATTCCGTATCGGCAAATGAGGTTGTTCTTGATGAACCTCACAACCACTTGTCTTGTGACGTTGGCGTAAGACGCTGCTTTGACCCATTTGGTGAAGTAATCAATAGCCACTAGAATGAAACGATGTCCGTTGGACGCTTTTGGTTTGATCATTCCGATCATGTCAATGCCCCACATGGAGAAAGGCCACGGAGAGGAGAGAACGTTGAGTAGAGTCGGTGGCACATGGATCTTATCTGCGTAGATCTGGAACTTGTGACATCTTTTGGCGTGTTCTGATGTCAGATTCCATCGTTATCCAATAGTATCCTGCTCTCAAGATTTTTCTAGACATTGCATGCCCATTTGAATGGGTTCCAAAGGATCCTTCATGTACTTCATGGATGATTGTGTCTGCTTCTTGTTTGTCGACGCATCTGAGCAGAACCATGTCGAAGTTTCTTTTGTATAGAACATCTTCATTGAGGAAGAAATTCCTGGAAAGCCTCCTTAGAGTTTTCTTATCCTTGTACGATGCCCAGTGGTTACTCTCGTGTTTGAAGGAAGCGTTTGATGTCGTGGAACCACGGTTTATCGTCAAAGAGCGCTTGATTGCGAATACATATCGGTCTTTCAAGGCGTCTGATACGGATTCTGGGCATATCATTCCAATCGTTGACTTTGAACATGGAAGATAGAGTAGCCAAGGCGTCTGCCATTCGGTTCTGATCTCGAGGGATATGATGCAGTTCTACTTTGTTGAAGAAAGTCAACAATCGCCTCGCATAATCTCTGTAAGGAATTAGACCAAGATGATGAGTTTCATACTTGTCTTTGATTTGATTAATCACTAGGACTGAATCTCCATATATGTCAAGGATCTTGATCCTTAAGTCGATGCCTTCTTCGATACCCATGATGCATGCTTCATATTCTGCTATGTTGTTGGTGCAATCAAATAGCAATCTGGCGGAAAACGGGATATGAGAACCCTCGAGAGTGATGATGACTGCCCCAATTCCATTGCTAAAGACATTTACTGCTCCATCAAAGACTAAACCCCATCTGGATTCTGGATCTGGTCCTTCTCCGTGTAGCGGTTCGTCGCAATCTTTCATTTTTAAGTACATAACATCCTCGTCTGGGAAGTCAAATTTGAGAGACTGGTATTCGTTGAGCGGCTGATGAGCCAAGTGATCGGCGAGAATGCTTCCTTTGACCGCTTTTTGAGCGCGGTACTGAATGTTGTACTCAGATAATAGCATCTGCCATCGAGCGATTCTCCCGGTTAAGGCAGGTTTCTCAAATACGTACTTGATTGGATCCATTTTAGAGATTAACCAAGTCGTGTGATTGATCATGTACTGGCGGAGACATTTTGAAGCCCACACCAAAGCGCAACAGGTTTTCTCGAGCATGGAGTAACGAGTTTCACGATCTGTGAACTTTTACTCAAATAGTAAATGGCATGCTCCTTCTTACATTGTCATCTTGCTGTCCAATTACGCAGCCCATAGACTCTTCTAGTACGGTAAGATACATGATTAACGGTCTTCCTTCAACTGGAGGGATCAGTATTGGTGGTTCTGACAGGTACTCCTTGATACTGTTAAACGCTTTTTGGCAATCGGCTGTCCACACAACCTTTTGATCTTTGCGGAGAAGCTTGAATATCGACCCACAGTGCATCATCGAGAGATAAATCGGAGATGTAATTCAATCGTCCAAGAAATCCTCTTACTTGCTTTTTCGTACGTGGCGTAGGCATCTCTTGAATAGCTTTGACTTTGTCAGGGTCCACTTCAATTCCCTTTTGACTAACGATGAAACCTAGGAGTTTTCCAGATCTTACCCCAAAGGTGCATTTGTTAGGATTCAGACGGAGCTGAAATTTCCTTAGTCGTTGAAACAACTTTAAGAGATAGTCTATATGTTCATCTTCAGTATCAGATTTTTCTATCATGTCGTCCACATAGACTTCGATCTCCTTGTGCATCATGTCATGAAAGAGAGTAGTCATTGCCCTTTGGTAAGTTGCTTTGCATTCTTTAATCAAACGACATTACTTTGTAGCAAAAGGTGCGGCGTGATGAAAGATGTCTTCTCCATGTCTTCGGGAGCCATTCTGATCTGATTATAACCAGAGAAACCGTCCATGAAGGAAAAGACGCTGAATTTTGCAGTGCTATCCACTAGCATGTCAATATGCGGTAGTGGGAAATCGTCTTTCGGACTTGCTTTGTTCAGATCCCGGTAGCAACACACATTCTGACCTTTCCATCTTTCTTGGAGACAGGTACTATGTTGGCTAGCCATTGAGGGTATTCAGAAGTGACTAGGAAACCAGCGTCGAGCTGCTTTTGAACTTCCTTTTTGATTTTATCATCCATTTCAGGGTGAACTCTCCTCAGCTTTTGCTTAACTGGAAGACACTCTGGTTTTAACGGTAAGTGATGCTCCACGATGCTGGTATTTAACCCTGGCATGTCCTGGTAGGACCAAGCGAACACATCAACATATTCTTTGAGAAGACTTATCAGTTTGCTTTTGACATTGCTGTTGAGTGAAGCTCCGATATTTACTTCTTTTCTATCTTCCTCAGAACTCAAATTGATTGCTTCTAGAGGTTCTTTGTGAGGCTGAATGATCCTTTCCTCGTGCCTTAGCAGTCGGGAAATTTCATCTGGGATCTCTTCTTCAACTTCTTCCTTGGCGACTTCACAGGGGATTTCAAAGTTGGGAAAGAGCATAGCGTTATTGCTTTCAATGGATTTGTCCATCTGTTAATCTGCATATTTGATTTATGTTTGATTAATTAACTCTTTGTCATCATTTTTTTTGAAGAAAGTTAAGGTGAAAGTGTATGCTGATTAATAATTTTTTTGAAGATTTTTTATTTTTTATGTGTTTTTAGGATTATCATTTCCAAGAAAGGGTAAAATGAAAATAAACACAGTGTAGAAACAAAACAACGCGTTTTATTTATAATTTACACTATGAAGCAGAGCCCTAAAACACAAACTCATTCGCCTTGGGCAAGGAAGAAATTATTTAAAAGCTAAAACCCTATAAAACATCTCTACACTTTGGGCGTGAGAGTTCAAAACAAAAGCAAAGATAAACTACTTAGAGCTATGAACATTAGTCCGAACTTCGGGTTTCGAGTAATGCGAACTCCTTGGAAGTCGAGGTACTCGGGTAATTTTCCGCTTGGTTTAACCCTTGAGTAGACTTTGGTTCTTTGTTTGAGCGGGCTTTGAAGACTACGGACGATGGCCCTTTGTCTTTGCTAAAGCGATCCTCTTGATTAACGGATCGGGAAGTATGAGATATAGTATGTGTACTTCTGTTGATCTTTGTGTTGAATCTTGGGGATGTACCTTCCGTCTTAGAGTGAAGAGACTTGTTGTCGGTGACACTTTCCAAATCGTATCGAATCGCACTCTTGATCTTGATGATCATGTTGATGTAGTGGTAACCAGGATCTGGTTTAGTGAATTCCACAGGTGTGTTGAAGCAGAGATCTTCATTGGGGATCTCGATTGGTGATTAGACTAAGAAGGCAGTATACTTCCTCGATTGACTAGGATAATCAAAGAATCACCCATCACGTGGGTTGGATATCTTCATTCGATTTTCGAGCTTTTGGCGCGATGTATTTCACCATGTAGTCGAATTTGCCACTTGGTTCTCCCAAGGTATCCCAAACTTGCGAGGACATGTGGATTTTCATGCCTTTGCAGGGACATGTCTTTGAATTGATTAGTTGGCGCATATGACTCCTCTTGAGACACATACTCTGGGCTGTTTAAATAAGTGCTCCATTCTTCAGATTCAGATGGATCGTCTTCATCTTCTTCGATGGTTACAACAGGTGGATTTTTATGCCTTCAGCAGGGACAGGTGGATTTTCATGCCTTTGCAGGGACATGTCTTTGAATTGATTAGTTGGCGCATATGACTCCTCTTGAGACACATACTCAGGGCTGTTTAAATAAGTGCTCCATTATTCAGATTCAGATGGATCGTCTTCATCTTCTTCGATGGTTACAACGCTAACCTCTTGGAGAACAGGATTTAGGAAGCCCCCACTGCTGAAAACTTCTTTGATTGGACGAAGTGTTTCATCCTTTTGCTTGTCTTTGGAGAATACGGGTGTGAACCCGAGTCCGGCTTTTGTTTCGTTCTTGACAGGTTTGATAACTTCTCCCCATCCTTTAGTATTGCCATCTTTCACCATTTGTGCCGCTTCTTTATACGAAGAGATAGATGATCTGTTTTTGTTGGTAGATTCATCTTCTAACGGACGCTCGAGGAGATGTGTTCCTTCAATGTCATTAGCTGTGATGAAAGAGAAACTGGATAGATGGCTTACAAGCAAAGCTTGTTCACCGCTGATGGTCACCAACTTTCCATTTGTCGTGAATTTTAATTTCTGATGGAGAGTAGAAGTTACTGCTCCTGCATCGTGGATCCAAGGTCTTCCTAGTAGGCAACTGTAAGCAGCTGGTACATCCATGACTTGGAAAGTAATTTGAAAAGTGTGCGGGCCAATTGTCATTGGGAGATCAACTTCCCCAATAACTGACTTCCTTGATCCGTCGAAAGCTCTTACTATTATGTCGTTGAACTTCATTGGCGTCCCTTTGTAAGCCAAACGGCGAGTGTCGTTTTCGGCATTACGTTCAAAGATGAACCTGTATCTACCAATACATTGGACAGGGAATCTGATTGGCAGATCATTGAGATGTGGAGGGCCAAGTTGTGATTTTTCCCTTCTTCTGGAAGTTCCTCATCACTGAAGCTTAGATTATTGCAAAGCATTATGTTGGAGCGATCCTCAAAAGTGCGTAGTCACATCGTGATCCACATACGCCTGGTCTAGTACTCTCATCAAAGCTTCTCGGTGAGCTTCGGAGTTGAGGAGTAGAGACAATATTGAAATTTTGGAAGGAGTCTGCATCAGCTGATCCACGACTCGGTATTCGCTCTTTTTGATTAACTTAAGTATCTCATCAAAATCTGCGTTGACGTTGGCTCTATCAGGAGAACCAACATTTGTGCTTGGATTAACAACTGGAATCATTGCAGGATTCTCGGAAGATATGTTAACTGGATTTTGTCGGACTACAGGAACTGTAGGCGGTCTTGGTGGCAATGGAGTGTGCACTCGTCCACTTCGTGTTACTCGTCCGATTTACATTATATTGACATTAGGAAGAAGAGTAGGCATGGGTTTCTCTTCCCATCCTCTATCGGGGTTGCATTGTATTGGTAAGGAATTGCTTTGGTAGAAGCTGTATGGAGCAGGACCGGTAGGCAAATTACCAAAGGAGACTACGGGGTCTTTGGGCTGTTGCATTCAATCTCCACATGCTTAGGTATGTTGAAACAAAGGATGATGGCGTTTACTTGAGGTTTTCGAGTTGATATCGAGACTAAAAGCTCATGCGGAAAATGCCCTCTGTATTTACGTCATGATCATCTCATTTCGTAAACTTGTAGATCACCGATGTCTAACAAATCTTTGGATATCTGCTCTTATGGTGGAACATCCTTGAATATTCGGGAGGATCGGCAAGCTGCGTAATCATGCTTAGTGAAGGTGCTCATGGTACTGTATGCTTCATGAAGATGCACCAAGTTTCCTTTGATCAGGTTTACGTCTATAACGAGATACCTGTCTGTATTTCTCAGTATCAAACTTACTGAGTGCCCACTGTGACCGGGAAGCGGATTGGCTTGCACATTCGGACTTGTATTTCTGAGGGAAACAAGATTAGATCTCACTAATCTCTGTACTTCTGCCTTTAATGTTATACAATGCTCAAGGTCATGGCCTGGTGCCCCTTGGTGAAAAGGGCAAGATACGTCTGTTTTATACCACCATGGTAATTTTTCAGGAGGAGGTGGTGACCTTGTCATGTCATTCTTTTCTATTAGCGGGGTAAAGTTACGTATGCGTCATTGGGATCGGGTCGGTGCGTAACCCAGGCGTCGGTTTGATTCTTGAACCGTTGAGCTGTTGGCGTTGTTGAGTTTGTTGATTTTGTTGAATTTGTTGGAATTGCGGAGCAATTCCTGTGTTTGGATTTGTGTTGACGGCGGGTGCTATGGCAGCTACCTGTCGTTGTTGAATGACATTCTTACGTGGTTTCCCTCGGGATACCATTCCTATGTCATGCTCTTTCTTCCTTGGAAAACTAGTTCCAACCTTCTTTGTTCCACTAGAAGATCCTGCTTCCTTGGTTAAGCGTCCGGTTCGAACCCCCTCTTCTAATCGCATTCCCATGCTCACCATCTCAGTGAAATCTCCGGGAGCGCTAGCGATCATTCGCTCATAGTAGAATGAGCCTAGAGTATTCAAGAATACCTTAGTCATCTCCTTCTCTTCCAATGGTGGGTTGACTTGGGCAATTTCCTCCATCGTTGTGCATATTCCTTGAATGTCTCCCTTTCTTTCTGAGACATGGAGCGGAGTTGATCCCTATCAGGAGCCATATCCAAGTTAAACTTGTATTGCTGGACAAAGGCTTCACCTAAGTCGTTGAATGTTTGGATATTCGTGCTGTCTAAACCCATGTACCACTTGATGCGACACGGTGAGACTATCTTGGAAGTAATGGATTAGGCGATGATCCTCATTGTATGTAGACATTTTCCTGGCATACATCGTGAGATGACTTTGCGGACAGGAGTTTCCTTTGTACTTTTCAAAGTCAGGGAATTTGAATTTTGCGGGTATTCTTACGCGAGGAACTAAGCAAAGATCCTGGGCGTTTTTTCCAAACAATTCTTTCCCTCGAATTGTTTTTATCTCTAGCTGCATTTTGTGGAGTTGTTCCTGGAGATTTTCCATTGAACCGCGTGGATTTGAGTTCTTGCACGAGTATGATGAACTTCTTCGTCTAAGGTAGTGTGTACTACGGGTGAGTTCGTCATGATTGGTTGAGAAACCGACATTGTTACTTGTGGAAGAGTTACTCACGTTGTGGAGTAAATGTAAGTTTTCTTTGCAAAGTAGGTATTTCAAGCGAGGTTGTTTGAGAAGTCGGTTGGCGAATTCGATGCCAAAGTTAAAAGGCATGCCCATGGATAGCCTTACGGCATCTTGAAGAGTGAGCTACTAGCTGCGACGTTGAAGCGGAGTAGTAGTGTCTTCGAGATTTGGTTGATTTTGACTGCTCGATGCTGCTTGTTGACTTTGCGCTGAGGCAAATGAATTGACCAAAGATGTGAGTCTCTCCACTTCTTCTTGCAATGTTGTTACCGTGCTATGGAGTTCAACGTTCTCTTGCTCAAATCCTTCCATTAATTTTCTTCTTTTTGATCTTGTGTCGTATGTTCGAGTTGGCTGTGGACGCGGTCGAGAAACTCTAAGACGCGACAGCTTGACGATCTTTTCCTATCTGTTCAATCTGTGTAAGCTGTTCAAGCTGTTCAGGTATGAAACTGTTCAAGTGTCAGACTCTAGACAATAGACTTAAATGCAAAGTATGATGCATGAATATGATTGTAAAGAACAAAAAGTTCCAAAGAATTTAATGCAAAAAGAGATATTTCTGGCAAATATTTGGATGGGAAAAACACACATTTATTGATTAAATGGAAGAAGATTACAACAATTGTTTTTTGTTGGAGCATTGCTCACACAAATGATAAATTAAATGATAAAATTACAAACTAAATTGAACTAATTAAACGTATTCGTCGGATGAAGATCCAAAGGCTTGATGCAGCTTCAACTTCAGGATTTCCTTTCCATAGCGAGCTTTTAGTTCAGCTTTCTCGGCTTTTAGCTTGCTAATGACTCTCTTCCACTCGTTGGGAGCGGGATCACTGGTTGTCATTCCCTCAAGCTTTCTTTTCCTTTCTTTGACGTATCTTTGGATTGCGTCATCCTTCTGGCGAATCTTCTCATCTTTCTCCATGAGCCATTCATCCTGGAAGTAAAGCGTCTTTTCATGATCTTTGACTTGCTTCTTGAGTTTCTCATTCTCAAGATTAGTCTTAAGGAATTTCTTTTCCAAAGCTTCTTTCTCAAACCTTATTTTGGTCAAGGCTTCTTGGTATTCTCCCACAGCTTCAACGGGAAAATTTGTTGATTTGGAAGCGATTGAGAACATGGGATCCTCATAAGCGTAAGGCATTCGAAATTCCTTCGCTCTTTTCTTTACCCAAGAAGTGTAGGTTTCCATGGCTACACAATTCTTTGCCTTCCCTTTTTCTTTCCTTCGGATGTGATGCCAAGCTTTGATCATCCTCGCTTTCAATCCCTGGGAATCCTCTCCTTCGTGATAGAAGTAACTTTCTACAATGAAACCAAGAGGTTTACTAGAGTTTGCGTATCCGAGTTGACGTCTTGCCAGGAAAGGGTTATAGTTGATTCCTCCCTTCGTACCAATGAGAGGTACGTTGGCAAATTCTCCATAGCTCTCAATGATTTCCATCTCATTGTCTGCCAAGGTATACCAATGGATATCGTCGTTTGTAAGAGACATGAGTCTTCTTGACCAATGCCACTCGTCTTTGTTTTCGCGGAAGATAGGAGATTTAGGCAAGTGTGAGGTAATCCATTTGAAAAATAGAGGTACGCAACACACGATAGTTCCGTCTCCTTGATGATTCCTGTGATGAATAGAGACGTACGTGTCACCAGCGAGGGGTGGAGCAGGATTTCCGGTCGAGCGATCCGTATGACGTTGATATCAACGAAATTTGGGACGTTGGGAAACAACACCAATCCATAGAGGAGCAAAGCTAAAATAGCTTCAAAGGCTACCATACTACCGGCTGCAGAGAATTTAAGAGCCTTCTCCATTAGGAACTTTGAAGTTAGTCCTAAGAGTTTTCCTCGGTAGTTAGGTTTTGTCTATCTCGATTTCTTTAAGTGAGTCATCGTTGCAATGATGGTGACTTGGGAATGGCTTCCAAACCATTGAAAGGCACTTTGTCGATCTTGAGATACCTAGGATATCGCATACTCTTCCAAAGTAGGCATGATAATCGGAAAGTGAAACAATGATAGGCGGATCGTAAAGCGAGCGAAAGTTTTGAGAAGTCCTTCATCAACGTTAGCGTTCGGAAGAGTTAAAAGAGTTCCATAGCGTTTTCGAAATCCGAGGGATCTTCTACCAAGGATGCTAACTCTTTCAACTTTCCTCGTCGAGAATTCTAAAAGCTGTATCTTTTGGTGAATCTTCCTCGGCGTCCATCACTCTAACCTAAAATATTTTACAAAGAAAAATCTCTAAATTCTTTGGAAATGGAAGAGAAATGAAGTTTTTTTGAATGAATGAATGCATGAATGTGGCAAACATGGTTAGTAGTTATACACACGGCAGCGTTGAAGTCACGAGCATGAAGCCAGCGATAAGAATCAACGTGGTTAAGTTCTAAGGGCTTATTCATCGTGAAGCGGGTTCTCGATAATCTGCTCAACACTCCTCTTTGAAATATTATCGGTTTGTTGAATACTCGATGGTCCAATAATATTTTTCAAGAGAAACTACTTTGATCGTAGTCTCGCATGACAATTACTCTAGGTTTACACCGAATAATCTGCACTACATCCTAATGGCGGGATGGGTTATGTGTTCTACACCCACTCGACTTCTCGAGTTTCCTCGAAAGCACGGTGTCTTCGCAAATACTTGCTAAACACAATACCCCAAGACAACCTCCAGCGGCGGGAGATATTAACCGTAAGCATTTAACTTCTCACGTATTAATACCTCCACCTAGATCTTAAAAATGTTTCTTAAATCCGGGTTAGGATTTCTTTCCATCGATGAAATCGCAAAACACACAATAAAGAAAAACAGATATATGCAAAACATAAAAGCTTATCCCCTTTCTTTTTGGAAAAAAAAAGCTTGGTGCTCTGAAGAGTAGCGTTTTCTTTCTTGAAAAATCAAAATTTCAGCGTACTCCATGAGTCGCCATTTTCTGTTCGCGTTAAAGGTGGCGCTAGAGGATCTGACGTGAATTGATTCTCGGCTCGAAACGATTTACTCTTTTGATTTGTTTATAAAGATGCCGCGAGCATCAAGCTTTATTATTTTCAACACAAGAAAGATGATTTAATGATTATGAAAAAGGGGAAAGCTGAAATACCCTCAATTGATATTGGTATGCGTAACGACTAGCGCAAACTAGATGCAACGCATTGGGGAGATTCTGAGTAAGGGGGATTGTTATATAAAGGGAATAGATGGAACACCCTAAATATATATAGTTATCTATAGCTTTATATATGAATATATTTGATATGTTTGTGTGTTTTAATTGCTATTTCTATGATTGGGAAAGTTTCTCCTTTGGGTTTTTAAGAAAGATAGATTATGTGGGATCCTAGTGTTTGTTATTATTGTGCTCGCAAAGATCTGTGGATCTTCTGCATACATATCCCCTAGTGGGAATCAGAGCATTTGTAGCTCGGATCTACATGGATCTATGGTTTGTTTGGTTTGAGGGAGAAAGAAAATTGCTCGGCAAGGATGAGACCTTGTGCCTACGTATTCTCAAAAGGATGTTGAGAAAGTCAGAGCAATCGTAGTTCCCACTTATGCTAGTGGAAAGCAACGGGATGTTAGTAAGAGACAGACAAATGTCATCTTAATGAAAAATGTATCTAATCTATTTCATCACATGCATTTTTGAAAAGTTTGATTGATTAAAATCTTTCGTCGTAAGTATTAGGTGTTTTGCTTGAGTGTACAAGCGTTACCACTTACATGTTTAAGAAAGATGTTTGAAAAAAGTGATTGAATCTTTTAACTGTAAGCATTGGGTGTTTTGCTTGAGTGTACAAGCGTTACCACTTACAATTAAGAGATGTTTTTGTTTGAAAACAGTTTGAAAAAGTTTTGACTGTATGTGATGTGATAGAAGAGATACTTCTTCCATAGAGATGATAGATGTCTAAATCTCGAGGAGAAATTAATTGGATTAAAGGGATGCTTTTAAGAAGCCCATGGGTCCTTGTATTGTTAGCCCAAGAGGAGGCATTCCGAGGGTCATCGAGGGTCATCGAGGGTCCTTGTATGAAGCTCAAGAGGAAGCTATAGGGTATGGCTGGCTTTGTGTTAAAAGGGATTTCACCGAGAAACCATACTTTTGGAATTAAGAGCAATTTCACCGGGAAATTTTATTCTCTGGGAATTTGAAAGTGATTTCACCGGGAAACCATCCTTTCAGGGTTCTATCTTAACGCGGGTGATTCTTTGTATTGGAAGCCCAATAGGAGGGTTAAGAGATTTCTGTCTCTTTCATTGTATGATGCCCAAGAGAAGGCTAAACTCAATGAGGAGTTCTTTTGAGCGAAGCCCAAGAGGAGGCGACTCAGGAGTGTTGTCTTATATGAAGCCTAAGCGGAGGCTAAACTCGGATGAATGAGTTTTCTTATATGAAGCCTAAGAGGAGGCTAAACTACGTGGGGAGAGTTATCTTGTATAAATCCCAGCGGAGGCTAAATTCATCTTGGAGATGAATTATCTTGTATGAAGCCCAGCGGAGGCTATAAGCTGGGGAACCTATTGGTTAGTCTAATTATTATGTTGTAATTAGGCAGTTGTATAAACAAGTGTGTGTGTGTGTGTGTGATATGTATTCACAGGAGTTTATGAAGGAAATATAAACAATGCAATGATGTTTATTTACGAAGTTTATGAAATATAAACAAGTGTACGTGAAACGAGCGTTTAAAGCAGCGTAACTTGATTATTTACAAGTTTGAATTGTGTACAAGGAAATGAATATGTACACGAGCAGTATTTATGTACATAGAAAGATGGATGTACATAGGGGTTGGGACTTACACCATAAGGAGGCCCATTGGTTTGAAAGCGTTTCACGAGGAATAATGCTCCTTTCAATACCAATGGTATTCGATATATATCGCGAATCGAAGCGAATGATCGAATTTTATCTGTGAAAAGTATCTGTATTATGTACAGATAAAAGTTTTGTATGAAAAAGAAATTGATATGTACAAGGAAAAGGTATGTATGTACATAAAAGAATGTTGGTTTGTGTATACACAAGTGAAGTGAATACAAACGATCGAAGTTTGTCTGTACTTGAGTATAAAAAAGTATCTGTGTTATGTACAGATAAAAATTTGTATGTATTTGAAGAGAGTTTGATATGTACAAAGAAATATTATGTACATAAAAGAATGTTATGGGACTTACACCGTGAGGGAGACCCATTGGTTTGAAAGCAGTTTCACAGGGAATAATGCTCCTTTCAATACCAATGGTATCGGTGTATAAACAAACGAATGAAAACAAACGAACGAAATTTGTTTATGTTTGAATATTGACAATGATGATTTGAGTATGTACAAGTAAAACTAAATATGTACAAAAAGGATTGGGACTTACACCATAAGGGTGGCCCATGATCGATTGAGAAATTCGAGAGAAAACGAATTTGATTTTATCGTTTAAATCGGATCGATCGTGGTAAAAGATGTAAGTTTTGATGAAATGTTTTGAAAAATGATTTGAAAATGTTTTGAAATGTGAGGTTCATTTATGAAAAGTTTTGAAAAAAATCGGAAGTCGAAAACTTGAAAATTTCACCTTAAAAGGAGGTTTGAAAAAGTGTTCAGAACGTCATTTTCGGCTCGATTAAAATATGATCAAATGAAAGTTTTTTCTGAAAATTTTTGCACTATCATAAAATAGATGTATTTATTGACAAGTGTCCAAAAAATCACCTCAAAATAAGGAGTTTTGATTGGTCAAAAAAATTGTGAAAGTTTTGTAAAAAAACATGAAAAATTGGAAAAGTTATAAAAAGAAATGGTCCTGATGGGAGTTGAACCCATGACCAAAGGGGTGACCACGTGTCAGAAAGACTTAAGGGCAAGCAAGCTACCCCTGAGCCAAACGCGTTTTGATGTTTAGTGGACAATAACACGTGTAGACAAAGTATTTGAAAATTTAAATTTGAAAACAAATCAAGAACACGCGTGCATCCAGTTCTTCATGTTTGATCTTCAGATTGCAAAATTCAAGCTATAATCTTCATTTCTTAATGAAATTGAATGAAATAAAAACCAAACTTGCTCGATTTTTCATCACGAACATGAATATGACTGTTAATTGCATTTATATTAAGCCTAGCATGTTTGAATTTGGGAACCACGATGAACCCTAAACGAGTTTTTCAAATTAAATGATGTATGATTGATGATTCTTTGATTTTATTGAGGGTTTATGATCGTTATGGGTGCAGAAAAGATTGGCCAAGAGCTTTTTCATTTAAGTTCAAAGAATATGGATATCAAGTTTGTATTCATACTGTTCAAGTGAGAATCGAAGAAGGTCTTAGGCGTTTCGAACTTGTTTCTCGATCATTTGAGCATCATCGGCATGTATGGAAGCTGTGTGAATGGTATGCTTGCTTCGAACTTGCCTCAATCCTTCCACTCAAGTCAACCTGCAATCAGCTCAACAGAAAACTCAAAATTAGGGTTAATGGAGTTACAGTTGCTTGCTATTGGTTTGGATCATGTCTATGAGGTATATAGAAGGTGTTAGGATGATTAGATCACAACTTGCTCAAGCCTAGCTATAAATTCGATTCATAAGGCAGTTTGGAAAGTTTGAAAGCATGAAATGTGAAAAGTGGTTTTTACTTGTTTTTCTTATGATCTTAAGTTCTAAACAAGTTTTATTTTGATCATGAAGCATGTTTGACACCAAAATTTAACATGTTTTCAACTGATTTTCAAAAATGCAATGTTTGGCAATTTTGCACTATATTGCTTGATTTTCAAGAAAGGAGAATGAAAGCATGGATTTGCATTCCTTTGGTGTTGTTTTGGACTTGAAATGTGATCTATTTATAGGCCAAAAGATTCTGAAATGTTAGGCAAGAGTACATGGCAATTGGTGAATCAAGGATAACTTAGAGGGCAAGAATGACTTTTCAAAGGAAAAGGAAGTTTCCTTTTTTAACCATGTGCTTATTTTTACAACTTGATCCATATCTCTCAATTATTACCTCTAGCTGATATTTATCAGCTCAATGATCCATTTGGCAAAGTTGTATTGCTTCTAGATGAAGAAACCAAGAAATGACCTATAATTGAAGTTTTGGATTTTGGAAAATCAAGTTTATGAAGCCTTATGTTTCAATTTCAAAAGCATAGCTAGACTCCATGGATTTGAGAGTTCTTGGACATTTTGGAAAGCTTGTTTCACAAGCTACAACTTTCATGTTTTGAGTTTTTTCCAATTCAAAATGCAACTAGGTGAAAAAATGGCATGAAGTTTGGAAAAAATAAGAAATTTCAACACTTAGAAAATTTTCTAAGTATGAAAACTTTTGACTTTTTGTTGACTTTTTCAAATTCTTTGATTTTTTATGATCCTGATGGATCATTTGAAGTATTTTGATGATTGAAAAAGTTTTGTTTTGAAAATTTTGATCAAAAGTCAAAGTTTGACTTTTCAGTGCAGATGAAATTGCATCAGATGTTTCTGAAATTGACTGATGAAGTCTGTGAACTTCTGTAATGTTTTGAATCCAGAAATTAGGTCAAGATGTTGTATCTAAGATATAATGACCAATCTCTATCCAAAAAAGTCATTTCTTGTTCAAAAAATCAGAGAAAACTCATGCCCGATCAAAACCCTAATTGGTCGATCCTTGATTGATCTGTGAGAGAAATGGATATCTGATGATCAGAGGTTGATATTTTGATCAAGATGGATCAAATGAGGTGAGAAAAACTCAAACCTTAATTGATTGCCTTTTGAATCAGATGAAAATCTGATGAAACCCTAATTTTGACCTGTGAAATCCACACCCGATTAATCTTTTGTATTAGTTATGCAAATGATGCAAATGTAAAGTGGTATATTAGGTCAAAATTTGGGGTATGACATGGGGTGCAACTGTTTTGTTGGTTAAGAAGAAGAGGGGTTATATGAGGTTGTGTGTTGATTATAGACAGCTGAACAAGGTGACGATTAAGAATAATTATCCACTTCCGAGGATTGATGATTTGATGGATCACTTGGTTGGTGCTTGTGTTTTCAGTAAGATTAATTTGAGGTATCTTTATCATAAGATTCGTGTGAAAGCTGAGGATATTCAGAAGACTGCTTTTAGGACAAGGTATGGTTACTATGAGTATTCTATAATATCGTTTGGTGTGACTAATGCTCCTGGTGTATTTATGGAATATATGAATCATATTTTTCATTAGTATCTGAATCAATTTGTTGTTGTGTTCATTGATGATATTTTGATTTATTCTAAGAGTGAAAAAGATCGTGTTGAGCATTCAAGGATTGTGTTATCTGTGTTAAAAGAGAAGAAGTTGTATGCTAAGTTTTCTAAGTGTGAATCTTGGTTGAAGGAAGTGAGTTTCCTTGGGCATGTGATTTCAAGTGGTGGTATTTCTGTGGATCCTTCAAAGGTTGAGGTTGTATCTCGATGGGAAGCTCCGAAATCTGTTTCTGAGATTAGAAGTTTTCTTGGTTTGGCTGGTTATTATCGTAAGTTCATTGAAGGTTTTTCTAAGTTGGCGTTACCTTTGATGCAGTTGACAAGGAAAGGTCAAGATTTTGTTTGGACATTGCAGTGTGAATCTAATTTTCAAGATCTTAAGAGAAGGTTGACAACCGCTCCTATTTTGATTTTTCCTAATCCGACAGAACCATTTGTGGTGTATTGTGATGCCTCATTGATGGGTTTAGGATGTGTGTTAATGTAGAATAGGCAAGTGGTAGCTTATGCTTCGAGGAAACTTAAATTTCATGATAGGAATTATCCGACGCATGATTTTGAGTTGGCTGCAGTTGTGTTTGTTTTGAAGATTTGGAGGCATTATTTGTTTGGTTCGAGATTTGAGGTGTATAGAGATAATAATAGTTTTAGGTACTTGTTTAATCAGAAAGAGTTGAATATGAGGCAAAGACGATGGTTAGAATTATTGAAGGATTATGATTTTGGTTTGAGTTATCATCCGGATAAAGCGAATGTTGTAGTTGATGCTTTAAGTAGGAAGTCTTTTCATATGTCGATGTTGATGGTGCGAGAATTAGATTTGCTTGAGCAATTTTGAGATTTGAGTTTGGTTTGTGAATCGACATCTTCGTGTGTTAAGCTTGGTATGTTGAAGCTTACTAGTGGTATTTTGGATGAGATTCGAGAAGGTCAGAAATCTGATTTGGTTTTGGTTGGTAAGTTGGTGTTGATTAATCAAAGTCAAGGTGGTGATTTTCAGATTGATGATGATGGTATCATGAGGTGTCATGATATAGTTTTCATTCCTGATGTTGGTGATTTGAGGAAGAAGATTATTGATGAAGGACATCGTAGTGGTTTGAGTATTCATCTTGGTGCTACTAAGATGTACCAAGATTTAAGGAAGTTATTTTGGTGGTCTGGTATGAAGAAGGATATTGCAGAGTTTGTGTATTCTTGTTTGATCTGTTAGAATTCTAAGATTGAACATCAGAAACCACCTGGGTTGTTGCAGTCGTTATTTATTCTTGAGTGGAACTAGGATAGTATTTTTATGGATTTTGTTTCTAGATTTCCGAGGACTCCGAGTAGTGATGATGTTGTTTGGGTTATTGTGGATAGATTGATAAAATTTGCTCACTTTATTCCAATTTTGATGGATTATCCTATGGAAAAGTTTGTCAAGTTGTGAGTTTGGATGGTGTTCCGTCGAGTATTGTTTCGGATAGAGATCCGAGGTTTACTTCACATTTTTGGGAAGGTTTGCAAGATGCTTTGGGTACCAAGTTGCGTTTGAGTTCAGCGTATCATCCGCAGACTGATGGTCAGACTGAAAGGATGATTCAATCATTGGAGGATTTTTTGAGAGCTTGTGTTCTAGAGCATGGAGGTGCTTGGGATAGTTATTTGCCTTTGATTGAGTTTATCTATAACAATAGTTTTCATTCGAGTATTGGAATGGCTCTGTTTGAAGCTTTTTATGGAAGAACATGTAAGACGCCTTTGTGTTGTTATGAATCTGGTGAGAGTGTTATGGTTGGACTTGAGATAGTTCAACAGACTATGGATAAGATTAAGATGATTCGGGAAAATATGAAGATTTCTCAGAGTCGTCAGAAGAGTTGTCATGATAAGAGGAGGAATGATCTTAGCTTTGAGAAAAGAGATCATGTGTTTTTGAGAGTTAATCTTGTGACTGGTGTTGGTAGAGCTTTGAAGTCAAGGAAGTTGACTCCATGTTTTATTGGTCCGTATCAAATTGCTGAGAAGGTAGGTGAAGTGGCTTATCAAATTCATTTACCACCGTCACTTGCTAATCTTCATGACGTATTCCATGTATCTCAATTGAGGAAATATATGGCGAATATGTCTCATTGTGCCGCTAAATGATGTGCAAGTCAGAGATAATTTGACGATTGAGACATCACCTATGCGTATTGAGGATCAAAGTGTTAAGCAACGCCGAGGGAAGGAAATCGCTTTCGTGAAAGTGGTTTGGAGAGGTCCTGCTAATGGTAATGTGACTTGGGAGCTTGAGAGTCAGATGAAGGATTCATATCTTGAGATGTTCGCTTGAGGTAATTTTCGAGGGCGAAAATCTTTTAAGTGGGGGAGAGTTATAACATCCCAATTTTTATAGTTAATTATTAAGTATTATTATTTATTATATCATGTGATAGTTAATTTAATTGAGTGATTTAAATAAATATTAGAATTATTTGAATATGTGTGTTATTTGAATAATTGGGTTTTATGAATAGTAATGTGATTATTTAGTATTGGGCCTATTTATAAGAATAGAAGTAATAAGAAGGTGTTAAGTGTTAAGCCCAATTTGAGCTTACTAGTTAGTAAAGGATTAGAGGAAACATAGTTAGTGTTGTCATTTAGTGAAAAAGAAAGATGAGAAGAGAAGAGAAGAGAAGAGAAGAGAAGAAGAAGAGAATAGAAGAGAAGAGGAAACCCTAAGAAGCTAAATCTTCAAGAAGTAAGGGGAAAAATCTTCATTATTATGCATTTGTATGTTGTGGATTAATGATTAGTAACATGCTATAGGATTGAATATCTCTATTTCTAAATTTTGATTTCTCATATTAGTAACATGCTATGAGATTTTACAAACCACAAGTACCCGATGAATTGATTACCGAGTAACTTGGTTCTTGTGATTTATGAAAGTGGTGTGATATTTCCAATGGCTCAAAATTGTGCTACGTTGCTAATAGAGCACAACTATTTCTTCAATGCTAATTTTATTCTTTCGATGCCTAAATTGTCCCGCTCTATCAGATAGGTGCATTATATTATTTGATCTTTTTGCAGTTTCTTTTTATTTTCTTTGATTTCATGTGTGTTAGTAATCTCTTTAATTTTTTTATCATAACTTCCACAGAAAAATACAATAGAATTTTCTTGTTAGGAAGATTTTGTCTTGAATTGATCTTTTCCACACTTCATTAAAATCTTGTAAATGAATTAAAAGAAAAAAGCATTCTTTGGATGAATCAATTTGAAATTTAAATTTTTTTGAAATTTCATAAAATTCAAATGCTTCATTTAAATTCCTTTCATTTTCAAAATTTATTAATTGGATGAAATATTCGAATTGCTTCATTTTCAAAATATAAGGACCATTTTACAAAATTTAAAAAAATATTAATAAATAATTTAACTTTTAAATTATAGAACAAATTACAAATTCTTTATTTTTTGGTGTCATTTGAAATTTCTTAAATTTGGCTTGAATAAAATGCTTCATAAAATTTACGTCAATTTAACAATTTTTTTTAATCCAAACAATAGATTTTGATCAAATCATATTAAATTCCTTCAAAAAATTACTTTCCCTCATTCAAATGCTTCATCCAAACACACTCTAAGAGTTTGGAAGGAGAATGAGTGATATATGAGAGTTGTTGTAAAAAAATAATTAATAAGGATTGATAATTAAGTACAAATGTGTTGCATATGTCTTAACATAGGATTTACCAATAGAACGATTCAACTCATTTATGTGCAACTTTGAAATCATTGATATTCAGTCATCCATTTGAGCACAAGTGTTGTAAATGTTAGATTGTAGAAAATAATCTTTAATTATTTTATTTTATTAGTACGAGGATGTATTTGATTCTAAAATGGTAGCTATTGGATAAAACATACAGTATTGAACAACTTTTTTGTTGTAATATATTAAAAATTTATTTTACAAGAGGACATGACACGACGCATCAGAAACTTTAGACAATGATAACTGTTTTTTTACATGATAACTATTTTTTACATGATAATTGTTATGTTAAGTTAGTTTAGTTGATATTTATGTAAGAACACCAAATGCAGGAGTATGGATTCGAACCCGTGTCATTCCACTAGACTAACTCAAACAAAAAGTGATGCAAATAACGATAAATAAAGCATTAAATACATAACATACTCATCAGGAAATAAACTAAAAATCAAAAGCATTTAAACAATGGAAATGAAACAATTAAAAAAAAATGTCAGTACTAATTTGGTAAAGTACAAGAACCTAGAGGTAAATTTATTTTGGAAGAAAAATGAATGATATGTAAGAGTTGAAGTAAGAACGTCGTTTCTCTCAAATTCATTTAACTCATCTTGCATTAAAATTCCAATATTCATTAATCAGATCTTCATTTACGTTTGTTGGTTCAACTTGGGATACAAAATCCATAAAATTACTTATCTGGTTAAGGGAGTGTCGAGTGATAACCACTTAAGAAATATCCTCAACTTTCTGGATTTGATGGTATTTTGTTGCCCTTCATTCCTTGGGAAGGTCTTGAACTCTTGATGAACATTGCTTATTTCTTCTAATTGATTAATTTTAATCTGAATTTTATTTTGATGTTGACTTTTATATTTATCTTTTTATTTATCTTTGTTTTGATCTTGGTCTTTATCTTGATCCAGATCTTCTAGAAGCGTATTTTTTTAAATATCTGCACAATCAAATACTTCTACGTCTACCAACTTAGTGTTAGTTTCATCAAAGAAACATGGAAAAATATAAAATATGAGAATTAGGGTTTTAGTATATCTTTATATAAAAAGAGGATATTTTTCCCTAGGAATCCTAATTGTCATATTTTTATAGAAAATGGATAGAAACAAATTTCACTTTATACTCGTGTGGACTTCGTAGAGACACTAGTATCTTCTTCGTTCATGGTCGAAGTTAAATCATGTTTTAATAGGTATTTATAAAATTCTTATTGTGGTGTTTGATTTGTGGTTAATAGTTTAATCAATATCCTTCTATTGGGATTTTTTCGCTAAGTGGATTAATTTTTTACAAAACCCTCTTATTTATGCCATACCTAGTGGGAGTGTTGATTATTTCCTTTGGTGGCCGACCACCATCTCTCTAAATTGTTTGATGAGGGAGGTTGTGTGGACCTCCATTGTGTTCTCTTCGCCTTTCCCACCTCTTTCACATTGTTAGGTTCTTTGTATCCTTTAGACTAAGTACATATCAACATATATTGTTAGTGGATGTCCTAGATGTTATGATATTTTATCTTTAAGTAGGATAGAGAGTCCACTGTATGTAGTGTCTCCACAAAAGGTCTTCATAAGATGTAGTTGTAGATGCTTTTAAAGGGAATTAACAGGAATTGCATATTTTCAATTCTAGTGTCTCTTCCTTATCCATAATTGTGACCATTAGTTTTATGTGTCCCCAAGGGAGAGTTATTGTGGCTCTAAAGGCCTATAGGCCGGATCCTTCATACAATGACAAGTTTTTCCTCTTTAACCCAAACTTCTAGAAATGTTCCATCCACAAGATGTTGCATAAGCTCCCGCTATATGATTATTATATATACATCAAAGTTGGCAATAATCATCGTTATTACCAAGGGAAATATATTTTTTGAGATTCCGCCCACCTTTTAATTATTAGGGAACCCAAGGATAGGTCTTTTTGGCTTCATCTTAAAGGTTGTTTTGCATTTTCCACTGACAACCATTAGCTCGAAGATTCTTCTTTTATGGGACCCTTTTATTGGCCTAGGAAGACCTCTAGTAATGGAAGTGATGCACCGACGTTTCCTTTTTCAGTCTTCTTTGTGTTCATTATTGTTATACTTATTTCCCTTGGAGCCATTTGTCGTCTCTATGGATTTCTTAGGAGATTCTTTCTTACTGTGAGAGGATTAATTATTTCTTGCAGACTCATCTCGCCTCTTGTGTTCTTTATTTCTTTCCCAAAAATATTTTCTACCACCCTCATAGGTGTACCAGGTGAGCCTCATATTTTAGATCAAGTTTTTGATTACATCCTTTAAATGGACACTCTCTTTAGTGTTGTGGTTATGGCTATTATGTAAACAAAAAATATGATGTTTTTTTTGTCCAAGCTTATTCGCTTACCATATAGGGCTTTTTATCCCAGCTTCCTTAAATTCGGAATTTGCAAAATATTGTAGTTTTCTCCCTTGAATTTTTTAGGGGAGTATAAGACGATAACCTGTATCGAGGCCATTTATTCCCATTGTCTCGATGATGGTTGTTGTCTCTCTTCGACCCTTAGTAGTTTCCTTAGTGTTTGCTCCTTGACTGTTCTCTACATTTTTGGCCAGAAGTCTTCTTCCTAATTGATGCAGGGTCGGACCCTATTTAAAAGATCATTTAAGTTGTAGGGCCATTCTAACCCTAGATTTTCATTGAACATGTAGTCTAGTCTCAATCTGTTTTTGAATATCCAACACTTTAATTCGTCGTTCATTCCCATAATTCTACTTATACTTTGGTGAACCGATCAATGTACTATGGTTTCCTTCTTCTTCTATTGAATCCTACTGAGTACGAATATCATTGTGAGTTAGTGCTTTCAAGCAATGACATGATCGGGGAAAAGTCACAAATTTCCCTCCATGAGTTTATGCTTCAATTTGGGAGGTCCTTGAAGTACGTCATTGTGGTTCCTTTAAGGGTTAAAACTGATAGTTTTCATTCCACGGCCCATTTTCCATGGTAGTAGCCGAGTTTGGTGTCTACATGATCAACGTGCTCTACTAGATCACCTAATTAATCATAGTTATCCAACTTGGGAAGCTTCTGAAGGATCTCAGAATCCTTTTATTGAGGATGTGCCTCGAGAACAAGACCTTCTTCCTCCGGGGAACCCACACTTTGATATTTTTCTTTTCCTCTTTTTGAGAGTTGAAAGACAATGAGTGGTGAGGACAAAGGATTTCCGATGGAGTGTCAATACACCCTCTTCCTCATACTGATGCATTGAGGTATGGTATTCTCAACTCCTGGTAAGAATTAGGGATCTAGAGACCGCTCTCCATAGGGATATGGTGTCGATATAGACTGGTGACAACTTAACTCCTTGTTCATTGCACGAGGTATCCTTACAGACATAATGATCTCTTGGAGGAGCATAATGTAAATTTTCTTCGATTCTAAGTACTCTTTCAACTAATAAGTGTGATTTTTGTTGTTGCACTATGTTATAAATATTGTTGAGAAAATTTCTAGGTCTTTGTATACCTAGATTGGAATGCATATGTTGGATGCTTTAAAGCATCTCATGTTCGAGAATCAACAGTTGCAACAGAGGTTGCTTCCAGATCTGGCCTTGGTTTGGTTGTTGAAAAGAATGAAAGATTGGGAGGGCGTGGAATGTGCCTTGGACGATCGTCACAGGGACCAAATTTTGTGGTATATGAGCTGAAGAAGAAGTAACTAGGACATGTTCGTCTTTTACTCTAGAAGGAAGCAGAGTCTCCCTCATGAGATTGGGTACATTTGCTATTGTAATGGCCATAATAGGGCATTATGCTGAGAGAATGATCGAGTAGCTTTCGATGTTGTCATTGTTTTTCAAGTTTGAACACTTATTCATGCAAGAAGGATAATAGTGATTCAAACAAAAAAGAGACCACATGTTTTTCGAACAACGATGAAGAGAAAAAAGTTTCTAGTGGAATTTTGTGAGTTAGATGTTAGATTCTCAAAAACGGCACCAATGCTCTAGCGGCCTCAAGCCCTAATCATTACAGCTATGATGTATTACATGCTCTAGGTGTGAGAATCCACATGACTTTGTTCTTTAGAAATGGCGTCTCATTGAGTTTAGGTGTATGAGTATTGTATATAAACTATTCTTAATCTCGATTCTCAAGCAATGTGGGACTATTTTGGTCAATCCATAATAGTTTTCCCCCTAGTCGGGCTAATAGGCATGATGTGAACTTTGAGTTTCTACAACAACACCATTGTCCCATTTAAGAACAAAAAATAATTGATGACAAAGTGGAAGGGTGTTCAGATGCGGTGGAACATGGTGGACTAGCAAGAATAACACTCCAACATCAAAGTCAATTAGAGAATGAGAAGTAGTTAGAATGTGTGAGTGGATATAGTACACGGATCTTGGCGCGTGTAGAATTTTATAGATGAGAGACAATTTATAATTTCTTTCGGTTAATCTGCATTTCGTGTGGATCATCATCCTATCAAATTTGACGGTGAAAAGCTAACTGAATGTTAAAATGCTCGAGTGAGGTCATAAATGGTCCTTGAGCGTTTCTCGAAGTATTTGCAATTAAATCTCCATGTATGGTCTCCTAAATAACCTGTAACAAATATTATATAAAAATTACAAAAAATAAAATCATAATGTCATTGAAATAATGTAGTATCATAATCCGAAATACTTTGTCATGGAATTTTTTTTGAAATATTTTTATTTTAATTAAAAATTCATAAAATATTATATAAGGATAACATCTAATGTAAAATAGTAATATCGTCAAGCTTTTATTTTACAAAAATGTTATTCTTACATCAATATTTTACATTTATACCGTATTTTACTATTTATCAATGTAATAAATAGTAAAATATTATAAAACTAAAATATTTTAAAAAAATAATAATTTTTATGTTTTTATAATTAAAAAAATACGGATAAAAAATTATGTGATTAACCAATTTTATAACTTCGTTAACCAATATTTTAAATTTCATTAATCAGCTTCATAACTATTAAAATTTTGGATGTTTATTAACCAACTTAATGACTTCATTAACCAACATTTTGTATTGTACTAACCAATTTTACTTTACTGTTAAAAATTATTTTTAAGATCTAAATGTTTAGTGAATTTCTTAACCCACCCCATTATTTTTAAGATCTAAATGTTTAGTGAATTTCTTAACCCACCCCATGCTTTTCTTAGGCACCACGTGAAATTCTAAAAATAAACCTAAAAATCAGAAATATATTTCTGGTGTGCACCATTTTTAAATTGCATTTACAAAAAACCGGAAATGCACTTCCAATACAAATCAAAAATATATTTCCAGTTTCTACTATAAGTAAAATTGATACCATAACAACCAAAAGTGGCGCATGCCACTTGGGGTGAACATGTTTCCTTTAGTTGAAAACCGGAAGTGCATTTCCGATTTGTACCAAAAGTGCATTTCCGATTCTATTTTTCGCTTTTTGAAGGGTGTACCTCAAAACGATAAATTATAGTTGTATAGGGTGAATCGAAAGTATATTTCCGATTTTTGGAGAAATTTTCGGAATTGCATAGGGTTTTTCACCCCATGAGATGGAATAAGAAACTCACAAATGTTTATTAACCAATTTTATCACTTCATTAAATAACTTTTTACGTTTCATTAACCAATTTTATTTTACTAATGAAAATTATTTTTAATATTTGAATATTTATCAACCAACTTTATTATTTTATTAATCAATTTTTTACATTTTATTAACCAATTTTATTTTTTCATAATTATTGTTCACATAGTATTCACGATTACTTACATATCACCAATAATATTTATATATTATTTACGGATACTATTTATCTTATGATTTACAAATATATATTTTTATTTAGAAAAAAATATTTTACATCTGTAAAAATTTGATATATAAATTGGGTGTAAGAATAACGTAATTGAGTGTAAATTGTTGTAATTGTGACTACAATTTAACTTTTATGTTTCAAAATATAGTATATAAAATTGCTTGCAATGTAATTCTGTAAGAATTGAAAAGTGCAATATATTTAAAATAATTTTAAAGTAAAAGAAATGTAACTTTTATCAACAATTTTTTTAATTAAAAAAAGACATAAACTAAAACAAAAATTACGATATAGTGAAAATATTATTTATTTATTCAAAATATGAAATCATGGTCAAAGTTTTTTAAACTTTAATATAAAAAAGAGGAATAAAAAGTATAACATTTTTTTAATCAAAACATGGAAAACACCTCAAACTTTCTAGAATAATTATAAAATATCAAGTTATAGCTTTTTAAATATTTTTATAATTATTTAAAAATATATATTTATATTTACAAAAAAAACTTTTGAAACGATACAGTCCCTAAATCCACAGATTCACCAATTTCATAACAAGTAAAAGCAATTAAAAAGAACAAAGTTAATATTAGATTATTATATCAGTCAAAGAAAATAAATAAAAAACAAATCTTGTAATTAAAGATCAATTTTGAATTTAGGCTATAAAAGAAAAAACAAACACAAGTGGAACGATGCGTTTAACCCGAGACTCTTCTGCCACCGTCGCCTCCTTCAACCACCGTATTAGGGTTTTCAGAGTCACACCTTCCGCTCTCTTCGCTCACCGGAGGCAATGCTTCCGTTCAGAAATTAACAGTGTGCTTTGAAATTCCCACATTTTGATAGGCGAAACGTCACTGCAATTCCTTCGCAACGTTCTTCTCGGGTATTCGCCATTACGGTAATTTCACGTTAATCTCTCATTGATTTTAACCACTATGAAATTATTATTTTCATTGAGAATTGAAGATCTTGTGCTTCAAAATGTGAGAATTTTGTGTTTTGGTTTTTGTTTATGCTTGAAGAAAGGGCTTTTGAGTTTAATTGCATTTTGTAGTTATTAAAACGGTTAATTACTGTTTTTATTACTCTAATTGCATTTTGGAATAATCAAAACATTAATTTTGATCATTATGATTATATTGTTTTGGATAAGAATTACTACTAATGAAAATTTAGTACTAAATGTCACTTTTTTCGAATTCAATTTTAATTCAATCAAGATATATTTCATGTTGATTTTGTATGAATTATGTGATTTGGTAACTTTTTTTTATTGATTTTGTTAAGATCTTGCTATAGTTGTAGAATTTAGATATTAGATTATGGTTTCGTATTTAATATTTAATTGATTGTTTTTGTTTTTATGGATTAGGTTTCGGTTTCGAAATGGAAGAGGACAAAGGAAATAAGCAGGAATTGAATGCTTCTGCGAATGAGGTTTATAGGGTGCCTGGAGAGCCTGCTGTTGTGATTAACGGTGTGCCTGAGCTAGGCGGCGCGAGCAGCATTGTCCCTTCCTGTGATGCGTTGAGCGTCTTTGAAAAGGACAGGAATATGGGTTTGGGTGATTGGTTCGTAGGGAGGGATATCCAGAAGTTGTTTAGGGGAAGGTATTACTCGGGGAAAGTAACCGAGTATGACAAAGAAAATGGATGGTATCGGGTTAAATACGAAGACGGTGACACAGAAGATCTCGATTGGCTGGAATTGAAGGAGGTTTTGCGTCCTATGGATGTTACCGTTTCGCTTAAGACCTTGGTGAGCAAGGTTATTCGGAATCGTAAGAAATCTATTCATAAATCTGGGAAGAAAAGTGCTAGATCACAAAATTCCCAAATCAAAATAAAGAAAACAAAAGGAAATTAGATTTGACAATGACAATAATTGAAAATTTATTGTTTTGTAGATACACAAATATCAAAACATAAAGCAAGGAATTGAAGAAGGCCTTGATGAAAATGATGAGGTGAAAGAGGGATTAAGAAATTGATGGTGGTGATGGACCATACAAATTTTGTTGTACTTGTAAGAATAGGATTACTGTTGTTGTTTTGTAGTGTTAGGGAATTGGTTTTCCTAGGAAAATTTGAAAGTTTTGTTGCAATAGTGATTGATGTTTTGTTGTAACATGGGAATTAAATAGGTATAATGGCATCAAAAATATTTTTTCTGATTATTTGTGCATTTAGAATCCGCAGATATAATTGCAAGATTTGAAAGCTTCTCCTAGATATATTTCTATGCACGATGGTTATTATATTTACATTAAAATCTGTAATAAACAGGGGCAGATTTTGACGTGCCATTAGAACAGAATATTATATTCCATTCTACTTGTTCTCATAATTTCAGAAAATCTAAATGGTATGTTTTGATTCATTTTAAATTTTTTGTACTATTAAGATAATAGAATAAAATCATGTTTATTTCAGTCTAAAATGTTTAACAAACTATTAGTAATATTATTCGCTAAATCAGAAATATCAATATTATTAGATTGAACCCATAATTTTTTGTTTTTGATGATGTTGTGGATTCGAACCCAGAATTTTGTATAATTGCTATGAATATGAGAGGTTGAGGAATATGTCTGGTGTTATTTTGGTAACAGGTAAAAATAACTTATGAAGTATATCTGAAAAGTTATATGTAGTTAATTTAGTTTATATTTGAATCTAACATATTTGAATTTTTTGTTACATTTTAGACCAAACCCTTTTGACTTCAAAAAACATTAAACCAATATAACTTGGAGTATAGAAAGAGTGTAAGTAGATTGGTGTTTATTTAAGGGATAGTTAGTTTGGGAAGCTTTGAAGTTAAGGGTGAATTAGTGATCATATTGAGGTTTTCGGGTCAACTCAAGATAGAAAAGAGTAGGAAGAAGTTGTACCTGCACGTTGCAAGTCACACATGATATTGAGGTTGCTTGCATCAAATGTGAAACTAGACACCATAATAATGTCAAATATTAATAATGGCAGGTGACAATCTTTCTGGTCTGAAATTATACTTTCAACGAAAAGAAATGGGAGGAAAAAACTAAGAAATGAAACAATAAAATTGTTCAGAGAAAATGACAAATACCATTTATATTCATAGACATAAAATAGAAAATTTCTGATTCAAACCTGAAACAAGTGAAAATATCCGGTTTAACTTTAACTGTTAAAAAATTAATTGTTAAAAAATTAGTTGATGCCACTCAACCATATAAGTTGATATGTATAGTGATGATTGTTAAGGGTGACAAAAAAGTTCCGATTTGTTGGTTTTGTCAGCACTTTAGTGTGAGATGGACCAACGTTTATATTTGTACTATTTATTATGTCAATTCCGTCTTTTTTTTTGCGGCTTTTGCGAGCGCATGTATTAACATAATTTTTTTGAATTTTTAAATTTAGAAAATGCAGTGTTCATGGAGCTGCTCCATATTGCACTTACTTTTTTACGGTATGGATCTAAATTTTAGGCTCACATCCTCAATTATGTTTGTCCGCTTCTCCTTAATTTTGTTGGCTTTTGCAAGATGAGTCTAAACGGGACGCGGACATATCCGTTTATCACCCTTAATTGTCCTCACTTATATAAACACATGTTTAAGACCTATAGCATAAAACTAAATGATAAATCTTCTGCAGAAACTTGATAAAAAGTTATCTACTAGATTTTAAACCAAACTCTCTTACACGTCAAAATATATGGTTAAACCTAATTTAATCTTACACAACCAACTTATAAAATGATGACTTTGCTCGCTTATAAACACATAAGCATATATTATAATATTCTATATGAAACTCTTAAAGTTTACAATCATTATCTATTAAACTATATTTTACATATAAAAATGCAATTCTGATCTTTTTCAATAACGGAAGGTTATGCTCAATCTCTTCTTTTATTATGCTAATTTCAACAATAAACAAAATTATTCAAGTTATGCTCAATCTCCTCTTTTATTATGCTAATTTCAACAGTAAACAAAATTATACAAATTGATTATAATATGCATAATTCATTTTGTTTGTTAATGCATAAAGCTATTCAATTCATCCATAAATTCTCAATTCTGTTTTTTTCGTATTAAGCTTTACAATCTATTAATTTAAGAGAGAAAAATTCAATCGTCTAATTCCGCGAGTCTTATATACATTTTTCAGTTTCCATGTCTTCCTCAAAAGGCCAACCTATAGGATTGAATCCTAATCCTAGTACATTTGTGATTTTTATTTTAAAAACTGCTTCCACGTTTTGCAAGGATTATATATCAATCATTTGTTAAAATGAAATATTTTGAAACAACTATTTGTTATTTTATATTTGTGGATTTTTTAACCCACCCAATAACCTTCTCACGCACCACGTGTATTTTTAAAAATGATCATGAAAATTAGAAATATACTTCTAATAAATATTATATATCATTCAAATCACGTTGAAAAGGATTAAGTGTAAACCAGAAGTATATTTTTGATTTTAAATTATATGTAATTTTTAAATAAAGCGCGTATGCGAGACCAAATTTAGAATAAATTCTTAATATTGTATTATTTAGTTTGGAATCGAAAATATATTTTCGATTTTTACTCAAATATTATAAAATATGGTGCGTATCAAAAGTATATTTCCGGTTGAGAAACCCACTTACATTTTTATATTCAAAAAGCTATTGGTTCATTAACTAATTTTTAACGAAAAGTTTCATTTTGCTGATTGTTGGCTCCTCTTCATGACATAAATGAATTTATCAATTTCATATGCTCAAAAATATATTTACCCCCATTTGATATAAGTACTCACTAATATTTTAGTCGGATTTGGATTCTTTTATGCATTTTATCTAATGTTTCTATTCTGCTCTAATATCAAGCATACATTTTCGAATTCATACTCTTGTTTTTTCTTTGTGGATTAGTAAATCAATTGATTAAAAAATGAGAGATGACAGCACAAAAAGGGTAGGAAATGATTCATATTCATTTTAATCTAATAATAGAAATAACATTATTATTAAACATCTCAAGATCTGTCGCACTTATACTTCTATATTAAAATATACCCATGCAAAATGCTATTTATCACCATTGATACATAAGTATGAGATAGCATCTGGTATGAGTCATGACATATATGATAAAGCTTATGCTATTTTAAGACCACGGGGAGATATATCTAATTTAGATATCTTATTTTTTTATTCATGAACCACAAACCTTCAAATTTCACTATTCACCATTCAGATAGACAATTTTAAGATTTATTTAGTGTACCTCTAAATCATAAATATCAACTAGAGAAATAAGCAACCAAATGAATGTTATCCTCGTTAATAGGGAAAAGGTGTTAAAGAAATTTATATTCCATTTCCGTAAAAGCTTTGCCTAAAAAGCAAATATTGTATATCTCGACAAATCAACAGGATTTTAGTATCCTTATTAAAATTTATTTCGAGTGTCAAATTATGCGGAGTTTTAGTTTACCAGTGAGAGACTTGTACCACTTTTTAACAGCTTCTATGAGGGTTAGTGCAAAGACTTTTTACTTGACAAATCCTTCAACATAATAATTCAATAAGTTATCAACATACTTGATATGTTCATTAGGATCCCCGACCCCATCGTAGTCGGATAGTTTCAGAGGGTTTTCCAATGATCTTGGTATTGAAGACAAAAACAAAACAATAATAAAGATAAACTTTCTTTGAGGTGGTATTTTGAGGACTGCAACTTCTCTTATATATTGAATTGTTTAACTGTCTTAAAAAATATGATACAAATGAGTTCTATATATAGAGACTCAAGATTACAAATATATAAATGTTACATAGGAAATGCTATATAATAAATGCTAGATATTTCCAAGGAGGTGTAGATCCAAGGAATGGACTTTTCTAATCTCAAGTGAATATAACTTTCTAACTTTCTTTTGACTGCATTTAAGTTTATTCCAACAAAATTCTCCCATAAATTTAAATGCTTCTTCGATCCATCATTCTTAACATCTTTTTACCTATGTCGAACAACTCCTTCGACAATGGTTTTGTGAAGATGTATACAGCTTGGTCCTTGCTTGCTACATGTTTTAGTTCGACACTTCCTTCCTTCACATGTTCTCGAATGAAATGGAATCGAACATCAATATGTTTGCTTCTTTCATGATTCACTGGATTCTTCGCTAGTTCGATTGCTAACTTATTGTCCACTTGATTTTTTGTTGCCTTTTCTTGTCTCAGCTCCATCTTGCTCAACAGTCTTCTAAGCCATAATGCATGGCATACACACCAAGATGTTGCTACATACTCTACTTCACATGTCGAAAGGGTTACAATTGGCTGCTTCCTCGAAACCCAAGTGAAGGCAGTATTTCCCATGAAGAACACATAGCCTGAGGTGCTCTTTCGATCATCTATGTCTCCACACAAATCACTGTCAGAGTAGCAAGTCAACTTGTAATCTTCTATTCTTGAGTAAAGCATTCCAAGTGACACAGTTGCTTGGACGTATCGAAGGATCATTTTCAATGTCTTCCAGTGTGTGTGAACTGGTTCTTCCATAAATAGACTCACAATACCAGCACTTAGCGAAAGATATGGCCTTGTGCAAGTCAGATATCGAAGACTTCCTACCAAGCTTTGAAATTTACTTGCTTTTACACGCTCTCCCCCATCAAATTTCGAAAGCTTTGTTCCTGGTTCCATCGGTGTCAAAGTTGGATTGCAGCTATCCATTTTGAACCTCTTCAAGACGTCTTTTGCATATTTTTCTTGTGAGATGAAAATTCATGTTTTTTCTTGTCTAACTTCTATGCCAAGATAATACCGCATCAGGCCTAAGTTTGTCATCTCGAACTCATGTGTCATTGTGCTTTTGAATTCTACAATTAACTGATCATTGTTGCCCATGAAGACCAGGTCATCAACATAAAGAGCAACCAATAGTATGTCTTCTTTATTCTTCTTCACGTACATAGCATGTTCGTAGGGACATTGTTGAAAACCTTTTTCCTTGAAGTATGTGTCAATGCACGTATTTCATGCACGTGGTGCCTACTTCGACCCATAAAATGCCTTCTTTAATCTCAACACTTTTCCTTCGTTTTTGATTTTCATGTATCCTGGTGGTACTTCGATGTAGACTTCTTGTTCGAGCACACCATTCAGAAAAGTTGATTTGACATCCATCTAAAATATTTTCCATTTAAATTGAGCAGCTTGAGAGATGGGTAATCGAATTGTTTCCATTCTTACAAATACTTCATCATAGTCAATTCCTTCTTTCTGTTTGTAGCCTTTCGCCACAAATCGTGCCTTGTACCTTTTAATTTCTCCTTGAGCATTCATCTTCTTCTTGAACACCCATTTCACGCCAATGGTTTGACTTCCTTTTGGCAACTCAGCAGGTTCCCAAGTGCTGTTATGTTCAATGGCCTTGAATTCTTTGTTCATGGTATTTTTCCATTTTTCATCTCTCCATGATTCTTCAAAACTGATGTTTTCAGAATCTTCCAGCAGACATACAAGATGTACCTCTTCTGTGTTATCATACATATCTTGTAAGCTTTGCATTCTGGGCTGTGAAGATTAATTTTCACTATCAGAGTCTTCTTGATCTGTCGAAGTGTTTGTAGGCACAACAACAGATGATTCTCCAGCTTCAATCGCAACTTCTGTCGAACTGTTCCAGTCTCATCTGCTTGCTTCGTTTACACGAATGCCACTACTTACTATCACCCTTTTGTTTACAGGATCGAACAATATTTATCCCTTTGTTTTCTCATCATACCAAATGAGTATGTATTTTTGACCCTTGTCTTCAAGCTTCGTTCTTCGTTGATCTAGTACATGTGCATATGAAACACTACCGAAGACTTTGAAATGAGACACAATTGGCTTCTGTCCACTCCAAGCTTCTGTTGGTATTTGATCTCCCAGCTTCAAATGTGGACATCTATTTTGCACATAAATTGCACATTGAACAACTTCTGCCCAAAATTCCTTTGACATGTTCTTGCTCTTAAGCATTGATCGAACCATGTCAAGGATTGTTCAATTCTTCCTTTCAGCCACCCCATTTTGTTGAGGTGAGTACGCCGCAGTTAGAAATATTCTTATCCCCTGTTATTCATAATACTTCATGAATGTTGTTGAATTATACTTTCCACCTTTGTCTGATCGAAGGGCCTTGATGTGTCTGTCAGTTGCCTTATCCACCATTACTTTAAACATTTTGAATACTTCGAATGCTTCAGATTTTTCTTTCAAGAAATAGACCCAAGTCTTTCTTGAGAAATCATTAATGAACGAAATGAAATACTTCTTACCACTAAAAGATTTTGGAGTAATTGGTCCACATATGTCAGTGTGAATCAATTTGAGAATGTGTTTAGCCTGATAATCTGCCTTCTTTTGAAATGAAGTTCTTGTTTGTTTACTAAGAACACAATATTCACAGAAGTCCATGCACCATGTTCTTCTTTGCTAACCTCATTATCCCAACATGATGTAAGTGACCAAAGCGTAGATGCCATAGAGACACTTTGTCTTCGATGTTAACTTGCAGACATTTTTCTCGAACTCTCCTCAAATTCAACCTGTACATTCGATTCTCCCCCGTTTCTACTTTAGCGATCAAATGTCCAGACTTATATTTGAGATGCAACGTTCGATCTTTCATGAGAATCAAATATCCCTTCTCAGTCAATTTTCCCAGACTCAATATGTTTATTATTAGATCTGGTACATAATACACATCTTGGATTGACCCAATCAAGTCATCCTTCTACGCATAACAGATTGTGCCCTTTCCTTCAACCTTTATCTTCGATGCATCTCCAACAGATACATGCCCATCTTAAATCTTTGCAATCTCTTTGAACAAGTGTTTGTGACCACACATATGGTTACTTGCTTCTGAGTCAAGATACCACATAGTGTCATTTTCTCCGTCTACTTCCTTCTGATTCATTAGTAGAAAACCTTCATTTGAACTTGTCTCTATGGCAAAGTTTGTTGTTTCTTCCACCTTTCTTCTAAGACGACAGTCTTTTGCAAGATGACCCAATTTTCCACAGTTATAGAAAGTGTAGGAATTGCAGTCCTTTGCATAGTGCCCCTGTTTGTTGCATTTGTGACATTCAATGTTTGTGTAGTTTGTTCGACCACCTCTTTGACCACATCCTTTGCCACGTCAATTTTGTTGGCTTGATTGTCCTCTTTCGAAGTTGTTGTTTTGATAACTTCGACCACCATCACGTCCTACTGTTAAGCATATGAACGGATAACATGTTTCTCATTTGTTCTGATACTGGAACAATAATCTTAAATCTTTTATTTTCCTTTGTGTCGAGAACCAAGGAATAAGTTTGATTTGGAACTTTCGACGAAATGTGATTTATGATCCCTTCTAACGAGCCCATGGGAACTTCTTAGTGTACTCTCGATCTTGTAAGACTTAGAATACAATGGAACTTCTTAGTGTATCATAGCACCCTGGCAGGAGACATATATAGAACGACTACAAGTTGACCTCAAGAAGTTGTCTTGTGTACAATGCGTCCTTGAGGAAGAACAAACTGTATGTTTTCTTATAATATCATAATACTCTCAATCAAGAGTTGAAAAATATATTGATGCATTATATTGTGCATGTTATTCATCAAATTAGTTTCTCCTTATGCGCCTAAGTTTGTTTGCAATAGTTGGAGACCATGAAACATCCTCGGTGTGATCATAAAAAATTAAGGTGAAGGTTGATTCGGTGGTCCCCCTAGATCAAATAGTTGAGCATGTTTCAAAATTGGGAGAGATTGAGGTATTCCTCGAACGAATTTTGGAAGAATCGTGTTTAAGTCATTTGGATCGGATGAAGAAGTTACTAACACTTGATCATCTGATCCCAGAGGAGGAAAAAAAGAAGGATTCTTGCTTGATTTTGTTGTTGCAACGACGACGTCGACTTTGGCAATTCTAGTGGACTTGGAATTGACCATAGTAAGAGCTCTGAATTTGTATTTTAGGTGACAGAACTAGTAACTTGGAGATCAAAGATCCGAGATATAAATCTTTGATGCAAGAATGAAGGTTTCTTGTTGAAGTTCATAGGAATATAGTTGATTCCCATAGATACCTCCACAGTTCTGTGAGAGGAACACAAATTTGAGATGGATTGGTGCGATTGGACTTAGTACGCGATGCACTAAGCTTTCTGATACATATATGTGGGGGAGTAACTTCAAGGTTAGCACTCCAACACCCAAATCAGTGAAATTATGAGAAATTAGGAGTAATGGAGATAAATTTGAATTACTTGCAAAATGGCACACTCTTCTCTTTATATAGTAAAAGTGATTATAACCACTTTGTGCGGAATGTGGCATGTCATGTTGAGGACCATCCAATTATTCAGAACGACATGTGATGAGTTTGGGACTGATGTTTTCTGTGTTCAAGATAAAGAAATTTCTACTTTCTTGAGCGTGGTCTCCAATAACATTCACACTTGGAACTTCTCTTATTAGACATTCTGGCGGACCAGAACATTTTTCTTAAGTTCAACCATTCTTCAAACCCAAAATCTTCTATTGTGTATTATTTGTGTGTTACCTCATTTTTTTACACAAGACAAATAATAGGATTAAGAGATAATCTTGGTCATATGATGATTGGATTTAGGTTACGTCCCAATTGAAATGGTTATCAAAGAAACTACGTTTCGGTCGAAGATATGATTGGAACCTTGGCTGAATTTTGAATATCAAGGTTTATGTTTAAGGTAAGAAATGCTCGAGCCTTGGGACTTAGTGAAATTTGGGAAACTTTTAGTGTTGATACTACGAATATGATATAAGCTTGGTCGAAGCAAGATGTAAATGGATAATATTGAGCAGTTATTAAGTACACGTGGAAGTTTGTCAAGTCAAAGGTTGCGTGGGAACGAAGGCGTGCTAAATGTTATTTAGTCGATCGTTAATAAAGTTTATGTTAGTATTAATATATAAGTAGTTCATGTTTGTAGGATTAGAGGGCTACAATTTTACACAAATTCATTTTACTCAAAGAATCCAAGTGTAGCGAGAAACGAGTGATTGAAATCAATATATGCATTTGTGTTCCATTTATAAATTCAGTTTTATTGTACTTTCATTGTTCATTTGAGCATTTAAGTTTAATATTTCATTTCAACATTTATTTTCAAATGTGTTTCAGATCAATGATTTTTGCACAATTCGTCCTATGATCTTTTCGAGTTGAATCCCTTAAGTGAAATCAAACTTGTTTTTGCTTACCAAAATTTCCAATAAATAAATTGGCACATCCAGTGGGACCTTTGTGCAAAAATTTTAACTTTTTTTAAATAATTTGCATATAAGTTCTTAATTTATGAAAATTCTTAAGGTCTTTAGTGTGCATGAGATTGAGGAGTGGTAGGATAACCAAAATATATGTTGGAAAAAAAATTAGAAGATACGTTAGAATAATTCATCCAAGAAATAATAATACTAATGGAGAACGACCATCCAATACTACGGGCAGGGTCATAGTCGATGCGACCACGATTGAGACGAATGCCTCCACAACAAGTACGAAGACCATACAGTCAATTGTGAAAAAAGGTGCAATAATCCCTAACAATAACATCGATATGGCAAGAGATTTCATTCATTATGCCCCAATTTTCATAATTCCTATGTTTATTCATGAACAACCTTATGCATGTCAACGTCAATGATGGAAATATTGCAGACAAATGCATTGACATTTGCTGATAATGTGACAACTGCATATTATCTACTATTCGCATTGGGATCGACTATAATTAACCCTGGTCTTACCACACAACTCCAATTAGGAGTGAGGTTCGCTTCTCAAGCGATGCCAACTTTCACCATAAATTATGCGATGGTGATGAGACAACAGATGGAAGAGAGTAACCATGAAATGATTAACCTTCTCACTCAAGCATATTTTAGGAACAACTGAAGATTTGATTTGATTCCTTAAAAAATGATCTTTGAGACTTTTTAGGAAACTTTGAAGATTTGTTCCTATTTTTATGTGAAGATCTTACAGCTAATTTAAAAAATGAATATTGGATTTGATTTGAAGAGTCCAAACCCATACTGCAAGAGTCTATAAGTAAGGGTTTGCTAGAACTAAAATAGAAATCAATCACATTGAATAAACCGTGGGTGCAACATAAGGATTAGGGTTTTGGGAGTCTTTTAAATGCTTTGTGTTTTTGTTCTTTACATGCCAATCATGTATCTTTTGATACATTGAGGTAAATTGATTATTACTTGATAGTTTATCATGGTATTGTTCTCACTCATGAGCTTTTAAGCAAAGAGTTTAACATTGTTCTTGGTTGAAGCTTTTAAGCAAAACTAATTATTGTTTATTTAAAGTGTAATTTTCTATTTGGTTCTTTAACTCTAGTCACAGGTTGTGACTGTAGGTATCATTATGGTGATTGGAAGTGAGAGGAGGTTCTCATATCTAGGAGGTTCCTATGTAGAAGTTACTCAAGATAGTGATTAGGAGATAAGTTGTAAACTAGGATTATTTAGACTTTAAACTAATATTATCAAAGTGAATTTCCTTCCTAGCTTGGTATCCTCCATAGTAGGTGATGTTGCACCTAATTGAGTTAACAATTGATTGTGTTGTTTAATTTTCTACAATTTATTTTTCTGCATAATCTTTTGTTTCTGTCAGCAGATGATGTCATAACATATGCCCTAACATTGTGTTTTTATGTTGAGACACCAATATTGACATCTGCATTGCAAGATCTAGAATTTCAGCTTCTGTAACTTTGTATTGAGATATGACCTTGAACAAGTCGATACATGTTATAAAATGTGTCGACACATGCCATAGTTTTTCTAAAAAATTGCGTTCTTTTTCAAATTTCTAAGTTTCCATTTTGTCTCCAACTTTCACACATATAAATACTTTATACATGCATAATTTCTAATTTGATAAAAATATAAACACATATAAAGATTGCTCATCATCTTCAACCCCCATCTATGCATACAAACAAACAAACTACACATAGTCTCTTTTTTCTGGTGTCATCTAGACTTGTGTTGATAACGTCCAATTTAGGTTGGTGTAACTAGTGTATTGGATTGAGAAACTTTGGGGGTTTCATTCGGAGAAACCTTAACAATTGTCCTCCAAGATCATAATGTTGATTTGGATGTTTGCATAAGATTTTGCAAATATTGGATTTAATTGAGTGAAAGCTTTGAAGAATGGAGATTCTTGCAAAGGAGTAATGTGAGACAATGAATCATTTAAAAATATTGGGACACAATAATATGCAATTGGATTTGATCGAGTGAAAGCTTTGAAAAACGAGGGTTCTTGCAAAGGAATAACGTAAGACGGTGAATCAATTGGTGTTAACGAGATACTTAATCGAGGTCAAGATCAAGGGAAGGTAAAAGGTTAGAATTAACATCAAACATTGGGTTTATATGGTTGCATTGCTATATTTCTCTTGTAATCAACTTTTTGCGAAGTAAGATTGATATCTCAATTCCATTTGAAATTGAGGGAAGACGTAGCCATAGCGAGGATGGTCGCTAAACTGCCTAATTGAATTCTTGTTTCCTCTCCCTCTCTCTTATTTACTTTCTATACCAAATTGTTAGAATTGGAATTGCTTTGTTGATTACATTACAATAAATTAGATTGCAAGTTGTATTTCATATCAACAAAGTCCAAAGGAAAATCTGAAAAAATTGATTGCACACCAATTGTTCGATAATTTGCTACTTTTCATTTTTCTCAATAATTTCACTGGAAATAGATTATCTTTGTGATCATAATAAAACGATTGATTGAGAAATTATTGTATAAATTCTTTATCATTGTATTGCATTCCATTTAGTATATTACACATATCTAACTTTCCAATAACTGGTTCAGTTTAGACGACTTATTTGATCTAGGCTAAAACTTCCGCTTGCCATAGTTTTTCATTTGTTTTCAAAATAAAAATTTAAAAATATATTTTTACTTTGAGGATCTATTCACCTCCCTCTAGATAAGTTGTCGTTGTCTAACACTACAATATTCAACTTATTTTTTCTAGATCATAATTATAAAGCTACAATGAGTAAGTGTATCTCATTTCTCTTTTGTGAGTTAAAGATAGTCCCCCAAATGCTTGTGTATTGGTTTTGATCATTTCGTTCTATGTAATTCTTCTTATGCTTTAATATTGATGACTTTTTCATGCTTAATCCTTAATGTTTGTTTTGAATTCGCTACATAAAATATGTTTTCATGGTTTTGATTTGATATCAAGAGATACTTGCCATTTCTAGATCCAAACTAAACTTTAGAGATAAATTTAAGTTTAACATCCACATAAACTATCAAAATGTAATGATATCGTATTAATTAATAGAATAAAAATTATTTATTAATAATAAGATTGATTTCACATTATTGACTTAGACTATGTACAATGGGGTGTTGAATAAATTATTCAATAGTTGAATGTTTGCAATAGAGTGTTGAATAAAGTGTTGAAAATAATGTTGATTAATTGGTGTTGAAAAGATTCAACATGTTGAATGAAGAGTGAGTGGAGACCACATACAATACTTTGTAAAATCTTATTGGTTGTTATGATTATTTATATTTTTAGTGTGATGTGAGTGGTGGTAGAGTAGAATGTTGAATTTTATTTAAACAAAACTAGTGTGTGTAATGAGTAAAAATTGAATAAATATTGAATTATTAAGTAGAAAAAACAGAATATGATGTAGAGGATAAAAAGTAAAAAAATAAGTTGCAAATTAATTAGAGATAAGCCACGCGGGACAATGAGTGATAGTCTTATAAATAACTTAATTACTCATAAAATAATCATATATGAGGATATCTCGATGAAATCACACTCCAAATAAATTTTCTCAATTTGGCCACGAAGCTTTAAAAAAAACTAATATTGGACACGGACACTACAACTAAAGCTTAGGCGCTATGTATAATAGGATGTTGAAAAAAAATTTCAATAGTTGAATGTTTGCAATAAAATGTTGAATAAAGTGTTGAAAGTGAAGTTGGTTAATTGGTGTTGCAAATATTCAACATGTTGAATGAGGAGAAAGTGGGGTCCATAAACTATTTTGTAAAATTTTATTAGTTATTGTGAATGTTTAAATTTTTAGTGTGTTGTGAATGATGGTGAGATAAAGTATTGAATTTTATTAAATAAAATTATTATAGTGAATAAAAATTAAAGGTGTCTTGAATTATTAGGTGGAAGATAGAGAAAATAATGTAGAATATAAAAAATAAAAAAGGGTGGATGTTAAATAATGAAAGCATGCTACATGGTCTTATGGGAGTTTGATTTGTTTTTCAATTAGTAAATTATTTCTATTAGTTTAAAACAAGAAGCCATGGAAGAACACCACCTGGAATAGCAAAGACATGTGAGTGTGGTACCTAAACCATAAGTGGACAACCACGAACATGGACAGTTGGACACCGTATGGCCACAAATACCAGCCACGAGAGAGATTGCTTCAAAATCATTATAGAATCTTTACAGGCATAGTTTCGCTAACGTGCGCCGTAACATGACAATAGGATATAACATTGGAGAGCGTCCAAGTTCAAGCAACTACTACCCATTCGTTATATATCGTTATACCGTCCTTGGTCGTACGTACGTCCGGTTAGTGTTGTCAACTCTTTTTATTTTTTATTTTTTTATAATCAATTGGATATTTGACAATAATTAATCCAAGAAAGAGACAGACAAATCTTGATGAATCAGCTACTATGTCACACAACCTAAAAGTAATGAAATATTTTAAGAAAATAATAGATATGTGGAACTTTCAAATAACTAACTCATGCTTTATAAAATCAACCTCAAAATTAAGAGTTGTTTCAACTTACAAAAATATTGTTAGAAGCAGAACATATATTATTCCAGCCAAAACTTTTAACATATATAAGATAACCGAATTTAAGATAGAATATTCATATTAAAATTCAGATCGAGTCAAATAGGGCTTTATATTTTATAAAATTAAGTTAAATTTAAAATAAACTCTAATATTATATTGAGTATGTTTGAGTGTAAGATAACCTTACTTTTAAAAAGTTATTGAATTTTTTGTTCTAAGGTAATAATATCAATGTAATAATTAAGAATATATATGAACAGCAGATAAATACTCTCTCCTTTCTTTTTTAAATGTTATTTTTTAGAATTTTTTATTTCTTTTTAAGTCTCATATTTTAAAACTTAAAATAATATTAATTGTAGTTTTGTCTAAATTATCTACATTATTATTATTTTAATAATGAGGGCGAAAGCCCAAAAAAAAAAAACAACTATTATAGAGAAAAAAAGTTAAATAAACTATTAAAAAGATAAAGATATTATAGAAAAAATAACATTATATAAAAAGTAACAACAATTATTAATTGTCTTAGTATGTATAAAAAATTAAAAAAGAACGGAGCGAGTAACAAGCTACACCGTTACTTTTTTTAAAGACAAAGTCAATCATTTTTAAAAATTAGATTTATGTTTCTAAATAACATAGTATTACGATCTCTATAAAAATTTCTCTGTTTTTTGTGTTAAAAAACCAAAAATATCAAAAGGTGATATAAAAATATGTTAATTGTCGGAATATACTTGACCACTTTACTTGAAGCGACATTAAATTAAGTTTAAGATTTGATAAATTATTTGATTTCTATTATCACATAATTTACATTTTATTAAATTCATTAATATATATTATTCCATCTCATATTATAAACAAATTTTACTTTTTTGGTTTATTGAATAATTAACGTATCTGATTTATATGTATACTAGGTACATTAATTATTCAATGAACCTAAAAAATAAAATTGGCTTATAATATATATATATATATATATATATATATATATATATATATATATATATATATATATATATATATATATATATATATATATATAATCTTACATGATAATAATCAATAACAAGATTTGAGTGAAAACTATTGAGGTGACTTCGTAAGTGCATTTGCGAAATATTCTATGTTTATTTTATTTTTGTTTAACTATTAGTCCAACTATAAAAAAATCATTAGTCGAATAATCACTTTTTCTGATTTGACGTAGAAAACGGAAAAAAATAAATATCCTTAATTGAATCAATTATTTCAATAGTATTTTCTTCTATTTTAAAATATAAATAACATAAAATAATTTAATAAATTATAGTCAATTATTAACACAGCGAATCAATCTAATCTATGTTGATAAAATAAAATTTACAATAATATTGAAAAAATTATTGATCTTAAGAAAAAAAAACTTAAATGGAAAATATTAAATGTCATCAATTGAATCAATTACTTTAACAATATTTGCATCTAATTAAAAATACAAATAACATTAAATAATTTAATAAATCTTAATCAATTATATTAATTAGAAGTTTTAAATATAAATATTTCTCCTTCTATCGGAGATTGATTTAATAGATTAATAATTGACTATGTTTTATTGAATTATTTATGTTACTTATATTTTAAATTTTTTTTAGTTATTTTTTACATCAGTAAAAAGAAATTACTCTTTAATTAATGAATTTTTTATATAATTAGATAAAATAATAATTAAACAAAAATAACACAAATAAATGAAATTTCACAAATGCACTTACAAATCACTTTTAAATATATATAAAAATAATTCTTCGCAAATACACTTACGAAACCTGTTATTAACTGACTTCACAAATACAGTTGCGATTGATATTTTTGTATTTTTAATAGTGAAACCCGCTATTAATAAATGTAATGAGAAATTCCTTTAAGATTTTCCTTTAAAAAGAATCTAGTAACTTCCACTAGGGAACTCACATCCTAGGGAAGGTCGTTTCTAACTTGCTTTTACATATACATCATCAAAGAACCATTTTCAGCCTCACCACCACCTCCACCATGGAATCTGTTTTACTCAAATCCATATTAATCCAAAACCACACATTACCGCAACAATTCCCTTTACTATCCATGGATTTATCATGGTTGACAGAGTTTCTCAAAGGCATGGTGAAACCAGTTTGCGCCACCGCAGTAGTGTTTCTTGCAGTAGCCTTGTCCTTCTCTCAGAAACTCGGTCTCGAAGTGGAGATGATTATTGCTGTTCTTAGAGCTTTTATTCAACTCTCAATAATTGGCTTTGTTCTTCAATTCATCTTCAATCAAGAAAACTCAGGATGGATCCTCCTAGCATACCTTTTCATGGTCTCTCTTTAATTCATTTGTTTTTCAAAAAAAGTCATTAATCTTGTACAAGTTCTATATAATAAAGTTTCTACTTTTGCTTAATTTGCTGCTGTAGGTATCTATTGCTGGTTATACAGCGGGTCAGCGCGCGAAACAAGTACCTCGAGGAAAATATGTAGCCGGAGCCTCAATTCTAACCGGAACAGCCATAACCATGTTTGTTCTAGTAGCACTCAGCGTCTTCCCTTTCACTCCCAGATATATAATCCCGGTCGCCGGGATGATGGTTGGAAATTCCATGACAGTAACCGGAGTTACCATGAAAAGACTCCGCGACGACATCAAAACACAAATCAATTTGGTATATAAGACAACTCCTAAAGCTTTGTAGATAGAAACTATTTTAATTTTCTTTTGGAAAGTGGACATAAATTAAGGTTATGACAGGTTGAAACCGCATTGGCTCTTGGTGCAACGCCAAGACAAGCAACACATCAACAAGTGAAAAGGGCATTGATTATAGCACTTTCTCCTGTGGTGGACAACACCAAAACAGTGGGTTTGATATCTCTTCCAGGGGCTATGACTGGTCTTATAATGGGAGGGGCTTCACCTTTGGAAGCAATTCAGCTACAGATTGTGGTGATGAATATGATGATTGGAGCTGCAACTATTAGTAGTATAATGGCTACATATTTATGTTGGCCTGCATTTTTTACCAAGGCCTATCAATTGGAAACCAAAGTCTTTTCAACTTGATTCAGAAAGTAATTCAATCCATCTTGATTTTCAAGTTACATCAAACAAATCTCAATTTTAGGGATGTGGCTAAAGTTTCCTTGTATATTTTTTAAGTTATAAAATTTTGATTTTATGTGTATAACAACGGGGGTTGGGTTTGTGCCCATCCAAGAATTTCTTTCTTGTTTAAAAAAGTTATAATATCATAAAATATTCATATTTTAAAACATTTATCTAAAATGTTAATATAAAACAGTATGAAATTATCTATTTAAGTGTCAATTTAGTAGTAAGATTCTATTTACAATGTCAACTTAGAATAATAATATATAAATTCCTACATTAATGTAATAATTGTAATTCTAATAGTATAAATATCTTTCTTGGTTCGTGTAAAGATACACTATTTTTTTTTGAAAACTATAACATATCATCCTACTTCTCTTTTAATTTTTTTAATTTGATTCAAATATCTATTTTTCTCAGCATGTTCTCAACACATCAACATAGTCGTTTCTATCATAAGTGTTCACTATTATTAGATAGATATATCATTTTAATATTATTGTTACTATTATTGCTATTTGCGCTATAATATTTGCGCCCGTTATAGAAAATTGATAGCCTTAAGAGTTAGGAGTCACTACGCCATAAAAGATTTACGAATGTGTTTTTTTAGTCTTTAAAAGCGCTGTCGTAAGTGGCACTGTTATAAATTTTAGTAGCGCTTTTTGTTTAGGCAAAAACGCTGTCTAAAGTAGGTCTAAGACAACACTTTTTCTTATAAAGCGCTTTCTAAAGTAGGCCTTTACCAACGCTTTTTTCTGGAAAAACGCTTTCTTAGAACTACTTTAGATTTAGAATGTCTTTTATGCTTTATGTAGGCATCTTTAGACAGCGGTTTTTCAAGGAAAATCCCTGCTAAAGGCCTACTTTAGAAAGTGTTTTTCCTTGAAAAGCGTTGTCTAAGGTATACATAAGGCAGCGCTTTGAAAGCGCTGTTTATTGTACACTTTAGAAAGCGCTTTTTCTGGAAAAACGCTTTCTAAAGTATACATAAGGCAGCGCTTTCAAAAGCGTTGTCTAATATATACCTTAGGCAGCGCTTTTCCAGGAAAGCGCTTTCTAAAGTGTCTATAGGCAACATTTTTGGGTCTATATTTTGGTTTAAACCTGGAATAATAACACGGTCAATAATAACCTATAAACCTGGAATATTCAATTGTAATCCCATAAACCTGTAATATACAATTGTAATCCAAAATATATGTCATTATAATACCAAAATATAGGCAAAAAATGCATTATAATACCATTACATTATACACCATTGTAATCCAAAATATATGTACACCAGTATAATTCAATTCAAATATTTCTAACAGAACCAAATCAGCCTTAACAATAACAAAGTCATCCTTAACAATAACTAAATCAACACTATCAAAATCAACCCTAAAAAAATCAGCACTAAATCAGCCCTAATTAATAAAATCAGTTCAAAATCGCCAAATTCCGACGAGCGGGCGGTCCTGGTCCTGCAAGTTATGAACATAATAACATGGTCAATAATATATTCACACAATAATGTATTCGTAACACTTTTCACACAATAATGTATTCATACCTTATATGATTCTTTGCTCAATAAAATATTGACACAATTCCTCTTTGATTTCTTCCAACTGAAGTTTCGTGTAATATGCACACTTGTATTCATCGAAGTACTACATAACAAAACATAATAGGCATGATTATGTTAAAAATAATAAATTATATGAAATATTTGATAAATAATAAAACAAATCCTAAGTTATAAATCCATACTGTGATTGGAATCTCTATTCGATTCATTTGAAGGATTTCTTTGATAAACTTCAAACGAAGTATCCGCAATCTATATCGTTTCGATGTTGAGCACACTACATAGAAAAACAAATAAGAATGTATAGTTGTCTTGTTTTATTAAGTAGCATCACTATTATAAGCAAAATTGTGAAAATTAATGCACCTACACTTTGATCTATGTAATGTTGTTGGATTTAGACCGTTGTACTCGAGCTTCTCTTTGACTTTGAAATAATTGTATTGATCTAACAAAATAAAAATATATATTTAGAATAATATCACAGAAATAATTAAATATATAAATATACACGGATATTTAGAACAATCTCACTTACGTATCAATCATTAACTTCATTTCCGAATAATTAGTCCAATCACCATCTACCGAATTCAGATAGTAGACCACTTCTTTTATAGGATCTATAGCAACCAACAACCAATGATGTCTATAAATTAAAACAAAAGTTTATATGGAAATTTTCTACGCAAAAGAAACAAATATTAGAATAAACTTAGAATGAAAATCTAACCCTGTAAGAATAGTATTGTACGCCCAAAGATACAAGCTTTCTATACTTTCGGTGGCCATGAATCTCTCGACTAAGTGCTCTCTTACTAATTCTGGTTCCCTAACAATTGTCGCTCCGCTGACACGGGAGGAAGACACGAAATGAAATTTGTTTGACAATTGATTCTCGTGCATCAATTTGTCATATAACAACCTTAAATAAAAATATAATAAACATTAGACTATTTTCATTAAAATGTGTAAATAAATTGTTCAACTAATTAAGTAATATATTGATCGGATTATCGGATGTATGAGTGCATAACACCGACGCCTAATTCTCTATGATGAAAAATATATGCCTTGTCCTCTTGTCCAATTGTTTCATTGCAAGAAAAATTAAAGATACCTTCATCCATATCAATTTGACGAATACCACCATTCATTAAATTTGATGTTGTGACAAGTGTTTCAAGATACATCCGGAATCGAGGCACAAAAGCACCTTTTTTTGGCACGGTCTTTAGAGGATCCTTTTTCTTGGATGGTACGCTACTGTAACACAGTGGGAGAACTGACTTGTTTGTTTTGTGTTTTATCGCAAATGTTGCGGATAACAAGAGTCGTCACTGGCTTTTCTTTTATCCAATTAAGGGAAAGCGAAAAGAACAGGAAAAGACCTTCGTTAGATTCTGAGTACGGGATGCAGTTATGAAAAGGGAAGGTATTAGCACCCTTTCCATCCGTAGTTATCTACGAGCTCTTAATTGCTTAAATCACTTTGAAATTTTCTTTCTGTGTGTGTGTGTGTTTGAAAAGATGTTTTTGAAAGGCATTTCTCTATGACTTCGTAATGATTCTCGCTGGAATGTATACGAAGTGTTTGGAAATGTTTTGTTTTGAAAAAGTACTTAACTTTGTAATGATTCACGCTGGAATGTATACAAAGTGTTTGAAAAGTTTTGAAAATAGTGTGAGGTGTGAAAAGTATTTTTGAATTGATTGGAGCAGGCAAAAGAGGCTTATTACCTACTCAGAATGGTCGTTTCCATGTTATTTTGCTTCCTTTAGAATAAGGCTATCCATACCATTACTTGGTAGGTAATCCTATTCGTTTGATGTAAAGGGACGTTCTTAGGATTATAGAAGGCAACATGTATGGATACCTTAGCATATTCGTAGGGACGATCATCACTTTTCGTAGGCAACAACCGAGGGACGAGATCATGTATTCATAGGCAACAATCGAGGGTCATCGAGGGACTATGATCTTTGATTCGAAGGGACTGTGATGATATTGTTTGTAGGCAACTGTGCGAAGATATCCCTACTGAAGCAACTGGTTTTTCAAAAATCATTTATTTTTTAAAACAAAACAATGAAGTCGCCGCCTAATTTTATTTGTTCATAAAGAATGGGAAAATATAGATAAAACCCACGACATCGGATAAGGCGGTCTACGTGACCAAAAAGATATGGATTCGGGAGTCGGTTACGCAAAGGAAAGGTATTAGCACCCCTAACATCCATCGTACTCGATGGGACCCGTTTAGTTCTAAAGTGTTTGAGTGTATATTCGCTAATTTCTAAATTATGAATAAGAAAGAAGAAAAGGGGTTTGTTTATTATTATTTTGGGTTTGCCGAGGTTTCAAAACCTTGTGCCTACGTATTTCCTCGTGCAATGGGAAAGTCAAAACTCAGTAGTTCTTCTTGAAAATGTTCAAGTTGGTTATGTTGATTTTAGTAGAAATGTTTTTGATGATCGCATATGAGCGGAAAAGAATTGAGTGGGTTGAGTTGATTTTAAGTCGTGGATGGCAAGTACCAAAACATTAGGCTATCATCTAACGATTTAAATACTTGAAATTGATAAGTGAACTCAACCAATCATCTCTCATCCAAAAAATTTATTATGGAAACGATGAAGTGAAATGAGATTCACGTTATTAAGTGTATGGAGTAAAGTATTTAAATCATTAGGCTATCATCTAACGACCCAAATATTTAAAATTCAATTAAACCGTCGGGCTATCATCCAACAATTTAACCGAATGCCACCACACTTACATTTTTTTAGCATGGATAGAAGTTTTTAGTTTATTAGGATATCATCTAACAACCTAAAAACTTCGATTTCACTTAAATCATTAGGCTATCATCTAATAATTTAAACAAACTCCATCCAAGTGTTTTTACAAAATTCATTTTTTTGGAAAAAACAAATTCAATTAATTAATTTGATTTGAAAGTGTTTTAGGGGTTTGGTTGTGGATAGAATTGAATCGGGTCATGGTTAACCAAGGGTCGTACTTGATTAACCTCGTGAGAGCAGGTGCTCCTTCTCCCAACCATGAAACTCTATTGCATGGAACATTGGTGTATGAACCAAATTATTCGGGTTATGGTTAATCAAAGCAACAAGGGCTTTAATTAGCCTTGTGAGAATGACCATGCCCAAACTCAACTATGAGACCCTTGAGGAAAGGCTTGGTAGCCAAGAGGATAGAAGAATTCAATTAGGAAAACAAGAGAGCCCATACAAAGTGGCTTTATGTATGCTCCTAAAAGTGGGACTAACGTGACACTAGTATTCTAAACGACCGATTGGAACAATCGATCAGATAGTTGTCGCTGTAGAAAAGCCCAGGACCAAACTATGAATGTGTGCAAGTGTGCACTGTGCATGTTTACCTGTTCCTTGATGAGGAGCCCAAGAGGAGGCTATTTGTTCTAATATGATAAACGCATAATTAAACGGTAATTAGAACATACAAGGAAATAAATCCTAAGTTATTACAATCTATGCGGGAGTGGGGGTACATGTTCATGAATGAGGATATATACAACCAAATCGAATTAGTTTGAATAATTAAATAGCTTTTATGTGGTGCAAGAATTGAGCTTCAAGTAGTCTTCAAGATCGGATAAGGCTTGACACATCAGATGAATACCAAATGAAGATTCCTACATCACTCAAGATACAAACAAAAACTATGCGGAGAATGTTGCAATGCTCGAGTATGTATTTTATTAGATTGGTTAGAATAGATATATTTGCGTTCAGATTCATTCGAAGGTTGAATTAAATTCCAAATTTGAAATCGTAACACAAGAATAATAATTACAATATGATTTTATTTACAAATTGAACCGAATAAAGTATATAAATAAAAGTAGTATAATTGTATTTACAGTAGTAAATATGAAATAGAAATACTATATAATTACATTTACAATACTAAATATAAAATAGAAATACTATATAATTATATTTACAATATCAAATATGAAATAGAAATATTATGTATAATTATATATACAATATCAAATGTAAGAAATAAAAAAAATACTAAGTACTATATATATTTACAATATTAAATATACATTACTAAATAATACTAAATACTAAATAGAAGTAGTGATTTATCGTTTAGTTGCTAAAGTGCGAGTGTATGCATTAATTGTAGGTGGATGTTTGGAATGATCTTTGGATATCTCTTCACAAGTAACAAATACATTAGTAACATAGTGTGGAATAAAATTGAAATGAAATGGCAAATAGATAAACATGGTTAATAAGCAAGATCTTAAAATCGAATGCACAACATATATGAATGAATGAACAATTCAATAATCAAGAATTTATTCATGATTATTGATTCACAAATGGACTAACCAAAGAACTCATCCTATTAATCAATCGAAAAATGGAAAATTGAGTTCTAAACGCATTTAAACCACATGAACCAAAAACGGGCAGCAACTTTGTAAGCTCAAGAAACGAACCAAAAAAAAACCTCACCGAAAACATACTAGCAAAGCAATTATATGAACTTAAAGTCACACCAATCTTTTTCTTACTTCAAAATTAAACTCAAGTGAAATCAACAATTCCTTAGTATTAGCTTAAACATAAACAAACACCATAATTATCAACTTTCTTTTCCAATTCCCACATGAAACAAAGACAACTTCAATACCAAATCCAAATCGATCATCGACATCCATGGTCCAGATTTTTAAACTTTCAGACTTAACACACAACTTGCGATGTTACTCAAAATGAAATTAGGAAAGAATAAACTGAAGTTTAGCATGGTTAGCACTACAGAAAATGCTACTGATATCAAACCTTTTGCACTCAGATTTAACATAAAATCAGACTGAACAATAAAAGAAAGCAAATTCATAAAGGCCAGTTTATCTCAACAACAGTCCTGAAATAATTGATATTAGGATAGAAAACTGGAACTTACCAGATCTTGAGTACTGGAGAGAATTGTTGTTGTTCCGGGAGCGTATCGCAAACAGCTTGGAGCTACGGGGTCTTGATGCTACGATTGAAAATGAAATGAACGGTAGCATCTTGTGAAGAGACATATGAAGTATATAATGCGCTTACAGAGGGTTAAGGAAGAGCCATGGAATAGAGAAGCTTGTGTTCTACGTTGAAGTTGACGGTAGTAGCCACAAGGGACGGAGGGTGAAATGATGGGATTTACGGCAGAGAAGTTGGTTTTGCAGTTGTCGGAAACGGTGTAGGGAGGATGTTACAAAGGGTGGTGGTCCAATGAGTACGGTGGAGGAGATGAAGTTTGAAGTTGTCAGAGGAAGGTTGATGATGATAGCAAGGTTCGATGAAGGGAGACTGGACCGGTGAAAGCAGCGGTTTGGAAGAGAGATTGACAGAAGGGTGGTATGATGTTGTAATACAGAGGAAACTCGGTGAAGAGACAGAGGGTTGGGACAGATGCGTCATGCGTGGCAGAAGTTTGGTGGAAAGTGAACAGAGGGAGTGTTTATAATGGAGTTGGGATGGCAGTTGAGAAATAGGGAGAGGGAGATGATGTTGGGTGAGTTCCGGCGAGAGCAATAGAGAGACAGAGGGTATAGAGAGGCGGAGGTAGATGGCAGAGTGAAGGGGGATGAAAATCTGGGTGTATGAAGAAGGAGATGTGGGGTTAGGCAGAAGGTTGTGAGAGGCGAAGATGGAGGTTGAGGGTTGTTAATGGAGGTGGTGGGTGGGTTAGATGAAGGGTGACAGTGAAGATGGTGGTGGAAGTATTCGGCGAAGAGACGGAGGAAGTTTGGATTGGTAATGAAGTGGGTCTGTGTTGTGAGTGAGGCCAGTGGTTTATTGGAGATGAGGGAGTAAGCGGTGAAGGAAACAGCGGGGTTTAAGGTGAGTTGAAGGAAATGGCGGTGGCGGATGGAGCTGGGTTTGATGGAGGGAGGTACAGGATGGAGAGACGTTGGTTGAAGTGTGATGGTGTTTTTGAAGAAGAACTTGTTTTGCTGCTTTCTGCTGCCTCCGCCGTTTTCATTTTTTGGTCCCTCTTAACAGTAGCAACAAATTAATTTATATAAGATAAATTAGATTTAGAAATTTTGATAAATACCAAAAATGTTCTTTTGACAAAATGGATCACAAAGTCCGAAATATTAAAAAAAAACTATCTAAAAACAATTTTATTTTGATTTTTGGAGATAAAAAGTGGACACCTAAAATTGTTAAAAATGATATAAATTCGAACATAAAAGGCGGCTTGGGCAAAAAAGGGTATCCCGGTAAACTGAAAACCCGAAAGGGCGGTCTAGGCAAAAGTTAGGGATTTAAGCGTACGACTATGTCTCGTCCAGATCACCTACCTACAGACTACTACTACCAGCATTCAAGATTCAAATGGCAAAAATCAATTCACTCACTGTCATACCCCAAAATTTGCCCTCCATCTACTCAAGAGATTTCATACATCCCTACTCAAGGGTTCCTCAAGAGTTGATCAGACAAACTCTCTCTTGGACAATCAACCCAAACTAGGGTTTGGTATCTCTCAAGTTAAGATGGACTTCCAACATCTCCAATGGTCTTCATGCCTCCTCATATGCTTCAAAGATTCTCCATGTCCAATTTCAAGCCTCACAAGTCAAGTTTCCTCAGACAATTGCTCAGATGGTTGAAAATCAGTTGTATTGGACAAAAAGTCAATTGTGGTCAACATACAGTCAAACTTCATAATTTTTGGTCAACATCCTTATTTTGAAGTTGCATTCATCATTTGATCAAGGGTTGATCATGATTCATCAAGAAAACTCAAGATTTGCTCAAAAGTCAAACTTTCTAAATTAGGGTTTCTAGGTGAAAAGTCAACTAAACTTTGACTGATCATAACTTTCTCATACTTTCTCAGAAATTTTTCCACCACCTCTTGTTTTGAAGGAAATTCAATTCTCTACAACTTCATGTCTCACAAGAATGTCCAAAAAATGCTTCATTTGAGAGGTATAGCTCAAAACATTACAGGTCATTTTCAAAGTCAACAAAAAGTCAACTTTTTGCTTTGAAGATATATTGAGCATGGTAACTCCAATTGAGATGAGACCAAAAAGGTTGGTTAGAGGACTCTTAGAGCTTTCCAAAAAGTCCAAGAACACTCAAAAATGTGGAAAATTGAGAAAGATACACCATTCACAAGTTGGGCAATTTTGAAAGAATGCACAAAGAGATATACTTCTAAAAATCAATTTTTTTGCAAATGGGCTTGCTTTTTCTTCATCCAAACTTATTCCTTATACAATTAGGAATATCCAAGCCCAACCTTGAATTTTTGATTTATTTTTCTATTTAATTTTGAATTTATTCATTTAAATACAAATTAAATTTTAAAATAAATTATAAAATCAAAATTAATTGAAAGATTGATTTTATTCCTTCCTTGAGATTCAAGAAACTCACCAAAGTCCAGCAAATTTCGAAATTTGACAAAAATGGCAAGATTGGATTGGAATTGATCAAGTTTTGAAAATTTGAGTTTATACAAAAAATCAAATTTGATTTTCATTGAATGGTGATTGATTCTTGCCAATAATGATCCCAAATCCATCCAGTACTTATACCTGATGCATACCAATCAAAAAGAGACGGAAAAATTGCTCTAGAAACCCTATTCCAAAGCTCAAAAAACCGTGGTGCACAAGCTATTGGCAATCCTACTTTCAGCCGTTTTCAATCGATTTTGAGGTGTCCAACACATTCCTTGACATCTCCAGAATCGATTCAGACCTTTACTTTGCCAGAAACCATCAAGGATCGTGAAAACTGAAATCGGTTTGTTCTTGAATTTTCAAAAATCGAATTCCTTCATTCATGCATTATTAACTTGATTTGTGTTTGTTTTTGTGATCAGTGATGTGTTTGCAAACTTTCTGGGTGCTTTAATCGAATTTCCATGGCCAGGAATGCATAACACCATTGTTAGGGTTTCTGAACACGTTTTAGGGTTTTTCTTAAATGGAAAAATTGGACTATAAGACCTATACCAATGTGTTCGGAATGATCCCAGGAATCGAACCATGCCTTTAGAATTCATTTATATTATGTATGCTTGCTTTTTGATGTTTGCCAAGGACTTAGCGTCGAGCAATGGCCGACGCTGGATTTTCAAATATTTGAATCGGAGAAGACGATCGTTGGCGCGGAGACGAGGCAGTGGGAGAGCGACGCGTGTTTAACCCACTCACTCCGGATCTCAAACAATGAAGCACACATGGCGTAGTGGTAAAGGCGTGTATTGTTGTTGGATGCTCTCACATGTCTCCAGTTCGATCCCTGGCCATGACATTTCTTTTTACAAGTTTGCAAATCTCATATTTTTTCATATCTTTCATTATTTAATATTTTTGCACTATTTTAAATTATTTTCATATTTTTATTTATGCATTAAAAATCATCAAAATATTTTTTCCTTTTGCATTTGTTTTCTAAAATCTTTATTTAATTTAATAAATTTAAAAACATATTTTTGCATGCATATTTATTTTATTTATAATTTTGCATTTAAATCATTGTAAATTCATTTTAATTACTAAATTGCATCTAAAAATCCCAAAATTTATTTTAGCATATTTACATTATTTCCAGCATGTCATATTTTTTCCAATTTAAAATTTGCATTTTTTCTAACATTTTCTCTTATTTCGATTTCATCATATTTTTCGTTTTCTCGTTCGTTTCACAGGTTAATCCGATTCAGACGATTCTTCCGTTTTCATTTTATTTTTTTCAAATAATGTAACTGTATATGGGATGTAATAGTTTAAACTTAGGATTTTATTTTCCGCATTTTAAATTATGTATCTGCCCCAAAGCCTTGTAATAGCGTAGGACATTTACTTTCCGCATTTTACATTCCGCATTTTAGTTTCCGCACCCTATCAATTGCTAGTAACTAGGCGTGTATGGCAAGATAATAATGAACATAGCCCACTAACTTCAAGATAACATATTCTGAAATCAACACATTTCTTTCACACACGCACCCCTTAGGGTAATTCTCTCTCGTTGCCTTTACGAATTCAAATGGCATGTCCCTCGAACGTAGAGGTATCCTAGCACCGTTGCCTTCCAAACAAATCATCATAGTCCCTTCGATACAAAGATCATAAGACCCACGATGTCCCTCCGAATACATGATCTTGACCCTCGATTGTCGCCTACGAAAAATGATGATAGTCCTTTCGAATGTGCTGGGGGATACTTCCTACAAGTTGCTTTCTATGACCATCCGATGTCCCTTCGAATGTCCCGCTTACATCCAACGAATGGAGCTACCTACTAACTAATGGTACGGCTAGCGCTATTCTAAAGGAACGTAGAAGTACAAAAACGACCAATTCTGAGTGGGTAAATAAGTCTTTTAGTTGCTTGCTCTAAACCAAATGCTTTTCACACCACACACTCTTTTTTCAAAGTTCAATCTCTTTTCAAAACAAAAACATTTCCGAACACTTTGTATACACTCCTACACGAGTCATTACAAAGTCAAAGCGAAATGCCTCTCTTTTAAAACATTTTTTTTTGTCAAACACACAGAAAGCAATTTTAAAAAGTGATCTAGAGCAACTAAGAGCCCGTAGATAACTACGGATGGAAAGGGGTGCTAATACCTTCCATTTTCATAACCTTCTCCCTTACTCAGAATCTAACGAAGGTCTTTTTCTGTTACTTTTACCTTCCCTTAATTGGATAAAAATAAAAGTCGGTGGCGACTCTTGCTATCCGCACATTTGGATACAAAATTCCTACAAAGTCAGTTCACCGTATCACAGAACTGGCGACTCTGCTGGGGAAACCCTAAAAAAGAGAGAATGCCTTAGGGATTTCTAGATTAACTTTTACCGCTTTCTGTTTGACTTGCTTGCTTTACTTTAAAGGGTTGCTTGGGTATTATATTTGTTGGGGGATCCTACACCCGGATCCGGGTTTCCTTTTAGGTAAGTAGCATTAGATCATCGCGACCGTTAGACGTATAACTAAACGGTCAACATGATGGCTACGTTAGCGTGACACTTTGGTTGTCCCGATACTCTTCATTCCCAAGTTGAAGATAGTATTTGGCTTCTGCGTGGTGTCATCAAGCGCTAACTAAACTTTTAGAACCTTAATTGACACTACGCCAAAAACTGTTTTTACCAGCACACCTACGAGGGCGCTTTTAGGAAAAGCGCCCTAATAGGTTTCGCTATATGCCAAATTAAAAAAAGGGAAAAAAAGCGTTAAAAGTTATGAGAGCGCTTTCTAAAAGCGCCCGGGAGTTTATGAGAGCGCTTTCGAAAAGCGCCGGTAGGATGGGTTTAGGTGTAGGGTTTAGGTTTAGGATGGTAATGAAAGCGCTTTTGAAGCGCCTTATAGGTGGGACGAAAGCGCTTTTGGGATAAAAGCGCCGGTAGGTTATTTAATATTATATTTTCATAAACAAAACACGCGTGGTTTTACTTCTTCACACTCTTTTCGTCGCAAAACCCAAGCCAAACTCTAAACCCTTCAACCTCTTCATCTTCAACCTCCCTTCGCCTCCGTCCGACCCGCTTCAGATCCATCAACGCCATCGCCTTCATCGATTCCGGCTCCATTCCCAAGATCCTCCTTCTTCTCGATTCCTTCATCGATTTCGCTCTGTCACAAGCTCAAGGTACGCCTCCTTCTTCTCGATTCCCGCATGTGTTGGTTCGCGTCATTGGTCTAGGCAAAGGTTGGACAACAAACCGATTCATGTGAATCGCCTAGAACTCTAGTTTCTATCACTGGTTGTTGGTTGAATATTAGCCTTATGATGACAATTGACAAATCACATTATGTGGAGAGAGGGCATTGAATGATTGGAAAATGAATGGATCTCACGGGGCTTTAGAAAAGCCGAGCTGCATAATGTTTGGTCGGCAAACTAGACTTTATAGCTCTAAATAATGTTGTATCTGGTTTTTTCTCAATGGATCCTGAGCCACAAAATTGAACAGCATCTCTTCTTTTTCCCATGAGTCACATTCATCCTAGATATGTGGTCTTTGATATGGATGGTGCTTAGATGTATCTACCTAAGTAAATGCGAAGACACTTTTTAGAGAAGTTCATGAAACAACCTAAGATGTAAATGTGAAACTAAACGTATGTCTGTATTTTGAAATCTAGATGCATCAATTATACAACAAATCTCTTTATCAAAAAGACACATTCATCCAATATTGTCGATTTATGATGATTTATTTGAATTTATGTCATTTCTTGCTTCTAGCTTGTTTCATATTTGGATTCGAGACTCGTTTCATATGCGTAGTATTTACTTGATGTTGAACTGTTTTATGATGTGATTTTGATGTTGATTTTCATGAACTATGAGTTTCATTTTGGTCTTGTTTTATATGAATAGGTTACTTGTGAAGTGTGAAAGTCTGATCGTTTACAAGAAACTGACACTGTGTGGTTCTAGAAGTTGCTTATTTCTCTATAGGTAATTAGTTATCATCTCTGCCACTGTAATTAGTTATCATCTCTCGCCACTGAATTTGTCTGAAATTGCATGAATACGCTATGCTTTATTGCTCCGGATTCATTCCGTATATTTATGCTTTGACCGAAACGCATTATACCGTTTGGTGTCTTAATTATTTGTTTTTGTTTAGCTTAGTTAAGACATGGATAAGACTTGGATGCGTTCGAGTCAATTGTCGGATGATTACGAGAAAGGGGTATCGGAATTCGTTAAGTTTGGGTTTGCACGCCAAAGACCCGAGTCGAATTACGTGTCCTTGCTTGGGTTGTTATGGGAAACGGGTTGACGCGTTCTGACGTCGATTTAATACGGTATGGAATTGATAGAAGTTATACATGTTGGAATTTGCATGGTGAGAAAAGTAACGGAATGTTGAATCGGGAATAATAGGACCTATGCTTCAAACGGCGATTGCAGTAGACGGTGACTATGATCGAGTCAAGAGATTGCGTAAGCGCTTGAAGAAGATCTTAAGGATTGTCCCAAAATGTTCGAGAGGTTGGTAGTTACGCAGAAACCGTTGTATGATGGTTGTACAAAATTCACAAGACTGTCTCATGTGTTAAAGTTGTACAACTTAAAGGCGGGCAATGGATGGTCGGATAAAAGTTTCACAGAGTTATTAGCCCTTATGAAGGACATGCTACCGAGGATAATGTTCTTCCCGATCGAACGACGAGGCCAAAAAGATGTTGTGCTCTATTGGCATGAGCTATGAGAAGATACATGCTTGTCCGAAAGATTGCGCTTTGTTTCAAACGAGTATGCAGAGTTAAATGAGTGTCCTAAATGCGGTGCCCTCGATATAAGAAAAGTTGTCTCCTAAAAGTCTTATGGTATTTTCCTATAATTCCGAGATTTAGACGCATGTATCGTAGTGAAACCGATTCAAGACACCTTACTTGGCATGCATATGAAAGAATTATCGATGGAAAGTTGCGACATCCGCAGATTCACCACAAGGATGAAAGTTGATAATGATTTTCCGAATTTGGAAAAGAAGCAAGAAACCTTCGCTTGTCATTGTTCATCGATGGAATGAACCCGCACGGTATTCGAGTATCTCGCATAGCACATGGCCCGTGATTCTTATGATTTATAACCTACCTCCGTGGTGTATGGCGTAAGTACATGATGTTATCTATGTTAATTTCGGCCTAAACAACTGTGGAATGACATAGACGATACTTGGCACCCTTAATCAAGATTTAAAGTTTCGTGGGAGAACGGTGTGGAGGTTTATGATGGATATAGGAAAGAAAGTTTCAATTTGAGGGCGATGTTGTTTGGCACAATTAACGATTTTCCAAAGATACGGAAATCTATCCCGTATAGTATTAAAGGTGAAAAGCGTGTCCCAGATGTGAAGATGAAACCGATACGACACGATTGGAATTTTGTCAAAAGAATGTCTTTCTGGTCATCGAGATTCTTAACTTCTAAACATCAATATCGAGGATGGAGAAAAGCGCTCAACGGAAAGACCGAACAACGTAAAGCTCCACCTGGGGTGACAGGTGATCAAATTTTTGAAAAGATGAAAGATGTGAGTATTCAGTTGTCACAAGTGGGTGGAAGAAGAGGTCGATTTTTTTTGAACTCCCATATTGGAAGTCGTTGTACGTAAGACATTTCCTCGACGTTATGCATATTGAAAAAAATGTATTTGATAGTGTTATTGGTACGTTGCTCAATATACGTGGAAAGACTAAGGATGGCGTTAAAGTAAGGGAGGACATGGTAAAATGGGAATGAGAACCGAATTGGGACCCGTGAAGAAAGGAAGACGGACATATTTACCACCGCCTCGTACACTCTATCTAGAAAGGAGAAGAAAATATTGTGTAAGTTCCTAAGTGAAGTTAAAGTACCAGAAGGCTACTCATCAAATATTATAAGACTTGTGTCCATGAAAGACCTCAAGTTAAAGAGTTTAAAGACGCATGATTGTCATGTTATAATGGAACATTTTCTACCAATAGGTATACGCTCTATTTTGCCGTAAAAGTGAGGAGCGCAATAACTAAACTGTTTTTTCTTCAAGTCAATTTGCGAAGGTGATAGATCCCGCGGTCTTACCAACATTACAAAAGAGATAGTTGTTACTTTGTGTGATCTTGAAATGTATTTTCCTCCCTCATGTTTTGACATAATGGTTCATCTTGTCGCTCATCTTGTGAAAGAGACTCAAAGCGGACCACTTATATGAGATGGATGTATCCTGCTGAACGTTATATGAAAATATTGAAAGGGTATGTGAAAACCGTAGTCGACCGGAGGGTTGTATTGCCGAACGATACGTTGTTGAGGAAGCGGTTGAGTTTTGTATGAATATCCATCAAATGTTCAATCAATTGACCCCAAATCTCATATTGTCGAAAAAAGAGGAAAAAGCTAATTGGAAATAAAGTTGTGACAAGATTTAGAGAAGAACAGGATCAAGTGCATTTGTATGTTCTTCACAATGAGATTGAGGTTGAGCCGTATGTTGAAATGCACAAGGGTGTTCTCCGAGGTTTAAACCGAATAGAAATGAGAGTTGGATAGTACGAGAGCACAATCAAGTTTCATACCGTGGTTTAAGGAACGATTTATTCAAAGTATCGCTTAGATCCCGCTCAAGAATGTAAAGGTTGAGATGTTTAGCGATGGTCCAAGTATAATTGTGTTTTCTCATAGCGCATATGCAATTAATGGATACACATTTTATACCAAAGAACAGGATGATAAAAGTACTATGCAAAATAGTGGTGTCACCTTGGTAGTCGAGGCAATGCACATATCAAGTGTGAATGACTTAAACCCGAAATTTGCAACTGTCATATTTTGGGGTTATCGATGATTTAGGTGTTTGATTACGAGAAGTTTGATTCCATTTGGTTGCAAGTGGGTTGAAAATAATAATGGCATACGAATGGATAAGTCGGGATTTTGCAAGTGGATCTTAATAGGTGGGGTACAAAGATGAGCCTTTCATTCTAGCCTCTCAAGCTAGACAAGTGTTCTATGTCAATGATCCGACAAGTACGAAATGGTCTATAGTGCTTTTATCTAACAAAGTAATTGATGAAAACTTTGGAGATCAATGTGATATTGGTGTTGACATTGAATCTTGTACTAGAAAAGATCAAAATGAGAATGAATCATGTATTAGAAATGATCATAATGAGGGTATTTGGATCAATCCAACCGTCCGCGTTGTTAAGAGACGAGTAGAACATATTCCTACCAAGAAAAGAAAGAGACGTCAGTGAGAAAGGTAATAGTATAATTATAGCATATATCATTCAATAAAATTTAAATATATGTCATTTTATATATATATTTATATCCATTTTTATATGTCATTTCATATTTGTATCTATTTTTATTTTTATATTATGGATTATTGATTATGGATTTTCCTTTATTACAGGTCAGATGGCTAGTAATGAAGAAAACCCACAAGATACACATGCTCCAGATACAAATCCTCCAGCTTGATAATGATCAAACTACTACGAAAGAGATATTGCACGAGGCATCACTATTATGAGTAGAATCATTCGTGATAGAGACAGAGGACATATATATGATTTACAATGGAATCATATCGATCAAACAACGGGTCCTAATGTGCAAAGTTTAAAAGCTACATCGGTACACTTGTTCGCTTGCACATTCCAATCACCGTTAAAACATGGAAAAATAAAGATTTGAAAGAGGGTAAAGACAAAATTTGGAGTGAGATAAAGGTACCATAAATGATTGTTTTTATTTGCTTAATCTTGACAAAATTTAAATTAGTTATACTAACACACTTTATGCGTATGTTTTTCCGTAGAGGTCTTTTGTCATTGAAGATTTTCGTGCACGCTATGTACTTAGTACGGCCGAAAAGATTTAGAGGTTGGAAAGCGCTTTTAATGCATACATATCTTAAGGATGATGAAGGAAATTTTGTTGAAGAGGCTCCTGGACGTCCAAAAAAGTATGAAATGTTCATTACAGATGAAGAATGGGCTAAGTTTATTGAACAAAGAAGAGATGAGAATTTCAGGAAATTGAGTGCCGAAAATAGCGCGAGAGCATCAAAACAAGAGTATACATACAAAAAAGGGCGTTTGGGATACGCACGCTTAGAGGAAAAAGTTGTAAGTAAATAGAAATGCTACGTTCTTAGTAATTGTCTAAATGTGTTGTAATTGACGATCTTATCATTTGTGTTAATGTGTAGTTAGAAGAAACGCAAAGTGACGAAACCTCACTTCCAGAGCATGTGTTGTGGAAGTTAGCTCGTGTGGGTAAGAATCAAGTTGTTGATCCCGGTGTTCAACAAATTTATGATGCATGTGTAAGTATAACATTTAATTTAATTAAATCAAATGTTTATTCTTATATAATTAATATAATTAATTCTTTTTTCTTACAATTGTTCTATTTTCGTAATTATAGGAGACCATGTCGCAGTCATCCATAGGTGAGGACCGTGATACCAGAGCGCATTTAGTAGAGCACTAAATGCTCCCGATTATCCCGGTCGGGTGAGGGTAAAGGTCATGGAGTGACTCCAACCTCTTTGTATAAGCATCCTAAGAGAAGAAATCCCACCAATGAAGAAGTGATGCAAAAATTGCAGGATTTACAAGCACAAATCTTTGAGTTGCAAAGAGATAAAGAGAGGTATATGGAAGAAAAGTGCACTCCTTCATCATTCAAAGAAACTAGTGACAAAGCTAGTATCAACTGTCGAAAGAACTTTCCCGAGGTAATTATAAATTCTTTTTTCTTACAATTGTTCTATTTCTGTAATAATAACGACTCTATATTGTTCAAGTTTCTCTGTTTTTCCCCTCTTTCTATTATTGAATTAACAAGAATATATTTATTATTGGTTTAGGGCATTTCACCTTGCCAACTATACTTAGCATCACTGATTATCGCCTAGTCGGCAAGGGAAAAGTGTACAATACTTCGGGAGATTTACTTCACCACAGACCGCCTCCCGGATGGACACATGAAAGTATCTGTTGATGTTGTATCAGATCGTGATGCGTTGCTACCGGTACCTGACATGGTCTCAGAGGTAACATTCATGCGAGATGCAATAGGATCCTTTGTTGCATGGCCCTCGGAGCTCATTTTCACGATGATGAGGTATGTTTAAAACTATTATGAATCTTTTAGTTTTCAAATGTCAATTCGAACCGTTGTTAATTATTTTTACATGGTAATTGTAGACTCCTACACCCGCATCTACGGTAAAAGGATTTTGCAAGACGACGAGTCTGTTGCATCACCAAAAGAGGTACATTTAAAGTGTTATTAATTATATGATCCGAATCTAAACCGCATGATTTTTCCTAAGTTATAATTTACCTAAGTTATATGATTTTAGGTACCGCCAAGGGTCACAACAAGTGAGCCAAAATTGAAGTCGTATCACCCAAGAAAAGGAATCCAAGCCCGTGACTAAAAAAGGAGTTGGTAATGTGACTGCTGCAGCACTTTCAACAATTGTGTCACTTTCAGATCCGATGGATGGTAACATTCATAAATAAATATTGAAGAAGATATCTTTGGTGTACCTCACATCGATATAATTGGAATAGATGATATGAATGAAATTCTTTGGATGATATGATGATTGGCGGCTATAATATAAACGCCTACATTAGGTAATCCGATCAATATATTATTTAATTAGTCGAACAATTTAAACTGATTTCAATGAAAATATTCTAATGTTTATTATGCTTTTATTTAAGGACAACAAAAGTTGATGCGCTGGAATGAGCTGTCAACCGATTCCATTTTGTGTCTCCCAACCGTGTCAATGGGCACACAATTGGTTCGGAAAAGGAAGGCACAAGACAACACTTAGTCGATAGATACATGGCCTTCTGTAAAGCCTGCTTTTGCCGTATAATACTTTTAAAGGGTAAGATTTTCATTCTACGTGTTTTATAATATTTGTTTCTTTTATAGAAAATTTTCATATAAACTTTTGTTCTAATTTATAGATCACATCGGTTGTTGCTTGCTATTGATCCTATAAAAGAAATGGTCTATTATTTGAATTCGTAGATGGTGAATGGACCAATTATCCTAAATGAAGGAAATGATTGATAGGTAAGTGAGATTCCTCTAAATATTCATGTACATTTATGTATTTAATTATTTCATAGTTCTAAATATATGTTTTTGTTTTATTAGATCAATACAAGTATTCCGCCTCAAAGAGACGCCGAGTACCGCGGTCTAGATCAAGCAACATTACATGGATCAAAGTGTGTACATTAATTTTCATGCTTTACTTTTAATATTTATGCTACTTGATTAAACAAGACAACTATAAAATCATATTTGTTTTTCTAGTGTCCGCAACATGAACAAGATGCATCATGGATTCTATATATGCATTCTTGGGAGATATCCTTAAAACGAATATATTAGAGATTCCACTTAAGGTATGAATTTATATCTTAGGATTTGTTTTATCATTTATTTCTTTCCGTTCTTATAATATTTATTACATTTAACTAAATAATCATGCATATTATATTTTGTTGTGTAGTATTTCGATGGTCTCAACTGTACTTTTACTCGAAACTTAAGGTGGATGAAATCAAAGAGGATTTGGCTCACTATTATCTTGAGCAAAGAATCTTATAAGGTATGAATATATTATTGTTTGAAAATGTTATGAATATACATTATTGTGTGAATACATTATTGACCGTATTATTATTTTCATACTTTCGTGATCGGACCGCTTTAGTTGTTTAGGAATATTGATTTTTAATGTTAGGATGACTTTGTAAGGTTGATTAGTTTTGGCTATGTTACAAACGTTAGGATGACTTTGGTTATATTGATGTATATATATCTATTGTGAATGTGAATTATATTGATGTATATATATCTATTGTGAATGTGAATTAATTATAATGTGATGGTGTAAGAATCGTGTTTAGAAATGATAAATTATGTGTTCATGAAAAATATCGCCAAAAATGGTAAATTACGTGTTCAAATATTGCCAAAAATGGTAAATTACGTGTTCAAATATTGGCAAAATGCAGTGTTTAGAAATAACAAAAATTCTAAAAATAATAGGGGACCTACCAAAGCGCTTTGTCATAAAAGCGCCTCAGCCACCTACCAAAGCGCTTTTAAAAGCGCTTAATAGGAACCTACCAAAGCGCTTTTCCGCGCCTCATAGGTCACCTTACCAAAGCGCTTTCAAAGCGCTTTTAGGTGGCCTTGAGAGCGCTTTTTTCGACAAAGCGCTTGTAGATTTCCTATTAAAGCGCTTTTTCGAAAAGCGCTTTGGTAGGTTACTTTAGAAAGCAAAAAGTCATTCTAAAGTAGGCCTACCAAAGCTATAAAAGCGCCTAATAGGCTACCCCTACCGAGCGCTTTTGATCGAAAGCCGCTAAAACCTTTAGCAACCATACCGCTTTTGCTTTTAAAGGCCAAAAAGCGCCTGTAGGTCTTTGGCGTGTGTGACCCATCTTGGCCATTAGAAGGTAGTGAGATGGCGGCTTGGTGCGACTAAGGTTGGTTGATACCGATGCTACGCTCATTGAGATTAGACTTTGGGACATTTTTGATCGACCACTTGGCCGGATTGAAATAAGCGCCACGAGAAAGATCCGTGATGTGAGATTCCTAGAACCCGTTACTATTATAGGACAGATGAACCAACTCAAACTTTTGGTAGGGTAATCACCTATACCTCATGCAAGCCTTAAACTTAGGCTCATTGTGTGAATTGTTTGTGTGTGCTAAACATGACATCATGACATCATCCGCATTGCATATCATTTCTAACTATTTCAAGGACCTAGGGATTTATTTTTGCTGCTTTGTAGGAGTCATGGCTTCTAGAAAGACTATCCGAATCAACTTCATGGGTATACCTTCTCAACTCAAAGAATTGGTTTCGTAAATTCGACCATGCTCGGCTCATCAAAAGACATGGTTATCTACTTGATTTGGTTATCTCCTTTTGAAGAAGATATGATGCATGTCTTATTCAGCTTGATCCGAAACACCATTGCTTCACATTTCGATTATCATTGGTTCCTACCTTGAAGAGTTCTCTGTTACTGGGGTACCTATTCTTGACCAAATGCCATTCACCGGTCTAGAAAAGGTTCCTAAGTACGAAGACATTGCATCACCTTACATCTTAAGCGCTCGATATCAAGCCAATTGGGAAACAAGAAGCGGAGTTAAGGGTTTACTTTCCAAGTTTCTAATTAAGAAAGCCCGAGAATTCCTCAAAGTTATGAGTTTCCATGCATTTGAAAATATTGTGGCCTTGCTAATTTATGGTTTGGTGCTATTTCCTAACTCGGATCAGTTCATCAATATCAATGCCATCAAGTTGTTCCTTACCCGCAATCCAAAGGCCTACTTTACTTGGAGATATTCTACATTCTCTCCACACTCGTACTACTAAGAAACAAGGAACTCTCATGTGTTGTATACCGTTACTTTCAAGGTGGTTTATTTCGCACCTTCCTCCATCAGTTTTGAAGAATGAACAAAGGTTGAGATGGTCTCAAAGATTGATGTCACTCTCTCATTCCAAACTGCTGGAATCTTTTCTCTCAAAAGGACCTCACATTCATGAGCGTTGTGGAGAATTCCTAATGTACCACCTTGGTATAAGGGAGGTATTACTTACAACCCTTCTCTAGCTTTACGTTAGTTTGGTTTTGCCCGAAGAGATGGTCCACATGATATGCTTCTCCAAGATGTTGTGTTTGACTACAATCACGATCTCCGCATTACCGACTTAAGGTTTATACACGCTGGGCATGGTGAAGAAGACCGATACCAAGACTTTGGGGAACCAAAACTCCATTCCTTGGGAACCTTACCTCAAATGGGCGAGCTCGAGCTCAAAATCTCATGATGCCATTCACTGCTCTACCAAGAATTATGGAACCCTGCTATATAGGTGACGACCATCGCTCTCCATCCTGACATGCCTACTAATTTTGAAGACTTGAAGAGATCCTGGATTCAGCTTAAGGAAGAGAGGGATACATTTGAAGCTCAGTGCTATGCAAGCGAGAAGAAAGTGCTAGAGTTGACAAAGCTACTTCATGAGGAGCGAAGCATCAATGCCTACATCGGCACCAAGAGGAAGCGCCCATGGGAGACTTAGAGCTTTAGGATGTTTATGTTTTCTTTTATTGTTTCGAACTATCTCTTGTACTTAAAAAGAAAAAAGAATAATAAAAAGAGTACTAATAAATGTTTGTTTTTGCTTGTCTAATAAATTTAAATCTCTAAGGTCCTTGAAAACATTGCATTGCATTCGCATAAACATTGCATATCATAGCATAACATTGCATCACAGGTACATTGAAGATTGGTTTTCTCATTCTCTCGCTATTTATTTTAGCAGAAATGGCTCTTGAATAGACTGTCAAAGATCTTCAAGCTCGAATGCCTGGCCCAACAGATGTTCACCAGCTTGGTCCAAGGCCAAGAAGATTTGAAGAAGCCCATCAACAAGAAGAAGAAGGGTTGGTCTCCTCAACATGGGCAAGCGCTACAAAGGTGGTCCTAAGGTGGTCACCGATGAGCTCTCAAGGAAGTGTCCATACCGAGGAAAGTAACAAGGTGATGGTGAAGGCACACCGAGCTTGAGAAGAACTATGATGATGGCCAATACCTAATGAAGATGACAAGTACAAGCAACTGAAGATCGTCTCAATGCCGTGGAAAACCTCAAGATGTCCGGCTGAATTTTGGTGATCCGAGTCTCGCCTCCCGGTGTTGTGATTCCGCCCAAGTTCAAAGTTCCCACTTTTGCTAAGTATGATGGCATGTCTTGCCCAAAGCTGCATTGAAGTCCTATGTCTAGAAGATCAATCCCCACATCGATGATGTAAAGTCAGGATGCACTATTTTCAAGAGAGTTTGTCCTAACCCGCTTGGAATGGTACTATCACCAGAGAATGACCGTATCCGCATTGGAGTGACTTAGCTGATGCTTTCTACGACAGATGAGTACAATGTTGAATTGACACCCACTGCATGCAACTACAAAGCATGTCTATGGGTCGTGAGAAGTTCAAAGAGTATGCTCGAAATGGAGAGATCTAGCAGTGTAATTCAGCCACCCTTGTCCAATAGGGAGTGGTTGATATGTTTATGGGACACCGACAAGCCCATTCTTCAATCATCTGATTGAAACTCTTCACCGGATTCACCGAAATGATATTGACAAAGCGAGCGATCAAGCCGGTATCAAGAGTGGAAAGATTCAATTAGAGACATCTTCAAACGCAAGAAATCTTTGGTGGTAAGAAAGAAGCCAATGCCGTATGGTCGAAAAGCCGAGCCAAGACCGACCATGCTCAACTGTGGGGCAGCAGATCTCCAATCCTACATCAAGACAACTCGAGACAACGCTGTAGCCGTAACGCGCTCAAGACGCTTTACTTAAGATCAACATGCCTTGTCGCAAGCCTTGCAACACATGTTGAACGCAGAGCGACACTTGAGGGATCCTCCTCGTAATGTCAACACTTCTCTCAAGTACAATCAATGCTAAGTGTGCTTACCACCCAATAGCCTGTGACATAGTAATCGATGATTGTTGGCTCAAGAACAAGATTCAAGATATGGTCAATCTAAGGCATTGAATTTGACCTCCTATTGAGACCGAATGTGATCGCCGCCTATGCCTAACCATGACAAGAGTTCCAATGTGTTGGTGACGATACTTATGTTTTCAACATAGATGACTGACCATTCCTCCGATGACCGCAGAAGAATTTGTTGCAAGCCTGTCAATCCAGATGCCCAGAGAATTGTCGTTGGTGCCCATCCGCACCGATGGTTGTGCTTGGTTGAGAAGACGTGTTCATTGCATGATGAATAACCGTGAGATACTATTTCTAAAACCACCGTGCGTAAGTCTGTGAAGAAATGTCTAAGTTGAAGATTGACAATGCGAATGAAACTGCATTCTCTGTGGGATACCTGGGGCAGCCAAGTGGAAAGTTTGATTACATGGTGAAGAACACTCGATAGTCATAAGATTCCTATTGAAGATGTTAAGGCGAACGGATGGGGTGACGATTTCCGTAAGACTATGCCGATATTAACACAATAAGGATTTCCTCACGATCTCCGTGCTCAGAGTGGCACCTCTCATTATCACTTCTCCAAGACCAGTTCCATATTCCTCGACAAAGCTATCCCTTGGAACTATGGAGTCGATGTTTACTATCATGGCCAAGCAAGACCCTCCGACCATCGAAGATCTTACTATGAAGCTACCATTCCCGACATTGACAACATCACCGGATCAAGTAAAGTGACCCGAACCGAAGGGTATTCTCCGATATCTTCCTCCAAAAGACACCGCGACTCCAAATGATTCCATTTATTCAACCTATTCCCAAGCTAGAGGAAAGAACCAAGACTCATCCCTCAACCAAGTACCAAAGGAAGTTATCAAGACACCTCCAAACAAGAAATGGAGGAAATTCAAGATCATCAAGAAGAGTGACTACAATGTTGTGGAATGGGATGTATTCAAAATTCCATGCTTGCTCGCTCTTATGCTCCGAGGCTCATGCTAACGCTTGGTGAAGTTTCAAGAATGCTCACGCATCGCAAGACACTACTACCGACCAATTCAAGTTTGTATTGCTAGCCTGGCTGCCAACAACGGCCTAGGCTTCTCGATGTCGATTTGATTCCTTCCGAAAGAAATATAACAAGGCCTTGCACATCTCTCTGGAATGCAAGGGCACTACACTATCTCATGTTTTGTGGATACCGGTTCTCGCCTCAATATCCTACCAAAGATCGCTTTGATCGACTTGATGTCGAAGGGTTGGTTCGAGACCCTGACATTATTGTGAGGGCTTTTGATGGTTCTAAGCGACAAAGGCTTGAGAGCTCATCACTGCTAAAGTCGGTTCCCGCACTTTGACTCCACTTTCTTTGTCATGGACATCCGTCCACCTACTCTGCCTACTTGGACGCCCTGGATACACGGGGCGCCGCTACTCTACCTTACATCGTTGAAGTACCCGTGAAAGGGAAGGTTGTTACAAGCGGTGAAGAGGAATATATGGTCACCATCCGCAATGTCTGCTATCTTGAGATGGAAGGCGAATTCTTCGAGACCCCGCTGCTTTTGAAACAATCCCTCGTAGTCATGCCTGCTGACTCTCCCGCCACTCCCGGTTACACAAGTTCCGCCTAGGATGGCCTCGTTGAAAGATGCTCAAGCTGCTGTTGAACAAGGAGGTAGTGCTATTTGAGGTCAGCTCCCTAATCTTCCTTTCAAATTTGACAAGACTGGTTTAGGCTTCACCATCAAGGGTCAGAAGATGATACGTCATGAAGCGAGCCGCCAACTTCCTTTCCGCATTAGCCAGAGTAGAATCCATGCTATAGAAGACAACAACAACGACTTCGACGTCAGCAAGTGGATCTTCCCAACTCCAGATCATGGGCTAAGCAATTGGAAGACCAAAGACGTCATACCAATCTCCTTTAGTCGAGTATTGTTTGTTTTGTTTTGCTTTTCGTATTTCTTTATGTTTTAAACAATAAACTTTGAAAGCTCAGTGCCTTGCCCGGGCATCATGGCTCGCTTATAGGGTTATCTCGTTGATTGCGTATTTTCATTCAATAAATCGTTGGACTTTGCATTCAATTGTTTGTTTTCTTTCTTTTACTTTATCACCCTTCAAAAGGCTATGTGTTTTTACACACACCCACGTGATACATCGCAATCACTCCGAATCTCGTTAATAACAAGCGTTAGTGCTAAATATGACTCGATAATCCGATCTACCAAGCCAAGACGAAAGTGAGGAAGATTGAAGTGCCGTGAGAATCCTGCATCACAGAAGAAGAGCGAGTTATACACCACACAAGAGCAAGTTGAGGTTGTGAATTTGGGTACCGACGAAGATAGAAAAGAGATCAAGATAGAGCGGTCTTGGGAACAGTGTTAAAGAAAGGTTGGTTCATATGCTACGAGACTACATTGAGGTTTTTGCTTGGCCATACGAAGACATGCCAGGTTTAGACATTGATATTGTGGTACACCGATTGTCGACAAAAGAGGGTTTTCCCAAAGAAAATGTAAGGTCTGGTCAGACAAGTCCCGAGATGTCGAAAAGATCAAAGCCGGGTTATGAAGCGCTCAATGTGTTTTAGTCATTTATCCACGGGTTGCTAATGTGGTGCCTGTGCCCAAGAAAGATGGTAAAGTACGAATGTGTGTGGATTACAGGGATCTGAATAAAGCGAATCCGAAAGACGATTTTCCACTTCCTCATATTGATGTTCTCGTTGACAACACCGCCAAAGATAAGGTTTTCCTTCATGGATGGTTTCTCCTACAATCGATCAAATGGCTCCTCAAGACACGGAGAAGACTACTGCTACATGTGGGGCACTTTCGCTACAAGGTTATGCCGCTCGACGAAGAATGCAGGCGCCACTTATCAGCGCGCTATGGTGACCTTGTTTCATGACATGATTCATCACGAGATAGAGGTCTACGTCGACGACATGATAGCTCGATCACAGACTGAGGAAGAACACCTTGATCATTTGCGTAAACTGCTTGATAGCTGAAGAAGCATGATTGAGACTGAACCCCAACAAGTGCACCTTTGGAGTCAGATCCGGAAAACTCTTAGGGTTTGTTGTCAGTGGTAAAGGTATTGAGGTTGACCCCGCCAAGGTTAGAGCTATTCAAGAGATGCCAACTCCCCGCACCGAGAAGGAAGTCAGAGGTTTCTTGGGCCGATTGAACTACATTGCCAGATTCATTGCACACTTAACTGCTACTTGTGAGCCAATCTTAAAGTTACTAAAGAAAGATCAAGTAGTGGAATGGAATGACGATTGCCAGATCGCTTTTGACAAAATCAAGGAGTACCTTCAGAATCCTCCTATTTTGATGCCGCCCGCCGAAGGAAGACCTCTTATCATGTACTTGACAGTGTTAGGGAACTCAATGGGGTGTGTGTTGGGGCAACATGACGAGTCTGGTCGAAGAGCATGCAATATACTACCTTAGCAAAAGTTTACCGATCGTGAAACAAGATACTCACAAATGAGAAAACTTGCAACGCTTTGGGCTGTCACGCTAAGACAAGATATGTTGACTCACACTACTTTGTTGATTTCAGATGGATCCGATAAAATACATCTTCGAGAAACCACTTCTCCGAAGAATAGCAAGATGGCAAATGATCTTGACCGAATACGACATCCAAGACACTTCTCGAAAGCGATCAAAGGAAGTGTAGTAGCCGATCATTTGGCTCATCAAGTCGTAGATGACTATCACCATGCAGTCAATTTCAGACGAGGATGTTTTGCTAGTCACCGATTGGAAGAACTGTGCCCGCACGAAGGACCCGAACAAGGATCCTGATGGACTATGGTCTTGATGGAGCCTCAAACGCACTTGGCAATGGCATTGGCGCCATCATTACATCCCCTACAAAGGACATACCTTTCACCGCCAGATTATGTTTCAACTGCACTAACAACATGGCCGAACACGAAGCATGCATCATGGGTATTAAAGTCATATTGACTTAAGAATCAAGTTCTTGCAAGTATATGGAGACTCAATTTTAGTGATCACCGATTAAGGGAGAGTGGATACAAGCATCCAAATCTCATTATCGAGAGCATGTTTTGAGTTCGATCCCCTACTCAAGAGATTACCTTTGATCACATTCCACAGAAGAGAATCACTGCAGACGATTGGCTACTATGTCGCCTATGTTCAAGGTTAGATGGGACAACGAGGCTCCCGCATCATCATTGAGAAGTTCAAGAACCAACAGATTGTTATGAGCTTCGACGCGAAGAGAAACCTTGGTAATATGACGTGAAGAGGTATTTTGAGACTCGTGAATATCCTCAGGAGCATCTGTTAATGATAAGAAGTTCATGAGAAGATTTGCGTCCAAATTCTTCCTCAAAGAACGATATCTTATACAAACGCAACCACGACTTGTGCTTTCTACTGTGTAGACCGTAAAACAACAATACGTATCATGGAAGAGTTACACGAAGGCACATTTGGTACCCACTCCAAGGACACACCATGGCTAAGAAGATTTTGAGAACAGTTACTATTGGTCCACCATGGAAGTCGATTGTCACCGCTTATGCTCGATCTTGTCACAAATGCCACGATGCGGACAAAGTGCACGCACTCCGCATCCAATGTTTTAACTTCTCCTTGGCCTTTTGCAATGGGGCATTGACATGATTGGAGAAATCAAGCCCACGCTTCCAATGGACATCGCTTCATCCTTGTGGCAATTGACTATTTCACCAAGTGGGTAGAAGCACTGCTCGCATCTGCTACTAAGAATGTTGTGGCTCGATTCATCAAACATAACCTCATCTCGTCGATATGGCATTCCCGAAAGGATCATCACGTATAACGGCCCAATCTTAACAATAAGATGATCACCGAACTCATGCAATTCAAGATCAAGCATCACAATTCTCTCCATATCGGCATAAGATGAACGGCGCAGGAAGCCGCCAATAAGAACATTAAGAAGATTATACGTAAGATGAGTGACTTACAAAGATTGGCATGAGATGTTACCATTTGCTCTTCATGGTTATCGCACTACAAAGACGAACATCAACAGGGCAACCCCTTCTCTTGTATACGGTATGGAAGCCGCCTTACCCATCAACCGTAGTCCTCCAGACGCAGAGCTAGTGAAGATGATTGGGTTCTACACGGCCGACCGCATCAACTTGATTGATGAGAAACGATCGCCCATCCGCCATGGATGATTTATCGAAACGAATGATCGAGCATTTAACAAGAAGGTCAAGCACCGAGTCTACCAAGTCGGTGATCTAGTAGTCAAGCATCATTCTTCCACAAGGTGATCCTGTGGGCAAATGGACTCCCACCTACGAGGGACCGTTTGTAGTCAAGATGTGATTTTCCGGCGGAGCTATGATACTTAGCACCATGGATGGTGAAGACTTCCCACACCCGTGAACGCAGACATAGTCAAAAATACTACGATAAAGAGACCCGCTAGGTCGACCGCCTAGGCAAAATATGGCATCCCGGGAACCAAAAGGTTCGGCAAAATAAAGGATATATACAAAACATGTACACCCGCAAGTCGAAACCCGAAAAGGCTTGGGCAAAAAGGGTATCCCTTAGATGAAACCCGAAGGGCGGTCTAGGCAAAAGTTAGATTCAAGCGCACGACTATGTCTCTTCCAGATCACCCGCCTGCATCACTATCAAGATTCAAGATTCAAATGGCGAAGATCAATTCACTCACTTTCTCACCGATGCAAGGAGATGAGATAGTCGAAATATATGAGTACTAGCATAGTTGAACTTAACGAGATTGTTTCCGATAGCTTTTACCTTTCTTGTGTACAAACTACTTGGCCATACGCCACATTTCAAATAAATGCAAGTTCTTCTCTTTACAATTTTCATCGTTGTTGTTTGCAATAAGTCCAACGCTTGCTTTGAATGATTATACGACTTGACAATAAGAATCTAATCGCAAACATATGAAAAGTGAACATGCAAAAGTACTTACTATAGGCTCCGGAATTGAGATGACTAAAAAGTCACCAACACAACTTCCCCACAGAGCAAAAAGGGAATCCATGAGCAGAATTCCACTGACCAAGCAATGTTACATCGATCTTCAAGCAAGAACACCTCATCTCCAACAAGGTATTTATCCCCAAGGGACATCCTCGGCCCTTCCCCTTCCCCAACAAGATCCGGACTCGAGACTTGGTCGATAGTGCATCGGAGGAAACTACATCCTCATCCCCACCAAAGATCACAACGGATCCCGACTCTCCCACCTCCCTGAACTATCAATTGCTCTCCAACGAGATCTGCACTGAATCCCCAAGAGCGCCTAAATTTCCTCAGGATCTACATACAAGGTCCCCAACGGATCGCCTCCCGTGTTCTCCTCGCCAGGTCTATATGTGAGATCTCCAACAACTAGCTTCTCAAATCTCTATCTTCCTCAACAATATCTAGGCCCAAGACTTGGTCGATAGCGATCGGAGGAATCCTTGATATCTTTCTTCTCTTCAAAAGCGAGGTTCTCACCACCGAATCTCCAAGCCAAATCGAAATTCTCAAGTAAAATCATCTTCTTCAAGATGGATATGTTTTGAAATACCACAACATCTATCATTCATACATTACTCATAAAGTCATAATTCATGCATATGTCATTCATACACCGTCATGCATCATACTTTGCATAAAGTTAACAAATATTCTATCAAAGTTCCTCTTGTTTTCTCCAAAACAGTAATGCTACTCGACGCAAACAAGTCCAGATTAAGCCCCAACCGACGGAAAACTATCTCGAAGACCGCCTTGGTTGTCCTCCGACGATCGGTCCAGAATTAAGCCCGAATCGACGGAAAACTATCTCGAAGACCCGGTTATCCTCCGATAAAGCAATGGATCTACACCGATGCACAACAGGACGCTATCCACATTTTTGCCAACTACTATTTCCTCGAGTAATCGGCACGGAGATTTATTCTGATTCCCGATTATCGACAAAGAACTACGTAGTCTAGCGACGACTCCCAGCTTCGATGGCATCTTAAGCCCATCTCCGACTACTTATCAACAAAGGTTTCACTTTCGTAATGCCGATATATGGTTAAAAATCAATACAAACCAATAACTTCATTCAAAAATGAACACGAAGTCTAATGTATGACTCTCCGATGGCATCTTAAGCCCATCTCCATGCTCCTTCCGTAAACGCCTCAGAGCCCAGCGACGGCTCACTCCCCCAAAGATCGATCTTTCCAGATGGCATCTTAAGCCCATCCCCGCCAATTCTCCTATCGACATTCTCGAGTCTAGCGACGACTCATCTTCCAAATAAGTATCCAGCTTCTCCAAATGGCATCTCAGAAGCCCATTCCCGCATCATCACCAACGCGAGTGCAAATTCATATCGGTGTTCAATCATCTTCTACCTCCGTGTCACGAAGACAAGCGTGTCAATCTAACCCTCCAAGACAAGAAGATTGAACAGGGCAGCTGTCATACCCCAAAATTTGCCCTCCATCTACTTAAGAGATTTCATACATCCCTACTCAAGGGTTCCTCAAGAGTTGATCAGACAAACTCTCTCTTGGACAATCAACCCAAACTAGGGTTTGGTATCTCTCAAGTTAAGATGGACTTCCAACATCTCCAATGGTCTTCATGCCTCCTCATATGCTTCAAAGATTCTCCATGTCCAATTTCAAGCCTCACAAGTCAAGTTTCCTCAGACAATTGCTCAGATGGTCGAAAATCACAGATTGACAAAAGTCAAATGTGGTCAACATACACCAAACTTCATAATTTTTGGTCAACATCCTCATTTTGAAGTTGCATTCATCATTTGATCAAGGGTTGATCATGATTCATCAAGAAAACTCAAGATTTGCTCAAAAGTCAAACTTTCTAAATTAGGGTTTCTAGGTGAAAAGTCAACTAAACTTTGACTGATCATAACTTTCTCATACTTTCTCGTAAATTTTTCCACCACCTCTTGTTTTGAAGGAAATTCAATCTCTACAACTTCATGTCTCACAAGAATGTCCAAAAATGCTTCATTTGAGAGGTATAGCTCAAAACATTACAGTGTCATTTTCAAAGTCAACAAAAGTCAACTTTTTGCTTTGAAGATATATTGAGCATGGTAACTCCAATTGAGATGAGACCAAAAAGGTTGGTTATAGGACTCTTAGAGCTTTCCAAAAAGTCCAAGAACACTCAAAAATGTGGAAAATTGAGCAAGATACACCATTCACAAGTTGGGCAATTTTGAACGAATGCACAAAGAGATATACTTCTAAAAATCAATTTTTTTGCAAATGGGCTTGCTTTTTCTTCATCCAAACTTATTCCTTATACAATTAGGAATATCCAAGCCCAACCTTGAATTTTTGATTTATTTTTCTATTTAATTTTGAATTTATTCATTTAAATACAAATTAAATTTTAAAATAAATTATAAAATCAAAATTAATTGAAAGATTGATTTTATTCCTTCCTTGAGATTCAAGAAACTCACCAAAGTCCAAAGAATTTCGAAATTTGACAAAATGGCAAGATTGGATTGAATTGATCAAGTTTTGAAAATTTGATTTTATACAAAAATCAAATTTGATTTTCATTGAATGGTGATTGATTCTTGCCAATAATGATCCCAAATCCATCCAAGATTTATACCGATGCATACCAATCAAAAAGAGACGGAAAATTGCTCTAGAAACCCTATTCCAAAGCTCAAAACCGTGGTACAAGTATTGGCAATCCTATTTTCACCTTTCAATCGATTTTGAGGTGTCCAACACATTCTTGACATCTCCGTAATCGATTCGACCTTTACTTTGCCGTAAACCATCAAGGATCGTGAAACCGAAATCGGTTTGTTCTTGAATTTTCAAAATCAATTCCTTCATTCATGCATTATTAACTTGATTTGTGTTTGTTTTGTGATCGTGATGTGTTTGCAAACTTTCGGTGCTTTAATCGAATTTCCATGGCTTGAATGCATAACACCATTGTTAGGGTTTCGAACACGCTTTAGGGTTTTTCTTAAATGGAAAATTGGACTATAAGACCTATACCAATGTGTTCTGAATGATCCTGTGAATCGAACCATGCCTTTAGAATTCATTTATATTATGTATGCTTGCTTTTTGATGTTTGCCAAGGACTTAGCGTCGAGCAATGGCCGACGCTGGATTTTCAAATATTTGAATCGGAGAAGACGATCGTTGGCGCGGAGACGAGGCAGTGGGAGAGCGACGCGTGTTTAACCCACTCACTCCGGATCTCAAACAATGAAGCACACATGGCGTAGTGGTAAAGGCGTGTATTGTTGTTGGATGCTCTCACATGTCTCCAGTTCGATCCCTGGCCATGACATTTCTTTTTACAAGTTTGCAAATCTCATATTTTTTCATATCTTTCATTATTTAATATTTTTGCACTATTTTAAATTCTTTTCATATTTTTATTTATGCATTAAAAAATCATCAAAATATTTTTTCCTTTTGCATTTGTTTTCTAAAAATCTTTATTTAATTTAATAAATTTAAAAACATATTTTTGCATGCATATTTATTTTTATTTATAATTTTGCATTTAAATCATTGTAAATTCATTTTTAATTACTAAATTGCATCCCCAAAATTTATTTTAGCATATTTACATTATTTCCATGTCATATTTTTTTCCAATTTAAAATTTGCATTTTTCTAACATTTTTCTTATTTCGATTTCATCATATTTTCGCTTTCTCGCTCGCTTCACAAAGTTAATCCGATCGCACGATTCTTCCGCTTTCATTTTATTTTTTCAAATAATGTAACTGATATGGGATGTAATAGTTTAAACTTAGGATTTTATTTTCCGATTTTAAATTATGTATCGCCTAAAGCCTTGTAATAGACATTTACTTTCCGTGATTTTACATTCCGCATTTTAGTTTCCGACCCTATCAATTGCTAGTAACTAGGCGTATGGCAAGATAATAATGAACATAGCCCACTAACTTCAAGATAACATATTCAAATCAACACATTTCTTTCACACACGCACCCCTTAGGGTAATTCTCTCGTTGCCTTTACGAATTCAAATGGCATGTCCTCGAACGAGGTATCCTAGCACCGCCTTCCAAACAAATCATCATAGTCCCTTCGATACAAAGATCATAAGACCCACGATGTCCCTCCGAATACATGATCTTGACCTCGATTGTCGCCACGAAAAATGATGATAGTCCTTTCGAATGTGGATACCTACAAGTTGCTTTATGACCATCCGATGTCCCTTCGAATGTCCCGCTTACATCCAACGAATGAGCTACCTACTAACTAATAATGGTAGCGCTATTCTAAAGGAACGAGAAGTACAAAACGACCAATTGAGTGGGTAAATAAGTCTTTAGTTGCTTGCTCTAAACCAAATGCTTTTCACACCACACACTCTTTTTCAAAGTTCAATCTTTTCAAAACAAAAGCATTTGTATACACTCCTACATGAGTCATTACAAAGTCAAAGCGAAATGCCTCTTTCAAAACATTTTTGTCAAACACGTAAAGCAATTTTAAAAGTGATCTAGAGCAACTAAGAGCCCGTAGATAACCAGATGGAAAGGGGTGCTAATACCTTCCTTTTCATAACCTTCTCCTTACTCGTAATCTAACGAAGTCTCTTTCTGCTACTTTACCTTCCCTTAATTGGATAAAAATAAAAGTCGGTGGCGACTCTTGCTATCCGCACATTTGGATACAAAATTCCTACAAAGTCAGTTCACCGTATCACACTCACTTTCTACTGACAGCAAGGAGATGAGATAGTCGAAATATATGAGCACTAGCATAGTTGAAACTCGACGAGATTGTTTCCGCATAGCTTTTTACTTTCATTGTATACAAACTGCTTGGCCATACGCCACTTTTCCAAATTAATGCAAATTCTTTCTTTCACAGTGTTCATTATTGTTGGTTTTTGCATAAAGTCCAATGATTGCTTTGAATGATTATATGCATTTGACAATAAGCATCTGTTCATAAACATGCAAAAAGCGAACATACGAAAGTAATTACTATGGATTCTAGGAATTGAGATGACGACTAAAGTCACCAATGCATTTCCCACATATTACTTTCACCAGAGTACAATCCCCACAGAGTCATCGCTATCTACAAACCTTCTCCGACGAAGTACAAATTCCCCTCCACAGGTGTTCCAACACTCCAAGCTTCATCACGTTAGTCCCTGAGCAGTGATTCCAACCAGCTTAATCTTGTTACATCAGTCTCCAAGCGGTAACATTTCATCTCGCATACGCAGAGATATTTATCCCCAGCAGAATATCTCTCAACGATTGTCATTCCCCGACAGCAGCAATATCCAGACTCGAAACTTGGTCAGATAGTGCATCGGAGGAAACCTACATCTCTTTTATTCCTCAGTTAGAGGATTCTTCGACAACTTTGCGCCTCTTCAGCATTATCACGTTACGTCAAGCCTTCAAGCGACACTTGGAGACTCCCCAGCAAGATCTACACACAAGATCCCCAACGGAGTACCTCCTAGTTATTGTTCTTTCCAGCAACATTAATGTCTAGGCTCGAAACTTGGTCAGATAGTGCATCAGAGGAATCAAAGACATCCCTTTTCTCCTCCAAATCAGGATTTTTCAACAATTTCATCCCCAAGCGGAAATCAGAAATCTCCAGTAGAACATTCACATCTTCCTCAAGATGGATATATTTTGAAATAACACAACATCTACATTCATACATTATCCATAAAAGTCATAACGTGTGCATATATCATTCATACACATTGTCATATGCTCGCATGCATCATAATCTGCATAAAGCTAACTATATTTTGCCAAGGTTTTATTTTCCCCAGCAGGTAAAAAATATTTTCCAGACAGAAGGTCGAGGATTAATACCCGAAGCAAGACGGGAAACCATATCCGAAAGACCGTACAAATCTTTTCCAAATGGAAGGTCCATGATTAATACCCGAAGCAAGACAGGAAACCCTATCCGAAAGACCGTACAAATCTTTTCCAAATGGAAGGTCCAGGATTAATACCCGAAACAAGACGGGAAACCCTATCCGAAAGACCGCACGTATTGTTTCCTCGCAATGTATCGATCAACACCCGAAGCAAGATGGGAAAGCTAGCCACATAATGCCCAAATATCTACATCAGAATAATCAGCACGAAGATTTATTCTGACTCTCTCTTATTATCAAACAGCAACTACAGAGCCTGGCGTACGACTCAGTTGCCCTGGATGGCATCTTAAATCCATCTCCGACTACTTGTCAACATCTCTCCACCTTCAGAATGCTGCATATTTGGTTAAAAAACCAATACAAACCAATAACTTCATTCAAAGGCGAGCGTGAAGTCTATCATACAACTCAACCTCATTCTCTCCGGATGGTATCTTAAGCCCATCCTCGTGCTCCCTTCTATCTTCAAGAATACTTGCAGAGTCTGACATACGGCTCGTTCCCCAAGGTCATTCTTTTCTGATGGCATCTTAAGCCCATCTCCGATGATTCTCCTATTCAAGCGACATTCCTGAGTCTAGCGTATGACTCACTCCCCAGCAACCAGCTTCTCCAAATGGAATCTATAAGCCCATTCCAGCACATCATCAACCAACAACGAGTGCAAATTTTCAGGTGTACTCGAGTGTTCAATCATCTTCTACTCTCAGGTCACGAAAGGCAAGCATGCCAATCTAACTCTTCCAGTACAAGAAGATTGAATAAGGGCAACTGTCATACCCCAAAATTTTCCCTCTTACTTCTCAAGACATTTCACTTATCCCCGCTCAAGGATTTCACAAGGGTTGACCAAACAAACCCTCTCCTAAGCAATTAACCCAAACTAGGGTTTGACCATCCACAGATCAAGATGGGTCTCCAACATTTCCAATGGTCATCATGCCTCATTATATGCTTCAAAGAATATCCATGTCAAGTTTCAAGCCTTACAAGTCAAGTTTCCTTAGACAATTGCTCAGATGGTCGAAAATCAACAGATTGACAAAAGTCAATCTGTGGTCAACATACAGTCAAACTTCATAATTTTTGGTCAACATCAATATTTTGAAGTAATATTCATCATTTGATCAAGGGTTGATCATGATTCATCAAGAAAAGTCAAGAATTGATCAAAAGTCAAAGTTTCCAAATTGGGCTTTCTCAGACAAAAGTCAACAAAACTTTGATCAGGCATAACTTTCTCATACTTTATTAGAAATTTTCCCACATAATCTCATTTTGAAGAGAATTCAATTCTCTACAACTTTATGTCTCACAAACTTGGTCAGAAAATGCTTCATTTGGAAGTTATGGATCAAAACATTACAGGTCCTTTTCAAAGTCAACAAAAAGTCAACTTTTTGTAAAGAAGTGTTATTGATCATGGAAAGTTCAATTGAGATGAGACCAAATAGGTTGTTTAGAGGACATCTTGAGCTTTCTAAAAAGTCCAATAACACCCAAAAATGTTAAAAATTGAGCAAGATACACCTTGCACAAGTTGAGCTTTTTTTAAGAGGTGCACAAAGAGAAATACTTGACAAAATCCAAAAATTTGCAAATGGGCCTAACTTTTCTTGGTTCAAACTTGTTCCTTAGCTGATTTGGAACCTCCAAAGCCAAGGCCACGAATTTATCTTTTATTTTTCTATTTATTTTGGATTTTAATCATTTAAAAGCCAATTTAATTAAAATAAAAGGTAGAAAATCAAAATTAAATGCAAATTGAATTTTTCTCTCATTATTGAGGTCCAAGCAAGCCACACAAGGTGGCAAATTCAAAATTTGCATTGATTGGCAAAGGAATTGAATGAAATTTGATCAAAAAGGCAATATTTGGTTTTATACCAAATCAAATATTCTCTCATTGATTGGTACATTATTTCTTCATGATTCTTGACCTAAATCCATCCACTATAAGTACACAATGCATTCACATGACACAAGGACAAAAATTCTGCCTCTAAGAACCCTAACAAAGCTTAAAAAATCCGTGTGTTACAAGCAATTGGCAGCCCTAGTTTCAGATCGTTTCAATCAATTCTAAGCATTCCAATACATTCCTGGAGGTCCCTTGAATCGATCCTGATACTCACGAGCCATCAACAAGCCCAGAATCACACAAACACGATTTCGGTTTGCACATTCTAACTCAATTTCGATTTTTGATTTTCATGCATATTTAACATGTTTTGATGTTTTGTTTGTGTTTAGAATGGAGTTTCGAAGCTTTCTGCATTGGTTAATTGTGTTTTGAGTACAGGAATCACGAGATGCCATGGCTAGGGTTCATAGCTTCGTTTTGGGGTTTTTTTATTCTAGGCAAAATTGGACAAAACTAAGACCACCATCGTGCTCAGAACGAAATTTTCAGTCGAACCATGTATTCATAATGAATTTATATTGCTTGTGTTTGATTATGAAAATTTGCAGGGGATTTAATGACGAACAAAAGTCGTCGCTATAGGCTTTAGCTACGAACTGAATCCGTAGGTAAAAGCCTGGTTTTCAAAAATTCAAATGAGGAAGATGAAGATCTTCGTGCGCGTTTTGGTTTTCAGAAATCAATTTCGTTTATATTCTTTTTGTTTCATTTAACTAACACCAAGTGCAGGTTGGCCTAGTGGTAGCAGCGCGCGTGTGTGAGAGGCATGGCATGGGTTCGATCCCTGGCAATGTCAAATATTTTTTTACCACTTGCAAACTAACATTTTTCTATTTCTTTTCATATTATTTTCCTTTTAATTTAATTCTTTTCAAATAATTTTCTCATGCATTAAAAAATCACCAAAAATATTTTTCTTTTTGCATTTTAATCAGAAAAATGTTTATTTAATTTTTGGCATAAAAATTAATATTTTTGCATGCATATTTTAATTAATTGTTAGTTAACCATGAAAATTGACCTTTAATTATTTTTCTTCATTAAAACCAATCCAGAAAATTCCCAAAAAATTATTCTATCATCTAATTAGGATTACTAACCTAAAAAAATTTTCCTAATTCAAAAATCTTTTTTTTACTAACATATTTTCTCTTATGCGAATTTCTTTTCTTTTCCGATTATTATGTATCTGCTTATAGGTTGTAATAGTTAGGATTTATTTTCTCGCATTATTTTCCGATTACTATGTAACAAGATGGATGTAATAGTTTAATTAGAGTTACCGCACTCTATTATGTAATCGCCCAAAGCCATGTAATAGGATTTACTTTCCGCAATTTACTTTCCGCACCATATAAACTGTTAGTAACTAGGCGTATATGGAAAGATAAAAACGAACGTAGATCACTTCTAATTCCAAGATAATATATCTGAATCCAACACACTTTTTCACACATGCACCCCCTAGAGTATTTCTCGCTCGTTGCCTTTCGAATAAATGGTCAAGTCCCTCGAACGTAGAGGTATCCTAGCACCGTTTCCCACGAAATATATCATTATAGTCCCTTCGATACAAAGATCATAGACCCACGATGTCGCCTACGAATACATGATCTCGTCCCTCAATTGTTGCCTACGAAAAGTGATGGTCGTCCTGTAATACGGTGAACTGACTTTGTAGGATTTTTGTATCCAAATGTGCGGATAGCAAGAGTCGCCACCGACTTTTATTTTTATCCAATTAAGGGAAGTGTAATGTAAAAGACCTTCGTTAGATTCTCGAGTTCGGGAGAATGGTTATGAAAAGGGAAGGTATTAGCACCCTTTCCATCCGTAGTTATCTACGGCTCTTAGTTGCTCTAGATCACCTTAAAATTGCTTTCGTGTTTGACAAAGATGTTTTGAAAAAGCATTTCGCTTGACTTTGTAATGACTCATGTAGGAGTGTATACAAGGTGTTCGGAAATGTTTTGTTTTGAAAAGAAATTGAACTTTGAAAAAGAGTGTGTGTGAAAAGCATTTGATTTTAGAGCAAGCAACTAAAAGACTTATTTACCCACCTTAATTGGTCGTTTTGATACTTCTACATTCCTTTAGAATAGCGCTAGCCATACCATTAGTTAGTAGGTAGCTCCATTGGATGTAAGCGGACATTCGGGGACATCGGATGGTCATAGAAAGCAACTTGAGGAAGTATCCTAGCACATTCAAGGACTATCATCATTTTCGAGGCGACAATCGAGGGTCGAGATCATGTATTCGGAGGCGACATCGTGGGTCTTATGATCTTTGTACCGAAGGGACTATGATGATTTGTTTTTTTGAAGGCAACGGTGCTAGAATACCTCTACGTTCGAGGGACATGACCATTTTGGATTTTCAAAGGCAACGAGAGAGAATTACCCTAAGGGGTGCGTGTGTGAAAGAAGTGTGTTGTTTTCAGAATATTTTATCTTGAAAATTAGTGGGCTATGTTCAATTTTAGTCTTGCCATACACGCCTAGTTACTAGCAATTTATAGGGTGCGGAAAGTAAAATGCGGAATGTAAAGTGCGGAAAGGTAAATGTCCTACGCTATTACAAGGCTTTGGGGCAGATACATAATTTAAAATGCGGAAAATAAAATCCTAAATTAAACTATTACATCCCATATACAGTTACATTATTGAAAAATAAAATGAAAACGGAAGAATCGTCTGAATCGGATTAACCTGTGAAACAAACGAGAAATCGGAAAATATGATAAAATCGAAATAAGAGAAAATGTTAGAAAAAATGCAATTTTTTACATGGAAAAATTATTATATGCTGGAAATAAGATAGATAAGTTAAAATAATTTTTTTGGGATTTTTTAGATGCATTTTAGTAATTTAGAATGAATTTACAATGATTTAAATGCAAAATTACAAATAAAAATAAATATGCATGCAAAAATATGTTTTTTAATTTATTAAATTAAATAAAGATTTTCAGAATGTAAATGTAAAAAGAAAATATTTTTTGATAATTTTTTAATGCATAAATAAAATATGGAAATTAATTAAAATAGATGCAAAATATTAAAATATGAAAATATGAAGAAATATTGAAAAGTGAAAGTTTGAGAAAAGAAAAGTGAAACCGTGCAAGGTGATTCGAACTCAGGATACGGGAAGCATCTTGAACAGAGGCGCCTTTACCATCGGGACAAGTGGCTTTTGTGTTGGAAAACCAAAACAATCAGATATAAATGATGACGTCATGGATGAGTTGAAAATCAAAGTCAAGACGCGGGGCCTGTGGAATGCACATGAATCAAAACGCGCAGAATTGCCACGCCATCCCTCGCCGTCCACATAAGGTCAACGACGCCGAGTTCTAGTTCGATCGCCTTCTCCGATCGATCGAAATTCAACCGCGAAAATAGCGAAAATAAAGAGCAGGGATACCCTACCCCTAAATCGACCATGGCGAACACGATTCAGGTGTTGGTTTCGATCGAAAATGCTCGCAAGACCCGGCTCGAACGAAACAGCCCAAAATGCCCTAGCAATGGTGATGTGTATTTCCTACGTCTAAGCTTGCATGAAAGGCATCATTCATGGTCTAATGGGTGTCCTGAATCCATACAAACAAACAAGAACGATTAATAATGCATGATTAAAGAAATTCGAATTTATGAATTTACCAAACCGGTGAGAGCTTGCTGGCACGATTCAGGACGATCTGGCTTCGAGCAAGAGGTGGTTTGAGTTGCTGGGAACCTCTGGAAGATGATTGAGTGGTTAAAATTGGTTTCAAAAACAAAATTCAATTTTGGATTCTTGAAAAATTTTGCCAAAGTTTTGGGTGGTTTTTAGGGTTAGGGTTTCGTGTCATTGTACACAATGTCGAGCATTTATAGAGGAAGTTTGATGGCAAAAGAGGAAAAAGATTGCTCCATCAATGTGCAAATATTTTCTTTGAAAATAAAATCAAATATTGAAGAAAATTTGATTTTCTCATCAATGTGTGAATATGCACGAATTTGGTATGAAATATGGGCTTTCTTGGACATTAAGTAAGATACAAATCCAATCCATTTGAAAAAAAATACTTTATTTTCATATTTTATGTAATTTAATTTGGATTTAAATGGTTTAAATTCCAAAATAAAATCAATAAAATAGAAAATTTCCATGGCCAAGCATTTATGGGTCAAAAATAACATCATGAACAAGTTTGGATCAAAAGATTATAGGTCCATTTGGAAAATTTTGCATTTTGACCAAAATGTCCTTTTGTGCAATTGTCCAAAATTGCCCAACTTCTGAATAGTGTATCTTGCTCAATTTTCCACATTTTTGAGTGTTCTTGGACTTTTTGGAAAGCTATAAGAGTCCTCTAACCAACCGTTTTGGTCTCATCTCAATTGGACTAACCATGCTCAATATATCTTCAAAGCAAAAAGTTGACTTTTTGTTGACTTTGAAAATGACCTGTAATGTTTTGAGCTATACCTCTCAAATGAAGCATTTTTTGGACATTCTTGTGAGACATGAAGTTGTAGAGAATTGAATTTCCTTCAAAACAAGAGGTGGTGGAAAAATTTCGAGAAAGTATGAGAAAGTTATGACCAACAAAGTTCGCTTGACTTTTCACCTGAAACCCTAATTTAGAAAGTTTGACTTTGAGCAAATCTTGAGTTTTCTTGATGAATCATGATCAACCCTTGATCAAATGATGAATTTAACTTCAAAATGAGGATGTTGAAAAATTATGAAGTTTGACCGTATGTTGACCATAGTTGACTTTTTGTCCAATACAACCGATTTTCAACCATCCGAGCAATTGTCCGAGGAAACTTGACTGTGAAGCTTGAAACTTGACATGGAGAATCTTTGAAGCATATGAGGAGGCATGAAGGCCATTGGAGATGTTGGAAGTTCATCTTGACTTGAGAGATACCAAACCCTAGTTTGGGTTGATTGTCAGGAGAGAGTTTGTCCGATCAACTCTCGAGGAACTCGAGCATAGATGTATGAAATCTTTGAGTAGATGGAGGGAAAATTTTGGGGTATGACAGCTGCCCCTGCTCAATCTTCTTGTACTGGAGGGTTAGATTGACACGCTTGTCTTTCGTGACCGGAGGTAGAAGATGATTGAACACCGAGTACACCAAAATTTGCACTACCGCTGGTGGATGATGCGGAACGGGCTTACGATGCCATTTGATACTGGATACTACTGGAAGATGAGTCGACGCTAGACTCGAGAATGTCGATAGGAGAATTGACGGAGATGGGCTTAAGATGCCATCCGAAAGATCGATGTTGGGAGTGAGCCGACGCCAGGCTCAGAGACGCTTCGAAGGAGCATGGAGATGGGCTTAAGGTGCCATCTAGAGGAGCCATACGTTAGACTTCGTGTTCATTTTTGAATGAAGTTATTGGTTTGTATTGATTTTTAACCATATATGCAGATTCGAAAGTGGAGAAATGTTGATAAATGGCTCGGAGACGGGCTTAAGATGCCATCCAAGGCAACCGAGTCGACGCTAGACTCTATAGTTGTTGATAATAGGAAGGGTCAAAATAAATCTCCGTGCCGATTATCCGAGGGAAATAGTAGTTGGCAAAATGTGGATAGCTTCCTCTGTGCATCGGTGTTGATCCATTGTTATCGGAGGATAACCAGAGGCGGTCTTTCGATAGTTTTCCGCCGATTCGGGCTTAATCCTCGACCAACCGTCGGAGGACAACCAAGGGCGGTCTTCGATAGTTTTCCGCCGATTCGGGCTTAATCCTCGACCGTCGTGAGGACAACCAAGGGCGGTCTTTCGATAGTTTTCCGCCGATTCGGGCTTAATCTCGACCTGCTTTCAAGTGATCACACTGCTTTGGAGAAAACAAGAGGAACTTTTGAGAATATTGGTTAGTTTTATGCAAAGTATGATGCATGATGTATATGAATGAAATATGCATGAATTATGACTTTATGAGTAATGTATGAATGATAGATGTTGTGGTATTTCAAAACATATCCATCTTGAAGAAGATGCGGATGCTTTGTTTGAGGATTTGACCGCTGGGGAATTGAGTAGGTGGAAGTCCCTCGCTTTGAAGGAGAAGAAAGATATCCCTGATTCCTCCGATGCACTATCCGACCAAGTCTTGGGCCTAGATATTGTTGAGGAAGGTAGAGATCGAGAAGCTTGTTGTTGGAGATCTCATAGACCCCGCCGAGGAGATTCGGGAGGCGATCCGTTGGGGACCTTGTATGTAGATCCCGCCGAGGAAATTTAGGAGGCGCCATCGGGATCGTGCGATCTCGTTGGAGAGCATTTGATAGTTGCTGGAGACCGGCCGAAGAGTCGATCCCATTGTAATCTCGGCCGGGAATGAAGATGGTTCCTCCGATGCACTATCCGACCAAGTCTTGGTCCGATATCGGGAAAAGGGGACGATCGAGAGGTACTACGGGATAAATACCTTGACTGGGGTGAGGTGTTACCGCTGAGACCGATGTAACATTGCTTAGTCGAGTGGAATTGCACGTGGATTCCCTTTGCTCACTGGGAAGTTGTGTTGTGAGTGACACTTTGCAGGATCATGCTCGTGGGAGAATGCATTGGTGACTTTCGTTGTCATCTCAATTCCTGGAGCCTGTAGTAAGTACTTTTGTATGTTCACTTTTCATATGTTTGCGATTAGATTCTTATTGTCAAGTGCGTATAGTCATTCAAAGCAAACGTTGGACTTATTGCAAATAACAACAGCAGAAATTGTAAAGGGAAAGAAGTTTGCATTTATTTGAAAGGTGGCGTATGGCCAAGTAGTTTGTACACAAGAAAGGTAAAAAGCTATGCGGAAACAATCTCGTTAAGTTCCAACTATGCTAGTACTCATATATTTCGACTATCTCATCCCCTTGCTGTCAGTAGAAAGTGAGTAGACTGATCCTCGCCATTTGAACCTTGAATGCTGATAGTAGTCCGAAGTATGATCCGAAGAGACATAGTTGTACGCTTAAATCCCTAACTTTTGCCTAGACCGCCTTTCGGTTTTCGCCCACCGATACCTTTTTGCCCAAGCCGCGTGTTTTCGACTCCGGTGTACATGTTTTGTATATATCCTTAATTTTTCCCGAACCTTTGGTTCGCCAGATGCCCTTATTTTTGCCTAGGCCACCGACCCAGCGGGTCTCTTTTATGCGTAGTATCTTTTGACTATGTCTACGCTCATGTGTGGGAAGTCTTCACCATCCATGGTGCTAAGTATCATAGCTCACCGAAAATATGCTTTTGACTACAAATGGTCCCTCATAGGTGGGAGTCCATTTGCCCTCGGATCACCTTGTGGAAGAATGATGCGCTTGACTACTAGATCACCGACTTGGTAGACCCTTGCTTGACCTTCTTGTTAAATGCTCGATCATTCGCTCGATAAATCAGTCCATGGCGTATGGATGCGAGTCGCTTCTCATCAATCAAGTTAATCCGTCAAGGCGATCGACCCAATCGCCTTCGCCTAACTCTTGAGGACTCGTCGAGGGTATCCAACCTCGATGGGTAAGACGGCTTCCATACCGATACACGAGAGAGAAGGGTTGCCCTATTGATGTTCGTCAGAAAGTGCGATAACCATGAAGAGCAAATGGTAATATTTCATGCCAATCTTTGTAAGTCACCGCATTTTCAGATAATCTTCTTAATGTTCTTATTGGCGGCTTCCATCGCTGCTCATCTTAGGCCGATATGGAGAAGAATTGTGATGCTTGATCTTGAATTGCGTGCAGAGTTCGGTGATCATCTTGTTGTTAAGATTGGAACCGTTATCTGTGATAATCCTTTCAGGAGTGCCATACCGACAGATAAGATTATGCTTGACGAATCGAGCCACAACATTCTTGGTAACAGATGCATACGAGGCTGCCTCTACCCACTTGGTGAAATAATCTATTGCCACAAGGATGAAACGATGTCCATTGGAAGTTGTGGGCTTGATTTCTCCAATCATGTCAATGCCCCACATTGCAAAAGGCCAGGGAGAGGTTAAAACATTCAGAGGTACTGGAGGTACGTGCACTTTGTCGGCATAACCGCACTTGTGACAAGATCGAGCATAGCGTGACAATCGCTTCCATGGTGGACCAATAGTAGCCTGCTCTAAAATCTTCTTAGCCATGGTGTGTCCACTGGAGTGGGTACCAAATGCGCCTTCGTGTAACTCTTCCATGATACGTATTGCTGTTTTCTGGTCTACACAACGGAGTAAGCACAAGTCGTGGTTGCGCTTGTATAAGATGCCGTTGCTGAGGAAGAATTTAGATGCAAATCTTCTCATGAACTTCTTATCATTAATGTATGCCCCTGGATATTCCCGAGTCTCAAGATACCTCTTCACGCCATAGTACCAAGGTCTCTTCCGCCAAGCTCATAACAATACCGTTCGTCGAACTTCTCAATGATGATCCGGGAGCCTCGTTGTCCCATCTAACCTTGAACATAGACGACATAGTAGCCAATGCGCTCGCCAACCGATTCTCTTCTCGTGGAATATGATCAAAAGTAATCTCTTCAAGTAGGGATCAAACTCGTAACATGCTCTCGATATGGAATGAGATTCGATGCTTCGATCCCACTCGCCTTTATCCGATCGATCACCAAAGTCGAGTCTCCATATACTTGTAAGAACTTGATTCTTAAGTCAATAGCGCTTTAAGACCCATGATGCACGCTCAGACTCGCCATGTTGTTAGTGCAATCGAAACATAATCTGGCGGTGAAAGGCGATGTCCACTGTAGGGATGTAATGATGGCGCCAATGCCATTGCCAAGGGCGTTTGAGGCTCCATCAAAGACCATGGTCCATCGGGATCCTTGTTCGTGTCCTTCGTCTGGCCTCGGTTCTTCACAATCGTGACTAGTAAAACATCTTCGCCTGAAATTAACCGCATAGATCGATAGTCTTCACGGCTTGATGAGCCAAATGATCGGCTACTACACTTCGTGATCGCTTCGAGAAGTGTACCGATGTCGATTCGGTCAAGATCATTTGCCATCTTGCTATTCTTCCGAGAGTGGTTTCTCAAATATGTATTTTATCGGATCCATCTTGGAAATCAACAAGGTAGTGTGAGTCAACATATACGCCTTAGTCGGCAGCAGCCCAAGCCAAAGCGTTGCAAGTTTTCTCGAGCTGTGAGTATCTTGTTTCAATGGTAAACTTTTGCTAAGGTAGTATATTGCATGCTCTTTTCGACCAGACTCGTCATGTTGCCCCAACACACACCCCATTGAGTTCTCTAACACTGTTAAGTACATGATAAGAGGTACTCCTTGATTTTGTCAAAAGCGATCTGGCAATCGTCGTTCCATTCTACTACTTGATCTTTCTTAAGTAACTTGAAGATTGGCTCACAAGTAGCAGTTAGGTGTGCAATGAATCTGGCAATGTAGTTTAGTCGGCCCAAGAAACCTCTGACTTCCTTCTCTGTGCGGGGCGCTGGCATCTCTTGAATGGCTCTAACCTTGGCGGGGTCAACTTCAATACCTTTTTCACTGACGACAAACCCTAGGAGTTTTCCAGATCTGACTCCAAAAGTGCACTTGTTAGGATTGAGTCTCAACCTGTACTTCTTCAATCACAGCGAAATGATCAAGATGTTCTTCTTCACCGTGATCGAGCTATCATGTCGCCGACATAGACCTCTATCTCGTGATGAATCATGTCAATGAAATAATGTCACCATAGCACGCTGATAAGTGGCGCCGTTCTTCATCCGAACGGCATAACCTTGTAGCGTAAAGTGCCCCATTATGTAACAAAAGTAGTCTTCCATGTCTTCGGAGCCATTTTGATCCGATTGTAACCGGAGAAACCATCCATGAAGGAGAAAACCTTGCCGAGCGGTGTTGTCAACCGTAACATCAATATGAGGAAGTGGAAAATCGCCTTTCTGACTCGCTTTGTTCGATCTCTGTAATCCACACACATTCGCATCTTTGCCATCCTTCTTGGGCACAGCACCACATTTGCAACCCATGGGATAAGAGGTGACTAAAAACCAGCGTTGAACTGCTTCATAACTTCGGCTTTGATTTTCTCTCGACATCTCAGACGCATACGCCGAACCGCTTTTACCGGAGAAAACCCTTTGTTTGCAATCGTGTACCACAATATCAATGTCCAAACTGCATGTCTTCGTATGACCAAGCAAAACCTCAATATAGTCTCGTAGCATCTGAACCAACCTTTCTTTAACACTGCTCTCAAGACCCGCCCTATCTTGACTCTTTTCTGCCTTCGCACCCAAATTCACAACCTCAACTTGCTCTTCGGTGGTCAGATAACTCGCTCTTCTTGTCAGTAGCCCGCAAGTTCTCCGGCACTTCACAATCTTCCTCACTTTCGCCTTCGGCTTGGTAGATCGGATTATCAAGTCATATTTAGCACTAGCATAGTCTATTAACTAGATTCGAGTGATTCTGCAGTTGTATCACGGGTGTGTAAGAAACACATAGCTTTTGAAGGGTGATAAAGTAAAGAAAGAAAACAAACAATTGAATGCAAAAGTCCAACGAATTTATTGAATGAAAACGCAAACAATGATAATAACCTCGAACGAGCCATGATGCCCCGGGTAAGGCACTAGGCTTTCAAAGTTTATTATTCAAAACATAAAGAAATACGAAAAGCAAAACAAAACAAAAGCAATTAATCCTGACTAAAGGAGATTGGTATGACGTCCTCGGTCTTCCAATTGCTGAGCCCATGATCTGGAGTTGGGAAGATCCACTTGCTGATGTCGAAGCCGTTGTCGTCGTCTTCTATAGCATGGATTCCACTCTGGCTGATGCGGAAGGGAAGTTGACCGGCACGTTCGCGGCGTATCATCTTCTGACCCTTGATGGTGAAGCCTAAACCAGTCTTGTCGGATTTGAAAGGAAGATCAGGGAGCTGTCCCCAAATAGCACTACCTCCTTGTTCAACAGCAGCTTGAGCATCTTTCAGTGAGGCCATCCTAGGCGGAATTTGTGTAATCTCAGGAGTGACAGGAGAGTCAACAAGCATGACTCTGGGTATTGTTTCAAAAGCTTGACATGGAATCTCGAAGAATTCACCTTCCATCTCAAGGTATCGGAACGACTGTAGATGACTGACCATATACTCTTCTTCACCACATACTGTAACAACCTTCCCTTTCACCGGTACTTTCGATGCAAGGTAGAGGTATTCGCCCATGTATCCAAGGGCGTCCAAGTAGGCAAGAGTAGGCTGGACGGATGTCCATGACAAAGAAAGTAGAATCAAAAGTTTGGGAACCGACTTTAACAGGCAGAGTGAGTTCTCCAAGTACTGTTCGCTTGGAACCATCAAAAGCTCTCACGATTATGTCACTGGGTCTCAGAACCAACCCTTCGACATCAAGTCGATCAAAAGTAGTCTTCGGAAGGATATTCAAAGCAGAACCGGTATCCACCAAGACATGAGACAGTGTAGTGCCCTTGCATTCAACAGAGATGTGCAAGGCTTTGTTGTGTTTCTTCCTAGAGTCAAATCAAGATCGAGAAGCCTAGGCCGTTGGCAGCCGTGCTAGCAATACAAACTTTGAATTGATCAGTGGTAGTGTCTTGCGGCACATGAGCATTCTTCAGAAACTTCACCAAGGCATTAGCATGAGCCTCAGAGCACAAGAGCAGAGCAAGCATGGATATCTTGGACGGGGTCTGTCCCAATTGTTCCACAACATTATAATCACTCTTCTTGATGATCTTCAGAATTTCCTCCATTTCTTGTTTGGAGGTGTCTTCTGTAACTTCCTTTGGTACTTCGGTTGAGGTGATGAGCCAACGGTTCTTTCCTCTAGCTTGGGAATGGGTTGAATAGCTGGAATGCGAGCTGGAGTCGCGGTGTCTTTTGGAGGAGAGATATCTGGAGAGAATACTCTTCCGGTTCGGGTCACCTTACTTGATCCGGTGATGTTGTCAATGTCAGGAATGGTATCTTCAATTGTAAGATCCTTGATAGTCAGAGGGTCTTGCTTGACGCCATGATAGTAAACATCAGCTCCATAATTCCAAGGGATAGCCTTGTCAGAGGAATATGGCACTGGTCTTGGAGAAGTGATAATGAGAGGTGCCACTCTAGGCACGGATCGAAAGGAAATTTTATCGTGTTAACATCAAGATAATCTTGGAAATCGTCACCCCATCCGGTCGCCTTAATATCTTCAATAGGAATCTTATAACTATCAGGGACAGTGTACTTCACCATGTAATCAAACTTTCCACTTGGCTGCCCCAAGGTATCCCACACAGAGGGTACAATTTCATTCGCATTGTCAATCTTCAACTTAGACATTTCTTCACACTCGCAGGTGGTTTTAGAAATAGTATCTCACGGTTATTCATCATGCCCCGAACACGCCTTCTCAACCAAGCACAACCATCGTGTGGATGGGCACCAACGACAATTCTCCGGGCATCCCGGATTGACACCGACTTGCATCAAATTCTTCTTAATACCATCGAGGAATGGTCAAGTCATCTATGTTGAAAACATAAGTATCCGCCAACAAAGATTGGAACTCTTGTCATGGTTAGGCATAGGCGTTGATCACATTCGGTCTCAACAGAGGATCAAATTCAATGCTTAGCTTCAATCATATCCTGAATCTTGTTCTTCGTGAGCCCAACAATTGTCGTCGTGCCCCGGCTATTGGAATGGTAAGCACACTTAGCATTTGGATTGTACTGAGAGGAAGTGTTGACATTCGAGGAGGATCCCTCAAGGTTATCACCTGCTCAACATGTGTTGCAAGGCTTGCGACAAAGGCATGTTGATCGTGAACTGCCTTCGGCGCCTGCTACGCTGTCTCACCGAGGTTGCCGATGTAGGATCGAGATCACAACCGCCCTACGATTGAGCACGGTCGGTCTTGGCTCGGCTTTTCGACCATACACGATTGGCTTCTTTCTTACCACCAAAAGATTTCTTCGCAGTTTGAAGATGTCTCTATTTGAATCTTTCCACTTGATACCAAAATACGCCGTCAATATCACTCGGTGAATCCATGAAGAGTTTCCAATCGATGATTGAAGAATGGGCCTGCTGTCCCCATGAACATATCAACCAACTCCCTATTGGACAAGGGTGGTTGAACTCACGCTAGATCTCTCCACTCGAGCATACTCCTTGAACTCTCGTCACGACCCATAGACATGCTGTAGTTGCATGCGAGTGGGTGTCAATTCAGATTGTACTCATATCGCTCAGAAAGCATCGCTAAGTCACCCAAGTACGGATATCATTCTCTAGTGATAGTACCATTCCAACTGGTTCGGACAAACTCTCTTGAAAATAGTGCATCCACAATTTTCATCATGTGGGGATTGATCTTCGACATAGGAATTCAAATGCGCTTTAGGGCAAGACATGCCATCATATTTGGCAAAAGTAGGAACTTTGAACTTGGGAGGAATCACAACACCTGAACGAGACTCAGATCATCAAAATTCAGCCCGGACATCTTCAAGTTTTCCACAAGATTCGACGATCTTCAAGTTGCTTGTACTTGTCACCTTCCTTAGAGTATCGGCCATTATCATAGTCTTTTCAGCTCATGTCGCCTTCTCACATCTTGTTACTTTGCTCCTTCCTTCTTGAAACTTCCTTCGAGAGCTCAATACGGCCGACCACCTTAGGACCACCTTTGAAGCCCCGCCCATGTTGAGGAGACCAACAACCTTCTTCTTCTTGTTGATGAGCTTCTTCAAATCTTCTTGGCCTTGGACCAAGTGGTGAACATCTGTTGAACCGAGCATTCGAGCTCAAGATCTTTGACAGTCTGTTCGAGAGCCATTTCTGCTAAAATAAATAGCGAGCAAATGAGAAAACCAATCTCCAATGTACCTGTGATGCAATGTTATGCTATGATATGCAATGTTTATGTGAATGCCATGCAATGTTTTCAAGGACCTTAGAGATTTAAATTTGTTAAACAAGCAATGAACAAACATTTATTAGTACTCTTTTCATTATTCTTTTTCTTTTTAAGTACAAGAGATAGTTCAAAACAATAAAAGAAAACATAAACATCCTAAAGCTCTAAGTCTCCCATGGGCGCTTCCTCTTGGTGCCGATGTAAGCGTTGATGCTTCGCTCCTCGTGAAGTAGCTTGGTCAACTCTAACACTTTATTCTCACTTGCGTAACACTGAGCTTCAAAGGTATCCCTCTCTTCTTTAAGTCGAATCCGTGATCTCTTCAAGTCTTCAAAATCAGAGGCATGTCGATGGAGAACAAAGATAGTACATCACCCATAGCAACAGTTCCATAATTACCGTAGAACAGCGTGAATGGCATCATGAGGTTTTGAGCTCGAGCTCGCACCCATTTGAGGTAAGGTTCCCAAGGAATGGAGTTCGGGTGCCCCAAAGTCTTGGTATCGGTCTTCTTTACCATGCCCCAAGCATGTATGAACCTTCGCTGTAATTCGAGATCGTGGTTGTAGTCGAACACAATATCTTGGAGAAGCATATCATGTGGACCATCTCTTCGAGCAAAACCAAACCGACGAGAGCTAAAGAAGGGTTGTAAGTAATACCTCCCTTATACCAAGTAGTGGTACATTAGGAATTCTCCACAACGCCAATGAATGTGAAGTCCTTTTGAGAGAAAAGATTCCAACGGATGTCGAATGAGAGAGTGACATTAGCCTTTGAGACCATCTCAACCTTTGTTCATTCTTCAAAATCGATGGAGGAAGGTGCGAAATAAACCACCTTGAAAGTAACGGATACAACACATGAGAGTTCCTTGTCGCTTAGTAGTACGAGTGGAGAGAATGCAGATGTCTCCAAGCAAAGTAGGCACTGGATTGCGGGTAAGGAACAACTTGATGGCATTGATATCGATGAATTGATCCGAGTTAGGAAATAGAACCAAACCATAAATTAGCAAGGCCACAATGTTTTCAAATGCATGGAAACTCATAACTTTGAGGAATTCTCGGGCTTTCTTAATTAGGAACTTGGCAAGTAAACCCTTAACTCCACTTCTAGTTTCCCAATTGGCTTCAATGTCTGAGCGCTTAAGATGTAAGGCGGATGCGATGTCTTCGTACTTAGGAACCTTTTCCAAACCGGTGAATGGCATTTGGTCAAGAATAGGTATCCCAAGTAGCTTAGAGAACTCTTCCAAGGTAGGAACCAACTGATAATCTGGGAATGTAAAGCAATGGTGTTTCGGGTCAAAGAACTGGAAGAGGACATGCATCATATCTTCTTCAAAACCGGAGATAACCAAATCAAGTAGATAACCATGTCTTTTGATGAACTGAGCATGGTCGGGAATTTCTGAAACCAATTCTTTGAGCTGAGAAGGTATACCCATAAAGTTGATTCGGATAGTCTTTCTAGAAGCCATAATCCCTACAAAACAGAGCAAAGATAAATCCCTAGGTCCTTGAAATAGTTAGAAATGATATGCAATGTGAATGATGTCATGATGTCATGTTTAGCACACACAAACAATTCACACAATGAGCCTAGGGTTAAGGCTTGCATGAGGTATAGGTGATTACCCTACCAAAAGTTTGAGTTGGTTCATCCTGTCCTATAATAGTAACCGGTTCTAGGAATCTCACATCACGATCTTTCTCGAGGCGCTTATTTCAATACGACGCCAAGTGGTCGATCGAAAATGTCCCAAAAGTCTAATCTCAATGAGCGTAGCATCGAGTATCAACCAACCTCGGTCTACACCAAAGCCGTCCATCTCACTACCTTCTAATGGCCAAGATGGGTCAATTAAGGTTCTAAAAGTTTAGTTGGCGCTTGATGACACCACGCAGAAGCCAAATACTATCTTCAACTTGGGAATGAAGAGTATCGGACAACCAAAGTGTCACGCTAACGTAGCCATCATGTTGACCGCTTAGTTATACGCCTAGCGGTCACGATGATCTAATGCTACTTACCTAAAAGGAAACCCGGATCCGGTGTAGGATCCCCAACAATATAATACCCAAGCAACCCTTAAAGATAAAGCATACAAGTCAAACAAAAAAAAGAAAATGATCTAGAAATCCCTAAGGCAATTTCTTTTTGGTCTTATCCCCAGAGTCGCCAGCTCAGAATACGGTGAACCGACTTTGTAGGATTTTGTATCCAAATGTGCGGATAGCAAGAGTCGCCACCGACTTTTATTTTTATCCAATTAAGGAAGGTAAAAGTACGAAAAAGACCTTCGTTAGATTCTCGAGTTCGGAGAATGGTTATGAAAAGGGAAGATATTAGCACCCTTTCCATCCGTAGTTATCTACTGCTCTTAGTTGCTCTAGATCACCTTAAAATTGCTTTCGTGTGTTTGACAAAGATGTTTTGAAAAAGCATTTCGCTTTGACTTTGTAATGACTCATGTAGGAGTGTATACAAGGTGTTCGAAATGTTTTTGTTTTGAAAAGAAATTGAACTTTGAAAAAGAGTGTGTGGTGTGAAAAGCATTTGATTTTTAGAGCAAGCAACTAAAAGACTTATTTACCCACTCAGAATTGGTCGTTTTGATACTTCTACATTCCTTTAGAATAGCGCTAGCCATACCATTAGTTAGTAGGTAGCTCCATTCGTTGGATGTAAACGGGACATTCGAAGGGACATCGGATGGTCATAGAAAGCAACTTGTAGGAAGTATCCTAGCACATTCGAAGGGACTATCATCATTTTTCGTAGGCGACAATCGAGGGTCGAGATCATGTATTCGGAGGCGACATCGTGGGTCTTATGATCTTTGTATCGAAGGGACTATGATGATTTGTTTTTTTGAAGGCAACGGTGCTAGAATACCTCTACGTTCGAGGGACATGACCATTTTGGATTCGCAAAGGCAACGAGAGAGAATTACCCTAAGGGGTGCGTGTGTGAAAGAAGTGTGTTGTTTTCAGAATATTTTATCTTGAAAATTAGTGGGCTATGTTCAATTTTAGTCTTGCCATACACGCCTAGTTACTAGCAATTTATAGGGTGCGGAAAGTAAAATGCGGAATGTAAAGTGCGGAAAGGTAAATGTCCTACGCTATTACAAGGCTTTGGGGCAGATACATAATTTAAAATGCGGAAAATAAAATCCTAAATTAAACTATTACATCCCATATACAGTTACATTATTGAAAAATAAAATGAAAACGGAAGAATCGTCTGAATCGGATTAACCTGTGAAACAAACGAGAAATCGGAAAATATGATAAAATCGAAATAAGAGAAAATGTTAGAAAAAATGCAATTTTTTACATGGAAAAATTATTATATGCTGGAAATAAGATAAATAAGTTAAAATAATTTTTTTGGGATTTTTTAGATGCATTTTAGTAATTTAGAATGAATTTACAATGATTGAAATGCAAAATTACAAATAAAAATAAATATGCATGCAAAAATATGTTTTTTAATTTATTAAATTAAATAAAGATTTTCAGAATGTAAATGTAAAAAGAAAATATTTTTTGATAATTTTTTAATGCATAAATAAAATGTGGAAATTAATTAAAATAGATGCAAAATATTAAAATATGAAAATATGAAGAAATATTGAAAAGTGAAAGTTTGAGAAAAAGAAAAGTGAAACCGGTGCAAGCAGGATTCGAACTCAGGACATGGGGAAGCATCTTGAACAGAGGCGCTTTACCATCGGGACAAGTGGCTTTGTGTTGGAAAACCGAAACCAATCAGATATAAATGATGACGCGTCATGGATGAGTTGAAAATCAAAGTCAGCACGCGTGGGGCCCTGGTGGAATGCACAGACGAATCAAAACGCGCAGAATTGCCACGCCATCCCTCGCCGGTCCACATAAGGTCAACGACGCCGGAGCCCTAGCTCCGATCGTCTTCTCCGATCGATCAGAAATTCAACCTGCGAAAATAGCGAAAATAAAGAGCAAAGGGATACCCTACCCCCTAAATCGACCATGGCGAACACGATGGTGGTGTTGGTTTCGATCGAAAATGCCTGCAAGACCCAGTTCGAACGAAACAGTTCCAAAATGCCCTAGCAATGGTGATTTGTATTTCCTACGTTTAAGCTTGCATGAAAGGCATCATTCATGGTCTAATGGGTGTCCTGAATCCATACAATCAAACAAGAACGATTAATAATGCATGATTAAAGAAATTCGAATTTATGAATTTACCAAACCGGTGAGAGCTTGCTGGCACGATTCAGGACGATCTGGCTTCGAGCAAGAGGTGGTTTGAGTTGCTGGGAACCTCTGGAAGATGATTGAGTGGTTAAATTGGCCTGAAGCTTGCTGAAAACAAAAATTCGAATTTTTGGATTCTTGAAAAATTTTGCCAAAGTTTTGGGTGGTTTTTAGGGTTAGGGTTTCGTGTCGCTGCTTGTACACAATGCTGAGCATTTATAGAGGAAGTTTGGATGGCAAAAGAGTGGAAAAAAGATTGCTCCATCAATGTGCAAATATTTTCTTTGAAAATAAAATCAAATATTGAAGAAAATTTGATTTTCGCATCAATGTGTGAATATGCACGAATTTGGTATGAAATATGGGCTTTCTTGGACATTGAGTAAGATACAAATCCAATCCATTTGAAAAAAATACTTTATTTTCATATTTTATGTAATTTAATTTGGATTTAAATGGTTTAAATTCCAAAATAAAATCAATAAAATAGAAAATTTCCATGGCCAAGCATTTATGGGTCAAAAATAACATCATGAACAAGTTTGGATCAAAAGATTATAGGCCCATTTGGAAAATTTTGCATTTTGACCAAAATGTCCTTTTGTGCAATTTCAAAATCGCCCAACTTCTCGAATAGTGTATCTTGCTCAATTTTCCACATTTTTGAGTGTTCTTGGACTTTTTGGAAAGCTCTAAGAGTCCTCTAACCAACCGTTTTGGTCTCATCTCAATTGGAGTTACCATGCTCAATATATCTTCAAAGCAAAAAGTTGACTTTTTGTTGACTTTGAAAATGACCTGTAATGTTTTGAGCTATACCTCTCAAATGAAGCATTTTTTGGACATTCTTGTGAGACATGAAGTTGTAGAGAATTGAATTTCCTTCAAAACAAGAGGTGGTGGAAAATTTATGAGAAAGTATGAGAAAGTTATGACCATCAAAGTTCGCTTGACTTTTCACCTAGAAACCCTAATTTAGAAAGTTTGACTTTGAGCAAATCTTGAGTTTTCTTGATGAATCATGATCAACCCTTGATCAAATGATGAATGTAACTTCAAAATGAGGATGTTGACCAAAAATTATGAAGTTTGACTGTATGTTGACCATAGTTGACTTTTTGTCCAATACAACTGATTTTCAACCATCTGAGCAATTGTCTGAGGAAACTTGACTTGTGAAGCTTGAAACTTGACATGGAGAATCTTTGAAGCATATGAGGAGGCATGAAGGCCATTGGAGATGTTGGAAGTTCATCTTGACTTGAGAGATACCAAACCCTAGTTTGGGTTGATTGTCTAGGAGAGAGTTTGTCTGATCAACTCTTGAGGAATCCTTGAGCATAGATGTATGAAATCTCTTGAGTAGATGGAGGGAAAATTTTGGGGTATGACACGTCCCTTTGAATGTGCTAGGATACTCCTACAAGTTGCCTTCTATGACCATCAGATGTCCCTTCGAATGTCCCTTTTACATCCAACAAATGGGGTTACCTACCAACTAATGGTATGGATAGCACTATTCTAAAGGAAAGTAAAACAACACGAAAATGATCGTTCTGAGTAGGTAATAAGACTTTTAGTTGCTTGCTCTATCAAAATACTTTTCACACCTCACACTTTTGTCAAAGTTCAAACACTTTTCAAAAAAAATATTTTCGAACACTTTGTATACATTCCAACGTAAATCATTACAAAGTCAAAGCGAAATGCCTTTTCAAATTTTTTTTTTCAAACACACACACAGAAAGCAAATATTAAAGATGAGCTAAAAGAAACTAAGAGCCCGTAGATAACTACGGATGGAAAGGGGTGCTAATACCTTCCCTTTTTATAACCTTCTCCCTTACTCAGAATCTAACGAAGGTCTTTTTCTGTTCTTTTCACCTTCCCTTAATTGGATAAAAGAAAAGTCGGTGGCGACTCTTGCTATCCGCAACATTTGCGATAAAAGCAAAACAATTCAAAAGTCGTTCTTCCATCAGACATGTAATCGGCGACTCTCCGGGAAACACCCTAAAAGAGAGAATACCTTAGGGATTTTAGATCATTTTACCGCTCGCTTGATTTGCTTGCTTTACTTTAAGGGTTTCGGTATTATACTTGTGGGGATCCTACACCCGATCCGTTTCCTTAGTAAGTAGCAATAGATCGTCGCGACCGTTTGGCGTATACCGAAACGGTCAACATGATGGCTACGTTAGTGCGACACTTTGGATGTCCCGATGCTCCTCATTTTTAAGTTGAGGAAAGTATTTGGCATCTGTGTCGTGTCATCAGCACTAACTCAACTTTTAGAACCCTAATTGACCCATCTTGGCCATTAGAAGGCAGTGAGATGGTCGACTTTAGTGTAGACCGAGGTTGGTTGATACTCAATGCTACGCTCATTAAGATCAGACTTTTGGGATGTTTTCGGTCGACCACTTGGTAGTCGTATTGAAATAAAGCCTACGAGAAAGATCAATGATATGAGATTCCTAGAACCCGGTTACTATTATAGGACAGGTTGCACCCACTCAAACTTTGGTAGGGTAGACACCTATACCTCATGCAAGCCTTAAACCTAGGGCTATTGTTAGGGATGTCAATGGGGCGGGGCGGGGCCGGGGGGACACTTCCCCATCTTTTTCCCCGCCATCAAATTCATTCCCCGTCCCCGTCCCCGATCTCCGTCACGGGGGAATTTCTATCCCCATCCCCGTTCCCCGCGGATCTCCGTTCCCCGCGGGGATCCCCATAGATCCTACATTTATTCATTAATATTTTATTTTTTTAAAATGTTTATATTTTCTATAAAAATAAAAAGCACAAAGAATTCACATATTTATTATGTTATTAAAAAATACTAGTATTTGACATTTATTATTTTTTATTAAAAATACTAATGGAACACAAAATAATAATAATATTTGACATTTATTCCAAATAATAATAGGCGGGGCGGGGTCCCCGCGGGGCGGGGGGTGTATTCCCCGTCCCCGTCCCCGAAATGCTCTCGGGGGAATTTTTCTCCCCATCCCCGCCCCCACGGGGGAAAATTCCCCATCTTTGGGGCCCCGAACGGGGCGTTCCCCGCGGGGATCCCCATTAACAGGTCCAAACTGACATCCCTAGCTATTGTGTGGTTTGTTTGTGCTTGTTAAACATGACATCATAACATTGCATATCATTTCTAACCATTTCAAGGACCTAGGGATTTATCTTTGCTCTGTTTTGTAGGGATTATGGCTTCCAGAAAGACTATCCGAATCAACTTCATGGGTATACCTTCACAACTCAAAGAATTGGTTTCAAAAATTCCCGATCATGCTCAGTTCATCAAAAGACATGGTTATCTGCTTGACTTGGTTATCTCCGGTTTTGAAGAAGATTTGATGCATGTCTTATTCCAATTCTTCGATCCGAAACATCATTGCTTTACATTCCCAGATTATCAGTTAGTTTCTACCTTGGAAGAGTTCTCTAAGCTATTTGGGATACCTATCCTTAATCAGATACCATTCACCGGTTCAGAAAAGGCTCCTAAGTACAAAGACATCGCATCAGCAATACACCTAAAGCGCTCAAACATTGAAGCCAATTGATAAACAAGAAGCGGAGTTAAGGGTTTACTTGCTAAGTTCCTAATAAAGAAAGCCCGAGAATTCCTCAAAGCTATGAGTTTCCAAGCATTCGAAGACATCTTGGCCTTGCTAATCTATGGCTTGGTGCTATTTCCTAATCCAGATCAGTTCATAGACGTGAACACCATCAATATATTCCTCACTCATAATCCCGTGCCTACTTTACTTGGAGACATCCTGCATTCTCTGCATACTCGTACTATCAAAAGACAAGGAACTCTCATGTGTTGCATACTGTTACTTTCCAGGTGGTTTATTTCACACCTTCCTCAATCAGTAATGAAGAACGAGCAAAGATTGAAACGGTCTCAAAGATTGATGTCACTCTCTCATTCAGATAACCGTTGGTGTCTCTTTTCTCAAAAGGACTTCACATTCATTGAGCGTTGTGGAGAATTCCCTAATGTACCACTCCTTGGAATAAGGGGATGTATCACTTACAACCCTTCTTTAGCTTTACGTCAGTTTGGTTATGCTCGAAGAGATGGTCCTCGTGATCTCTAGAATTACCATCGAAGGTTCATACACGCTTGGGGCATGGTAAAGAAGACTGATACCAAGACTTTGGGGCACCAAAACTCCATTCCTTGGGAACCTTACCTCAAATGGGTGCGAGCTCGAGCTCAAAACCTCATGATGCCATTTACACCCGTGTTACCAGTAATTATGGAACCTGTTGCTATTGGTGATGTACTCTATACCGTTCTCCATCCTGACATGCCTACTGATTTTGAAGACTTGAAGAGGTCCTGGATTCAACTAAAAGAAGAAAGGGATACATTTGAAGCTCAATGCTATGCAAGCGAGAAGAAGGTACTAGAGTTTACTAAGCTACTTCACGAGGAGCGAAACATCAACGCCTACTTTAACACCAAGAGGAAGCGCCCATGGGAGACTTAGAGCTTTAAGAATTTTGTTCTTTTATTTTCCAAACTATCTTTTGTACTTAAGAAAAAGAGAAAAAGAAAAAAAGAAACTAATAAAAGTTTGTTCGTGCTTGTTTAACAAATTTAAATTCCTAAGGTCCTTGAAAACATTGCATTGCATTACATAAACATTGCATATCATGGCATGACATTCCATAACAGGTACATTGAAGATCGGTTTTCTCATTTTCACGCTATTTATTTTAGCAGAAATGGCTCTTGAACAGACTGTCAAAGATCTCTAGGCTCAGAATGCTCAGTTCCAGGAAGTGGTTACCAGCTTGGTCCAAGGCCAAGAAGATTTGAAGAAGCTCATTGCCAGAAAGAAGAAAGTCATTGGTGCCCTCAACATGGGAAGACGTTACAAGGGTGGACCTAGAGTGGTCAGCCGTATAGAACTCTCAGACAAGATCATTGAAACTGATGAAAGTATCAAGAACAACGAAGAAGACCAGCATGAGCCTGAGAACAAATAAGAAGACAATGAGAATGAGCAGTATTCTTATGAGGATGACAAATACAAACAACTTGAAGACCGTCTGAATGCTGTGGAAAATCTGAAAATGTCTGGGCTGAATTTTGATGATCTGAGTCTAGTTCCTGGTGTGGTGATTCCCCGTAAGTTCAAGGTTCCTACTTTTGCCAAGTATGATGGCATTTCTTGTCCGAAGCTGCACTTGAAGTCCTATGTTCAGAAGATCCATCCTCACACTGATGACAGAAAGCTATGGATCCATTACTTCCAAGAGAGTTTGTCCGGAGCTTAGTTGGAGTGGTATTATCAGCTAGAGAATACCCACATCCATACTTGGAATGAATTAGCATATGCTTTCTACAAGTAGTACCAGTACAATGCTGAACTAGCACCCACTCGCATGCAACTACAGAGCATGTCTATGGGTCGTGATGAGAAGTTCAAAGAATATGCTCAGAAATAGAGAGATCTAGCAGCCAGAGTTCAACCACCCTTGTCCAATAGGGAGTTGGTTGATATGTTTATGGGAACACTGACAAGCCCATTCTTCAATCATCTGATTGGAAATTCTTCACCGGATTCACCGATCCGACATCGATGGAGAACACATCAAGTCGGAATCAAGAGCGGAAAGATTCAGGTAGAGTCATCCTCAAATGCCGCGAAGAGATCTTTTGGTAAGAAAGAAGCCAATGCTATGTATGGTCAGAAAAGTCGTGCCAAAGCTGATCGACTAATGGGGGCTTGGATCTCCAATCCTACACCAGCACAACCTCAGCGAAACAACGCGCGTCACCAAAACGCGCCACGAAGATAGTTCACGAAGATCAACATGCCTTTGTCGCAAGCCTTACAACACATGTTGAAAGCAGAGCTGATTACCTTGAGGGACCCTCCTTAAAACATCAACACTTCCTCTCCGAGATACAATCCTAATGCTAAGTGTGATTACCCCACAGCCCAGGGCATGACACTGACGATTGTTGCGCTCTGAAGAACAAGATCCAAGACATAATTGAAGCTAAGGAAATTGAGTTTGATCCTCCTGTCGAGACTCCATCAAAGACCATAGTCCATCGGGATCCTGGTTCAAGTCCTTCGTCTGGTCCAGGTTCTTCGTAATCACTGACTAACATAATATCCTCATCTGGAAACTCGAAATGCATAGACTGATAGTCATCTACGGCTTGATAAGCCAAATGATCAGCTACTATACTTCCTTTGATCGCCTTCTGAGTAGTATACTGGATGTTGTATTTGGTCAAGATCATTTGCCATCTTTCTATTCTTCCAGAGAGAGCAGGTTTCTCGAATATGTATTTTATGGGATCCATGTTAGAGATCAACAAGGTAGTGTGAGTCAACATATACTACCTTAGTCACGAGCAGGCCAAGCCAAAGCGCTGCCAGTTTTCTCAAGCTCTGAGTATCTTGTTTCATAGACGATAAATTTTTTGCTAAGGTAGTATATTGCATACTCTTTTCGACCAAACTCGTCACGTTGCCCCAACACACACCCCATTGAGTTCTCTAATATTGTTAAGTACATGATAAGAGGTCTTTCTTTGATTGGTGGTATCAAGATAGGAGTATTTTGTTGGTACTCCTTGATTTTGTCAAAAGTTGTCTAACAATCTGTCATACCCCAAAATTTTCCTTCCATCTCCTCAAGATATTTCATACACCCATACTCAAGGATTCCCTCAAGGATTGATCAGACAAACCCTCTCCTAGACAATCAACCCAAACTAGGGTTTGGTGATTCTCAGATCAAGGTGGTTCCCAACATCTCCAATGGCCATCATGCCTCCTCATATGCTTCAAAGATTCCCCATGTCAAGTTTCAAGCCTCACAAGTCAAGTTTCCTCAGACAATTGCTCAGATGGTTGAAAATCAGTTGTGTTGGACAAAAAGTCAACTATGGTCAACATACAGTCAAATTTCCCGATTTTTGGTCAACATCCTCATTTTGAAGTCACATTCATCATTTGATCAAGGGTTGATCATGATTCATCAAAAAAACTCAAGATTTGCTCAAAAGTCAAACTTTCCAAATTAGGGTTTTCCAATGAAAAGTCAACTAAACTTTGACTGACCATAACTTCTTCATACTTTCTTAGAAATTTTTCCACCACCTCTCATTTTGAAGGAAATTCAATTCTCTACAAATTCATGTCTCACAAGAATGTTCAAAAAATGCTTCATTTGGAAGATATGGATCAAAACATTACAGGTCCTTTTCAAAGTCAACAAAAAGTCAACTTTGTGTATTGAAGTTTTATTGAACATGGAAACTCCAATTGAGATGAAACCAAAGAGGTTGTTTAGAGGACACCTAGAGCTTTCTAAAAAGTCCAATAACACTCAAAAATGTGGAAAATTGAGCAAAATACACCTTGCACAAGTTGGGTATTTTTGAAGAGGTGCACAAAGAGAAATACTTGTCAAAATCCAAAATTTTGCAAATGGGCCTAACTTTTCTTGGTTTAAACTTGTTCCTCATCTTATTTGGAACCTCCAAGCCCAATGCCACGAATTTTGTCTTTATTTTTCTATTTAATTTGGATTTTATTCATTTAAAAACAAATTAAATTAAAAAATAAGGTATAAAATCAAAATTAAATGCAAAGTTGATTTTTCTCTCATTCTTGAGATCCAAGCAACTCATAAAATCTGGAAAATTTCAAAATTTACATTGATTTGGCAATAAATTGATGAAAATTGGATCAAAAACATCAAGAATTGAGTTGAGAAAGGCATCAATAGGTCACAAATAATATTATGATCAAGTTTGGATCATAAAATTATAGGCCCATTTGGAAAAAATTGGATTTTGACAAATATCTCCTTTTGTGCAATTGTCCAAAAATGCCCAACTTCTGAATGGTGTATTTTGCTCAACTTTCCACATTTTTGAATGTTCTTGGACTTTTTAGAAAGCTCTAAGTGTCCTCTAACCAACCTCTTTGGTTTCATCTCAATTGGAGTTTCCATGCTCAATATATCTTTAAAACAAAATGTTGACTTTTTGTTGACTTTGAAAAAGACCTGTAATATTTTGATCCATACCTTCCAAATGAAGCATTTTTTGAACATTCTTGTGAGACATGAAGTTGTAGAGAATGGAATTTCCTTCAAAACAAGAGGTGGTGGAAAAATTTCTGAGAAAGTATGAAGAAGTTATGCTCGGTCAAAGTTTGGTTGACTTTTCACTGAGAAACCCTAATTTAGAAAGTTTGACTTTTGAGCAAATCTTGAATTTTCTTGATGAATCATGATCAACCCTTGATCAAATGATGAATGTAACTTCAAAATGAGGATGTTGACCAAAAATTATGAAGTTTGACTGTATGTTGACCATAGTTGACTTTTTGTCCAATACAACTGATTTTCAACCATCTGAGCAATTGTCTGAGGAAACTTGACTTGTGAGGCTTGAAACTTGACATGGGGAATCTTTGAAGCATATGAGGAGGCATGATGGCCATTGGAGATGTTGGGAATCCACCTTGATCTGAGGATAGCCAAACCCTAGTTTGGGTTGATTGTCTAGGAGAGGGTTTGTCTGATCAACCCTTGAGGAATCCATGAGTATAGATGTATGAAATGTTTTGAGAAGCAGGAGGGCAAATTTTGGGGTATGACACCAATGCCAATGTGAATTATTTTCAAATGGGCCTAAGTTTTCATGATCCATATTTATTCTTGAGATTATCCATGACCCCTATACTCCTTTCCACACCTCTTATCTTTTTATTTAATTTATTTTTGAATTAAATGGTCAAAATTCAAAATTAATTAAATAAAATACAAAGATAATTGATAATACAAGTTGTGCTTGGTTTTCACTTGTCTTGAGGTCCAAGATAACCTATGCAAGCTGTCAATTTCGTGCACAAGGCTTTAAGGCAAGATTGAAACACTTTTGGGAAGATTTGATGAAAATTCCAAATCAAACATTCTTACATTCAAGACAATATATTTTTCCATAATTCTTGACCTAATGCACTCTCCTATAAGTACACTACAAGATCAGAAGCACAAGAAATGAAACCATTGCCTCCAAGAGCAACCCTAAATTTACAAAAAATTCTCAAGAAACTTGCAAACTCGAATTTTATTTTCCAGCCACTCTAATTCGCTTTCAAGCACTCCATCGTGCTTCTGAGGTTCCCGGGACTTGATCCATGCCATTCCACAAGGTAAAAGCTCCTTAGAACGTGCAGATCGTGTAGCACCGGTTTGGTATTTTTCTCTAATTCGATTCTTTTAATCCATGCATTACTAACTGTTTTGTTTGTTTGTGTGATCTCAGGATAACCCTTAGAACAAGTTTGAAGCATTAGGAGCAAGGTTTAATGTGTAAATCACGATTCACGATTCTTAAGGCATCCATGATGTTGAGTTTCAAACTGATGGTTACAGGAACTTTCAGGCCAAACTAATTGCACCATTGAGTTCGCAAGGTCCCAAACATATGATCTGGGCTCTTTGTTTTCTTGTTTTGATCTTATTTCGCAGGTTTGATCTTTGGGGTGATCGGAGAAGACGACCAGAGTGTTGACTCTGGAGTCTCTGTGTTTATTGACCCCGACGAGGGGTGGTGTGGCATGAAGGCGCAATCCGATTGGCTCAACGTTTAAAACAGGGGACCCACACGTGCTAGTTTGAAAATTCAAAATCAAACGTGGCCAACACTTATAATCAAATGGTTGTAAATCAATAACAACCAAGCATCCCAGCTCAGATGGAAAACGCGCGCAGGGTATATCCAGGGGGTACCGGGTTCGATCCCTGTGACCCCCTTTTCTTTTTTCTCACGTTCCATTCTTTTCTTATTTTTCCTATTTTCTTTATTTCATTTAATTTTCTTTTCAAAATTAATTAAAACCTTTTCAAAAATCACAAAAATATTTTAATTTCAGATTTAGGTTAATTAAACATTTAATTAATTTTTGGCATAAAAATAATTTTTTCTCACAATTTAAATTATTTTTCATAATTAATTAATAATTAACTTAAAATTAAGTTTTTATACATTAAAATCAATCCAAAAAATATTTTTCCTTTGCAATTAGGGTTTAGATATTTTATCTTATCATTAGACATTTTTCTTGCAATTTACTTCTTTTATTTCACATTTAAATATTAGAAATCAATGTATAGGTCGCAAGGTCATTTTTGTAATAGCGTAGGATTTACTTTCCGCACCTTTACATTTCCACACTTTACTTTCCGCACTCCTTATTATGTATCTGCCCCAAACCCATGTAATAGCGTAGGATTTACTTTCCGCACTTTACATTTTCTCACTTTAATTTCTGTACATATCTAATTGCTAGTAATTAGGCGTGTATGGTAAGATTAAAAACGACCTAAATCACTTCTAAATACGAGATAAATATCTGAGTACAACACACTCTTCACACATGCACCCACCTTAGGGTATCCTCTCTTGTTGCCTTCCAGAACAATAGTCATGTCCCTCGAACGTAGGGATATCTTAGCTAAGACACTTACAAATAACATCATCATAGTCCCTTCGATACAAAGATCATAGTCCCTCAATGACCCTCGATTGTTGCCTACGAATACATGATCTAGTCCCTCGATTGTTGCCTATGAAAAGTGATGATCGTCCCAACGAATATGCTAAGGTATCCCTACATGTTGCCTTCTATGACTATACGATGACCCTTCGAATGTCCCTTTATATCCAACGGATAGTGTTACCTACCAAATAATGGTATGGATAGCGCTACCCTAAATGAAAGCAAAATAACATGGAAACAACCATTCTGAGTAGGTAATAGACTTTTAATTGCTTTCTCTATCAAAATACTTTTCACACCTCCCACTATTTTCAAAAACACTTTTCAAACACTTTGTATACATTCCAGCGTGAATCATTACAAAGTTAAACACATTTCCAAACACTTCGTAGACATTCCAGCGAGAATCATTACGAAGTCAAAGAGAAATTACTTTTTCAAAAACATCTTTTCAAACACACATAGAAAGAAATATATAAAATCATTAAGCAATTAAGATCCCGTAGATAACTACGGATGGAAAGGGTGCTAATACCTTCCCTTTTCATAATTGCCTCCCTTACTCAGAATCTAACGAAGGTCTTTTCCTGTTCTTTTCGCCTTTCCTTAATTGGATAAAATAAAAGTCGGTGGAGACTCTTGCTATCCGCAACATTTGCGATAAAACGCAAATCAAACAAGTTAGTTCTCCCACCGTATCACAGAACTGGCGACTCTTCTGGGGAAACACCCTAAACAAAGGCTACCTTATGGCTTTAGATCACTTTATAGCTTTCATTGTTTGACTTGTCTGCTTTACTTTTAAGGGTTTCTTGGGTATTATACTTGCGGGGGATCCTACACCCGGATCCAGGTTTCCTTAGGTAAGTAGCAATAAATCATCGCGACCGTTAGGCGTATACCAAAACGGTCAAAATGATGGCTATGTTAGTGCGACACTTTGGATGTCCCGATGCTCCTCATGTTCAGTTGAGGGAAGTATTTGGCATCTGCGTGGTGTCATAAGCACTAACTCAACTTTTAGAACCCTAATTGACCCATCTTGGCTATTAGAGAAGATAGTGAGATGGACGACTTCGGTGCAGACTGAGGTTGGTTGATACTCGATGCTACAATCATTAAGATTCGACTTTCGAGATGTTTCGGTCGACCACTTGGTAGTCGTATTGAAATAAAACCTACGAGAAAGATCTATGATATGATATTCCTAGAACCCGGTTACTATTATAGGACATATTGAACCCACTTAAACTCTGGTAGGGTAGACACCTATACCTCATGCAAGCCTTAAACCTAGGGCTATTGTTAGGGATGTCAATGGGGCGGGGCGGGGCCGGGGGGACACTTCCCCATCTTTTTCCCCGCCATCAAATTCATTCCCCGTCCCCGTCCCCGATCTCCGTCACGGGGGAATTTCTATCCCCATCCCCGTTCCCCGCGGATCTCCGTTCCCCGCGGGGATCCCCATAGATCCTACATTTATTCATTAATATTTTATTTTTTTAAAATGTTTATATTTTCTATAAAAATAAAAAGCACAAAGAATTCACATATTTATTATGTTATTAAAAAATACTAGTATTTGACATTTATTATTTTTTATTAAAAATACTAATGGAACACAAAATAATAATAATATTTGACATTTATTCCAAATAATAATAGGCGGGGCGGGGTCCCCGCGGGGCGGGGGGTGTATTCCCCGTCCCCGTCCCCGAAATGCTCTCGGGGGAATTTTTCTCCCCATCCCCGCCCCCACGGGGGAAAATTCCCCATCTTTGGGGCCCCGAACGGGGCGTTCCCCGCGGGGATCCCCATTAACAGGTCCAAACTGACATCCCTAGCTATTGTGTGGTTTGTTTGTGCTTGTTAAACATGACATCATAACATTGCATATCATTTCTAACCATTTCAAGGACCTAGGGATTTATCTTTGCTCTGTTTTGTAGGGATTATGGCTTCCAGAAAGACTATCCGAATCAACTTCATGGGTATACCTTCACAACTCAAAGAATTGGTTTCAAAAATTCCCGATCATGCTCAGTTCATCAAAAGACATGGTTATCTGCTTGACTTGGTTATCTCCGGTTTTGAAGAAGATTTGATGCATGTCTTATTCCAATTCTTCGATCCGAAACATCATTGCTTTACATTCCCAGATTATCAGTTAGTTTCTACCTTGGAAGAGTTCTCTAAGCTATTTGGGATACCTATCCTTAATCAGATACCATTCACCGGTTCAGAAAAGGCTCCTAAGTACAAAGACATCGCATCAGCAATACACCTAAAGCGCTCAAACATTGAAGCCAATTGATAAACAAGAAGCGGAGTTAAGGGTTTACTTGCTAAGTTCCTAATAAAGAAAGCCCGAGAATTCCTCAAAGCTATGAGTTTCCAAGCATTCGAAGACATCTTGGCCTTGCTAATCTATGGCTTGGTGCTATTTCCTAATCCAGATCAGTTCATAGACGTGAACACCATCAATATATTCCTCACTCATAATCCTGTGCCTACTTTACTTGGAGACATCCTGCATTCTCTGCATACTCGTACTATCAAAAGACAAGGAACTCTCATGTGTTGCATACTGTTACTTTCCAGGTGGTTTATTTCACACCTTCCTCAATCAGTAATGAAGAACGAGCAAAGATTGAAACGGTCTCAAAGATTGATGTCACTCTCTCATTCAGATAACCGTTGGTGTCTCTTTTCTCAAAAGGACTTCACATTCATTGAGCGTTGTGGAGAATTCCCTAATGTACCACTCCTTGGAATAAGGGGATGTATCACTTACAACCCTTCTTTAGCTTTACGTCAGTTTGGTTATGCTCGAAGAGATGGTCCTCGTGATCTCTAGAATTACCATCGAAGGTTCATACACGCTTGGGGCATGGTAAAGAAGACTGATACCAAGACTTTGGGGCACCAAAACTCCATTCCTTGGGAACCTTACCTCAAATGGGTGCGAGCTCGAGCTCAAAACCTCATGATGCCATTTACACCCGTGTTACCAGTAATTATGGAACCTGTTGCTATTGGTGATGTACCCTATACCGTTCTCCATCCTGACATGCCTACTGATTTTGAAGACTTGAAGAGGTCCTGGATTCAACTAAAAGAAGAAAGGGATACATTTGAAGCTCAATGCTATGCAAGCGAGAAGAAGGTACTAGAGTTTACTAAGCTACTTCACGAGGAGCGAAACATCAACGCCTACTTTAACACCAAGAGGAAGCGCCCATGGGAGACTTAGAGCTTTAAGAATTTTGTTCTTTTATTTTCCAAACTATCTTTTGTACTTAAGAAAAAGAGAAAAAGAAAAAAAGAAACTAATAAAAGTTTGTTCGTGCTTGTTTAACAAATTTAAATTCCTAAGGTCCTTGAAAACATTGCATTGCATTACATAAACATTGCATATCATGGCATGACATTCCATAACAGGTACATTGAAGATCGGTTTTCTCATTTTCACGCTATTTATTTTAGCAGAAATGGCTCTTGAACAGACTGTCAAAGATCTCTAGGCTCAGAATGCTCAGTTCCAGGAAGTGGTTACCAGCTTGGTCCAAGGCCAAGAAGATTTGAAGAAGCTCATTGCCAGAAAGAAGAAAGTCATTGGTGCCCTCAACATGGGAAGACGTTACAAGGGTGGACCTAGAGTGGTCAGCCGTATAGAACTCTCAGACAAGATCATTGAAACTGATGAAAGTATCAAGAACAACGAAGAAGACCAGCATGAGCCTGAGAACAAATAAGAAGACAATGAGAATGAGCAGTATTCTTATGAGGATGACAAATACAAACAACTTGAAGACCGTCTGAATGCTGTGGAAAATCTGAAAATGTCTGGGCTGAATTTTGATGATCTGAGTCTAGTTCCTGGTGTGGTGATTCCCCGTAAGTTCAAGGTTCCTACTTTTGCCAAGTATGATGGCATTTCTTGTCCGAAGCTGCACTTGAAGTCCTATGTTCAGAAGATCCATCCTCACACTGATGACAGAAAGCTATGGATCCATTACTTCCAAGAGAGTTTGTCCGGAGCTTAGTTGGAGTGGTATTATCAGCTAGAGAATACCCACATCCATACTTGGAATGAATTAGCATATGCTTTCTACAAGTAGTACCAGTACAATGCTGAACTAGCACCCACTCGCATGCAACTACAGAGCATGTCTATGGGTCGTGATGAGAAGTTCAAAGAATATGCGCAGAAATAGAGAGATCTAGCAGGCAGAGTTCAACCACCCTTGTCCAATAGGGAGTTGGTTGATATGTTTATGGGAACACTGACAAGCCCATTCTTCAATCATCTGATTGGAAATTCTTCAGCCGGATTCACTGATCTGATACTGACAGGAGAACACATTGAAGCTGGAATCAAGAGCGGAAAGATTCAGGTAGAGTCATCCTCAAATGCTGCGAAGAGATCTTTTGGTAAGAAAGAAGCCAATGCTATGTATGGTCAGAAAAGTCGTGCCAAAGCTGATCGTACTCAATCTGTGGGGGCAGTTGTGATCTCCAATCCTACACCAGCACAACCTCAGCGAAACAACGCGCGTCACCAAAACGCGCCACGAAGATAGTTCACGAAGATCAACATGCCTTTGTCGCAAGCCTTACAACACATGTTGAAAGCAGAGCTGATTACCTTGAGGGACCCTCCTTAAAACATCAACACTTCCTCTCCGAGATACAATCCTAATGCTAAGTGTGATTACCACTCCCACAGCCCAGGGCATGACACTGACGATTGTTGCGCTCTGAAGAACAAGATCCAAGACATAATTGAAGCTAAGGAAATTGAGTTTGATCCTCCTGTCGAGACTCCATCAAAGACCATAGTCCATCGGGATCCTGGTTCAAGTCCTTCGTCTGGTCCAGGTTCTTCGTAATCACTGACTAACATAATATCCTCATCTGGAAACTCGAAATGCATAGACTGATAGTCATCTACGGCTTGATAAGCCAAATGATCAGCTACTATACTTCCTTTGATCGCCTTCTGAGTAGTATACTGGATGTTGTATTTGGTCAAGATCATTTGCCATCTTTCTATTCTTCCAGAGAGAGCAGGTTTCTCGAATATGTATTTTATGGGATCCATGTTAGAGATCAACAAGGTAGTGTGAGTCAACATATACTACCTTAGTCAGCGAGCAGGCCAAGCCAAAGCGCTGCCAGTTTTCTCAAGCTCTGAGTATCTTGTTTCATAGACGATAAATTTTTTGCTAAGGTAGTATATTGCATACTCTTTTCGACCAAACTCGTCACGTTGCCCCAACACACACCCCATTGAGTTCTCTAATATTGTTAAGTACATGATAAGAGGTCTTTCTTTGATTGGTGGTATCAAGATAGGAGTATTTTGTTGGTACTCCTTGATTTTGTCAAAAGTTGTCTAACAATCTGTCATACCCCAAAATTTTCCTTCCATCTCCTCAAGATATTTCATACACCCATACTCAAGGATTCCTCAAGGATTGATCAGACAAACCCTCTCCTAGACAATCAACCCAAACTAGGGTTTGGTGATTCTCAGATCAAGGTGGTTCCCAACATCTCCAATGGCCATCATGCCTCCTCATATGCTTCAAAGATTCCCCATGTCAAGTTTCAAGCCTCACAAGTCAAGTTTCCTCAGACAATTGCTCAAATGGTTGAAAATCAGTTGTATTGGACAAAAAGTCAACTGTGGTCAACATACAGTCAAACTTCATAATTTTTTGTCAACATCCTCATTTTGAAGTTACATTCATCATTTGATCAAGGGTTGATCATGATTCATCAAGAAAATTCAAGATTTGCTCAAAAGTCAAACTTTCTAAATTAGGGTTTCTCAGTGAAAAGTCAACCAAACTTTGACCGAGCATAACTTCTTCATACTTTCTCAGAAATTTTTCCACCACCTCTTGTTTTGAAGGAAATTCCATTCTCTACAACTTCATGTCTCACAAGAATGTTCAAAAAATGCTTCATTTGGAAGGTATGGATCAAAATATTACAGGTCTTTTTCAAAGTCAACAAAAAGTCAACATTTTGTTTTAAAGATATATTGAGCATGGAAACTCCAATTGAGATGAAACCAAAGAGGTTGGTTAAAGGACTTTTAGAGCTTTCCAAAAAGTCCAAGAACACTCAAAAATGTGGAAAATTGAGCAAAATAAACCTTGTGCAAGTTGGGCAATTTTGAAGAAGTGCACAAAGAGAGATACTTGTAAAAATAAATTTTTTTGCAAATGGGCCTAGTTTTTCTTCATCCAAACTTGTTCCTTATACAATTAAGAATATCCAAGCCCAATGCCACGAATTTTTATTTTATTTTTCTATTTCATTTGGATTTTATTCATTTAAATACAAATTAAATTCAAAAATAAGGTATAAAATCAAAATTAATTGCAAATTGATTTTTTCTCTCATCCTTGAGATCCAAGTAACCTAAAGAAGCCAGCAAATTTCGAAATTTGATTGGATTTGAAAAGAAATTGATTGAAATTGATGATTTCTTCCTCAAATCAGCTCCAATTCCATCTACTATATATATACAATACATACCACATGAATGAGAACGAAAAAATTGCTTGAGGAACCCTAACCTAATTCAAAAATCCGTGCTTCACAAGCTACTAGCAGCCTAGGTTTTAGCTCGATTCAATTGATTCCAAGCATCCAAACACGTTCCTTGGCATCCCCTGAATCGATCCAGACCTTTACTTTGTCCAAAAACATCAAGAATTGCAAGAACACGATTTCGGTTTGTCACCCTTTTTCCAAAATCGAATTCTATTATTCGTGCATTTTTAACATGTTTTGTTGTTGTTTTTGTGATTAGAACGAAGATTGCAAGCTTTCTGGGCAATTTGATTGAGTTTCCATGGCTTAGAATGAGAATCACCATAGCTAGGGTTTTCGGCCTCGATTTAGGGCTTCTCTAAAACGGATAAATTGGACCATAAGACCACCACCATTGTGTTTAGAATGTGATTTCCAGTCGATTAATGTATTCATAACTAATTTATATTATGTGTATGAGATTTTGGAAAATGCAGGGACTATAGCGTCGCACTGAGGCCGACGCTATGTTTTCAAAATTTCAAAACGAAGAAGATGAAGTTTGCGAATCGGTGCACCCGAGGTGACACTTGTTTACAATCCACTCTCCTTTTCAAACAACAGCACGCTCGCTTGGTCAAGGCTTGTAGGAAAGCAAGGTCTCCGCTCGATCCTCGGCAAGACCAAAACATTTTTCTCCTTTGCAAAACTTTATTTTTGTATTTTCTATTTAATATTTTTCATGCATTTTAATTTAATTTCAAATATTTTTATCATGCATTAAAAAACACCAAAAAATATTTTCCTTTTTGCATTATTTCCAGAAAATGTTTATTTAATTTATAAAATTAAAAATATTATTTTTGCATGCATATTTAATTTAATTGTTAATTTATCATTTAAATCACATTTAATTAGTTTTTAATTATTAAATTAATGCCAAAAAATCCCAAAAAATTATTTTAGCATATTAATGTTATTTCCAGCATGAAACATTTTTCTCATCTAAAATTATGATTTGTGCTAACATTTTTCTCTTGTTCGATTTCTCGTATTTCCGATTTCTTATCTTTTCAAGTTATCTCGTTTTGATTTATTTCTTTTTATCGCTTTCTTTTCCAATTATGTAACCGCTATGGGATGTAATAGCTTAATTAGGGCTTTTATTTTCCGTGATTTTAAATTATGTATCCGCCCAAAGCCATGTAATAGCGTAGGATTTATCTTTCCGCACTTTATATTCCCGCATTTTAATTTCCGCACCCTATAAACTGCTAGTAATTAGGCGTGTATGGCAAGATAAAATTGAACATAGCTCACCCTAATTTTCAAGATAACATGAATCTGAAATCAACACACTCTTTTCACACATGCACCCCTTAGGGTAATTCTCTATGTTGCCTTACGAATTCAAATGGTCATGTCCCTCGAACGTAGAGGTATTCTAGCACCGTTGCCTTCAAACAAATCATCATAGTCCCTTCGATTCAAAGATCATAGACCCACGATGTCGCCTATGAATACATGATCTTGACCCTCGATTGTCGCCTACGAAAAATGATGATAGTCCCTTCGAATGTGCTAGGATACTTCCTACAAGTTGCTTTCTATGACCATACGATGTCCCTTCGAATGTCCCACTTACATCCAACGAATAGGGTTACCTACCAACTAATGGTATGGATAGCGCTATTTTAAAAGAACGTAAAACAACACGAAAACGACCAATTTTGAGTAGGTAATAAGACTTCTAGTTGCTTGCTCCATCAAAATGCTTTCCACACCACACACTTTTGTCAAAGTTCAAACTCTTTTCAAAACGAAACATTTCCAAACACTTTGTATACATTCCTACATGAATCATTACAAAGTCAAAGCAAAATGCCTTTTCAAAATATTTTGTCAAACACACAGAAAGCACAATTTTAAAGTGATCTAAGAGCAACTAAGAGCCCGTAGATAACTATGGATGAAAAGGGGTGCTAATACCTTCCCTTTTCATAACCTTCTCCCCTTACTCAGAATCTAACAAAGGTCTTTTCTGTACTTTTTACCTTCCCTTAATTGGATAAAAGAAAAGTCGGTGGCGACTCTTGCTATCCGCACATTTGCGATACAAAAACCTACAAAGTCAGTTCACCGTGTTACACAATCGTCGTTCCACTTCACAACTTGATCTTTCTTTAGTAACTTAAAGATTGGCTCACAAGTAGCAATTAGATGTGCAATGAATTTGGAAATGTAGTTTAGTCGTCCCAAGAAACCTCTGACTTCCTTCTCAATACGGGGAGCTGGCATTTCTTGATAGCTTTAACCTTGGAAGGGTCAACTTCAATACCTTTACCATTGACAACGTATCCCAGGAGTTTACCGGATCTGACTCCAAAGGTGCACTTGTTAGGATTAAGTCTTAGTCTGTATTTCTTCAGTCTATCAAACAGCTATTGCAAATGATCGAGATGTTCTTCTTCAGTTAGTGATCGAGCTATCATGTCGTCGATGTAGACCTCTATCTCATGATGAATCATGTCATGGAATAAAGCTACCATGGCACGTTGATATGTGGCGCCAGCGTTCTTCAGTCCGAACGATATGACTTTGTAACAAAATGTGCCCCACTGTGTAACGAAAATAGTCTTTTCCATGTCTTCGGGAGCCATTTTGATCTGATTGTAATCGGAGAAACCATCCATGAAGGAGAAAACCTTGTGTTGAGTGGTGTTATCAACCAGAACGTTAATATGTGGAAGTGGGAAATCTTCTTTCGGACTTGCTCTGCTCAGATCTCTGTAGTCCACACACATACGTACTTTGCCATCCTTCTTAGGTATGGGCACCACGTTCGTAACCCACTGTGGATAAGAAGTAACGGCTAGGAAACCGACATTGAACTGTTTCATGACATCGAATTTGATTTTCTCGGACATCTCAAGACGCATACGACGAACCTTCTATTTCACAAGGAGAAACCCTTCTTTCGTTGGTAGTCGGTGTAACACAATGTCAATGTCTAAACTTGTCATGTCTTCATAAGACCAAGCACAAATCTGGATATAGTCTCGCAACATCTGGACCAATCTCTCTTTGACATTTCTCTCAAGACCTGCTCCTACCTTGATTTCCTTTCTGTCTTTGTCAGTACCTAGATTCACAACCTCGACTGGCTCCTCGTGTGACTGTATAACCTGTTCTTTCTGTTGTAGTAGCCTGGCAAGTTCTCCTGGCACTTCACAATCTTCCTCACCTTCGTCTTCGGCTTGGTAGATCGGATTATCGAAGTCTTATTTAGCAACAGCAGAGTCGTTATCGACGATATTCAAAGTGAATTTGCAGTGTATCATGTGGGTGTGTGTAAGAACACATAGCTTTTTGAAAGGGTGATAAAGTAAAAAGAAAGAAAAGATCACAATATTTGAATGCAAAAAGTCCTATGATTTATTGAATGAATAATAACCCTCACAAACGAGTCGTGGTGCCCCGGGCAAGGCACTAGGCTTAAAGTTTATTGTTCGAAAGCATAAAAGTAGAAAAAGAAATTACTCATGTCTAAAGGAGATTGGTATAACATCTTCGGTCTTCCAATTGTTGAGTCTGTCGTCTACAGTTGGGAAAATCCAATTGTTGATGTCGAAGTCGCCATCGTCGTCTTCTATAGCATGGACTCCTCTTTTGTTGATGTGGAAAGGAAATTTGCCAACACGTCTAGGGCGTATCATCTTCTGACCTTTGATAGTGAAGCCTAAACCAGTCTTGTCAGATTTGAATGGAGAACTGGGGAGCTGACCCCAAATATTACAGCCTCCTTCTTCAACCACAGCTTTGGCGTCTTTCAGTGAGGCCATCTTAAGTGGAACTTTAGTAACTTCAAGAGTGACAGGAGAGTCAACAGGCATGACTCGTGGAATTGCTTCGAAAGCTTGACAGGGAGTTTCAACAAATTCACCTTCCATTTTGATGTATCGAAATGACTCTAGATGGCTTACCATATATTCTTCTTCACCGCATATTGTAACAATCTTCCCCTTCATTGGGTACTTCAGCTTCTGATGTAGGGTAGAAGTGACAGCGCCTGCCCCATGTATCCAAGGGCGTCCGAGTAAGCAAGAATAAGCTGGACGAATGTCCATGACAAAGAAAGTAGATTCAAAAGTCTGGGAACCGACTTTAACTGGCAGGTTGAGCTCTCCAAATACTATTCTTTTTGAACCATCAAAAGCTCTTACGATTATGTCACTGGGCTTCATGACCACTTCTTTAGCATTAAGTCGGTCGAGAGCGCTCTTCGGCAGAACATTCAGAGCAGAACTAGTATCCACCAATATGTGAGACAATGTAGTGCCCTTGCATTCAATAGAGATGTGTAAGGCTTTGTTGTGTTTCTTTTCGATAGAAGTTAAATCAACATCAGAGAAATCTAAACCATTGTTGATGGTCAGGCTAGCAATACAACCTTCAAATTGATCAGCAGTAGTGTCTTGCGGTATGTGAGCATTCTTCAGAAACCTTACTAAGGATTTAGCATGAGCCTCAGAGCACAATAGCAGAGCTAGCATGGATATCTTGGACGGAGTTTGTCCCAACTGTTCCACAACATTGTAGTCGATCTTCTTGATGATCTTCAGAATTTCCTCCATTTCTTGCTTGGAGGTATCCTCAGCAACTTCCTTTGGTACTTCTGTCTGAGCAGGATGAGTTACCTTTTCTTTCCCTATAGCTTCGGGAATTGGTTCGATAGCAGGAATGCGAACTAGTGTAGTAGTGTCTTTCAGAGGATAAATCTCTGGAGAAAATACTCTTCCGATTCTGGTTACCTTGCTTGATCCGATGATGTTGTCGATGTCAAGATTGGTAGCTTCAACTGCAATGTCTTCAATGGACAAAGGTTCTTTCTTGACACCATGGTAGTAAACTTAGAATCCATAATTCCAAGGTATAACTTTGTCAGAGGAATATGGTATTGGTCTGGGGGAGGTAATAATCAGGGGTGCCACTCTAGGTGCAGGATCGACAGAGGTGGTCCTTATTATGTTTACATCAGCATACTCTTCTGGGTAATCGTCTCCCCATCCAGTTTCCTTGATATCTTCGATTGGACTCTTGTAACTTTCGGGAGCGGTATATTTCACCATGAAATCAAACTTTCCACTTGGCTACCCCAAGGTATCCCAGGCTTCTAGTATGGCTTTGCTTACGTCTTCGATCTTCAGATTCTTAGAAACGTCTTTGCATAAATTCTCCACAGATGGAGGTTTCAGAAATAGCACTTCTCGGTTGTCCATCATGCGTTGAATACGCCTTTTCAACCAAGAACATCCTTCAGATTCAGATGCACACCAACGACAGTTATCAGGGCATCTTGGAAATACACCGGCTTGCAGTAAATCTTTCTTGACAGTCATCAGAGGAACAGTCAGCTCGTTCACATCATAAACATAGGAGTCATTGTCAATATCATTGGCACTTTTACCATGGTTAGGAATTGGTGCATTAATCACATTCGGAGTTTCGACGGGAGGGTCGAATTCAATTTACCTTGCTTCAATCATGTCTTGTATCTTGTTCTTCAGGGCCCAACAATTGTTGGTGTCGTGCCTTAGGCTGTTGGAGTGGTATACACTCCTTGCATTAGGATTATACTTTGGATAGGAAGTGTTGACGTGTTGAGGAGGATCCCTCAAAGTAATGAGCTCTGCTTTCAACATGTGTTGTAGTGCTTGAGACAATGACATGTTGATCTTCGTAAACTGTCTTCGTGGAGCGTTCTGCATACGTGTGTTGTCTCGTTGAGGTTGCGCTGGTGTGGGATTGGAGATCACGACTGCCCCCACAGATTGAGTGCGATCAACTTTGTCACGTCTCTTCTGACCATACACAGCATTGGCTTCTTTCTTACCACCAAAAGATCTCTTCGCAGTATTTGAAGATGTTTCTACTTGAATCTTTCCGCTCTTGATTCCAGCTTCGATACGTTCGCCTGTCAATATTTTTTTTTGGTGAATTCGGCTGAAGAGTTTCCAATCAGATGATTGAAGAATGGGCCTGTCAGTGTTCCCATAAACATGTCAACCAACTCCCTATTGGACAAGGGTGGTTAAACTCTTCCTGCTAAATCTCTCCATTTCTAAGCATACTCTTTGAACTTCTCGTCATGACCCATAGACATGCTCTGTAGTTGTATGCGAGTAGGTGCCAATTCCGCATTGTACTGGTACTGCTTGTATAAAGCATCTGCTAAGTCATTACTAGTATAAATGTGGGTACTCTCTAGCTGATAATACCACTCCAACTGAGTTCCGGATAAAATCTCTTGAAAGAAATGGATCCACAATTTTCTGTCTTTAGTATGAGGATGGATCTTCTTAACTTAGGACTTCAGATGCAGCTTCGGGCAAGAGATTCCATCGTACTTGGAAAAGGTAGGAACTTTGAACTTGCGGGGAATTACCACACTAGGAACAAGACTCAGATCATCAAAGTTAAGCCCTGGCATTTTTCAGATTTTCCATAGCATTCAGACGGTCTTCAAGTTGCTTGTATTTTTCGTTGTCAAGAGGATATTGCGCGCTCACATAGTCTTCCTCTTTTTTTCAGACTCATGATGGCTTCCTTCGTTGTTTTTTATGCTTCCTTCAGTTTCGCTGCTCTTGTCTGAGAATTCAAGCTGTCTGACCACCTTGACTGGACCCTTGTGATTTCTTCCCATGTTGAGAATACCAATGGTCTTATTCTTTCTGGTGATGAGCTTTTTCAGATTTTTCTGACCTTGGGCCAAATTGGCGAACATCTCCTGGAATTGGGCGTTCTGAGCTTGGAGATCTTTGACAGTTTGTTCAAGAGCCATTTCTGCTTAAATAAACAGCGAGAGAATAAGAAAGTCGGTCTTCAATGTACCTATTATGAAATGTTTTGCCATGATATGCGATGTTATGCAATGCAATGCTTTCAAGGACCTTAAGAATTTAAATTTATTAAACAAGCACGAACAAACTTTTTATTAGTTTTTACTTTTTGGAAAGCGAAAATGAAAGTTTAAACAAATAAAAGAAAATTCCTAGAGCTTAGGTCTCCCATGGACGCTTCCTCTTTGTATTGAAGTAGGTATTGATGCTTCACTTCTCGTGAAGTAGCTTCGTCAACTCCAACACTCTTTCCTCGCTTGCATAGCACTGAACTTAGAATGTATCCCTTTATTCTTTAAGATGAATCCAGGATCTCTTTAAGTCTTAGAAATTAGTAGGCATGTCTGGATGGAGAATGGTATAGGGTTCGTCTCCTTCAACAACGGGTTCCATAACCACTAGTAGAACAATTGTAAACGGCATCATGAGGTTTTGAGCTCGCGCTCGCACCCATTTGAGGTAAGGTTCCCAAGGAATGGAATTTTTGTGCCCCAAAGTCTTGGTATCAGTCTTCTTTACCATACCCCAAGCGTTCACAAATCTTCGACGGTAGTTCTGGAGATCATTTTCGTAGTCAAATACAATGTCTTGGAGAAGCATATCATGAGGACCATCTCTTCGATCATAACCAAACTGACATAGAGCTAGAGAAGGGTTATAAGTGATACCTCCCCTTATTCCAAGGAGTGGTACATTATAGAATTCCCCAAAACGCTCAATGAAAGTGAAGTCCTTTTGAGAAAAAAGACACTAACAGATATTTGAATGAGAGAGTGACATCAGCCTTTGAGACCACTTCAATCTTTGCTTGTTCTTCAGTACTAATTGAGGAAGGTGCGAAATAAACCACCTGGAAAGTAATGGTATGCAACACATGAGAGTTCCTTGTCTTTTGATAGTACGAGTGTAGAGAGAATGCAGAATATCCCCAAGTAAGGTAGGCACAGGATTACGAGTGAGGAATATCTTGATGGTGTTTACGTTCATGAACTGGTCGGGATTAGGAAATAGCACCAAGCCATAGATTAGCAAGGCTAAAATGTCTTCGAATGCATGGAAACTCATAGCCTTTAGGAATTCTCAAGCTTTCTTTATCAGAAATTTAGCAAGCAAACCCTTAACTCCGCTTCTTGTTTCCCAATTAGCATCAATGTCTGATCGCTTTAGATGTAACGCTGATGCGATGTCTTCATATTTTAGAGCTTTTTTTGAACTGGTGAATGGTATCTGGTCAAGCATAGGTATCCCAAGTAGCTTAGAGAACTCTTCCAATGTAGGCACCAACTGATAATCTGGGAGTGTAAAGCAGTGATGTTTCGGATCGAAGAACTGGAATACGACGTGCATCATATCTTCTTCAAAACCGGAGATAACCAAGTCAAGTAGATAACCATGCCTTTTGATAAACTGAGCATGATCGGGAACTTCTGAAACTAATTTTTTGAGTTGAGAAGGTATACCCATGAAGTTGATTCAGATAGTTTTCCTAGAAGCCATAACTCCTACAAAACAGAGCAAAGATAAATCCATAGGTCCTTGAAATAGTTAGAAATGATATGATGTTATGATGTCAAGTTGTCATGTTTAAAACAAGTAGCAAGCACAAGCAATTCACACAATAGCCCTAGGTTTAAGGCTTGCATGAGGTATAGGTGTCTACCCTACCAGAGTTTAAGTGGGTTCAATATGTCCTATAATAGTAACCGGGTTCTAGGAATATCATATCATAGATCTTTCTCGTAGGTTTTATTTCAATACGACTACCAAGTGGTCGACCGAAACATCTCGAAAGTCGAATCTTAATGATTGTAGCATCGAGTATCAACCAACCTCAGTCTGCACCGAAGTCGTCCATCTCACTATCTTCTCTAATAGCCAAGATGGGTCAATTAGGGTTCTAAAAGTTGAGTTAGTGCTTATGACACCACGCAGATGCCAAATACTTCCCTCAACTGAACATGAGGAGCATCGGGACATCCAAAGTGTCGCACTAACATAGCCATCATTTTGACCGTTTTGGTATACGCCTAACGGTCGCGATGATTTATTGCTACTTACCTAAGGAAACCTGGATCCGGGTGTAGGATCCCCCGCAAGTATAATACCCAAGAAACCCTTAAAAGTAAAGCAGACAAGTCAAACAATGAAAGCTATAAAGTGATCTAAAGCCATAAGGTAGCCTTTGTTTAGGGTGTTTCCCCAGAAGAGTCGCCAGCTCTGTGATACGGTGGGAGAACTAACTTGTTTGATTTGCGTTTTATCGCAAATGTTGCGGATAGCAAGAGTCTCCACCGACTTTTATTTTATCCAATTAAGGAAAGGCGAAAAGAACAGGAAAAGACCTTCGTTAGATTCTGAGTAAGGGAGGCAATTATGAAAAGGGAAGGTATTAGCACCCTTTCCATCCGTAGTTATCTACGGGATCTTAATTGCTTAATGATTTTATATATTTCTTTCTATGTGTGTTTGAAAAGATGTTTTTGAAAAAGTAATTTCTCTTTGACTTCGTAATGATTCTCGCTGGAATGTCTACGAAGTGTTTGGAAATGTGTTTAACTTTGTAATGATTCACGCTGGAATGTATACAAAGTGTTTGAAAAGTGTTTTTGAAAATAGTGGGAGGTGTGAAAAGTATTTTGATAGAGAAAGCAATTAAAAGTCTATTACCTACTCAGAATGGTTGTTTCCATGTTATTTTGCTTTCATTTAGGGTAGCGCTATCCATACCATTATTTGGTAGGTAACACTATCCGTTGGATATAAAGGGACATTCGAAGGGTCATCGTATAGTCATAGAAGGCAACATGTAGGGATACCTTAGCATATTCGTTGGGACGATCATCACTTTTCATAGGCAACAATCGAGGGACTAGATCATGTATTCGTAGGCAACAATCGAGGGTCATTGAGGGACTATGATCTTTGTATCGAAGGGACTATGATGATGTTATTTGTAAGTGTCTTAGCTAAGATATCCCTACGTTCGAGGGACATGACTATTGTTCTGGAAGGCAACAAGAGAGGATACCCTAAGGTGGGTGCATGTGTGAAGAGTGTGTTGTACTCAGATATTTATCTCGTATTTAGAAGTGATTTAGGTCGTTTTTAATCTTACCATACACGCCTAATTACTAGCAATTAGATATGTACAGAAATTAAAGTGAGAAAATGTAAAGTGCGGAAAGTAAATCCTACGCTATTACATGGGTTTGGGCCAGATACATAATAAGGAGTGCGGAAAGTAAAGTGTGGAAATGTAAAGGTGCGGAAAGTAAATCCTACGCTATTACAAAAATGACCTTGCGACCTATACATTGATTTCTAATATTTAAATGTGAAATAAAAGAAGTAAATTGCAAGAAAAATGTCTAATGATAAGATAAAATATCTAAACCCTAATTGCAAAGGAAAAATATTTTTTGGATTGATTTTAATGTATAAAAACTTAATTTTAAGTTAATTATTAATTAATTATGAAAAATAATTTAAATTGTGAGAAAAAATTATTTTTATGCCAAAAATTAATTAAATGTTTAATTAACCTAAATCTGAAATTAAAATATTTTTGTGATTTTTGAAAAGGTTTTAATTAATTTTGAAAAGAAAATTAAATGAAATAAAGAAAATAGGAAAAATAAGAAAAGAATGGAACGTGAGAAAAAAGAAAAGGGGGTCACAGGGATCGAACCCGGTACCCCCTGGATATACCCTGCGCGCGTTTTCCATCTGAGCTGGGATGCTTGGTTGTTATTGATTTACAACCATTTGATTATAAGTGTTGGCCACGTTTGATTTTGAATTTTCAAACTAGCACGTGTGGGTCCCCTGTTTTAAACGTTGAGCCAATCGGATTGCGCCTTCATGCCACACCACCCCTCGTCGGGGTCAATAAACACAGAGACTCCAGAGTCAACACTCTGGTCGTCTTCTCCGATCACCCCAAAGATCAAACCTGCGAAATAAGATCAAAACAAGAAAACAAAGAGCCCAGATCATATGTTTGGGACCTTGCGAACTCAATGGTGCAATTAGTTTGGCCTGAAAGTTCCTGTAACCATCAGTTTGAAACTCAACATCATGGATGCCTTAAGAATCGTGAATCGTGATTTACACATTAAACCTTGCTCCTAATGCTTCAAACTTGTTCTAAGGGTTATCCTGAGATCACACAAACAAACAAAACAGTTAGTAATGCATGGATTAAAAGAATCGAATTAGAGAAAAATACCAAACCGGTGCTACACGATCTGCACGTTCTAAGGAGCTTTTACCTTGTGGAATGGCATGGATCAAGTCCCGGGAACCTCAGAAGCACGATGGAGTGCTTGAAAGCGAATTAGAGTGGCTGGAAAATAAAATTCGAGTTTGCAAGTTTCTTGAGAATTTTTTGTAAATTTAGGGTTGCTCTTGGAGGCAATGGTTTCATTTCTTGTGCTTCTGATCTTGTAGTGTACTTATAGGAGAGTGCATTAGGTCAAGAATTATGGAAAAATATATTGTCTTGAATGTAAGAATGTTTGATTTGGAATTTTCATCAAATCTTCCCAAAAGTGTTTCAATCTTGCCTTAAAGCCTTGTCAAGAAATTGAGCACAATAGGTTATCTTATCTTTGAAAATTTTGAATTTTGCACAATTTGTAAAATTAATTCATATTAATTAATTTTGAATTGACCATTTAATTCTCCTCTTCTCAAAACATTTCATACATCTATACTCATGGATTCCTCAGGTTGATCAGACAAACCCTTCCTGAGACAATCAACCCAAACTAGGGTGGTTTCGATCCGATGGATTTCCAACATCTCCAGTGATCATCATGCCTCCTCATATGCTTCAAAGAACCTCCATGTCAAGTTTCAAGCCTCACAAGTCAAGTTTCCTCAGACAATTGCTCAGATGGTTGAAAATCAGTTGTGTTGGACAAAAAGTCAACTATGGTCAACATACAGTCAAATTTCCCGATTTTTGGTCAACATCCTCATTTTGAAGTCACATTCATCATTTGATCAAGGGTTGATCATGATTCATCAAAAAAACTCAAGATTTGCTCAAAAGTCAAACTTTCCAAATTAGGGTTTTCCAATGAAAAGTCAACTAAACTTTGACTGACCATAACTTCTTCATACTTTCTTAGAAATTTTTCCACCACCTCTCATTTTGAAGGAAATTCAATTCTCTACAAATTCATGTCTCACAAGAATGTTCAAAAAATGCTTCATTTGGAAGATATGGATCAAAACATTACAGGTCCTTTTCAAAGTCAACAAAAAGTCAACTTTGTGTATTGAAGTTTTATTGAACATGGAAACTCCAATTGAGATGAAACCAAAGAGGTTGTTTAGAGGACACCTAGAGCTTTCTAAAAAGTCCAATAACACTCAAAAATGTGGAAAATTGAGCAAAATACACCTTGCACAAGTTGGGTATTTTTGAAGAGGTGCACAAAGAGAAATACTTGTCAAAATCCAAAATTTTGCAAATGGGCCTAACTTTTCTTGGTTTAAACTTGTTCCTCATCTTATTTGGAACCTCCAAGCCCAATGCCACGAATTTTGTCTTTATTTTTCTATTTAATTTGGATTTTATTCATTTAAAAACAAATTAAATTAAAAAATAAGGTATAAAATCAAAATTAAATGCAAAGTTGATTTTTCTCTCATTCTTGAGATCCAAGCAACTCATAAAATCTGGAAAATTTCAAAATTTACATTGATTTGGCAATAAATTGATGAAAATTGGATCAAAAACATCAAGAATTGAGTTGAGAAAGGCATCAATAGGTCACAAATAATATTATGATCAAGTTTGGATCATAAAATTATAGGCCCATTTGGAAAAAATTGGATTTTGACAAATATCTCCTTTTGTGCAATTGTCCAAAAATGCCCAACTTCTGAATGGTGTATTTTGCTCAACTTTCCACATTTTTGAATGTTCTTGGACTTTTTAGAAAGCTCTAAGTGTCCTCTAACCAACCTCTTTGGTTTCATCTCAATTGGAGTTTCCATGCTCAATAAATCTTCAAAACAAAAAGTTAACTTTTTGTTGACTTTGAAAAGGAAATGTTTTGATCCATACCTTCCAAATGAAGCATTTTTTGAACATTCTTGTGAGACATGAAGTTGTAGAGAATTGAATTTCCTTCAAAATGAGAGGTGGTGGAAAAATTTATGAGAAAGTATGAAGAAGTTATGCTCAGTCAAAGTTTGGTTGACTTTTCACTAAAAAACCCTAATTTGGAAAGTTTGACTTTGAGCAAATCTTGAGTTTTCTTGATGAATCATGATCAACCCTTGATCAAATGATGAATGTGACTTCAAATGAGGATGTTGACCAAAAATCGAAGTTTGACGTATGTTGACCACCGCTGACTTTTGTCCAATACAACCGATTTTCAACCATCCGAGCAATTGTCGAGGAAACTTGACTCATGAGGCTTGAAACTTGACATGGAGAATCTTTGAAGCATATGAGGAGGCATGATGACCATTGAGATGTTGGAACCATCCGATCTCGAATTGCCAAACCCTAGTTTGGGTTGATTGTCTAGGAGAGGGTTTGTCTGATCAACCCTTGAGGAATCCTTGAGGATAGATGTATGAAATGTCTTGAGAAGTAGGAGGGAAAATTTTGGGGTATGACACTTACTTCTGCCACCATATATAGCACTGGATTCTCCCTTCTCTTTCTTGGGATGACCACTGTAAGTTTTCTTCACACCAGAGGAACTTCCTCCCTCGGAATATTGGATTTTCCCAACTTTCAGCCCGCTCTCGATTTCTTCACCATAGTGGACCATCTCAGCAAAACTAGCAGATGTGCTACAAGCAACATAATAATGTCCAGACAGAGTGTCGGTAAACATATCAATCATCTCTCGCTCTACCATGGGCGGTTGAACTCTTGCAGCAAGTTCTCTCCATTTCTGAGCATATTCCTTGAATGTCTGGCCTGATTTCTGAGACAAATCCAACAACTTTGTACGGTTCAGAGCCATATTAATGTTGAACTGGTATTGTTGGATAAAAGCATTCACCAGATCATGCCACGTCCTGATGTGAATTCTCTCAAGATGCATATACCATTCTAGAGATGCTCTAGTCAAACTTTCCTGAAAGAAGTGCATGAGAAGCCTTTCATCTTCAGTGTACATCGCCATCTTGCGGAAATAGGCAGTGATATGAGTTTTCGGAAAAGTCTCCTATTGTACTTGTCAAACACAGGGACCTTAAACTTTGGAGGAAGTCTTACTCTAGGTGCCAACCCCAAATCAGATAAGTCAAATCCCGACATTTTTTGTCCCTCAATAGCTTTCAACCTTTCTTCGAGCAAACGGTACCTTTGATCATCAGCTGGGAAATCAAGTTTACTGTTATTCACAGAATAAGCTTCATCATTCTGATCAACGTCTGGACCCTGGGAACGAGGACGACCCCTCGTACGATGCCACTGCATCCCATCATCAAAGAAATAAGACCCATGTGGCGGAGTAGGTGGTGGAGGCGGAAACCGACCATTGAGATGTAGACCATGACAATGAAGGTGGTCGTTAACACCCAAATCAACATTATGTGCCTCATGTTCAACACGTGGCTGTCCCATAGAAGCGTCATCAAATGGATTGTGACGGTCATCCTCTGGACGAGATCTCTCAACCAAAGCCCTCAGTTCTTGTTGTCCCCGGTTCATATTGGTGATAACTTTCATGAACTGAGTCATCTGCGCCTCCATCCGCGCTTTCATCGCTGGTACTTCTGCTTGAAGTTGTTCCATCTGTCATCATTTATTGATCCGAGTCAGGTAACGGTGGAAGTTTGCAATTTTCTGCTAAATAAAAGAAGAAGCCGAGGATAAGAATTCCGCCCCAAACCTGTTATGCATAGCATGTACATATATGAATGTTATGCATGTAATGACATATTTGAACATTTCCAAGATTCTAACGCTTTGATTTAAGCTTTAGGGTTAAACAAGATAATGGATACTGAAAAGTCTAATCATCATTAAATCAAATCAAAGAAGTCTACAAACATCTGAGCATTTGTTTTGCAATTTATACAATAAAAGGAGTAATCACATCATCAAGCCTGATGGTGATTCACCGTAAAAGACAAATAAAGCATAAATCTAAAAATCTGACATAGGAAATCCTTCAGCATCCTGCACACTCAATCGAGTCTTGAGATGTTCCAACTCTCCAATGGCAAGGGATAGTTGGGCATCTTTCTCTTGGATATGGAATTCATACGTCAACTTCTGGTTATACATTTGCTTCTTCAACTCTTCGACTCGAGTCTTGTACTTCTTTTCCACATTTGCTTTGGAAGTTTTAAGGGTCTCACAATCTCGGCTTTTCTACTCATATTTCTTTTCCCAGCCAGCACCAACTTTCTTGTACTCTTCTATGGGAATAGAGAAATATTCAACTCTAGGCCTCTTCCTTGTCGAATCAGATGCTTCCCCTTTGAAATACTTGAGCTCATGAGCCAGTTGATTCTTTTTTTGAGTGGCCACAAGATAATTCATCGCTAATGTCTCCTTTTCTTCAAGCAAAAGGCGATTTTGAGCATGCACCCGCTCATAATCTCCTTTTGAGACAATATATGGGTCTAAATCTTGAGGGTAAAAAGCTGCAGCCCTGTAATGGAAGGCCACTGGCGCTCTCCATTTCTCTCCTTAATCCACTGGATGTAGGAAGCATAGGTCGTGGGATCTTTCTTGCCAAAGTATTGTCCTACTTCAAGGCGGATACTTTTCCATGCTTGAACAACCTTAGTCATTTTCCCGGTATCATCAGGCACACCATAGTATAGAGTTTCCCACACGAAAATTGCATCATGAGGTCCCATCAAAGCATAACCCAATTGCCTCAAAGCGAGAGTCTGATTGTAATTGATACCCCCTTATGCCCATGAGAGGGACATTAGGGAAATCTCCGTAGTGGGTGATGATCTTTTCGCTTTCTGTCTTGGATATTTCGCATCGGTTCCACCCAATATCTTGAGACGTGAAACCCATCAATATTGGAATCCACCTCATGGTATGCTGAATGTCAATAAAAACACCATTATGAGGAAAAAACCCTAAAACCACTGGTACAACAATGGCGCACAACAGTTTACAATTCCACTTTTCCCTTTGAAGCTCTTGGACTGTATGGAATGATAAACATCTCCCAAAAGAGTTGGAATAGGATTCCGCTGAATAAAAATGGAAATAGCATTCATGTCAACAAACTTGGGCTCATTCGGAAATAAACACACCCCATAGATGAAACAGGCTAGAATGGCGTTAAAACTCCTCCAATCTTTCTTAACAACTTTGGCGTTACCTTCCCGCAGCAAAAAACCCAAATGGAAACCTCTCACGGCCCCCTTGCTTGCAACATTAGCGGACACCACAGATTTCTCCAAATGAAGAGCTTTAGCGATCTGATCATCGGTTAGTCTCTCCATAGAAGCATGGAAAGGCACTTGATGCAAAATAGGAATGTCCAAGATACTAGAATACTCTTCCAATGTCGGCATTAACAAGTAATCAGGGAATACAAAGCATCTCAACTCGCGATCATAGAATTGAAACAAAGCCTGGAGCACATCTTTCTGATACTCGGTTAAGGGAGACTTCAACCATGTCAAAATTCTTTCATAATCCTTGGTAAACATGCCAACATTCTCAAGTGTATACTTATTAGCCAATAAGAAAAGATTCTCAAGAGCAGGTGTGGGAAATTTGAACACTGGATGACGTCTCAGATTGTTCTTCTTTTCAGTATCCATCTTCCAAAACGACCCTAACTAGACTCAAAGGCTAGAGAAATCTTGGAAATAAACAAATATGCATGTTAAAATATGCAAATTAAAAAGTTTTTGTGAATGCAATGCTTTAGAACCATATCTCCTGTATGTTAAACCACAGTTGTACTGAAATCCCAAACAAATGTAACAAGGTCAAAAGCTTAACACCCATTCGAGATGTCATATAGAAACTAGATCTGAATATCACAGGGTCAAAGGTCCGGCGTCAAACTGGAACTCCATAGAAAATATTAGAAAATACCAGAAAATACCAAGTCACCATCAATAACCTGTCACCAACGATCACCATCAGTACATGTAGTAATGATATTTCGCCCCAACTCACAGGGTGATTCTAGACTCAACAAGGGTCCCTAATAATAAACAGATTCGATGATTCTTTGTCGAATACTTCGCTGACTATAGAACAGGGTGTAGGGAAAAATCAACGTCAATTAAATCTCATCTGAGTTTGGTACTTCATGCCTCCTCACACGCACCACGGGATGCGGGATTCGACATGAACATCTATTTATCCTATATGTCTTTGGCCGGGGTAGAGGGCCTTTTACCTCAAGTAAATCCCACCCAATCAAGAGATCAACTAGTACAGCAGCAACCCATATACATGATATATGAAAGCGATAAATATGCCATGTAGAATGCAATGCAAAGCATACAAAGAATAATGCAATAAAGAGATTAAATAGATAAACACCCAATAGACATGAAAATAAAAGCTAGGATCAACTCCTGGACGGACCAACAATAGGTCAACTGTCCCCAGTGGTGTTGCCAGCTGAAACCACTTGGCTGAACTTCCGACTGATAGGGGTGTATCAATGGAGTCGCCATTAAACGTCTTTTATCTCACGATGGAGAAAGGAAAACATCGAGTAAACCTGAAGGGGAGAAATCGCGGTCCTTTGACCGAGAGATCGAGAGAATCTAGGTAAGGGAGTTAGTTACGCGAGGGGAAGGGACTAGCATCTCACACGCCCATAGTACTCTACGGTATCCACTTCTATTTTCTAGCTAAATGGCGTGTTATATCTATCTATGCTCAAATGCTAAAATGCATGCAAAAGAAAAGAGAAAATAAATAAACCACGGGGAAAAGAAGGAAGTATTTACAAGTTGTGCTCGATCGAGCCCCATTACAAGATGCCTACGTATTCCCGCGTGCAATGGGAAAGTCAGAGTGTCGTAGTTCGACTCACTTATTTTGGTGGGTTTTGTGTTTTTTTACTTATGAAAAAGGTTTTAAACATAAAAGAAAAGTGCACAAAGGCGTAAAGAGTTTGTCTTGGTTAGTTGCTTTTATCTTGAGAAAAGAGTTCAAACCATTATTACGTGTTTTGTTTTCAAAAGAAAGCAAGTTTTAGTTTTATTTACATGCAAGGATGCAAAAAGAACTAGCAAAACAAAAGGGAGACTAACAAGTACTAGCCCTAATGTTGTCATGCAAAGATTGGACCTATGGTTGAGGATGTAAGGGAATCTCTACCTATGTCAACATACAAAGGATGTAAATCCTAATGTCTAGGCTCGAGAGCTATCCTAACCGAGCGGTGCTAAGGGAAAGCTATCCTATATCCGTCTTGGTTGTAGAACCAAGGGATGCAAGGGGATGAAGCAATCAAGTGCTTTGGCAGAAGCACGGAAGCAATGCAATGTGCAGATAAATGTCAAACAATTGCAAGCATAGACTACAGAGCAAATGATGCGAGTTATGCAATAAATGCGAACCCCAGGAATGAGTGGAGAGTCAGAATAGGGAACTCTGGCCACTTTTGTAACTGGCTCGATAGGAATAGTAACACGATTCATGTGCACCAAACAAGACACGGACTATAACTGCGGAGGACGACTGCTGACCCTTTCCACTTGCCCATATATCAAAGACTCGATAGCAGGAAATATAAAAAGTGGGACTTTTCTTGGTGGTGCCACGTCGGGTGTCCTAACCACTTCTGACCTATGCAAGCACAATTGTAAGCACACAATGAAAAGCGCCTCCCTATGCACGGATGAGAACTTTAAACAAACCAAACACATTAGCAAACAGAAGCGTCCTAAACGGGTCTTTAAATAAACTAGAGGGGTTCCTGAACATACTCCAACTACGGAAGCCCCATCATGCATCTCTATTCCTATTTTTCATGGAAAAAGAAAGTTGTAAAGCCCTACTTCTCATGATATCTATGAAAACTGTAAGAGAATGCCGTAAATGTTGTGGAAACTACCAAACAGATATAAAATACGAAGAGCACTGCGAGCTAAAGAAATACTCTAGAAAACTTCAAGTAGTGCAGCCACGCAATAAGAGTAAACCGGTGAGAAGAGCTCAAGGTATCAAAAACAAGCGGAATACACGTTCATACGCATTTGAAGCAATAACACCTGCAAGAGAACCATGCAAGAAGACAGAAGAATGTACGTGTATGCGTAAGAGCAAAGCAACATGTGTATACACATTCCACTCATGATACACCTGCAAGAAGGGAGTTAGACCCGAAAAGTAGATAATATAATGTATACGTGGGTATACAAGCGTAAAACACCTGCCAAAAAAGGAGTTAGATCCAAAAAGCAAGCAAAAGGAGTGTATATGTGGGTATACAAACTCAAAACACCGAAGTATTGTGTCATATGTATTTACAACACAAGCTACTGCATCAAATACATCTCAAACACTATCTAAGAATGTTAGAACACATTATGTTTGCATTTGGAATTAATAAAGAAAATAAAATTCAGTTCCAGGTCGCGCTAAGCTTGGTATCTGGCTCTAAGCGCGACCAAACAGAACATTCGACGCTAAGCCTACTCTTGGTGGCGCTAAGCGCGGCCTGCAACGCAAAAGTCAATAAATTTGGCGCTTATCGCACTTCTGGTGGCGCTAAGCGCGGTCTGTAACCTATAGAATTTCCTGTTTTAATCTGAATCACTTTTCCATGATGTTCTCATGTCAAAAAGTCAATCCAACAGTCAAATAATCACAAAAAGAAGGTTCATATGATAATCAAATGCATGAACATGTGAGGAATGCAAGTTAAAGCAATAATTTTAATGTTTATAGATGAAAATTATGCATGAACGTGTTATGAATGCAAGATGAATCAACAATTTTAACATTCATATGACAATCAACTGCATGAACATGTGAGGAATGCAAGTTAAAGCAACAATTCCAATGTTCATCATATGCAAATTTATGCATGAACATGTTAAGAATGCAAGTTGAATCAACAATTCTAATGCTCATGTATCAAGAATCAATGTATGAACATGTTAAGAATGCAAGTTGAATCAACAATTCTAATGCTCATAGGTGAGTGATCAATGTATGAACATGTTAAGAATGCAAGTTGTATCAATAATTCTAATGCTCATATGTTAATGATCAATGTATGAACATGTTAAGAATGCAAGTTGTATCAACAATTCTAATGCTCATATGTTAATTATCAATGTATGAACATGTTAAGAATGCAAGTTGTATCAACACTTCTAATGCTCATATGTTAATGATCAATGTATGAACATGTTAAGAATGCAAGTTGAATTAAGAATTCTAATGCTCACATATGACAATAAAATGCATGAACATGTGAGGAATGCAAGTTGAATTAACAATTCTAATGCTCACATATGCAAAGCTATGCATGAACATGTTAAGAATTGAATCAACAATTATAATGCTCATGTATCAAGAATCAATGTATGAACATGTTAAGAATGAAAGTTGAATCAACAATTCTAATGCTCACATATGAAAATCAAATGCATGAACATGTGAGGAATGCAAGTTAAAGCAACAATTCAAATGTTCATATGACAACTATGCATGACCAAGCGAGGAATGCAAGTTAAAGCAACAATTCCAATGTTCATATGTCAAGGATCAATACGTGAACATGTTAATAACACAAGTTAAATTAACAATTATAATGCTCACATATGCAAAATCTATGCATGAACATGTTAAGAATGCAAGTTGAATCAACAACTCTAATGCTCATATGTCAAGAATTTAATGTATGAACATGTCAAGAATGCAAGTTGAATCAACAATTCTAATGATCATATGTTAAATATCAATGTATGAACATGTTAAGAATGCAAGTTGTATCAACAATTTTAATGCTCATCATATGCAAGAATCAATGCAAGCAAGTCATGCCACAAATAAGTAATGAAAGATCATGTAAAATCTAAGTTGTACATTGACACAAACACTTGAGATGCATATGCATGAACTATGTACGATGCACAATGTACCTAGTGATCAAGATGCCTTTGAATCTACATGTCGACACACTTTCCAATGCAAATTATGCCTCAAACCATCATGAATAAATGCAATTCAACCAATATAAATGCTCTCTAGTGCATAAGCATGTAATAGATGATGCAAGATGCACACATTTGTGGCCTAGATGCAAGGAAAATACAAGTGCACAAGTGTATGTGTGTGCTATGTACAAAAAATCCTCACACCGACACAAATAACGTTGCAAAAATTAATCCAATTCAACGAATTCAAAGATGAAACTTCAAGAATTGGAATCCACACGAAATTTGCAAGCAATGACAATATTCAATTTCAAGAAAAGCTAAAAGTCAATAATAGCTTAAAATAAGTTCTTAATTGAACTAAAAACATACTTGAAATTGAAGTTTGAATCAAATTGAAGAGGAATTCCTTGTGCTCTTCAAAGAAAATACCAAATCAACGTCGAATTGATGATAACTCTTGAAATCAAGCTTGAATTCTTGAAGAAACTTGGAATATTCAAAGGAGAATTAAAGAAGATGAAGAAGAATTGCTTAAATCTTGAAATTGAAGAGGAATCAAGAGGAATTGGCTCCTTCTAGGTCAGATTCGAGCAGAAGAAGGAAAAGAGGAGCAAGATCCTATGGAGAGAAAGCTCCAATGAGAAGAAGAGAAATCGCAGGGCACGCTTAGCGCAGACTGCGGTGGTGACAGTTGTCATAAGGAGGTCCGGTGGCGGCCTGTGGTGGTTACTTGGAGGGAAAATTGAAATTTGATTTTTGTTCTTGAGTTTTGATTTTGGTTTGAGAGAGAATTGGGGAATAATTTGTGGTGAAAATTAAGAAAATGATTGTTTTGTTGTGATTTGTGAAGGCAAATATCTATTTATAGCTTTAGGAGTTGGGCCTAAGAGTGCCTTAGATCCATAATCAAACCCAAATCATGACTATCCGAATAATTTTCATAATTAATTCAAAACAGCCAAATCCGTGCGGAATTTGAATTTTTCGACTCAATTGGATGAACGGTCAAGGCGATATGAATTTTTGAAGTTTCAGCACAGCTTTCAGGCTACTGACACATGCAGAATTTTCAATGCGCTCTTTGGAGAAAATGCCTCGAACGAGGGTCTTCTTATCAGAATTCTCAAATGAGTATTTCTAAGACAATCAAAGCTAACAAAATTTGTGAACTTTGGGAAAGGGTCTCACCTCGTTTCGATAAAAATCGAGCGAGATATGATTTTTCGAACTTCGCGTATCAGATGAAAACTACTCGGTTCAACTCAAAATCAACTCCGAAGAATAAAATTCTGGCATTGATTGGTGAAGAATCAACTCTTGAGTTGCAAATTAAAGTTGTAGAGGGCTTCGATACTGAATTTTATCAATAAGTCCCATTCAGTTTCGATTTTCCAGCTAGGAGATATGGACGATTTAGTGGGCATAATGCACGGTTCAACACTAAAATTCAGTTTAATCCACTGGAGAGATCAATTTCTTTGGGGACCTTCCTCACACAATTTGCTTCCGGCTTTCAAACTAAGGTTGTAGATAATAATGAGAGGAACTTTCCGGTAAAAAAACATCATAAAATACCCGACAAGCTGAGAGATACGCCTTCTGAAGTTCCCAGACGCGCCGAAAACCCAAAATTCATTTTATTGAGAAATAAGCGAATAAATTCTTTTTGTTTGGAGAAACAGCCTCCGATCTGAACAAATAAACTGGAGCACAAATTGAAATGATCACAGAGCTTATGGAAACACATCAAAATAGCTTTCTGACCAGAACACGTTGTATTGAGCATGCGAATCGAAGAACATCGATACTGGACTCAAAATGATCTGAGATAACCGAAACACACCATTTCCTTCATCACTTGGGATACCTTGAACCTAGTAACCCCATGATCAATGATATGTATGCGACTACATGTATGTTTATGCAATCGAATTATAAGTCAGAAACACAAGAAAGAAGAGGGTAAATTTTGGGGTACAACAGCATGTCATGTTTTAATTTTTGCTGGACAAGTTGGAATTAAATAATATTCATCATAAAAAAGAATAATAAAAGAAATACGGCCAATGAATGGCTGACGCGCTTAGGTCTCATGATACACACACACAAAAATATCTCGCCGAAATCAGTTTTGTATCATCTTCTCCGAAGGTTTCTTCGCTGGAATCACTCAACCTTGGCCAAAACTTGCGATTTTGGTATCAAACAAATCACATTGAAGTGTAGATTATAAATATAACCTTCGAAATCACTTACTTAAACGGAATCATCATGAAAAATCATTCATACATTCCAGATCTGAAAAAGTTATTCTCCGCCTACATTATTTCATGAGCGTAACACCGACTCTCAATGGTTTCTAGTATTCATACGCAATCATAACCTTATACATGGAGCTTTTAACGCGACAAGAAGAAAATTCAAGGAACCTACTTGTTGAAGATCGTGAGCGGATGAAAACTTCAGAAAACTCTACTCTTCGCGTGCGATATTTCGAGGATGAAGACGAACATTTAAGAAGCCATGAATAATCTAAGAAATAAACTCAGAGGATACTCGAGGTCTTGGACGAAGAAAATGTATTTCCGAGCCTAGGCTTTCTTGAATAATCGACACAGAGAATTCAACAGCAACCACAATGTCTCCAGATTTCGTTCAAGAGAGAGCATACCAAAAATTTGTTCTTGATCGGCGAGAGAAAACCAGAGAACTAGTACGAGCGAGGGCACGTCCTCCTTGACGATGGGAGCAATGGACGTTGAGCGAGAGAAAAAAATGGGAAGTGGAGGAGCGCTTTTTGTTGTAACCGTTTCTTGGTTGTTACGGTGGTGAAGAAGAATGGTGGAGATGGTGGTTAGTGGTTGATCATGGTGGTGATTGTGATTATAAGGTTGTGGAGAGATGAAGAGGATAAGGGGGATGGGGGAAGAGTGAGGTTTTGTTATGGCATGGTGTTTGTGAGAGTTAGAGAAGAGAACCGAATGTGAGAGTGAGGGTTGTGAGTGAGTGAAAGTTTGTTATTGTTTCTATTAGAGAGTTTGTTGAAGAATGAAGAGAGGAGAGTGAGGTTGTGATGGTTGTTGCAGAAGGTCCAAGAAAGAAAGTGGGAGCATGAGAATGGTGGTCGCGTTGTTATCGATTAAGAAAAATCTTTCAACTTGAGTCCCAAAATTCCATCATGCATCCAAACGTGTTTTCTGTATGGCCCAGATAAGTAATGAATGATGTATGCATTTGTAGCTTTTCTAACACATCCAATGATCGCATGGTTATTTTGACATACATGCTCATGCAGCTCTCTTGATGAACGCGTATATTGATGACTACGCCTCCTCGCGACAAGATCTCAAAACTAAAGTTGGAGAGGGCACATTGATGAACAAATTTCATGTCAAAAAAATTTCGAACCGATACTCGTAGCATGCTTAAAAATAGCTCTTAAGTCGAGAGAATACCATTGACAAAATGTAGGCAATGTCGTCAAATACTCATCAAATATATTTCCTCGATTTTAGAGCTTTATAACTCTCGATCTAAAACTCGAATAAATCTGACTCCTTCGACAAAGTTGTAGCTTGCCATGAGATAGGCAACTTTGTAGTTGATCCCGACTTGAAATGATGCTTAGAATCGCATGTAAAATGCTTCCGAAGTCGGACATTGGGCCATGCTAAAACTTAAGCAAAATTTCGCTGTGTAAAATACACCAAATTATGAACACCAAACTTTGGAACCCCATAACTCGATATCCGAGCACTTTTCAGAGAAATTTCCACAAAGACAAATTTGATGTACGAAATGCGATCTTTCCAATGGCTACAAATTCGTGAACTTTCGATTACAGAAGAGTGAGATAGAGAGTCGACAACATGGCTCCGTGAACACAAAGTGCTTGAAACTTAGAAATGTTTTCTAAGTCCAAGATTACTTAAAATGCAAGAAATCTCATCTTTATCTGATTCTTCTGACTTTTCTCAACAAATGATCACAATTTCTTAAATCTCGACTTTCGACAATAATTTTGACCTAAAGTTCCATCTGGTCAAACTTTGACTTTTTTGTTGACTTTTTAATATGCACACTCAAATCTATTTTTATCCGAGCGCTCTTGATTTTCTGATAAATCGTATGGATAGATAAGCCATATACAGACACTTCGAGACTCACAAAAGGTCGTAGATCGCTTCAGGTTCCGATATTCGACACAACCTGCTCTTAATCACGAACCTCAATCAAAATTCGCACGATATGAAATCAGAGCTTCAAAACATAAATTCTCTAGAGATAATCAGGAACTTTTCGACACTCACGTCTTGCACATTGAGGTGACATTTGAAATAACGAAATCTCGGAACTTAGACTTTAGAACCAAACCTCTTCTTCAGAACGGTGTATACTCTCACAAATTGGAAAATTCTAATCCCATGGTTAATGCACAAATGATATGCATGCAATGCACCTATTGATTAAGTATAAGCCAATTATTTATAAAAAATGAAGAGGGCGAATTTTGGGGTACAACACATCTGTCTCATAGTAAGTGTCTCATTTGTATTTTTTCTTTGTTTCAAAATAATTGTCCACATACAATTTCAATGTATCAATTATTATTATTTTTCCACTACTATACCCCTAATTATTAACTTTCACTTTATTGAATTATTCTATTAATTATAATTAATAGGGATATTCTAATAAATTACATTAACTTTTTTACTAAAACCAACACACCAAATCATTTTCTTAAAAATTGTGCATTACTCAAATTGAACACTTCTTGTAAGACAAGGGGTAGGATATTATTGCACTAGTTAGCTTAGCTAAAAAAATGTTTTAATTAATTGTATGGATTTTAATTAATTTTACTGCAAACACGGCAATTTGTTTTCATATTAGTGCATAATTTTATTGTGTTTTCCATTCAACAAAGTATGAAATGGATAATTAATTTCCAATGGGTGTGTTTAAATTTGTCTGAAGGAAATTTTAGTCAGTTTTTGCACTAATATCCATCATTGGATGTTTAATGTTAAAATTGTTTGAAAGAAATTTTGATCAGTTTTTGCACTAACATCCACCAGTGGAAGTGCAGTTAAATTTGTCTTAGGCTACTGAAAGATTGAATTTTAGAATTCAAAAATATACAACACTTCATGAAGTGGTGTATAATGTAACTATAGGCAAACCATTGCAATCTTATACTGAATAGGTGTTGTTTCATCAAGAGTTGCAAACTTGTGAAACAACACATGCATAGCCTATAAATACATTATTCTGAATTCGAAAATCGTATACTCAAAATCCTACATCCTCTTCGATATTCCAAATACTCTTCCTTGCATTCAAGTTCTTCACCAGTCTTGTACAAACTCGATTCAAAGGCTGAATTATCCTGGATATTCTTGTGTTCCAACTCTAAGACAATAAAAAGAGTGCTTAAAACACTTATAAAAAAAATGATTCCGCTCACGACTTAGCCTCGATTCATTTGTCTTGAATTTATTTTCTAACAATGAGGCCATGTAACATCAAATGGAAAAATAGTTTCACTAGTTTGATACTCTCATTCACTTCGTTGCTAATTGTTTATGTATAATTCAACCTTAAATATAAATCCTAAAAATTAATAAAACAATTTGAATTACATTAATTTGAACATTGAGCTACTTTTGATTGTTATCACAAGCATAGCACATAATTTCCATATCCAATCCTGAAAAACAATTAAACCAAAATGCCAAAATTCAAAGAATCAATTGAATTTAAATTTACATTCAGCTTTACATCTTACAGCGTGTGTGTTAAAAATGACCTAATTGTACATACACGATTCCATCATAATGCAAAGAGAATAAACAAAAAAGCATCTGAATTTGAATTTAGTTTTCAATTTACATTTCCATTGACAAGTCTGTTACAGATTTGTAATTTGCACATGATACCAAGTACACGTGAGTTTATCTCCTCTTTTCCAAAAAAAAATCTGTAACTAACTCACCCTTTTTCCTTCTTAATTTTTTATTAACTAGTTTGGTAATTTTTATTTTAGTATTTTTATGATACATTAATAAAAGTTAATTTATTTCCCTCTTTTTTTTTTTTTGAAATTGAATTGTCAGAAAACCGCCATAAAAATCGCTTCAAAATGGAAAGGGGGTAATTACGGAAAATACTTCCCTTGCTTCGAAAGTCCCACAAAGTCTGAAAGACGAAACGCACCGAATACACTCTCTCTATTCCTACTAACTAGTATATAATCTCTTTATGCAATCTCTCTCTTCCGAGCTCTAACAGTTTTTCTCAAAGTTCAAACCCCGTGTGAAGTTGGAGCAACACTTCCATTTCTCATTACCATCCAGAGGTAAATGCTTTCTCTTCGTTTTGTATCTATTATTATCATCGTTGCTTCTCTTTACAATAATCACTTTACATCTTCCATTTTTATCTTTGTTTTAGTCTCATCCAATGGCTAACATCACTCCTAGCGGCGGCGGCAGAAACGGCGGAGGAGGAAGCGGCGGAAACGGTGGCGGAGGAAGCGGCGGCCAGAGTGAATCACTTGCTGGGCGGCAATCAAAGATCAGTGCTGCATGTTATTCGTTCGTGCAAATCGGTTTTGATCCCGGGCTGTTTACCGTCAACAGGATCCGTTGCAACGGCACCGAAACTGAGTTCTTCAAGCTAATCGAACCATTTTCTTCCATCACAAATCTTCATGATTTAAAATCTCTTTTCGACGCTGCTCGTGAATCGGTGCCGGATTCGTTTCCTACTGAATTCTCAAAGTTTGTTGGCTACGTGACTTGGCTGGAAGGTACAGAAGGTAGAAGTTTGTGGACGATGTGTTAAGAAAGAAGGATCCAGAAGAAAAGAATAAAGAATTCTCAAAAGCTCATGTTGAATTTGCAATGATGCTGGTTGGTTATGGTGCTCCTCTTAAGGTAGAACTCTTGCGCATTCATAGGGAGATTGAGGAATTAAAGAAGCGAAAAATGGATCTGCAGGATGAATGTGCAAGCATCACTGATGATTTGTCCACACACCTAGGTCCTCTAGGTACATTCTCAAGAATTCCCATCAGAATATTGAGAATTCAGGCTCGTAATCTTTATCTTGCGGATTGTAGATATAAGCATTTACCTCCTATCCCTGTAACTGATGATATGGCATTCGTGAAAGCCGTTGATGATTTTGGTGACACTGTGAAAAAGAATTATTTGCTTCAGTTCATGAATGATCCTGTTAGGAAAAAACTAATTGAAAATTTTTTCAAACAGAGGATTGTGAGGTTAAAGGAAGCTGGTGGTGGTTATCAGAAATTTGTGGTGGCTGAACCTTCAAATGCTGAAATTGCGAATACCGCTCATAAGTTTGTCTCAAATGCGTTAGAAGAAATTTCTGATGAGCCAGGTTCAAAGAGGGCGCGTCTGGGAAAACAACCTACGGAAGAAGAGGAACATGGGGAAACTGAAGAAAAAGTCTGAAATGCAAAGAAGTGCGTGCATATTGGGCCTAAAATTAGTGATATTGGGCTTGTCAAAGAATGCTCAATAGTGATGCACAGTTACGAATAGGTTTTGTTTTCTTGTTTTGTTTTAACGAATGATATTGGACTGGTAGTAGTTGAGAAATCAGATGTAGTATATATAATATGTGAAACGAAGTAGCTTACCTGTCTATGACGTATAGTCTATGATTTTTGAACTTCAAGTTTTTACCTGTCTATCCATTACAATGACACGTTCGGTTTTGGTCTTCGTAATTGTCAATAAATTCTCTTTCTCTCGTAATATTCTTTTTAATTTGCTGTTGATTATTGAAATACTATATTTTAACTTGTGTGCCTCTAGAATTTTCTAGTATATTTAGACATTTTTTATTTAAATTTTACCTTCTACCCTACAATTTCATTTATATTTCTAATAATTTCTCAAAACGTAAATTAGGTTGGAAATAACGTTTAGAAAGAGTTGTGCAGAGTGTTTCGATTTAGACAAATAACGTTTAGAAAGAGTTGTGCAGAGTGTTTCGATTTAGGTTGGAAATTTATGTAAATTAGAACACTTATGAAGTGTCTTCAGGTTGTGTATTTTGTTAACCGAAACACATAGCTAAAGTGTTCTAGTTCTGCTTATAATCTAAATCAGAAAACTTCTCAAAAGTCTTCTAGTGTATTTTTTTAAATAATTTATTTTAAAGTATGGATATTTCGCTCTAAATTTGTCAAGAAAACGAGAACTTTGTAGATACCTGATTGCGACTTAGTATGTCTATTAGAATCGTAACTACAAGTGCATATTCATATCGTGTAGTTTTAAAAGATATCGAACCCACAAGGACTGATAACCAAACTAATGTTATCTAAAGTTACTATGCAAATCTATGACTACTGATTAATCTTTGAATTGGATGTGAATGAAAAATAAAACCTCTTACTCTCGTTTTATTGATTTTAACCTTTGGTTGTTTCTTACTCACGTATTTTTTTCATAAGCAACTTGGATTAATAAAGGAGTACTAGGGGTACTCCAACCCAAATGGATAAAAAACATTATGGAATTTCAGAAATTGAAATTCCTTATAAACATAATTCTGGTTTTTTGAACCATTCATAAAAGTTACATTGAATTCTTTCTTTAGCATCAATTGCTAACCACCACCAAGAATACCTTAGAATATTATAAAACAGTTCATCAAGATCACTTACTGCGTTATAGAAAACAATATCGTTCCTTTGTTTTCAAATGCACCAGCTGTATGTCAACCAAATACTCCCTGCGTTCTTTCTTGGAACTTTTCCTTTCAAAGCTTCTACAAACTTTACCAATTGATCACTACAGTCATCTTGTTGCACAAAATCTAGTTCCCACCAATTGTAAATCTTCCTCCAAAGCGGATTCAAACTTGAGCAGTGTACAAAGAGATGATTTAAATCTTCCTGTTGTTGTTGGCAAAAGTTGCAGGCTGCTTGCTGATGTTGTGTTATGATGCCACGAAAACTCAATTGTTTCTTTGAAGGAAGCCTATCCAGCACTAATCTCCAACTGAATATCTTTAATTTCGAAGGAGCTCTTGCCTCCCAAACTATGTCCTGCGCCTCTTTTCTTCTGTTGTCTACTGATTGAGTATTCTGAACCCGCATAAGAAAATCGTATCCATAACTGACAGTATATTGCTTTGCTTTATTATAGGGCCAAATGATTTGATCTTGTTGATCTGCATCTGGGGCGATACCTTCCAGAATTACCCCAAGTTCCAGAAGCTGGTTTGTTGCTGTCTCACCCCAGACTTCTCCTCCTTTGTGAAGTTTCCACCTCCAAACCCCTCCCTCCCAGCAGCCTTTACTGCTCACTAAATCCTCTTTGAACTAGCATTCCTGGAACAATGCTGGGAATAATTCTGCCAAGGTATGTGCTCCCAGCCATCTATTCTTCCAGAAGAGTGCAGTATCTCTATTCCCTAGTTTTATCGTGATTTTATTAGAGACCCCTTGAGCATCTTCACACAACAGTATTATATCCTTCCACCAAAGAGATACATTCTGGCTACTGCTCTTTTCTTCTTCTCTCCACTGTATCTTCATTAAGTCTCCATATCTTGCTTGCATTATGCCTCTCCATATTGCTTCTTTGTCTATCATAAGTCTCCAAATCCATTTCGAAAGTAACGCTGTGTTGAAATTTGTTGTATCCTTGATCCCGAGTCCACCTTCCTCTCTTATCTTAAAAATGTTTTTCCAGCTCACCCAAGCCATTCCCTTCTTATCCTCTACTCCTTGCCACAGTTTGAATAGTTGTGATTTGATGAACGATCTTTATCGGTACTCTATAAAAAGCAAACTGGTATATAGCTGATTTCAATAGAGTTACTCTTCCACCTATTGATAGAATTATGCTTTTCCAGGATGACAGTTTGGATTTGAGATTGTTGAGAACCGGTTGCTAGAAGCTGAGACACCTGTGGTTACCTCCAACATATAATCCTAGAAATATAAATGGGAGTTTACCAACTCTGCAAGCCAGAAACTGAGATGTTGCCACCAATACATCAGATTCTATACCCATCCCATATAAGTTACTCTTGCTCATGTTTATCTTCAGTCCAAAAACCATCTCGAAACCTCTCAGGACAGCCTTAATAGTCCAAAAGTTTGTCCAAGTTCCTTCGCCAATCAGAATTGTGTCATCTGCAAATTGTAATAAACTATATTCTACTTTATTATTCACTTTAAATCCTTCGTATAGTCCTATGCTAACTGCACTCCTAACCATTCATGCTAAGCCTTCTCCTACAATGGTGAATAAAAATGGTGAAAGTGGATCTCCCTGTCTTAATCCTCTACTGACTTGAAATTCTTTTGTTGGGCTTCCATTGACCAGCACAAACATTGAACTGGTAAACACTACTGCTTCCATCAAGCACCTTCATCGCTCTCCAAATCTCATCTTTTTCATCATGCCTCTTAAGTAGTTCCAATCCACGCAATCGTATGCTTTTGCAAAATCTATTTTGCATAACAAACAGTTCCTCTTTTTTCTTTTTGCAAAATCGATAACTTCGTTGATAACCAAAACCCCATCCAATATTTGTCTCCCCGGGATGAACGCAGTTTGATTGTTTGATACGAGTGTACCAATACACTTCCTCAACCTGGCTGCTAAGACTTTCGACAGAATTTTAAGAAGTCCAGAAATTAAACAAATTGGTTTGTATTGTTCAAGGCTTAACGGGCTTTCACATTTCGGTATCAATGCCAGAAATGAAGAAGTTACAGCTTTCGGAAATTTTCCCAGTATGTGAAATTCCTGGAAAAACCCCACAACATCGCTTCCCACAATGCAATTCACAAACAAATGATACACACATGCGCGGGGAAGAAGAAAGAAGTCCCATAGCCTCAACGGTAACGAGCATACTGGAGTCAAACAGGGGCCAACTTTCGGAGGAAAACCATAGCCATGAATGGAATTAAACGTGTCAAACAGGAGTTTCCTATGGGAGAAAGGTATCACAGCATGATATGAATTATCAAGTGTGAGGAGAATATGAGTGCGGGTGTCAAAGCAATGAATGTTGTTAGTGTTTTTAAGTTGGCATCAATTTTGGTAAAACTAGGCTTTAGCAATGTCATGATAGATGTCATGACATTCAGAGATTGAAGATAAATCCTACCTGCTAAGGATGTTAAAAGGCAAATGGAAGCTAAAGTCAGGGAAATTCAAAAAATAATCGATGTCATAACAAATGTTATGACATTCTGACACTGAGAACTGCTTGTTCCGAGATTTTTCGAAGTTTGTTGAATGCTAAATATTGTTTTTCCGTTATTAGAAAGCATGCTCACGTGGCTGCTAGGTTAATCTTAATTAAACCTAAATTGGTTGTTGAAAAGACCATGTTTTAGGATTAAATTAAGTGAACCCTAGCTATCTTTATGGAAGCCCAAACCGAAGTTTCAAGACCGCTTCTATAAAAGGAAAAGAACCCTTACAACTGTGCGCCTTTGAATGTATTGAAGAGATAGCGACTTGTGTTTGGTAATCGTTAGGATTTGTAACGTTGGTATTGTGTAATTCTAGTTTCTTCTTGAGCCAAGCAACTATCAATTGATAAGTGCATTGGACTAGGATTTGTTTGTAAGGGTAGTTTATCACTCAAAGCTTTAAAGCACGAGTGTTTGTCTCTTGATTGAAGCTGTGAAGCAAGATCAAGATATTTTATTGAAGTGTGTCTTCACAATTCAATTAGTCAATAGGTTGATATCACTGCTGTGATTGAGGGGGAGTGAGTGGGTACTCAGATCTAAGTAGGACTTAGGTTGAAGTTGCATTGGGTAGGTTTTAAGTGAAGGAGATAAACTGGTGGTTTATTCCTGAATTAATTCTACTAATAGTGAATTTCCTCCCTGGCTTGGTAGCCCCCAGATGTAGGTTTGTTGAACCGAACTGGGTGAACAACTTATTGTGTTCTTTATTGCTTTCTGTATTTACTGTGTGAATTGTTAACATAGTGTCAGATACTGTGTCATAACATTCTCTGTGACATCACGTATCTGCTGCCAGGAATTTCAAATGTGAACCCCATGACAAAGCGTGGGAAGTCAGAATAGGGAACTCTTGCCACTTTTATTATTGACTCGATAAAAGGAAGCTTCACGATTCGCGTGAGCTGAGCTGACACGGACAAGAACTGTGCGGGGGTTGATTGCGAACCCTTTCCGCGTGCCCATCATATCATCATATATGTATATCAATAGTATCAAAGCGGGACTTTGCTTGGTGGTTCCATATCAAGTTGTCTAACCACTCATAACCTATGCAAGCACAAATGATAAACACTTACTAAAATGTACCTCCCTTTGCATGGAAGAGGATTTTAAATAAACCACACACAGTTAGCACACAAAATGCAGAATTGCCCTAAACGGGTCTTTAAATAAACCAGAGCGGTTCCTGAACATGCTCCAACTACGGAATCCCCATCATGCATCTCTAATCCTACTTCTCATGAAAAAAGAAAGCGGTAAAACCCTACTTCTCATGCTCTCTAGAAAAGCGGTAAAAGAATGCGGTAAAAAGGAATAGAAAAAATAACAAACGGATAGCAATTCGTTAGCAAAAGCAAACAAAGAAATACTCCGGAAAACTTCAAGTACTGTTGACACGCAATAAAGAAATCCGGTGAGAAATGCGCGGAGGCATCAAAAGCATAATCAGAATATGCGTCAACACATCCGAAGCAAATAAACCTGCAAGCGATTGAAAAACAAACAATGGAGACAAAGGATATGCATCGATATGCATAGTCAAGAATGTGTGTCAATACACATACGACGTGGATCCAATGAACCTGCAAGAGATTACAATCCATACAAAGCGGACAAAGAGTGCACACACATGTGTGCAAGAATGGGATATGGATACTACACATATGAATCTCAAGTATAACCTGTAAGAAATGGTCAAAACCAAGCAATCAGATAATAGAATGCATACACATGTGTGCAAGATCGAGATATGGATTCTACACATCCACATCAATCCGATAACCTGCAAGAAAAGTGAAGACTAAACAATGCAGACAATAGAATGCACACACATGTGTGCAAGATTAAGATATGTGTCATAACACATCCAAATCTCAAGAGTAATGCTCAAGTACCTTGTAACACCCCTTCTATATACCGGCGATTTATAAATAATAATCAGAGTATTTATCACATATCGAGAGGCGTCACAATTTTAAATATAATTCAAATTATAACCACACAGTTATCATGCTTCCACTGAAGAAAAATCATTAAATAAAACAGACTAAGGTTATGTTTAACAGCGGAAATGAAACATAACAAATCCTGAATACATCATTCATAATTATTCCAGGACATAAATCGAAACATTAACCAAAAACTATTATTTAATATCCATAAAGAATTTCAAATCAAGCGTTTCCCCAATGTTACATCTACCAGAGCACGACACTGACACGCGGATTAACTAATTGACTCAACTCTAGAAGTTATCCTCACCGATTCCAAGCAGCTAATCACTTCAAATCTGAAATCATTAAAGTAAGGGTGATATTTCTATTCAATACAAAATGCATTATACATTTTAAATACAACTGAATAATTTGATACGTTAGTCCATTATCCAAATACATGATCACAATTCAGTTCATACGACATTGCACGCAATCCATTATGCAAATAAACAATCAATGGAAATTGTAACACTGGAAACCATCCTAGCATGTTACAACCCCTTATGCAATGCAGACTCTATGCATGTGGTACCAAACGTGAACCTAGTTCACCCACTGTTCCATCACACTCGGAAAACAGCGGCAATTCATGATTCGCCCATAACCACTGGGTCAAGAATCTCAATTCATGACTCGCCCATAACTACTGGATCAAGAATCTAGCCTCACTACCTCTGAATCCTGGTAAGTTTATTGGCTCTGCAAGTTCACTTCCGCACAATGGGAATGAACCATAAACAATGCTTATGCATGCATCATAAAAGCATGCAACATTAATTCACAGATTATGATCTCAACATAATTCACATAATGCCAATCACCAATGTATCACATTCAATCATAATGAATATCAAACACAACATTGTAAGCATTATTCCTCATTCATTAAATCAGACAATCCACAACCCATTCTCCTTCGTCCTTAAACTATCAACGTTTCAAAAATCGGGAACTCGACTCTTTAAAAATAATTTTCACAAAATAATATTTTTCTCTTTTTATAAGATAGTACTTTTAATTTAAGAAATACTGCTGAAAACGGCACTCGAATCAGAGTTGCGGTTTAGAAAATATGAATTTTTAAGGTTTTAAGTGTTTTGAAAACCAACACAGTGGAACCCGGTTCCTCCCTGGGAGAACCCGGTTCCCACATTTTCAAAAAGTCACGCTCCTGGAAATTTGTATGGGGAACCCGGTTCCTCCATACTGGGAACCGGTTCCCACGTTGAAAAATGGCCAATTTTGAAAATTTTGAACTGGGAACCCGGTTCCTCCCCAGGAGTAACCGGTTCCCACGACCTGCAGAATCAAAAACTACTATTTTTTACAGCATTATAAATTCCAAATCACATCCAATCATTCCCATACGAATTGCAACATCAGGAACACCAAAATGCATCCATTATACACCAATACAACGTCATACATCTTTGTTTCATCATTCCTATTAGTTGTTTGACGCACTAATGGTTCACAATCCTATAATCTGACACAAATAGGGATGAATCCTACAAACATATAATTTCCTAAATCAAATTTCCTAACATACCCAATCATTCAATTGATTCTCAAAACCCATAAGTCATTAAAATCGAATGAAATCACCCCTTACCTCGCGATGATCTTCGACTTTCCCGGCGTTGGCTTTTCCTCTCTTCTCTTCTCTTCTCCAATTCTATGTGAAATAACTTTTTCCAAAAAGACCTTCTTTCTTTCTTTTTCCTTTTTATAATCCTTTATTTATTCCAATAAATACAATAATTAGTAATTAGTAAGAGTAGAGTAATTTACTCCTCACACCCTCTAATTACTCTTCACACCACCCAACTCTTCTTTTCCTTAAATAATCCAATTAAATCCAAAAATATAAATAATCAAGCCTTTAATTAAATAAATAATTAAATTCCTAATTATCTAATATTTGAATTAATTTGGGGTGTCACAACTCTCCCCTACTAAAAAGAGTTTTCGTCCTCGAAAACATACCTTAGACGAAAAGTTCGGGATACGAGTCCTTCATCTCGCTCTCCAGTTCCCAAGTTACATTTCCTCCTGCTGGTCCTCCCCAAGCCACTCTCACCAGTGCTATCTCTTTACCACGCAATTTCTTCATTTTCCGATCCTCAATCCTCGCAGGAACTACTTCAACAATCAAATTATCCCGCACCTGCAGATCATCTACCGGAATCTCATGAGACGGATCCGCAATGTACCTCCTCAACTGAGATACATGGAAAACATCATGCAGATTTGCAAGTGACGGCGGTAAAGCAATTTGATAAGCAACTTTCCCAACTCTCTTGGTAATCTGATACGGACCAATAAAGCGCGGAGTCAACTTCCTTGACTTCAAAGCTTGACCAATACCAGTCATCGAAGTAACTCACATAAACACGTGATCTCCTTCACTAAACTCAAGATCTTTCCTCCTCTTATCATGATAACTTTTCTGACGACTCTGAGAAGCTCTCATCTTCTCCTGAATCATCTTAATCTTTTATGAAGTTTGTTGAACAATCTCTGGTCCAATCACAACACTTTCTCCAGATTCGTACCAACACAACGGTGTCCGACACCTCCTACCATACAATGCCTCAAACGGAGCCATACCAATGCTCGAATGAAAACTATTGTTGTAGGTAAACTCGATCAATGGTAAGTAGCTATCCCAAGCTCCACCTTTCTCCAACACACAAGCTCTCAACAAATCCTCTAACGACTGAATCGTTCTCTCTGTCTGACCATCTGTCTGCGGATGATAAGCAGAACTTAATCGTAACTTAGTACCCAAAGCTTCTTGCAATCCTATCCAAAACTTAGATGTAAACCTCGGATCTCGGTCTGACACAATACTAGAAGGAATACCATGCAAACTCACAATCTTCTCAACATACAATTCTGCCAACTTCTCCATCGGATAATCTATTCTTATTGGGATAAAGTGTGCAGATTTTGTCAACTGATCAACAATAACCCAAATAGAATCACAATTCTTCGATGTCTGTGGCAAACCAGATATAAAGTCCATAGAATGCCATCCCATTTCCATTCTGGAACAAACAACGGTTCCATCAATCCTGACGGTTTCTGATGCTCAATCTTGGATTTCTGACAAACTAAACACGCATACACAAACTCGGCAATTTCCTTTTTCATTCCAGGCCACCAAAATAACTTCTTCAAGTCATGATACATTTTAGTAGCACCGGGGTGAATACTCAACCCACTACGGTGTCCTTCCAAAATATTCTTTCTAATCTCGGCAACATCCGGAACACACACCCTATCACCAAATCTCATAACGCCATTCTCATCAATTCTGAATTCACCTTCTTGACCTTGGTTAATCAATGTCAACTTATCCACCAGACCGACATCAGATTTCTGTCCATTACGAATTTCTTCCAGAATACCACTAGTCAGCTTCAACATACCCAATTTCACACTATTCGGAGTAGTTTCACATACCAAACTCAAATCTCTGAATTGTTCAACTAAATCCAATTCACGAACCATCAGCATCGACATATGCAAGGACTTCCTGCTCAATGCATCTGCCACAACGTTTGCCTTACCAGGATGGTAATTCAAACCGAAATCATAATCCTTGAGGAATACTAACCACCTCCTCTGCCTCATATTTAACTCTTTTTGATCAAAAAGATACTTCAGGCTCTTATGATCACTGAATACCTAAACCGTGAACCATAGGGATGAATCCTACAAACCTAGAATTTCCTAAATCAAATTTCCTAACATACCCAATCATTCAATTGATTCCCAAAACCCATAAGTCATTAAAATCGAATGAAATCACTCCTTACCTCGCGATGATCTTCGACTTTCCCGGCGTTGGCTTTTCCTCTCTTCTCTTCTCTTCTCCAATTCTACGTGAAATAACTTTTTCCAAAAAGACCTTCTTTCTTTCTTTTTCCTTTTTCTAATCCTTTATTTATTCCAATAAATACATTAATTAGTAATTAGTAAGAGTAGAGTAATTTACTCCTCACACCCTCTAATTACTCTTCACACCACCCAACTCTTCTTTTCCTTAAATAATCCAATTAAATCCAAAAATATAAATAATCAAGCCTTTAATTAAATAAATAATTAAATTCCTAATTATCTAATATTTGAATTAATTTGAGGTGTCACATACCTCGCACATGAAATAAAGTGTCAGAAATAACAAAGCAAGTGCTTTAACGAAAGCACCAAACACAAAACCGATTATTCACATGATAATACACTAGTATAAGCATATAAGAAGTGAAATAGAAAGTCAAAAAGCGGCTTGGGAAAGCGCTTATTCGAAATCAGAGCGAAAGAGTCAACTTCTCGAAATCGATCCAAAATTGCATGGTGACTTGCCAACATGTCAATGGACTCAAAAACATGATCGATTTTAATTAATTCCGAGTGGAAGAGACGTTTTTCGGACCTTAAAGGAATGGGGAAGCGACATCGTTCTAGGCATGTTGCACTTGAAATTTGGATCTGAAACCATCAAAAACGATTTTAAAATATGCCAAAACATTGGGAACAAGTATTATTACCTTACTCCTTCAAGGAAAAGTGAGTTTCGATGAACAAAATTGCATAACAAGGCTTATGGAAAGTGAAAATTCATGTATCGAATTAATTTCCAATTCACATTTGTTTGGGTTTTGAAATGAGAATGAATTGGAGATTAATTCATATACATGAGGTAAACAACTCACAACAATTTAATATGCAAATGATATGCAAGATTAATCAGAGTTAGAATTAAAAAGAATGCATGAAATGCATATTTAATCATGTATTTAATGCACTTTTATAAATGAAAATGATACATGAATATGAATGAAATGCAAATGTATGACATACAAGTGCAAATGAGTGATCAAATGCATGAGTTAAGGTCAATTTGAATCAAGAATTCAATATGCTTCAATGCTTCAATTTGATGAATCAAGAATGCATCAAACAACACATGAAAAAGTGCATAAAAACAAGTTTAGACACATCTCGAGTTCATAAAAACAAGTTTCGACACATGAATTCAACTCAATTATTCAATTCAAGTCTAGACTAATGCATGAACATGAAATTCACAAGGCAAAATGCAAACATCAATGCCTTATGTACAATGAAAATGCTTCATGAAAGCTCAATGCACAAAAAAACTACATCTCGACACAATAATGTTTCTAAATCAAGACTTATTCACATGGATTCAACTCAATTATTCGATATAAATGCAATCTAATGCATGAACATACAATTAATGATCCAAACAATCAATACAAATGCACAAAACTCAAAGAAAATGCTTCATGCAAGCGTATGTATGCTCTATGTACAAAATTCCTTCACATTGACACAATAACGTTCCAAAATCAAGCTTAATTCAATCAATTTCCACACAATTAGTCAAGAATCGTAATCAACAAATCAATTGCAATCAACTTCTAAAATCAATTCAATAATTAATCACTTTTGAAAAATTACTTAAAATAAGTGATTATGTGAAGAATCACTTACTTGTAATTGAAGCTTTGGAGAAGAATTTAAGAAGAATCAAGGAGAGAGTGCCGGAAAATTGAGAGGAAGAGAGGTAAGAGGCCTGAAAACACGATCGGAAGAGAGCTCGCCGGAGGGAGTCGCGGCGGACGGAGGCGCGCTTGGCGGCGGCGCGGACTAGACGGAGGCGAGCTGGCCGTATTTCGACGGTAGTGGCCAGTGATGCGCGGTGGTCGGAGGATATTCTCGCGGTGGTCAGAGGCTTGTCTTAGGGAGGAGGAAGGAGGAGAAACTTGATCTTTAACTTGTGTGTTCTTGAGTGTTGAGAGAAAAAAGAGAGAAAAAAAAGAGTTTGGAAGGTGAAATTTAACAAAAATGATTCTCCTCCTCTAAATTTTGAGACGCAAATTTTATTTGTAGGTGAAAAAATTGGGCTTTGGAGTGCCTTGGAGCCAAGATTAGGCCCAAATCGCGATTATCCAGATTATTTTCGTCAACAGCCCAAAACATCAAAATTCGTGCGGAATTTAAAATCAGACTCTAAATAAAAAACGTCCGGAACGCGAAATTACTCCATTAAGCCAAAATTTCGACTCAATCGGATGAACGGTTGATGAGATAAGAATTTTTGAAGTTTCAGCACACTTTTCAAGCATCTGACAGGTACAAAATTTTTATTGCGTCACTCGGAGAAATTGCCTCGAACGAGGATCTTCTGAACAAATACCGAACTCGGGATGTGAATGAACATTGAAGCCAACGGAACTTGTGACCTTTTGGCACTGGTCCCGCCTCGTTTTGATAAAAATCAAGTGATATATGATTTTTTACGGTTGCACGTCAGATGAAAAATGCTCGGTTCGTCTCAAAATGAACTCCAAAGAATAAAATTCTGGTATTGATTGGTAAGGAATCAGCTCTCGGCTTGTGAATGAAAGTCGAAAAGGGCATCGACACGGAATTTTAGACACCGGCCCCGCTCAGTTTTGATTTTCCAGTCAGGAGTTATGAATTTTTTAGCGTATCGCGAACACGGTTCAGCCATAACATTCAGTTTATCCCACTTGAAAGATAAATTTCTTTGAAGACTTTCTTCAGAAAATGGGCCTCTGATCCGTGAATGAAAATTGAATATAATATGGAGAGGGGCTTGCCAGTTGAAAATCGTCAGAAAATACCCAACGAGCATAGAGATATGCCTTCCGGAGCAACCAAAATGCACAATAAACTAGAGATTCACTTTATGAAGAAAATGATCTATTAAAGTCTTTTATTGACGAAATGACTTCCGATCTGAATAGATGACCTGAAGAATATATTGAAATTATTCCATTGCTTATGGAACCAACCCGAAAAGATGTTCTTATCAAAAAATCTTGCCTCAAGCATACGAACCGAAAAATATCAATTTTTGCCCCGAAAATAGTCTGAATGGCCCGAAACGCATAGTTTCTTCCACAAATTAAGATGCTCTGAATATCATCACCGCATGATCAATGAATGATATATATGTAATGCATCTATAGATTAAGTATAAACCAAATATTTTATTAAAAAATGAAGAGGGCGGATTTTGGGGTACAACAGCTGCCCCTATTCAATCTTCTTCGACATGGGGTGAGATTGGCACAAGCCTTTCAAACCAACAAGGTAGAAGAGGATTGAATACTTAATAGAAACGTAAAAATTCACGCTCTAAAGACGAGCGGGCTGACTGGGAAAAAATCACCCGGGAAAGGTGAAGTCAACACCAAAGAGAAACGTCGGGAGAAAACGAGACTCTCAAAGAGAGCACCGGGAGAAGGTGAATTAACAAAATAGTTGGACGTTGGGAGAAAATGAGTCAACTGAAGGAGGATATCACCGGGAGAAGGTGACGTAAATTCCAAAAAGAAACACAAGGAGAAGGTGAACTTTTGGAATAAGTAGGACATCAAGAGAAGACGAACTGACAATGGACAAAAAGTCGGGAGAAGACAGACTAACCTAGGGAAGATGTCACCGGGAGAAGGTGAAATCAATCGTTGAAAAGAAACACCAACAAAGAGTGAACTTTTGCAACGGGTGGCACATCGGGAGAAGACGAACTAACCACGAAGAGGAAGTCAAGAGATGACAAACTCGCCAAAGAAAGAAATCACCGGGAGAACGTGAAATCAATCATCAAAGATAAACATCAGGAGAAGACGCTTATTTGACAAACTAGAAGGGACGCCAGGAGAAAGCAAACCTATCTAGAAAAATACCACTGGGAGAAGGTGAGACTTTACTCAAGAGAATGTTGGAGAAGACAAGACTCTAAAAGGGAGCACCAGGTGAAGGTGAACTAACTAGGGATGAAATCACCGGAGAAGGTGAAATCAACACCAAAGAGAGACGTCGGGAGAAGACGAGACTCTCGAAGAGAACACCGGAAGAAGGTGGACTCAACAAAAATATTGGACATCAGGAGAATACGAGCCAACAAAAGAAAGAGTGTCAGGAGAACGCGAGACTTTCCAAAGAGAGCACTAGGAGAAGGTGAACTTAAACAATAGGAAGAGCACCAGGTGAAGGCGACCTAACAGCAAAGAGAACATCGGGTGAATATGGAATCGATTAGGGAGAACCCCGAGAGAAGGCGAACCCTAGAGAAAGCGAGAGAAGACACTCGTGCTAGAGTGACTCGCCAGGGAAAAGAACATCTGTGTAGAGATGAACTTACAAGGGGGAAAAACCGACAACTTGCACAAGCAAGAGAAAGTCTACAACTTACTGGGGAAAAAGGGTTACATGACCTGACCTAACTGAGATAAAGTACGCCACAGAAGATTCCACTGGAGAGGGAATGGGTTCCCATGAGACACTCAGTTCAAAGTAACGATCAGGGAAGCAGAAATCCGTCAAGAAAAGAATCTTGACGGTAAACCACAAAGATTGTTGATTTCTTCTGGATGAATACAACTAGGTTATTACAAACATAATTGGGAAACACTTAATATGCATGTTTGAATTTTTCATGGCGTAATGCTCCCAATCAGTGGAATGATACGCATTTAGAGTAGATGCACTATAATGAATGCATGCCTAAACAACTACGTGATGAGTAATAGTATCGATGATCGGATGTTGAGGAACCATGAAAATCCAGGAGAGAGATGCCACTGAAGAGCGGGCTTTATAGAGAATATTTACAAAAATAAATTGCAAATCCTACACGGGGAAGCGTTCTTCACTTGGGGAGAGTTGAATTGGACTTCAACTAAATCTGACTTCCTAGAGAGAGATTCGTTACCCTGCATTGAGGATTCGAAAAACTTCTTTGGAGAATTCTCCTACTTCCACTGGGGAATTTGGAGACTTCATGGGGAAATCCAAAGGAAACTTTGCTGGGGAACACTCCTTCGCGGGGAAATTTGCAAACATCTGCGAGTAGTCATTAGCATCTTGAATAAATCAAATGGCATTAGACTTCATAGGGGCATCAATCCCTTCGCGGGGATATGGATCTTTGAACCAAGAATCCACCGGGGATAACATGACAATTTTTGCCTCCAGGGAATGATGATCTCAACAGTAAGACCATACTGGGGAGTCTTCGATTTGGCGAATGCATATCGGTGTAGATGCACCGAAACAGCCAAATAATTAATCTTCACTGGGAAATGAGAAATATGATTTGCCTTATAAGCTCCGCTAGGGAACAAATTCAGATATCCAACTCTACAGGGGAAACAAATATTTGTGTCCCAAAATGGCTGATCTGAGAATAAAATTCTTGAAGATGCTCAAAATAACTTCACACAGAAGAGTACGACTTACATCGAGGAATATAACCAATTGACCGGGGCACGATTCACAATGGGAACTTTAATGTGCCAAGTCACAGTTCACTGTAGAATATGACAATAGTTCATCTGTCTCAGCATAACTTGCTGGGGATAAATCAACCCATGGCCTTCCTAGAGATGAAATCTGCTTAGGAATTGACCTCACTGGGGAAAAGCCTCATCCATCATCCAGACTTCAGGGGGAATACAAATTATCATCGAACAATTTCTGGGAAGATCATAGGTAGACCTTATGCCGTAAGAAATGGAAACCCAAGAAGAACCTCTTGGTACCGATTCATTGGGGAATAATCAGAATAATCTGATGTCCATTCATTGGAGAGAAAGAGAGCTCCCAAGAAAGGTCAGTTGAGTACCGAGTTAAAGAGGAGATAATTCCATCATCGGGAACATGTGAGAATTGCCTAAGCGCACCCTTCAATGGGAAACTAACTTTGTTGGAGAAACATCCGATCATCAGTAAATCACTGGGAATAAATTAATCCATCGGGTCCTTCTGGAGATGAATTCTCCTCGAGAATCAACCTTACTTAGGATACCAATCCTCAGTCAATGGTTCAAACACCATCTTTACCAGGGATAAAGGCTAGAACCTTCTATTGGGGATGATTTGAACATCCAACTGACATTCATTGGGAATTCCGCTTGAAATAGGTATCAACGATCTGCACTGAGGATTTATGCACCATCTCAGGATGATACCCTATCAGTGATCTTAGAACCTGTCCTTTTTGGAAGGCAGACTCCACTGGGTGTAAGCCTCACCTACCATCGAGATTTGCACTGGGGAATACACAAAACCCAAGTTGTCCTGGTGCGACCTGGGGAAAATGATAGACAGACTACCGCGGTGTGCACCACCGAGGAACTAATCAACCCACCAGACTCTTCTGGAATTGAGTTCTGCCTTAGAATTAATTCACTGGGGATAAGCCTCAACCAACATCGAGACTTATACTAGGGAATACGACAATGTCAGTATGTCGAGGCACAAATCACTGGTGACAAATCAATCCATCAGGCCCTTCTGGAAATGAATTTTGCTTGAAAATTGGCTTCGCAAGGGATGAGCCTGGGTTGAGATGCACTCTTCACTGGGGAAACATGCTTCATACTGATAACTAATCAAGTACCTGCAAACTGCATGTCATAACAATGTCTCCAAGCACGGAGCGGCAAACAGAGAGACAACTTGCCCCTGCATTTCGGATATTGAAAAGATCCTCCTCTAATCAATAGATTCTCGGAGAGATTGGTCAACCTTGACATTAATGCCCCAGCTTAACTAAACTTTGAGGGATATAATCCCGACCTGAATGCCTCTGATTAATCATCACTTGAGAGATTTTCCAAACCTCAACATAACTGCCCCGATTTAACGTAACTTTGAGATTGATCAGTGTAGTTTCCTCATATCGGATGAACTTGAGATTTTTCTCAACTTGCTTGCCCCGGATTGGCTTAGCTTTTACTCAATAGAGTATTCTCATGCTTCTTCCCTTCGGGGTAATCAGATTCTGATACTTCATTTTTCTACTCAACGGTGCGTTATCACTAGATTAACTGCCCCTGCTCGACAAAGTCTCGGCAAATAATTCCTTATCACATATTCACTGGGAATGAGAAATCAATAGAGTCTTTGGATGACAATATATTCTCAATGTAATTGTCCTACATCCTGACGGTAGGTTAGCACACAACCGTGCTTCTTGACTTGGAGTACTTCGTTCTCAAACAGGTACTTGAAGTAATTGGTCCCTTCAAACAGACTGGTAGTAATACACCACTGCTCGACAAAGATTTTTGGGCAATCAAGACTCCCGCATAATTTGTTTCAGATCATCTTTCACTCAGCAGAGTCACTATACCCCAGATTAAGATGGTTCTTTCAAGATACAATTCAACAAAGTCTCGAAGCAATTTTCCCCTCGGGACAATCAAGATGTTCATCTGATGCTCACTATGCAAGCTTCCTTGATGTTTAAGCACATGTTCATATGCAAATAATGTTTTATCCTAAGAATGATAATTCTAATGCAAATCATATGCTTGTCTTAAAACAAAAACTTTTATTGAAAAGATGTTGAAACATCGCATTTTCTGTCTTGATCCATAACTCCTTATTTTTTGATGAAATTGAATGGAACAAAAACGAAACTTGCTCATTTTGAGCCCAGGAACACGATGGTGGCCTTTAATTTCATTTATCTTAAGCCTAAGAAGACTGAATTCTTGTAAAACCAGATGAACCCTAAATATGATAAATCATCGTGCAATCGTGTATGTGCATCAATTTAAACAATTGACTAAGGGTTAATGATCCTCACACATGCAGAAACATGATGACATAACAAGTTTTGAACTGGAATGCATAAAATGAAGAATATGAAGTTGAGAAACTTACCTCTTCAAGTGGAAATCAAATTCTTTGAAGGAGGTGTTCCAGAAGTTGTTTGATGGTTTGTACAGCTTCAGTGGACCATATGGAAGGTGTATGGATGCTTGGCTTGCTTGGAGATGGCCTGGATTGCTCTGCCCAAGTCCAACTGCAGCTTGCTCAAGTTGAATTCGATTTTGATGATGGAGATGTTACAACAGTAATTCAACTGTTTGGATCACTTCTATATGATGTATTGATGATGTTTGAAGTGGAAATTTGGAAAGTGCACGAATTAAGAGATGGAGACTTAAGGTTAAAGTTATGCATATATGAATTTTGAAAAGCAATTCTAAGTTTTTGTGATGGCTTGATGATTCTAACAACTTCCTAATGATATTTAGAGAGTTTTTGAAGCTTGAGATTGCTCGGAAATTGCAAGGTTTGGAGATTTGCAAATTCTCTCATTTTTGCACTTGAAACTTGAAAAAGAAGAAAGAAATGAGAAAGCTTGCTTAGGAATGATTTGGTGTGATTTTGAATGAATAAGTGACATCTATTTATAGGCCAAGAGTTCTGAATGGAAAGGCAAGGATTGGCTTGAAATAAATTAGCAACTTGCCTTAAGGGGAAAGAAAGACATTTTTGCATTTAATGCACGTGGTTAACTTCTTTAACCATGGTTAAAAATCTCACTTGATCTAATCCTCTTCTAAATCATTCTCATCATATTTTTACAAGTTATAAATTATCTCTCAATGGTGACAAGGCTTCTAGAAGAGAATTTGCAAAAATGACTTGAAATTTGGTGAAAATGACCTAAAATCATGGTTATGGACCATTATGTTTCAATTTCAAAACCCTAGCTACACAATATTTTTTCCAAGTTCTTGGATATTTTGGAAATATTGGAATAAGATCTACAACTTTCATGTTTTGAGTTTTTCTTGAATCAAAGTGGATCTAGGTCAAAAATGGCTATGAAAATGGTGAAAAACCATGTTTTTAACACTTGAAATTTTTTCTAAGTGTTAGAAAAATTTCAAATCTTGACTTTTTTCACACATTTTGATTTTTTATGATCATTATGGATAATATGAAATTATTTGATGATTGAAAAAAATTGGACTTCAAAAAGTTGACCAAAAGTCAAAGTTTGACTTTTCTAAACAGTTGAATTTTCATCAAATGATTCAGAATTTCTCTAATGATCAATCATGATATTTGGAATATTTTGAACCAAGAAATTAGGTCAAGATGTTGCATTGATGATTTTAAGATCAATCTCCAAGCAGATAGGTCATTCATTGAGCAAAAAGTCAATGATACACCATCCTCGATCAAAACCCTAATTGGTCGATTCATGATAGATCTTGAGGAAATGATGGGAATTTAAAGATCAAATGTTGATGATTGATGAAGATAGATCATTTGAGGTGAGTGGATACTCAAACCCTAATTGATCATATCTTGAACAGATGAAAATTTTGACCAAAACCCTAATTTAGGTCAAGGAGCACACACACGATCTATCCTGTGCTGGAATTGTTAGTGATGCAATGATGCATATGTGGTGATATGAAATGGTATATTAGGTCAAAAAGTGGGGTATGACACCATGGTGGCACAGTTCGATCTTGAACTAGAACAAATGGATGTGAAGACTGCATTCTTGTATGATGATCTAGATGAAACAATCCTGATGAGGCAACCTGAAGGGTATGTCGAAAAGGAAAAGGAAGATTATGTGTGCAAATTGAATAGATTTTTATACGGGATGAAAATATCTCCTCAACAGTGGAATAAGAGATTCGACAAGTTCATGGCACACATAAGCTTCATTAGAAGTCAACTCAATATAACATATGCAATAAGTCTTGTAAGCAGGTACATGGAGAATCCTAGAAAGGCTCATTGGAAAGCATTGAAGTGGATTCTAAGGTACATAAATGGGTCTCTGAATAGAGTCTTGGTTTATGGTGGAACCTTGGGTGAAGATAGTAAAGCAGTAATCGAAGGATATGTCGATTCTGATTATGCAGGTTGTATGGATTCCAGAAAATCTATTTTGGATATGTTTTCACTATGTTTGGTACAACAATTAGTTGAAAAGCATCACTTTAGAAGGTTGCCGCATTATCAACAACTAAAGTGGAATATATTACTTTCACTGAAGTTGTGAAAGAAGCATTGTGGCTTGAAGATTTTGCTAAGAAGCTGAAAGTTCAAGGGCAAGTTATCACTATTAAATATGATAGTCAAAGTGAAATACACTTGTCGAAGATTTCAGCTTATCATGAGAGGACCAAGCACATTGATGTGAGGTTGCATTTCATAACGGAGTAATCGAGCATGGAGAAATCCAAGTGCTGAAGGTTTCAACAGAATATAATGTTGCTGATATGATCACCAAGACATTGCCAAGTTGCAAGTTTTTCCACTGTATGCAGTTGATAAAGTTGCATGAAGAAAATTAGTTCATTCTTTGATAATAAAGTTTGTTCCAAGGTGGAGATTTGTGAGATATTGGATCAAACTCTATTGGGTAGAAGGACAACTTCTGGTTCGACATGATTGAGCATGTCATCGAAGTCTATTCACATGTTGGTGCCGAAGACCTACATAATATAGTCGAAGTGTGTTCTAGTATGTGGGTGTCAAAATACTAGGATTATTAGTATTTTGAATTGGGTCTGTTTGTTATGTCAAATTATTTAAGTTAGCTAGTACCCTAAGTTAGCTTGTAATGGATATTTGTGATAAAATCTCATTAGTTTAGTATGTTAGGTTTATTATAAATAGCATACTAGTCTCTCATCATTGCATACTACAAATCTTAACTTAGGGTGAAAGGGTTATTTGTTATTCTTGTATACTTGTAATTTTGTTTTGAAAAGAAAGGAAAGAATATCAGTTAATAACCAATCTTTGTGTTCTTCTTGTTTTATCATCCTTTCTACCATTGTGTGTTTCTTGATCATTAAGAAACAAGTTTATAACTTGTCTCTATGGCATCCGATTCACACCAACTCAACAACAAAAACAGCAACACCAACAACATTTTTTGAGGCTGAAAAAATGTTTAGTTCAAGGTAGAAGAACATTTTTCAGTTTTGCAATCCATCCAAAAAATGATGCATTCGACGGTGGAGCGGCTATAAATAAGATATCATTAGGGTGAAATATGTTCAACGAGTGTTTTTATAGTAAAATTTGATTATTTTATCCCTCGGGTTATCAAAGAAATCAAAGGGTTAAATAATTTATTTTACACTTGTAAACAAATAAAAATATAATGTGTAGTAGTTGGGATTCGAAGCATGTCTGGAATGGTATATCACCTCGATTTTTAAAATAACCGACAAAACAAGTTTCTTTTTTAAATAAAATAAAATATGACGCACCTTGGAATAAAACCTCGGTTTTTCTGGATGACGTGAAAGTTTTGTCATAAAAAGCGTTATTCGTTGTAATGTTCATTCTCCTTTGGTTTAAGATGACATATGATGGGATGACCGACTAGCTTTGTTTGCAAGTCATGGATATATGTATTTCAGAAATCACATTAAATTTCCACATCTCATCCACCCTACAGTATTCGCGCAGTTTAAACAAACAACCACATTTTCTCGTTCTGGTGTTATCACATTTCAACTTCCAAATCGAGGGAACATACATTCCACTTCTCTCGCATATCATAGGTACAAATGCTTGTCTTCTTTGAACCATTGCGGGCCTTCCAATTACAATGCCAAACCCCAAATTCCTGGCTACCATGCGGACCTGTTGAAGCATATGTTTGTGAGCAGTATATAGTTGTTCATTTATAAAACGTTGACGGACATCTATCTCTATCGGTTTAACATCATCCTTCACTTTTTCTGATTTAACATCATGCCTAACTTCAACTGGTTTAACATTATCCTTCACTACATCCTGTTTTACATCATTACGTACAACAACTTTGGGAAACATATCCGGGTGAACCATATCAAATAAGAACCAAAACAGAAAATTCTTAAAAATTGGTAACAAATGAATTCGGATATACATATCTAAAATAATGTAGTTGAGTTCAGATATGTATATTTGGACGAAGCGAATATATTTTCAGCTCAAACTAAAGACCAGTGCAAGCAATGAGAGATGAAATGAGATAACTGTACCTTAAATTGCAGCTTATGATGCTCCACTTGATGTGTTCAAATGCAAGAAATATGGTTTTGAATCGAAAAGTTGATTGATAATGAGATTTTTATAAAGTTTTTTGGTCATGGAGAAGTTTGAAGAGTGAAGAAGATGATCATGCAAGATGGTCATATATTCAAGTTCCCGCTGGACATTATTTAGATATACATCTCCGTAAATATTACTGAGTGGCTAAAAAATTGTCTAAATAAAAAGATAACTTCGAAAATGTATCGACGGATTTATCTTTGGAGTATATTAGAAGATACATCTTCAAACTAAATTTTTTGTCAAAAAATAATATTTAATGTGTTTGAAAATGTATACCCTAATGTACCCAATATCATTTTTTAATTTTCAAAAGTACATGTGCAAGAGTACTCTGAAAAACTGCCTTAATTTAATACATATATAAGTACTTTAAATTAATTAATATAATTAACTAAATCTTTTCATTAGTAGAAAAAATTCTAAAATTAAAAACCAATGGTTCAATTCTATATTTGTAAATATATGTTTTTCTTTAAAATTCTAGAGGCGCAGAAGTTAAAATATAGTATTTCAATAATCAACAGCAAATTAAAAAGAACATTATGAGAGAAAGAGAATTTATTGACAATTACGAAGACCAAAACCGAACGTGTCATTGTAATGGATAGACAGGTAAAAACTTGAAATTCAAAAATCATAGACGTCATACGCTACAGTTTACATGCTTCACTCAAATACTATCAATATCATTCGTTAAAACAAAACATGAAAACAAAACCTATTCGTAGCTGTGCATCACTATTGGGCATTCTTTGACAAGCCCGATATCATTAATTTCAGGCCCAATAAGAATGCACTTCTTTGCAAGTCAGACTTTTTCTTCAGTCTCCCCATGCTTCTCTTCTTCCTTATAGGTTGTTTTCCCAGACGCGCCCTCTTTCTCTTCGACTCTGGCTCATCAGAAATTTCTTCAAACAAGTCGAAGGCAAACTTATTAACAGTATTCACAGTTTCATTGAAAGGCTCACTAGAATCAGCAACTACAAATTTCTTATAACCACCACCAGTGTGCTTCAACCTCACAATCATATGCTTCAAGAAGTTCTCAATTTGTTCTTTCCGAATAGGATCATTCAAGAATTTAACAAAGTGATTCTTTCTCACAATGTCACCAAAATCATTCACAACTCTCACGAATCCCATCTCATCAGTTATAGGGATAGCAGGTATATCCTTAGATGTATAGTCATGGAGATAAAGCTTATGCGCCTGAACTCTCAACAATCTGATGGGAATCTCTTCGTATGCTGCGAGAGGACCTACTTTATGCTTCAAATCATGACCAATGCCTGTATATTCAACCTCCAGCTCAATTTGTCACTTATTTAATTCCTCAATCTCTCTCTAAATGCGTATGTATTCTACCTTACGATTACAGACATAATCAACGAGCATCTGTGCTAATTGAGAATTCTTTATTCTCGTCTTTCGATTCTTCTTCCTTAACACGTCATCAAAGAGACCATCTTTATTACCAAGTCACATAGCCAACAAACCTAGAGAGTTCATTCGAAAATGAACGATGCACGGATTCACGAGCAGCGTCAAAAAGAGATTTTAAATCATCAAGGTTTGTGATGGAAGAAAATGGTTCGATTAGCTTGAAGAACTCGCCGGTGAATGCAACGGATCTGCTGACGAATGGGATCAAAACCGATTTGCACGAACGAATAACATGCAGCAGTGATCTTTGATTGCCGCTCAGCAAGTGATTCACTCTGGCCGCCGCTTCCTTCGCCGCCGCTAGGAGTGATGTTAGCCATTGGATTAGACTAAAACAAAGATAAAAATGGAAGATGTAAAGTGATTGTTGTAAAGAGAAGCAACCATGATAATAATAGATACAAAACAAAGAGGAGAAAGCATTTACCTCTGGATGGTAATGGAAGAGAGTACTCACACGGTGATTTGAACCAGAGCTCGGAAGAAAGAGATTGCATAAAGAGATTATATACTAGTTAGTAGGAATGGAGAGGGTGTATTTGGTGCGTTTCATCTTTCAGACTTTGTGGTACTTTCGAAGCAAGGGAAGTATTTTCCGTAATTACCCCCCTTCCAATTTTGAAACGATTTTTATGGGGGTTTTCTGACAATTCAATTTCACAAAAAAAAAAAAAGGGAAATAAGTTAACTTTTATTATTGTATCATAAAAATACTAAATAAAAATTACCAAACTAGTTAATAAGAAATTAGGAGGGAAAAAGGGTGAGTTACTTACAGATTTTTTTTTGGAAAAGGGGAGATAAACTCACGTGTACTTGGTGCCATGTGCAAATTACAAATCTGTAACTGACTTGTCAATGAGAATGTAGATCGAAAACTAAATTCAAATTCATATTGAAATGCTTTTTGTTTAAGGGATTTTTTAATTCACTCAATACTCTTCTTATATATCACATAAATTCTATTAATGCCCCTTAAAACAACACAATTTTCTTAAACTCTCTAAAACCCTTCTTTCAAAAAAAACTTACTAGTTTGATTGGTGTTAATTTTACTTGTTTGATTCTATTAAAATGCTATATATATCTAATATTTGATGATTTATGTTGATTTTTTGACAAAAAAAATTAATTTTTAGAAGAAGAATTTTAGAGAGTTTAAGAAAGTTGTGTGTTGTTTTTAAGGGGCATTAATAGAATTTACGTGGTATATAAGAAGAGGATTGGGTGAATTAAAAAATCCTTTAATTTCAATCTGAATTTGAATTTAGTTTTCAATTTACATTCTCATTGACAAGTCTGTTACAGATTTGTAATTTGCACATGGCACCAAGTACACGTGAGTTTATCTCCCCTTTTCCAAAAAAAAAAAAATCTGTAACTAACTCACCCTTTTTCCCTCCTAATTTCTTATTAACTAGTTTGGTAATTTTTATTTAGTATTTTTATGATGCATTAATAAAAGTTAACTTATTTCCCTCTTTTTTTTGTGAAATTGAATTGTCAGAAAACCCCCATAAAAATCGTTTCAAAATGGGAAGAGGTAATTACGGAAAATACTTCCCTTGCTTCGAAAGTCCCACAAAGTCTGAAAGACGAAATGCACCAAATACACCCTCTCCATTCCTACTAACTAGTATATAATCTCTTTATGCAATCTCTCTTTTCCGAGCTCTAACCGTTTTTCTCAAAGTTCAAATCACCGTGTGAAGTTGGAGCTACTCTTCCATTTCTCATTACCATCCAGAGGTAAATGCTTTCTCCTCTTCGTTTTGTATCTATTATTATCATCGTTGCTTCCCTTTACAACAATCACTTTACATCTTCCATTTTTATCTTTGTTTTAGTCTCATCCAATGGCTAACATCACTCCTAGCGGCGGTGGCGGAAATGGCGGCGGAGGAAGCGGCAGAAACGGTGGCGGAGGAAGCGGCGGCCAGAGTGAATCACTGGTTGAGCGGCAATCAAAGATCACTGCTACATGTTATTCGTTCGTGCAAATCGGTTTTGATCCCGCATTGTTTACCGTCAATAGGATCCGTTGCAACGGCTTCACCGAAACTGAGTTCTTCAAGCTAATCGAACAATTTCCTTCCATCACAAACCTTGATGATTTAAAATCTCTTTTCGACGCTGCTCGTGAATCCGTGCATCGTTCATTTTCGAATGAACTCTCTAGGTTTGTTGGCTATGTGACTTGGCTGAAGGGTAATAAAGATGGTAAGAAGCTCTTTGATGACATGCTAAGGAAGAAGAATTCAGAAGACGAGAATAAAGAATTCTCAAAAGCTGATGTTTAATTAACAGATGCTCGTTGATTATGTCTGTAATCGTAAGGTAAAATACATACGCATTCAGAGAGAGATTGAGGAATTAAATAAGCGACAAATTGAGCTGGAGGCTGAATATACAGGCATTGGTCATGATTTGAAGCATAAAGTAGGTCCTCTCGCAGCATACGAAGAGATTCCCATCAGATTGTTGAGAGTTCAGGCACATAAGCTTTATCTCCATGACTGTACATCTAAGGGTATACATGTTATCCCTATAACTTATGAGATGGGATTCGTGAGAGCTGTGAATGATTTTGGTGACATTGTGAGAAAGAATCACTTTGTTAAGTTCTTGAATGATCCTATTCGGAAAGAACAGATTGAGAACTTCTTGAAGCATATGATTGTGAGGTTGAAGCACACTGGTGGTGGTTATAAGAAATTTGTACGATTCTAGTGAGCCTTCAATGAAACCTGAATATCAATAAGTTTTCCTTCGACTTGTTTGAAGAAAATTGAGCGAGTCAAGAGAAAGAGGCGATCCGGGAAAACAACCAAGGAAGAAGAGGGCAGGAGATCAAGAAAAGTCGACTTGCAAAGAAGTGCATTCTTATTGGGCCTGAAATTAGTGATATCGGGCTTGTCAAAGAATGCCCAATAGTGATGCACAGTTACGAATAGGTTTTGTTTTCATGTTTTATTTTAACGAATGATATTGGACTGGTAGTATTTGAGAAATCGATGTATATATAATATGTGAAAAAGCTTACTGCTATGACGTATAGTCTATGATTTTTGAATTTCAAGTTTTACCTGTCTATCCATTACAATGACACATTCGGTTTTGGTCTTCGTAATTGTCAATAAATTCTTTTTCTCTCATAATATTCTTTTTAATTTGTTGTTAATTATTGAAATACTATATTTTAACTTGTGCGCCTCTAGAATTTTTTTGTCAAAGAAAAACATATATTTACAAGTGAAACAATCGGCTGAACATCATCCGATAACTATATCAATGAAGTTGCCATCGAACGTTTTTTATCTCACAAAAGGAGAAAGGTAAACGCATCGCGAAAACCTAAAAGGGATAAGACACGGTATTGCGACCGAGAGATAGGGTAAGGGAATCTATTACGCGAAGGGAAGGTATTACGCGAAAGAAGGAGAAGTCTGGGGTGAGACAACAACAAACCATCTTCTGGAACTTGGGGTAATTCTGGAAGGTATCGCCCCAGATGCAGATCAACAAGATCAAATCATTTGGCCCTATAATAAAGCAAAGCAATATACTGTCAATTCTGGATACGATTTTCTTATGCAGGTTCAGAATACTCAATCAGTAGACGACAGGAAGAAAAGAGGTGCAGGACATAGTTTGGGAGGCAAGAGCTCCTTCGAAATTAAAGATATTCAGCTGGAGATTAGTGCTAGATAGGCTTCCTTCAAAGAAACAACTGAATTTTCGTGGCATCATAACACAACATCAGCAAGCAGCCTGCAGCTTTTGCCAACAACAACAGGAAGATTTAAATCATCTTTTTGTACACTGCTCAAGTTTGAATCCGCTTTGGAGGAAGATTTACAATTGGTGGGAACTAGATTTTGTGCAACAAGATGACTGTAGTGATCAATCGGTAAAGTTTGTAGAAGCTTTGAAAGGAAAAGTTCCAAGAAAGAACGCAGGGAGTATTTGGTTGACATGTTGCTGGTGCATTTGAAAACAAAGGAACGATATTGTTTTCAATAACGCAATAAGTGATCTTGATGAACTGTTTTATAATATTCTAAGGTATTCTTGGTGGTGGTTAGCAATTGATGCTCAAGAAAGAATTCAATGTAACTTTTATGAATGGTTCAAAAAATCAGAATTATGTTTATAAGGAATTTCAATTTCTGAAATTCCATAATGTTTTTTATCCGTTTGGGTTGGAGTACCCCCTAGTACTCCTTTTTTAATCCAAGTTGCTTATCAAAAAAAATACGTGAGTAAGAAACAACCAAAGGTTAAAATCAATAAAACGAGAGTAAGAGGTTTTATTTTTCATTCACATCCAATTCAAAGATTAATCAGTAGTCATATATTTGCATAGTAACTTTAGATAACATTAGTTTGGTTAAGAGATGTTATGTAACCATATAGCTAATGCTCTCTATTTGAAATAGATAAAATGAATGACGCGTGGTAAAAGTTTGACAAAAAAATTTTCCAAAGTCTAAATCATAGCTAGTAACCCAAATGGTACCAACCTGAGTTGCAATGGAGTCAAGTTCATCAAAGAATAGGACACATGGAGCAGAACAACGAGCCTTGTCAAAAATTTCTCTCACGTTTGCCTCACTTTCTCCAAACCACATTGTGAGCAGCTCAGGACCTTTAATACTGATGAAGTTTGCCTGGCATTCATTGGCAATAGCTTTTGCCAAAAGTGTTTTACCACAACCAGGAGGACCATAGAAAAGAACTCCCTTTGAAGGCGACATTCCAAACTTCTCAAACTTTTCAGGGTGTTCCACTGGATATTGAACAGTCTGCAAAAGAGGAACAACAAAAATGTTAAGAGGCAGATAAAAGGAAACTGGTATATCAATGTGATTGTGTAAGAGCTTCACTTACTTCTTGGAGTTCCCTCTTAACATTTTCAAGACCACCGATATCTTCCCAGCTACAATTAGGAACTTCAACAACCTGCTTCAGTAGAGAAGTTTAGATTATACACACCCAATAAAGTGAGAACAAGAGAACATGTAGCTTAACAGTGACATGTACAAATTTCTGGGTAACGACGTACCATTTCACGGAGAGCAGAAGGATTGCTTGATCCAAGAGCAGTAGCAAAATGCTCATTTGTCACTGCCATGGAGTTCAATATTTCAGCATCAATTTTCTCGTCTTCCAAGTCAATCACATCCATTTTATCTCTGATGCATTGAAGTGCTGCTTCAGTACACAATGCAGCTAAATCAGCACCAACATAACCATGTGTTTCCTTAGTAATCTTTTCTAAATCAACCTGCAAATGCCAGAAAGGACAAATTTCTTTCAGAAATAATGTTATTCAAATCAAACCATAACTTAGAGAAAAGTAGTTTCAATATTACATCTTCAGCAAGTTTCATATTCTTTGTATGAATTCGAAGAACCTCAAGGCGCCCAATTTCATCTGGAACACCAATATCAATCTCCCTATCAAACCTTCCAAACCTCCTAAGTGCAGGGTCAATGCTATTGGGCCTATTTGTGGCTCCCATAACAATTACATGTGCGCGTGATTTAAGACCGTCCATGAGAGTCAAGAGCTGAGAAACAATCCTCCTCTCAACTTCACCGTGAGTTTTCTCTCGCTTAGGAGCTATGGAATCTATCTCATCAATAAAGATGATGGATGGTGCATTCTTCTCTGCTTCCTCGAATGCATCCCTTAGATTGCTTTCACTTTCACCAGCGAGTTTTGACATTATCTCAGGGCCATTAATGAAGAAAAAGAAGGCACCTGTTTCATTTGCAACTGCTCGGGCAATTAAAGTCTTTCCAGATCCAGGGGGGCCATACAACAGAATCCCTTTTGGTGGCTTGGCAGCAATAGACTTGAATAGCTGTGGGTGCCTCAGAGGCAGTTCCACCAGTTCCCTAATCTGTGCCATCTGCTTTCGTACACCCCCAACATCATCATAACCAACCTCGTCTAATTGATTCTCATCTTCCCTTTTAATTGGCTCTCCTTCACAGAAGATCTCTGTGTCAGGGGCAACAACACAGTACTCATGTGCATCAGTTTCAATAACCTTGAATTCTACACTTCTCATCCCCCCTCTCACAAGGAAGAAGTCACCCTTCCTCACTGGTCTATATGCCTCCAGGAAATAAGCTGCAAACAGAAAAGTGGGATTAGAATTCAAAAGAAACTAGAATGCAGCAGGCTTATATGTCAATAGGGGGTCGATGCCAGTAAAAAAATGGTCACCTTTCCTGTCTGTTAAATTGTGGCATGTTTCTGTTCAAAATTCAATAAATTGCAATTATAAAATATTACAGGAATTGTTTGGTATGCTTTATTATCCTATTACAAACAAGGATAGTGGCGAAATTTTCAGAGAAAATCAATCCTAGGAAACAACAAAAGGGCACATAATTTACAATGACAGGCATGGATATAAATGAACGATTACCTCATAATATTGAAACCATCATAGCAAAAGGAAACAACAATAAGGATCATTGATTGTCATTGATTACAAATTTGGGATGATGGTAACAACTTGGAGACTACATTTTAACTTCATTAAAATGTATTGTCTTTTATTGTGGTGATGTAATGTTAGAGAAAACAAAATAGTAATTGACTAAAAAATTCTTTATTGAAATGCAATACAGCCATTATTTCCAACTGCAAGCATTGTGTAAACACAAACATACCAAAAGAAGAAAAATAAAATAGTGAATATTATAAGACACCCAAAAACGCAATGAAGTAAAAGATAAAGCATATGAAGAAAAAAAAACTTACTGAATACACAAAAACACAACAAAGTAAAAGGTAAAAGCAGATGAAAAACCCTTATTGAATACACTAACACAATGAAGGAGTACCTCACGTTTTAAGTACGCATCAAAGAGATTCCCTGTCACTCCTTCAATAGTATCATCCACAGGAAGAATGTGAACTCTCTTTCCATATTTGACATCAGCACATTGATGCGCCGAAACAATGTCTCCAAGCCTAACCCTAAGATTTTTTCTCACAACCTTGTTCATTCTTATTATTGGTTTCTCACAGGTGTCATCAGCAATTGCAATACAGATAGTATCTTTCCTTTTCTTACCCTACAAACCAAAAGCAGCAAACAAAATCCCAATGATTAACTAACAAACAAATCCCCCTAGTCAAATATAATACCACAATAAGAAGGAAATCCAAAGCAACTTGCACAAATACCATAAAGTGGGAATAAACAATACATTAATCAAGATAGTATCACCGCGAAAGAGTTGAAGCTTTTCCATAGTCTCCGGATGAAGTGCTACAACAGAGTTGTCGTCGTTGACAGCTTCGTCAACCACCAAACAATTAGGAGCTTTTTTGCGTTCCAGCATGGCAGTGCTAAAATCCCTCTTTCTTCCCTTACTGAAGAAGGATAAACAAAAAATTTAGATGAACAAAAACACGATCGAAACGAATTAAAACGAAAGGGGAGATTGAGACTTACGCATCAGAAGGTTCAGGTCGATTGGCCATGGCGGAACGATCAGAACAAGTTGTTGAATTTTGTTTCTGAATCTATATATATGTAAGAAAATAAGTTGTTTATAAAAATTCATAATTGTCCTTATTAATTCCAAATTCATTCACGAGGTTTGCTTATCTTTAACTACTATATTTTAGTGAAAAATAAATTTTAAATAAATTTTAATAATTCTAATTAATTTTAATAAATTTCAATAAATTTTAAATATATTGACAGTTTCTTCATTTTATTCTTCCATCTCCTTTCTATTAGCAGTTTCACTTCCAATAAAAAAAACGGTTCCTCCCTCATTACTCTACAATCGTTTCATCTTCCATCTTCCTCTTTCATCTTTCTGTTGCATCTATCTCTTTCTTTTTCTAGGTTATTCTTTGAAAAATCACTCTCATCTCTCTTGCAAACAAAAATCAAAATAATAGTTCAAAGTGAAATCAAAGAAGGGTTTCACGAATCAATAGGAATGAGGAAGACGGTGGCGACTATGACAGTTTCGGCGATTTTACGAAGATGTGTGGTATCACGATGGTAGATATGTGAGTTTCAAATCTAAATCTTAAAATGCATCCTCTTTTCTTTTTTGGGTTTTCAATCTGTAATTCTTTTTGTTGTTCCAACCTTTTGAAACAATAGATGGATTCCTTCAATTCTTTGTTTGAATCAAAAGGAGATTCTGAACATATAGGTATTGGAGAAGTTCTCAAGAAAAAGTGTGGTTGAAGGCCACGAAAGAAGAACTTGAGGCTTCAGAAAGAAACAAGACTTGGAAGTTAACTAAGCTTCCAAAGCAGAAGAAAACCATCAGTGGGTTTTCAAGGAGAAATTTACATTTCTAAATGGAGTATTAGAAGTTGCACACTGTAGCAACCAAAAGAAATTTGCAGAAGTTCTGATGAAGGATGTTAAGACTGAACACCTTATTTGTTTGAGGGATGGGATTGGTGTTGTTAGTTTCTGATGAATATGAATTAGAGTAATGTTACTCATACACAAAAATCTTACACCAATACTTACATCAAACACTATTTATCGTATTTATACGGTGAATAAAGTTTTTAATAAAAAAATATATTTTTGAACAGTAATATATTATTATAATAATTTTTTTATAAAAAATTTATATTTTTTTTAATAGTAAAATAAAATTAATGCTATTCATACACCAAAATCCTACACCAATACTTACATCAAACACTATTCATCGTATTTATACGGTGAATAAAAATTTTTAATAAAAAATTATATTTTTGAACAGTAATATATTATTATAATTAAAAAAATTATAAAAAATTTATATTTTTTTTAATAGTAAAATAAAATTGGTTAATGAAATGATGAAGTTGGTTAATAAAAAATTCAAGCGCTTAAAATGGAACATTATACTATGTTGAGCAGAAGATGAATTTAGAAGTTCTAAGGAAGAACTTCTCGGACACGCATGTTGTAAAGAAAACTTATGAGTGAAGATTGAAATACAAACTCTGATAGAAGCACCATATGTAAATCCCTGATAGAACATGTGTTCAACAAGGCTTATAGAAGATCATGAAGTATTAGAAGTTCTAATGAAGAATAACACTTCTGATCAAACACGTGAAAACAACTTCTGAAGGAAGCATGTTAACGCAACCTCTGATAGAAGCACCAAAGCAACCTCTGATAGAAGTGCTACTAAATTATTTTTAATATTTAGTCATTTATTAACCAACTTCATCATTTCATTAACCAATTTTTTATATTTCATTAACCAATTTTATTTTACTATTAAAAAAAATTAAATTTTTTATAAAAAAAATAAATTATTATAATAATATATTACTGTTCATAAATATATTTTTTATTAAAAAACACTATTCACCGTATAAATACGATGAATAGTGTTTGATGTAAGTATTGGTGTAGGATTTTGGTGTATGAATAGCATTACTCTATGAATGAGTTAAGGGATGATGTTGAAAATAATTCATATTCAAAACTTCTGAGGGTCAGCAGAAGTTCTGTTGCTCAGAAGTTATAGAACTTCTAAGGTTGTTTTCAGAAGTTGTAGAACTTCTGAGGTTGTGTCCAGAAGTGTGTGTTTAGTTTTAAGGGTACTTTAGTATTTGTTAGTTTGTACTGTTAGTATCTTTTATCTTGATCACCAAGATTAGTTTTATTATGGCCTATGTGGCAATTAAATCTGATCAATATACTGAATATTAACGAGAATATTAAATTGTTGATCAAAATATTGAATATTAACGAAAACATGAAGTTACTGATCAAAATATTGAATAATAACAGAAAAGTAAATTTATTAATTAAAATATTGAATATTAACGGAAACATGACGTTTTTATATATTGAAACAATTATACGCACTGATTTATTATCTATTTAAAAAAATATTTTTTTATAATATTTTGGAAACAAATGTACGTACCATATTGGTACCCGTGCAATAACTATAACGCGAACATGAAATTATTGAGCAACATATTGAATATTAGCGAAAACATAAAATCACTAAACAAAATATTGAATATCAACGGGAACATGAAGTTATTGATTCAAATTTTGAATATTAAAAAAAACACGGAAACTTTAAGTTACTGATAATTTTTTTAAATATTAAAGAGAACATAAAATTACTAATAAAAATATTAAATATTAACGGGAACACGAAGTTATCAAAATTTTATTAAGTTTGTTGTATAAGCCTCAGTTTTATTTTTATACAACTAACTTACAAAAATCTTTTATTTTACCTAACTTTTTTTAATATATAAATAAATTACTATAAATCAAACCATTTTTCATTTTATTTAAAATCATTTTTTTAAATTATATTTGTCTTTACAATAATATCAATATTGAGAAAAATAAGAGGATGGAACGTGTACCCATGCGAACGCACGGGCATCCCGATAATATTAACTGCGACATGAAATTATTAATCAAACTATTGAATATTAACAGGAACATGACGTTAATGATGAAACTATTGAATATTATGGTAACATGAAGTTACTAAACAAAATATTGAATATTAATGAAAACACAATGTTATTATCAAAATATTATATATTAACGAAAATATAAATTTACTTATCAAAATATTGAATATTAACTCGAATGTGAAATTATTTATCAAACTATTAAACATTAACGAGAGTATGAAATTATTGATTAAAATATTGAATATTAACGAAGACATATTTGCCTCTCCAATAATATCAATATTGAACAAACTTTGTCATTTCAACTCAATTGCACAACTCAAATACATTAAACATATAAATCGTTTAGGTTTTACTATTGGACAACTCCAATTATGCGTCTTCCCCAATACAATAGCAACGCATTATATAATATATCAATGATTTATTGGGCCCAAATAATAATAATCATCCCTTATATTATTAATCTTGTATTCTCTGATATTTTATTAATACAACATGTACTTAAAATATTTTTTTAATTATTATATTGTATATTTTATTGAAATATATTTTTGTATGTTTATTAAATTTTATGTACCATTTGCTTTTACTTCATACATTCTACATAATTTTTTATTTCAGACTACATTTTTATACTTTAAATATCTTTTTTTATAATATTAAATTTTACATAACATCAATATTGAACAAAATAATCAAACATTAACGGATACTCGTGCGGACGCACGGGTATCACACTAGTTTTTAGAAGAGAAAGAAGAAGTTTATAGATCTTTAGTATTATTGAAGAAATTACTTTAAAAATAATAATTTAATTCTTAGGTTAAATTTTTCATTTTTATTGTGATAAAAGATCAAAGTTGTGAATTATTTTTATTAATAAACATGTTTTGAAAAACATTTACACAAATAATTATGTTTCGGAGAAAATTACACAAATAAAATGTTTCACACCACATATAAGTGAAGGTGTCCTCTCAAATGACACATACACGCAAATTATTTGGATGCGGACTCTATACCACGCTATATGAAGCAAATGGAGAACCTTAATATCTTAGAATGAATATTTTTTTAAAAAGGACAATGAAAAAGAAAAATGGTTTGATAGTGGCATTAAGAATGGTTATTTTTAGAGAGAAAAATGTCAAATTTATATAAATTTATTTTTATAAAATTTTACAATAAATTTATACATGTATTTTTATTTTATTTTAAAGATTGGTATTGAAGATTGAGTTATAAGTTGATTTAATCTTCATGTATGAGCATATTTACAGAGATTCGGTGTGATATGGTGTATTAAATGGTTGTAATGGAAAAGATTCAGTTTAATTTTAAGAAAAATTGATTTTTATTTTAGAAACACTTTATATTATTATTATTTTTATTGCTATTTTTGGATTTTGATTTATTTGAGATAATTGATATTTGTTGATTTGTTCACGGAAATGGTGAAACTGTGTGAATATATGAGAAAAATAAAACTAAAATAAATATTATATTAAATACTATTATAACTTTATATTGAATAAAAATATTTTAGACTATAAAGTTTGTCTTAACTATTTATTATAAATCATAAGTATACATAATATTCATATTTTTTAAAATTTAAATCGCAAAAGTTTTTTATTTTTATGAGTTTTATTTCATTAATTTGTTAAAAAATATAATCTCACATCACAATTAGGGTTAGGATTGTGTTCAAGGTTGTCATCATGACAACCTTGGATTTAGATTAAGTAGATAATACTAATAATTTGTTTTTTATTATTTGATTTTTTTAATTAAAATTTAAATTCTTACTTGAAATAAAATATATTTTGTAATTATTTATATTTTTAGACAAAAGTTGATAAAAACAAAAGAAAATAATTCCTCATAATTATTATTTATTTGTTAATTTTATTTCAATATCAAAGTTGAGTTTTTTATTTTAAATCAATTTGATCAGTGGAATAAATATTTTTCATTATCTATTTTATTCATCATATCATTAACATAAATATTATTAAATTATTAATATTGTAATTGATTTTTGGTTACTTTTAGATATGATTTTTGATCTACCTATTGATATCTAAACTAATAAGTATTAAAAAAAAATTATTTACCTATTTATAATTATTCGACATTCTTAAAAGTTAGAACAAAAAGATTTTTGTTATTTCTCTTTTCTTTATAAAATTTAATACTTGATCTACTTTATTTTATTTTATCAGTAAAGGAGAGGATTTATGATATTTTAAAACTCTCCCTTATTTTATTATTAATTACTAGAATTTGGTATTGAAAGAATTGATGAATGTCAAGTGGGGGTTGTTGGTATATACATTTTTATTTTGAAAACATATTATTTAGTCATGAAAAAGTACAGTCATCAAAAAATAATGATAAATAATAATCATGAAAAATAATGATAAATGATAAAATTTTATAAAATCGTTAACACAGTTATTTTTAACATGATATAAAGTCTTGATTTGACTAAATATTATTTAAACGCAAAAGTTTATTTGTTATTTACATATTTTTAAATTAATTAAAATTCATTTATGATTATTATAATATTTTATTTTAAAGAAAATGATATTTTATTTCTACCTTTATAATATAATAATCAATAAAATATTATTTCTATCCATAAAATTTTATAATATAATGAAAAATTAAAAAAATTTGTCTTTTTTTATATATAATATAGTTAGAATATTTATTCTATTTGACAACAAGTTAAAAAAAATCACTTATGCTTATTATAACATTTTATCATAATAAAAAATAAAATTTTATTTCTATCTTTATAATATAGTAAAAAATTAATATAACTCAATATTCTAACTATATTTATAGGTTTTTAAAATTATAAATATAATATTATAAGGATTTTAAACTCATATTTGATGAAAATCTGTTGTAAAATAGTGTATATTTCGATGTTTAGGTTTATGTTAAGAGTTTGTACGATCCTCTTCAGTGGCGGAACTATGTTATGACAGGGGTGGTCATGGCCACCCCAAAGTTTTGATAATATTTTTAAAAAATAGTCATATTATATAATTTTTCCTATTAAAATGTATATTTATAAACATATCATTACCAAAAAAGACTTAAAGAGCACATTGGTCAAGCGAATAAGTTTGCTTTCATTTACCTTTGGTCATTCAATTATTTTTTTGTTAGTTATTTTTATATATTTGGCCCCCTCAACCATTCAATCCTGTTTCCGCCACTGATCCTCTTTATTATACATCATGATGTTGAACTTCCTCTTTAATATACAACATGATATTATACTTCATTTGTCCCGTTGGTTTTGTGGTGCTATAGTCAAATAAATAGAAACACACCAATATTTAATTTTGTACTTAAGACTAATAACAATTTGTACTTAAGACTAATAACAATTTATCAGTGAAATGAATAGAAACACACGAATATTTAATTTTATACTTAAGACTAATAACAATTTAGTTGGTAAAATTATATTTAATTTTATAATTAAGACTAATAACAATTTAGTTGGTAAAATTATATATATAAGTTAGCTAATTTGGTGTGTCATAACCAATTACTAATCCAAAATTTATTATAAATAAGACCAATTGAAGGACCCGTGCTATTGATATTATTTTTTTAAAATGAAAATCATATCATATCCGCAAACATTTCTATATGATCTTTTACTGTATCAGATTTCTCTTGATTTAGTTGAATATGTGTTGACACAGATTCTGTTGAAATTTTGAGAAGAAATTCTCTAATCAAAGATTGTTGTTGAGCTACAATGTTCATAATTTAGTTAATGTTAAAAGAAATATAAATAAGACCTAATATAGATATTTATTTAGAATTGAAATTTGACGAGGAGTTGTCATACATTGTAGGTTTGTAAAAATGGTAAATATGATATATAAAAAGAATGATTTTAAAACTGATATTTGACATGAAGCTGTCATAAATTTTAGCTTTGGAAAATTTGAGTAATATCTAAAAAGTAATATTATTTGAATTGGAAAAATAATTTTATTAGTTTTGTTAACTTATCCGGATTCACGGGTAGATGTGAACATATCTATCAGATATCAATATCAACTCTAGATGGTTCATTTTAATGTCCATCTTTTAAGTTTTAACTATTTCTTTTGTTGTTGTTGTAAGTTATAAAAATGGTTGTACGATTTATTATAAAAGGTTTAGGGTTTAGGTTCGTTAGTCTCACTATAGGTATAGATATAATAAACCGTTGGTATAGATCTTTTAATAATTATTAGTCATTAGGATGAAATATATATATATATATATATATATATATATATATATATATATATATATATATATCATAATAATTTAAAATAAACATTATAACATTCGGTCCAAACATATATCACGTTTCACAAATGAAATTTCCCCTTACAGACAAAAGAGGAAAATCTCCCTCTCAATATTTCATCTAACATGCTAACCTAAAAACATCTCAGAAATGATTTTATTCTTGAGTTTTGTTAGATTCACGGGTAAATGTGAACGTATCTATGAGATATAGATCTAAATTGTTCATTTTAATGTCCATCTTTTAACTATTTCTTTTGTTGTTGTTATATATAATTGAAGTTATAAAAATTATTAAAGTTATAAAAATATTTATATAATTTATTATAAATAAAAATAAATACTTAATAGTTGGTAGTGAAAAACATGTAATGTGTATTTTAATTCAAAATATTATTTGGTTCAAAATAGATTAAATTTTTGTTGAATTACATTAACTTATCTTTATCTTTGATATATATAAATGAACTTTAGAAGTCATAATTAGATACTAGTAATATAAAATTCATAGGGACCCGTGCGATAACATAGATTTTTTACTAATTTTTATTTAAAGGTTAATATTTTATAATATTTTTAAAATCATTAAATGTTTGAATAAAATTCATTATTACCGCATAATATAATTGGGTTTGAAAATAATCATAACTGGTTTCTTTTTATTATAGAATTTTCAATCTATTTAGAATAATTACAAGTCATTTATTATAGAATTTTCAATCTATTTAGAATAATTATGAGTGATAAAACAGAGAATATTATATATGGTGTACTTTTTTTATAGAATTTTCAATTTATTTAAAATAATTATAAGTGATTTCTTTTAATAGGTCTTTCAATCTAATTAGAATAATTATAAGTGATTTATTGTTTTATAGAATTTTCCATTTATTTCAATTAATCAATCTAATGATCACTTTTACTCTTTATATTGTAAATAATTTAGTTGTCCAAAATTATTGTCCAATTTTGAGAAATATTTTAATTATTTACATTTTATTTATTTTAACTATTTTATTCTTGAATAATTAATTCTCTAAGATTTATTTATTTACATTATTCTTCTGCCATTGATATTTTAATTTTATACTATTTGTTATATATGACTTTTTAATTTAAGTAGATCAATTTTTTATCCATATATTTTAATTTCTACTTTTAAGAAGAAATTATATTACATTATTTGAAGTTAATGTCTTTTAAAAAATTATTAGAATTTTCAATTTATTTAGAATAATTATAAGTGATTTATTTTTTTAATACAATTTTCAATCTATTTAAAATAATTATAAGCAATTTTTTATTTTACAGTTTTTTCAATCTATTTAGAATAATCGCAAGTTAATATTTTTTAGAATTTCCAATCTTTTTTCTTGTGATTTCCAATCTATTTAAAATAACTAGAACTAGTCTTCTTCCTTTTTTATAGTTTTTTCAATCTATTTAGAGTAATCGTAATCTCTTTCTTTCTTTTTTTAGAATTTTCAATTTATTTAAAATATCTATAATTATTTCTTTTTATAGAGTTTTCAATTTATTTAAAATAATTGTAAGTAATTTTTTTAATATAATTTTAAATCTATTTCAGCTAATTAATCTAATGATCACTTTTACACTTTATAGTGTAAATCAGAGTTGTTAATCCCAGATAGCGGAGCGGAGCGTCCAACTCTTGAAAATGAGAAAAGTGGGAATAACGGGATCCCGGATAGTGGGATAACTTTTTGTATACTAATAATTATATATTTGTTGTGAATTGGATGCCTTAGAACAAAATATAAACTTGTTGCTTAATGATCAAGAAACAATTAGGGTAGAAAAATAATGAAGAACACGATGAACACAAGGATCGGTTATTAACTGCTATTGTTTCCTTTATCTTCAAAACAAGATTACAAGTATACAAGAATAACAAATAACCCTCTCACCCTAAATTAGGATTTGCAGTATGCAATGATGAGAGACTAGTATGATATTTATAATAAACCTAACATACTAAACTAATGGGCTTTTATCATAAATACCCATTACAAGCTAACTTAGGGTACAAGCTAACTTAACCAATTGGACATAACAAACAGGCCCAATTCGATGCTAACAATCCTAGCATCCTTCGATACTACAAGCTAGAACACACTTCGACTACAACTTGTAACACTTCGACAATAGCATGTGAGCAACCTTCGACTACATGCTAAACTTTGTCGAACCGTCGAACCAATATACTACCTTCGACCCAATAGAGTTCGATCCAATATCTCACAAATCTCCACCTTGGAACAAACTCTATTATCAACTAACGAATTAGTTTTCTTCATGCAGCTTTATCAACTGCATACAGTGGAAAAACGTACAACTGGGCAATGTCTTGGTGATCAAATCAGCAGCATTGTGATCTGTCGAAACCTTCAGCACTTGGACTTTTCCATGCTCGATTACCCCTCTGACAAAATGCAGTCTCACATCAATGTGCTTTGTTCGCTCATGATAGGCTAAATTCTTCGACAGGTGTATTGCACTTTGACTATCACATTTAACAGTGATAACTTCACCTTGAATTTTCCAGCTCCTTAGCAAAACCTTCAAGCCACAATGCTTCTTTCACAACTTCAGTTAAAGCAATATATTTTGCTTCAGTGGTTGATAATGCAACAACCTTATGAAGTGTTGCTTTCCAACTAATTGTTGTACCAAACAAAGTGAAAACATATTCAGAAATAGATTTTCTGGAATCCATACAACCTGCATAATCAGAGTCGACATATCCTTCGATTACTGCTTTACTATCTTCACCAAAGGCTCCACCATAAATTAAGACTCTATTTAGAGACCCATTTATGTACCCTAGAATCCACTTCAATGCTTGCCAGTGAGCCTTTCCAGGATTCATCATGTACCTACTTACAAGACTTACTGCATATGCTATGTCGGGTCTAGTACAAACCATAACATACATCAAAGAACCTACTATATTAGCATAAGGGATGCTATTCATATAAGCTCTTTCGACCTCAGTACTGGGACATTGATCAATACTCAACTTGAATTGAGGGTTTGTTGGAGTCACAACAGGCTTCGAATTCGACATACCAAACTTTTCGAGAATCTTCCGTAAATATGCCTCTTGAGATAAGCATAATTTCGACTAATTTCTATCTCTTCGAATGTCAATCCCAAAAATCTTGGAAGCTGCTCCTAGATGCTTCATTTCGAACTCTTTATTGAGTTCAGCCTTCACCCTCAATACCTCTTCGACATTGTTACTTGCTATGAGAATATCATCAACATAAAGTAACAAAATAAAAAATGAATTACCAGGACGAAATCTAAAGTAAACACAGTGGTCGAACTGACTTCTAATGAAACTTATGAATGTCATGAATTTGTCGAATCTCTTATTCCACTGTCGAGGAGATTGTTTCAGCCCATATAAGGATCTATTCAACTTGCACATATAATCTTCCTTTCCCTTTTCCACATACCCTTCAGGTTGCCTCATCAGGATTGTTTCATCTAGATCACCATACAAGAACGCAGTCTTCACATCCATCTGTTCCAGTTCAAGATCGAACTCTGCCACCATGGCAAGCAACATTCGAATGAACCTATGCTTCACAACATGAGAAAACACATCATTGAAATCTACACCTTCTTTCTGAGTGAAACCCCTTGCAACCAACCTTGCCTTGTATCTTTTCGACGCCACTCCTTTGATTCCTTCCTTAACTTTGAAAATCCATTTACAACTGACTAACCTGGCTCCAGCAAGTTTCTTGATCAATTCCCAAGTGTTGTTATCATGAAGAGACTTCATCTCATCATCCATAGCCTTCAACCATTCAGTCTTATTTCGAATCCTCATAACTTCCTTGCGGTCTCTTGGTTCTTCGTCTAGAACCTCACTTGCAGAGATTAAGGCATAAGCTATAAGATCTACATACCCAAATCTTTGAGGTGGTTTGATGACTCTTCGTGTCCTATCTCTTGCCAATAGATAGTCATCAACAGTTTCCTCAACTTCATCAGCATCATCTGCTTCTTCGACTTTATCTGGGATATGCAACTCAACATCAACATGCTCCACCTCAACAGGAATTTCTACCTGTTCCAGCTCTTTGTCATAAACTTCTGCACTTCGACCAACATCTTCCATTTTCTTGAAAGTCATTTCAGCTTCATTGAAAACAACATCTCGACTGGTGATAATTCTTCTGTGACATGACTCTAGGCACCATAGCCTATAAGCTTTGACTCCTTCAGGATATCCCATGAACATGCATTTAAGAGCTCTAGGTTCGACCTTATCTTGCCTAATGTGAGCATAGGCTACGCAGCCAAATACTCTCAGTTTGTCGAGATTTGGTGGATGTCCTGACCAAACTTCTTTAGGTGTCTTCATATCTAACGCAGTCGAAGGACATCTGTTTATCAGATATGTTGCTGTCGAAATAGCCTCAGCCCAAAACACCTTCTTTAATTCAGCACTAGTCAACATGCATCTAACTCTCTCCAAGATGGTTCGATTAAACCTTTCAGCCAAACCATTTTGTTGTGGAGTGCCTGCTGAAGCAACTCGATATTCAAAAATCATTTAATTTTCGAAAACTAGTGAAATCGCCACCTAATTTTATTTGTTCTAAAAGAAGAACGGGAAAATATAGATAAAACCCACAAATAAAGGAATAAGACGGTCTACGAAATTAAGAGATATAAGTTCGGGAGTTGGTTATGCAAGGGGAAGGTATTAGCACCCCTCACATCCATCGTACTCGATGGTACCCATTTAGTTCAAAATGTGGTTGTGTGTTAGTGTGAAATTTTTTACGATCTTCTAAATTTAAAAATAGAAAGAAAGAGAGGAGAAATGTTTTTATTATTTTTGAGTTTGGCACGGTTTCAGAACCGTGTGCCTACGTATTCCCTCGTGCAATGGGAAAGTCAAAACTCCGTAGTTCTTCTAGAAAATAATTGTTTGTTGATTGATTTTAAATGAAAAGACAAGTCGTCATTTTTAAAGGAGAATACTCGTCTAACGTCCACAAGGTGTGATAAAGAATAAAGGACTACGCACCAACATGAGGGAGGGTTTGAGAACACCTCTAGTACTCAAGTGGAGAAGCCGAAAACCTTGGGAATAGAGGAAGAAACACCTCAATTATAAATGAATCATGTCTAATCTTGAAAAGGGTTTAAAGGTAAATGGTGCTTGGAGCGCACAAAAGATATTGAATGTGTTGGAATTGATTTTAAATTGTGGATGACAAGTACCAAAACGTTGGGCTATCCTCTAACGATTCAATACTCGAGATTGGTGATTGAGGTCAACCGATCATCTCTCATCCAAAATCTTTATTATGAAAAGAGTGAGGTGAAACAAAGTTCACTTTTATTAAGTGTGTGGAATAAAGTATTTAAGTCATTGGGTTACCCTCTAATGGCCCAAATACTTTACATTTTAATTAAATCGTCGGGATATCCTCTAACGGTTCAATTAAATACCATAGCACTATGTTTTTTGTAGAAATTCATTTTTGAAAATAACTCGGCGTTGGATCGAGGTTTGAGAAGAAGACTCGACGTTGGGTCGAATTTTATTGAAAGTGTTTTAAATGCTTGGTGAATGGAAAAAGAATAGGATCGAGATAATTGTAAATCACATGTAAAATCAACAAAGCCCATACAAGGTGGCCAACCTAAGTATAAAATAATTAAATTACATGTGTACTAGCAAAGTGGGCTAGTCTACTATAACGACTAATTGGAACAATTAATCGAAATAGGCTCACTGTAAGAAGGCCCAGGATCAAGCGTACATGTGTGCATGTGTGGTCATCGCGACGCTTCGTAGCTTTGTCGACTTACGGGTTAAAAATGATTTACAATTATTAGTTAAAAAAAAGATTTTTTTTGGTTTTGTGTAAGTGACAGTTAAATTAAATAAAATAAATGTGCACTAGATAATTATTACAAGAATTGTTCTTGGGAGAGGGATACATGAATTATAAATGGGGATTAAACTGTAAAATAAAATAAAAAGCGATAAATTAATTACAATGCAACAAGGGATTGGGATACATTTTCCGAATGGGGATGAATTGAAATTAAAAGAAAAGTAAATTAATTAGAATAGAAGCATACAACGAAACTAAATGCGGTAAAACTTAAATATTAATTAACTATTGTATTTTATTAGATTAGTTAACTTTAGAATAAATTTATGAAATTAAATCTAAGACATGCAACTACTATATTACATAATTGAATTTATTTACCGATGAATGGATAAATCAATAAAAAATTATGTATATAGTATATATAATACTAAATATAAGAAATAAATATAATATGTATATTTACAATACTAAGTATAATAATAAAAATAATATGTATAATTAAATTTACAGTATAAAATATAAAATAAAATAAAAATGCAAGTATATTGTATGTACAATACTAAATATTAAACATTAAATAAAAATAGTAATATAAACAAGAGTATATAAAATGTATGTAGATGCGACAGTATAGAATGTATGCTTGAACCATCCTCGGATATCTTCACAAATAACAGATACATTAGTAGCATAGTGTGGAATAAAAAGTAAATGAAATGGAAATGCGATAATCAGAACATGTATTAGTAATCACAAATGAATTGAGAATTAAACATAACAGAGCTTATGATAACCAAGCGATTCCATTAACATCAAGTAGCATGACAAACGGAAAACATAGTTTTAATTCACAAATGAAAACAACAACCACAAACTCATGCTATTATTTAATTTACATTTGAAACATAACGAAACGATTTCAAAGCAAGCTTCATTCGTCTAATACAAACTCCGGGCAGCAGCCATGTTATCACAAATATGCTTAGGATATCGATCAAAAATTGCATAACTCAAAGACAAACACAAACAAGTGTCAAGATAAACTCAATCGACCACGGATTATCAACCAACTTGTATATTTTCAACCACTTACCAAATCGGGCAGCAACTACATAAATCTAAACATGCTTCATAAAATCAACTCAAAAGGTTCAACACAAACGGATGTTAATGGAAACAGAGGTAGTGTAGAGGATGAAGATTGAGAGTTACAGTGGAGAGTTTAAGGTAGACTGAGGAGGGGACAGCGGCTGACGGAGGGTCGGTCGGAGCTGGACGGAGAGAGCGAAACAGAGGGTGTTGAGACGGATGGTGGTTGAGGTACGACGGTGAGGTTAGCGGCCAGAAAATGAAGGAGAGCAGCGACGGAGGGGGTTTCATGATGATGAGAAGAGGGTTTGTTGCGGAGGTCGCGGCTGGGAGTGAATAGCAGGGACGAGGGGTTACGGAAGTAACAGGGTTGACGGTGAGAGGAGATGAAGACAGGGGGTTCCGACGATGGCGATGGGAGTGTGGTGGCAGAGACGGAGATGAAGGGATATAGCAGCGGCTTACAGATGGAGGTTTTGTGGTTACGGCGACAAGATGATGGTGAGATATGAGGGAAGCAGGTGGCTGTTTGTATGGTGGTACGACGGAAGTGAGAAACAGAACAGCGAGCAACGGACAGAGGGAGTTTGGTGAAGGTTACGGTTTGAGTTGGAGAGAGTGACGGAAAGGCTGGAGATGACGAAGATGGGGAAAACGGAAGGGATGAAGACGCGAGCGGCTGGTGAGAGATTGAGAAACGGACAATGGAGAAAGGGATTGACAGCGTGAGAAAGAGGAAAATGGCAGGGAGGTTGAAGGAGGATGTGGATGAAGGGTTTGAAGATGAGTTTTTCTTATATTTTTCTCAGACCCGTTTTTGTGATCCCCCCCCCCCCCATTCTTTTTTTTTTTTCTCCAATTTTGGCTTCCGTTTTTATATTTTGGTTTCAAATCCGCCTCTCCTACAACAGTAAGTAACAAACATATATATACAATACAATTAGGTTTTCCAATTTTTTTTAAAATGCCAATAATACCCCTAATTATAAAATGGGCCTAAAAATAGATTTGATAAAAATTAACAAGCCCAAACATATTTTGTTTGATTTTTTTTGAGATAAAAATTTACACTTAAAATTGTTAAAAATGGTAAAAGTTCGGACAATAAATTATTCGGAAAAAAAATAACTGAGTACATTAAAATAAACTACGAGTCTTGTAAATTAAAGAAAAATTATTGAAATGGTTAAAATTAAAATAAAATGATAATAAAGAATACCCGATTTTAAAATACTTACAGTTAAATACGAGTCTTCAAACTTTATCGAAAAATTACGGAGAGCACATTTTTACGATCTACGCGATACGTAAATTCATAAAACAACGAGTAAAAGATGACAACTTGAAATATTTTCTCCGCTAACTTTCGCACAGTATCGAAACATTTTTAACAGTCTGTCTACAAAACCGAAATATTGATATCGTCGACATATAAATAATTTAAAACAATGCAATAAACAGACAGAGAAGTAAAGATAAATGAAATAAAATAACGGGTATTTTACAATTATAAAACGATGCAAATATCGATTTAAACTGACTTTTGGTCAATTTAAATACGACGTAATGATGTGAATGCAATGAGTGAATGACTGATTTTTTAAAATATAAAATACAATGCAAGTAGAAAAACAGCAGGGTAAAATTTGGGGTGCAACACCTGCAGTAGTTTTGTGCCTTGCAATACCGGAGGCAGCACAAAAGCTGTCGAATGCCTCATTGCGAAATTCAAGACCATTGTCTGTTCTCAACCTCTTGACCTTTCTGCCAATTTGATTTTCGACCAGAGTCTTCCAACCTTTGAAATTCTCAAAAGTGTCATCCTTAGTCTTCTGAATGAATACCCATAACTTTCTGGAATAGTCATCTACTATGGATAGAAAATACCTTGCTCCTGAATGTGATGGACACCTTGCAGGCCCCCAAAGATCGCATGGATGTAATCAAGGGATCCATGTGTTCTTTGTTTGCCTTTGTTGAACTTCACTGCAAGATTTTCCAAGTACACAGGTTCACAAAACTTGACTTTTCGACTTCTCCACCAAGCAAATTTTGTTTCCCCAATTCGACCAAACCCCTTTCACTGACATGGCCTAATCTCATGTGCCAAATTTCTGTCTTCGACAAAGGTTTCGTGGATGCAACATTTGTCGAACCACTTACAACTTCAGCCACAAGGTTATACAAGCCTTGTTTCTTCACGCCTCTCAAGACTTCCTTCGACCCCTTCATGACTCTTAGGATACTTTTCTCTCCTTGAAAAACATATCCTTTCTTGTCAAATTCACCAAGAGAAATCAAATTTCTCTTCAAATTAGGTACATACCTGACTTCAGTCAATAACCTTATTGACTCATCATGGAGTTTGAATCTCACAGATCCAACACCTGCAATCTTGCAAGCTTTGTTGTTTCCCAGCAATATAGATCCACCATCTTGATCACATAATTCCTCGAACAAGTCTTTGTTTGGAGTCATGTGCCAAGTGCACCCAGAATCCATAATCCATTCCTTCGACGAGTTGCTGCTCGAAACCACAAGAACATCAGATGAGTCGAAATTATCTTGAACAATAGCTGCATTGCCATTATCATTTCCTCCATGATCTTTCAGGCGTTCATGACACACTTTTCTTGTGTGACCCTCCTTATTACAATGATAGCATCGAATACCAGATGTTTCTCCACTGTAAAACTTCTGCTGACTTTTACCTTTCTTCTTGTCGAACTTATTATCCTTTCGCAAGAATTTTCCTTTAACGGCCAAACCTTCACCAACCGTAGAAGGTTTATGCTCCTTTTATTCATTCAAGTCCTTCGAATACAAGGCTTATTGAACTTCTTCAAAGGTCAGGGACTCCCTTCCATACAAAAGAGTTTCTTTAAAGTGGGCATGTGATCTGGGCAACACGCACAATAGCAACAATGCTTGATCTTCGTCATCGATCTTCATATCAATATTTTCAAGATCAAGAATCAGCTTGTTGAATATATCCAACTACTCAGCCAACACTTTGTCTTCAATCATCTTGAATGAATACAAAGCTTGCTTTAGGTAGAGTCGATTCACCAACGATTTGGTCATGTACAAACTTTCAAGTTTCACCCATAACCCTGCCGACGTCGTCTCCTTTGATAGTTGTGGAAGAACCTTATCACCAAGGCTCAACAAAATTGCGTTGTGGGCCTTCTCTATCATTGCCTTCTTCTCGGCTACTGTTAAAGCTTCATTCGTGGCTGATTCTCCCTTCAACGCTTCCAAACAACCCTGCTGAACCAGTAGGGCTTTCATCTTCAAGCGCCACAGACCGAAATCGTTCACTCCGGTGAACTTTTCAATCTCATACTTTGTCGAAGGCATCTTCTCCACGCTCACCGCACCAATTTGTTGTGAATTGGATGCCTTAGAATAAAATATAAACTTGTTGCTTAATGATCCAGAAACAATTAGGGTAGAAAAATAATGAAGAACACGATGAACACAAGGATTGGTTATTAACTGTTATTCTTTCCTTTATCTTCAAAACAAGATTACAACTATACAAGAATAACAAATAACCCTCTCACCCTAAATTAGGATTTGCAGTATGCAATGATGAGAGACTAGTATGCTATTTATAATAAACCTAACATACTAAAATAATGGGCTTTTATCACAAATACCCATTACAAGAATAACAATAATAATCTATAAAACATATGTCATGTAATACTAAATTGATTTCACAACACTCATAAAATACTTATAAAATCTAATGTCAAACAAAGAACAATGCTTAATCAAGACTCAAAACATAAAGATTCAAAACATAAAGGTTCAAATGTCAAACAAAGAACAATGCTTAATCAAGACTCAAAACATAAAGATTCAAATTCAAACTTAGTACTATCATATGAAAATACAAACAAACATAGAAATCACATAGCATCATCAAAACATTCCTCTTCATCTTCATCTTCTTCTTCTTCTTCTTCAATATATTCCTCCATTTCTTCATCTTCAACTTCTTCAACTTCTTCAACATCTTCCACCAATTCTTCATCTTTAACTTCTTCAATATCTTCCACCACTTGTTGTTCCATTGGTGCTCTAGTTGCCATTGTTGCTCTTGGTGCAATTGTTGCTCTTGGTTTCGTTGTTGCTTGAGAAGTACTTCCAACTTCATTTTACCTTGTTGTCCTCCTAGTGTAGATTATAGGCTCATTAGCCCCACTAGCATCGGCAACTTGACTCCAAGTTAAATCATCATTTGGATGAACCAAGTCTTCACCATCATCTCCTACCTTTTCCATCTCTCCCATCAACCATTCGTGTGGAAATTAATTTCTTTAAATTCTATAGGATCAATTTTATCCCGAATTTCAAACCTCTCTAACAAAGCTTGATTATACTTGATAAACACCAAGTCTTGCAATCTTTTATGTTCCAATTTATTTTTCTTCTTGGAATGAATCTAAAATACAATAATCTGAAGTATTAATTTAATAATACTTGCATGTAAGATACTTTAAAATCCTAGTAAAAAATTAATACTCACATGCTCAAAGATGCTCCAATTACGCTCACATCCGGGAGCACTGCAACTCAAAGTCAACACTTTAACAATCAACAATTGCAACTCCGGAGTTTTGGCTCCATAAGACTTCCACCACTCAGCTATAAGTAATTGTAAAAAATTATTCCATATACATAACACAAAGTGTATCACATGTAATGTCGACCTTTGTCTAATTGTCGTTTTTATACCAAAGAGACCCGTAGCACCCCGGTATTGTGACAATTATTCTGAAATCAAATCTTCCACTACATAACTTTCACTAAGTGTCTCAATGCACTTATGGATGCCTCTCACCAATCTACCATTTTTCTCAATTTCTGGTTTAGAATAATAATATTCTGGATTGAGATAGTGACCTGCAGAATGTAGCGGATGATGAAGTTGACACTCCCATCTTTTATCAATGATTTCAAATACGACTTAAAGCTTTCTAGATTGATTCCTTCGCTACTCCCATTGCGGCATATATGTATCCCATTTCGGGTTTCCTTTCATTATCAACCATTCTTAGCACATCTACAAGAGGCGCCATGCACTTAAGAGTGTAGAGAACATCATTCCAAAATGAAGTCGTAAGTATAGTAGTGGCTGCCCTTTGTCCTTTGGCATCTTTGGCACACTTGGAAGTCGTTCATTCTTCACAAAGAAACATATCTCCAAGCTTGCCTTTTAGTTTCTTGCATCCTTTGTAGACAAAGGAAATGGGTAGCAAACCTTATCACTCCTTGTCTAACCAATTCAACATTGTCGGTAGTCTTTCTCATTAGATTTAAAGCAAAAGTATGGTTATAAATATAGCCCACAACCTTAACCCCTTTTTGTATAACCTTTTTAACCTTTGGAATTTTTCCTACATCTTCTAACATAAGGTCTATACAATTGGCAGAACATGGAGTCCAAAACATGTAAGGCCTCTTCAAACACAATATTTTACCCGCCCCTACATAATTACTTCCATTATCGGTAATCAATTGAACAATATTTTTATCACCCATTTCCTCAATAAAAGTGTCCAACAATTCGGCTAGATTTCCCCCCGTCTTGGCATAGTCTGATCCATTAACATTTCTCACAAACATGGTCCCCACCAGACAATTGACCAAGAAATTAATCAATGTTCTACCTTTTCTATCCGTCCAACCATCCGACAAAATTGAACATCCATATTTATTCCTTTGCACCTCATGGTTTTTCAACAAACCTTTTGTATATTCCAATTCATTCTGAAGGATTGGAACCCTGAGTTCATGATAACTTGGCGGTTTTAAATGAGGACCATAACTTCCAACGGCTTCCAACATCAACTTAAAATCTCTTGCATGTGCTACGTTAAAAGCAACCCCACACGTATAAAAAAAACGACCAATATATTGAATGGTTCTTGCCCTCGCTTCTTTATCACACGTATCATTGATGCTTGTGTCCTTACTCTTCTTATACACCAAATTCAACGGTCCTTTAGTCTTCTTGACAGTAATTGAAGAGCTTTAACTCTCTGCAATCCTCTTTCCAGTTCTAATTCTTCGTATTTCCTCAATATCAATTGTATCATCCGCATCTAATTGCACCGAAGTCTCTTGTATTCCTTTCTTAATTCTCTCTTTATCAACCATGTCAGCACGTAATATAGCCTTAACATCGTCGGGTGTTTTCGTGCAAGAAATTACATCACCGGTAATTGCTAATTGATGCCTTTTGGATCTACTTATTCCTCCACTGCTGGTTAAATTGCAAAAATCATATGTCACCTTCTTCCTATCATTCAAATTCTTCAAATGATTGTATTTCCATCCTATGTCCTTACTATTGGTTGGTTTGAATGTTGGAGCACATGACGCTACTGACGGTGTCGACGAAGAAGTTGCCATATTTTTCTAGAATAGAAAGAAAAAAACTAGAAACAAAACTATTTCAAGTTTTCAACACAGTAGATAGAAAAAGAAGCAGAACACATGAAGACCATAGAAATAGAAATAGAACACAATAGATAGAAATAAATAGAACTATTTTTATTTTTTAAAACACTAGAATAGAAGAAGAAGAAAAAAAAAGTTAAGACAATAGAAACATAGCAGTAGGAACATAAGTATTAAGTACCTTGCTGAGAGTGAAAGGGAGAAGTGGTAACAGAGCTTTTATTTCCGACGATGAGAAACGGCGAAGAGAGAAGCTGGAAACGTGTCGGCGAAGAGAAACGGGAAGAGAGAAAGTTAAGACTTGAGACCGTGATGAGAAGCGGCAGAGAGAAGAAGAAGAGTAGGGCAAGGCAAGTGAGATGAGGAAACGAGACAAGTGACATATAAAAAAACAAATTATTTTAAAAACTATTTTATAACATAAAGGGGGTAAAAAAAATTTTAAAAAAAACTGCAGATCCACTCCGCCCGGGAGAAACCCGCGACGGGCGATCCGCTATTTCATGCAAGGCGGCCGCGACTCCATCTCCGCCACCGCTCCCTTGTCTTGTGGCAGTCATCACAACGCCGCTATATACGACCGCTTTTAACAACTCTGGTGTAAATAGTTTAGTTACCGAGAATTTTTGTTCAATTTTGAGAAATATTTTAATTATTATAAGACATTTAAATTATATTCTCTTAGTAAATTTTATTCAAATTTTTGATGTTTTTTAAAATATTATAAGATATTAATTATTAAATAAAAAGATATGTAAAAGAATGAGAGAAAACAAATATTTTTGTCATAAGTGAGTAAATATATACAATTGATTAAACAAAATCATCGGATATTATTTGGTGTGATCAATATTTACTATATTAAATGTAAGTTTAAAAGGCCTAATTGAGAAAAAAAGGTGGATTGAGAAGAAAAAAACGTAAATTCATAGACAATTGTAGTCATATTTCAATCTATTTCTACGTTTCTTTAAGAGGTAGAAGGTACCATCACTTCCTTCATCAATGGCTCACCTCCTAAGACCTGCTATATTTAAGACTGCAAGAGGATTTTATACACGTCCTCTTTCTTCAATGACAGAAGGGTTTTACAAGAGAAGTCTCCCATCACTTGCAATTGATTTTGTTTCCGAGGAAGGCAAGGTTAGTGTATTATCAAAAGTGTTATATTTTTTTATTACTGTTAAAATATTGTCTACTCTATTAAGTAGTACTAATCATCCACTTTGACTTGAGGTTTAGGACTTTAAATTTAATTTTAAATTTTAATCTGATGAATCCCTTTATTGGAACCGGATAGAATCTATGAAACACGGATTTTAACATGAACACTAAGATATAATATGACAGGAAGTCAGGAATATATTGTTACTCTGATAGTATAAAAATATAGGACACTGATACTGCTATTATATGATAGTATTTGAATTTCATTTATTTATTTATTATTAAAAAGGTTAAAAATGCCCAGATCAAAATTACTATCTTTGATTTTTCATAGATAATATTGGTTCAGTACATAATTAACCACTTTACATGAATGTATGTGAGATTTGTCTTAAAATAATATGTATAAAGTGCGTTAATGTAATGAAAAAACATTTTCTTTTTTAAATATATGTCTAAATTTTATGACACTGTTATATGAGTGTTAACGAAATGTCTGACACCAATTTAAAAATATATTGAAGTAAAATAAAAAAATCATTTACTTAGAAACACTTATCTAATTTTTCTGATACGTATCGTATAAGTATTGGACACCGTGATACGTCTAACTCGTAAAAATATTCATATTTCATAGGATATAATCTGAGCATGCATGGAACAATAATCTATGGTTTTCATGAGAATATGTTTTTTGGCCATGTCTTATAGACTAAATAAAAAATAGAGGAGTCAATAAAATATGATTTTCAATGGGAGATCTTTCTCTGTCATGGCATAAGGAACATGTTTCCCGGCCATGTCTTATAGACTAAATACAAAATAAGGGAGTCAATATGGTTCTCATTGGGAGATCTTTATAAGTCATGTTTTATGTCATGTCTTATAGGCTAAATACAAAAGAAGGATTCAGTAGTTAGTTTAATTGAAATTTAAAGTTTCTCTTATATTTTGTGTTTTTTAATAGTGTGTTTTAATGTCAACAGCAACTTTTTGCTGAAGGCCTTCAAAGCGGAACTATGGAAGGTTTTTTTAGGTTGATTCCTTATTTTCAAACACAATCAGAAATAACTTACTGTGGTTTAGCTAGTCTTGCCATGGTCCTCAATGCTCTTGCCATTGATCCTGGTAGAAAATGGAAAGGTATTTTTATCTTGCAGTGAAATTTTTATATATATTTTTAGAAGCTTAATTTTATTTTTCTTTACAACTAACTATTTTAAAATCTTGTGGTTTGTCAAGTTTATAATTAAAGATCGAATTTTTGTTACTGTATTAGTTATTTGGTCATATGCAGGAGGACCTTGGAGATGGTTTGACGAATCTATGTTGGATTATTGCGAACCTTTAGAAATTATTAGAGATAGAGGAATCGCATTTGAAAAACTTGCATGTTTGGCCCAATGTGCAGGAGCTAAAGTCGATGCCTTTCATGCCACTCAATGCTCCATCGATGATTTTCGTAAATATGTCATCAAATGTTCAAATTCTAATGATTGTCATATAATTTCATCATTCCATAGACATGCTCTCAAACAAGTATGTATATGATTTGATTATGAATTTTACTTAAATAAATACCAAAAAAAAATCTAGGTTTCGAGATTTTTGTTCCGCTTTATAATTTAATTGGGTTATGTCTTTGACTATAAAGAACGATTGGCAATGTTTACTTTATGAATATGACAGACGGGATCAAGTCATCATTCTCCTATTGGAGGCTACCATGTTGGAAAGGATATGGCATTAATTTTGGATGTTGCTTGTTTTAAGTATCCTCCTCATTGAGTTCCACTTACCGATCTTTGGCAAGGCATGAATTATGTTGTTAAATCTACCGGAAAATCTAGAGGGTAAACTTCTCTAAATTTTATACAATTTTGCATTGACCTTGTCATCTAATTAATTTTTTTGTCAAATTATTGGTGCTAATGAACCAAGTGAATTATTTTTATCGAAGAAATTAAATATCTGTTAATGAATTTAGATCATTTAAGCATTTAGAAAGCTTCATAAATTTTGTAGTCTTTACATGATTTAAACATTTAATTTGTTATCCTTTTGCATATTGTATGTGATTATTATATATGTAACTTTGCTAATTACCTCTCCAGGTTCATGGTTATATCAAGACCGCATAGAGAAACTTTGGAAGGAAATGCATGATCTAATTTCACTTGTAAACTCTCCAAACTGTCGCTTATGTCCGTTGTCTATGTGAAAACATTAGTTTTTTAACATATGACTAGTTGTCCATTTTAAGATTGAGTTTATAATGTATTGTCAATGTTAGAGAACTTGAAACTCATTATTTGATTTATTTATAATTACTTATTTATTGGAATAAGTTGCTTCATAACAAGTCTATTTTTCCTTCATATTCATTAGTAATGGTCATGTTGAATTAAGCAACAATTTTGAATTTCTTTTGTGTTGCATAACATACAAGTTATAAAATTACTTTTATTTTTGATTTTATACATAATGCATGCCAACTACAGTGAAAGATTTAAAATTTAAACGACTAACAACATTATTTAACAAGAATATGAGAGATATGACAAAAATATACTTTTAATATATGTTTTAGAGTAAAAGTTGTATACAAAATTTCACATGGGATTGAATTTATGAGTTGTACTAACAATAACAATATCAAGATACTAAAAAAAACAGGTTAAGTTTATGTCGTAGATGATGATAACAATGAAAATACTATACTTGTTATTATAGGCCCTAACTTATATTATTCTTTGAATGTTGTCAACTTGAATCCATAAATTAGGACTTGTTTTAACTTTTTTACTTATTACTCTCCATCTAAACATATAAAAACTTCACATCAACCTAGTTTTAGATTTAAGTTCATAATGACTAATAAAATTATAAAATAATTCATACTTATTATAATCAAATTTTAAGATAGAAATTATATATTTCTCAAAAAACAATATGATTGGAAGAGTTATGAAATAATGGGATCTATGATTTTTCGGAGGAGGTAAACAAGAGGAGGAAACGAATGCTTCTTGAAGATGTGGTCAATAAGGGAGGTGATCAAGTTATTTGTTTAAGAGATTTCAACGACATCATCTTGGACCATGAAAAAATTAGAGGTGCAAGTATAACTTCTACTCAATTCTCTTAGGGTCGACAGACTCTGGACTTGTGTGGCTTGATAGAATTGGATTTTGAAGGATACCCTTTTACATGGGAAAAGGATAAGTATGATTCTAAAAACATCCAGAGTAGGCTTCATTGTGCGGTTGCCTCATCCAACTTCATCCAAAGATTCGATCTGGTCAAAGTTAAGCACCTTCACCGCCATGGCTCTGACCATGCTGGTGGTGGTATTTAATTGGAAGCAGATTCGGAGGAGCCTTTCAAGAAAAGAAAACATGTTTTCATATTCGAAGAGTTTTGGCTTAAAGATCCTAGGTATGAATATTTGATTAAGCATATGGAGCAAGTTCGCATGGTATTTTGCGGTTTCAAGTTATGCAAGGGCTTGATGACCATTTCAAAGAGTATAAGGTTAGGTTGGTGACAAAATAATTAACCAGACTTGAGGAGTTACTAAAGCCCCCTTAAACTTTAAGCAAAGTTCATCTTATAACTCTAGAAATTCTTAAATAAAAACAACCATAAGAAATAATTTCACACACAACCAATCATAAAATTTAAATTTATTAAAAAATAAATATTATATTTTCTTTGTTCCGAACAAAATATAATATTTATTTTTTAAAAAATTAAAATGTTGTGATTGATTTGATTGTGTGTGAAGTTATATTTTCTTTCTCCTTCATAATCACAACCACTCATGAATCCAATTTAAAAATAAATTAAAATATTAATAAATTTAAATTTTTTTCTATTTTTATTAATGTACGATGGTTTCCATGCAATGCAAGAATTTTTTATCTTAACAATATTTTTTTATTACATTGGTGAAATTGTTAAGGAATAAAAAAATACAAAACAAAAACTAAATAAATAAAAAAATCATAATTTTATATTTGCTTGGGTATGCAACTAGAATGCATCAAACGCGCCACATCAGATTCCAAAGGTAGCTTGTTCCATTAATATAAGCACTTTACCAGCCAGCCACCAACCATTGCCATTCACCTTCAACGTCGTCGTTTAACATCCACCAAAAGAACGCGTAACAACATCCTCGAATCCGATTATGATCTCGCATGTTAATCCGTAATCAATCGCTGTGTTGCCATGTCCGTTCAACTTCTGCCAAATTCTAGGGTTTCTCGCCTCTTCCTAATCTCCTTCGTAATTGTCTTCATCTATTTCCCAGGTACGCTGAAAAAACGTTTCCTTTGATGTATTTGAACAAGTTTCTATGAAATTTGAATTGATTTTTTTTCTTCCAGGTTTGGTGGTATCTTCGGTGGTGACGCTGAGTTCTATTGAGATCTTCAGAACCCATGAGTGGCTGAGAGCCACTCCGACTGTCTATTTTCGATGCACCGGGGACAACAAGACGTCCTTACCTGATGTCAAGAAAAAACACGTCCTTTATGTTTTTAAGGGAGAAGAGTCTTGGCAGGTTCATACCTTATTGTTTTATTCTATTCTATATGTTGTTTTTAGTTTCAAATACCTACAATTGAGATTTTGCTATCTGCTTCCAGCCTATGACTGAATTTATAAATAGAAAATGCAAGCGATGTGGATTCTATGAGAAAGACAGCATTCTTAATGATGATGAATTTGATGAGTGGGAGCTGTGTCCTTCTGATTTTACCGCACCTTATGGCAGTTATGTTCACTTCAAGGAAAAAGAATTTAATGCTACTTTTCTCTGCCCTGAATGCATTCTTTTTTCTAGTAATGGTGAGTGTTTTCCATTGAAATTGCTTTTGCACTTTTATTCATATTGTTATATTTGTTCTTGCCCACTACAACAATTACTAAGTTTATCTAAAAGAAGTTAATTTAAAATTTGCTGACTGATTCTACTCATATCGCTGCACTTCGGTACGTTTATTTCTAGTAATGCTATGAATCTTACATTTCGGTGCATTTATTTCCAAAATAAAAGTGCAGATAACCTTAATAATCTATAGGAGTTTGGATTAAGTATAAAATACAATTTAGCTAAGATTCTAAGGGGAAAAGTTATATCCTGTGCTTTTGTGACTTTCCGCCGTAATCGGATACACATACAGATTGAAGGGAAGGTATATAAGCTCGTTAACCTAACCTTCATACGGTAACTTTTGGTATCATTTCCATCTGTTGGGAAAAGGCTTGATTATTGTCAATTGTACTTACTACCTTACGTCTGAAAGTATTTTCTGTTCGATGTTGATTTATTTTGCCTTGTGGATCTGAACATTACTGGTCATGCCCAAGTTTGTTCCACTTTTACATCTGAACAAACCTCTAAATTTTTTGTTTTGCAAAAAGAATCAATTGTGTTCATATGTGCAGTTACTATGTCTGAACCTGAGGGGGGTCATAAAGAAAAGGGAAAAAATGTAGGAGTTATCATTTTGATTGCCGTTTTGGGCTCAACCGTGCTGATCCTGGTAGCCGTGGGTGCATATAAGTACTGGCAAAAGAGGAAGAGAGAACAGGATCAGGCCCGATTTTTGAAGTTGTTTGATGAAGGAGATGACATGGAGGATGAGCTCGGCCTTGGCCCAATGCTATGATAGGTTAACAAATTTCCTTCTGTACAGTAGGTTTTCCTCTCACAATTTTGATTTGGCTTTCAAGTTTCACAGAAGAGATAGTTCATAGTTACTATTTATATTCACCTGTACAGACTCTACACATATTTTATATGGTTGTTTGATACTTTATCTGACAGAATTGCCTATACAATGAAGAATCCTATTTATTTATTGACCTTAAACTACAGTTTTTGTTGAAGAATGCTTCTTTTTTTTCACGGTTTAAATCTGTCTGATGTACATCGTAAGCTGGAGATTTACAGCAGATCTATGCATACTTATAGGCCTTTGAATTTAATTTTTTGGTTGCAATTGTAAGCTAGATCAACCATCTATGCATATTTATCATTTGAGATGCGGTTTTTTTTTTTTTTAAGAATATGAAAGATGGTATTGGGAACCCAAAATATTCAACAAGTGACTTAAAACACAAAAGAGTGGTGAATTGTGATTTTTAAAAATTGCAATTTATTTTTAAAAGCTTTCCTTTAAAAATGATTTATGTTAGTTCAACGGTTAAACAAAGATAAAGATAGCACTGGAAAACTAGAATATAGAAAATTAGAGAGGAAGGAAAATTAAATAACAAAAAGTATAGGTTTGTTTTAATCACTTAACCTACCCATGTTCTCAGAAAATTCTTCTTAAAAATTTCAATAATAAAATCTCTTGAGCTTTTAAGTGTGGGGTGGATAGAAGTGAGGGTTGAATAGACTCTTCCCAAAAAAACCGATTTAAAAAATATTTGCTTTACAAATGAGAGTTTTATGAAATCCTTTAGATTAGTGGAATTTTTGTAAAATACTCTCTCCTATCACTATTATAAGCAAAAATTTATTTTTTTAGGTTCATTAAAATTATTTATGTATTTGTCATACCCCAAAATTTTCCCTCCTATTTCTCAAGAAAATTCACATCTCCATACTTAGAGATTTCACAAGGGTTGACCAGACAAACCCTCTTCTAAGCAATTAATCCAAATTAGAGTTTTGATTCTCTCTAGTCATAATGAATTTCCAAGGCTCCAAGTGGTGGTCATCATACCTCATCATATGCTTCAAGGGATCACCATGTCAAGTTTCAAGCCTTACAAGTCAAATTTGGTCATCTAATTGCTCAGATGTTGAAAATCAGTTGTATTGGACAGAAAGTCAACTATGGTCAACATACAGTCAAACTTCATAATTTTTGGTGAACATCAATATTTTGAAGTAATATTCATCATTTGATCAAGGGTTGGCCATGATTCCTCAAGGAAAGTCAAGATTTGATCAAAAGTCAAAGATTCTAAATTAGGATTTTTCAAACAAAAGTCAACAGAACTTTGACCAGGCATAACTTCCACATACTTTACTAGAAATTTTTCCACAAAGCTCATTTTGAAGGGAATTCAATTCTCTACAACTTCATGTCTCACAAGTTTTGGTCAAAAATGCTTCATTTGGAAGTCATGGATCAAAACATTACAGGTCCTTCTAAAAGTCAACAAAAAGTCATCTTTTTGCAAAGAAGTGTACATGAACATGGAAACTTCAATGAAGATGAAACCAAAAGGAGTGTTTATAGGACATCTTGAGCTTTCTAAAAAGTCCAAGAACATTCAAAAATGTTGAAAATTGAGCAAGATACAATTTGTGCAAGTTTGACATTTTTGAGGAGGTGCACAAGGAGAAATACTTAGCAAATGCAAATATTTTTCAAATGGGCCTAAGATTATATGATCCAAACTAAATGTTGACATTATCCATGGCCTGGAAACTCAAGTACACGCCTCCTATCTTTTTATTTAAGTTATTTTTTAATTAAATGACTAAAATTCAAAATTAATTAAATACAATACAAAGGTAATTGATAACACATGTTGGGCTTATTTTCCAAGCATCTTGAGGACCAAGGAAGCCCATGAAAGCTGTCAAATTCGTGCAAGACTTAATAGGCAAGATTAGAGACCAAAAAAGGCAATATTTGGTCTTTATTTTCAAGGAATTATATCTTAATCAATGCAAGATATTTTCTCCTTTTGTTGACCTAATTCTACTCTCTTATAAATACCTCACAAGATTAGAAGTCAAGGAACACGAAAAAAAGACGCCTCCTTGCCTCTAGAAACCCTACTCAAAGTGCAAAATTCTCAAGCAAACTTGCAAATTCGTATTCCATTATCCAGCCGTCCTCAAGCACTTCCAAGGCTTGATTCGTGTTCCTGAGGTAAGTGTAGGTAAGTATGGATCATCATCCATGGTCATAACACGTAGAAACTCATTGTACATAATTCATATTTTCATGTTTCTTTGTTTATCATATTTCAAATTATAACACGTTTCAATTCATTCTAACCACATTAACGTGATCACATGATGATAAGGAACAGATCTGGGCCATCGTTTGCAAGGTTTGATGACCAAATCATAAAACGCCATTGTTAGGGCTTCAAAACGGTGAAGCTTTGAACCTCACGTTACAGCCACTTTCAGGACAAAAGAACACCACCGTCATGTTCGTAGGATCCCAAATATACGATCTGGGCTTTTGTTTTGCTTTGAATGATGCATTTTTGCAAGTTTTAACATGATTGCAGGTCGGAGAAGACAACCGGAGCCCTAGCTCTGGTGACGTCTCAAGCGAAGACTCCTTGACCACATGTGTGGCTCGTTCCGGTTGGCCGGTTCTGGAAACTTGGGTCCCACGCGTGTGTATGCCTGAGAGATCAGAAGTTCCAAAACGATGGACTCACATATATATTTATGAATATACTTTAATACATGGATGTATCATCGTCCCAGCGGTCCAACATGCGCACGCTATATCACTTTCCTCTCAAGGGCACGGGATTGAACCCTACCTTTTGCCAATGTTTTTCTAACATCTTTCTGATTTGGAAGTTCTAGCAAGGTAAGTTAACGCGGTTCCCAGAAGTTCTGGCAAGGAACGATGACCCAATTTCCAGAAGTTCTGGAAAGAGTGAGCCAGAAGTTCTGGGACGAACAAAGTCAGATGTTCTGGGACGAACAAAGTCAGAAGTTCTGACACAAAACACAAAAAATCATTTATTTTTCTAATTAAAAACTAATTAATTAGAATTAGGTTTTTTCATTAAAATCAATCATAAAAAAACTCAAAAAAATATTTTCATTCTTTTATTTAGGGTTACTAACCCAAAAACATTTTTCTACTAATTTCCAAAATATTTTCACTAACATTTCCTTATGATTCTGATTATTTATTTACTATTCCGCATTTACAAATCTAGAAAATATGTATAGGTCGCAATGTTTTATTATATAATAGCATATGATTTACTTTCTGCACCTATACATTTCCGCACTTTACTTTCCGCACTCCTATTATGTATATGCCCCAAAGCCATGTAATAGCGTAGGATTTACTTTCCGCACTTTACTTTTTTGTACATATATCTAACTGCTAGTAATTAGGGTTTGCATGTTAAGACTAAAATCAACCCTAGATCACTTATAATTTCAAGATATCATATCTGAATACAACACACTCTTCACACTTGCACACCCCATAGGGTATCCTCTCTTGCTGCCTTTCAAAACATGGTCATGTCCCTCGAACGTAGGGATACCATTAGCTAAGACGCTTACGAATAATACCATTATAGTCCCTTCGATACAAAGATCATAGTCCCTCGATGACCCTCGATGTTGCCTACGAATACATGATCTCGTCCCTCGTTTGTTGCCTATGAAAAGTGATGATCGTCCCTACATATATGCTAAGGTATCCCTACATGTTGCCTTCTATGACCATACGATGATCCTACGAACGTCCTTTTACATCCAACGGGTAGAGTTACCTACCAACTAATGGTATGGATAGAGCTACCCTAAAGGAAAGCAAAATAACATGGAAACGACCATTCTGAGTAGGTAATAGACTCTAAATTACTTGCTCTATCAAAATACTTTTCACACCTCACACTATTTCAAAAAGCTTTTCAAACACTTTGTATACATTCTAGCGTGAATCATTACAAAGTTAAACACTTTTCCAAAACAAAAAAATTTCAAACACTTCGTATACATTCAAGCGAGAATCATTACGAAGTCAAAGAGAAATGCCTTTTTCAAAATATCTTTTCAAACATACATAGAAAGCAATTTATAAAGTGAGTTAAGCAATTAAGAGCCCATAGATAACTACGGATGGAAAGGGTGCTAATACCTTCCCTTTTCATAACTGTCTCCCTTACTCAGAATCTAACGAAGGTCTTTTCCTGTTCTTTTTCCCTTCCCTTAATTGGATAAAAGAAAAGTCGGTGGTGACTCTTGATATCCGCAACATTTACGATAAAACGCAAAACAAACAAGTCAGTTCTTCCACCGTATCATAGAACGGGCGACTTTGCTGGGGACTCACCCTAAAGAGAGGCTACCTTAGGGATTTAGATCACTTTATTGCTTTCATTGTTTGACTTATAAGCTTTACTTTTAAGGGTTGCTTGGGTATTATACTTATGGGGGATCCTACACCCGGATCCAGGTTTCCTTAGGTAAGTAGCAATAAATCGTCGCGACTGTTAGGCGTATACCAAAACGGTCAAAACGATGGCTACGTTAGTGCGACACTTTGGATGTCCCGATGCTCCTCATGTTCAATTGAGGAAAGTATTTGGCGTCTGCGTGGTGTCATAAGCACTAACTCAATTTTTAGAACCCTAATTGACCCATCTTGGCCATTAGAAGGTAGTGAGATGACCGACTTCGATGCATAATGAAGTTGGTTGATACTCGATGCTATGCTCATTAAGATTCTACTTTAGGGATGTTTCAGTCGACCACTTGGTAGTCGTATTGAAATAAAGCCTACGAGAAAGATCAATGATACGAGATTCCTAGAACCCGGTTACTATTATAGTACAGGTTGAACCCACTTAAACTTTGGTAGGGTAGACACCTATACCTCATGCAAGCCTTAAACCTAGGGCTATTGTGTGAATTTTTTGTGCTTGCTACTTGTTTTAAACATGACATCATAACATCATATCATTTCTAACTATTTCAAGGACCTAGGGATTTATCTTTGCTTTGTTTTGTAGGAGTTATGGCTTCCAAGAAGACTATCTGAATCAACTTCATGGGTATAATTTCTCAACTCAAATAATTAGTTTCAGAAGTTCCCGATCATGCTTAGTTTATCAAAAGGCATGGTTATCTACTTGACTTGGTTATCTCCGGTTTTGAAGAAGATATGATGCACGTCGTATTCCAGTTCTTCGATCCGAAAATTACTGCTTTACATTCCCAGATTATTATCAGTTGGTGCCTACATTGGAAGAGTTTTCTAAGCTACTTGGGATACCTATCCTTGATTAGATACCATTCACCGGTTCAGAAAAAGATCTGAAATATGAAGACATCGCATCAGCGTTACATCTAAAGCGATCAGACATTGAAGCTAATTGGGAAACAAGAGGCGGAGTTAAGAGTTTGCTTGCTAAGTTTCTGATAAAGAAAGCTCGAGAATTCATAAAGGCTATGAATTTCCATACATTCAAAGACATTTTGGCCTTGCTAATCTATGGCTTGGTGCTATTTCCTAATCCCGACCAGTTCGTAGACGTAAACACCATCAAGATATTCCTCACTCGTAATCTTGTGCCTACCTTACTTGGAGACATTCTGCATTCTCTCCACACTCGTACTACCAAAAGACAAGGAACTCTCATGTGTTGCATACCGTTACTTTCCAAGTGGTTTATTTTGCACCTTCCTCAATCAATAATGAAGAACGAGCAAAGATTAAAGTGGTCTCAAAGGCTGATGTCACTCTCCCATTCAAATATTTGTTGGTGTCTTTTTTCTCAAAAGGACTTCACTTTCATTGAGCGTTGTGGGGAATTCCCTAATGTACCACTCATTAGCATAAGGGGAGGTATCACTTACAACCCTTCTCTAGCTCTACGTTAGTTTGGTTATGCTCGAAGAGATAGTCCTCGTGATATGCTTCTCCAAGACATTGTGTTTGACTACGAAAACGATCTCCAGAGCTACCATCGAAGATTTGTGCACGTTTGGGGCATGGTGAAGAATACTGATACCAAGACTTTGGGGCACAAAAATTCCATTCCTTGGGAACCTTACCTCAAATGGGTGCGAGCTCGAGCTTAAAACCCCATGGTGTCGTTTATAGCTGTTCTACCAGTAGTAATGGAACTTGTTGCTGTAGGTGACGAACCTTATACCATTCTCCATCCAAACATGCCTACTAATTTTGAAGACTTGAAGAGATCCTGGATTCAACTCAAAGGAGAAAGGGATACATTCGAAGCTCAATGCCATGCAAGCGAGAAAAAGGTATTAAAGTTGACGAAGCTACTTCACGAGGAGCGAAGCATCAATACCTACTTCAACACAAAGAGGAAGCGCCCATGGGAGGCCTAAACGCTAGGAATTTCAACGTTCATTTGTACTTACTAAATCAACTAATAAAAAAAAAATTCTTGCTTGTTTAACAAATTTAAATTCCTAAGGGTCCTTGAAAACATTGCATATCATAGCATAACATTTCATAATAGGTACATCGAAGACCAGTTTTCTTATTGTCTCGCTGTTTATTTCAGTAGAAATGGCTCTCGAACAGACTGTCAAATACCTCCAGGCTCAGAACGCTCAATTCCAGGAAATGTTCACCAGCTTAGCTCAAGGTCAGAAAGATCTGAAAGAGCTCATCACTAAGAAGAATCTTGAAGACAACAAGGATGGCCAATTTGAACAAATGCAAGCTAAGATAGCAGAGATGAGAATCCAGATGATTGGTCAGATGGCTCTTATCCAAAACTTAGCCCGGGGGCAAGAAGAATTGAGAGTCTTCATCAATGAGCTTCTCAAGTTCGAAGATAACCGAATGGGACGAACCGCTAGAGTTGGGGATCCAAACATTAAGCAACCTCCAATGAGACAAAAGGTGACTTGTTCACAAGAAAAAGACAAGTTCATATTGCTTCGCCAACCATAACAAAGTAATCGGCATAAGAAAGATACACCCAGAAGACAATTTGCCAAAATCAACATGCCATTGTCTCAAGCATTACAATATATGTTGAAAGCAGAGTTGATTACTTTGAGAGATCCGCCTCAGCATGTTAAGACATCTTCTCCAAAGTACAATCCCAATGAAAAGTATGCATACCATTCCAATAGCCCTGAACATGACATAAATAATTGTTGGGCCCTGAAGAACAAGATTCAGGACCTGATTGACGAAAGAGTTCTCAAGTTCACACAAGTTCTAAAGTGACGAGTTCAGGCGGAGAAGCTTTCATTCATTTGAATTTTTAGTTGTAATTTCTTTTGTTTGTGTAACACCCCAATTCTACCCAAAGTTTTATATGCAAAAATCAGAGTAATTTTAAAATTTCATAAATTAAATATTGAGGCGTTACACCATCAAAACAACTCACTTTAAAACAGTTTACTTTAAAGTATAAATTTCGGATACATAGCATCGCAGGAAAACATAAATTGATTCATAGAAATCAAAACATCTCTTTTATTAAACTTCCTCATCAAAATCATGTTTTTATGAATTATGGTTCTTATTCACAAAAGGAATAATAATAAAACAACAACAACAAGACGACATAAATATTTCCCCCCGAGTGCTACGTGTCAGAGCGACACCGACTTGACTAACAGCAGCTATAGACTTCGTCTTCATAACCTGCACGTTACCAATATATAGGTAACGGCGAAACAAGTAAAGGGTGAGATACTCCAAAACATATAATTAAGGCATGATAATATATATATAGTGTCAGAATTATAAAGGGTATAGATTAATAAGTGTAATCCCAACACATAATCAAAACTCACTTACTTTACTCGTCATCCTAATGTGTATAATCTACACAATAACACCATAACCTCATCGGCATAAAACGTCGCAACAACACATACCCCTCCATCACCACGAAATCGTCACGAGCTAATACATCACTAATTAACACGGTAGTCTTAAACAACAACATCAACCAACAACATTAAATAATGCTAGTAATATAAGCAACATAACAAATCATCACAAATTGGCTAAAGCCCATCTTCGCTTTTGGCATAAAGCTCATCTTCGCTTTTGGGCATAAAGCCCATCATCACAACATCATCACATCATATATCATCGCAATTCAATATCATCCATCAATCAACAAAAACCCAACGCCAAACAACTCAAACATAAAGATAACCGACTCCATGAGACACGACTATGTTATGCATGTGGTACCCATCGCTTTGCCCGTAATTAGGGACACTTGGCATAAAGCCGATCTTTGCTCGGCATAAAAGCCATCATCGCTTGGCATAAAAGCCATCATCGCTTGGCATAAAAGCCCTCTTCGCTTATGAAATGTATGTGACTCGACAATAAAACAACACAACACAAAAACAACATCATCGCTCATCCAAATTGGCATAAAGCCCACATCGCCATAATTTATCCAAAACAAGATAAATATATCATCGCATCATAATTGCATTATGCAAACATCACTAATAAATTCATCAAAAGTCATGCATTCGCAAATCGGAAGCATTTATTAACAACCTCAATTTAATCATCACATCATCATGTACTAAAACATATATCATCGCATTGCATATTAACAAGTATTCATTAATAAATACACTGTCGCAAATCTTACGTTTATTCACAACGTATCATCATCAATTAATTCACTAAATTCCGAAAACGGGAAAATAGTCAAACACCTAAAATCGTCGCGAAAGCCATTCCTAACAACCGGTATTAATCATAATCGTCGACGTCGAAATCGGATTGTCTATACGTACCTTAAATCTACTAAAACACCGTCCGATTCAATTTTACCGTAAATTGGCTTGTTTCGGGTCGTCTCGTAAAAACTCGTAATTTCTAAAAACTAACTTCACCACTACGTTCTACACGTCAAACTTAGCTAGCACGTCAATTTTCGTTGAATTCGGAGCAACTTGCTCTCGTCAATTTAGAAATCGAAAATCGAACATAATCGGGTTCTAAATTAAATCGGATAACTTATATCATATTTGTATTTAATTAATATAATTAATTAATATATTAAATTATGAAAATGAAATAGAAAACAAAAACTATTTTGGAAAAAAAATCAGAATTGCTAAACTGTCAAAACAGGAAAAATTAGGGAACCGGAAAAATTGAACTCCCTCCATATACATGAAGGGACGGAAGTCCCCATGAAATTAAAAGGAAAGGGGATGGCCGTATCACTTTGAAAAATGCTACATGGCATGTTTTTAATTTCCATTTCCAATTTTTAAGAAAAAACTACATGCTGTGATTAAAATTTCCAAATTAACTGCATATTATGTTTTTCTAGCATACTGACAGTGTATTCTATTCCAAATCAATATAATTCAATTTCTTTCTTTTCTAAATTTTCATTTCATTTCCAATTTGCCATACATTTTCAAAAACTATAAAAAAAAAACCTGCATAATTCTTGTTCCTACATACTGCATAATTATACTTTTAGTTAACATACTGCATAATTATACTTTGAATTTATATAACTTTTGTTTTCTTTTTAATTCCAATTTAACTAACCTAATACTAATTCAAAAACAACAACACCTAATTAACTCTTCTAATTTCTATCACAAATCCTCAACAAAACTCAAAAACCCTAACATCAATTTTTCCCCAAATCCAAAATATACCAAATCAAACCCTAACTATAAGCATTGGAAAATCAAACCCCTTACCTCTAGCTTGGATGATTCTTGAGGATCCAACAACCCAACCTCAAGCTCTTGCTCAAGATCTTCCTAATCTTCCCCTCTTGTTCTTCTTCTCCCAAAACCCCTTCTTATTTTCCTCTCAAGTTTCTATTTTGGTTTTTGTGTTCACAATGGAAGGAAAAGGAAGGAAAATGGTTTTTATAATTTATTTTCTTACTAGCTTCTAAGCTCTCATGTTTGGTTTTGGTCTTTTGGAATGGAAGGAAAATGAGGAGAAATGGTTTATAATATGTTTCTTACTAGCAACAAGGGTGAAAACCCACATCTCATCAATTACTCCTCACACCCCTAACCAATTCTTATAATTTAACACACTAATAATATCTACTAATATTATTTATTCAATCAATTAAAACAATATCGGGGAATTAAATATCGGATCCGAATAATATTTTACCGGACCGAACGGAACGTCGCCAAATATATTAATAGACATATTAATTAATATGAATATTCTCGTCGCAAGATAAATATCGATCGGTAATTCGAAAATATTAATATAATATAATATTAATTAAAAACAGGCGTTACAGTTTGCTTGAACGTTTATCCTTATGTCAAACTTTGGATTTTCACATTAATGCATTGCACATGTTTGTCTTGAAATAATCCATTCGTTTCACTATATTTAAACTGTGTTTCTTACTTTTTGTCATATTCAACTCTTGTTAAAGCGGTAAGCCTTTAGAGGGAGGATGACGAAGACAATACCATAATTTTTTACAGTATGCTTTTGAACAGACTGTGTTGACGATGTACAAGCCATGTTTCAATTCCTAAACAGTGTAGATATAAGGAAGTTAATCCCTAGTCATCCCCTTTGAGCCTAAGGAGTAGAAGTTTTTTTTACACAAATTGAAACCCTTAATCATAACACGGGGCAGGGTAGTTTCTCAGTTAATCTAAATGTGCAGTCAATCACGACGAGTAATGTCGAAGATATCCTTCTAAGTCAAAAACCAATGATGGTTCCATGTAATAATTAAGTTAGGAAGTCAATATCTATCATAAGAAAAGCTCACTAAGTCAAAAACCTATGAAGGAGACTTAAGGAAAAAATGAGACATCCCATTGACTGTAATCTCAAAATAAACAGTTCAGGCAAAAGTTAGGGATAACAAAGTCAAAAAGAGGTCACTACAAACCCTCAATAAAAAGAAAAATGTTACAAAAATGATGACTGTCTTTACAAATAAACCTCTGGTTTCTGAACCATCACCAAATATAAGTGTTGCAAATTCTATTGGAACTTAAGGATGCGCAATTAACTGAACATAGGACTGGAGAACATCACGGAGATTGGGTTGGGTACAAATAAATTTCGAGCCATTATCCTTTGTTTCTTAAACCGTGAACCAAGCCACGATATAACCCTTAAAAGTCCTAACTAAAGCATGGTGAGTTCGAAAGTGTACTGTTATAAAAAGGTATCCTGACTCTTGTAAGACTTACTATAATTCTTGAGTTGATATCATTATTCTTACAAATTTTGTTTTACTAAAAAATACATTTTTATAAACCTCAAGACAGACATAAGCTTTGCATTTTAATACCACTGTTTGCATATGACTAAATGTTTGACAATAGAGGATTTTGCATGACGAATATTCAATGAATGAAGGTCCTCCCAATGGACAAATTACTACAGATAAAGACATCTCTGGTAACAAGCCTTTCCAATCAAGGGGCATGACATGCTATCATCAAACTCATTTGGGGCAATCAGGTCAAGATTCAGAGAATCTCTCAAAAGTGCTGAATAGCCAGGGGCATAGCTTACATCTGAATCACTTGGGGCATAAGCCATTGAGTTACTAAATGTGATGAGTATCAGATGGTGTCAGTATCATTCTCCCATAACATTCCTCAGAAAATTACTTGAGAAGGTCAAGACTATCAGAATTTCTAAATCCAGCGATTCACCAATAACTTCAAGCGTCAAGTACACCAGGATATTGATCCCTTGATGTCTGGACTTGTAGTGTATATATAGGGCATAAGAATTAGGTCAAGATTTGAATGAAAATATATTGCCTTAAATGCAAAATATTTGATTGAAATAATTTATCAAATTCTTCCAAAATTGGCTCAATCTTGCCTTAAACATATCCATACGTTTTTGACAGCTTGCATGACATTCCTTGGACCTCAAGACAATCAGAATACAAGCCCACACGCCTTGCTTCTTTATTTTGCATTTTATTTTAATTAATTTTGAATTTTAGTGATTTAATTCAAAAATAAATCAAATAAATAGCAAAGTGTCGTATAATTGGACTTAGGAATCATGGATAATCTCAATAACAAGTTTGAATCACAAAAACTTAGGCCCATTTGAAAATAAATTGAATTTGCTAAGTATTTCTCTCCATGCACTTCTTCAAAAATGCCAAACTTGCACAACTTGTATCTTGCTCAATTTTCAACATTTTGAAGTGTTATTGGACTTTTTAGAAAGCTCAAGATGTCCTATAAACACTCTTTTTGGTTTCATCTTCATTGAAGTTTCCATGCTCATGTACACTTCTTTGCAAAAAGATGACTTTTTGTTGACTTTTAGAAGGACCTATAATGTCTTGATCCATAACTCTCAAATGAAGCGTTTTTGGGCAAAGATTGTGAGACATGAAGTTGTAGAGAATTGAATTCTCTTCAAAATGAGATTTGGTGGAAAAAAAGTTTGATAAAGTATGTGAAAGTTATGCTTGGTCAAAGTTTTGTTGACTTTTTGTCCAAATACCCTAATTTGGAAACTTTGACTTTTGATCAAATCTTGAGTTTTCTTGATGAATCATGATCAACCCTTGATCAAATGATGGATGTGACTATAAAATCTTGATGTTGACCAAAAATGATGAAGTTTGACTGTATGTTGACTACAATTGACTTTTTGTTCAATACAACTGATTCTCAACCATCTAAGCAATTGATTGAGCAAACTTGAACTGTGAGGCTTGAAACTTGACATGGTGATACCTTGAGACATATGAGGAGTTATGATGACCACTTGAGATAATGGAAACCATATTTGACTTTAGAGAATCAAAACCCTAGTTGTGGGTTGATTGCTTAGGAGAAGGCTCATCTAGTCAACCTTTGAGAAATTCTTGAGTATGGAGATGTGGATTGACTTGGGAAATAGAAGGGAAAATTTTGGGGTATAACAAACACCATCTTCTAGCACAACCAAAAACTCCACATTTATCTAAGTGTTGGATTCCTTCTGGTCGACAAAACTCATTTCGACCATCTTGCTTGCCCTTTATATCAACCTAATTTGCTTTGGTCGACAGGCCCCAATTTCGACGTTCTGGCTTAACGTTTCTATTGAACATTAAATTTTTTAGTTTGATAAAACCAAAATTCAACTGCCTTAACTTTAAAATACTTCACAATCTTTATTTCAAAGGACTATCTTACTTTTAGGAAATAACTATACCTTAAATATTTTCCAATGTAACAATAGCACATATACTATCCAAAGGTTTCCCATTAAAAATTCTACTATAATTTGACAATTGTGAAATAATAAAATTTTGGAACAAATGGAGTATAAGTTATTTTCTATCAAACATCAAACAAAGTCTAAATATTTTCTTAATATAGACTTAAAATTTGGTGGCTCCGAGACCACTGCTATCTTGTTTAAATTGAACTTAGTTTTTGTATACTAAATAGCTATCGGTAAGACTATCCCTTAACTAATATTCATCATATTCTTAGAGTTGCATGACTTGGAACCCTTCAGTAGCCTCTTAGAATATGTATAGTGGGAGAGTTGAAAAAATTATTCAATAGTAAAATATGTGTAATAGGGTGTTAAATAAAGAGTTGAATGTAGGGTGGATTAATATGTGTTGAAAACGGACAATGTTGCGTAATTAAACTTCCAAGAATAGGACAATATGTGGGAGTAGGGTGTTGAATTTTATTAAACAAAATAGTTATAGTGAATAAAAGTTGAATGGATGTCGAATTATATTAGAGTGGAAGAAAGAAAAGATGACGTGGAGTATAAAAAGTGAAAAGTGTTGAATATGTAAATCATTGTGCATAGTCTTAGCTTCGCATGAAAATAAAAGCGAATTTGTGTAATGGGAAATAACAACTCTAGCCTCTTTGTTTCTGCATCAAAAGTGGGATGAATTTTTTAGCAATAATAATGTATTGAAAAAAAATGCACAAATAATCATGTTTCAAAAAAATTACGCAAATAACTAAGTTTCGAAATTGCTTTATATGTAGGAGCCAAGTTGAGATGGCGCATGCACATATTTTTTGTGCGTAATTAAACTTTGAACTTAAACAGTCATAAAAACATTACAAAATTTGAATAACATTTACATAATTTTTATTGTTGTCCTGGAACTCAATAATTGTTGGTGGTTCCACAATCGCGTCCTCTCCTAATTTGTGTTCCCTGTCTAAGCTCAGTCTATTGTGGTTGGGTCCATGGTTCCGCATAATCTATGCGATCAGCATTTATGTATTCCTCTATATATGTATCTCTTGAAGTCTCGCTTTCGTAGAGTCGGGTACTCATGTTCTCATAGTTTGATTGTCTTGGTGAGGGGTTGAGTTCCATGTAGGAGCCATCTCAGACGGCGTATCTTCCCAAATATTGAGTGTATGCGCCATCTCACATACTTTTTTGAAAGTGCATGCACCATCTCACATGACTTTCTCCTACGTGTAAACATTTTCCGAAACATGGATGCGAGAAATGCTCTCTAAATGAATCATCATTCACCAAACACACTCTTAATTAATTGATCTTAACAATAATCTTACAGTTGATAAAAATTATTGTTTATAAATATGTCCGGAAGATGTAGGTTGTTTTGACTCGAGAATGATCACTTTTCGTGCGTGATATGAGATTCATGATTTAGTTAAGTGAGATTAAGATCCATGATTTAGCTAAATGAGATTGAGATACAACCCCCAAAGTCTTTAAGTACAGCATTTGAGACTCCATTTTTTGGTCTTTCTTTTTTCTGAATATTTTTAAAATTAATTTTGGCCTTTCTTCCTCTTCTTTTTCAGCAACAATATTTTTTGTAAATTCTCTAAATGACTTCTTATCCTTTTTTTTTCCACAAAACTCATACTTAGGCCAATTCTATGATTTTCTCTAAATGACTTCTTATCCTTTTTTTTCCACAAAACTCATTCTTAGGCCAATTCTATGATTTTCACCAAAATAGGATATCAGTAAACAAAGATGTACTGCTGGATGAATACGAGAAAGAGTGGAAGATCTAGTTCCTAAGCAACAGGGCTTACTAAAATCGTTGAAGAAGAAAGAAATGGTCGGAACTATGTTGGTAAAAGGTTCAATCATAACTCAACTACACCTATATGCAGCCCACTTCTCATTTTCTTCTTGCCACACATCTTTTAATGAGAAGTGAGCTGCCTTTCATCATTAGAATACAAATTGTAAACGATATTTCAACCTGCGAACAGATTATGAAAACTTGAAACACATGAATTTTAAACTTAGGCAAGACCTAGTAGAACAATTTCTCATATATGGCCACGCCAAACACAGATGGCCATTTGAATATTATAGGGCCTAAGCTCTAGGAATATGCCTACGCTAGACACAAATGGCCACTTAAATATTAGAGCCTGGAGAGCTCTAGGATTATGTACACGCTAGACACAAATGGCCACTTATATATTATAGCAGAAGTCGCAAATGTCTCAACCAACCGTTTAAACATTAAAAATAGCATACATGTTCAAAATCACTGGAGTCAATTCAGTTCTAAAAAATAAAGTTGGAATATAGTGCATACATAAACAAAGCATATAAATATATGGGACACGTCCTGAACTCATTTATAAGGAAAATATTTCTCAAGGTGATGGAGTGCGACGAGTGGTGTCATCATCCTCCTCTATGGGGCTCCTATCCTCATCCCTAGGACTGCGGCTGCGGCTGCGGCTAGGGCTTCTGCTACGGCTTCGGCCATTAGCCTTAGGGCTGTCATCATTGTCCCTCGAGGGGCTTCTACTCTTCACTCTAGGACCATCACTGTAATCAGACCCATCTTGGGCTGTGACCACCTTATCATTACCAGGAGATGCACTCCTTCGAGGACTACCTTCAGGGGATCTACTATACTTCCTTGACTTGGAAGGAGGGGGGCTCCGAGATCTATCATCAGGAACTGGGCTTCGATCTCTTCTGACAGGAGATCGAGATCTGACAGGAGATCTTGACCTGACGGGAGATCTTGATCGACTGGAAAGAACAAGTACAGCAAGAGTTTAGCTTTAAAGTAAAGAACAAAAATGACTACTAATATAACAGCAACAGAATTAAATCATTTAATAGCTTTAAAGTACTGACCTGTAGCTGCGGGCTGGGCTGTAGCTTCTGTCACGGCTTCTACCACGCCTAGGAGAGCGTGACCTTCCTGGAGAGCGTGAAACACTCCGTGCATGTCTGCTGCTAGAACAAGTCAGATTGAAATCATCAGTTGAAAGCCCAAAACAGCTTCAGAAAACAATGTTAAATAAGAATTAATTATAACAATGCAGTGACAGTTTGGAAACTCAACACCATATCATACCTCAACTTTTTGGGACTGTTCTTGCAGTTCTTCTCAATATGACCTCTCTCCCCACAGCGATAACACTTGTTTTTCCAATCCCCAGCTTTGCAATCTCGAGCCCAGTGACCATCAATGCCACAGTTAAAGCAGCGTCCAGATCCAGGTGGTGGACCTCTACCAAGATATTCTCGAGAATCCCGGGAATCACGAGAACCCCGAGGAACCTGAATAATAAGAAGCCCAAAGACAAATAGCAGTAACATTAGAATTGCAAGAACAAATGCAATGGATTTTTCAAGAAGCAGTTGACCACAGTAAACATAATGCATAAATGCACATAACAGAAAAATAAACACAACAGACCAACACTGTTGTGCATTAATATAAATTACTTTCTTTTATACTGGAACATAGAGAGTAAGGATTATCAATAAAAAACCAATGATAAAGCTAGTAAACTGGTTGAAAGATACAAAACTACGTAAATGACTATACAACTTCAAAGGATGCTTCCGATTAGGAGTTTTGAAGTAAACCACCAAATCAAAATCAATATATTGAAATTTTGAAAAAAAAGAATAGAAGTTAAAATATGCCAAAAAGTGAGAACAGTGAACTCTAGGGCACTAAGGTGAAGTATGCATAATATATGATGGCAGTATCAAATGCAAACACACACCAAAGCCTCCCTTTCAAATAGCCAATATGTAGCCATATGGAACTGAAATAACAGCAAATAGAAACAAGCACTTTCAAATGAAACATATATAGCATCAGATTACACATGAACATCCATACCAAAGGCAACAGCCCATCAAAATACTCTAATAAAAGAGATAAATTTAAAATAATAAAATAAAAAAGCATTCTAAAAAGCAGTGAAGGGAAGTAAATCCCACCCCTTTAGCAAATTCCACAATAAGACGACTTCCATCAACATCACGCCCATCCAAGTTGTACCTTGCATCATCCGCATCTCGAGGATCGCTAAACTCCTGCTCAAAAATATGTAAGGAACAAGCGAAGAAAATAACACAAAATCTTACCACAATTTATAATTGAACTCCTTCAAGTAGATTCTAGAAGCCACCTTTGAGTAGAGCAATGAGCAGAAATCAAAGAGAAAAGTAAGAGAAAAACTAACAAGAGACAGGGAGATTGAAAACTTACAACAAAGGCGTAATCATGCTTCATATCCACATCTCGAACTCTGCGGAAATGGTTTCCATAAACAGTAAGGCCATCATTACTTAACTACTGCAACTGTATGATACTTCGCCCCTCAAAGACGAACTAAACACCAGTTTGAGATTGTTGCCAATTCCATAAAAACACGCAATAACATTACAGAAAGAATCGCCAAAGTCAACACTCAGGTAGGAATTACCACCAAGGCCACCCTCCCACCTTAGACCTCCGGGTTTAGCCAAAACCCAAAAAACCTTCAACAAGATCATTTAAGTTAAAAGTGACACCTATGGGATACGGTTCCCAAGCATAACATGTGGAATAACCAACATAAATCCAAGCGCAAAACAAAGCTTGGAAAGATCCCGTATATATTCCCCTAACCTTCGTGATAGGACAAGGATGACACATTGACACCCCAGCCAACTTTCACCTAATCTAGCTCCTTTGCAAATCAACAAAGGAAAATTGGCACAAAAAGAACAAGACCCGGCCCAATACAACAAGAGTTTTTTTGTAAGATATACCCATACAGATACACAGACAAACAAAGTACGTAGTACATGTTAGAACAAACATGTTACAGAAACATTGCTTTCCCCAAAATACCATGAAAAAACACTAAATTGGATATAACAATAATCAATATCAACACTTTTAAACTAAATTAAAGCAACCCCAGTGTAAAAAAACGAAATTTACCTTCCATATCGACTGAAGACTCTCTCCAGATCGCGAGAACGAGTTCGGGAAGACAGACGACCCACGTAGAGGCGAGTATTGCCGTACTTATCATCGTAGCGAGGCATTGTCGATATCTTCAAGCTCTGTGAAATCAAAAAACTGAAATTTGCTCCATTAACAACAAACAAATAAAATCTTCATGGTAAATAACACGACAATTAACAACAAAGACATAGAAATACAAAATTAATACAACTACTGGAGAAAATTATCTGCATGTATCAATAATGTTTAGATCTAATTGAAATCAAGCAAATAATAAATCAACAATCGGCAATATACAAAAAAAACAAACTTTGATTTACAATTACAAGATCCGATTGAAATCATGACTTGAATGGAAAAGGGATAATCGAATTGGAATGAGAGGGCGTACCTTGTAGTTGATTGCCGAAAACCTAACCCTGTGAAAGTGGATCTGTTTCTGATCGTGGTTTCGGTATTTATATTAAAATCTCTACCGCATCCGCATGTGTCGATTTATTTTTCTTTGAGAAAGTTAATTGGGCCTATGGGCTTCTGCTGGATACGGCCCTGTGCGTGAAATTTTAATTTTAAATAATAGTAAAAGTTAAAATTAAACAATTTAGACGGACTATTCAGTTGATAGTTGTCTAGTGAGATCAGAAGAAATATTTCATTTGTTCGTTTATAATAAGATAAGTTTTAGTCGTTGGGCTATTTAACCCAAAAAAATTAAAGAGATAACAAAGTACAACTTTGTCGGAATTGTATCTGAGAAGAAACACAATCGGAATTGTTCTCACATTTGTCTGATTTGTGACTCATATCACACCTTCTCACCCCAACGCTATTGGATTTGATGTTAGATATATATATAGGTTGACTCGATAGCGGAAACTTGATAGCATGTGAGATCATATTTGTAAATCCAATTTACAGAAGCAATGGTAAAATGATGAGAAAATTTTACTACATACTCCATAATTATCCCCCTCACCCCTGCCCTTGCGTTTTACCAATTTTGACCAAAATGCACTTATATATGATTTGTTTATTTCATTTTTTCCTTTTCCCTTCTTTCGTTTTTCAAGAGCTCCGAACTAGAGAGAAAAAGTTTCATACTATAAATCATCCACAAGTTTCCCATTTCACAATCTTCAAACTGTAAATCATTTAGTAAGTGTTCCGGTTTTTGAAATCCACATGAGCTCTTTGAGAAAGTTGTATAGCTTATAGAAACACACCAAAAATATTTTTTAAAATCATTTGGTTCATCGGGAAACAACATCGGATATTTTTCCCCAACTCTTTCAAGCAGGTCCTTTTTTTTTTGCTACCGACAATCTTTCAAAAAGATATCTAGTTTTCCATTTTTAAAATTTCTTAACGTTTGTCTTTTCCTAATGGCATGAACCCGAGTAAGTAACGCTCAGGTCGTAGTAATTGTCGGTTTAGAACGGTGCGCTCAGGTACTAAAAGTATGCGGGGATGAACATATATGTGGATTTGCATCTGCTCCACTGCCGATAGGGTTTCTAGGAGGGTCATATGATATGTCTCTTTTGGTAAAGTACGAGCATCATATTGCTCCCCATATATGATTCAGAAAAGTAAGTAAATGGAAGTCGTTTATGTTGAATAGTTGTAACTTTAATTATATGTTTTATAATATATACTTTAAATTTTTTTCAAGAAAGAGGCTTAAAGAAAGAATTGAATATTGTTGGACATGGAAGAAACCTTATATTAAGGGTTCCTCGTTGTCTCACATATGAGGTGCAAGGGTGGATGGATGGGTACGGTCTATCTTCACTCCAAAGAAGAAGTTTGACGAGGAAATACCAAACTTGGTATTAGCATTTGTAGAGATATGACATTCAGACACATTGTCATTTCACATGTCATTTTGTGAGATGAGTATTACACTAGATAATGTTTCTTGTTTGCTTCAACTACATATCAGGGGCTTGTTTTAGACCCTTCGATATGACACTAAAAAAGATGTTGTTGATCTTGATGTTTATTACTTGGGAGTTATGTTTAGTGAGGCAACACCACATGGCCATTCTTGCAGGGTGTGTATTATAAGTTGGAGTGGACGCACGAGTTATTCACATGTCATGTAGATGTTTTCATATGGGATTGTGTGACCACAATGTATGTGATGATGTTGGTACCACGAATTTTGTCGACGAGTCTTTTACGCTTGTCGAGGCATAATATTCCTCTTGAGATGATGGTGGTGAATTTAAAAAAGATCTTGTATAGGAAGTTATCTTCCTCCTAAGATGATTAGTCTTTAAATAGGAGCTAGGCTCTGATGCCACTTCTTGGACTTAATACTTCACACACAAGAGGGGGTGAATTGTGTGGTTTGAAAAAACTCGATTTTGAAACCTTTTGGCACGTTAAATCAAAGTTTAAAAATATTTTAAAAGAATAAGCATTGGAAAATAAATAGTATAAAGTAAATAGTTAAGGGAATAAGAAGAACACATAGAATTATAGAGTTTCTATCAAATCAAAGGGACTTACTCCTCTCCCTAAGACTTAGTCTTGAAAGTTTCCAATAATGCTTGAGATTTTGCAGTAGGAAAGGATCACAAACCCCCTTATACAACAAAATGATGGTTGACCTTCAACCAAATATTACTATATGAAAAGACAATAGAAATGGGCATTTGCGTCTTTTTTGCAATATAATATTGAGAATGGAGTGGACAATCTTTCTTCCCAATGATGGATTGAAGCGGTTAGTCTTATTTCCACAAACACGAACCTTGGAGCGGCTAGTCTTCAAGTTTCAAAATATTTGAGCTCAATTTCTCTGGTTTTACAAGATAACCAAATAACCTTTAAGATTTTAATCGGGATGATCTCTTAACACATGAAGATTTTAAAACCATTTTAAATCTTCAACCTATCTTGGTTTTAACCAGGCTAACCAAGAACCAAAGAAGATTTTAATAACGGCTAACCTTCAACCTAAGACTAATCACATGATCCCCAATTTAAGCTTTTATCAGGTTTAGCTTTGAATTACAAATAACCCTTAAATGGACAGTATTCAACCAAATTGTATGTATATAAATGATTTCCTTGGTGAATTTTACAATTATACTCTTTCTAGAATTACACAAGTAACATCACTCAAAAAGAGACTTTCCTCACAAAAGCATTTGGCTATAACATCTTGTAAGAGAAATTTTAAATTAAATTTAGAGTGAGAGATGATAGTGTCAAAATACGAATCTAAATGATTTAAAATGAGAACAAATAGCTTTTATTTACACGCAAGAGGTATGCCTACAATGGAATTCGCAATCAATGATTTTCATGTTACCTAATTGATTAGCATTGATTCTAATCGATTAGAATTTAAAAAATAATCAATTATGAGTTCTCTAAAAGGAAGGAAAATATATCTAGCAATTGCACATTATTAAGGTGATGTCTAAATAACTTGGGTGTAAGTTTGAAATAATCTAATCTATTAGACAAAAGCACCAATCGATGAGATAAGTCAATTTTTCTCTCTAGATATTTCCACAACTCCTAAGTCATCTAGCACAACTCCAATACATTTTTAAAGATGTTTTTCTTGATAAAAATATTTGAAAATTTTGTGTGTGTGTGTGCATGCTTATAGCCTTGTACTTTTACGAAAAAGTCTTTTGTTTACATAAGTTCGCTCACTTACTAAATCATTAGATTAACTCTTTTCTTATAAGCCTTTGTCAGATATTATCTTTGTGTTGACATAACTCGAGATCACTTGAGGCTTTGGATACTTTCCATTTGATTTCCTTCTTCAGATAGTTCCTCAAACCATAACACTTAGGTTTTCTTTGCTTTATTTTCTTTCTTCGGATGATCAAGTTCATTAAATCATAACATATAGGTTTGCATCTTTAACCTTTTAAGTGTTTTGCTTGATTCATCATTAGTTATTCTCTGTTGTCATCATCAAAAATAGTTGTCTTGATTAAAGATATGTTACGTACAAAACAAGGTTCCATATATGCCAATGTAGTCCTCGTTGGAGACAAAGATTTTTTACTCAAGCTCTTTTTCCAAGTTTATTTTTGGGTTGGCAGGTATCACATTTGCCGTCAAAACCTATTTGGCATATTTTCGACGGGAAGAACCGAATTCTCCCATATTGGTGAAACCTCCAACAATGATGTTAATAACAATCTTTAAATTTTGTGTCATCATTCTCTCAAGAAATATGTCGAAAATGCATGGTGAATGATGAAGAGTGTGACCTAGATTAGTTTTATAATGCTCCACGGTGAGCGCCAATTGTACTTGCTAAAAGTATAATGAGTGAAAATCCTTAGTTTTGTAGGGTTGTCTGAGGGTTTTAGTGTTATTGTGGTGTTAGAGAAAAGCTTAAGCCAGAATAGTAAGGAGCTTTGTGTATATGTGATTATTGGGTGAATTTTGTAACACCCTAACCTTGATACGTATATAAACAAAATTATACGTTGATTACAGTGTTACCAACTTCAAAACATCTCAACTTTATTCGAATAGCAGCAAAAAAATCAAATTAAGATAATCGACAAAATTATGTTTGTACATAACTACAAAATACACATCGTAAAAACTCCTCAAAACATTAATTCAAATTCAACAATTAAAATAAGCTTCCTTGCCCCAACGTTACATGATTAGAGTATAGCCACTAAATAAATAATGAAACAAAACAGAAATAACTTCAAAAGCTATTTCCACTCATAACAACTTTTAATCCTGATTATATGTAAGATGTCCATGGTGGACAACATAACAAAAATGGTGAGAATTCACTTCAATAATTAAACGGTATAAGCTGCAAGGTAGAATATAAACAACTACACATATATTATAACATCCACCCAACACTTCTTACACCCAATCCATGAGCATACACAAAACAATCACATATTCATCATTTAAATTATGCAATGAGACTCATAACATCAACTAGACTCATACGCTTGTGGTGCCATATTATCAACAATTGGTTCACTCAGGAACCAAGTTCACCCTACTTGAACACTGAATCCACCATGCTCAGATTTAAGATAAGTCACCAATTCACCTTGCTCGGGTTGCAACTTGCCTCTTTCATCAACAAAAACAACATAATAAAGTTTAAAGTCCTCTCCCAACAATAAACAACATATGCATTGACCCAACAATAACAGTTCTTTTCCCGAACTATTATCCCACAACATCACATAATTCATTAACATGATTCATACTTATACACTAGCATATCAACATAACAACTTACACATTCAACACAACATCATCATCAATTATTCACAATCACACAATAGCATAATCATTAGGATTAACACTCGACATTATAGAACAACACAATTGATTCATGGTTATTTCACCTCCATGACAACATGACAACACATCACACGTATTCATACAATTTCATATCCATTCATCATAGATAAATAATTAAACACAAAATCCATCACTACCTGATATTGCTTTGTGTTAGCTTTCTAACACTTCAAAGCGCGTGTCAAACAGGGTTATAGAGCTCTAATTACGACATTTTCAAGCAACGATGTGATGTCAGTTTTGCCAGGTGAAAATCTTGCTCTTCGAGAGAGGTTATGAACCTGAAACCCTTTTTCCTACATAGATCGTCAAGCAAGTCTCTGGTGTCACCAGGTTAAAATACTCAAACCCGCACAACTCAAAATGCATTTTTTTTTACCATTAGAGGCCTTTCGGACCTCAAATTTCGATTCCATAAAAAATCCTAATCTCAAAATTTGACATAGAAAAATTATTCAATGATTAAAATAGAAAATTAATATTATATAATAGATTGGCATCAATAAAATCATCACTTTTCAAGGTTTTCATGTCATGTTTTCAAGCTTTTTCAACACAGCAATGGAGGAGTTCCAAAACAAACATAAACTTAATTTTCACAACATAATAGTACACAAATTTTATCATTAACATCATCACATAACAATAATTCTTCATCAATTTATAGAATTTAATAGAAAATCCAACAATCCTATAGAAGGTTAAGGACACTTTGTTCTACCCCTCGTGCATATACCCATTAGAGAAATAGTTCTCCCCTCTTATCTTGGATATATTAGCAGTAATAAAATTCTGGTTTGGTTGATTTTCTTCCTTCTACATTCTCCTTCTCCCACTTGAATTTCTAGCCTATTTGCCCATATTCTCTTCAAATTTGTTTTCACATACTGTTTAGAAGCCTTCCCTAAACCTAGGTTATCTCCTAATTTATATAATTAGGGTAATCTAGTTAAAATTATAAACTCGTCTCTCACTTACCAAGATTCTCACCCCTTCCTCCCATTTATTTTTTATAATTCTCAATTTAACCTCAAACTCTTTATTTTCGATTTAATCAAATAAATTAAAATAAAATATTATTATTTTAATTACTAAAATAATTCCTAATAATTCTATACCATTTACACTAATCTCTAATTACTCCTACACTCTCATCTCGTGGTCACACACCCCCATCACCCAAATTAATTCAATTATTGGACATAATAATCAAATTAAAATACAAATAAATGAATTATAATAATAACTCAAAAACTAGGGTGTTACAAATTAAATATCTCCTTTGAACTCAAGGGTTAAGGTGTTTATAGAAATCTTATTGGCCTTGATCTTGGGACCTAAGAGGGTGGTTACTGCATTATACTATTAAATGTGTGGAAAGTGGAGCATTTATTCCCCCTGATTAAGGAGAACGTGGCTTCCTTCTTTGACGGTCTCCCATACCGTTATAGGATAACAAAGTGTATCAGATAAAATCTCTATAAGTAAAAGAAACAATAACTAAATTAACTGCTAAATATCTATGTAAAAACCACTAGTCAGTTCTTATCATCAACTGTTGTATAAAGTGCAATTATTTTATCATGCTTCATATTATCAGTTATGGTGAAAGGTCGTAAATATTTATACATAAGCAAAATTAATTATCTTTCGCTTCAGAACATAACAATTGTTTCTCTTAAAATAAAACCTTAACATCTCTTTCATTTGTCTTTCTCAAAATAAAATTCTAACATCTCTCTTACTTGTCTCTCTCAAATGAAAACTCCAAACTCATGCAACAAACTCATCTTCTTCGAAAAGTTACCTTTGTTTCATCAAATTTTAGAAAATGTCTACCTTACGAGTTAGTCTTCATAATAGTATATATTTCAAAATCAATTTATGTATTATTGTTTATGTTTCAATAGCTTGTTTCATAATGTCTGAACTTTCAGCTAGTTTTGACTTGTAAGTTGTATGTAGTTTATGCTATATTTCAATGATTTTGTTGTTATTAATAAAAGTTATATGTTGTATGTAGTTTATGCTATATTTTGATGATTTTGTTGTTTTGAATAAAAGTTGTTTGTTGTATCTTGTATATATGTAGTTAATGTTTGTTTAAAAGATGAGTTTATTATATCTTATGTGATTTAAGTGCTTTTCCAAGCCCTTGTCAAACATTGCATTAGAAAATTATAATATGATAGATAAATTTATATTAGAAAACAAGTTACATATTCAATGCTAGGCAAGAATTCATTAACCCATTGTATGCATTTCACTCTTTAATCGTTATAACTTGGTTTAATGCTTCTAGTTCTTTAACCGCCCATTTCTCCACCTCTAATTTTGTTTGCAAAGTCAATAATATTTTGTAAAATTAACTAGATGTGAAAGAAGACGAGGTTAAAGAACTAGAAGCATTAAACCAAGTTTTAATTGTTAAAGAGAAAAATACAAATAAGGAGTTGTAGAATTCTTGTTTAGCATTGAACATGTAACTTGTTCTTATAATAGTATACTACCTAGTTTATAACCACGGTAGCACGACCGTGGTGGCAAACATCATACATACAACAATCTCATACCCCACAACGGTTGGTCAGGTGTGGTGGTATCCTTTTCCCAACCGTTGTGAAATAGTGTTGCATTTTGATATAGTCATATTTTGTAATTATATGCTTGCTATATTTTTAGGTTTTATAGAAATATATTATTGTTACAAAGATATGCACATTTGTTGGTTATGTTGCGATAAAATATAGCATATAAAATACATGTACTAAAAAAGGAGCATATATGAAATAATTGTTATAAATGGGTATGATTATGGACATCCATCAATTAGGAGATTACAATTGATTTCCTATTTATTACATATGTTCTATAAATAAGACTAATATTGTACTTGAAACATTCACTATGAATATGAATAATAAAATATACTATATTCTTCTCTTTCTCTCTTCTATTATTTTATTTAGTTTCATAACATGTTATCAACACAAAGTTCCAAGACTTCAAAGGATCTTTTGGTGTTGTGAGGTAACATTCTTTCTTCTTCTTTTTAAAATATATATTTTCTACTGCTTATTTATAATATATTGATTAGAAAAATAAAAAAATATTAATGATGATTATCAAGCATCCCTGAAGAATATCAAAAGAATATTTATATAAGTTCCTGAAGAACTTATCAAGCATCATGAAGGATAGCAAAATACTAGTGTATAGTTCCTGAAGAACTTATAAAATATTTTGAGTTTTGAGTTCCTGAAGAATCCATGAAGGATAACATTATATAGTTCATGAATAACTTATAAAGCATATCTGAAGGATAATATTAATGAATCCCGGAAAGATTGCATCTATAATATGAACTAATCCTAGAAGGATTGCGATCTATAATATTAACGAATTTTGAAGGATTGTATCTATAATATTAATGAATTCCAGAAAGATTTCATAAATACTTTTTTTTTATACCATCTAAAAATTTGTAATATGATCATAAAATGATTGGGATTCAAGAAGAATTACACAAATAATTTAAACGTATTCCGAAATGATGGTTATATTTTCCAGATCATTGTTAATAACAAATAATTTTAACCCATCCCAAAAGGATGGTTATATTTTTCAGATCACTGTTTATATAAATAAGGATGATTATATTTTTCAAATCATTGTTAATAACAAATAATTTATCATTGTTAATAACAAATAATTTTAATGTATTCCAGAAGCATGGTTATAGTTTTTAGATCATTATTTATAACAAATAATGATTATATTTTTTTTGGATCGTTATTTACAAACTAATAATTTTAATGAATCCCAGAAGGATAATATATTTATTTTATATTATTGTTTATAACTATGTATATTATTCTAAATAAATTTTAAAAAAAAAAATCGCTAACATTTGACTGTGTTAGAAACTTCTTAAAACTATTAGAATATAATTTGTTGTATGTTTAAGATTATAAATTTATATATTTCATTTTATATAAATTAACTAATTTATACGATCTAATATATCTAAATTGAAAATGATTAGCACATAGAAATTTATAGATTTGTTATTAGAAGGAGTCGAACCCAAAGACCTTTAATATTTACATTTGTTTGAATGTATTTAATATATTTCTTGAAAAAAATCACAACATCTCTGAAGGATTTTTCTTTGAACAATTATATCGTTCAGTAACAGCTATATATTTCACTAAATGATTGACTGTATAAAATATATTTTTTATTCATTTATTATATTGTTCACTAAGAGCTATATATTCCACTAAATGATGGACTATATAATATATATATTTTTTGTCTATGATGATTGAGCCACTATCTATGTGTTTGGTGTTAAAATATTTTATTAGAAAAAATTTCGTTATGTGTAATATATCACTTAATATATTTATGTATCAATTAATCAATGTTATTGCGGTTATTAAATTTATAAATTAATAGATTTTTTCAAATATTAAGGTGTGTTTTATATTTTAAGATAGTTTTTATATTGCTTAATTAATGTCATTTGGTGCAACAATTTTAATGATATTATATATATATATATATATATATGAATTCATATTATGTAATAATAGCTTATAGTAATTAAGAAATAAAATCGTATTACTTTGGTTGATTTCTCTATTGACTATCACACTTAATTAGTAATAATGTGATTTTTATATCTGTATGAAATTTATTTAGTTTTTATGAGAAAATAAAATTGAATTGCATAGAGTTCTTTTGACTAAATGTGTGTGACCTGAATAATATTATTATGAAATAAATTTATATTTAATCTATAACAATAAAATTCATATATGTATTATTGTAAACCAGAAGTTTACAAATCACACTTAAGTGTGTTGTTGGCAAAATTTATTTGGTCATCTCAAGTGCATTATGATGCGAGAATTAGTTTTGAAGAACCAGAAGTTTCTTCAATCAAATAAAATTTGTGTGCTCCTTAATGAAAATTTGAGAAATTGTGTTTTATAACATTAATTGTTGCATCGTATAAAAAATCATGCATATGTCTACTCATAACCAGAAGTTTGTTAAATTATTTTCTCAAATAGTTAGACTAAGATCTTATTTTCTGAATTTTTCAGAACTTTATGGAAAAGTATTACATATACTATTAAAATTAATATAGAACATCTTGAAGCATATGTTCATAAAAAAAATGGATTTGAAGATCCATTCTTTAGACGTCTAAAGTTAATTGTATGATTGATACTTGTGAGATCATAAATTCTAAATTAGATATTTGAAACACATGAAATATGAATATTAATATATTTATTCGCATTAAGCCAACAAGATATTATATGTTAATTCTCCTCTTAACTTACAAATTATTTTAGGATAGTAACTCAGTACTTCTCATCTAAGTAAATTTTTTGATGTGTTATGATTATTCAATTGCTCTAATATAGTATGCTAAGATGAGTTTTGAAATAGTGTTGAGAAAAATCATTCTATATGAATATCGTATTTGAGGTTTATCTTGGTCCGATAATTGGATATGTGCTTGAAGCCCAGTAGACTGATTATCAATTGATAAATTAATTTTCCTAATGTTAGAGGGAGAGAATAAGCAGCTCAAAGTGTGAACTATAAGTTCAAATAAATAATTTGAAATAAAATATTATTATATTATTTGGTCCTCGAAGTTCAAAACACAATTCATTTGTAAAGTCTGAAACAAATTATCAAATGTTAATACTCCACTCAAAGTATACTTTTCTATTGGACATTCTAATATTGCAGATGAGTTGTAGTCGCACGTGAAGCGTGGTAGAAAAGTCTCTACCAAGAAAAGTAACTAAAGTTAAAGATGACCCAAGTGGGGAAATGAAAATCATAAGAGCACTTTGACATAATTTATTTTTTAGTTCCAAAAGAACTATCAAGTACTTGAAATACGAAATAAAGAGATCTCAATAAATTATGTCATGGATGAAATAGAATAAACCGAAATAGAGATAACCAAATAAAGTCGATATTGGCAATGTATACAATATAGCGTTGAAGATGATAAACGATAACGAGGATCATAAAACAAAGTCTATCAAAGATTATAGACAATGTGAGAATTGGCCAAAATGAATAGATCATGAATCAAAGTTTATCTAAGATTATAGGAAAAGTGATAATTGACCAAAATAAATAGATTCAATTAAAGAATAATTGAACTCACTTTAAAAGTGAATCATTTTTGGACCTGTAGTCCGACTACCTCGAGGTGTGAAACCAATTTGATATAAATGAGTTTTTATAAAAAGCTAAATAAGAAGGGTGAAATTGTGAGATATAAAGCTTGATGTTTTGCTCAATGATTTTCACAAAGACCTAAGATCGAGTTTGATAAAACTTGCCCACCTGTAGTGGATTCTATTAAGTTTCAGTAATTAATTAGCCTTATAGCACATGAAAGGCTTGATTTGAAGATGATGGATGTTGTAACATATTATTTGTATGGGTTATTTGACAAGGACATACAATTGAAAAAGTATCTCTACGGGCTAAAACAATATGAACACATGTAATATAATTGTCTCGATAAATATTTACTAAGGTAGAAATATATAAATAACTCCACCTGTCCTTATATTTTATAAAAAGGTCTAGAAAAGAATTTGCAATAATATATGTCTATATGGATGACATACATATTATTGGAACTCCTGAACAGTTTCCAAAAGCTATAAATTGTTTAAAGAAATTATTTCAGATGAAGGACTTGAAAAATAAAAAGTCCTTACCAAATGAGCAATTAGAGAATGAAACTTTCATACACCAAGAAGGTTATATAGAAAAGTATTAAAATATTTTTATATGGACAAATATCATATGTAACATAAGTGCTAAAACATTTATATATGGAAAAATCTTGTATGTCATGTACTCTGATGATGTTAGATCATTAAATGTGTAAAAGATTCTATTAAACCTCGAAAACATGATAAAAACTAATTGGTCCTGAAGTACCATATCCCAGTGTCATTAAAGCACTGATCTATCTTGCTAATTATATAGACCATGATATATCAATTTCTATTAATTTATTAGCAAGGTACAATTTTTCATCTACACGGAGACATTGGAACGAAGTCACACATATACTTCGTTACCTTAGAGGAACAATAGATGTAACACCCTTCTAAAATATCTCGCGATTAATAATAAATTCAGAGCTAACATGAATAAAAGGGCATTACAATTCATTTAAAAGAAAACTCCATTAAAATGTCATGCTTCATACTGAAGAACATAATTAAAATCACAATCCAATAGACATGTTCTACACAGCGGAATCATAATGAAAATTGAAACAAATGCAACCAATAAGTTTTCCCAAAATAAAACTAATAAAGGAAAAATAGAGTTTAATTATAACTCTAAACCAAACGTTCCCTAGTGTTACAAGACCAGAGCATGACACTGATGTAACACCCCTTCTAAATACCCGCGTTTTGTAATTTAATAATCAGAGTATATAACACATATTAAGAGGCATCACAATTTTAATATAATTCAAAATTATAACCAAACAGATGTCATGCCTTCACTGAAGGAAATCATTAAATACTAAACCAAAAGTTATGTTTAACAGCGGAAATGAAACATAACAACTCCTGAATACGTCATTCATAATTATTTCCAGGACAATAAATTGAAACATTAATCAAAACTAATATTTAATATCCAAAAGAATCTCAATCAAACGTTTCCCCAGTGTTACATCTACCAGAGCACGACACTGACACGCGGATTAACTAATGACTCGACTCTAGAAGCTATCCTCACTGATTCCAAGCAGTTAATCACTTCAAATATGAAATCATCAAAGTAAGGGTGAGATCTCTATCCAATATAAAATGCATTATACGTTTTTATATACAACAGAATAAATGAATACATTAATCCATTATCCAAACACATAGTCGTAGTCAATTCACAAAGGCATCTCACACAATGAACATGTAATATAACAAACAATGGAAATTGCAACACTGGAAACCATCCTAGCATGTTACAATCCCATATGAAATGCAGACTCTATGCATGTGGTACCAAAATGTGAACCGAGTTCACCCACTGCTCCGTTTACATGTGGAAAGACAGCGGAAACCCATGATTCGCCCATAACCACTGGGTCAAGAATCCAGCCTCACTACCTCTAAATCCGGGTAAGTCTATTGGCTCAGCCAGTTCACTTCCGCACAATGGGAATGAACCAATTAACAAATGCTTATGCATGCATCATAAAAGCATGCAATCATCACTTCACAGATCATGATATCAATATAATTCACATAATGCCAATTCACCAATGTATCACATTCAATCATAATGAATATCAAAATACAACATTGTACGCATTAGTTCTCATCCGGTAACTCAGACCATTTGTATTAATTTTCCCATTATCCTAAACTATCCACACTTTTCAAAATCGGAAGCTCGACTCTTTTTAAAATAATTTTGGCAAAAATAATATTTTTCCTTTTTAAAAGATAGTATTTTAAATTTAAGAAATAATGCCAAAAACGGCACCCGAATCGGAGTTACGGTTTAGAAAATATGAATTTTTGAAGTTTTAAGTGTTTTGAAAAATTATACAGTGGAACCCGGTTCCTACCCTGGTACAACCCGGTTCCCACTTTTTGAAAAAGTCACGCCCCTGGAATTTTGTATGGGAACCCGGTTCCTACCCTACTGGGAACTGGTTCCCACGTACAAAAATGCCCAGTTTTTAAAAATTTACACTGGGAACCCGGTTCCTCCCCACAGGGAACCGGTTCCCACGACATGCAGAATCATTTTCTGCTATTTTGACAGCATTTAGGCATTCCAATTCACTTTCAAATATTCCCATACGAATTGCAACATGAGGAACACTAAAATACATCCATTTTACACCATTATAACATCAAACAACATTATTTCATCATTCCTATTTATTATTTGACACACTAATGGTTTCCGACCTACAATCCGACACAAATAGGGTTTAATTCCTACAAACCTATAATCACCTAAATCAAACTTCCTAACATACCCAATCATCCGGTTGATTCCCAAAACCCATAAGGCATTAAAATTGAAAGAAATCACCCCTTACCTCGCGATGATCTTCGATTTCCTCGGCGTTGGCTTTTTCCTCTCTTCTCTTCTCTTCTCCAATTCTATGTGAAAATAACTTTTCCCAAAAAGACTCCTTTTCCTTCTTTTCCTTTTTATAACCCTTGTTATATTCCTTTATTATTTCCAAATAAAACACATAATTAATAATTAGTAAAAGTAGAGTGATTTGCTCCTCACACCCACTATTTACTCTGCACACCACCAACCTTTCTTTCTTCAATTAAGCCAATTAAATCCGAAAATATTAATACCTCAGTCTTTATTTAAATAAATAATTAAATTCCTTATTATTTAATTATTCGAATTAAATCGGGGTGTCACAACTGACACGCGGTAAAATAAATAACACAACTCTATAAGCCATCTTCACCAACTCCTGAGCCGCTAAACTTCAATCTGAAATCATCAAATTAAGGGTGAGACTTCATCATAATTAAAATGCATTATAAGTTTCTCAAAAACAATGAAATATCACAAGTGTATTAATCCACCCTTTTTAGCATAATCAGATAACTCGATTTTTCACCAATTAATTCATAAACATACATTCATACATGATAACCAAATTATAACACAGGAAACCATCCTATCATGTTATAATTCACACAAATGCAAATGCACAACTTTATGCATGTGGCACCAAAAAGTGAACTAAGTCACCAACATCGATTCGTCAATAATCACCCAGACATGAATCCAGCCTCACCACCCATAATCACCCGGGAAGGGTTATTGACAATACTCACTAATTCTGCACAATGGGAATTAGCTATCACCAGAATGTATATGCATGCACATCATAAAACATGCAACATTCAATAAATTATGATCACATCAACATCATAATCCAACACCAAACTAAAACATGATATCATTCGTTAATCATATACACGTCAAACAGCACAAACAATGCATTTCATCCACCAAAACCTGGTATAGTCAAATATTACGGCTACACCACTACATACCAAGTATGCACAAAGTAACATCTGCATAATTCAAAATTCAACGCAATTTCAAAATAAAATCCATTAATTAATGTTTTCTTTATTTTATAAAATAGGTTATTTAATTTAGAGAACACTGCCCAAAACGGCACTCAAAACGGAGTCACGGTTTAGAAAATATGATTTTTCAAAGTTTTAAGATTTTTCAAAATGACACAGTGGTAACCGGTTCCTCCCAGGGAGAACCCGGTTCCCAGAAGTCTCAAAAGCACGCTCTCTGAAAAATATATAGGGAACTCGGTTCCTCCAGACAGGGAACCGGTTCCTGCTAAAAATGTCATTTTTCAGTGTAAAATTTTCACTTGGAACCCGGTTCCTCCCCAGGAGTAACCGGTTCCTATTGACTCAGAAAACTCCTCCTCTGGATTTTGTACCAGGAACCCGATTCCTCCCACATGAGAACCGGTTTCTGCGACCTACAGTAGCAGAATTGCATATTTTTGACAACAACATGTTTCCAAATTCCATTCTTATCATTCCCAATCGAACCTATACGTCCCAAGGCAGTAGAATCGATCAAACAACAACAGTACCATGCAATATAACATATTCCGATCATTCCTAACGATTCTATATCGTGCAATTTATTTAATCCTACACAATTCGACATCAATTGGGATGACCCTACAAACCTAGAAAATCCTAAATTGGGATTCCTAACATGCTTTGATCAATCCTATTGATCTCAAAACCTATAAGGCATAGTAATTAATTGAAATCACCCCTTACCTTAAGGATTCGTCGGATTCTGACACTTTTAGCTTTTCGTCATTCCTTCTGCTCTTCTCACTTTCACGTAGAATGAATATTTCCAAATGTGTCTCTTTTTCTCTTTTCCTTCTCTTATTCCTTATTATTCTAAAATAATAATAACAAATAATAGAATTTAGAGTCTTTTACTACACACACCCTCACACTGTATCTCTACACCACAGTCCAATTTCACTTATTTAATTAATTCCAATAATCTCAAAAATACAATAATTAAATTTCTAATTAAATAAATAATTAAAAATTCGAATTATTTAATAATTGAAATATTGGGGTGTTACAATAGACATGGGTATGTTTTATACAAAAGTATCGAAATTCGAATTATCAGGGTATGAAGATGCATGTTACTTGTCAAGTCCTAAAAATGGTAGATCACAAACAGAACTTTTAGAACTACATGAGGCAAGTCGATAATGCGTTTGGTTGAGATCCTTAATCCAACACATACAAAATGCGTGTGGTTTGTCTTATGGAAAACAAATACAACGACCATATATGAAGATAATACTGCATGCATCACTCAATTAAAAAATGGTTACATTAAACGATACCCAACAAAACATATTTCTTCAAAGTTCTTTTCACTCATGATCTTCAGAAATGTGGTGACATAAGCTCCAACAAATTTGTTCATGTGATAATCTCACTACGCCAAAAATGAGTTTTGGCAGCACATCAAAGAAAGCGCTTTTAGAAAAAAGCACTGCTGTAGGTTTTAAAAAAATTTCGCTTAAAAAAAACGCTTTCAAAGGGCACCTTAAGAAAGCGCATTTCAAAAGCGCTGCTAAAGGTTAGCCTTAGAAAGCGCTATTCAAAACCGCTGCTAAAGTTGGCCTTTAGAAAGCGCTTTTACAAGCGCTACTATAGGCCTATGATACGAAAGCGCTTTCTAACGTAAACGCGTTGTTATAGCTGGCCTTTAGAAGACGCTTTTAAAAGCGCTTTCATAGGTAGTTTTATAATTAATATCAAAACACGATTCATTCTCAATTTTCTATTCTCAATTTGTCTTCTCACGAAAACCCCTAAACCTCACGCTTCTTCTTCTTCTTCTTTCATTCTCACCATCGAAACCTCACTCTTTCTTGTCGTTCCTCCATCTTTCTCACCGTCCCGCCACAATCATTCTCGTTGTTCCTCCATCTTTCTCGCCGTTCCTCCATCTTTTTCTTATTCTGCTAGAACTCCCTCCACCAACAACAGAAACACGACTATTTTCGATTTCAATTTCCTTTGTCAACATTGCCATCACCAGCGCCACCGTCCAAGTTGTAAACAATCTCCATTCTCTGGTCGCCGTTTCGCAAATAGTCAATAACACGAATATTTTCTGTTGAAGGTAAATGTCAGATATTCCTCTTTATGTGTCTTATTTACTGTTATATTGTGTTAAATATTTGTTAATAAGGTTGTGTTTAAGAGCTTATTGTCAAGTTTTAATCTGTTGAGATTCTACCCTTATTGTTTTGGAGTTTTTATGTTTTGTAGTCTATGTGTTTGATGAAAAGTCTGAGTGAAATTTTTGGAAATTCTAACACTAAATTCTAACACTGTTTGATGTTTATTTGTGCATTTATTGTCCGTCGATGTTGAGATTTATCATTTTCAACGCGATTTTCTAGGTAATTTTATGATATGGTGTAGTGCTGTCTAGGCATGGTAAGTTGGTGCAAGTGTGCGATTTGATTGATGTTTAATGCACAAGTTAGGTTGCTTTGATGTTTGGATGACATTTATGTCGAATTTTAATGGTTTTAAATTGACTTTTTTTTGCTTGGTTCATGATATGATGTGTTGTTGTCCGAGATTTGTAAATGGTAACGTATCTTAGTTTTAATTCTTGAGTATTGCATGAATGAGTTTAATCGGGCATTTGTTTAGCATTGGCATGAAGTTTGTTTGGTTTTGATCTAACTTTTTATGTATTAACATCCGGTTCATTCTAATTCCATTGTAAATACGCATTGTTCATGTACATTCGTACATTCTAATTTCTTGTGGATTTAGAACTTACTTTGAATTTGATTTTCCATGTTTCGAATGTGAATTGAATAATATCTTGAGTTTCTTTGGTTTTAGTTTCATTTGTGAATTTAATTTCTTGAATGATCGATTACTTTGTTCTTGAATTGTTCATGCGCATCATATAAGTTTCTTGAATTGTTTTATATGTTATGACTTATCCTTGATGTTGTTTTATATGTACAACGCTCATTCCCTGTGTTTCCGTGAGTTTGACTTCTCGACGTTGTTGTTCGGTAAATCCGAGGTAAATTTATTCCTCAAATTACTGGTATTGGGATGAATTTGTCTTAAATTGCGTGAATATGTTGTGTTTTCTTGATACGGATCCATTTCGTGTATACTTTGCGTTTTGACAAAAAAGTAGTATACTGTTTTGTATCCTAATTAGTTGTTTTTGTTTAGCTTAATTAGTAAAACCATGGATAAGACATGGATGTATTCCAATCGATTATCGAAAGAGTACGAGAATGGGATATCAGAATTTGTTAAGTTTGCTGTTGCGCACGCCAAAGACCCCAATTGAATGACATGTCCTTATTTTGTTGCTGTTATGGGAACCAGATTGACGCAGTTCAGTTGGCATCGCATTTAATACAGTATGGAATTGATAGAAGTTATACATGTTGGAATATGCATGGTGAGAAAAGTAACGGGAATGTTGAATCGAGGAATAATAGGACCTATGCTTCAAACGACAATTGCACAGATACATACGATTATGATCGAGTCGAAGAGATTGCAGAAGCGCTCGAAGAAGATCATAATGATTGTCCCAAAATGTTCGAGAGGTTGGTAAGCGATGCAGAGAGCGTCAAAACCCATATATCCATACAAAAAAGGGCGTTTGGGATATGGCGGAAAAGAGCAGTTCACAGTTGAAAGAAACTAGTGACAAAGCTAGTATCAACTGTCAGCATAAATTTCCCGAGGTAATTAAGATGATAATCCATTGGAGAAAGTTTAATTGCAATTTATAAAGGAAATGAACTGAACAATATATATATGTTATTATTACATAATTTTTTTAGTCACTTCTAATGGTTATTATTGGTTTAGGGCATTTCATCTTGTCAGTTATACCTATCGTCACCGACTTATCGCCTAGTTGGAAAGGGAAAAGTACATAACACTTTGGGAGATTTACTTCACCATAGACCGCTCCCGGATGGACACATGAAAGTATCGATTGATGTTGCTTTAGATCTAGATGCGTTGCTGCCGGTACCTGACATTATTGTTGAGACCACATTGTTGAAAGATGCAATAAGATCTTTTGTTGCATGGCCATCGGACCTCATTTTCATAGATGATCAGGTATGTTGAAAACCATCATGAATCTTTAAGTATTCAACTGTCAGTTCTGACCTCAGTTTTTTACACGGTAATTTTAGACTCCTACAAAACCCGCATATAAGAATAAAGGAATTTTGCTGCACGGCGAGTCTGTTGCATCATAAAAAGAGGTGCGTTTAAAGTGTTAATTATATGATCTGAATAAAAAACTACATAATTTTATAGTTTACCTAAGTCTATATGATTTTTAGGTACCTTTTCAAGGGTCACAACAAGTGAGCCAGAAAATTGGTAGCGTACCACCCAAGAAAAAGGGTTCTTGTTAGAAAATTTTTGCCTCGATTCCGGCAGTGTCTTGAAACAATAGTGGGAACAACAAATTTGATGGATGATGGTATTTGTCAAATGGATATGGATGAAGGTATCTTTGGTTTTCCTTGCACCGAAATAATTGGACAAGAGGACATGAAAGAGATTTTTCTTCATAGAGAATTAGGCGTCGGTGTTATGCACTCATTCATCCGGTAACCCGATCAGTATATTATTTAATTAGTTAAACATTTTTTTAAACATTTCAATGAAAATAGTCTAATATTAATTATGTTTTTATTTAAGGTTGTTATATGACAAGTTGATGCGCGAAAATCAATTGTCAAACAGATTCCATTTCGTGTCTTCCTCCCGTGTCAGTGGAGCGACAATTGTTAGGGAACCGAAGTCAGTAAGAGAGCACTTAGTTGAGAGATTCATGGCCACCAGCAGTACAGAAAGCTTGTATCTTTGGGCGTATAATACTATTCCTACAGGGTTAGATTTTCATTCTAAGTTCATTTTAATATTTGTATTTTTTGCGTAGAAAATTTTCATCTAAACTGTTGTTTTAATTTATAGACATCACTGGTTGTTGGTTGCTATCGATCCTATAAAAGAAGTGGTCTATTATCTAAATTCGGTTGACGGTGATTGGATAAATTATCCGGATATGAAGTTAATGATTGATACGTAAGTGAGATTATTCTAAATATTCGTGTGTATTTATATATTTAATTATTTCTGTGACATTGTTCTAAATATATTTTTTTATTTTGTTAGAGCAATACAAGTATTTCGATGTCAAAGAGAAGCTCGGGTACGACGGTCTAAATCAAACAACATTAATTGGATCAAAGTGTAGGTATATTAATTTCCACAATTTTGCTTATAATATTTATGCTACTTGATAAAACAAGGCAACTATATATTCTTATTTGTTTTTATATGTAGTGTCCTCAACAGCAAAACGACATAGATTGCGGATACTTCGTTTTGAGGTTTATCAAAGAAATCCTTCAAATGAATCAAATAGAGATTTCAGTCACGGTATGAATTTATAACTTAAGATTTATTTTATTAATCGAATATTTCATATAATTTATTACTTTTAACTAAATCATGCATATTATATTTTGTTATGTAGTACTTCGATGAACACAAGTGTGCATATTACACGAAACTTCAGTTGGAAGAAATCAAAGAGGAATTGTGTCAATATTTTATTGAGCAAAGAATCATATAAGGTATGAATACATTATTGTGTGAAAAGTGTTATACATTATTGTGTGAAAAGTGTTATGAATACGTTATTGTGTGAATGCAATATTGACCGTGTTATTATGTTCATACCTTGCAAGACCAGGCTATTGAATACATAATTGACCGTGTTTTGTTCATACATTAGAGCTGATTTAGTTATTGTTAGGACTGATTTTGTTAGGGCTGATTTTGTAAGGCTGATTTTGGTAATGTTAAAAAGATGTGAATTGAATTACAATGGTGTATATATATTTTGGATAACAATGGTATATTGATGTGCGATCGACCTAATGTGTCTAACGGTATCTTAACTGGAAGTGCACAGCCTATCGCGGTAGTAATAAAAGATTGTCGAATCCACAGGGACTTTGTAATCACTCTAGTGCGGGAAAGTAATGCTAGTTTAGCTAAGGTTGAAATTGTCACGTTTGGTTTTGGGAAGGTTAAGGAAGGTAAACTAATTGATTTTAAATTAATAATGAAATGAAATGGTCGGTATGTAATAGAGTCGACCTAAAGGATCTAATTGGACTTAAGCATATAAGGATGGTCAACTTAGTTTATCTGTAGAATTAATCAGTTTAAAAACCCTCAACTCACACTTTCATGGTCTTATCTTGGATTACACGTCTAAAGCCCTATACCTGCTTTCGCTAGTCTATAAGTGTTTAGAACATACTTTTTGGAAACTTAATTAATCCTAATTTGTTTTAAAGCGCTTTCACTATATTTAAATCAAATGCCTAACTTTAGCTATCCGGTGAAAATCTCACACTTTCGTGGTCTCGATTCTAACCTATTTACTTTTCTTACTTTCGTAACAAAAAGGTTTTATTTTTTAAGCATAAAAAGTTATAACCAGAGCCTAAGTTAATTAAGGTTTTAGCCTAAGTTTGATCAGATACCTATTGTCTCTAACTATTCCATACCGACACTAAAGGTTTAGCTAGCCATGGAAATCGAAATAAATGAACAGGAAACAGAACTAAATAAACACAAAGCAGACATTATAAATAATAAATGAAACTTAAATTAATTAAATGAGAGGTATTGTAATACAAATGCAAAATAAAGAACCTGAAAATAAAGCCAATACTTTAATCCTTCTTCCACAGATCGGAAACTTGGACTTGGTATCGGAAATACAAATGAATTCTGAAGCTTGAATAAAAATCCTAAACTAGAATAATAATTTCCTAATGTTGGAAATTATTATTTGGGCAGTGAAATTAAACAAAGGAAATCAACAATTGCAGAGGAAAATATAAACTGAAATAACAACGGGTTCGATTTCTGCAGAGCTTCCGCACAAGTAAAATCTCAAATGCTCTGTCCGTTTTACTTTGAAGGTTGAGGTATTTATAGAAGAGTGCAACTGGCAGTTGGGAGGAATTGGACTCGTAGCTTCACTTGAATTTCTCCAAAAATATAGGGACGTGGTTGAACGTGGCTTTCATTGAGGTTGAGAGAAATTAGGAGTTTAAAAACTCCTTCTGTTAAGCTTCTCCACGTCCTGCACGTTTTGAAAACTGATATAATGCGCGTTACGTTCGTGGCAGATGTGTTACGAGCAGGTTTCATGCTTTCCCGTGTTACGGTCGTGGCCATGGCATTACGGTCGTCACGCGCTTCATGGATGTCTTACGGTCGTGGCAGATGGTCGCGCATAAAATCGCATTTTCTTTGTGATTCATCTTTTCTTATGTTCTTTGACGCTAGCTTTGCATGTTTCATGTTTTCTTCTGTTTTGAGCTAAGTTATGTAATACCTGCAAAAAGTCATGACAAACTCGAAATATTCGGGAGTTAATCGGGTCAAAATAATACAAAACGGGTTAATTTCATGGCAAATAAACGATACGATTTCGTGTTATCATATATAATGATATTTGTATATAATCTCTTTGTTGAAATAACGGGATTACGATTGTAAATTACCGGTTTATGAATTACAGGTTTATGAATTACAAGTTTATGAATTACAAGTTTATGAATTACAGGTTTATGAAATAATGCTGCAAAAAATGCAGGTTCATGAATTATACAAATTATAGGTTTATTAAAATCCCTAAGAAAGCACGTTTTGAGAAAAAAAACGCTTTCATAGGTAGGCCTAAGACAGCGTTTTTCCTGAAAAAGCGCTTTCTAAAGATGCCTACAGAAAACATAAAAGGCATTCTAAAGTAGGCCGAAGAAAGTGCTTTTCGAAAAGCTTAAAGCGCTTTTAGGAAAAGCGTTGCCTTAGGTAGACCTACGAAAGCGCTTTTTCATAAATAAAAAACGTTGCTAAAACCTATAGCATCCCCACCTACGACAACGCTTTTAAGCCCTTTTAAAGAAAAAAAACACGCTTTTGTAGGTCTTTTTTGGCGCAGTGTCTTGCATACTTTTCACTGCAACAAATTGGTCTTCACTGTATTGATTAGTAATAAAGCAGTTCACTTTCAAAGAATATTATACTATTTCTCCTTCACTAGAATTTTTCCAGTGAACTTTTTCTAGTAAGATTTTAACGAGGCATATTCTTTATGGACATCCAAGGGGAAGTGTTATAAATGGTACGATTATGGATGTCCATCAATTAGGAAATAAGAATTGATTTTCTATTTATTACATATGTTTTATAAATAGGACTCATATTGTACTTGAAACATCCACTCTGAATATGAATAATAGAATATACTCTCCTATTCTCTTTCTCTCTTCCATTGTTTAATTTAGTTTCATAACAATAATTAAAAAACATCATATTTATGTAGCTATTGTGACATGTAGCATGCAACATTGTCTATCATCACATTCATATATTCGGGGTGAAAAACATATTTAGTATTGCCGCTTATCTTACCACACTTGAACAACCGTAATTGTATCTCTTTTCAACTATGATGAAAAGACATTTACGTAATGGTAAAATAAAAGACTATTGTAAAGTTGTAATACATAATTTTTATTTTTCATACACAATTAATTATATTTTTTATTTCATATAAAATATTCAAAACATCTTATAATTTAAGATAAAGATGAATGAGTGAACTACGATTAATTAGTATCCCTCAATGAAGGGAACCTTGATGACCCTTAATGAGTATTAAATATATTAAATATTAGAAGTATTATATAAAGTCATGATTATCATAGAATAGAGGACCTGAATCCCCTGCAGTCAAGGAATGTGTCGTCACACAGTCACCTAAACGAAGACTTTTGGATTGAATTTTGATGATTCAAAATCAAAGATTAACAATTAAATAAAAACATTTTAATTGATAATCAAAATGGATAGTGCACGAAATCCATTTCAAAAATAGAGGGGTGCACATAACACTCACAAAATAAGATCAAATTTATATAATATTACGAACACAAAAATAAAATTATAGCAAAAAATTCAGCATGGAAATAAGTCAAGAATATTTTAGAAATTAAATTCCTTGCAGTCAAAGTTATGTCGCATTCACGCGGTCAGATCCTTATAAGTCATTGAATATTAATCCTACGGTTTAGAAAAATCAAACTTATTTTTATTTTATAATTTAAAAACTTCCACTTTTGAATTAGAATTGCTGATCATTATCGATGGTTAAAAATACTTTAATGTGTGAATACATTGAATTTTAGCTACAGTGAATCAACATTTGAAATTTTAAGGGCCCTAGAGATGGTTGTAACATCATAGCATTATTCAAGGTAACAATTCAAAAATTAAAACCATTCTAAGCAATACAATACAATCATTACAATTTTTCATGAATGCAAGAAGAAAAAAGCCCAAGAAACCAGTAGTAATCAATTAATCTTGATCAAGATGATAGATAAAGCTATTGGGATTGTTTTTCTCTGCACTCTCGATTTGATTAATTATTACTAGTACAATAATGTCACAGGAAGAGGCACAAATTTTAAATTTAACAAATACTATACAAACTTTTGAGCTTATTTCCTCTTGTTCTTGCTTCCAAAAAGCAAGGCCAAGTAAAAGAGGAACCGAAAGAAGAAACCCCAAGCAATGGTGATGAACAAGCAATTCCATTTACTAAGCTGTGTGATCCCCTGCTGCTTCAGTACATCTTCTCCTGTAACAACACAAGTGTCGCTCGTTATGTTAATCCCAAGCGTCCTGCTCATGCTCTTCAGCAGCTCCACCTTCAAACTCCCCGGCACATCGCCCAGCGGCGTGTTATCGAACATCTGAATCCCTCTCACGAAGCATCTTGGTGGGTTAATATCAAACTCATTCTGAAGCACTCCTTCAAAAGGGTACTTCACTAGTGACAGGTAATGGAACCATATCCAGTAAGGTGGGATTCTGTCTCTGCTGATGAAGAATCCGCTGAAGAGAAGAAAGTAGGCCATTATCGCAACCACCACCGTGAAACCAAGCATTACGTGTGAGACTACGCCGGAGAGGAACGTCACGAAGGAACTCCCTGCCCAGAAAGAAGCTAAAATTGTTAAAAAGTAGAACAAGAAACCAGATGTCCCGCCGGCGAGTCCGACTGACCAGAAGGTTGTGACTGCGAAGGTGAAGGAGAGGAAGACGAGTGCCGGGAGGGAGATGATGGAGTGGGCGAGAACGTAAGAGGAACGGCGGTAAGCGTTGTAGGCTGTTTCTCTCATGAAGATGTAACGCTCTTGGAGGAAAACCGGAATGGCTTCTGCGCAGGTGTAGAAAGTTGTTGACATGGCGAAGGCGAAGAAACCTAAACGCTCTTGAACACCTTTTGGTGAATTGTCAAGATGATAAAAGATGGTGGCTAGGATTCCTCCGGTGACCAGAACTGCACCTAAACGGATTCCGAATAGTTCCGGCATCCGCCGTGAGTTTGTTAGAGAACGTTTTCCGATAACCGCCATTTCAATCCAAAACGGATTAGCAAACGTTGCAACTGAAGTGGTTGATTTTCCGTTTCCACCGTTAGTTCCTGAGACTAGTTTCCCTCTTGAGATACTCGCGCTGATGGCGTCTTTTAACGACACTTTGGAACCGTTGTTAAAGACTTTTGCTGAAAATTGTTGATTTTTTAACTGCCATGTTTTGTTGAACTCCACAAGACCTTTGGTTCCTCCTTGTGTTTCTTCAAGCTCGCGGATTAGGTCGAGTGCGAACTCCGTTCGGTTCTCGTTTTCAGGTATAGGATGACCGAACTCTGAGAAAAAACTAGGGAGGCTCGCCGGAGAGCCGCTGTAGACGGTTTGGCCGTGGGAGAGGAAGATCAAACTGTCTAACAACCCGAGGATTCTGTAGCTTGGTTGATGAACTGACATCATTACTATGCTCCCGCTTTGAGCAATTCTCTGCAAAACCTTAACCACCATGTATGCGCTAGTGGAGTCAAGTCCGGAGGTTGGTTCGTCTAAGAATAAAATGATTGGATCATGGATGATGTCTGTGCCGATAGAGACACGGCGGCGTTCTCCACCTGAGACACCGCGGTGACCTTCGTCTCCTATGACTGTTGAGGCCGCGTTACGAAGACCGAGCTGGTCGATGAGTGCTTGGACACGAGCTTTTTTCTTTGATTTGGAGAGAGAGCGTGGGAGTCGGAATTCTGCTGAGAACATTAGAGTTTCCTCCACGGTGAGCATGGGGAAGAGAAGGTCGTCTTGCATCACATACGCTGAAATTACCTTCTGGAGACTTGACTCTAAAACATCACCGTTTAGAGTTACAGTACCTTTGAGAGACTCTTTGGAAATTCTGTCTGCAAGAGCGTCGATGAGAGTTGATTTTCCGGAGCCACTTGCACCAAGAACTGCCATGATTTCGCCGTCTCTCGCTTCACCGGAGATGTTGTTAAGGAGAATCTTGGTGCCATTTGGTTTTGTTTCAGATTCCTGATCAGTTGGAAGGGAATTTTTATTGAAAGAAAAGCATGTCAACTTTTGGCTCACCTTGACACTGTAAGTCAAGTTAGTGAAAGAAAGGAAAAAAGGTGGAGGAAGAGTAGTGGAAGAAGAGGGAGAAGAGAGGTCAAGAACATGGTGTGGTTGAGCATTATTGTTATCATTTTGTGCATCTTCGACACGTTTGAGGAGTTCACCGAGTGTAGGAGAGTGATGAGTTCGTGTTTTGAGGGGATTGGGAACGAGTTCCATAGATTGGTTGAAGAAAGGAAGCATGTCGTGGTGGGAGACTGGTTTAGGAGGCGTGGGTTGTAAGGAAGAGATTGCATGCATGGGTGAGTCAATAGTCATGGCCAATACATGATGCTGCTTGATTGAGGAGAATGGGATTAGTGGGGTTATATAAAGGTGAGGAAAGAAGAGTTGATGTTTTGTGATTAAATTATTCAATTGTAATACTACATACCCATACGTTGTTTGCTTAATTTAACAAACAAAGGATGGGATTAGCGGTGTAGGTAAAGGGAGTTGTGACATTAACGTTTCACTACTGCTCAACTAAATTGTTTTTGTTTCATGATTAGCAATTTTGTTATCATATAATTTATTTTCTTTTGGTTCTTAATCAGGGCAGACAAACATAATTCTGGAATTTGATTCTACAATTAATCATTGAACTAGATTCATGAATAAATGAACTCAATATTAGTAAAAAAAAATTAAGTATCTTAACTAAAGAGAAATGTTAACAACACTTTCTTCTCAACCGTCTCTTAAACATTCAATATTTTAATGGTTGAAATAAGTGTAAGTTCTATCTTTATTTGAGACCCATTTCTAAAATAAGAGACCTACATATCTTTCAACCAATAAGGAAGTGAGTGTTTAAAAAAGAGTATTGCTAGCACTCCTCGTTAACTAAATGGATAAAAGTGTCCAACGAAATCTGTTTGATGGGTACATGTTCGGCGACGATGAAGTGCTTGTCTCGCATATCCAATATGTATATTACTCTATTATTATGAGTACTAAAAGTTGGAAAAATGTTTGGGCAATTAAGGCAACACTGCAGTTGTTCGAACTGGTTTCGGGATTGAAAGTAAATTTTCACAAAAGCTATTTAATTGGTATTAATATTACTAATGTATGGGTGGTGAAGGCGACAACAATGCTGAATTGTAAGGTTGTCGGGACTCTGTTTAAATATCTTGGAATCCCGATTGGAGGGAATCACCAAAATCTGAGTTTGTGGAAGGGTGTGATCGACGTGGTGAGAGGAAAATTGGCATCGTGGAATAATATACATTTGTCAATCGGAGGCCATGTTGTATTGTTACAATCCATTTGAGTTCAATTTCAGTTTATCAGTTGTCATTATTCAAAGCTCCAGTAGGCATTATTTCCAAAATGGAATCGTTGTTCAAGAACTTTTTGTGGGGTGGGGATTGGAGAAAAGGAAGATAAATTGGGTGTAGTGGGAGAAAGTGTGTCGGGAAAAGAAAGATGGGGTTTGGGGTTTAAAAACTTAAAGGCATTTAATTTAGAACTGATGGGTAAGTGGAAGTGAAGGCTCTTAACAGAGAAAGATAGGCTATGGGCGAAAATTTGAGGATGAAATATAGGCGGAGTGAGGATCGAAATAGTAACTGTAGTTTTAATTTTCTATGGTGGAGAGACCCTTGCCTTTTAGATAAAGAGGACAACGACTTTGGAAAAAATTGATTTGAAAAAAAATACTTATGTTGAAGTTGGTGACGACGCGGATACTTCATTTTGGGGGGACCCATGGTTGGATAAGAGGAGCCTAAAGTGTACCTACCCGGATTTATACAAGTTGGCCAAAGATAAACATATCTCTGTTAGATAGGCGATTGGTAGAACCAATGAGACATCGAAATGGGTAGGCGTGTGGAAAAATCTGTTGGAAGGTCCAAATATTAGGCTCGAGGGGGAAATCAAGAATAAAGTGCGTGGAGTGCGGGTAAGGGATGAGGTCAAAGACAAGTGAAGATGGAAAAAATTCGAATATTCGGTAAAGAAAGCATATCAAGAGATCTCAAAGAGTAAGGTGATGCACGTAGAAACTTACAAAGATTTGTCGGCTGCTTGGATTTTTCTCGTTCCTCTTAAAATATCAATCCTGCATGGAGAATCTGGAAGAATAGACTTCCCAATAGGGATAACTTGGTAAAGAGGGGAATCTTAGTTGAATCATAAAATTCATGTTCGTTTCGCTGCGACAAAAAGGAAAATATGTCGCATATTTTCTTCGAATGTTCGCCGGCTCTGGCAATATGGAGCGAGATCCTTAGATGGCTCGGCTTTACGTTTGTTCTACATAACTCGTCTTGGAAGAATTTTGTCCAAAGGTTTCGCAAATCGTGGAAGAGTTTTCATGGAGAGGTTCGTTAGTATCTGGTTTGCAGTTATCTAGAGCATTTGGAAAAGAAGGAATAAGAAGATTTTTAAAAGTATAGAAACACCAAGTAAATCTGCTATTTTTGACATTCATGTTGTTTCTTGGAGATGGCTTAAGTCAAAAATCAAAGGATTTAGTTACAATTTGATCCATTGGATTTAAAATCCAAAAATGTGTATTGGCCCAAATAGAGTAGCGGCCTCCCTGCGAAAGCCAGTTGATGTCGGGCTGCTCATGTATGTAAATGGTTATTACTCTAATTTGTTAATTTTTGCATTCAAAAAGTTACATTTAATATGGAGTATTGCAATACTTGGAGAAATGTCGTGTTTTATTAAGGATCACAATCTTGTGAAACAATATCATTTAGTCTATATAAATAATTTATTTTGGATTTTTTAAAAAACACATACAATTAAAATTTTCTCTTCATTGTTTAAATTTTAGATTTCTTTCTTCTCTACTTTCGAGTTTTTATTTATCTTGTGAAAACTCGAGTTAGGTTGAATTATCCTGGGTATTTCTGCGTGTAGACTCTAAGACAATTAGAGAATGATTGAAATATTATTAGGAAAGTGTTCAAATGCATGATTATGCATTGATCCGTTAAACTTACAATCTTTATAACAATATAATAGTATCTCAAATAATGGCTATCGAAGCTTCAACTTTAAGCATCAAAGTAATGAACCATAACCTTGTCAAGTTGAAACTTTTTGATGGGATAAACTTCACTTGCTGGGAAAACAAGATGGTCTTCCTCCCGACTTCCTTGAAGATCTTCTAACTCTTGGATCATGAATTATGAATAAATCCAAAACCTCTAGAAAATGATTCTGAGGAACTTAAGAAAGAACATAAGAAACAAAAAGATGATGAATTGATATATCGCGGACGCGTTCTGAGCACACTAACTGATCGTCTCTATAATCCACTACACATACAACCAATTGACAAGAGATATATGGAAGACATTCGAGTTCCAATTTCGTGATGAGGATGAAGGTACTAAAAAGTTTATGATTTCTAAGTATTTTTATTTTAAAGTGTTGAATTCCAACTCTATACTAGCACAAGTGCATGAGTTACATGTTCTTGTAAATAAACTAAGGTTTGTACATACTGATATTCCCGAGGCTCTCCAAGTTGGTGCAATTATTGCAAAGTTGTCATCTTTCTAGATAATATATAGGAAGAATTTGCTTCATAATTCTGAGGACTTCTCACTAGAGTAAATCCATAAACATATTTGAATCAAGGAGGAATCGAAAGATATAGAGAAATCAGAGGCTGTTGGACATTCTAAGGCCAATATTATGAGCGCAAAAGTCAAGAAGAAATGAAAATAAGAAGAAGTATCTTGGTCCCAAGAAGGATTAAAATAAGTTCAAGAATTTTGAAGGATCAAAGGGCCCCAAAGACGGTTGTTACATGTGTAGAAAACATGGTCATTATGCTGGAGATTGCAAGTAGAATAAGTCCCAAAATGAGGAAATTTTTGTTCAATCCAATGATAACACAATTGCTACCATGAGAGAAGTTATGGATATCAAAGGCATGGTATAAATATGTGGTATGATACTTGTGCTATTGTCCATATTTCCTATGAAAAAATATTCAAAACCTATTATGGAGTCATCGATGGACAAGATATTAAAATGGGAAATGAAGGACATTCGAGGGTTGTTAGAATGAGAATGGTGAAACTCAACTTCACTTATTGGAAGATGTTACCCTTATTAATATGTTTCCAACATGAATATGAATCTTGTTGTTGGGGTATTTGGAAAAATTTGGGCATTAAAACTGTGTATAAATCATGCAAGTTGAGGGAATGGTTAAGTTTTATTCCACTCTCAATACTATTAATAAAGTTTCTATTTATGATTATGTGAGTGAATCTTTTTCTTTAAGACATTATTGATTAGCTCATATTGGTATTAGCACTATGAAAAGATTAAATCTTTTCTAATTTCATGTGATGTTAATAATTTTGAAAATGTAAATTGTGTGTTAAATAAAAAATGATTAAGAAACTTTTCCATAGTGTTGAAAGAAATATCAACTTGTTTAATCTTGTTCATTAAAATTCATGTGAATTTAATGGAATGTTAACCATGGAGAAAATAGATATGTCATTACTTTTGTTGATGATTGTTCTATATTCACACATGTAATCTTTTAAAGCATAAAGGTGATGCTTTTAGTGTATCTAAAATTGATAAAAAGGAAGTAGAAAATCAATTAATTATAAGTATTAAAGTCCTTAAGAGTAATAAAGAGCATGATACTTTTGTAGTGAATTTGATTTATATTGTGAAGAATATGATATTACACACGAATTCTTCGTACCTCCCACACCACCACAAAATTGTATAGCTGAAAGAAAGAATTGAGCACATATCAAGAAATGATAAATGCTAAGTTAATGAATTTTTAATTGTCATTTAATTTATGGGGTGAAGCTTTGTTATCTACTTCTGCTTGTCATATATTGAATATAATTCCTTTGAAGAAAATCAATATTGCTCCTTATGAGGTATGTAAAGGCATAGCGCTAAATATCAATTAATTTTAGAGTGTGGGATGTGTAGCTTATTATAAGAACATGGATCCCAAAGGACTAAGTTGGGTCCGTGAGGGGTCAAATGTGATTTTGTAGTCTATACACCTAACAATAAAGCATATAGACTTTTGAAGTTGGAATTTGATGCAATTATTGAATTCCAAGATGTGGAATTATTTGAGAATCTTATCAAGAAGGATAAGGAACATGATATTCCTACTAATGAATAACCTTGTGAGGAAGGTTCTCAAAGGATTTTTGAAACACAAACCAAAATTTTTTCACGGATTTTTGAAACACAATCCGAGCCTAGGATAAGCAAGATAGCCTAAAAGGCTAAGGATCTAGGATTGAACAAAATCGATTCTCAACTTATTTTTTATCTAGAAGAAGGAAACAATGAGATTTTTGTTCGCAATATTCCTATTATTATTCAAGTGAAAGATGATCCTAAGACTTATAATGAATTAGTAGCTAGTATCAATGGACTCCTCCTTTTTGAAGGATGTTATCCAAGACAAAATGGATTTAATAATGTCAAACCAAACTTAGAAACTTGTCGATCTTCCTAAAGGATCAAGACCTATTGGATGCAAGTGTATGTTTAGAAGGTAAAATCATAGTGATGGTACACTAAAAACCTATAAGACTATATTAGTAGCCAAGAGCTTTAGAAAAAAAAATAAGGTGTTAATTATTTCGGCACATATGCACTAGTAAGAAGAATGACAACAATTAGAGTATTGTTTGCATTAACTTATTTGTATGACCTTACAGTTCATCAAATGAATGTTAAAACAGAATTCCTAAATGAATATATAGATGATGATATTTACATGGGGCAGCTAAAAAGTTATGTGCTTCCTGGTAATGAATAAAAGGCGTGCAAACTTGTCAAATTATTGTATGAATTAAAATAAGCACCAAAATAATCACATCAAAAGTTTTACTCAGTCATACTTTCAAATATATTTGTTCCTAATTATTGTGAAAAGTGTTTATACACAAAGTTTTGGAAGAACACTATGATATTCCTTTGCTTCTCTATTGATGACATGTTGGTCATCAACAATGATATGAATGTAATTTTAAAAATAAAGAGCTTTATAACTTCCACGTTCAAGATGAAATATCTTGGACTAGTTGACACTATTTTGAGTATCAAAGTAAAGAAAAATAGTCGTGGTTATGAACTTAGTCAAAAACACTATGTTGAGAAAGTGTGCGATAAGTTCAAACACATATGTTTCAAGGAAAATAATACTCTATTTAATCCTAGTGTCTAACTTCAATAAGTTGAATGGTTAAGGGATCTTCTATTGGAATTTCCAATGGATTAAGACAATGTTTCAAAGGTGTTGATACATTGGGATAGTCAAGCAACTTGGCTAGAGCTTACAATAAAGTGTATAATGGAAAGTCTATGCATAAAGGTCTTATACATTCCCTCGTGAAAAAATTCATTAATAATGGAATCATTCAACTCTCATATATATATGTTCCAGCTATAATTTAGATGATCTATTTACTAAACTAGTGACCATAGATTTAGTAAAGACTACCTCAAGAGGTATGTGTATTAATAAAAAATTTATCCAGATGTCTATGAAACACTATGTAATAATGTTTACCATTGCTTTTTGAGGGTTGAGTTTTTCAAACTCTCAATGAATTTTAATGTTGAGAATATGTATCTCAAATAAATTATATACAATATGAACTTCAACTATGTAAATTTCTAGATGGTGTCGTCTCAAAGTAAGAGTTGAAGTTTCTTTCACGGTAAATTCATGAGACAAAAAAAACATATGGCCATAAGTAATGCTAGGCTAGAGATGTAGGCTAAGAACCATTACAAAGTGTGTAAGGTAACACTGATCTAATCACAAGGAATAACAAGTTTAATACCTAAAATTCTGATTAGATTTTGTGTTGTCTTTACTAAAGTTAAGTTCAAATCATAAGATACTTACCTACATTAGAAATATTTGTTTCCTTTTCTAGAATTGGTGTTGTCATTATTAGAACAAATGCAGAGTTGTTATAATTAATGAAGATACATAATCATTGGTGTATTCTAATAATAACAAGATACCTTGTAAGTAAGTAAATGAGCACTTAATGTATATGAAATAGTCTCACCTTGAAAGTATAACTCACTTTAATGCTGCTTATATAAAGTTTTAGTTGTCAACTTATCAGAGACTTAAATGGTGAGAGTTACATGGATGAGAATGGTGGTTTCAAGTATTACGCCACATGTCCTATTTCTACTCCCCCCTCGCTGATGCTGTCATCATCCACATCGGCTCTGACTCCGGCTTAAGGGTCGAGATCTGAACCAAAGACGTGTGCATATGGGCGCTAGTGGCACCTTGTAGGTAACATTTTAGCACTTAGGCATGATGCATCAGGCTACTCGCAATGCTCTGACGGTCGACCTTCGGCTAGCTAGTGGCAGCAAGTCGCCGCACGTGGTTGTGGTTGGTTCTTCAATTTGTTAATTTTTGAATTCGAAAAGTTGCAACTTTTAGTGTGAAGTGTTGCAGTACATAATGAAATGATGTGTTTTATAAAGGATCACAACTTTGTAAAACTATATTATTTAGTCTATAAATAGAATATTTCAGATCAATAAAAACATATACAGTTGAACTCTCATCTTCATTTTTAAATTCAAATTAGTCTAGCAGTGGAGGCTTAGTTCTTGAGAGTGTGCTCCTCTCAAGGTCCTGAGTTCAAATCCTGCTAGATACAATCAATCCTTGTGTTGGCTATTCCATACAAAATTTTGTTCTGATTTTAAACGAGACCTCCATAAATAGACGGTGAGATTGACTCCTCTTAGATTAGTCGATCACAAGATCGAACACCAAAAATTAAATAAAAAAAAAAACTATTTGAGATCAATAAAAACATATGCAATTGAACTCTCTTCTTCGTTTATAAATAGAATATTTCATGTCAATAAAAAACATATACAAATCAAAAACACAAATTTTAAAACAAATTTTTAAAAAGAGACAATAAATTCAAAAAATGATATACTTTATGACAATTTTTTTTAATTTAAATAATGTCTTGGGGGAAACAAGTCAACAATGCATCCAATGTTACTTTTTCTTGTGTTTGTTCACAAAATCGTTAATTGGATACTTGATACATAGTTGTTGCACTTCAAAGTGTTTTTTAGTTTTATTTTAAAAGCGTGGAGGGATCAAAGTCTTAAGTGTAAACCAAAGAGTTAACCCAATTCTACACATAATCATGAAGAAAAAATGTTAAGCCATTTACATATAAAATATTCTTAAATGCTAACAGTTGGGTACGTTGGTTAGAGCAAACTCTAGTCTCATAGTCAAGTTTTGAAATATATATAAACTCTATGATGTCAATTGTATACAATTTAATTTAATATTATACTCCATTTATTTTATTACCATGACACCTATTTTTCCTTTATAAACTAAAAACTAAAATAAAATATAAATAATCATTCTCTCTCATGTTACTTAAAGTATGTATATAGGTGTCAAATGAGTGTATATGTAATTGTATTAGTGTCCATCTATAAAGACCCTACTATATAAGATAATTTTCTGATTAGGTATGGATGTTAGAAGCGTTGTATCTACCATCTACTTAAGAAGAGTTTGAAACTTAAAAGATAATGAAAACAGTTTTTTTCATTCAGTTTTAATATTTAGTTCATTTAGTCAACATTTTGTTTGGTGGCAATATTAAATTTTTCAATATCATTTCATGTTATTTTTCACTCAATTCTTGTAAATACTAGTAAAAGGATATCTCTCAAATATTTGTTCTCCTTTTTTTGTTATCTGTCTAAAAGTAGTATAGAAGTATAAAAAGAAATAGATGCAAGAGACGGAAAAGATACACAAGAGAATATTAAACACAAATAAATAAATGACAAGTTTAAAATTCTTTCCAACAAACGTAAAATAAGTACAAAATTAAATTGCTCAATACACATAATAGAATAAAAAAATTCAAAATTATAAGTGGGTGGATTTGTTGGATGTAGATTACGTGAGAAATTTTATGAGAAATGAAAATAATCAATTATAAAATATTAGATTATATTATGTGAAATTTACCGTTTAACTTTATTTTACTTAAAATAATCATATGATTAATTATTATACTTGATTTATCACTCTCAAATTTAATATTAATTAAAATTTTCTCTGGCAAAATTAAAAAAAAAATTGCACTTATACTATTTTTTTCTTTATATTCTTTTAATATTGCACTTATACTATCCCATAAATTTTTAAGAGAAAAACAAAGAAAAATACTCCTTCATTTTCACATACCACTAATGTAGAAAGATAGAGAACACAAAATCAAACAACCCCCTCAAAATTATAGCAGATCCAAGAAAAGAAATTAAGAAATCCTACATATTTTGGGATAACAATGATGTGTAATTCTCTGATAATGATGAAGTAAATATGTGTCTCATGGAAAATTCTATGATGAAGTAAATATGTGTCTCATGGAAAATTATGAAGAAGATGAGATAACCTCTTATTTTTTCAATCAAGATTTGTTTTATATATGTAAAAAGTTGTAATACGGTGGGAGAACTGACTTTGGAATTGTTTTGCTTTTGATCGCAAATGTTGCGAATAGCAAGAGTCGCCACTGACTTTTCTTTTATCCAATTAAGGGAAGATGAAAAGAACAGAAAAAGACCTTCGTTAGATTCCGAGTAAGGGAGAAGGTTATGAAAAAGGAAGGTATTAGCACCCTTTCCATCCGTAGTTATCTACGGGCTCTTAGTTGCTTTAGCTCATCTTTGAAATTTTTGCTTTCTGTGTGTGTATTTGAGAAAATGTTTTGAAAAGACATTTCGCTTTGACTTCGTAATGATTCACGCTGGAATGTATACAAAGTGTTCGAAAATGTTTCGTTTTTGAAAAGTGTTTTAACTTTGTAAAAGTGTGAGGTGTAAAAAGCAATTAAGAGTCTTATTACCTACTCAGAACGGTTGTTTTGTGTTATTTTACTTTCCTTTAGAATAGTGTTATCCATATCATTAGTTGGTAGGTAACCCTATTCGTTGGATGTAAAGGGACATCGGGTGGTCATAGAAGGCAACTTGTAGGAGTATCCTAGCATATTCGAAGGGACGATCATCACTTTTCGTAGGCAACAATCGAGGGACGAGATCATGTATTCGTAGGCCACGTCGAGGGACTATGATCTTTGTGTCGAAGGGACTATGATGATATGTTTGTAGGCAACGGTGCTAGGATACCTCTACGTTCGAGGGACTTGACCATGTATTCGAAAGGCAACGAGAGAGAATACTCTAGGGGGTGCATGTGTGAAGAGAGTGTGTCAAGTTCAGATATTTTATCTTGAAATTAAAAGTGATCTACGTTCATTTTATCTTGCCATACACGCCTAGTTACTAGCAGTTTATATGGGTGCAGAAAGTAAATTGCGGAAAATAAAGTGCGGAAAGTAAATCCTACGCTATTGCATGGCTTTGGGGCAGTTACATAATATAGGAGTGCGGAAAGTAAATCCTAATTAAGCTATTACATCCCACGAGCAGCTACATAATATTGGAAAAAAGGAAATGCAAGAAATATAATCCTAACTATTACAACCTGTAAGCAGATACATAATAATCGGAAAAGAAAAGAAATTCGCATAAGAGAAAATGTGTTAGTAAAAAAAAAGATTTTTGAGTTAGGAAAAAAGTTTTTTTAAGTTAGTAATCCTAATTAGATGATAAAACAATTTTTTTGGTAATTTTCTGGATTGACTTTAGTAAAGAAAAGTAATTAAAAGTCAATTTTATGGTTAATTAACCATTAATTAAAATATGCATGCAAAAATATAATTTTTTATGTCAAACATTAAATAGTTATTTTTCTGACCTAAATGCAAAAAGAAATTATTTTTGGTGATTTTTTAATGCATTAGAAAATTATTTGACAAGAAATTAAATTAAAAAAATAAATATGGAGAAAATAAGAAAAAGGGTCAGAGTGCTTCTAGATAGAATTCTCCCAGAAGCTGGAGCTTCTAGGAGTCCTCTTGCTGACCGTGCTCAGAAGTGAACACTTCTGGGGGACTCTTGCGTTGGAGGTGCCCGAATCACGGAATTTCAGGGCTTCGGCTCGAGATGCCAGTATGCCCTTCAGGACTTTCTGAGTGCGCCCGCGGAGCTTGGGCATAAGCGTGGCATTGAGGGCCAGAAGTGGTGGTTTCTGGGCAAGCTTTCTGGAGAACCTGAAATTCAATAAAATAAGAATGGAAATTATGGTAAAAAGCAGGGTTCGAACTCATGCCCTTAGGAACAAGTGACTTAATGCGCGCAAGGTTAACCGCTGAGGCGGAGATACATCCATGAATTAAGTTACATGAATTAATACATATGCAAGGGTTTTCTCTTCTGGTTCAAGCCAGAAAACCCCAGATCGAACCTCCGGTCATATTCTCCGGTTTGGGATTTTTCAAACCTGCAAAATAAAGAGAATTCACGCAAGAGATTAAGGCTAGCCCCCCTAAATCGACCCCTGCGAGTTCAATGGTGGTATCAGCTTGCCCTAAAAAACCCTATATTCTGAGCTTCGAAGCTCTCAACAGTTTTTCCCTAACAATGGCAAATCATACTCCAGTCGTTAGGAGCTTCATGTAACCATCCAGATCTGTTCTATAATGTCTCAGAAACACATTGCAATGGTTAGTTTCATACAAAACACAATGAATATTAAAAAACGAATTTCAAAAAGACATGTAAATGTATGTTCATGTATGGCACGATTCAGGCATGGCTGGCCATAGTTCTTGGCCTGGACTTACTCAATGATACCTCTGGAGCACAATGAAGTGCTTGGAATGAACTGAAAACGGCTGGAAAAAGGATTTCGAATTTTTGCAAGTTTATGAAAAATTTGTGAACTTTAGGGTTGGTGTTTGAGGCAAGGGTTTCTCCTTTGTGTTTGTGAATGCATCATGTATTTATAGAGCATGAGATTTGATCAGAAATAATGAGAATATATATTGCTTTGAATGCAAAAATATCCCCTTGTAAATATTTATCAAATCTTTCCAAAATTGCATTTTTCCTTCCTTGTAGCATCTTGCACGAATTTGGCATATTATTTGGGCTTCCTTGGTCCTCAAGATAGATAGAAATCAAGCCCAACTTGTCTTATACCTTGCTTTTTGTATTTTATTTAATTAAAATTGGATTTAAATGCTTTAATTCCAAAATAAATTAAATAAATTAGAAGGGAGGCGTGGCAAGGTATATAGAGGCCATGGATAATTCTAAGATCCAGTTTGGACCATAAAATTATAAGCCCATTTGGAAAATATTTGCATTTGTCAAGTATTTCTCTTTGTGCACCTCCCAAAAAATGTTCAACTTGGACAAGGTGTATCTTGCTCAATTTTTAACATTTTTGGGTGTTCTTGGACTTTTTAGAAAGATCAAGATGTCCTCTAAACAAACTTTTTGGTTTCATCTTCATTGGAGTTTCCATGCTCACGAACACCTCTTTACAAAAAGTTGACTTTTTGTTGACTGTTAAAAGGACCTATAATGTTTTGATCCATAACTTCCAAATGAAGCATTTTCTACCCAAGCTTGTGAGACATGAAGTTGTAGAGAATTTAATTCTCTTCAAAATGAGTTATGGTGGAAAAATTTCTGATAAAGTATGTGAAATTTATGTCTGGTCAAAGTTCTGTTGACTTTTGTCTAAGAAAACCTAATTTAGAAACTTTGACTTTTGATCAATTCTTGACTTTTCTTGATGAATCATGATCAAACCTTGATCAAATGATGAATGTCACTTCAAAATATTGATGTTGACCAAAAATTATGAAGTTTGACTGTATGTTGACCACAATTGACTTTTTTGTCCAATACAACTGATTTTCAACCATCTGAGCAATTGTTTGAGGAAACTTGACTTGTAAGGCTTGAAACTTGACATGGAGATTCTTTGAAGCATATGGTGAGGCATGATGACCACTAGAAATGTTAGAGGCCCCCTTGATTTGAAAATGGAAAAACCCTAGTCTGGATTAATTGCTTAGGAGAGGGTTTGTCTGGTCAACCCTTGTGAGGTCCTTGAGCATGAACATGTGAAATGTATTGAGAAGTGAGAGGGCAAATTTTGGGGTATAACAAAAGCTAAGTAGAAAAATAAGTAAATTAGAACAAATCATCTCTATCAATATCTACAAACTGTTTCTTTCCTCGAATTGAAAAATAAACATGAGAGAGAGAGAGAGGGGCCAATTATTAGGGGCTTCCAAATACATCGTAAGCTAAACCCGTGCTGAAAAATAACCAACTTGCAATGAATAGGAAGGGTATAGTAATTCTATGAATAATCCAATATCGAATGAAGGTGTGAAGAAAACACAAGAAATGAGGGTTTGAATTGGGTTTTCACTTCTTGAATAACTTTTCGCACTTTACACTATTTCTCGTTGATTCATGCTTCTGAACTTTTGCTGTGCAAGATTGCTTCTTTATGATTAGTTCTAACTAATGCTTCTAACGAATTATAGAATTATAAATAAGGAATTAAATGCAAAAGTAAAGAACACGTGATTTTATCCTGGTTCACTTGATAACCTCAAGCTACTTCAGTTCACCCTTCTGAGGTGATTTCACCTTGGACTCAAGGTCTTAATCCACTATAATCAATCTAATTACATTTGCGCAGGTCAACTACCGGTGACTAACATACAATGACACATTCAGTGATCTATAGAGATATAACGTTCACTGACCTAATCAGAATCTAATCACACTTGATCTTCTGATAAGATTTCCCACAATGACCAACAGTCAGTCTCTGTCTTCTTGAGCTTCTGAGCTTCTGAGCTTCACTCGCTTCCTGAAGGAATCTCATTGATATGTTCAGGGATCTAGACATATATAAAAATCATTGACTTCAATATTCAGTTGAAAGGGTTTTGTGTTTACAATTTGCTTTTGATAAGCTGATAACACAAATGTTGAGTTTAGAGCACAAATATGAGCAACAACTCTTTTGTCTTCTACTTTTGATATTCAAGTAGTTTCTTCACAGATAGTCGCCCTAAGCATTTGAGTCTTGAAGTATTCTTCTTCTAAGCAAGTTCTGAGCAACAACTCCTTGCTTCTTTAAAGTTTCTTTCAAGATGTTTATGATGAATATTTGAGTAACATATTATAGAAATCTTCTACATCTTTCTTGAACTTCATCCGTAGTTTACAAGCTTTTATAGTATTTATCGATGAGTTACATAACTGATATCTTCATCATTATCTTATAATCAGTGACATGATATTACATCCAATCTGACACAGTTGATCTTGTTGTTGATATTTTTAATATTTTCTTGAGAGCATTTTGTTGTGTTCCTTTTGATTCGTTGAACACCAACAACAACATAGTAAAGTGATTTTTCCTTTTTATAGCTTACCAAATTAATATAGTCGTTGGAGGGAATTCTTGGAAATTTCAGAACTTGGTAGCTTTGAATCACAATGGTAGACAAGATAGTACAATTGGTTTGTCCTTTCATGGTAGTGGAGTGAAAAATTTGCTTGTACCATGTACTATTGTACCATGTTAATGTTATCTTCTTTCCTTCTGCACTTCAGAGGCTTTTACGAGCATGAGTTTAGAAGTGGAGAATCTAACTTCTGGTTTATCAAAACTTCAAGTCTTTAGAGTCTTCATATCTTCATCTTCAGAAGCTTCAACACCTGGTTTTGAAGAACCTTGTATCGTAACCAAAGGTTGAAAGATCTTCAAGTCTTGGAATCTTCAGAAACACGTCCTTCAGAGTGTTCAGCACTTGGTCTTGTAACCTTGTATCATAACCTAAGTTCAGAAGAAATTCAAGTCTTGGAATCTTCAGAATCACATTCTTCAGAGTCTTCAGCACTTGGTCTTCAGAACCCTTTGTATTGTAACCTAAGTTTAGAAGAACTTCAAGTGTTTTGAATCTTCAAAGCCACGTCTTTAGAGTCTTTAAGCACTTGGTCTTCAGAATCCTTTGTCTTCCGAAACATGAGTCTTTAGCATCTTGACATAAATCACACTTTTGTATTTAGATCTTCTAACTGGTTTCTTTAGACTATCGTATCAGAGTAACTTTAGAGCCTTCTGAATCTTCTCCTTGCTACTCGTTCAGCAAAACCTTTGTAGCTTAGAAGCGAGACGTAGTCTCTTCTAATGTCTTGGCCACACCATTTATAAAAGGCAGAATCTGTTTGTTTATCTTTAAAATACAACAAACATTAGACTAACAAAAATTGTTCACTCAAACATACTCTTTGTCATCATCAAAACTCAGAGACATAATTGCAAAACCAAATCTTATTCTAACATCGAATACTGGTAATAATATCAACAAAAGAACGTTCTCATGTGCTTCCAGACATGTCGAGCTCCATATATTCTTATACAGTCAAAGGGGGATCGATTCCATAAAATATCATATCAGTAAGTAGAAATTTACTGAAAGTCCATCTTTGTTAGATCGTCAATATAGTACCAAGTGTCTCGTTCAAGGATACCAAATCACTATAGCTATCATTCTTCTAACACAACAATGGAATTTCACAATAAGTGACGAGATCGAGTACTACAAAATAAAATTTATTTTTTCCTGGTTGTTTGTTTCGATGTACTGAATCAAAAATTCCTCAAAGTTTAAGACTATAATATAAGACGAGGGTTCTTTACATTCATTATTAGCTTTAGACTATAAACTGAGGATCAATGAAAATGTGAATATGATTAATTGATTTCTAATAATATAATTCATGAAGCAAAGAATAATATTACTAGAATTAAATTCGATATGATATTTAGAAATATATAAAAAACTCATCCTCTTCTAACAATGTCTTAGATGAATCTATCAAGTGTCATCAATATGCCATTTGAAAAATAAAATTGACGAACTTCAAAATATACTTCGAAAATTCACTAAAGGAATAGACAACTTGAATATTATATTAGGTAACCAAATTCCATCAAACAATAAAGTTGGTTTTGGTTATGAACCTAAGAACAACAATAAAAACATTAGAAATATTTACAACGCACAACCAACATCTAAATGCAAAACCCTAAAATATAATCGTAGCAATAAAGATGGCCAAATTTATATGTTTTATTTTATCAAAAAGAGTCATGAAAGTAAACAAGTATATTCTCCCTCACATTTTTATAAAGAGCATTGTGAACGTAAAAAGAGAAATATGTTTGTGTTAGACATGTGTGAAACCACCAGGCTGAAACTCGACTAATAGGATATATCAATGAAGTTGCCATCGAATATTTTTTTATCCTGCGAGAGGAAAAGAAAACATTAAGTAAACATGAGAGGGAAGAAATCAAGGTCTCATGATCGAGAGATCGGGGTAAAGGAGTCTATTACGCGAGGGGAAGGGATTAGCACCCCACACGCTCGTAGTACTATATGATATACACTTCTATTTTTTGTCTAAGGGGTGTGTTATATCTATCTATTGCTTAATTACTACAATGCATGTGAAAGAAGGAAACTAAAGAAAATACGAGGAAAAGAATGAATTATTTACAAATTTTTGCTCGGTCGAGCCCCGTGACAAGATGCCTACGTATTCCCTCGTGCAATGGGAAAGTTAGAGCGTCATAGTTTAGCTCACTTGTTTTGGTGGGTTTTATGTTTTTTACTTATGAAAAAGGTTTTAAACACAAAAGAAAGCGCTCGTAGGCAAAAAAGAGTTTGCATTGGTTGGTTGCTTTTACCTTTAAGAAAGGAGTTTTGAACCATTATTAGGTGGTTTAGTTTTCAAAAGGAAAAGAAAGCAAGTTTTAGTTTTATTATATGCAAGGATGCAAAAGAAACAAGCAAAACAAAAGGGAGACTAACTAGTTCTAGCCCTAATGTTGTCATGCAAAGATTGGACCTAAGGTTGAGGATGAATGGTAATCTCTACCTATGTTGACATGTAAAGGATGTATATCCTAATGTCTAGGCTCGAGAGCTATCCTAACCGAGCGGTCATAAGGGAAAGCTGTCCTAATATCCGTCTTGGTTGTAGAACCAAGGGATGCAAAGGGATGAAGTAATTAAGTGCTTTGGCAGAAGCACACAAGCAATGCAATGCACAAATAAATGTCACACAAGCGCAGGAAAAGGAGGAAGTCCTATAGCCTACAACAACAAGCCGATGATCGGAAGCAACCAGGAGCCAACACATTCTAATTCTCGTGAATGGTATCACCGCATGAAATAAATTGTCAAGTTTGAAGAGGAAATGATGCGAGTTCAGCAGTAAATGTAAACCCCAGGAAAGCGTGGAGAGTCAGAATAAGGAACTCTTGCCACTTTATTATTATTGACTCGATAAAGGAAGCAACACGATTTGTGTATGCTGAACTGACACGGACTAGAACTGTGCGGGGGTCGATTGTGGACCATTTCATCGTGCCCATCATATCATTATCATATATATCAATAAGTATCAAAACGGGACTTTGCTTGGTGGTGCCACTCTAGGTTGCCAAACCACTCATGACTTATGCAAGCACAAATGTAAACACTTATTGAGAATTACCTCCCTATGCATGGAAGAGGATTTTAAACAAATCAAACATAAGTAGCACACAATTTGCGGAATGCCTAGCTACAGGTCTTTAAATAGAGACTTTGAGCCCAACACTCATATCCTAAATCATGGCAAAGAAAGCGGTAAACTCCTACTTATCATGATATGTAGAAAAACTGTAAGAGAATGCAATAAAATGATGTAGAAAATACCAAATAGATAACAAATTCGTAGAGCACTACAAGCTAAAAAATACTCCAAAAACTTCAAGTACTATAGCCAAGCAATAAGAGTAAACCAGTGAGAAATGCGCAGAGGCATCAAAGCATATGCGGAGTGCGCGTTCATACGCATCTGAATCAAGAAACCTACAAAAGATAATGATCCAGACAAAAAAGACAAAGGATTGCATGTTCGTACATAATTTATACACACACACCTGCAAGAAAGGAGTAAAACCAAACAAGAAGACAATAGAATACACATTCGTACGCAAAACAAGTATAAAATTGTGTGTTCATACATAATTGATACACATACACCTGCAAGAAAGGAGTAAAACCAAATAAGCAGACAATAGGATGTGTGTTTGTGCTAAAAAAAAATCAAATTGTGTGTTCGTACACAATTGATACACATACACCAACAAGAAAGGAGTAAAACCAATCAAGCAGACAATAGGATGCGCGTTCGTACGCAAACAAGGATTAGAATGTGTGTTTGTACACATTCAAATCAAAATCACTTGCAAGAAAGGAGTAAAACCAAACAACCAGACAATAGGATGCATGTTCGTACGCAAACAAGTATTAGAATGTGCGTTCGTACATATTCCAATATTGTATAACCTGTGTAATACGGTGGGAGAACTGACTTGTTTGTTTTGCGTTTGATCGCAAATGTTGCGGATAGAAAGAGTCGCCACCGACTTTTATCCAATTAAGGGAAGGCGAAAAGAACAGGAAAAGACCTTCGTTAGATTCTGAGTACGGGAGGGAGTTATGAAAAGGGAAGTGTCATACCCCAAAATTTGCCCTCTTACTTCTCAAGGCATTTCATACACCCATACTTAAGGATTTCTCAGGGGTTGATCAAACAAACCCTCTCCTAGACAATCAACCCAAACTAGGGTTTGGCTATCCTCAGATCCAAATGGATTTCCAACATCTCCAATGGTCATCATACCTCCTCATATGCTTCAAAGAATCTCCATGTCAAGTTTCAATCCCTACAAGTCAAGTTTCCTCAGACAATTGCTCAGATGGTTGAAAATCAATTATATTGAACAAAAAGTCAACTGTGGTCAACATACAGTCAAACTTCATGATTTTTGGTCAACATCCATATTTTGAAGTGACATTCATCATTTGATCGAGGGTTGATCATGATTCATCAAGAAAACTCAAGATTTGATCAAAAGTCAAACTTTCCAAATTAGGGTTTTCTTGAGAAAAGTCAACTGAACTTTGACTGAGCATAACTTTCTCATACTTTATCAATTTTTTTTACACCACCTCTCATTTTGAAGAGAATTCAATTCTCTACAACTTCATGTCTCACAAGCATGGTAAAAAAATGCTTCATTTTGAAGATATGGATCAAAACATTACAGGTCATTTTCAAAGTCAACAAAAAGTCAACTTTTTGTAAAGACGTTTTATTGATAATGGAAACTCCAATTGAGATGAAACCAAAGAGGTTGTTTATAGGACATCTAGAGCTTTCGAAAAAGTTCAAGAAAACTAAAAAATATTGAAAATTGAGCAAAATACACCTTGTACAAGTTGAGCATTTTTGAAGAATTGCACAAAGAAAAATATCTGACAAAATCCAATTTTTTCCAAATGGGCCTATAATTTTATGATCCAAACTTGATCATAATATTATTTGAGACCTCTTGATGCCTTGCCACGACCACCTTTTATTTTTTTTTATTTATTTTAGAATTTAAAAGCATTTAATTCAAATTTAAATTAAATAAAATATGGAAACAAGGTATAATTTGAATTGGATTGGTTTCTTATCAAGCTTGGGGACCAAGAAAGCCCACACAACTTGCCAAATTCGTGCTAGCTCATGCAAGGGAAGAAAAATCAAATTTTTGAAAAGATTTGATTTAAATTTAAAGAGAAATATTTTTGCATTGAAGAGTGTATCTTTTTTCATTCTTTTTGCTCCAATCTTTCACTCTATAAATACCTATCACATTCACAAGGACCAAGGACGAAACCCTAGCCCTTGGAAGTAACCCTATTTTTCTCAAAAATTCACAAAGTTGGCAAAAATCATGTTCCATATTCCAATAATTTTCAGTCAAAACCAGCCATTCCATTGTGTTCCTGAGGTAATTTGGAGTAAGTACACATCAAGAACCATGGTTAAAACTGCTTGAATCGAGCCATACATGAACATACATAATCATATTTTCTTGAATTTGAATTTTTATTATCTGTGTGTTTTGATCGAAACTAACCGTTTTAATGTGATCATGAGACATCATAGATAGGATCTGGGCCACCGTTCTCAAGCTCGAACGTCCAGAACTCGATTTGCCATGTTTAGGGTTTCAAAACTGGTGAGCTTCGAACTGCTTGATACAGGTGTTTTCAATTCAAACGGACACCACCATTGAACTCGCAAGGATCGATTTAGGGGGGTAGGGTATCCCTTTGCTTTTTATTTCGCTTATTTTGCAGGTTTTGGATTTTGTTTGATCGGAGAAGACGACCGGAGCTAGGGCTCCGGCGTTGTTGACATGGTTGACTCCGGTGAGGGTTGGCGTGGCTTTGATGCATCTGATTCGTCCATTCGTAATCACGGGTCCCAGCGTGTTGTTGTGCTTTGAATTCAAAACTTGACACGTTTACCCTTATAATCCAACGTTTCAGTTACAAACACCAAAGCGACCTAGCTCGATTGCAGCGTGTATGTGGATTTCCTCAGAGGGCGTGGGTTCGAATCCTGGCAAGGCAACTTATTTTTACTGCTTTACAAACTAACATCTTTTTTTCTATTTTTATTAATATTTTCATGTTAATTTAATTTATCTTTAAACATTTTTTTCATGCATTCAAAAATCACCAAAAATATTTTCCTTTTGCATTTTAATCAGAAAAATACTTATTTAATTTTTGACATTAAAATTAATATTTTTGCATGCATATTCTATTTAATTGTTAATTAATCATTAATTTGACTTTTAATTGCTTTTAATTATCGAAACCGATTCAGAAAATTACCAAAAAATTATCTTATCATCTTATTGTCATTATTAACCTAAAACTTTTTTCCTCATTCAAAAATCATGTTCTTACTAACATTTTTCCTCTTATGCAATTTTCTCGTATTTTTCCGATTATGTATCTGCTTACAGGTTGTAACGTTTCGGACGATTTTTCTTGCTTTTCTTTTGTATTATGTAACTGCCTATGGGATGTAATAGTTTAATTAGGACTTTAAATTTCCGCACTCCTATTATGTAACTGCCCCAAAGCCATATAATAGCGTAGGACTTTATCTTTCCGCACTTTACTTTCCGTAATTTATTTTCCGCACCCTATAAACTGCTGGTAATTAGGCGTGTATGGCAAGATAAAATCGGACATAGATCACTTCTAATTCCAAGATAATATATCTGAATTTGACACTCTCTCTTCACACATGCACCCCTTAGGGTAATTCTCTCTCGTTGCCTTTCGATTAAATGGTCAAGTCCCTCGAACGTAGAGGTATCCTAGCACCGTTGCCTACAAACATATCATCATAGTCCCTTCGAATCAAAGATCATAGTCCCTCGACGTGGCCTACGAAAACATGATCTTGTCACTCGATTGTTGCCTACGAAAAGTGATGATCGTCCCTTCGAATGTGCTAGGATACTCCTACAAGTTGCCTTCTATGACCATCTGATGTCCCTTCGAATGTCCCTTTTACATCCAACGATGGGGTTACCTACCAACTAATGGTATGGATAGCACTATTCTAAAGGCGTAAAATAACAACGACCATTCCGAGTAGGTAATAAGACTTTTAGTTGCTTGCTCAAACAAAATACTTTTCACACCTCACACTTTTGTCAAAGTTCAAACTCTTTTCAAAACGAAACATTTCCGAACACTTTGTATACATTCCTACATGAATCATTACAAAGTCAAAGAGAAATGCCTTTTCAAAACATTTTTTTGTCAAACACACAGAAATCACCTTTTTAAATGATCTAAGAGAAACTAAGAGCCCGTAGATAACTACGGATGGAAAGGGGTGCTAATACCTTCCCTTTTCATAACCTTCTCCCTTACTCAGAATCTAACGAAAGTCTTTTCCTGTTCTTTTCACCTTCCCTTAATTGGATAAAAGAAAAGTCGGTGGCGACTCTTGCTATCTGCAACATTTGCGATAAAAAGCAAAACAAAATCTCAAAGTCAGTTCACCGTATTACAAGAAGGTATTAGCACCCTTTCCATCCGTAGTTATTTACGGGCTCTTAACTGCTTAGCTCACTTTATAAATTGCTTTGTGTGTGTGTGTGTGTTTGAAAAGATGTTTTTGAAAAGGCATTTCACTTTGACTTCGTAATGATTCTCATTGGAATGTATACGAAGTATTTGGAAATATTTTGTTTTGGAAAAGACTTTGTAGTGATTCACGCTGGAATGTATACAAAGTGTTTTGAAAAAGATTTTGAAAAGTGTGAGGTGTAAAAAGTATTTTGATAGTTTTGAGCAAGCAAAAGAGTCTTATTACCTACTCGGAATGGTCGTTTCCATGTTATTTTGCTTTCCTTTAGAATAAGGCCATCCATACCATTAGTTGGTAGGTAATCTTATTCGTTGGATGTAAAGGGACATTCTAAGGGTCATAGAAGGCAACATGTAAGGATACCTTAGCATATTCGTAGGGACGATGATCACTTTTCGTAGGCAACAATCGAGGGACGAGATCATGTATTCGTAGGCAACATCGAGGGTCATCGAGGCACTATGATCTTTGTATCAAAGGGACTATGATGATATGTTTGTAAGCGTCTTAGCTAAGATATCCCTACATTCGAGGGACATGACCATGTATTCGAAAGGCAACAAGAGAGGATACCCTAAGGGGGTGCATGTGTGAAGAGTGTATTGTATTCAAATATTTATCTTGTGTTAGAAGTGATCTATTTTGCTTGATTTAATCTTGCCATACACGCCTAGTTACTAGCAGTTAAATATGTGCAGAAAGTAAATTGTAGAAAGGAAAGTGCGGGAAGTAAATCCTACGCTATTACATGGCTTTGGGGCAGATACATAATTGGAGTGCCTAGAGTAAAGGCGGAAATGTAAAGGTGCGGAAAGTAAATCCTACGTTATTACATGATAAGGAATTTGCAACCTATACAACCCTTCTAGAATTTAAATGCGAAATAATAAATAAACAATCCGAATAATAAGAAAATGTTAGTAAAAATGTTTTGGAAATTAATAAAAAAGAGGTTTTAAGTTAGCAATCCTAATTACTAGAAAAGAAATTATTTTTGGAGTTTTTTGTGATTGATTTTAGTGAAAGAAAAACCTAATTCTAATTAATTAGTATTTAATTAGAAAAATGATTTAAATATGAAGAAAAAAGAAAATGTTTTTGTGTTAAAAATTAAATAAAGGTTTTTGAAACCTAAATCTAAAATTAAACATTTTTTTAGAGTATTTAGAAAATAATTTAAAAGATAATTGAAAAGAAAATAAATTAGTTAAAAAGAAAATAGAAAAAAAATGATTTTTGTCAGAACTTCTGACTAAGTTCGTCCGATAACTTCTGGCTCACTCTTTCCAGAACTTCTGGAAGTTGGGTCATCGTTCCTTGCCAGAACTTCTGAGAACTTATATGGAAGTTCCTTCCAGAACTTCTGAAAACCTGTTTTCCAGAACTTCTGGAACATGGATAGGAGTTCCTTCTAGAACTTCTAGAAACCTATTTTTCAGAACTTCTGGATGCTGCATGGAAGTTCCTTCCAGAACTTCTGGAGGCTGTATGGAAGTTCCTTCTAGAACTTCTGGAAACCTGTTTTCCAGAACTTCAAGAACCTGTATGGAAGTTCCTTCCAGAACTTCTGAACTTCTGGAGGTTGTATGTATTACCTGTGTTCGCGTTAAAAAGTGACGCGCTAGGGAATCGAATATGAATTCGGATCCTCTGGCTCGAAACGATTTACTCTTTTGATTTGTTTATAAAGATGCCGCGAGCATCAAACTTTATTATTTTCAACACAAGAAAAGATGATTTAATGATTATGAAAAAGGGGAAAGCTGTTAATACCCTCAATTGATTTTGATATGCGTAACGACTAGCGCAAACTAGACGCAACGCATTGGGGAGATTCTGAGTAAGGGGGTTTGTTATATATAGTTATCTATAGCTTTATATATGAATATGTTTGATATGTTTGTGTGTTTTAATTGCTATTTCTATGATTGGGAAAGTTTCTCCTTTGGGATTTCAAGAAGGATAGATTTTGTGGGATCCTAGTGTTTGTTATTATTGTGCTCGCAAAGATCTTTGGATCTTACATACATATCCTAGTGGGAATCGGAGCATTTGTAGCTCGGATCTGGGATCTATGGTTTGCTTGGTCTGAGGGAGATAGAAATTTGCTCGGCAAGGATTAGACCTTGTGCCTACGTATTCTCAAAAGGATGTTGAGAAAGTCAGAGAAATCGTAGTTCCCACTTATGCTAGTGGAAGCAACGGGATGTTAGTAAGAGACACAGATAAATGTCATCTTAATGAAAAAATGTATCTAATCTATTTCATCACATACATTTTTGAAAAGTTTGAATGATTGAATCTTTCGTTCGTAAGTTCAGGTGTTTTGCTTGAGTGTACAAGCGTTACCACTTACATGTTTAAGAAAGATGTTTGAAAAAGGTGATTGAATCTTTTAACTGTAAGCATTGGGTGTTTTGCTTGAGTGTACAAGTGTTACCACTTATGATTAAGAGATGTTTTTGTTTGAAAAGAGTTTGAAAAGTTTTTGATTGTATGTGATGTGATAGATGAGATACTTCTTCCATAGAGATGATAAATGTCTAAATCTCGAGGAGAAATTGATTGGATTAAAGGGATGCTTTTAAGAAGCCCATGGGTCCTTGTATTGTTAGCCCAAGAGGAGGCATTCCGAGGGTCATCGAGGGTCATCGAGGGTCCTTGTATGAAGCTCAAGAGGAAGCTATAGGGTATGGCTGGCTTTTGCTTTAAAAGGGATTTCACCGGGAAACCATCCTTTTGGAATTACGAGCAATTTCACCAGGAAATTATACTCTCAGGGTTCTATCCTATCGCGGGTGATTCTTTGTATTGGAAGCCCAATAGGAGGATGTTAAGAGATTTCCTGTCTCTTTCATTGTATGATGCCCAAGAGAAGGCTAAACTCAATGAGGAGTTCTTTTGAACGAAGCCCAAGAGGAGGCTGACTCAACAGGGGAGTGTCGTCTTATATGAAGCCTAAGCGGAGGCTAAACTCAGATGAATGAGTTTTCTTATATGAAGCCTAAGAGGAGGCTGAACTCAGTTGAAATGAGTTACCTTGTACAAAGCCCAAGAGGAGGCTAACTCTGTGGGGAGAGTTATCTTGTATAAAGCCCAAGAGGAGGCTATAACTGTGGGGAACCTATTGATTAGACTAGTTGTTATGTTATAACTAGACAGTTATATAAACAAGTGTGTGTGTGTGTGATATGTATTCACAGGAGTTTATGAAGGAAATATAAACAATGCATGATGTTTATTTACAAAAGTTTATGAAGTAAATATAAACAAGTGTCTGTGAAACGAACGTTTAAAACGAGCGTAACTTGATTATTTACAAGTTTGAATTGTGTACAAGGAAGTAAATATGTACACGAACGAGTATTTATGTACGAGGAATTGTGGATGTACATAGAAGGGTTGGGACTTACACCATAAGGGTGGCCCATTAGTTTAAAAGCAGTTTCACCGGGAATAATGCTCCTTTCAATACCAATGGTATTCAGTTGTATACACAGACGAAACGGAAAACAAACGATCGAAGTTTATCTGTGTTTGAGTATTTACAGAAGTATCTGTATTATGTACAGGTAAAAATTTGTATGTACATGAAAAGAATTTGATATGTACAAAGAAAAATATGTATGTACATAAAGAATGTTGGTTGGGACTTACACCGTAAGGGAGGCCCATGATCGGTTAAGAAAAACGAGAGAAAACGAATTCGGTTTTATCGTTTAATCGGATCGATCATGGAAAAAGATGCAAGTTTGATGAAAAGTTTTGAAGAATGGTTTTGAAAGTGTTTTTGAAAATGTGAAGTTTACTTATAAGAAGTTTTGAGAAGAATCGGGATTCGAAAGTTTGAAAAAAATCACCTTTAAAGGTGTTTTGAAAAGTACTCAAAGTGTCGTTTTCGGCTCGATCAAAATATAATCGGATGAAAGTTTTTTCTGAAAATTTTTGCACTATCCTAAAATAGATACATTAATTAACAAGTGTACAAAAAATCACCTCAAAATGAGGAGTTTTGATTGGTTTTAAAAAATGTCAAAGTTTGTAAAAAAATAACAAAAGTTTGGTAAAAAAATGGTCCCAAGGAGGCTTGAACCCGGGACCTGTTAGGCAAGACGTGGCATAATGACTTAAGAGTGAGCTGGCAACTACTGGGGCGGCAATACATCCGTGTATTGTGTTCAAACTATGAAATTATATTTTAAACTCTTATTTTAAATTTGAAAACACGCGCGTAAGCTTCATCATCTTCTCCAATCTTCAATCAGCCATGGATTTCGTGTTTCTTGATGAAATCAAACGATGTAAAGATCAAACTTGCTCGCCTCAAGCCCAGGAACATGATGGCACTCTTTAATTTCATTTATTTTAAGCCCAGAATGATTAAATTTATGAAGAACACGAAGAACCCTATAACTGAAAAACCTAATTGAAATCGTGTATGGTTGATGATTTATTCAATTGATTGAGGGTTAATGATCGTGGATAGTGCAGAAAACAAATGGCCAGGAGTTTTTTTCAATTGAATCAAGAAATCATGGAGTTCAAGTTTGAAGTTCTTACCTGTTGAAGCTGGAATCGAAAACTGGATTGGAGTGTTTCCTAGTTGTTGTTTGAGGATTGCTTGAGCACCAACGGCCTCTATGGAAGATGTATGAGTGGTCTGCACTTCATGAATTCATCTGGATCATTCTACCCAAGTCGACCTGCATATGGCTCAAAATGAAACTGGAAATCGTGGTTAGGAGTGTTACATATTGTTGTTTATGATCTGCATCATCTCTATGATGTATGTTGATGATGTTTGGATGATTAAAACTCAGGTTGCTCGAGCCAAGCCATGAATTCGAATCTTAAGGCAGTTTTGGCAAGCTTATGTGTATGGCATGTGAAAACTGATTTCTAGCTTGGCTTGTGTTAATTTTAAGTTATAGACCAATTACATATGACATTTAAAACATGTTAGACACCAATTTATTCAAAGTTTTTCACAAGTTTTCAAAGATGCACAATTTCTCCAATTTGCACTATGTTTCATGAATTTTGAGAAAGAAGAATGAAAGCATGTATTTGCATGGCTTTGGTGTAGTTTGAATGGCAAGAAAGACATCTATTTATAGGCCATGAGTTCTGAAAATAATTGAGAAAGTTTGGCCATTAGTAAAATTGACTTGCCTTAGAGGGCAAGGAAGTCTCTTTTTTTTTGCATTAAATGCAAAAGGAAGCTTCCTTCTTTTAACCATGGTTAATTTCCAACTTTGATCTTATCTATCATAATTACATCCAACTGATTTTTATTAGTTCTAACTTATCTTTGCAAGGTGGCATGTGTTCTAGAAGAAGAAAATGCAAAGTGACCTATAATCTTAAAGTTTTGAACTTGAAATCCATGGTTATGGAGCCTTATGTTTCAAAATCAAACGTATAGCTAGACTCCATGTATTTGAGAGTTCTTGGACATTTTGGAAATCTTGTTTCAAGGGCTACAACTTTCATGTTTTGAGTTTTTTCCAATTCAAAGTGGAACTATGTGAAAAAATGCCATGAAGTTTGGAAAAAGTACAAAATTTTAACACTTGAAAATTTTTCTAAGTGTTAGAAATTTTGACTTTTTGTTGACTTTTCCAAATTCTTTGATTTTTTATGATCAATATGGATCATTTGAAGTATTTTGATGATGGAAAAAGTTTTTTTTTGAAAAAGTTGACCAAAAGTCAAAGTTTGACTTTCCTATGCAGATGAAATTTCATCAGATGTTTCAGAAATTGACTGATGAAGTCTGTGAACTTCTGTGATGTTTTGAATCCAAAAATTAGGTCAAGATGTTGTATCTAAGATATGAAGATCAATATCTAACCAAAAAATTCATTCATTGATCAGAAAATCAGAGATTGCACATCCTCGATCAAAACCCTAATTGGTCGATCCTTGATTGATCAATGAGAAAAGTTGGATATCTGAAGATCAGAGGTTGATGGTTTGATCAAGATAGATCAAATAAGGTGATTAAAACTCAAACCCTAATTGGTTGCCTCTTGAATCAGATGAAAATTTGATGAAACCCTAATTTTGACCTGTAGAAGCTATACCCGATTAGTTCTGTTCTGAACTGTTAGTGATGCAATGATGCAAATGTGAGGTGGTATATTAGGTCAAAAATTGGGGTATGACAACTTGCATAAATCATAAAAATGTTAGAAAACTTTGACAAAAGGCAGGATTCAAACCCGTGCCTTGAGAGAGAGAGGGACATAGCGCGCAAGGTGAACCGCTGGGACGGTGATACATCCATGTATCAAACTGAAACAATAAATATATGTGTGATAATTATTTCTGATTTCTGACTTTTTAATAAAACACACGCGTGGGACCCAGTCATTGGAACAGACGTATCAGAAGGATGGGATTTGCCACACATACGGTCAGCGCCGGTCCAAGTAAATCAACGACGCCGGAGTAAGATTTTGGTAGTCTTCGCCGTCAAGCCAAAACTCCTAAACCTGCAAAAATCAATCAAATAACAAAAGAAAAGAACCCATATAGCCTATTTAGGATGCTACGAGTTTGATGGTGGTATCATTTCGTTCTGAAACGGCCTAGAAACTGAGATTCGAAGCTTCTCAGTCATTATACCCTAACAATGGAATTTTTCGGTTTACACGTTAAACCTTCCATCTAATGCATCAAACTTGTTCTAAGGGACCTGTTGAGATCATACAAGCAATTGAAAGCCATTAGTAATGCATGAATTAGAAAAAACGAATTTAAAAAGTATACCAAATCAGAGAGACTTGGATGACACGTTTTGGAGTGTTTTGGCTTCGTGTAAGGACTTGAATCAATTCCTAGAAACCTCAGGAAGGTGATCGAAGGCTTGAATCACCTTGAGAATGGTTGGAAAATGGAATACGAATTTGCAAGTTTGTATGGAATTTTTGAGAAATCTAGGGTTCTTTGTGGAGGCAAGGGTTCCTGTTTTTTTGTGTCTTCTGACTTCTGATCTTGTGAGGTATTTATAAGAGAGTAGAAGTAGGTCAACAAAAGGAGAAAATATCTTACATTGATTAAGATATAACAAAAGAAGAAAATATCTTACATTGATCTTGCACGAATTTGACAGCTAACATGGGATTCCTTGGTCCTCAAGATGATTGGAAAATAAGCCCAACATGTATTATCAATTACCTTTGTATTTTATTTAATTAATTTTGAATTTTAGTCATTTAATTCCAAAATAAATTAAATAAAAATATAGGAGGCGTGCAATTGAGTTTCCAGGCCATGGATAATGTCAAGATTAAATTTGGATCATGAAAACTTAGGCCCATTTGGAAAATATTTGCATTTGCTAGGTATTTTCCTTTGTGCATCTCCTCAAAAATGTCAAACTTGCACAATTTGTATCTTGCTCAATTTTCAACATTTTTTAGTGTTCTTGGACTTTTTAGAAAGCTCAAGATGTCCTCTAAACACTCATTTTGGTTTCATCTTCATTGAAGTTTCCATGTTCATGAACACTTCTTTGCAAAAAGATGACGTTTTGTTGACTTTTAAAAGGACCTGTAATGTTTTCTATAACTTTCAAATGAAGCATTTTTGGCCAAAGCTTGTAGTGAATTGAATTCCCTTCAAAATGAGCTTTGGTGGAAATTTTTTTGATAAAGTATGTGGAAGTTTTGTCTGAAAAATCTTAATTAGAAACTTTTAATTTTTTGATAAAATGATGAATATTACTTCAAAATATTAATGTTGACCAAAAATTATGAAATTTGACTGTATGTTAACCACAGTTGACTTTCTGTCCAATACAGTTGATTTTCAACCATCTGAGCAATTGGGTGAGCAAATTTGACTTATAAGGCTTGAAACTTGATATGGTGATCCCTTGAAGCATATGATGAGGTATGATGACCACTTGGAGCACTGGAAATCCATTTTAACTTGAGAGGAGCAAAACCCTAGTTTGGATTTATTACTTAGAAGGGGGTTTGTCTGGTCAACCCTTGTGAAATCCTTAAGTATGGAGATGTGAATTGTCTTGAGAAGTAAGAGGGAAAATTTTGCGGTATGACAACCTACAATAGGAAAACCACAATAACCAAACAATAGAATGTACACGTATGTGCACAAGCGATATAAATATGCTTACTTTGTTGCTTATATGGTAATCCAAAGGATGGGATATGGTATTGCCTCTTAATGTCAAGTACTAGTCTTCTCACCCGGTTAGATCTTTCTTTACTCTTACCTTTTACTTCATGTACATAGGTTAGCCTCTTCTTCTCCTCCCCATTCTTTAATTTTCAAAATCTTCCCTCTTTTTTAGCCGAACTACTTGGTTTTGATTTCAACATTGCACATTGTTGGTATGTAGGCCTGGAACTCATTGGAAGTTCTATCAAACCAAAAATTATAAAAAATACCTCTTTTCTCCCCACCATCCATTTTGTACAAACTCTTTTTAGCACATATATACAAATTTTCAAAAAGGTTTCTGCGGAGTACCGTAGATGCTTTGGGTGCATAACACCTTCCCTTTGCATAACTAACCACCGATCCCATATCTCTGATCTTTTTGTTAAGATTTTATTCGCTCTTTTTCCTAGTCCCTTGGATAAAATAAAAGCGCGGTGGCGACTCTTTTGTTAATATTTTTGAGTTACGTCAATTCAATGGCTTATACTCACAGTTTTTGCCGCTACAATTATGCAATGTAATATGATGACCTTCACAGGGGAAACAGAATGCCTTTGGGAGAAGCAAATATATTGAAGACACGCTAAGAAAGACAACTCATCCTAGAAGACGAACTACTAGGGAAAGAAGCTCAATCTTATAGGAGAGAGAAAAACATGACTCCACTGGGGAATGGGAACCCAACTTTTTATAATATTATCGACTTAATATAGGATAAGGAAACTAAAAGGGAATAACAACAACAATCCTTAGATAGACGGCGAACTATCTCCTCACAGAGGAGTAAGCAAAAACAAGGGAGTGACACCAACTTTCTAAAGATAGTAAACCATCAACCCCGAATAAACACCAAAAATTGTTTCTAACCAAAAGGTGGTAAGAAGACAACATCAACAATAAACTAACTTTCTAGAGATCTCTGGAGCTTCACCAAAGACGGGCTAGAAATCCTTCTTTAACCATGATACTTCATCTGGAAAAAGTAACAAAGAAATCATACAATCAGTGAGCTAAAATTCCTCCCATTGGAGTATTCATCAAATCAACGACGAATTATCTCCCATAATGACGAGATTGCCATCCATCGAAACAACAAATCTTAGATAAACTACCTTCCATAAAGACAAGGTTTCCATTCATCAGAACAACAAATCTTCGATAAACTACCTTCCATAAAGACAAGGTTGCCATCTATTGGAACAACAAATCTTCGATAAACTACCTTCCATAAAGACAAGGTTGCCATTCATCAGAATAATAAATCTTCGATAAACTACCTTCCATAAAGACAAGGTTGTCATCTACCAGAACAACAGATCTTCGATAAACTATCTTCCATAAAGAAAAGGTTGTCATTCATCGGAACAATAAATCTTCGATAAACTACCTTCCATAAAGACAAGGTTGCCATCTATCGGGACAACAAATCTTCGATAAACTACCTTCCATAAAGACAAGGTTATCATTCATCGGAACAAAAAATCTTCGATAAACTACCTTCCATAAAGACAAGGTTGTCATTCATCGAAACAATAAATCTTTGATAAACTACCTTCCATAAAGACAAGGTTGCCATTCATCAGAACAACAAATCTTACTGCACAAAGCTATGGGAATCAACCAATAATGAGCTTATAGAGCACTTATCGAAGGTTTCCATAACAAGTATTCAACTTGCTGGAGAAATACGGTCAATCCATAGCAAGAGATTCCTCGTTGGGCTGCCAAAAGGAGGCCAAATTGGCATTAACAGACTTGTTGGGGGAAAACCAACCGCTTGCGGGAAGAGAGTGTCACCTGCTATTAGGAAAATATTGTAACAACATTTCTGGAGAATGCAAATAAATTCTCTTAATTTCACCTTTGTTGGAGAGATGAGATCTTCCTGACATAACTGTGATTTCCAATTAGAACTCATAGTCTAAGAAGAACAAGGTAATAATTCCGCTTGGAGGCCATATTTCAAACCACAATCAAGCTAGGGAAGTGTGATTTGAAAAATTACAGAGGCTTACAAAGAGTTTTGAGACTCTATTCTTCTTCAAGGGGTAATTCAGTGGAGAAAGCAGAAAGATGAACTTTTTCTGCTTAAAGCTGACATTCTATTGGAAAGATGAAACATACTCTGATTATCAACATATGCAAATGAAGTTTAGCTATGCATATTATATGAATGAATGTACGTGAGATGCATATGGATATTTTATTGAGGATCAACATGGAAGGTTGACTAATGTATGGACAACACTCGGCCAAAATGAAGTCTTCACAAACCATCAACCGAAGGGTAGCTCTTTGTCGCATCAAATTTCAAAAGAAGTTGCAGGCATATCGTAAACATTTCCAGGTTCCTTCTGATGGGAGCATCCCATGGGGTGTCACCATGTCTCATTAGAGCGCTACTCTTACCAACTCTTTTGGGAAAAAATGGGACATTTTGTGAGAACAATCTACTTTGCACTTATATCTCATATTCGAACAAAAAAATGTTATAGAGGTCCTGATGGTACCAACTTCAACATTATCAATCTTGTTTGTTATTAGGACAGTGCCATCTTATCCCTTTGCTTCACATCCGAAGTAAACACACTTAAATTGCAAATTTTCGCAAGTATGTTCTAACAAATCTGTTTGTTTTGAAATGTATTTTCAATAATAAAAGAATATTTTTATAAACTGAATAAAAATAAGATTGCCAAGGAAATGGATAAAGGCTCAAATTTTATTGATAGAATGGTAGTCTCCCAATAGCATGAATCCATAGATGATTACAAAATTTTGAAAAATGGTAAATACATGGAAAAGGTACATCGAAGAACAATGAACACTATTCTCCCTAACAACTTTGAACTCCTGTATTGTAGGCTTCAATTGAGGTATGAAGATAATCCATGCAGATTGTTGCTTCAATGATCAAGTCTTGTCTGATGTAGTTACTTGCCATATAAGTCTCTAACTTTTGCCTAAACTGCCCTTAAGGGTTTTCATCCTACCAGGAGATCTATTCTGTTTATGTCTCTAATTTTTGCCTAGACTGCCCCTTCGGGTTTTCAATCTACCGAGACGCTCTTTTTTTCCTAAGTCGCCCTTTCGGGTTTTCAACTTAGCGAGCTGTTCTTTTATTTATTTAGGCGAATTATTTCTTGACTACATTAGCATTCAGAGGACGTGGGAACTCCTCACCATCTATAGTTTCAAGAATCAATGCACCGCTAGAGAAGGCTTTCATGACAACATATGGGCCTTCATAATTGGGAGTCCACTTGCCTCTGGAATCAGAGTTTAAAGAAATAATATTTTTGAGCATGAGGTCGCCTTCTCTGAATACACGAGGTTTAACCTTCTTATCAAAGGCTTTCTTCATTCTTTTCTGGTATAACTGAACATGACATAAAGAAGTAATTCTCTTCTCTTCAATCAAATTCAATTGGTCAAACCGATTCTCAACCCATTCATCATCAGATAATTCAGCTTCCATTATCACACGCAAAGATGGAATCTCAACTTCAATGGGGAGTACTGCTTCCATCCCATAAATCAAAGAGAAAGGGGTCGTCCTTGTTGAAGTGTGTACCGAAGTGCGATATCTATGTAAAGCAAATGACATCATTTCATGCTAGTCTTTGTAGGTGACGACCATCTTCTGGATGATCTTCTTGATATTCTTTTTTGTAGCTTCAACTGTCCCATTCATCTTGGGTCTATAAGGAGAAGAGTTGTGATGAACAATCTTGAATTCTTCACAAAGTTCCGCCATCATTTTACTATTCAAATTCGAGCCGTTGTCAGTGATGATCCTGCTAGGCACACCATACCGACAAATGAGATTGTTCTTGATGAATCGGACCACCACTTGCTTGCTAACATTGGCATAAGAATCCTCTTCAACCCATTTGGTGAAGTAATCAATTGCTACCAAGATGAAACAATGTCCATTAGAAGCCTTGGGTTCAATCATGTCAATACCCCACATAGAGAAAGGCCATGGGGAAGAAATAACATTGAGAAGTGTAGGAGGCACGTGAATTTTATCAAATTTATCTTATGGAACTTCTTCGCAAATTTGTAACAATCGGATTCCATTGTCAACCAATATTATCCTGCCCTTAGCATCTTCTTAGACATAGAGTATCCATTGGCATGGGTACCAAAATAACCCTCATGAATCTCATGCATCAACCGGATACTCTCGAGTCATCAAGAAGTGCTTGATGTCATGATACCAGGGTTTATCATCATTTTCCACCTCTATGGCGAATATATAAGCTGGCCTCTCAAGGCGCTCAATGGTGATCTGAGTTACATCATTCCACTGGTTCACTTTGTACATAGAAGCCAAAGTTGCCAAGGCATCTGCCATCTGATTTTCATCTCGAGGAATATGGTGAAGCTCTACTTTATTGAAGAAAGTCAATAGCCTCCTTGCATAATCTTTGTAAGGGATTAAGCTAGGGTGATGAGTCTCCCAAACTCCTTTAATCCGATTTATTACTAAATCTGAATCACCGTACACATCAAGAATTTTGATTCTAAGGTCGATGGCTTCTTCAAGACCCGTGATACAAGCTTCATATTCCTCCATGATATTTTTACAATCAAACATCAATCTTTTTGTGAAAGGAATGTAAGCTCCTTGAGGAGTGATGATCACAACACTGATTCCTTTTCCACAAGCATTCACAACTCCATCAAACACCATTCTCCATCGAGATTTTGAATATAGACCTTCTTCAGGTAAAGGTTCATCACAATCTTTCATTTTTAAATACATCACATCTTCATCAGGAAAATCAAATCCAATGGATTGATTATCCTCAATCGGTTGATGAGCTAGGTATTTTGCCAGTACACTAATTTTAATAGCCTTCTGGGTGCGGTATTCAATATTATATTCAGATAACAACATCTGCCAACAGGAAATTCTTCCCGTAAGAGCAGGCTTTTCAAAGATGTACTTGATCGAATCCATTTGAGAGATCAACCAAGTAGTATGATTCAACATATATTATCGCTGACGCTTCCCAGCCCAGGTTAAAGCACAACAAGTCTTTTCCAACATAGAATACCAGGATTCACAATCGGTGAACTTCTTGCTCAGATAATAAATGGCATATACTTTCCTTCCTGTTTCATCTTGCTGTCCCAAAATACAACCCATGGAGCTTTCTAATACAGTCAGATATAGAACCAATGATCTTCCTTCAATGGGAGAGAGTGGGATATGAGGCTCAAGCAAATACTCTTTGATACTTTCAAATTCCCTTTGGAAATCATCTGTCCATACGTAACCTTGATATTTCCTCAACAGCTTGAAGATTGGTTCACAAGTTACAGTCATATGGGAAATGAATCTGGAAATGTAATTCAAATGTCTGAGGAAACCTCTGACTTGCTTTTCAATTCTTGGTGTTGACATCTCTTAAATTGCCCAAACTTTATCAGGATCAAATTCAATTCCTTTTTGGCTGACAGCGAAAACCAACAGTTTTCCATACTGGAAACCGAATGTACATTTATTAGGATTCAAATGGAGGCGATACTTCCTCAAACACTGAAACAATTTTAACGAAACTTCCAAATGATCTTCCTCAGCTTGGGACTTGGCAATCATATCATCAACATACACTTCAATTTCCTTATGCATCAGATCATGGAATAGGGTCGCCATGGTCCTCTGGTACGTTGCACCAGCGTTCTTCAACCCGAAGGGCGTCACTCTGTAACAGAATGTTCCAAAGGGTGTGATAAACGTTGTTTTTTCCATGTCCTCATGAGCCATCTTAATTTGATTGTATCTGGAAAATCCATCCATGAACAAGAATACTTTGCATTTTGCAGTATTGTCCACCAACATATTAATGTGTGGCAAAGGAAAATCATTTTCCAAGATGGACTTGTTCAGATCTCGGTAATCAACACACATGCGGACTTTTCCATCTTTCTTTGGTACTGTCACAATATTGGCAATCCACTGAGGATAGACTAATGTTATAAGGAAACTTGCGTCAATCTGCTTTAAAACTTCCTCCTTAGTCTTTATCGCCATATTAGTATGAGTTCTTCTTAACTTCTGCTTGATTGGCGGGCAATCAGACTTTAACGATAAATGATGCTCCACAATATAAGTATCTAACCCTGGCATATCTTGATACGACCAAAAAAGATATCCACATATTCTTTCAGTATTTCAATCAAATTAATCTTCACCTCAAGATGTAGCAATGCTCCAATCTTGACATCTTTCACATCTTCCTTAGAATCCAAGTTAATGACTTCCAACGGCTGAATGGTGACACATGTGACAAGTGATTTTGCAGATTCAATTCAATTATTATTTTTTGTGAAAGGTTTTTTCTGATTACCATTTTTTCAAGAAAAAAAGCAGAAAATAAAAGACACAATTTGGAATGAAAAACAAACTTTTATTAATGATCTTAAATTTCAAAACAAACAGATTTTGCCCATACAACATCACTTTCACCTTGGGTGGAGTGAAATGATCATTATTTGAAAATTTAAATAAGCAAAAGTGAATTACTTAGACACGTGAATGCAAGTGGAGATGTCAATATCAGTCCAATTACAAACTATGGTTCCATACGTCACAAAGTTGGGCATTTCCTACTCTGTTCCATCTTCAACAATGGCATTGACTCTTGGAACAGTAGGATCAAGATAACCAGCACTTCAGAAAACATCTGGATATTTGGCAGCAACAAGTCCTGACTTCAGCAATTCTCTTCTGATCTTCATGGAAAAGCCTAAACCAGAACCATTCTTATTCACCTTTGGCTCAATAACTTGTCCCCAAATATTGCTAGAACCTTTCTGAACCACATTACGGGCATCCTTCAATGAAGCAATAAAATCTTAACTCCTTAGACACTATCAATAGAGAAATCTTGGAATTACGTTCCAACAGCGGCTTCATCAGCTTCTACTATAGAAAAGGATGATAAATGAGAAACTAGCATATCTTGTTCTCCTTCCACAATAATTACAACACCTTCATGGACAAACTTCAATTTTTGATGGAGGGTCGAAGTCACAACACCATCCTCATGAATCCAAGGTTGTTCAATCAAACAACTATAAGCAGGAAATATATCCATCACCTGGAAGGTAATTTGATACACATGTGGGCCAATATGAATGGGCAAATCTACTTCCCCAATAACAGATTTACGAGAACCATCAAACGCCTTCACGATGATACCACTAGGACGCATTGCTGGACCTTGATATTTAAGCTTTAAAAGGGTACTTTTGGGAATAACATTCAACGCGGAGCCATTATCAATAAGCACGATGGACAATGCATCATTCTTACAATTCATGGAAATGTGCAAAGTCATGTTGTGATTCCTTCCCTCAGCGGGAAACTCTTCATCATTGAAACTCAGATTATCGAAAGCTGTGATATTTACAACCACACTATTAAAAGTTTCCAAAGGCACATCATACTCAAAAAATGTCTGATCTAAAACCTTCATTAGAGACTCTATGTGAGCTACAGAATTCATCAACAGAGCCAGGATTGAAATCTTTGACGGTGTCTGCAGCAATTGCTCAAAGATCTTATAAACGCTTATCTTGATAATCTTCAACAAATCATCCATTTATTTCTCTTGGGTTACCCCAATAGTATGGCCTTCAACCTTCTTGGGTTCAGCAATAGTTTCCACAATCTTCTTACCATCATCAGCCAACTTTGGAAATACATGAGCGAATACACGACCACTTTTGGTCATTCGACTAGCATCAGCAATATTTCCTACTTGAGGTGAGGTAATGGTTGAATTGGAACCTCAACATCTCCTTCTAGAATGGTGGCATTGTACTTGTATGGCACAACCTTGTTGGAACTTTACGGGGAAGGTCTAGGTAAGCTAATAACCAAAGGAGAAACTTGAGGCTTACTGTAATAGGTCACTTCCACATGAGTGGGAATATCAAAATGTGGCACAATGACGTTTAAACCTTCTTTTTCACCAGACTTATCAGCAGAGAAATAGTCATCAACAGAAATGTATTCATCATCAGATTCATCAAACGATCCTTCAATCATATTGACGCCATTGTTGAAACCAACCCTGCTTACAACAATCTGAATAATGCCTTCATCTAGCAGACGCTGAATATCGCTTTTCACAAAATTACAACCACAATGATCTGTGCTACATATTGAACATTCATTATATTGGTGCACCTCTTGCCCTTCAATGAAAATGAACTCAACGTGCAAATTCACCAAATTAGCATTAGTCTCGTTCACATCACAAATTTGAACATCTCTAAGAGGACCATATACATTATTCACTTCAACTTCAGGCTCATCCTTCAACCGGATAACCTGGATAAGGTTCCTGTCTATCATATCTTAAAGATCACACTTTATCTTATCACAACCACGAGTATCCTCGCTGCACACATTACAAGCAGCATGATCATGAGTGCAATAACCAACTTTACAGAGAGCAGCATGCATCTTCATAAGATCTCCAATGATCGAATTCACATCATAAACCTTGATTTCTCCATCAATCATATTCACATCATTTCCATGTTTAGGCAGCAAATTCCCTTGCACATTAGGACCCATGTCTTTGAAATTCCATCTTTTGAACTTCTGACTTCAATGAATAACAATTCTAAATATTGTTGCCTGGAGCTCCTTGGTGGTATGTAAAAGTCTGATCATCTTTGTAATACCATGGCAAAGGATTTAGAACAGCTGGAGGCGCCCTTGGTTGCACCAAGTGCCTCTGAATTAATGCTGGATGCAACTCTGCATAAGTTATCGGAATTGGATCAAACGGTTCTCTCTTTGGGCCTTGCCCTTGATGAGATGATTTATTATAAGGGATAGTAGTTGGAGTTGTAGCAACAATAGGGGTAACAGTAGCAACTTGTTGGTTCTGAGGACGTCTGTTAGGAGGTCTGGTTCTCCTCTCCTGGACAACAACATTAACTTCTTCTTTCTTCTTGGAGAATCCAAAAGATGGATTCTTAGCCCCACTCGATCCTTCTTCTTTCGACAATCTTCCCTCTCGGACAACCTCTTTTAGACGGACTCCCATGCTCACCATTTCAGCAAAATCATTAGGCGCACTGGCCACCATCTTCTTGTAATATAAAGAACCCAAAGTCTTCAAGAAAACTTTGGTCATCTCTTGCTCACTTAGTGGAGGTATAACCTGTGCAGCAAGCTCACGCCATCGTTGAGCATACTCTATGAAGGATTCCTTATCTTTTTTAATCATTTCCCTCAGCTGATCACGGTCAGGCGCCATGTAAATATTGTAATTGTAATGCTTTATAAAAGCTTCACGCAAATCAATGAATGTATGGATGTCACTATTGTCTAGATTCATGTACCATCTCAAAGTTGCACCTGTCAAACTATCTTGAAATAAGTGAATGAGCGGACGCTGGTCTTTAGTGTGAGTGGACATCCTTCTCAAATACATCATCAAATGATCACGGGGACAAGAATTTCCCTTGTACTTCTCAAACTCTGGAACTTTGAATTTAGCAGGCACTTTCACATTGGGAACGAAGCACAGATCATTGACATTGTCACCAAAAAGCTCTTTCCCTTCGAGGGCTTTCAGCTTTTTCTGTATCTTGTCAAACTGCTCCTGGAAACCATCCATTCGATCATAGAAGTATAAGATTTCACTTGGAGGAGGGAATGGATTGTCAAATTCTTTGTTGAAAACAAGAGTAGCATGCACCATAGGAGGTGCGGAAACAACCACCGGTTGGGCCAAGGAGGTCGCTTGAGCAGCAGAGTTGTAACCTTTAGGAATGAAATTCTCTGGCATTCCCCAAGGATAACTAAGAGGCACACGGTGCTGGACGGTAAAAACCACTGGCATAGTAGAAACATGAGCATCTTGAATCACAGAGATAACAGTTGTCGGTTGAGGTGGAATAATAGGAGGAGAACACAGAGGAGATAGTGATTGACTCTGAGCAGCCACCAATTGTTCTACCATAGCAGTCAAATTGGCCATACCGGTCCTTAGGGAGATAACCTCTTCGCGCAGCTCGTGATTCTCTTGCTCTAGATTTTCCATCTTCTTCTTGGAGTTGGCTTGGGTGTTATACCGATGCAACAACTTGAAGACTGAACGAAGCAGAGAAACGGATAAGACACCTGGGAGAGTATGAAAATGCAATAATGTGTGTGTCATGATGCATGACATGCAATGCATATGATTTGTTTATTATTTCTTCTTCTTTTTTTTATTATTCAAGGAACTTAATAAAGAAAATTTAATTTTCAAATATCAAAGTATAACACAATTGAAATGCTGAAATAAACTCATATCATTAATAAAATATTTTGAGGATTACAACTCTTCAATACAAGTTTCAATGATCCCAAGTACAAGAGAGAAATCAAAATAAAACTACAAGTCTGAAAGAATCAAATTTGTAGAAGACCCCTCTTCAGATGAACGCTTCCTCTTAAGCTTCCTAATCTCTTCCTTCAGTTGCTCGTTCTCCAATACGTAGTTGTCGACATAACCTTTCCAAGCATTAGACTCGGGAGAAGTTTAAGAATAAATCGGAGCACTAAAAACTGGGTGAGACATCTTCAACTCTCTAGAATCTCAATCAAATCATCCTTTTCTTTCAACTCTACTAGATGAGACATCTTCAAGGTATGATAATTGTTCTTCCAAAACTTCATTCTCTTGTTTCATCCTAACCAAAGCAAGATGAAGATCCTCTATGTCATCTGAACCATGAGTAGTAGCTAAGAACAAATCAGCAAGAGGCTCCTCACGAGAATATGGCATCTTCTACTCAATAGCTCTTGCTTGAATCCATAGAAGATAAGGCTCCAAAGAAATAACTCATCTCTGCCCTAGATTCTCTTTTCCTTTCCTATGAATATGACGCCAAGCTTTCTTTATATCCTTCCTAGCTGAACTGTGGTCTTCACCCTCTTTAAGAAAGAAGCCACTCACTTGAATACTCTTTGGTTTATACCTCATCGGATAACCAAGCTAACGACGCGCAAGTGTAACACGGTGAACTGACTTTTTAGGTTTTTGTATCGCAAATGTGCGGATAGCAAGAGTCGCCACCGACTTTTCTTTTATCCAATTAAGGGAAGGTAAAAAGTACAGAAAAAGACCTTCGTTAGATTCTGAGTAAGGGAGAAGGTTATGAAAAGGGAAGGTATTAGCACCCCTTTTCATCCGTAGTTATCTACGGGCTCTTAGTTGCTCTTAGATCACTTTTTAAAATTGTGCTTTCTGTGTGTTTGACAAAAATGTTTTGAAAAGAGCTTGAACTTTGACAAAAGTGTGAGGTGTGAAAAGTATTTTGATAGAGCAAGCAACTAAAAGTCTTATTACCTACTCAGAATTGGTCGTTTTCGTGTTATTTTACGTTCCTTTGGAATAGCGCTATCCATACCATTAGTTGGTAGGTAACTCTATTTGTTGGATGTAAGCGGGACATTCGAAGGGACATCGTATGGTCATAAAAAGCAACTTGTAGGAAGTATCCTAGCACATTCAAGGACTATCATCATTTTCGTGGCGACAATCGAGGGTCAAGATCATGTATTCGGAGGCGACATCGTGGGTCTTATGATCTTTGTATCTAAGGGACTATGATGATTTGTTTTGAAGGCAACGGTGCTAGAATACCTCTACATTCGAGGGACTTGACCATTTGTATTCGTAAAGGCAACGAGAGAGAATTACCCTAAGGGGTGCGTGTGTGAAAAGAGTGTGTTGATTTCAGATATATTATCTTGAAATTAGAGTGAGCTATGTCCAATTTTAGTCTTGCCATACACGCCTAATTACTAACAGTTTATAGGGTGCAGAAATTAAAATGCGGAAGTATAAAGTGCGGAAAGATAAATCCTACGCTATTACATGGCTTTGGGGCAGATACATAATTTAAACTTGCGGAAAATAAAAGCCCTAATTAAGCTATTACATCCCATAAGCAAATACATTATTGGAAAAAGAAAACAGTAAAAAGAAATCGTCCGAAACGGGATAACTTGTGAAAAGATGAGAAATCGGAAAATACGAGGAAATCGAATAAGAGGAAAATGTTAGTAAAAATGCAAATTTTTGAATGAGAAAAATATTCATGCTGGAAATAACATTAATATGCTAAAATAATTTTTTGGGATTTTTTGGAGATAATTCACTAATTAAAAACTAATTAAAAGTGATTTAAATGATAAATTAGCAATTAAATTAAATATGCATGCAAAATAATATTTTTAAATTTTATAAATTAAATAAACATTTTCTGAAAATAATGCAAAAAGGAAAATATTTTTTGGTATTTTTAAATGCATGATAAAAATTATTGAAATAAATTAAAATGCATGTAAAATATTAAATGAAATAAAATAGAAAATATAAGAAAATATGAAGTTTTGCAAACTTGTAAAAATAAGTGTCATGGCCAGGGATCGAACTGGAGACCTTGCTTTCATACCCCCACGCCTTTGCCATCTGAGCTAGCACGCATCACTGTTTGGAAATTGGAGCAAACGGATTACAAACACGCGCGTCGTCCCCTGATGCTCCAGATCACGCGCCAAGCTTCGTCTTCCTCGTTTCAAATTTTTTGAAAATCCTGCGTCGGCCTTGGCTCGACGCTATGTCCCTGGCTAAATCAAAAATCATATACAAGCAATATAAATAAAATCTAAGACCATGGATCGATTGGAAACATCATTCCGAACGCAATGGTAGTGGTCTTGAGGTCTAATTTTTCCGTTTTAAGGAAACCCTAAATCGTGGTCGAAAACCCTAACAATGGCAAATCGTGCTTCAGGCCATGGAAATGCAATTAAAGCCCAGAACGTTTGCAAACTTCCTACTAATCACAAAAACAAGAACAAATCATGTTAAAAATGCATGAATATGAGAAATCGATTTTGAAATATATATGAACAAACCAAATTCGGATTTCTTGATTCTTGATGGTTTTGGATGATGTAAGGGTCTGGATCGACTCTGAACAACCCAAGGAATGCAATGGAATCCTCAAAATCGATTGAAACAAGCTTGAACTGTGGCTGCTAGTTGCTTGAACTCCACGGTTTTTTTGAGCTTCAATAGGGTTTCTCCAGCCAGTTTTTCTACCCTAATTCGTGTGGTATGTGTTGTATATATATAGTAGATGGATTTGAAGCTGATTTGAGAAAGAATCAATCATCAATCAATGCAAAAAATATTTGATTTTGTTCCAAATCAAATTTTCATCTTTTTGATCAATTTCAATCAATTTCTTGCCATATCCAATCAAATTTTGAAATTTGCTGGCTTTATTGGTTTTCTTGGATCTCAAGGAAGAGAGAAAAATCAAATTTGCATTTAATTTTGATTTTATACTTTATTTTTGGATTTAATTTGTATTTAAATGAATAAATTCCAAATTAAATAGAAAAATAAAATAAAAATTCGTGGCATTGGGCTTGGATATTCCTAATTGCATAAGGAACAAGTTTGGATGAAGAAAAAGTAAGCCCATTTGCAAAAAATTTGATTTTTAGAAGCATTTCTCTTTGTGCACTTCTTCAAAATTGCCCAACTTGTGAGTGGTGTATCTTGCTCAATTTTCCACATTTTTGAGTGTTCTTGGACTTTTTAGAAAGATCTAATAGTCCTCTAACCAACCTTTTTGGTCTCATATTAATTGGAGTTTCCATGCTCAATATATCTTCAAAACAAAAAGTTGACTTTTTGTTGACTTTGAAAAGGACCTGTAATGTTTTGATCCATACCTTCCAAATGAAGCATTTTTTGAACATTCTCGTGAGACATGAAGTTGTAGAGAATTGAATTTCCTTCAAAATGAGCTTTGGTGGGGAAATTTTTGAGAAAGTATGAAGAAGTTATGACCAGTCAAAGTTTGGTTGACTTTTTACCTAGAAACCCTAATTTAGAAAGTTTGACTTTTGAGCAAATCTTGAGTTTTCTTGATGAATCATGATCAAACCTTGATCAAATGATAAATGTAACTTCAAAATGAGGATGTTGACCAAAAATCATGAAGTTTGACTGTATGTTGACCACAGTTGACTTTTTGTCCAATACAACTGATTTTCAGCCATCTGAGCAATTGTCTGAGGAAATTTGACTTGTGAGGCTTGATACTTGACATGGAGAATCTTTGAAGCATATGAGGAGGCATGAAGACCATTGGAGATGTTGGAAGTCCATCTTGATCTGAGAATTGCCAAGCCCTAGTTTGGGTTGATTGTCTAGGAGAGGGTTTGTCTGATCAACTCTTGAGGAATCCTTGAGTATGGATGTATGCAATGTCTTGAGAAGATGGAGGGCAAATTTTGGGGTATGACAGCAAGAACAAGATTAAAGCTAATACATACCTTTGTACCAAGAAGAGGAACATTGGGAAAGCTACCACAACTGTCGATAATCTCTACATCATAATAAACCTGACGATACCATACAATATCAGAATGAGTGAGATCCATGATCTTTGGCGCCCAACAAGGTTCCCTTCTAGGACTCCAAAAAGCATCAGATGTAGGCAAGTTAGAAACAAACCAACGGTATAGCAATGGTGTACAACAGATAATCTCTCCTTCTTGATGGAAGCTTCGAAGGTGAATAGAATAATAAGTCTCGGCAAGAAGTGTGGGAACTGGATTCCCAATCATGAAGATCCTGATAGCATTAACGTCAACAAAGTTGTCAACGTTGGGAAACAAGAACAAACCATAGGCAAGCAAGGCAAAGATGGCTTCAAAAGCCTCCATACTCTTCATATCAGCAAAATAACGAGCCTTCTTCAAAATAAATGCCGCCGACAATCCTTTGATACACCCCTTAGTAGTTATATTGTCTTCAATTTCGGACCTCTTCATATGGGTAATAGCAGCAATCTCATGAGACTTAGGCTCCTCCTTCAAACCAGTAAAAGGAATAGCACTAATAATAGGTCGACCAAACAGATAAGCATACTCCTCCAAGGTAGGAACTAACTAATAGTCAGGAAAAGTGAAGTAATGGTATAACGGATCATAGAACTGAACCAAGGTGAAAAGCAAACCATCCTTCATCTTCGTCTTCATCAAAGATGTAATAGTCTTATACTTCTTCCGAAAATCCTTTGGACTCTCAATCTCATCAATCAAGCTCATCAGTCTCTTAATCTTAGGTTCCTTGAAACTGTATTTCCGAGTCCTCCTCTGCCCATAATCCATGGTCAAAGTATACCTGAGATGTTTGCAAAGGTCAATTTTAAGTTCCTTCAACAATTGTCTGAAAAAATGTGTATAGGTGCATGAATGCATGATGCAACAATCACACACAAAGATCACAAATATGGGGGTCCATAGGTTCGACGTCACGAGCATGGAGTCAAAAGGTACTACCCACAAGGTATTTTAAGCTTTGTCACATGTAGATCAAGATTCTAAAGGAATCCCCACAATTTTCATTCCTCCATTCAATACTACCAACTTCCCGATGTACTCAGTAATTAGCAATACCTTCAGGTGAAACTCGTCTGAGTGCAGTGTCTGTCATACCCCAAAATTTGCCCTCCATCTACTCAAGAGATTTCATACATATATACTCAAGGATTCCTCAAGAGTTGATCAGACAAACTCTCTCCTAGACAATCAACCCAAACTAGGGTTTGGCATTTCTCAAGTCAAGATGGATTTCCAACATCTTCAATGGCCTCCATGCCTCCTCATATGCTTCAAAGATTCTCCATGTCAAGTTTCAAGCCTCACAAGTCAAGTTTCCTCAGACAATTGCTCAGATGGTTGAAAATCGGGTGTATTGGACAACAAGTCAACTGTGGTCAACATACAGTCAAAACTTCTGATTTTTGGTCAACATCCTCATTTTGAAGTGACATTCATCATTTGATCAAAGGTTGATCATGATTCATCAAGAAAACTCAAGATTTGCTTAAAAGTCAAACTTTCTAAATTAGGGTTTCTAGATGAAAAGTCAACTGAACTTTGACTGATCATAACTTTCTCATACTTTCTCAGAAATTTTTCCACCACCTCTTGCTTTGAAGGAAATTCAATTCTCTACCACTTCATGTCTCACAAGAATGTCCAAAAAATGCTTCATTTGAGAGGTATAGCTCAAAACATTACAGGTCATTTTCAAAGTCAACAAAAAGTCAACTTTTTGATTTGAAGATATATTGAGCATGGTAACTCCAATTGAGATGAGACCAAAAGGGTTGGTTAGAGGACTCTTAGAGCTTTCCAAAAAGTCCAAGAACACTCAAAAATGTGGAAAATTGAGCAAGTTACACCATTCACAAGTTGGGCAATTTTGGAAGAATGCACAAAGAGAGATACTTCAAAAAATCAAATCTTTTGCAAATGGGCCTACTTTTTCTTCATCCTAACTTGTTCCTCATGCAATTAGGAATGTCCAAGTCCAATGCCACGAATTTTTGATTTATTTTTCTATTTAATTTGTAATTTATTTATTTAAATGCAAATTAAATCTTAAAATAAATTATAAAATCAAAATTAATTGGAAGATTGATTTTTATTGCTTTCTTGTGATCCAATCAACCCATAAATGCCAGCAATTTCGAAATTAGATCAAATTTGGCAAGATTGGATTGAAATTGGACAAAATTTGAAAATTTGATTTCATGAGAATATCAAATTTGATTTCCATTGAATGTTGATCAATTCTTTCCAAATTCAATCCCAAATCCATCCAGTATAAATACATGATGCATACCTATCAAGAGAAAACGAAAAATTGGCTCGAAACCCTAATCCAAACTCAAAGAAATCGTGTTCTTGAAGCAATTGGCAATCCTTGTTCCAGCTCGTTTCAATCGGTTTTGAGGTGTCAAACACATTCCTTGATACTCCAGGAGTGATTTCAGATACTTACATTGCCAAAATACATCGTAATCAAGAAATACGATTTCGGTTTGTTCATCTTTTTTCCAAATTCGATTTCTATTTTTCATGCATTTTTAACACATTTGGTTGTTGTTTTTGTGATTAGTAGGAAGATTGCAAGCGATCTGGGTTGTTTGATTGAGTTTCCATGGCTTAGAACTCGTATTGCCATTGTTAGGGTTCTTGGTATCGAATTAGGGTTTCTCTATACAGGAAAAATTGACCAACAAGACTAGTACCAATGCATTCGGAATAACACCCTGAATCGAACCATGGCTTTAGAATTAATTTATATTATGTGTGCTTGATTTTTGAATTAGCAAGGGTTGTAGCGTCGAACAATGGCCGACGCTGAGTTTTTAAAAATTCAAATTGGAGAAAGGAAGTCGCGCGAGTTCGTGGCAATAGGAGGACGGCGTGCTTGTATTTCGTTCAGCTTTTCAAACACGGATGCACACATGGCGTAGCGGTCGAGTGAAGGATCTCAAGGTTTGAAGGCCAGGACGCGAGTTCGAACCATGCCAAGGCTAACTCGTTGCACCGATTCGGACGTTTTCTTTTATCGTTTTATTTTTCAATAATGTAATTGCTCATGGGTTGTAATAGTTTAATCTAGGTTTTATTTTCGCAAGTTTAAATTATGTATCGCCCCAAAGCCATGTAATAGCGTAGGTTTATCTTTCCGCATCTTTACATTCCGCATTTTACTTTCCGCACCCTATCAATTGCTAGTAATTAGGCGTGTATGGCAAGATAAAATTGAACATAGCCCACTAATTTGCAAGATAAAATACTTGAAATCAACACACTTCTTCACACATGCACCCTTAGGTAATTTCTCTCGATGCCTTTCGATTTCAAATGGTCATGTCCTCGAACGTAGAGGTATTCTAGCACCGCTGCCTCCAAACAAATCATCATAGTCCCTTCGATACAAAGATCATAAGACCCACGATGTCGCCTCCGAATACATGATCTTGACCCTCGATTGTCGCCTCGAAAATGATGATAGTCCTTCGAATGTGCTAGGATATTTCCTACAAGTTGCCTTCAATGACCATCCGATGTCCCTTCGAATGTCCCGCTTACATCCAACGAATGGAGCTACCTACTAACTAATGGTATGGCTAGCGCTATTCTAAAGGAACGTAGAAGTATGAAAACGACCAATTCGAGTGGGTAAATAAGTCTTTAGTTGCTTGCTCTATCAAATACTTTTCACACCACACACTTTTTTTCAAAGTTCAAATTCTTTTTCAAAACGAAACATTTCCGAACACTTTGTATACACTCCTACATGAGTCATTACAAAGTCAAAGCGAAATGCCTTTTCAAAACATTTTGTCAAACACACGAAGCAATTTTAAAAGTTATCTAAGAGCGACTAAGAGCCGTAGATAACTACGGATGGAAAGGGTGCTAATACCTTCCCTTTTCATAACTATTCTCCGAACTCGAATCTAACGAAGGTCTTTTTACTTTTACCTTCCTTAATTGGATAAAAATAAAAGTCGGTGGCGACTCTTGCTATCCGCACATTTGGATACAAAATCCTACAAAGTCAGTTCACGTATTAACGGCGACTCTGGGAATACCCTTAAAAGAGAATTGCCTTAGGGATTTCTAGATAACCTTTATTGCTTTTGTTTGACTTGTATGCTTTATCTTTAAGGGTTGCTTGGGTATTATATTGTTGGGGATCCTACACCGGATCCGGTTTCCTTTTAGGTAAGTAGCATTAGATCATCGCGACCGCTAGACGATAACTACACGGTCAACATGATGGCTACGTTAGCGTGACACTTTGGTTGTCCCGATACTCTTCATTCCCAAGTTGAAGATAGTATTTGGCTGCGTGGTGTCATCGCGCTAACTAAACTTTTAGAACCTTAATTGACCCATCTTGGCCATTAGAAGGTAGTGAGATGGCCGGCTTTAGTGTAGACCGAGGTTGGTTGATACTCGATGCTACGCTCATTGAGATTAGACTTTTGGGACATTTTCGATCGACCACTTGGCCGTCGTATTGAAATAAGCGCCTACGAGAAAGATCTGTGATATGAGATTCCTAGAACCCGGTTACTATTATAGGACAGGATCAACCAACTCAAACTTTTGGTGGGGTAATCACCTATACCTCATGCAAGCCTTCAACCTAGGCTCATTGTGTGAATTGTTTGTGTGTGCTAAACATGACACCATGACATCATTTGCATTGCATATCATTTCTAACTATTTCAAGGACCTAGGGATTTATCTTTGCTCTGTTTTGTAGGGATTATGGCTTCTAGAAAGACTATCCGAATCAACTTCATGGGTATCCCTTCTCAACTCAAAGAATTGGTTTCAGAAATTCCCGACCATGCTCAGTTCATCAAAAGACATGGTTATCTACTTGATTTGGTTATCTCCGGCTTTGAAGAAGATATGATGCATGTCCTATTCCAGTTCTTCGATCCGAAACACCATTGCTTTACATTTCCAGATTATCAGTTGGTTCCTACCTTAGTAGAGTTCTCTAAGCTACTTGGGGTACCTATTCTTGACCAAATGCCATTTACCGGTTTGGAAAAGGTTCCTAAGTACGAAGACATTGCATCAGCCTTACATCTTAAGCGCTCAGACATTGAAGCCAGTTGGGAAACTAGAAGTGGAGTTAAGGGTTTACTTTCCAAGTTCTTAATTAAGAGAGCCCGAGAATTCCTCAAAGTTATGAGTTTCCATGCATTCGAAGACATTGTGGCCTTGCTAATTTATGGTTTGGTTCTATTTCCTAATTCGGATCAATTCATAGATATCAATGCCATCAAATTGTTTCTTACCCGCAATCCTGTGCCTACCTTACTTGGAGACATCCTGCATTCTCTCCACACTCGTACTACTAAGCGACAAGGAACTCTCATGTGTTGTATACCGTTACTTTCAAGGTGGTTTATTTCGCACCTTCCTCCATCAGTTTTGAAGAATGAACAAAGGTTGAGGTGGTCTCAAAGATTGATGTCACTCTCTCATTCAGATATCCGTTGGAATCTTTGCTCTCAAAAGGACTTCACCTTCATTGAGCGTTGTGGAGAGTTCCCTAATGTACCACTCCTTGGTATAAGGGGAGGTATTACTTATAACCCTTCCTTAGCTCTACGTCAGTTTGGTTTTGCCCGAAGAGATGGTCCACATGATATGCTTCTCCAAGATATTGTGTTCGACTACAACCACGATCTCCAGAATTACCGACGAAGGTTTATACATGCTTGGGGCATGGTAAAGAAGACTGATACCAAGACTTTGGGGCACCCGAACTCCATTCCTTGGGAACCTTACCTCAAATGGGTGCGAGCTCGAGCTCAAAACCTCATGATGCCATTCACGCTGTTTTACCAGAATTATGGAACATGTTGCTATAGGTGACGTACCTATCTGTTCTCCATCCTGACATGCCTACTGATTTTGAAGACTTGAAGAGATCCTGGATTCAGCTAAAAGAAGAAAGGGATACCTTTGAAGCTCAGTGTTACGCAAGTGAGAAGAAAGTGCTAGAGTTGACCAAGCTACTTCACGAGGAGCGAAACATCAACGCCTACATCGGCACCAAGAGGAAGCGCCCATGGGAGACTTAGAGCTTTAGGATGTTTTTGTTTTCTTTTATTATTTCGAACTATCCCTTGTACTTAAAAAGAAAAAAGGAGAATAATGAAAAGAGTACTAATAAATGTTTGTTCATTGCTTGTTTAACAAATTTAAATCTCTTAGGTCCTTGAAAACATTGCATTGCATTCGCATAAACATTGCATAGTGTGATACGGTGAACTGCCTTGTAGGATTTTTGTATCCAAATGTGCGGATAGCAAGAGTCGCCACCGACTTTTATTTTTATCCAATTAAGGGAAGGTAAAAGTAAAAGAAAAAGACCTTCGTTAGATTCTGAGTTCGGGAGAATGGTTATGAAAAGGGAAGGTATTAGCACCCCTTTCCATCCGCAGTTTATTCTACGGGCTCTTAGTTGCTCTAGATCACTTTTTAAAAATTGCTTTCTGTGTGTTTGACAAAAATGTTTTGAAAAGGCATTTCGCTTTGACTTTGTAATGACTCATGTAGGAGTGTATACAAAGTGTTCGGAAATGTTTGTTTTGGAAAGAATTTGAACTTTGAAAAAAAGTGTGTGGTGTGAAAAGCATTTGATAGAGCAAGCAACTAAGAGACTTATTTACCCACTCAGAATTGGTCGTTTTGTTGTACTTCTACATTCCTTTAGAATAGCGCTAGCCATACCATTAGTTAGTAGGTAGCTCCATTCGTTGGATGTAAGCGGGACATTCGAAGGGACATCGGATGGTCATAGAAGGCAACTTGTAGGAAGTATCCTAGCACATTCGAAGGGACTATCATCATTTTTCGTAGGCGACAATCGAGGGTCAAGATCATGTATTCGGAGGCGACATCGTGGGTCTTATAATCTTTGTATCGAAGGGACTATGATGATTTGTTTGGAAGGCAACGATGCTAAGATACCTCTACGTTCGAGGGACATGACCATTTTGAATCGAAAGGCATCGAGAGAGAATTACCCTAAGGGGTGCGTGTGTGAAAGAAGTGTGTTGAATTCAGGTATTTTATCTTGAAAATTAGTGTGAGCTATGTCCAATTATTATCTTGCCATACACGCCTAATTACTAGCAATTGATAAGGGTGCGGAAAGTAAAATGCGGAATGTAAAGGTGCGGAAAGATAAACCTACGCTATTACATGGCTTTGGGGCAGATACATAATTAGGAGCGCGGAAAGTAAAAGTCCTAAATTAAACTATTACAACCCATGAGCAATTACATTATTGAAAAGTAAAAATGATAAAAAAAAAGGTCCGAATCGGTGCAACCTGTGAAAGAATAAGAAAATCGGGAAATATGATGAAATTGAAATAAGAGAAAATGTTAGAAAAATGCAAGTTTCGATATGGAAAAATTAATACATGCTGGAAATAAGATAAATAAGTTAAAATAATTTTTTGGGATTTTTTGGAAAAGATTTAATAATTAAAATGCAATTAAAAGTGAATTAAATGCAAAAATAAAAATAAAAATAAATATGCATGCAAAAAGATATTTTTTAATTTATTAAATTAAATAAAGGTTTTTATGAAAATAATGTAAAAAGAAAAAATGTTTTTGGTAATTTTTTAATGCAGAATAAAATATGGAAATTAATTAAAAAGACAATGCAAATATTAAAATAAATTGAAAAATAGAAAAAATAAGAAAAGTATGAAGTTTTGCAAAAGAAAAACCGAAACCGGTGCAAGCAGGAATCGAACTGAGGACCACAGGGAGTATCTATGCACAGTGAATGCCTTATCCACCACGCCAGCTTGCACTTGTTGTCATGGAATGGAAACGGATGATCATGAGATGCACACGCGTCGATGCCTGGGAAAGTCAAGGATACAGTCAGCTGGTGGGGTCCTCGCTGGATGAGAGAGCGAATCAGAAGGCTCCGTGACGCCATGCAATCCCTCGCCGGTCCAAGTGGAGTCAACGACGCCGGAGCCCTAGCTCCGGTCGTCTTCTCCGGCTACCTGAAAAATGAAACGGAAAAAACACGACGGATAAATGGAAAAGGGGGACCCTACCCCCCTAAATCGGCCATGGCGAATCCAATGGTAGTGTTAGTTTCGACTGAAAACGCCTGTAAGACCCGGTTCGAAGCTCAACAGTCCAAGAACCCTAAACATGGCATCATGCGTTTTTGACGTTCAAGCTGGCTAACGATGGCCCAGATCATGCATAATGAACCTCATGAACACATTAAAGGCATTAGAAACAATTAACACAAGCAGAATGATCAAATGCAAAAAACAAGAAAAGTTGAATATGTATGTATGTATATGCAGCGATTCTGGACGATTTAATCAAAGGCAATGGTGCATTCTTACTCAAACCTACCCACTGAGCACGATGGAATGATGTTTGGAGGCTGAAACCTGCTGGAAATTGAAACACGATTTTCTACAATTCTTGAAAAAATTTGCAAGAGTTTGGGTTTGTTTTTAGGTTAGGGTTTCGTCTCGTGGCTGTGTGCAATGCTGAGTATTTATAGAGGAAGTTTGGATGGCAAAAGTGTGGAAAAAAGATTGGACAATTAATGTGCAAATATTTTCTTTCAAAATAAAATCAAATATTGAAGAAAATATGATTTTCTCATCAATGCCATGGCTTGCACGAATTTGGTATGAAATATGGGCTTTCTTGGACATTAAGAGAGATATAAATCCAACTTAATTGAAAAAATAACTTAATTTTCATATTTTACATAATTTATTTTTGAATTAAATGTTGTAAAATTCAAATATAAATCATGAAAATAGAAAATCACCAATGCCAAGCATTTATGGGTCAAGAATAACATCATGAACAAGTTTGGATCAAAAGATTATAGGCCCATTTGGAAAATTTTGCATTTTGACCAAAATGTCCTTTTGTGCAATTGTTGAATAGTATATCTTGCTCAATTTTCCACATTTTTAGTGTTCTTGGACTTTTGGAAATCTCTAAGAGTCCTCTAACCAATGTCTTTGGTCTCATCTCATTTGGAGTTACCATGCTCAATATATCTTCAAAACAAAAGTTGACTTTTGTTGACTTTGAAAATGACTTTTGAGCTATACCTCTCAAATGAAGCATTTTTGACATTCTTGTGAGACATGAAGTTGTAGAGAATTGAATTTCCTTCAAAACAAGAGGTGGTGGAAAATTTTAGAAAGTATGAGAAAGTTATGATCACCAAAGTTCGATTGACTTTTCACCTAGAAACCCTAATTTAGAAAGTTTGACTTTTGGGCAAATCTTGAGTTTTCTTGATGAATCATGATCAACCCTTGATCAAATGATGAATGTTACTTCAAAATGAGGATGTCGACCAAAAATCGAAGTTTTGTTGTATGTTGACTACAATTGACTTTTGTCCAATACACCCGATTTTCAACCATCTGAGCAATTGTCTGAGGAAACTTGACTTGTGAGGCTTGAAACTTGACATGGAGAATCTTTGAAGCATATGAGGAGGCATGAAGGCCATTGGAGATGTTGGAAATCCATCTTGACTTGAGAGATACCAAACCCTAGTTTGGGTTTATTGTCTAGGAGAGAGTTTGTCTGATCAACTCTTGAGGAATCCTTGGGCATAGATGTATGAAATATTTTGAGAAGATGGAGGGCAAATTTTGGGGTATGACACATAGCATAGCATAAACATTGCATCACAGGTACATTGGAGATTGGTTTTCTCATTTGCTCGCTATTTATTTTAGCAGAAATGGCTCTTGAACAGTCTGTCAAAGATCTCCAAACTCAGAATGCTCAGTTTCAAGAGATGTTTACCAGCTTGGTCCAAGGCCAAGAAGATCTGAAGAAGCTCATCAACAGAAAGAAGAAGGTTGTTGGTCTCCTCAACATGGGTAGACGTTTCAAAGGGGGTCCTAAGGTGGTCACCAGATCGAGCTCTCTCAAGGAAGTGTCCATACCGGGGAGTACCAAGGGTGATGAAGGTGATCGTGAGCCAAAGAAAGGAGGAGAGGATCATTCTGATTATAGCCACACTCTGATGAAGATGACAAGTACAAGCAACTTGAAGACCGTCAATCCGTGGAAAACCCAAGATGTCCGGCCGAACTTTGATGATCCGAGTCTTGTTCTGTGTTGTGATTCCTCCCAAATTCAAAGTTCCTACTTTTGCCAAGTATGATGGCATGTCTTGCCCTAAGCTGCATTTGAAGTCCTATGTCCGTAAGATCAATCCCTGATGTAAAGTTGTGGATGCACTATTTTCAAGAGAGTTTGTCCAAACCAGTTGGAATGGTACTATCGGCTAGAGAATGACCGTATCCGTGCTTGGAGTGACTTAGTGATGCTTTCTATAGACATGAGTACAATGTTGAATTGACACCCACTCGCATGCAACTACAAAGCATGTCCATGGGTCGTGACGAGAAGTTCAAGGAGTATGCTCAAGTGAGAGATCTAGCAGCGAGTTCACCACCCTTGTCTAATAGGGAGTTGGTTGATATGTTTGGGAACACCGACAGCCCATTCTTCAATCATCGATTGGAAATTCTTCATCTGGATTCACCGAGTTGATATTGAAGGCGCATTGAAGCCGGTATCAAGAGTGGGAAGATTCATGTAGAGACATCTTCGAATGCCGCGAAGAGATCTTTTGGTGGTAGAAAAAGCCAATGATGTGTATGGTCGAAAAGCCGAGCCAAGACCGACCGCTCAAACGTGGGGCGGTTGTGATCTCCAATCCTACATCAAGACAACCTCGGGAGACAACGCGTAGCGAAGCGCCCAAGACGGTTACGAAGATCAACATGCCTTTGTCGCAAGCCTTGCACACATGTTGAACGCAGTGATAACCTTGAGGGATCCTCCTCGTAATGTCAACACTTCCTCTCCAGTACAATCCTAATGCTAAGTGTGCTTACCATTCCAATAGCCCCTGCACGACATCGACAATTGTTGGGCTCAAGAACAAGATTCAAGACATGATTGAAGCTAAGCATTGAATTTGATCCTCCTGTTGAGACTCGAATGTGATCAACGCGCCTATGCCTAACCATGACAAGAGTTCCAATGTTGGTGGCGATACTTATGTTTTCAACATAGATGACTTGACCATTCCTCCGATGGTATTAAGAAGAATTTGTTGCAAGCGGTGTCAATCCAGATGCCCAAAGAATTGCCGCTGGTGCTCGTCTGCGCGATGGTTGTGCTTGGTTGAGAAGACGTGTTCGATGTATGATGAATGATAGCGAAATCATATCGTTTATATTACATGAAATTTACCGTTTTGCATTATTTTGACCGATTAACTCCGAATATTTCGAGATTGTCATTACTTTTGCGGTATTCACAACTTAGCTCAAAACAAGAGGAAACAAGAAACAATGTAAGAAACCACCAAAAAGAAGAAAAGATTAAATCACAAAGATTACAAATTTTGTAGGCGGTCGTCACACATCCACAACGACCGTAACACATCACGGCGTGTTACGACCGTCACGTATCCACCACGACCTTAACACGGAGAAACCACAAGTCGCTCGTCACACATTCACCACGAACGTAGCGCGCATTATACCGGTTTTCAAATATGCGAACGTGGCCCAAGCATTCTGTAGGAGTTATGAAACTCCTTATTTCTCTCAAGTCAAGACCCACGTCCACCACTTCCTCCTCAACTACCCACGCTCCTATATCTTTGGAGAATTGGCAAGCGGCGTGGGAGGAATTTTAGGAACCAAGCGCAGTTCATGTTTCTATAAATACCTCGGTCTCAAACATCAAACGTCTGAGCATTTTAGAGTTTAATTGTGCGGAAGCTCGCCAACCAACCCAATATTATTTTTTTCTAATTTTCCTCTGCATTCGTTATTTTCTTTTCATTTCATTTCCCAAATAATAATTTCCAACATTAGGAAATTATTATTATAGTTTAGGATTTACTATTCAAGCCTCAGAACTTTTACGTTTCAATTTCCGAATCCGATTTTCCGAATTGTGGAAGAAGGATATAGGATCTTGCTTATTTTCGTGTTCTTTTATTTTTGCAATTTGTTACAATTATTCTTTAATTGATTAATGCAATTTAAATTATTATTATTTATAATGTCCAATTTATATTTGATTGTTTTTACTTCCTGTATGTTAGTTTTAATTTCCATGGCTAGCTAAACCTTTAGTGTCGGTATGGGATAGTAAGAGACATTAGGTATCGATCAACAACTTAGGCTAAAACTTTAATCAACTTAACTCGGTTATAACTTTTATGCTTAAAACAAAACCTTCGAAAGTAAGAAGATAAATAGGTTAGATCGAGACCACGAAAGTGTGAGGTTTTTAACCAGATAGCTAAAGTTAGGCATTTGATTTAAATACGTTGAAAGCGCTTTAAAGCAGTTAGAATTAATTAAGTTTTCAAAAGTATTTCTAAACACTTATAGGCTAGCGGCGGTATAGGGCTTTAGACGATAATCCAAGATAAGACCATGAAAGTGTGAGTTGAGGGTTTTTAAACTAATTAATTCTACAGATAAAACTAAGTTGACCATCCTTATATGCCTAGGTCCGATTAGATCCTTTAAGTCGACTCTATTGCATACCGACCCTTTCATTTTATAATTACATTAAAACCAATTAATTTACCTTCCTTAACCCTCCTAAAACCAACCGTGACAATTTCCGCCTTAGCTAAACAAACATTACTTTCCAGCACTAGAGTGATTACAAAGTCTCTGTGGGATCGACAATCTTTTATTACTACGATAGGTATGCGCTTGATTAAGATTCCGTTAGACACATTAGGTTTATCGCACATCAATGAACAACCGTGAGATACTATTTCAAACCACATGCGTAAGTGTGAAGAAATGTCTAAGTTGAAGATTGACAATGCGAATCTAAACTACCACACATGTGGGATACCTGGGGCAGCCAAGTGGAAAATATGATTACATGGTGAAGTACATCACGATAGTTACAAGATTCCTATAGAAGATGTTAAGGCGACCGGATGGGGTGACGATTTCCTAGAAGACTATGCTGATGTTAACACAATAAGGATTTCCTCTGCTGATCATGTGCCTAGAGTGGCACCCCTCATCATTTCTTCTCCAAGACCAGTTCCATATTCCTCTGACAAAGCTATTCCTTGGGATTATGGATCTGATGTCTACTATCATGGCGTCAAGCAAGACCCTCTGACTATTGAAGATCTTACCATTGGAGCTTCTATTCCTGACATCGACAACATCACCGGATCAAGTAAGGTGACCAGAACCGAAAGAGTATTCTCTCGGAGATCTCACCTCAAAAGACATCTGCGACTCCATTCGCATTCCATTCTCAATCAATATCCCGGCTAGAGGGAAAGAACCGGTGACTCATCCCTCAACCAAGTACCAAAGGAAGTTATCAAGACACCTCCAAACAAGAAATGGAGGAAATTCAAGATTATCAAGAAAAGTGACTACAATGTTGTGGAACAATTGGGACAGACTCATTAAGATTTCCATGCTCTTTGCTCTTGTGCTCCGAGGCTCACGCTAATGCCTTGGTGAAGTTTCGAAGAATGCTCATGTGCCGAAGACACTACCAGATCAATTTGAAGTTTGTATTGCTAGTCGGCAACCAACAACGGCCGATCTTGATTTGACTCTGCCGGAAAGAAACACAACAAAGCCTTGCACATCTACGTTGAATGCAAGGGCACTACATTGTCTCATGTTACGTGGATATCGGTTACGCTTTGAATATCCTTCCAAGATCGCTTTTGATCGACTTGATGTCGAAGGGTTGGTTCGAGACCCAGTGACATTATTGTGAGAGCTTTTGATGGTTCTAAGCGACGATTGGAGAGCTCACTCACTGTTAAAGTCGGTTCCCGGACTTTTGACTCCACTTTCTTTGTCATGGACATCCGTCTTACTCTTGCCTACTTGGGCCCTTGGATACATGGGGGTGACGTCTACCTTACATCGTAAACTGAAATACCGGTGAAAGGGAAGGTTGTCACGATATGTGGTGAAGAAGAGTATATGGTCACCATCTACGGTCATTCCGCTATCTCGAGATGGAGGGTGAATTCTTTGAAGCATACGCCAAGCTTTTGAAACAATACCAGTCGTGCTGTTGACTCTCCGTCACTCTGAAGTTGCACAAGTTCCCTAGGATGGCCTCATTGAAAGATGCTTCTTGTTGAAGAAGGTAGTTCTATTTGGGACTCCACGATCTTCCTTCAAATTTGACAAGACCGGTTTAGGCTTCACTATCAAGGGTCAAGATGATACGCGACGTGCCGCCAACTTCCTTTGCATCGGTCAGTGGAATTCATGCTATAGAAGACGACGACAACGGCCGACATCGCAAGTGGATCTTCCCAACTCGGATCAAGGGCTCGGAATTGGAAGGCGAAGACGTCATACCAATCTCCTTTAGTCGGGAGTAATTGCTCTTGTTTTGTTTTGCTTTTCGTATTTCTTTATGTTTTGAACAATAAACTTTGAAAGCCTAGTGCCTTACCCGGCATCATGGCTCGCTTGCGAGGTTATTATCTCGTTTGCGTATTTTCATTCAATAAATTCGTTGGACTTTTGCATGCAATTGTTCGTTTTCTTTCTTTTACTTTATCACCCCTTCAAAAGCTATGTGTTCTTACACACACCACGTGATACACTCTAATCACTCGAATCTAGTTAATAACACTATGCTAGTGCTAAATATGACTTGATAATCCGATCTACCAAGCGAAGACGAAAGTGAGGAAGATTGTGAAGTGCCGGAGAACTTGCGATCAGCAAGAAGAGCGAGTTATACAACCACGAAGAGACAGTTGAGGTTGTGAATTTGAGTCTTGACGAAGGCAGAAAAGAGATTAAGATAGGAGCGGTCTTGAGAGCGTGTTAAAGAAAGGTTGGTTCGGATGCTACGAGACTATATTGAGGTTTTGTTTGGTCATACGAAGACATGCGAGGTTGGACATTGATATCGTGGTACACCGATTGCCGAAAAGAAGGTTTCTCCCGGTGAAAGAAGGTTCGTCGATCGTCCTAAGATGTCGAGAAAATCAAAGTCAAGTTATGAAACAATTCAACGTTGGTTTCTTAGCATCACCTCTTATCGATGGGTTGCAAATGTGGTACCGTACAAGAAGGATGGCAAAGTACGAATGTGTATGGATTACGAGATCCGAACAAAGCGAGTCCGAAAGCGATTTCCCACTTCCTCATATTGATGTTACGTTGACAACACGCTCGATAAGGTTTTCTCCTTCATGGATGGTTTCTCCGGTTACAATCGGATCAAAATGGCTCCGAAGACATGGAGAAGACTACTTTTGTTACACAATGGGGCACTTCGCTACAAGGTTATGCCGTTCGGACTAAACAGCGCCACTTCGCGTGCTATGGTGACATTGTTTCATGACATGATTCATCACGAGATAGAGGTCTACGTCGACGACATGATAGCTTGATCGCATGAAGAAGAACATCTTGATCATTTGCAAAACTATTTGACAGATTGAAGACGGTCGAGACTTAATCCCAACAAGTGCACCTTTGGAGTCGATCCGAAAACTCCTAGGGTTTGTAGTCGGTGGAAGAGGTATTGAGGTTGACCTCGAAGGTTAAAGCTATTCAAGAGATGCCGCTCCCTTGCAGAAGGAGGTCATAGGTTTCTTGGGCGATTGAACTACATTGCGATTCATTGCACATACTTGTGAGCCAATCTTCAAGTTACTAAAGAAAGATCAAGTAGTGGAATGGAGCAGCGATTGCGGATCGCTTTTGACAAAATCAAGGAGTACCTCTGAATCCTCCTATCCTAATGCCCAAGGAAGACCTCTTATCATGTACTTGAGTGTTAGAGAACTCAATGGGGTGTGTGTGGGGCAACATGGAGTGCAGTCGAAAAGAGCATGCAATATACTACCTTAGCAAAAGTTTACCGATGTGAAACAAGATACTCACGAGAAAACTTGCAACGCTTTTTGGCTCCGACTAAGGCAGTATATGTTGACTCACACTACCTTGTTGATCTCTAAGATGGATCGATAAAATACATCGTTGAGAAATCTCTCCGGAAGAATAGCAAGATGGCAAATGATCTTGACCGAATGTGACATCGGTACACTTCTCGAAAGCGATCAAAGGAAGTAGTAGCCGATCATTTGGCTCATCAAGCCGTAGATGACTATCGATCTATGCGTTAATTTCGGATGAAGATGTTTTACTAATTCTTGATTGCGAAGAACCAGCCCGACGAAGGACCGAACAAGGATCCCGATGGACCATGGTCTTTGATGGAGCCTCAACGCTTGGCAATGGCATTGGCGCCATCATTACATCCCTGCTGGACACGCCTTTCACCGCCGATTATGTTTCGATTTTAGTGATCATCGATTAAGGCGAGTGGGATCGAAGCATCCGAATCTCATTCCGTATCGAGAGCATGTTGAGTTTGATCCCTACTTGAAGAGATTACTTTCAATCATATTCCACGAGAAGAAAATCAGTTGGCAGACGCATTGGCTACTATGTCATCTATGTTCAAGGTTAGATGGGACAACGAGGCTGCCCAGATCATCGTTGAGAAGTTCGACGAACCAGTATTGTTATGAGCTTGACGAGAGAGAGACCTTGGTACTATGATGTGAAGAGGTATCTTGAGACTCGGGAATATCCGAGGGCATACATTAATGATAAGAAGTTCATGAGAAGATTTGCATCTAAATTCTTCCTCAACAACGACATCTTATACAAGCGCAACCACGACTTGTGCTTACTCTGCTGTGTAGACCAGAAAACCGCAATGCGTATCATGGAAGAGTTACAGGCGAATTTGGTACCCACTCCGGTGGACATACGATGGCTAAAAGATTTTGAGAACAGGTTACTATTGGTCCACCATGGGCGATTGTCACCACTATGCTCGATCTTGTCACAAATGCGGTTACGCGACAAAGTGCACGTACCTCGGTACCTCAATGTTTTAACTTCTCCTTGGCCTTTTGCGATGTGGGGCATTGACATGATTGGAGAAATCAAGCCCACAGCTTCCAATGGACATCGTTTCATCCTTGTGGCAATAGATTATTTCACCAAGTGGGTAGAGGCAGCCTCGTATGTATCTATTACCAAGAGTGTTGTGGCTCGATTCATCAAACATAATCTTATATGTCGGTATGGCACTCCCGAAAGGATTATCACAGATAACGGTTCCAATCTCAACAACAAGATGATCACCGAACTCTGCATGCAGTTCAAGATCAAGCATCATAATCCATCTCCTTATCGGCCTAAGATGAATGGCGCGATGGAAGCCGCCAACAAGAACATTAAGAAGATTATCTGAAGATGAGTGACTTACAAAGATTGGCATGAGATGTTACCATTTGCTCTTCATGGTTATCGCTTTTCAGACGAACATCCACAGGCGACCCTCTCTCTTGTATACGGTATGGAAGCCGTCTTACCCATCGAGGTTCGGATACCTTCAACGAGTCCTCAGGAGGCGAGTTAGGCGAAGCGATTGGGTCGAGACCGCCTCGACCAGATTAACTTGATTGATGAGAAGCGACTCGAATCCATCGCCATGGACAGATTTATCGAGCGAATGATCGGAGCATTTAACAAGAAGGTCGACACCGAGTCTACCAAGTCGGTGATCTAGTAGTCAAGCGCATCATTCTTCCACAAGGTGATCGAGGGCAAATGGACTCCCACCTCGAGGGACCGTTTGTAGTCAAGGCGATATTTTCGGAGCTATGATACTTAGCACCATGGATGGTGAAGACTTCCCACACCGTGAGCGGACATAGTCAAAAATACTACGCATAAAAAGACCCGCTAGGTCGGTCGCCTAGGCAAAAATAAAATCTGGCGAACCAAAGGTCGGGCAAAAATAAAGGATATATACAAAACATGTACACCGGCAAGTCGAAAACACGAAAAGGCGGCTTGGGCAAAAAGGTATCCGGTGGTGAAAACCGAAAGGCGGTCTAGGCAAAAGTTAGGGATTTAAGCGTACAACTATGTCTCTTCCAGATCACCTGCTTCCAGACTACTATCAGCATTCAAGGTTCGAATGGCGAAGATCAGTTCATTCACTTTCTACTGACAGCAAGGAGATGAGATAGTTGAAATATATGAGTACTAGCATAGTTGGAACTTAACGAGATTGTTTCCGCATAGCTTTTTACCTTTCTTGTGTACAAAACTACTTGGCCATACGCCACATTTCAAATAAATACAAGTTCTTTTTGCAATAAGTCCAACGTTTGCTTTGAATGATTATACGCATTTGACAATAAGAATCTAATCACAAACATACGAAAGGTGAACATGCAAAAGTACTTACTAAGTTCGAATTAGGATGACGAAAGTCAACAAATAGTTCCCCACGAGCATAAAGGTGTCACTCACACACCTTCCCAGTATAAAGGAATCCACGAGCAATTTCATTCAATTGGGCAATGTTACATCGGTCTCAGCGGTAACACTTCACCGGTCAAGATATTCATCCCCAGCGGATATTTCTCAATCCTCCCCTTTTTCCCCGGTATCGGACTCAAAACTTGGTCGGATAGTGCATCGGAGGAAACATACACCTTTATTCCCACCGGAGATTACAACGGGCTCCAGACTCTTCTAGCCGGTTTCAGAACCATCAAAGGCTCTCCAAGAGATCTACACTCGGAATCCCAGAGCGCCTCTTAAATTTCCTCAGCGGGATCTACATACAAGGTCCCCACGGATCGCTTCCGGACTCTCCTCGGTGAGGTCTATGAGATCTCCAACCACGAGCTTCTCAAATATCTTCCTTCCTCAACAATGTCTAGGCCCAAAGACTTGGTCAGATAGTGCATCGGAGGAATCCAGGATATCTTTCTTCTCCTTCAAAAGCGGGGTTCTCACCTACACAATTCCCCAAGCGGAAGTCAGGAATCTTCAAGCAGAACATCCGCATCTTCTTCAAGATGGATATGTTTTGAAATACCACAACATCCATCATTCATACATTACTCATGAAGTCATAATTCATGCATACGTCATTCATATACACTATCATGCATCATACTTTGCATAAAACTAACAAATATCCTATCAAAGTTTCTCTTGTTTTCTCCAAAACAGGTAACAATCACTTCTGGCGCAAACAGGTCCAGGATTAAGCCCCGAACCGCGGAAAACTATCGAAAGACCGCCTTGGTTGTCCTCACGACGGTCGATTAAGCCCGAATCGACGGAAAACTATCTCGAAGACCGCCTCGGTTATCCTCCGATAACAGGCAATGGATCAACACCGATGCACAACAGGGAAGCATCCACATTTTGCCAACTACAATCTCCCTCAGAGTAATCGACACGAAGATTTATTCGGCAAACTCTGAGTCTAGCGTCGACTCGGTTGCCTTGGATGGCATCTTAAGCCCATCTCCGACTATTTGTCAACATCTCTTCACTTTCGAATCCGCATATATGGTTAAAAATCAATACGGACCAATAACTTCATTCAAAGTGAACACGAAGTCTAACGTCGACTCCTCGGATGGCATCTTAAGCCCATCTCCTCTCCGTTCGAGAACATCTCTGAGTCTAACATACGACTCACTCCCCAGCATCGGCCTTCCTAGATGGCATCTTAAGCTCATCTCCGGCAGCTCTCCTATTGACAACCTCGAGTCTAGCGTACAACTCGTTCCCCAGCAAAGTCTCCGACTTCTCCAAATGGCATCTGTAAGCCCATTCCGCATCGCCCAATAGCAGTGCAAATTTTCGGTGTACTCAGTGTTCAATCATCTTCTACTTCCGGTCACGAAGACAAGCGTGTCAATCTAACCCTCCAGTACAAGAAGATTGAACAGGGGCAGCTGTCATACCCCAAAATTTGCCCTCCATCTACTCAAGAGATTTCATACATATATACTCAAGGATTCCTCAAGAGTTGATCGGACAAACTCTCTAGACAATCAACCCAAACTAGGGTTTGGCATTTCTCAAGTCAAGATGGATTTCCAACATCTTCAATGGCCTTCATGCCTCCTCATATGCTTCAAAGATTCTCCATGTCAAGTTTCAAGCCTCACAAGTCAAGTTTCCTCGACAATTGCTCGGATGGTTGAAAATCGGGTGTATTGGACAACAAGTCAGCATGGTCAACATACAGTCAAAACTTCGATTTTTGGTCAACATCCTCATTTTGAAGTGACATTCATCATTTGATCAAAGGTTGATCATGATTCATCAAGAAAACTCAAGATTTGCTTAAAAGTCAAACTTTCTAAATTAGGGTTTCTAGATGAAAAGTCAATGAACTTTGGTGATCATAACTTTCTCATACTTTCTCGAAATTTTTCCACCACCTCTTGTTTTGAAGGAAATTCAATTCTCTACCACTTCATGTATCACAAGAATGTCCAAAAAATGCTTCATTTGAGAGGTATAGCTCAAAACATTACAGGTCATTTTCAAAGTCAACAAAAGTCAACTTTTGATTTATTGAGCATAACTCAATTGAGATGAGACCAAAAGGGTTGGTTAGAGGACTCTTAGAGCTTTCCAAAAAGTCCAAGAACACTCAAAAATGTGGAAAATTGAGCAAGTTACACCATTCACAAGTTGGGCAATTTTGGAAGAATGCACAAAGAGAGATACTTCAAAAATCAAATCTTTGCAAATGGGCCTACTTTTCTTCATCCTAACTTGTTCCTCATGCAATTAGGAATGTCCAAGTCCAATTCCACGAATTTTTGATTTATTTTTCTATTTAATTTATAATTTATTTATTTAAATGCAAATTAAATCTTAAAATAAATTATAAAATCAAAATTAATTGGAAGATTGATTTTTATTGCTTTCTTGTGATCCAATCAACCCATAAATGCCAGCAATTTCGAAATTAGATCAAATTTGGCAAGATTGGATTGAAATTGGACAAAATTTGAAAATTTGATTTCATGAGAATATCAAATTTGATTTCCATTGAATGTTGATCAATTCTTTCCAAATTCAATCCCAAATCCATCCAGTATAAATACATGATGCATACCTATCAAGAGAAAACGAAAAAATTGGCTCAGAAACCCTAATCCAAACTCAAAGAAATCGTGTTCTTGAAGCAATTGGCAATCCTTGTTCCAGCTCGTTTCAATCGGTTTTGAGGTGTCAAACACATTCCTTGATACTCCAGGAGTGATTTCAGATACTTACATTGCCAAAATACATCCAGAATCAAGAAATACGATTTCGGTTTGTTCATCTTTTTTCCAAATTCGATTTCTATTTTTCATGCATTTTTAACACATTTGGTTGTTGTTTTTGTGATTAGTAGGAAGATTGCAAGCGATCTGGGTTGTTTGATTGAGTTTCCATGGCTTAGAACTCGTATTGCCATTGTTAGGGTTCCTGGTATCGAATTAGGGTTCCTCTATACAGGAAAAATTGACCAACAAGACTAGTACCAATGCATTCGGAATAACACCCTGAATCGAACCATGGCTTTAGAATTAATTTATATTATGTGTGCTTGATTTTTGAATTAGCCAGGGTTGTAGCGTCGAACAATGGCCGACGCTGAGTTTTTAAAAATTCAAATTGGAGAAGACGAAGTCTGGCGCGAGTTCGTGGCAATAGGAGGACGACGCGTGCTTGTATTTCACTCGTTCCAGTTTTCAAACACGGATGCACACATGGCGTAGCGGTCAGAGTGAAGGATCTCAAGGTTTGAAGGCCAGGACGCGAGTTCGAACCATGCCAAGGCTAACTCTGGTTGCACCAATTCGGACGTTTTTCTTTTATCGTTTTATTTTTTCAATAATGTAATTGCTCATGGGTTGTAATAGTTTAATCTAGGTTTTTATTTTCCGCAAGTTTAAATTATGTATCTGCCCCAAAGCCATGTAATAGCGTAGGTTTATCTTTCCGCATCTTTACATTCCGCATTTTACTTTCCGCACCCTATCAATTGCTAGTAATTAGGCGTGTATGGCAAGATAAAATTGAACATAGCCCACTAATTTGCAAGATAAAATACTTGAAATCAACACACTTCTTCACACATGCACCCCTTAGGGTAATTCTCTCTCGATGCCTTTCGATTTCAAATGGTCATGTCCCTCGAACGTAGAGGTATTCTAGCACCGTTGCCTCCAAACAAATCATCATAGTCCCTTCGATACAAAGATCATAAGACCCACGATGTCGCCTCCGAATACATGATCTTGACCCTCGATTGTCGCCTACGAAAAATGATGATAGTCCCTTCGAATGTGCTAGGATATTTCCTACAAGTTGCCTTCAATGACCATCCGATGTCCCTTCGAATGTCCCGCTTACATCCAACGAATGGAGCTACCTACTAACTAATGGTATGGCTAGCGCTATTCTAAAGGAACGTAGAAGTATGAAAAACGACCAATTCTGAGTGGGTAAATAAGTCTTTTAGTTGCTTGCTCTATCAAATACTTTTCACACCACACACTTTTTTTCAAAGTTCAAATTCTTTTTCAAAATGAAACATTTCCGAACACTTTGTATACACTCCTACATGAGTCATTACAAAGTCAAAGCGAAATGCCTTTTCAAAACATTTTTGTCAAACACACAGAAAGCAATTTTAAAAAGTTATCTAAGAGCGACTAAGAGCCCGTAGATAACTACGGATGGAAAGGGGTGCTAATACCTTCCCTTTTCATAACTATTCTCCCGAACTCAGAATCTAACGAAGGTCTTTTTCTGTTACTTTTACCTTCCCTTAATTGGATAAAAATAAAAGTCGGTGGCGACTCTTGCTATCCGCACATTTGGATACAAAAATCCTACAAAGTCAGTTCACCGTATTACAGTGTCGCATAGCAACTACTTCCGGATAACTCCGTAATAGTCCTCGCACTACTCCTAAAAAGTCCAGTATGGGTTAAGGATTCTACGGCTGCTCAGCTTCAGGGACTCTTAGGTCGAAAGCAGTCATGTCTTCCCGATAGCTCGGTAAACAAAATACCACAGTCAAGAAGGTCTCCACTGAATGGGGGATCTCATGTATTCTTCTTCGAGATTACTCCCTAAAAGTTAACATGACTATATCGCATGTCCTATCTTAAGTTTGCCCGAGTCCGGGTATATGACTCAAAAAGAAGATCACCAATCACCCCTGAAAACCAGAAAAACATCCCGACAAACCAGTATACAATATATACAAAATATAGCACATATATACATATAAATAAAAATAGGGTCAACTCACTTAGAGATGGTCCAGCAATAGGGCAAAAATCCCCAACAAAGTCGCCACTTTTCTGTAGCAACAAAAAATTGCGAGTATAAGTCATTGAATTGACTTAACTCAAAAAAGTAACAAAAGAGTCGTCATCGCGCTTTTATTTTATCCAAAGGACTAGGAAAAAGAGCGAATAAAATCCTTAAAAAAAAAAAAGATCAGAGTATATGTACAAAATGGATGGTGGGGGAGAAAAGAAGTATTTTTTTATATTTTGGTTTGATAGAACTTCCAATGAGTTCCAGGCCTACATACCAACAATGTGCAATATTAAAATCAAAACCAAGTAGTTCGGCTAAAAAACTAAAGTTGCGTGTTGGTTGACTTTAGGAAAAATATTAGTTTAGAAAAGTCACAAAGAGCTCAAAAAGTTTAAATGAGGTTAGGTGTTTTTTAGTCTTAACAAAAGAAAAGTCAAAGTATTATTTAATGAGTTGAAAGTTTATTAAGAAATGAAATTTTGAATATGCATGGACCTAAGTCCAAGTTTTTTATGAAAGAGGTTCGAGTTTTGAAAACAAGAATCCTTTGAAAAAGAGGGAAGATTTTGAAAATTAAAGAATGGGGAGGAGATGAAGAGGATAACCTAAGTGCATAAAGTAAAAGTTAAGGGTAAAGAAAGATTTAACCGGGTGAGAAGACTAGTACTTGATATCAAGAGCCAATACTATATCTCATCCTTTAGATTACCACATAAGCAACAAATAATCAGACAAAAAAACACAAGCTTCAGATAAACCAATGCTTTTAGGTGAACTCTTATCTTAGGAAAAAACGGGCAGAGTAACTGTTGTATTTGGAGGAAATCCACTCTTAATTGAGCATAACAGAATAACCTGCACACAAAGATAATAATCAGACAAGAAAGAATAATACCGAGGGCACTGAGATCTCCAAGCTGAGGTAATAGTCCTAATCCTAAGTCCAAAGATCAAGCTCCAAGCACAAGGACAGTAACCAAGTCCAATTAAGAGTTTTTTATGTTTAGGTTGAATTATTAAGTGTTTTGGAAAAGAAAAATAAAGCTCAAGTGAGAAAATTCAAAATAACAAGAAAGTAAAATGCTCAAGTGAGCAAAGAAAATATGACATAGAAAATATAAATGTTAAAGTGAGCAAAAAAAATGGCATAAAAACAAATGCTCAAGTGAGCAAAGAAAAAAAAAGACATGAAATGTAAAAATGCTAAAAATAAAGGTGCATAAAAATAAAGAGCATAAAAGTAAATGCGAAAAGTAAAGAGAGAAAAATAAAAATTAATTAATAAAGGTTAGCAAGATGACCATCTTGAAACTTGTCAAGTATATCATCGAATTGTTAATTGTTAGTCGTCAGCAAGGTGACCATCTTGAAACTTACGCATGAAGACTTGCCAGAAACTTGATAGAATCAACGCGACCACACGACAAGTTTCAATTGATTTTTTGTCAAGTATACCACCGGTTTTTGAATTATAACATCACTTGATAAAAGATGTTTGAGAATTTCAAATGGACAAAGTTAGTGGAAACTTGCCAGAAGCTTGATTAGAAATCAACGCGACCACACGACAAGCGCCACAAGTGTTGAACCAAGACCGAAGCTCAAGTCATCTTTTGGGGCTTATGTTAGAACATTAAAGTTCATGCCACCAATTGATCACTTTTTTCTGAATCGAGACAAAAAGAAAAATAAGATGGAGAAGAAGAAATAGTTTCCAAATTTATTTTGCATCAGATGAATTTATTCGGTCTAACTTCGTCAAAATCAATCAACTTTCTTGGTGGATTTGGTCAACAGATCTATCAATACCCAAATTCCATTGATGTTGAGGAAATTTGTGACTCCAAAATAAATTCAAAAGTCAGCAAGATAAAAATGAAAATAAAATCAAATAAAATGATTAAAAGTAATTTTGAAATTAGGTTACTTAATTGAACTTTATTGACGAAATACATAAATAGTTTTTTTTCATCAAAATAAAATTCCAAGAAAATTACCCAAAGTCAAACTGAGGTCAACAAGTGTTGACAAATGTTTTAGGAATTTTTGTAAGTATAAAATTATTTTTAAAAATAAAGAGAAAATGATGAAACAAACCAAAAATGGCAAAAAAATAGTAAGATCAAAAATAAAATTAAAATGGGGTCACTAATATTTGTCAAATGACCATTGGATCCTTCCATAATTTTTCCAAAATTTTAAAATGTCAAAAAGTATTTTAAAACAATTAAAAACATCAAATAAAAGAGAAAAATCATAAAAAATATCAAATCTGAAAATAAAATCATGAAAAAATAAAATTCAGAAAGATCATATTTCAAAATATTTTTGTGGATTTTTTCATAATTCTTTAGTCAAAAATGAATTTTATATGATTTTTTGAAGTTTATAACATTTAAAATATAAAATAAGAAAATAAAATAAAAGTCAAAAAAATGTGGATCATCTGATCATAGTCAAAACGTGTGAGTAAGCAGATCCAAAGGATCACACGCACTGTGCTTGATATGGACCTCCTTGGTTTCACACCGGATTACAATTTAAATTAAGTTTAAAAAAATAAAATCAGAAATAATGTCACGCGTTGGATCGAGACTGACTCACAAAAGTAATCAGATCCAAGGGCTCCGGAGATGCGCGTATGGTAAAACATTATCACGGGATCCAATTCAAAAATATTACATGTCAAGCCCTCATTAGTTGAAGACAGACACGTAGGTCGCCTTCAACCTCCGACCATCCTCCATACATGATCCTCAAACTGTGAAATAAATTCTTCAGACGGGTGTCATTCGCTTCGTCTCTTCAAGACGATTCTAATGGTACCCTTGCGAAGAATTTATTTCACTCGTACCATGAACAATTTGGAAAAATCAGAAATAATAACGAGCACTTGTTTCCAGAAATTCTCAATCAATACTTGATGAAAACACAAATGGTGAAGATCACAAGGATCAGGGAGATTAGGAGAGTGCAATGATGCTTTATTTTACAAGGTTTGATGGAGATTCCTACCTGAACGAAGTTCACTTTCAGAGCTCTGAAACTGGACTTGGATAGCACGATTTAGGAAGCTTCAAGGCACAATTCTTGTTTTGTTAGCTTCAATGAGGTTCAAGGAAGAAGAATGAATGGTTAATTTTAAACTGGAATGACTTTGAGAGTGAAAATGAAGTTTCAAAAAATCTGGTTCGAGAGAGAGTTTGGCATGGGTTTTCTGGCTATCAAAGCTTGAGGAAATAAGTGAGTAATGATCCTCTATTTATAGGGAAGTGAGTGGTGATGCGAATGAGGATGAATTGTGAGATTTGGAGCGAAATCGTGCAAGGTGTGTGAACGAAAGAAGTGTGACCTTATGTGCATCAAAACTCGACCAAAACTTGCATTCAAGGTGCTAATTAATTCTGGACAATTTCTAAACATGATTAGTCACGAAATCAAGGCTTAATTTTGGCTTAAAATTGATTGGTAGTGCAAAATGCACAAACTGATGGTGTGCTCGAACAGATTTTGGCACAAACTTTGAACTGAGGCCAAATCAAATTCCCTCGTGTGTTTTCCAATTTTTCCTTGAGCCAAATGAAGTATTCAAAGAGTAGAACACAATGCAAAAATAATCAAATCCAATGGATGCTTGAGTTGAGAGTTACAACCTTTAGGTTTTGTGAAAAAACACTAATTTTTCTGGCCAGGCCTTGGTCAAGCCTGCCAACTTTCTAAAAATGACCTATAATCTTTTCTTTTCAAAAATGATCTCCCACTCAAATTTTTCTCTTGAATTTCAAAGATGATATGAAGTAGACCTCTCAAGGAACATTTGGCAAAAAGAATCACCCAAAAATTCCAAAAAATGAGAAAGTTATGGCCTTGTGAAGTTGATGAAATTTCATAAAATGACCTATAATCTTTTGATTTCTTCAAGCAACTTCCAAACACTTTTAATGTTTAAAATTTATATGGAGATAAAGTTCACATCCTCAAGACTTTTGTGCAAAAAAAAAAGACCTCAAGGTGATTAATGATGATCAAAATATGATCTTTTGAAGTTGATTGACCAACAATTGAGAAATTCATTAAGGACTTGTAATCTTTTGACTTCACTGGCAAATTTCCAAGCATTTTATCTTCCTACCATTTGAACTAAGTTGTATTAGACATTCTTAGGTTCATTGTGAAAGAAGAATGAGCTTAAGGAGACAAGGGATGACCAAGTTATGATCCTTTGAAGTCATACAAGATAAATGAAGTATCAATATAAAGAGTGGGCAATCATAGACTTCTAAAACAATCTTCTCATCAATCAAACTCCTTTGATCCAAGTATATTCATATTAGAAGTCCTCTTAAGAATCAAATGAATTTGAAATCATCCACAAACTTCACACAAATACCAAGATATGATCCTCAGAAGTCCAAAACCCTAATTCAAGATAGATGGCCATAGAATGGTGAATTTTTGAATTTGATGATCTCTTTCAAACATGAAGCATATACTCAAGATGAGAGACCATAGTTGATGTCAAGAGAAATCTTCAATGGGAGACAGTATTTTCAAAAATCTTGAGAATTGAGAAGATAAGGCATGGAAATAAACACATGAACCTATTGACTCCTTGAATAGGAGACTTGTGCACTATTCACCTACAACATTTAGAGAGTGAAGTATACACACATTATTGTTAGTCAAACATCAATCATCACATACATTCAATGGTGCTTGGTGATCTCGCAAAGGCAAACCCAAAGATAAGAGAGAGAGAGAGAGAGAGAGAGAGAGACCATTTGATCTTTGTGTAATGCAATGGTATGAAGTATGAGTGAATCTTAAGGGCAAAAATTGGGGTACAACACAAGTATGTGAAGAAGTTATGGAAATAGTTGTCTGGTATGTTAGATATTGGTCCTGAGACCATTTGTATTGAGGATTGTTAAAAGACCATGGATTACATATGCTCCTATGTAAAGTGGTAATCATTTTTGCTATTGTCCAAACCTTGAACTACATTTGGACAACTAGGATCCATGTCAAATTTTAGAATGTAAATATCTATTGGCAATCCTTCACTAGTATGGTAATTTCTCAAGCTTTCCTATTGGGAAACATGTCCACCAAGTCCTATAATACTTTTATTAGGGGTTTCATCATTCTGAAAAAAAATTTTGTGCAAGCTTATCCTCTAAAACTTCAACTTGCTAAAGAGGTCTTATGGTGCCCTCTTATTAAAGATTAGGTTAAAGTCAACACTGATGGCGCTGCTAATGGCACTACTTGTCAGGTTACGTGTGGAGCAATTCTTAGAAATCATATGGGAGACCACTTGGACAGCTTCTCCTACAATCTTGGTCATGAAACACCCTCTTTATCAAAATCATAGGTATTATTCTTGCTTTGGAGTTTTCAATGAGTCATCATTGAAATAGGTTATGATTGGAAATGGATTCTAAACTTAAGTTTTAGCTTAGTCCCTACAATTTTGTACCTATTTTTTATTTATATCATGGTTGAAGTCCACTTTTGATTAAACAAATTGAACATCAAGTCATTTTTAATTTCAATTCAATAGGTTCAAGTTAATTGAAGTCTTCATCCAATAATCTATCTTTAGTTTTAATATTTTAAATTTTAAATCATTAAATTATTATTTTATTTTGTTGTTTTGTAACCCAAATCATATCTAAATTAAAAATTGAATTTAAAAAATATATTTTTACCTAGTGTAACAAACAGCCTCATGTTGTTTAGATTTTTCTCTGTTCGAAGGACTCTTTAAGGCTAAGCATGTTAGGTTTGATATGAGCCGAAGAATTCCATTATAGACAAACTCAAAAATATTATTAGTATGGAGCACAAAGATCATGATGGGTCGAAGCGAACTAACAATACCGCCATGCACCCTATGTGTCTGTCACTTAAACCATACGTTTGTTTTAAGGTTAAAAATTAAAATTCTGAGAATATAGTTACGGGAATATTGTAAATTTTCATGTTTATTTAAGCTTTAAAAAATATTTTTAAAGTATTTTTTATTTTAATTATTATTTTTATATGATTCTTTTATAAGTTTAATGATAGTACATAGTGTAAAAAAATATTCACCGACATTTAATTAAAGTATTAAATTATAAAAATATTTTAAAATTTACAGTGTGACTTGATAATTTACGTAATTATTATTAGTTGACAGTGTAAAAATATTTTACATATATTTCAAGACTTAAAAAACGAAAATATAAATTTTTTATGAAAATATATTTAACTAATTATAACTTCCTAATAATATTTATATTTTCTATTATTTTTGTTATTTTATTAATTTAAAGTATATTGTAAGATTATATTGTTAGATTATAATGTAAATTATATTCACAATATATTTAACTAATTATATTGTTAAATTATAAGTTCCTAAGAATCTATTTTTCTATAGATGTTGGAGTAATATTATTAGAAATAATAATTCTAAAATATCATTTCAAAAAATATAATTTCAAACCTTGAAACAAATATATATTTAAAATTTCATCCAGAAAAGATAACTTCAGTTTATGATTAATTCACGTTTGAAACACCAATAATTAATTATAGAATTTAAAACTAATTTTAATATGATTATTGTTATTGAGTACAGTACAATTAAGTTTTTTTAAGAATTATTCTAATTCCACGTTGAAATTATTTTATCTAGAATTAAATTTATAATGTTTATATTAAAGTTTATTATTTAAATTAATTTTATATAAATATATTTAAACATAAATTATTTTACATTAAATAATATAAATATAATATTTGTAACTCAATTCATATTTACAATTAATTTTACATGAATAATTTATTTAAAATTAGTTATGTCACTACATAATCAAATGCATATTTTAAAAAATATATAAGGTTAATAGTTATTTTGTCTCTTGTCATATAAGCGGATTTCTGAAAAATTTCGTGTAAAAAAATTAGATTCGCCTCCCAACATACAAAGATTCTCCTATTTTATCCCCTCAAAATTTTTCCAGATCTAACACAGTTCATGCCATTGAATTCGTTTTCATACTTTTTCAGTTCACCATTTCAGATTCATGTTCTAAACTATGGTTTTATTTCTCATCTTTAAATTCTGTCAGCAAACTGTAGTTTTGTTTCCATTAATTTGTGAAAGCTTCAATTTCGATTCAATTTTTTGAAGAAGTTTTTATTTGTGTTGTTGTTTTTGATATTTGAAGTTTAAGTCAAATTTGCTTGTGTTAAATCTGATTCAATGTTGTTTGTATTGGTGTGACTATTATGATTTCCACTGTGTTACGGTTCAAGAGTTCGCCATTTTGTCGAGAAATTGTTTGAGAGATTCGGTCAAAAAATGTATTCGTTTGAAGTTAGAAGTAGAAATTTATGAACATATAATTGTAAACTATAAATAACAACACTAATTTGAAATTGGATTAGTTAGCTTAGGTGTGAGTTTGAAAAAAAAATTGAGTATGAAGGTTGAAGATGTGGATTTGATGAAGAAGATGAAGAGGAATTTAGAGAAATTACAGTTATTATATAATATACTCCCTTTGTTCCAAAAATATAAGAAAGAAAAAATAAAACGCATTTATTAAGAAAATAAAAATATAACCATTTGACTTCTGATTTTCTTGAAATAAAGTGCATGATGTAAAAATAATAGTAATTGGTTGTTGGTTATAGAAAAGATGAGAGATAATGTAAATTAAATGTAATTTGCATTTAATTTTATCTTGAAAATATGAAAGTTGATTTTTTTTCTCGTATATTTTGGGACAAGAAAAATACATTTTTTCTCATATATTTTAGGACAGAGGGAGTATAAATTTCGTGAGAAAAAATAACAAAAGAATTATCATGGCATAGTGGTAATGTTGTGACCTAATTTAGGAAAGAACGTGAGTTCGATTTTCATTGGATTTTGTCAAAACGCACCCATATGACAAAGGACAAAATCAAAATAAATATTAACCCTAATATACACCAATAAACATGGGCAGTACATGTAACACCCCTTTCTAAACCCCAAATAAATTGTAATATAATCAGAGTAAAATAGCATTCATACATACAAAGGGTGTCACATGTCGTTTTCCATACAATACAAATTCAACATGCACATGGTCATAATTATAACACCTATTTAAATTTCATGCTTCATCAAATTATACATATCATAGCGGAATATTTCTTCAAATTCATTTCATTAAATATAAATATGATTATATCCTATACTATAATCATAAGCCAACATAATGTGAATTCATAATATAATCAAACTCATATGAATCCAAACATCGGCACCGAGGTCACACCACACGTTATCTCAACATACAAATCAAATTAAATGAAAGTATATAACAATATCTCATAACAAACATGAGTTCAAATAATCCTGTGTTACACGACCAGAGCAATGACTCACTACCTAAGTAAAACGGATAAATCAACCTAAACTCTCCACCTAGTCTTGTGCAAAGCACCACTATCCTCAGAACATGCACGATGTCGCATAGAACATCACATACAACAGAAGGGTAAGAATTCATGTTATTATGAATATATAGTATAAACAATGTATATAAAATACCTACATACAAGAATTCACCCCACTTCATATAATTGTCTATACCACATGACATTACTACTTCAAGTACCAACACAATTATATCCAAGGATATCATCACATACATTTACGCATTTCAAGCAAAACATCACATAACAACAAATGTGACTCCAATGCAACTCAATGTGACTCATGCATGTGGTACCATCGTGAACATCAAGCTCACCTCGCCCCCGATTCAATATCTAGAACCAGAGTCACGCTTCCGATCCGGACAAGACCAAAGTCCACCAATACAAACATATAGTTCACCGCTTCTATTTCCACACAAGGATCAAAGTAAGCAATCAATCTCCCCATGAATGAATGTGCAATTAACCAACAACATATGCAATTAAGATTATCACCAACCTTAATTATTCAAGTATATCACAATAATTTAACACCTTGATTATCCACCTTTGCACAAACAAACATGTAATCATGGTATCATCAACAAAAAAACAATACACATAGTATTCACCATCACCAAATACATCACAACTAACATATAGCATCTCCATCATCACAAAATCACGAATATCATTATGCAACGATACTAACTCATGTTATTCATATTTCACCAATTTCATGACATACATATACACATATACATGTCACTTTACACAAATCACACAATGATCAATCATCTAATTCCAAACAAACATGTAATCATGGTATCATCAACAAAAAAATAATACACATAGTATTCACCATCACTAAATACATCATAACTAACATATAGCATCTCCATCATCACAAAATCACGAATAGCATTATGCAACGATACTAACTCATGTTATTCATATTTCACCAATTTCATGACATACATATATACACATATACATGTCACTTTACACAAATCACACAATGATCAATCATCTAATTCCAAACAAACATGTTTGATTATCCACATTTGCACAAACAAACATGTAATCATGGTATAATCAACAAAAAAACAATACACATAGTATTCACCATCACCAAATACATCACAACTAACATATAGCATCTCCATCATCACAAAATCACGAATAGCATTATGCAACGATACTAACTCATGTTATTCATATTTCACCAATTTCATGACATACATATACACATATACATGTAACTTTACACAAATCACACAATGATCAATCATCTAATTCCAACAAACCTAGTTTTATCTTATAGGTTATTGTATTAGCTTTCTAACGATTCAAACAATACCTAAAACAAAGTTACGGTTCAAAAGTTATGGTCGTTACGGACTTAGAATTCACACGAATCTTCCTCTAAGAAACACCATAATTCACCACAAGTAATCATTCCTATAAATTTTAGCAACAACCTATCATTCTAACATGAGATTACTCATTATATTCCATTCAACACATCAATTTCTATCAATTTTATGGATTTCTACACAACCCCTAACATGTGAGATTTTAGATCTAGAAATTAAATTCAACAACAACACCTATCATGTTACTACCCATTTCATACCATACATACCCATAATAATAAGGATTCTCCCCCTTACCTTTTGGGTTGAATACTCTAGGATTGTCTCTTCTCCTTCTCATTCTCCTTCTCTTTTCTCATTTTCTTCTCTTGAGCCTTTCTCCTCTTCTCTTATTTTTCACAAATAAATATCTAGTTCTACTTCCCTTACTAACTAGTATAATTTAACTAATGGACTTACTTGCACATACCTCATTATTACTTCTATTCATCATAGTTAGGCCCAATAGCTTATTTCTATTATCACACTTAATGACTCAAGTACCCCAAAATACTCACATAAACACAAAACCATACAATTTAATTAATTCTTATATCTCATAATAATTACTTAAAATAATAAAATAATAAATTAAATAATTAAATACTATTTAATAAAATCGGAATGTTACAACTCTCTCCCACTTAAAAGACTTTCGTACTCGAAAATTACCTCAAACGAACAACTCAGGATATGAATCCTTCATCTGGCTCTCAAGTTTCCAAGTCACATTACCATTAGCTGGTCCTCCCCAAACCACTTTCACCAAAGCGATTTCATTACCTCAGAGTTGCTTAACTCTCTTATCTTCTATACGCATAGGTGATGTCTCAAGCGTCAAATTGTCTCTTACTTACACATCATCTAATGGAACAACTTGAGACGTATCTGCCATGTATTCCCTCAACTAAGATACATGGAAAACATCATGGAGATTAGAAAGTGATGGTATAAACTAGAAAGTGTATCTAATAAGCCACTTCACCTATTATCTCATAAATCTGATAAGGACCAATAAAACGCGGTGTTAACTTACGTGACTTCAAAGCTCTACCAACACCAGTTACAGGAGTAACTCTCAAAAACACATGATCTCCTTTCTCAAAATTAAGATCCTTTCTTCTCTTATCATGGTAACTCTTCTGACGACTCTGGGAAATTCTCATCATTTCTCAAATCATCTTAATCTTATCAGTAGTTTGTTGAACTATCTCAGGTCCAACCACAACACTCTCACCAGATTCATACCAACATAAAGGCGTCCTACACCTTCGTCCATACAAAGCCTCAAACGATGTCATTCTAATACTCGAATGAAAAATTGTTGTTATAGGTAAACTCAATCAAAGGAAAATAATTATCCCAAGCACCTACTTGATCTAAAACACAAGCTCTCAAAAAATACTCAAGTGATTAAATCATCCTCTTAGTATGACCATCCGTTTGCGGATGATACACCGAACTCAAATGCAACTTCGTACCCAAAACACTTTGCAAAACTTCCCAAAAATGCTAAGTAAACCTCGGATCTCTCTCTGAAACAATACTCGAAGGAACACCATGCAAAATCACAAATTTCTCAATATACAACTTAGCAAGCTTTTCCATAGGATAATCCATAAAAATTGGAATAAAGTGAGCATACTTTGTCAATCTATCCACAATAACCCAAACAACATCATGACTACTTGGAGTCCTCAGAAAACCCGAAAAAAATCCATCGAAATGTTATCCCACTTCCACTCAAGAATGGATAACAGTTGCAACAACCCAGACGATATCTGATGTTCAATGTTAGACTTCTAACAGATCAAACAAGAATACATAAACTCTACAATATCTTTCTTCATACCATACCACCAAAATAACTTCCTCAAATCTTGATACATCTTAGTAGCTCCAGGATGAATACTCAAACCACTATGATGTATTTCATCAAGAATCCCCTTCTTCAAATATCCCACATTCAAAACACAAACTTTATCACGATACCTCATGATACCATTCTCATCAATGCAAAAATCGTCACCTCAAACTTGATTAATCAACATCAACTTATCCAGCAAAACCAAATCAGATTTCTGACCTTCTCGAATCTCATCCAGAACACCACTAGTAAGCTTCAACATACCAAGCTTAACACCGAAAGAAGTCACTTCACAAACCAAACTCATGTCTCGAAATTGCTCAAGAAAATCCAACTCTCGCACCATCAACATTGACATATGCAAAGACTTCCTACCAAAGGCATCAGCTACCACATTCGCTTTACCCAGATGATAGTTCAAACCAAAATCATAATCCTTCAAGAATTTCAACCATCTTCTCTGCCTTATATTCAACTCTTTTTGATTAAACATGTACTTAAATCTCTTATGATCACTAAATACCTCAAATATTGATCCAAACAAATAATGCCTCCAAATCTTCAAAACAAACACAAATGCAGCCAGTTCTAAATCATGTGTCGGATAATTCCTCTCATGAACTTTAAGTTGCCTTGAAGCATAAGCTACCACTTGTCGATTCTGCATCAGCGCACCTCCTAAACCCATCAAAGAAGCATCACAATACACCACAAATGGTTCTGCCGGATTAGGAAAAATCAAAATCGGAGCAGTTGTCAACCTTCTCTAAAGCTCTTGAAAATTAGCTTCACACTGCGAAGTCCAAATAAAAACTTGACATTTCCTTGTCAACTACGTCAAAGGTAATGCCAACTTAGAAAAACCTTGAATGAAATTTCGATAGTAACCAGTTAAACTAAGAAAACTTGTAATCTCATAAACAGATTTCGTAAAATACCACCACTCAAAATCATATGGCAAAAGAAACTCACTTCCTTCAACCAAAACTCACACTTAGAAAGCTTAGCATACAATTTCTTCTCCTTAAACACAGATAACACATTCCTCAAATGCTTAGCATGATCTTCTTCACACTTGGAATAAATCAAAATATCATCAATGAACACAACAACAAATTGATCAAGATACTCATGAAAAATATTGTTCATATATTCCATAAATACACCAGGAGAGTTAGTCACACCGAACGACATTACAGAATACTCATAGTGACCATACCTCTTCCTAAAATCAGTATTATGAATATCCTAAGCTTTCACACAAATCTGATGATACCCAGATCTCAAATCAATCTTACTGAAAACACAAGCACCAACCAACTGATCCATCAAATCATCAATCCTCAGAAGTGGATAATTGTTCTTAATAGTCACCTTGTTTAGTTGTCTATACTCAACACGCAACCTCATAGAACCTTCTTTCTTATTAACCAACAAAATAGGTGCACCCCAGGGTGACACACTCAGACGAATAAATCTCTTCTTAAGCAAATCTTCAAGTTGACTCTTCAACTCTTTCAACTCAGATGTTAACTGTAACACCCTGATTTAAATTATAATTTATTTTATTAAATAAATGGATAATTTGGTGCATTGTGGACGATTGGATGGCTTAGAAACTATAAGTGAAGAAGTAGTAGGGGTGTGTGAGTAAATGTGTAGAGGCATGGGGGTATGAGGACTAATGCATAATTATTAGTAATAAAAATATTATGTTATTATTATTATCATTAATATTATTTTTATTGCTATTAGCATTATAATAATAATAATAATAATTATTATTATTATTATTATTATTATTATTATTATTATTATTAAATAATGATTGGGTTAATGAAAGGCAAGGTTGATATTATGAATTAAGGGTCCTGTGGGTTAAGTAGGAATAAGAGAAAAGAATATATGTTCATATTGATGGGTTTTGGTCTTGTCCGGATCGGAAGCGTGACTCTAGCTCTAGATATTGAATCGGGAGCGAGGTGAGCTTGATGTTCATGATGGTACCACATGCATGAGTCACATTGAGTTGCATTGGAGTCACATTTGTTGTTATGTGATGTTTTGCTTGAAATTAGTAAATGTATGTGATGACATACTTGGATATAATTGTGTTGGTACTTGAAGTATTAATGCCATATGGTATAGATACATGTACGTAGGTGTGTTATATACATGGTTTAATATATATATATATATATATATATTTATAATGACATGAATTCTCACTCTTATGTTGTATGTGATGTTCTATGCGACATCGTGCAGGTTTTGAGGATAGTGGTACTTCACAAGAGACTAGTTGAAGAGTTTAGCTCGGCTTATCTGTTTTACTTAAGTAGCGAGTCATTGCTTTGGTCATGTAATACGGGGGTTATTTGAAATCATGTTTGTTATGAGATATTGTTATATACTCTCATTTGATTTGATTTGTATGTTGAGATAACATGTGGTGTGACCTTGGTGCCGATGTTTGGATTCATATGAGTTAATTATATTATGAATTTGCATTATGTTGGTTTATGATTATAGTATGAGATATATAATCATATTTATATTTGATGAAATGAATTTGAAGAAATATTCCTCTCTGATATGCATAATTTAATGAAGCATGAAGTTTGAATATGTGTTATAATTATGACCAGGTGCATGTTGAAGTTGTATTGTTGGTTTTCTATTGTATGGAAAATGACATGTGACACCCTCTGTATATGCATGCTATTTTACTCTGATTATATTATGATTTATTTGGGTTTTATAAATGGGTGTTACTTTAATGGTATCAGAGCAACGGTCGGTCTGTTGGCTAGGATTATTAATGTGTTTATTCCCTATTGTATTTGATATGTATGTGAAACACTATCAGTACTTGTGTGTTTTTCAAACTGCTTGGTTGCAGGAGTGAGTTTGAAACAAGTGGGGGAGAAGGTTTTGCATCTCTGAGTTGTTCAGTGGTGGAGCGTTGGTTCGATATTCTATTGATTGCAAGAGTGCGGATTGGAGCACATATGAAGGACATTAGGGCAGTTGAGTAATGATGGTTTATGCCACCATCATGGTTGTTCGCTACCTATTAAAAAATTGAGAAATTGATCACCCTTAATCTCTTGTTGATAGTAGACATAATCATATTGATGTGATAAGCTTGTCTTTTCAACTTGAGGTGATTCTTGGCAGGAATTGGTTGGAATACAATCATGTTTTTATCAACGGTTTTGGTAAGACGGTTATCTTTCTCTATTCTAGCATCGAAAGAGATTTGTTTTTGTCTACTAAGCAAGTGGATAAGTCTGTGAGAGATGGTGTTGTGTTGTTTTCTTTGTTGGCAACATTGGATCTTGGTGAGAAGCGAACTATGAGTGAATTGCCAATTATCCGTGATTTTCCTGAGATATTTCCAGAGGATGTAAGTGATTTGCCTCCAGAACGTGAGGTCGAGTTTTTGATCGACTTAGTTCCTCGAACTAGTCCCGTTTCAAGGACTCCGTATCAGATGTCAGTGTAACACCCTATTTTCCCCATTTAAATGATTCAATAAAATCATAGTGGAATAAAATTCAAAACAACATCAAAATAGGATACCACATTTCATCATCTAATAAAATCATACCAATTTGCTCATATTTAACAAAATGATACATAACATATAATTCGAATGAACCGACACCATCATCACTAAAATCTCTAATAAATCAACTTTATTAGCTCAATGGAAAAGATTTCAAAATTTGTTCCAATAATCACCCAATCATTATCAGAATTAACAAAATTCTCAATTTAAAAGAGAGTACACAATACTACCAAAAACCATTAAAGAAAACATTAATTAAACAAAACAAGCGTCCATCCCCGGTGTTACGTATCAGAGCAAGACCCAACTCAATCAACGCAATACGAGGCACTACTCCATACCTCAAGAAACTCTAATCCTGATCACCTACACGTTACCCATGTGGAGGCAACATAACAACAAAAGGGGTGAGATATCATAACAATATAAAAGTAATTATGATAACAAATAGATAAAGTATAACATTCATAATTATAATAATCATACTTTATGCACCAACATCAATACACATCACAAATTCAACAATCACACCCAACGATTAATTAAATCATATAATAGTCATCGACAACGTCTTGAATACAATGAGACCAACCTCTCTAACTATATGCATGTGGTACCATTACAACATCGCTATTCTATTTAGGCTACACCGTCGCTATGCCATTTAGGCTTCATCGTCGCTATGCCATTTAGGCTACACCGTCGCTTATGAATATGCAATGAAATGCAAACATGTCATAATAAATCATGCAACGACACAACACATATCACAACATAAGAGAATCAAAATTCTCGATTACACTTCGCTAATTATACAACGTCACAACATCATCACATCATAAAACTCTTCATTTTTATCGTATTATTCACAACTTCATAATTCACATAAACATTAATATAAAACAAAATCTACAAAATTCCTTCATTCTGTTTTTAAATCATTTTTAATAGTTAGAAAATAAATTTAGCTATCTGTAGGTTCGAACGACGCGTCAAACGGGCACCTGAGTAAAAAGTTATGGGTTTTTAAAGATTTTCAAAAATATCAATTTCACCAGCGGGAACCAGTTCCCACCTGGGAGTAAAAAGTTATGGGTTTTAAAAGATTTTCAAAAATATCAATTTCACTCAGCGGTAACCGGTTACTCCCAGGTGGGAACCGGTTCCCGCGATGTTCAAAATAACACTCATTTTGCCAATAGAATCGAAGAATCTGGTTTCCCATATATGGGAACCGGTTACCCTTCACAAAAATCCCCAAACCATCAAATTTTACACGCGGTAACCGATTCCCCCTGGTAGGAATCGGTTACCAACCTACAATTATGCAGGTTGCGATTTTGCCAATTCAAACCCTAAAAAGCCTAATTTTCCAAGTATCATTTGGGTTTTAATCTAAATCACCAAAAACACAAGTTTTCATACCAAATCACCATCAATACCAACACACTTGCAATTCTTCATACATCAACAATTTCACACAAAATATGACTTTCTAATTACATAGCCTAACCCTATCATAACCCATCATCATACAAAACCTTATAGAGTTAGAACCTCACCCTTACCTTTGGATTGAAGGTCCTCTAAGATTCTTCCCCAAATGCTCTTGCCTAGCCTCCTTTGCTCTTCCGTTCTTCTCACTTCTACGATTGTTTTTCCAAAACTTAAAATTCTAATTCTATTCTTTTCTCTTATTCCTACTTAAACCTTAGGACCCTTAATTCATAATACCAACATTGCCCTTCATTATCCCAATCATTATTTAATAATAATAATTATAATTATAATTATAATAATGCTAATAGCAATAAAAATAAAAATAATAATAATAATGATAATAATAATAACTTAATATTTTTATTACTAATAATTATGCATTAGTCATCACAGCCCCATGTCTCTACACATTTACGCACACACCCCTACTACTTCTCCACTTATATTTTCTAAGCCATCCAATCGTCCACAACGCACCATAAACACATCAATTCATAAAAATGCACCAAATTATCCATTTATTTAATAAATAAATTATAATTTAAATCATGGTGTTACAACTCTCGCCCATTTAGAATATTTTCGTCCTCGAAAATTACCTGATGCAAACCTCTCTGGGTATGGTTCTCGCATTTTGCTCTCCAATTCCCATGTCGCATTCTCACCGGTAACTCTTTTCTAAACCACCTTTACCAGAGCAATATCCTTGCCTCTCAACTTCTTGATCTCGCAATTTTCGATCCTTACAGGTGTAGTTTCAACAGTAAGATCATCTTGCACTTGTACATCGTCCATCGGAATCTCATGCGACGAATCTGGGTTATACTTTCGGATTTGCGACACATGAAACACGTCGTACAAATTGGACATATTAGGTGGCAAGTCAACTCTATATGCAACAATCCCTACTTTATTTGAGATTTGATACGGACCAATAAATCGAGGAGTCAACTTCTTAGATTTCAACGCACGACCTACACCAGTTATCAAAGATACTCTCAAGAACACATGGTCTCCTTCCTAAAACTCCAGTTCCTTCCTCCTCTTGTCATGATAGCTATTCTTCCTACTTTGAGAAGTATTCATTCTTTATTTAATCAATTTCACTTTCTCGGTAGTTTCCCACACCATTTTCGGTCCGAGCACTGCATTTTCACCAAATTCATACCAACATAATGACGTTCTACACCTCCGACCGACATAATGTCTCGAAATTCATACCTGATGGTGTCTCCAAATTCATACCAACATAATGCCCAAGGTGTGTTAAAGTTTCCCACACCAATTTCCCTTTCTCGGTAGTCTATACACCATAATTTATACACCATATGTGTTAAAATAGATGCTCATAGTTTTGAGACATAATTCATCAGGTATACAAATTATGTCTCAAAACTTTAACACACCTTGGGCATCTATTTTAAAATCACCATATGCGGACTGGCCCTTCTCCACCATCAAAACAGCCAATTTTACATCTAACTTCTGAGCCGCTTTAATATTATCCAAGAAATCATTGTTAATCTTCAATATTCCCAGTATCACACTTTGAGGTGTCTCTTCACAGACTAAACTTGTATCTCGAAATTGCTGAATTAATTCTAACTCTTTAACCATCATAGCCGACATATGTAAAGTCTTTCTACTCAAAGCATCGGCTACAACATTAACTTTTCCTGGATGGTAATTCAAGCCAAAATCGTAATCCTTCAGCAATTCCAACCATATCCTCTGTCTCATGTTCAACTCTTTCTGATCGAATAAGTACTTTAAGCTCTTATGATCACTAAATACTCCAAATCGGGAACCATAGAGATAATGTCTCAATATCTTCAGTACGAATACCACTGCAGCTAATTCCAAATCATGAGTAGGATAGTTTCTTTCATGAATCCTCGATTGCCTTGAAGCATAAGCAAAAACTATATCATTCTGCATGAGCACACCACCTAAACCCAATTTAGAAGCATCACAATATACCACAAATGATTCTTAGGGATTAGGCAATATTAGAATCAGAGCCGTCGTCAATCTCTTCTTCAATTCAATAAAACCCTCATTCACATTGGATATCCCACACAAAAGCTTTGCCTTTACATGTTAACTGAGTTAGTGGAAGTGCTAACTTGGAAAAACTTTCGATAAATCTTCTATAATAACCAGCAACCCAAAAAGCTTCTAATTTCTGTCACCGACTTTGGAGCCTCCCACTGCAACACTGCATCCACTTTAGAAGGGTCTACCATAATGCCATCACTTGGCATAACATGGCCCAGGAAACTAACATTTGTTAGCCAAAATTCACACTTGGATAGCTTCGCATACAACTTCTTCTCTTTCAATACTTGCAACACAATTCCCAAATGCTCCACATGTTCTGCTTTGGACTTAGGATAAATCAAAATATCATCAATGAATACTACCACAAACTGATCTAGATAAGTATGAAAGATACGATTCATATACTCCACAAATACTCCTGGTACGTTAGTAACACCGAAAGGCATCACAAAGTACTCATAATGTCCATACCGAGTTCTGAAAATTGTCTTCTAAATATCTTCGTCTGTTACTTGAATTTGGTGATAACCCGATATCAGGTCAATCTTGCTAAACACACAAGCACCCACCAATTGATCCATCAAGTCATCTATTCTTGGGAGTGGTTACTTATTTTTTATTGTCACTTTATGCAGTTGTCGGTAATCAACAGACAGTCTCATACTACCATCTTTCTTCTTCACTAGCAACACTGGAGCTCCCCAAGGCGACACACTTGGTCTCACAAACTTCTTTTCAAGCAACTATTCTAATTTCTTCTTCAACTCTGATAATTCAGACGCTGACATCCGATATAGTTCCACAGAAATAGGTTTAGTACCAGGTATAAGATCAATAAAAAATTCCATTTTTCGCTCGGGTGACACATCTGGAATCTCATATGCGATAACTTCAGGAAAATCACGCACCACTTGCAATTCATCAATTGCCTCCTAATTATCAAGAGATAAAGACGCCAATAGTGTAAACACTTGAGCTTCATCCTTCGTCAACTTGTTCAACTGCTTAATAGAAAATAATTTCGTTTCCTCCTCCTCACCGGGAGTAGAAAACCTCACAGATTTGTTGAAGGAGTTAATATGAACATAGTTATACTCTAACCAGTTCATACCTAGAGTCACATCTAGACCGCTCAACGGCAAACAAAACAAATCTACAAGAAATTCTCTGTCAAATATCGACAAAGGACACTTTAAGCATGCTAGAGATGCAATTACCGATCCCTTAGTCGGAGTTTCAATAATCATTTCTCCAGACATGGACGATAACGCTAAACCCAACCTTTCCACACAATCAGCAGAAATAAAGCAATGAGTAGCACCAGTATCAATAATAGCAATTAAAATAGTACTGTTAATGAAACATATACCTCCGATCAAGCGATCTCCGCTTGATATATGGGATCCATCCAATACAAACACCTTCCCAAAAGATTGAGCCCTCTTCGGTTTCTGACATTGGGTACTGATGTGTCCTTCCTCGCCACAGTTGAAACATATTTCTGCTTTATTCTCATTGAGTTACCTTGTGACCAGTCTTGCCACAACAAAAATACCTCTTCACTTCACTTGTGCATTCACTGATTCTATGTTCGGTCTTCCCGCATTTGTAACATTTAAGGTTAGTGGGGGCATCTCCCCCACTTAGCCTTCTGCCATCAGCAGCTTTCTGCTTGCCCTTGCTAGCTGGAGCACTGTAAGGATTTACATGATTCTGTTGTTGCCCGCCCCTCTTCTCAGTGACAGCCTTGCAATGAGCCTTATTGTCTTCTTCAAAGATTCTTTAACTATTCACCAAGTCATGGAACTTACGAATATGATGATATCCAATAGCCTTATTAATCTTAGAATGCAAAACATTCTCAAACTTTACGCACTTAGAAAATTTAGCTGTCCCCTCAGTGTAGTGAGGATAATAATTTGCCAACTCCACGAACTTGGCAGCATACTCCATCACCGACATATCTCCTTGTTTCAGTTCCAGGTACTCAATCTCCTTCTTCCCACGAACATCCTCTGGGTAATACTTTAATAGGAATCATGTACCAAAAACATCCCAGGTAATAGCCTCACTTGTGCCTTCTAGTCTCTTGCAAGTAGCAACCCACCAATCATCAACTTCTCTTGCCAGCATATGCGTACCAAAATGCACCTTCTGTACATTTGAGCAGTCCATGACTCGGAAGATCCTCTCAATGTCCTTAAGCCACTTATGTGCTCCTTTAGAATCATGCTTCCCTTTGAACTTAGGTGGATGGTTCCTTTTGAAAGTCTCCAAAGCACAAGTTCCATCATTTTCACCAGCGTTAGGATGATTCTACATTGCTTGAGCCAAAGCCTGTAACACATTAGCAAGTGCACCGTTTCCTCTTCCAACCATTGTTATCTTCTACATCACGACATCAAACAATGGTTAGAATAAACACATTGACAGTATTCCATTGTCACACTATACTAAATACTCGACAACCTGGACGAACAGACCGACCTGCTCTAATACCAATTGTAACACCCTATTTTCCCCATTTAAATAATTCAATAAAATCAAAGTGGAATAAAATTTAAAAAAAAAACATCAAAATAGGATGCCACATTTCATCATCTAATAAAATCATACCAATTTTATCATATTTAACAAAATGATACATAACACGCAATTCAGATGAACCAACACCATCATCATTAAAGTCTCCAATAAATCAACTTTATTAGCTCAACATAAAAGATTTCAAAATTTGTTCCAACAATCATCCAATCATTATCAGAATTAACAAAATTCTCAATTTAAAAGAGAGTACACAAGACTCCCAAAACCCATTCAAGAAAACATTAATTAAACAAAACAAGCGTCCATCCTCAGTGTTACGTAACAGAGCAAGATCCGACTCAATCTATGCAATACGAGGTGTTACTCCATACCTCAAGCAACTCTAATCCCGATCACCTGTATGTTACCCACATGGAGGCAACATAACAACAAAAGTGATGAAATATCATAACAATATAAAAGTAAGTATAATAACGGATAGATAAAGTATAACATTCATAATTATAATAATCATATTTTATGCACCAACATCAATACACATCACAGATTCAACAATCACACCCAACGGTTAATTAAATCATATAATAGTCATCGACAACGTTTTGAATGTAATAATACTAACCTCTCTAACTATATACATGTGGTACCATTACAACGTTGCTATGCCATTTAGGCCACACCGTCGCTTATGACTATGCAATAAAATGCAAATATATCGTAATAAATCATGCAACGACACAACACACATCACAACATATGATAATCAACATTCTCGATTACACTTCTCTAATTATACAACGTCACAACATCATCACATCATAAAACTCTTCATTTTCATTATATTATTCACAACTTCGCAATTCACATAAACATTATATGGGAACCGATTACCCTTCACAAATATCCCAAAAACACCAAATTTTACATGAGGTAACCAGTTATCCCATGGTATGAACCGATTACCACTACATTTTTTCAGAAAATCTTGCAATCACACAAGTTGCGATTTTACCAATTCAAACTCTCAAAACCCTAATTTTCCATGCATCAAATAGCAGGAATTTTTCACCAAATATACAAGATTCATAACCATCATTTGGGTTTTAATTTAAATCACCAAAAACACAAGTTTTCATACCAAATTATCATCAATACCAACACACATGCAATTCTTCATACATCAACAATTTCACACAAAACATGACTTTCTAATTACATAGCCTAACCCTATCATAAACCATCATCATACAATCCCTTATAAAGTTAGAACCCCATCCTTACCTTTGGATTGAAGGTCCTCTAAGATTCTTCCCCAATTGCTCTGGCATAGCCTCATTTGCTCTTCCTTTCTTCTCTCTTCTACGTTTGTTTTTCCAAGACTTCTAATTCTAAACTTCTATTTCCACACAAGGATCAAAGAAACCAATAGGAGTTCAATCTCCCCATGAATGCATGTGCGATTAACCAATAAAATATGCAATTAAGATTATCACCAACCTTAATTATTCAAGTGTATCACAATAATGCAACACCTTGAATTATCCATTGTTGCACAAACAAACAAACATGTAATCATGGTATCATCATCAACAAAACAATACACATAGTATTCACCATCACCACACGCATCTCAAATAACATATAGCATCTCCATCATCACAAAATCATGAATAACATTTAGTAACGATACTAACTCATGTTATTCATATTTCACCAATTTCATGACATACGTATACATATATACATGCCACTTTACATAAATCACACATGATTTCAATCATCCAATGCCAACAAACCTAGTTCTATCTTAGTTTATTGTATTAGCTTTCTAAATATTCGAATGGCGCCTAAAATAGAGTTACAGTTCAAAAGTTATGGTTGTTACAATATTGTCAAAATTTGTTATTTGAGTCAACGCAAAACATCCATGAGTCGACGCAAGACCTGTTTGTGTTGATGCAAAAAGGTTTGACAAAGGCCTTGTAGGTTTATTCATGACCCCCCTTTTTGAGTCGACTCAAGCTTCGAAAATATGTTTTTTCTACATTTTTTACTTAGAATTCACAAGAATCTTCCTCTAAGAAAAACCATAATTCACCACAAGTAATCATTCCTATCAATTTTAACAATAACCTATCATTCTAACATGAGAGTACTTATTATATTCCATTCAACACATTAATTCCTATCAATTTTATGGATTTCTACACAAACCCTAACATGTGAGATTTTAGATCTAGAAATTGAAATCAACAACAACACATATCATGTTACTACCAATTGCATACCATACATACCCATAATAACAAGGATTCCCCCTTACCTTTTGGGTTGAATACTCTAGGGTTGCCTCTTCTCATTCTCCTTCTCTTTTCTCATTTTCTTCTCTTAAGCCTTTCTCCTTTTCTCTTGTTTTTCACAAATGAATCTCTAATTCTAATTCCTATTTAGTATAATTTAACTAATTGGCTTACTTGCACACATCTCCTTATTACTTTTATTCATCATAGTCAGGCACAATAGCTTATTTACACTTAATGTCCCAATTGCTCTCAAAATAGTCACATAAACACAAAATCATACAATTTAATTAATTACTATATCTCATAATAATAATTAATTAAAATAATAAAATAAAATAATAAAAAATTAAATATTTTTTAACAAAATCGGGATGTTATACTACATCTTCATAATTTTCATAAAAATATTAATGTTTTTATATGTATAAAAGTCAATTATATAGAGGGGTCATAAGAAAAATAATATTTTAGATTTATAAAAGTCAATTATATAGAGAAATTGCAATCATTATATAATATATTCTAACATTCCAAAATGTAAGAGAAAAAATAAAAAACACATTTATTAAGAAAAATAAAAATATAATCATATGATTTGTGATTTTCTTGAAATAAAATGCTTTGAATAATGTAAAAATAATTTTAATTGATTGTTGGTTCTAGAAAAGATGAGAGATAATGTAAATGAAATGCCATTTACATTTAATTTTACTTTAAAAATATGAAAGTTGAATTTTTTTTCTCGTATATTTTGAAATAAGAAAAAGACATTTTTCTCTCTTATATTTTAGGACAAATAGAGTATAAATTTCATGAAAAAAAAATAACAAAAGAATTATATGGCATAGTGGTAATGTTGTGACCTAATTTGAAAAAGAACCTGAATTTAATTTTTATTAGATTTTTCAAAACCATTCATATGACAAAGGATAAAATCAAAATAACTATTAATCCAAATATACATCCAATAAACATGAGCAGGACGTCTTTACAATTTTCGTAAAAATATTAATGTTTTAGATGTATAAAAGTCAATTATATAGAGAGGGGTCTTAAGAAAATTAATATTTTAGATGTATAAAAGTCAATTATATAGGGGTAAGAAAAAAAATAAGAAGTATCATAACTCTTTCAACCATATACTCTATCTTTATATTAAATTTTAATATATTTTTATTTTTAATTATTCGTTATAATTTAAAGTTTAGAGAATATAAGTGGAAGATAAAAACTAAAATTGCTTTAGAAATTAAAAATGACACTTATCTTAAGACAATTTTATTTTACAAATGTAATATTTATTTTGTAATAGAGGATATAATTTATTAAAAATAATGTACAGACTAAGAATAATAATTAAGAGGCACAATAGAAAACATAATTATTACTATTACAGTAAAATTGAAAAAGAAGAATGATGGTTATTTTAAAATAAAATTTATTTATTAAAACAAAAATCATTTTAAAACAGAGAGTATATATTAATAAAAGATGTTAAATTTAACATAATACAATTAATGTGAATTAAAATATTTTTGAACTGTTTTGAAAATCAGACACATGATCAGTCTAATTATGCTACTTGACGTTTACGTTTCAATTGTTGCATTTAATCTTGCCACCTTACACTTGCACTCCCAAAATGTATACGAAAAGACTAAAATAATCTAACTTAATTTTTTCACTATTTCACAAAAATTTTACAAAAAACAAAATATAACATATGATTTTACACACAACTAATTATAATATTTTACTAATTGAAAAATTGAAAAATAAAAATAGTGTTTTCTCTCCTCTATCACAACCATCTCATGAACCTAATTTAAGAAGATTAAATTTAAATTTTCTGTTTTTATTGAATGTTCATAATAAAATAGATTTAGATTTGTTTTCATTTAAGTATTTATTTTTAATTTATACTATCTCCGTCTCTACTCTCTATATACAAGACTCAATACATTACAATAATTAAAAAAATTAGTAGATTAATAAATTTATTTATTATTTATATAATTTTACATGTTTATTCTTAAGAGAGAGAGAGAGAAATAATTAATGTTTAAACAATTAACAGTATATTCATTATTTATTGCAGAAAAAAATGCAATATAATTAGAGTTTATATTTGAAAAACAATAATTAATGTACTAGTACTTTAAAAGTTAAATTGAGTCACTCAAAAACAATAATTAAGGTATCATTACCAGATGTACACGTGCTGGTGAAAACAAAATTAAAACAAACATGGAACCAGACATCGAAAAAATCATGTGCTTATGACAATGACCGTATACAAATTTCAAAAAGAATTCGTCAACCTTTACATACATACTACTAGGCATAACGAAGGGACTAGTAATCCATTCGAAATTGTGTTTGGAACAACTAACATTTGCACGGACTAAGATATGTTTCAATCAACCCATCCCTCTCGGTACGTTAACACTTTCAAACTGAAGTTCAAACCAAATATAAAACCAAACATAATCATTCCATCTTACGATTTCTAGAGTTCATGAGAACAGCTACCTACGTATCAGAAAATAAGCCAAACAAAGAAATAACCAGAAACTGCTTCTGCTTTTTCAGGAAGACAAATGTGAAAAATTAATAAAAGGTTTTTTCCTTCCTTTTGAAATTCCTGAAAGGTTCAAAGAACAAAGCAAAAAGATGATAAATAAAAAAAACAAAAAAGAAAAACATATAGTGCACCCAATGCAAATCATCCCTCATCATAAAATGGGATGATGACTACATAGAGGCCTAAAATAGTACTTATAAAATTAATTGGTTCTTCAGTCTAAGGATAACCAACTTTCAAACTATTCAAGGACTGATCAATTTCTAAGACTACTGTAAGTTGTCTACTCTGATTTTGGCTTTGTTCTTGTTGCAGACTTGCTTGTACTTCTCCCAACAAATTTCAAAACCTCGTCAATTAGAATGACGGGCAATGCAACCGCCAAAACCAAAAGCCACTCGTTGAAGCTGAGGGGCACAATTCCAAATACTTGAGCTAAGAATGGAACGTACAAGATCAAAAAGTGCAGTCCAAATGAAATGGACATTGCCAAAAGAAGCCAAGGGTTCACCCACGGAGGCATTGTCAAAAGGCTTCCATCTTCAGACAAGGCATTGAGAGAATTGAACATTTCAATGGCCACCAACACAGAGAGAGACAATGTCATAGCTTTGACTTTACCGGTCGAGAAGTAGTCACATGGGTTGTCGTCAAAAGAGATGACTCTAGAACCAGCGGTGAAGGGAGCTGCAGTGAAGTTATTCCAAGTGGAGCATTGACCCCAGTTGGCTAGCTGAGAGTAAGTCACAAGAGTATGTCCGTCCCCACTGAGGTCAATTCCCAAAAAGGAACCGTGTGTGTACCATATAATGAAGACCCCAACAGTAGCTAATCCAACATAAATCCCAATAACCTGTGAAGTATAACAGTATGAAGATTAGAGGTACGTGACATTGTCAGTGTTTGAAACGTAAAACAGCTACAGCCCAATAAAGATGTAACCAGAAAGAAAGAGAAGGCAAATTACCAGATAGCGGAATAAAATCCACAGGTTAATCAGTGAGTCGTCACTGCGACGAGGAGGCTTCTTCATTATATCCTTATCTGGAGGATTAAATCCCAAAGCTGTTGCAGGGGGGCCATCAGTGACAAGATTTACCCACAGAAGCTGGACAGGTATCAGTCCTTCAGGAATGCCCAGTGCAGCTGTGAGAAATATAGATGCAACCTCGCCAATATTGGAAGAGATCATGTACCTGCGAAAGTTAGTTTTCAGTTATAAGATATTCTTAAGTTTATCATTCCTCGTCAGATATTGTGCTTAAAATAACAGCATATGTAATTAATTGATTGAAGAATATAGCTAGATATGTATTACAAACATAGTAAAGAGATAACTATACAGCGAGCATAAACATAGTAAAGAAGGGTAAGAAGAAACCAATTTATTTTTTAAAATAAAACACTAAAAAAAGATTAAATCACCAACGTAGTAAATGATATCCTTCCTTTGCAGCATTGATTTATGCAGATAACCAGTCATTATATTAGACCTTATGTAACAATTGTCAATCCAGGTAATGGATGGAATGAGAGTTTACGACAAGGTACCCACAACATCTCAGTGAATACGATATAAAAAGATGAATGGATTTACCTGATAAAAGCCTTCATGTTATTGTAGATAGATCTACCTTCGCCAACAGCAGCAACAATTGAACTAAAATTATCATCTGCTAACACCATATCTGAAGCTTCCTTTGCCACCTAGATTTAACAGCACGGAATAACAAGGACTAATCACCAGATAGAAAATAACAGTATTAATTTGTATATTCCTTAACCAACGGTATTTCACTCATTAGTCAGCGAGAAGTCGATGAAAACAATAAATTTGCATCAATCCACTTAACCAAATTCAAAACCGATACATTTTCAATTACAAAGCACATATCAATAGTATAAACAAAATACCTCTGTCCCTGCAATGCCCATTGCAATACCAATGTCTGCAAGCTTTAAGGCAGGTGCATCATTAACACCATCCCCAGTCATAGCGACTACCTCCCCTTCTTCTTTAAGAAGCCTAACAATGTCCTGCTTGTGTCTAGGTTCAGCCCTCGAAAACAAAAGCCCACCACTCTGTCTCAGAAAAGCTTTTTTATCACGGACTTCCATAAAATCTCTGCCAGTTACACTTTTTGAACTAATGTCTTCATTGGGAGTGAAGACACCTATTTCACGGCATATAGCTTCAGCAGTGTTTTTATTGTCTCCAGTTATAACCATAACACGGATTCCAGCTGCTCTGCAGTCTTCAATTGCTTGGTATACCTCCTCCCTAGGAGGATCCTGAGCACAATTTAACAATCAGGTTTACAGTTACTATAGCAAACAAAATAATAGAAGTGAGAATGCACAAAATTTAACATGGAAAGCTCAAAACTTACCCTCAATCCAACCAAGCCAACAAAAATGAGTTCATTTTCAATTGATGAATAATTTGAAGGGTCGAGCAAAAGCTGGTGGGCTGGATGATCATCACTACCATTGTAGCTTTCAAAATTAGTGAGCTCATCCTTGTAGGCAAATCCCAAACAGCGTAATGCACTGGTGGACATTTCATGAAGAGCTTGCAATATGAGGTTCTTAGCATTAGTGTCCAGTTTCACAACTGAACCATCACGTAACTGAACTTTAGAGCTTCTATCCAGCACATTTTCGACAGCACCCTTTCAAAAGTTAGCACCAGGTGTCAGTTTTAAATATTATCAAAAGTTAGGATCAAGTCTTTTATAAGAGCTTTATGCTACAGAAATGGTTATCAATATCATACTATACTAGTTATGGCAAAATACACACAAATTTAGTTCTTAAGACTAGTTTAAAAAAATGTCTGATGAAGGTGAACCAGAAGAATAGGCTGGTCATAAAAACCCTGCCTTAAGAAATTTAAGAGGAAAAATATCAGTCTTTTAAAACAATTTTATGCTACAGAAATCAATAACGACCAGTTATGGAAAAATACAAATGGTTTTTGTTCTTTAGACTAGTCTCAAAAAAATGTCAGATGCGTTATGGAGATCCAGGCTGCTACTTATTTAGTTAAATACTATAATCATTTACTGTTCATTTATAAGTGGTGACAGCGCAATCGGCCTTTTGCTTTGATTTTCATATAGATAACCTTATTCCAGAAGAACAACAAAAAGACCTTAAATAAAAATGGGTAGAAGATTCACCATTAAAGAAAAAAAGTCATCTTCAATTTATTGTATGGTAAAACACAATAAAGCAGTATTGTCACTCAGCAAATATCAATTTAGCAATTAGAGAATAAGTACCTAGTAGGGGAAAATATGTTATACTAGAAAGAGAATAATACCTTAACCAGCAGTGAATTTTTCCCTGCACCAGTATCAACAATAACACCCATTGACTTCCTGTCACGGTCAAACTCAAGAGTAGCAATTCGGCGGTCATGTTTGTTCCACCATTCAGAACAACCTAGATCAAAATTTGAAGGTAAGAAAACTAAGTGTGCTTATTAAATCAGTTCCATTACTAACTAGAATTAGATGACAACTAAGCCACGGTTTTTTATCTAAACCTAGGTTGTCAATCCTGGATAGCAGAGGGTGGAAAATGGAAACAGTTGGTCTTTCAGCCAAGCTCTGAATCCATTACAAAAAAAAACACTTACGGAAAGATAGTGGCTTCAAAATTGTTAAAGCCTTTTAACTTAAGTAGTAGCAGTTTTACTTTTCTATAAAAAAAAAAACTTATGAAAGTGGATTAGCCTTTAGGTATATTAAAAGGAATTATCAAGTCGTCTGCTTTGGTAAATCACCCTCATATGATTTTTTACAAAAAGATTGTACATACGCAGTATGGTACTTTTGCTTCCTGATTGTACATCCTTGGATTCTTCTGGAAGGCCCATCTTCTCTACCAAAACCTGAAATCCCAAGGGAGAATACAAAAAACAGTCAGACACCTTTACCGGCAAAATTGGGTAGTTTTGAATGGATGTGATCTAAAGAAGCAGCCCAATCTAACTCCTAATGATCAAAAAACAGTGCTAATTTGAAACTGCTAAGCTAACATTAAAAGCAAATATCTAAAAGGATGGTTCATGCAGAGATTAATTGCAAATAACAAATGAGAAATGAGCCAAAGAGTAGTAAGACAACAGAAAGATATATCTTGCCTTCAAAGCTGCTTCAGTAGGCATTCCATGGGCAACAAACTTATGCTCTGACTGTGACACTCCAGCATCATTACAAACAGCAGCAATTTTCGCTATCATCTGAAGATTAGCATCCAACCCACCAGCTGGCAAATTCTCTATTTGACCATCAGATGGATTATACGTAGTTCCTTCCACCTTAAAAGCTCGCAGTGTATCCACATTAGTGCCAATAGCTACTAGTTTTGAAACAGCCATCTGGTTCGTAGTCAATGTTCCAGTTTTATCAGAACAAATCACAGTTGTACAACCCAGAGTTTCAACACTAGGTAATTTCCGAACCAGGGCATTCTTCTGGGCCATCTTGCGAGTACCAAGAGCAAGGCAAGTAGTGATGACAGCAGGCAATCCCTCGGGAATAGCAGCCACAGCCAAAGCCACAGCAATCTCAAAGTAATACGTACACTTCTCAAACGAAAACTTGAAGTTTGCTGGCCATCCATTAACATACTCCCATGTAAGGAAATACTTGACATTGATGAGCCAAACCAAAATACAAATGAGTCCAATCATCATCGTCAGCCTCTCTCCGAATTCATTGAGCTTCTTCTTCAAAGGAGTATCTTCCTCACTCTGAGACGCCTCCTGTATCTGATTATGCACCTTCCCGATCTCAGTTTCCATGCCAGTATGAGTGACCAAGCAAAAGCAATGACCATTAACAACCGTCGTCCCAGCAAAAACAATACACCTCTTGCCCTGAATATCAGTATCCTCCGCAACAGGTTTATTAGTCTTATTCACGGCTTCACTCTCACCAGTCAACGAACCCTGCTCCAATCTCAAAGTCGAACTCACCAATTCCACAACCCTCATATCCGCAGGCACCTTATCCCCAACCTTAAGCTCCACAATATCCCCCGGAACAAGCTCCTTCGCCGGCAAGCTAGGTACTCTCTCACTATTCCGAATCACAGAGGCATGCTCCGATTGAATCTCTTTCAAAGCCTCCAACGCCTTCTCCGCGTTACTCTCTTGCCAAACCCCAACAATCGCGTTCACAATCAAAATCAAAAATATCACCAAAGGCTCCACGAAAGCCGTAATCTCCATCTCACCACCCTCCTCACCGTCATACCAAGCCAGAACAAACGAAATTATAGCCGCAGCGAGGAGAATCCGAACCAACGTATCGTTAAACTGCTCCAAAACCAATTTCCAAATCGATTGCCCGTCGTGCTTCTCCAATTCATTGAATCCATAGATCTTACGCCGATTCTCAACCTCCTCATCACTCAACCCCGATTTCACATTCACCTTAAACTGCTCCTCGCATTCACGCACATCCTTCGCCCACGCTTTGAAGCTTCCACTCTCCGAATCATCGGAACTCGTCTTCTCGTTCTCCTTCTTCCCATAATTCTCACCTCCCTTCCCCATTCAGATCCACCGGAATTCAAAAACAATTTCTACACAAACAAAAACTATTCTCCCAGTCAATTCATCAAAATAAAACAAAATTGAAAAATTCAATCCGAAACCCTAATTTCAGATCGAAAATTGGGAGATAGTGTAAAGTGGGGCACTAGTTGAACGGGTTGAAGGGTTGTTTTGAGTTAGTTTTTGTAATGAAAAGAAAAAGTATGAAAGAGAAAGCTTAAATTGAATTCAAGGACTCACGCATCGTAGAGTGTGTTGTATAAACGTGATTGGATTTGTGGCCTAACTTGTTTGCACACACTTTCTCTCTCCGAATCGCTTTCACAATGCGTGGTGATTAATTAATTACTAACTATGTCTATAAAGAAATTTCGTGGTACCATCGCCCCAGATTAATGTTGATTTTAATTCATTAAAAATAATTAACAACCCTGTGAAATGACGATTAACGGTATTGGAAATTGAAAGGTTCTAATGATGAGGTGGCGTTTTATTATTGGTTGACCTTGTTCACTATTGCAGCATTGCTTGTACATATGGCATCCACTTGCTGCGAATTGTGTAACTTGACTCGAGATACCTACTACGCCATCTGGAACCTTCTTCGACAATACCTTGAACTATCGTTTCATTTTTAAATTAAATTAGGGAATAATAATAATAATTTCAGTCAAAAATAATAGAATAATAATGATTTGTTTATTTTTTCAGTCAATGATTTGCTTACTTGTATAAAAATAATATTTTTTAACTATATCCGTATACTTGCCGTATGAAAATTTAATAAACTTTAAATTATACAAAATTTTCAATTTAATGGATAAATAGGATTAAAATAGAAATATGTCATCGCTTTAACTATTTTGGTGTAAAGTATAATTTTATTGTTAATTTTTATAAAAGTATTCATATTTTAATATTAATAGTCAAATGATTTATAATTGAGTAAATTTAAATTATTGAATTGGAAATAAACAAAAAAAAATGTACAAAAATGTCCTTTTTAATATAGGACCATTTAAATTTATGAATTCTTGATTTTATGATTATTGATGAATTAATTTGGTTGTGACTTTACATATTATTTTTACTTATTTTCAAATTTTTTTCTTTAACGTTGGTTAATTGATAGGGATTTGTTCCGATCAAGAATAAGAAATGGAAATTATTAATAAACTAATGATCTTGAATGGTGGTTTTGATCTCTTTTAAGGTGGTGTGGAGTGAAACTGCATGGTTGGTACAAATATGGTGAATTGAGTATTTAGACATTTTTGCAACCAAGACTTCAAACTTATAGTTATAGTTACTTTTCAGAAAATTGTCTTTGTTTCTTCTTCCTTAAGAGTATCACCATAAACGACTTCAGTGCTTTCCTTAGAGCTTTTGCCTTTCTTCCATTTATACCGCTTCATCAATCCCACATAATCATGTATCCTTCTAACTCAAGTTTTATTCTTTAGCATTTTCTGTTTTCTAGTCAGAATAAGTGGTAATGTAGTTGACTTAGTGAGTGATTCTGAAGTTGAAACTTTTGTTAGACGATGTGCTCGATCTAGAAGGGGGGTTGAATAGATCAGGTTTTTAAAATTTGCGCGTTTAAAATATTTTTCCAAAAGCCTCCTGGATTTTCAATCGTCTAAACGATCCGCTATTGAGAAGATCGGATATGCAAACCGTTAAGAAAAAGGTGAGAAAAATTGCTTTGATTAATGCACTTTGAATACACTTTATTAATCGTCTTAGCTTTCACCTTGAGTATCAAATACTTATAATGCGAATAGTAAGAAACAAAATTTAATCACAATAAGCAATTTGTAGGTGAGACAATTTATCAAACACCTTGTGAGCAAAGTTCACAAGTGTTGCATTAACAAATTTGCATTGTCGATAATTGTCATGTAACAGACAAATGGAGTGTTACGAACTTTTTAGTTAAACCTCGACACAACGCCAATTCAGTTTATGCAATTTTGATAATTTGAAACCAGCAAATTTGATCAATCAAGTAATGAAAGTAAATGTGAAAAAGAACACGAGAATTTGTTAAGGCACCCACCTCGTCTCCTGTCTAAAATTTAGAGTTGAGAAGTTTTTCATAAAATTGCAAATTGTAACAAGTGAAGAAATAGTTCATTTTTCACACAATTCAATTGATGATGAACCTATCTTCTTCGCGATACTTGATTCGAGCCAAACCAAGCTTTGATCTCTTCGAGTACACCTCTGATTAGCGATACTTGAAATCTCTACCAATTTGCTGTAGAATTTCTTTCTCTCGACTGATATCAATCGAACAAGATCGAACTCTAACTCTTCCTTCAAGATCCTCCGGTTACCGTGACAAAATCAAGTGACTACTCCTTGATGCTTCACTCGGCTGAATCTTACAAAGAGAAGATTAGTACCAAAAAACCTCGCACTAATCCGGATCTAAGAGGACAAAACCCTAACGGTTTTATTCAAGATAGAGCCCATAAAACACAAACCAAACCTGAAGCAATTCTTCAATTCGTACGTTATCAACAATTCTTGGATCTTGAATTCAACCACTTTAATTTTTGGAGAAGTTGAATTTGAAGAAGGAATGTTGAAGATGAAGTGCTCGCTATGTGTATCTTTCACTTTATACTTGTTCAAAAACTCAAATGACAAATGAAATCTATTTATATGTGTTAGAATTAATGAATAAAAATAAGGCAAATTTTTTTTAATTAAATGCTACAATAGGGGGATGCGTCGACCGCTCCAAGAGCGAGGGTAGGCGTGTAACATCCAGAGCCAACGCGTTGGGCCTTCAATGTTGGATGCGTCGACGGCACCAGGGGGATGTGTTGACGTAGTCGTTTTGATTTTAGCTCCCAAACTTCATTTACATATGCGTCGATTCAGGGGTCGACGCGTAACATCCAAGGTGTTGCCCTTAAACGTGCGTCGACCGAAGGAGAACTTGCGTCGACGCATCTGACTTTTCTAGATTTTTTGCTTTTCTTCATCATTCGTCCTTGTAGCATACACACTCAAGCTTTTACAGGGGTTTTGACATCATGAAAACTCGAGCATGTGCAATACCCGAGACCAAAGAAGGCATGGGGTGGTTATACCGCATGTAAACACTCAAGGCCAGAAAGAGTTAAGAGTCGTCGCCACATCGGAATGAGAGGGATCTTGAGACTGTGCAAGTATGGGACTTCATGGTTGAAGGATGGCTTGTAAGGATTAATTGGTACTACATATACCAACAAGATGCATCTTCTGTTTGGTAGCCTAACCATAAGAACTTTATAGTTAAGCGTGTTTGGCTTGGAGTAGTATTAGGATTGGTGACCTTCTGGGAAGTTTCTCGAAAAGCGTGTGAGTGAGGCCAAAGCATGCTGAAAAGACTCGTGTTGGTTTGTGGGGTCAGTCGATGATCTTGAAGATCGTCAGGGGCGTTACAAATAGTATCAGAGCAATAGTCATTCAGATTTATTTGGCCAGATTATTAATTGATTTTTGTTGTATTTGATTTGTGTATCTGACATGATCAATGTTGTTGTATGTTGTTGGATGTGTTAGGACAATGGTTGTAGGAAGGAATGATGATGCTATTGTTGATGCTTTGAGATTGCTGGTTGGATCTCTTGGGCAGATTTCACAGGCGAATGTTGAACACCGAGCTAAGGAAGATGAGTTACGTGCTTTGGGGAAGTTTCAAAGGAACAATCCTCCTATCTTTGAGGGTGAGCATGAACCTGACAAGGCTCAAGCATGGTTGAAGGAGATTGAGAAGATCTTCAGAGTTATGAATTATACGGATGCGCAAAAGGTGCAGTTTGGTACTCATATGCTGGAGAATGAAGCTGAAGATTGGTGGAGCAACACTGTTCAAAGATTTGATGAGGAAGGTGTTGAAGTTTCTTAGGCTCTTTTCCGTTATTCATTTTTGGAGAACTATTTTCCAGGAGATGTGCGTGGAAAGAAAGAGGTGGAATTTCTTGAGTTGAAACAAGGTAATGGAACCGTGGCTGAGTATGCTGCAAGATTTCAAGAGCTGATTAAGTATTGTCCTCGTTACAATATTATGAATGCTGAGAGATCTAAGTGTCTAAAGTTTGTGAATGGTTTGAGACCTGATATCAAGAAGACTATTAGATATCAACAGATTACTAGTTTTGCTGAGTTGGTGAACGAGAGTAGGATTTATGATAAGGATATTAGGGAGAGTGCTTCTTACTACGAGAATGTGAATGATAGGAAGGGAAAAGGTCAATTTCGTGGGAAACCTTATGAGGATAAGAAGAAAGCTAGTGGTGGCAAGAAGTCAAGTGGGGGAGGATCATCTGCTCCGCTTAAGTGTTACAAGTGTGGTGTGGAAGGGCATCGTGCTTCTGATTGTGAAATGCTTTAGGTGTGACAAGGTAGGTCACAGAATTGCTGAGTGTAGATTTAGTGCTGATGTGAGCTGTTATAATTATGGTGAGCGAGGTCATATTAGTACTAAGTGTGAGAAGCCAAGGAAGGAGCAAGCTAAGGGGAAAGTATTTGCATTATCTGGTGCTGAGACTTCGGTTGAGGATAGGCTTATCCGAGGTACGTGCTTTATTAATGGTACACCTTTAATTGCTATCATTGATACTAGTGCAACACATTCTTTTATTTTTGTGGATTGTCTTAAGAGGTTGAATCTTGAATTGTCTGATATGCATGGAAATATGATTATTGATACTCCTGCTAGTGGTAATGTGACTTGGGAGCCTGAGAGTCAGATGAAGGATTCGTATCCTGAGTTGTTCGCTTGAGGTAATTTTTGAGGGCAGAAATCTTTTATGTGGGGGAGAGTTGTAACATCTTGATTTTTATAGTTAATTATTAATTATTATTATTATTATATATTATATTATGTGATAATTAATTTAATTGGATGTTTTAATTTAAATGTGAATTATTTGAATATGTGTGTTATTTAAATAATTGTGTTTTATGAGTAGAATAGTGGTTATTTAGTATTGGACCTATTTATGAAAATATAAGTAATAGAGAAGTGTTAAATATTAAGCTCAATAAGACAATCCTAGTTAGTAAAGGGTTAGAAGGAAATCATAATTAGAATTGTCATTTGGTGAAAGAAGAGAAAGAGGAAGGAAGATAAGAGAAGAGGAGAAAAAGAAAAGTGAAGAGGAATCTTCAAGAGGTAAGGGGGAGAATCCATGTTATTGTTTAATTATATGTCGTGGGTAATGATTAGTAACAATGCTAGGTTATTCAATTTCAATTTCTAGAATCTTTGAATGTTAGGGTTTGAAGGAAATTATGTTTTTCAACTTAGAATGATGACCCATGACTATAAACATGTTAGGATACCCTTTAATGATGTTATTTTGTTGATTGGAATGGGTTTTATGTGATAATTTTATGGGAGAAAGAAACTGGTTCGTAGCAGAAAAAGTGCAGAATTGCATACCGCGCTTAGTGCAAGGAGAAACCCGCTTAGCGCGAAATATTCACTTTGGGGTTTGTTTGTTCAGGGAGGTGTGCTTAGCGCGATAGGTCGGGCTTAGCGTGACCTGGAATGAAAAATGTTATTTTTAGGATCTTTTGACATGAAATCTTATATGATCATATTTATTTTAGTATTTTCATGTATGTGATTAATTGATCTGATTGTGATTGAATGTGCTTTGGATTGGTTTGAATACTATTTCAATGTATGGATGATTACTTGAATATAGTGTGTGTTATTCTTAATTGAATCTTGGGAATAATATTGGTGGAATGATATATCATAATGTTATTGGTTATATGTGATGATATGTATATGATACATGTAATGATTTTGTTGTTGGAACATGATGATGTGCAATTGATGGATAATTCACATGAGTTGAATGGTGATGATATGCTTGGATAATTGAGGTTTTGTGAATAATCTTAATTTGCATATGTTGTCTTGATGAGTTGTACATGCATACATTTGGCTCGATCCTTGTGTGGATAAGTAGCGGAGGCTTTTGGTCTTGTCCGGATCGGAAGTGGCTTGGATTCTATGATAATGAACCGGAAGCGGGGTTAACGAAATATTCCCAAGATTGGTACCACGTGCATATTGAGTCACATTTCATTGTTGTCACATGAGTCATTATTGAATATGCGATGTGTGTAATGAAATTGTGATGTTTAATCGTATGGATAATGGAATCATTTGGATGGATGATATTTATGCTATGTATAATAAATATGAATATATTATACTTGGAATGTTTGTATAATCATGTTATCTTGGAATATCACTTGAAGTGTGTGGAATTCGTGAATAGATCTTGTTTCTATATTATTTCCATTTATATACTTTTGAAGAATGATGTGAATTCTCACCCTTCTGTTACGATGTTGCCTCTATGTGGGTAACGTGCAGGTTCCGAGGATAGCGGCGCTTCGCACGAGACTAGTTAAAGGAGTTTATTTAGTTTATTCCTTACACTATGTAGTTGAGTCATTACTCTGGTCATGTAACACGGAATTTTATCTGGATTTCTGCTTTGATAAAATTTGTTATGTATTCTCATCTATTTTAATTTGTATGAATGAGATACTATGTTTATGTAGCCTTGGTGTCGATGCATGAATTCTGATGACTTGTTTATATTATGTATTCATTACTTTTTAATCCAATGATTATAGTATGGGATGTAATCATTGATAGTATCTGTGAATATTAAATGATCCTCTGTGAAAATGCATGAATTGTTCTAAAGCATGAGATTCAAATATGTGTTATGATTATGACCAGTGTGCATGTATGATTTTAATATTGAAAGAGATATACAAGTATAAAGAGAAGTTAAGCGAGTAATATGCGAATACGAGCAATGATCCCCCTGAGAGCGTGCATATACGAATGAGCCTTCATTTATCATATTTTCCCCCTTTGACAACATCAAAAAGAGAGAGGCGGGGTTAATGATAACACAATATAACGAAAAAGGCATTTGTCAATCAAGACGCAATTTCAGAAATACAATGAATACACAAAGTGAATCATTGTAGGGTAATATTAAATAAACATTTATGAAGCTATAAACACATGAAAAGTAAGTCACACACGAACACACAGTACGACCATAATAATAAAAACAAATTACAATAGATTAACAAAAACATGCAGAGATATGATAATCAGTTTCCATCCATAGGAGGCTGGTCAGATGGGTTAAATGGGTAGTAGTGAGCAAATTGATTTTGGAAGGATGCAAAGATTTTGGCCTGAGATTGGATCATTACATGCATAGTGTTGTAGCGCTCAATTTGTGTTGTTTTATAACCTTCCTATTTCTGAATTGTTCAAAGACCTCAGTTAGATAAGTGGAGAGAAGTTACCAGTAAATCTTGCTGAGTTTGAGAAGATCCTCCGCTTTCTTAGCCACCCTCTAAGATGCCATGATGAATCTTTGAAGGATTTAGATGAAGAACAGAAGAAAAGTTGTCTGGAGGTCTTGGAGGGGTTTGGGTTTCATTTTTCTCTTTAGGATGAAATGAGTATTATACAACAAATGAACCCTAAATATAAAATAAAAACTGAATTTTTAAGTGATGCGTCGACCGCCGTGAGGCCATGCGTCGATGCAATGGCTATGAAAATTGCTACTAAACTGAATTAAGCGAGTGCGTCGACGCAGGTGTATGTTTGGGTCGACTTATCCACTATGACACTTATAATTTTCTGCAAATGTAAGACATGTAGTCATGAAGAATAAACAATACATAAGCATCACTTGCACATAAGCACACACCATTTACAAGTCAAGTAGAACATCAAGTAAACACATATTTATGGTCAAGATAATATTTAAGAGTTAGAGAGATATTACCTTCATGAGGATTTGTCATGAACCTTATACTAAAAGCTAGCACAAAGTGACTAGTGAAAGAAGGTAATAATTAATAAATATTAGAGCATGCACCTCAATTGAATCGATCTGAGATATCGAGAACACCGAGTTCTCTTCGGATATGGAAGAAAGGCTCAATCGCAAGTGGTTTAGTAAAAATATCCGCAAGTTGATTCTTGCTATCAACATGCTCAAAAACTACATCGCCTTTCTCCACATGATCTCTAAGGAAGTGGTGTCTTATTTTGATATGTTTTGTGCGAGAGTGTAGGATCAGATTCTTAGTTAGATTGATAGCACTAGTATTGTCACATAAAATGGGAATATTTACAAAGTTTTGCTCGCCCAGGCCCTGTGACCTTGTGCCTACGTATTCACTCGTACAATGGGAAACTCAGAGCGTCATAGTTTGGCTCACATATATTGGTTTGTTTTGTGTTTTTTAACGGAATGATGCTAAGTTTCTCATTCTACCATGGCTCGACCTTTGGAGACTCACGCGTCTTTAGGAGAAAAGAACTAACATGTTCATACCAGACAAGGTATCTTTAAAAGAAAAAATACCCGAAGGCAAATGATGCTTCGTTCACGACTCTTTGGAAAATAGACATGGTGCAACCCGACCTTTGGGAATTTATGCGTCGTACTGCCTAGAGTAGAACTAACATATCATTTTAAATTTTCAAATAAAATCCCGAAGGTGAAATGAATTTGGATTTGTTTGGTGGATTTTACCTTGAAAATGGGTTTTTTTGTTGTTTTAAAGTGTTTTGTGAAGTTTGACAGAAAAAGAGAATTTTAGTTTTAATGCATATGCAAAAGAGAAGAAAATGCTAAGGTAAACTAGCTTATCTTTAATCCTAATGTTAACATGCAAAATTGACCCTATAGTTGAGGATAAAAGGGGAGCTTATAACTAAGTTAGTATGCATAGATAATTATCCTAATGTCTATCTCGAGCACTAGCCTAAGGAAGTCAAGAGAAACTTAAGGGAATGCGCGCGCGCACACACACACACACGTGCGACCACACCAATCAAAAAACAAAACAAAACAAACATCGAGTGTTAGCTCATAAAACAATAAGATGTGAGTGAGATACTCTACTCCACCTTGACCTGCTCGAGCACCACAAAATTGAGATAAGACTCGATATCATCGAGCATTTCAACGAACTCAAGCTAAACATCACGAGTGCGAATGACAAGGTGCGGGAAATTGATTGTGAATCCCTTTTCTGCTTATTGACTCAAGGACAGGATGATTGGGCACGATTTGAGGCATCATTGTAAGACACGAGCCAATGAACGACTTGTACTTGAAAGCGTGGGAGATCGATTACAAATACCTTTGTCTTCACTCAATGACTCAATAACAAGTAAAAAAATAAATAAGGAATGGGAATGGGAATGTGTTCTCTGAGGACTTGACAAAATGCCACTAGGGTTTTTTAAACAAGCACAATTAGTTACTCCCTTTTGGAGTCTTTTGCAAACAAAAACACAATTATCAAACAAGTGTGATATGCCTGCTATAGGTCTTAAAACAACGACTTTAAGTGCATGCTCTTATTTGTATTACTTCTATTGATATCTAGAAATAAGTAAAAAAGATGCGAGAGATAAAAGAAACCAGAAAATATCGATCGAATGCAAATTCGTCAATAAGCAGACGAAAGCAAAAAACTCGAAATACTTCGAATAATCTTACTAAGAAAGCACAATAGCCTGAATAATATCCAAGACGGAGCAAAAGTGAAAATAAACCATGATCCATGAATGCATTGCGTATATCAGAGTTCCTACACAAGACAGTGTTATACAAGCCAAGCAATATATACATGAACTATGAAATATCTAGACAAGTCGTAAATAACGAGTATCTCTCATATAATGAGAAACAAAATGGTGCGCATCAGAAGCGAGCATAAACCAAATGTTTTTCAATCACATAACCAATGTTTAGTTACATGATCGAAAACTTCCATGATGTACCTTGCACAACTCACCAAAACAGTTAGCAAATAACAACGCAACAACAAGTATCCGATTAATGTTGGAATTAATTCAATAACAATTAATCACATATACATATTCTATATATTATACCATATACTTTAGTATGGAATATAATAAATAATTATGAACATGTATATAACTATAGGATCGACGACATGTTAGTATACGAGATATGAGATTTCAGGAATACCTGGATTCGTAAGATGAAAAAAACTTTTGCCAGTGATAATTGTAATCCTGAAACGAAAAGTATAGAGATAAGTGACTGACACTTGTTGGCTTGTGGATCTTCCTCAACCGGTACTCCTAATGCCCTGTATAGTATATTGGGGAACATAGCCTATATATAGTGTGATGGCCAATTAGGATTCTTATTATTCCCAAATTGGCCATCCTGACATCCACTCATATTTGAGCCCATATCCAATTATTTAATTAATCAACTAAATAATTCCTAAGTAAAATCTAAATAGTCTTTTTAACATTATTTGATCACATAAATATTTAAGGCACTTTATTTGATAAAAATAACTAATATAATTAAATAAATATATTAGGTCACATGATTATTGAAATGCTAATATTTAATTAAATAATTAAAATATTCCAACAATCTCCCACGTGGCCAATATATCGTAATAATTATATCATAATTCTTTAGGCGCGCATCCGAATGCTATTTATCTTTAGATTTCAACTTTACAATCTGGTCCACCTCATACATAATTAATGGATCCATCGCGGTTGTCGTTGCTAATGTATAATGTGACGGAACCCTCGACGACCACCACATAAATATACTTGATGACATAGATCGATATGGATGAGTGGCATGGAAATTTCATGCAACGTGATCTCAAAATCACAGAGGCGTGCTCCAATTGAATCTCTTTCAAAGCCTTTAAAGCCTTATCCGCGTTACTCTCTTGTCAAACCCCAACAATTAGGGGTGGAAAAACGGGTCGTGGCCCACCGGACCGGTCCGCGCACCTGTAGAAAAACGGCGGGTTGGATAGAGATTTTGGGACCGCCGCCCGCCAAAGCTCGTCGTCCGTCTAAGCTCGCCCAGCCAAAGCTCGCCGCCCGCTAAAACCCGTCACACCTATTCGTTAAGTCTGTTTGACCTTAAGTTCCTCCTTTTTTAGTTAATTATAGTCATTCCAATTTTTAATGGTTTTATTATATACATTTATATGTGAATATGTGCAATATTTTTTAAGTAAAATTTCTTAAAAATATGCTTTACAAAAAAATGTTCTAAAAAAGTGAAAAATCTAATTGAAATGTAAAAAAAAAACCTATTAATATATTTTAAAAAATGAAAAAATAAATAAATAGGCGGGAAGCCCGCCAACCCTCCATCTTAGCGGGGAAGACTTGATTTTTATGCCCATTACACTTGGCGTGCTTGCTTGCCCCGCTCTTTTTTTGGCGGGCTTAAGGCGGGGCGGGCGGCCCGTTTTGCCACCCCTACCAACAATCGTGTTAACAATCAAAATCAAAAATATCACCAAAGGCTCCACGAAAGTCGTAATCTCCATCCCACCACCCTTCTCACCGTCATACCAAGCCAAAACAAACGAAATTATAGCCGCAACGAGAAGAATCAGAAACAATGTATCGTTAAACTGCTCCAAAACCAATTTCCAAATGATTGCCCATCGTGCTTCTCCAATTCGTTGAAACCATAGATCTTACGCCGGTTCTCAACCTCTTCATCACTCAACCCCGATTTCACATTCAAGTTAAAACGCTCCTCGCATTCACGCACATCCTTCGCCCATGCTTTGAAGATTTCACTCTCCGAATCATCGGAACTCATGTTCTCGTTCCCCTTCTTCAGATAATTCTCACATCCCTTCCCCATTCAGATCCACCGAATTTCAATTAAACCTGGAGAAAACAATTTCTACATAAACAAAAATTATTCTCCCAGAAAATTCATCAAAATTAAATAAAATTGAAAAATTCAATCGGAAACCCTAGTTCCAGATCGAAAATTAGGAGATAGTGTAAAGTGGGGCACTAGTTGAACGAGTTGAAGGGTTGTTTTGAGTTAGTTTTTGTAATGAAAAGAAAAAATATGAAATAGAAAGGTTAAATTTAATTCAAGGAATCACGCATCGTAGAGTGTGTTGTATAAACATGATTGGATTTGTGGCATAACTTGTTTGCACAGACTTTCTCTCTCCGAATCGCTTTCACAATGTGTGGTGATTAATTAATTACTAAGTATGTTTATAAAGAAATTAGAGGGTGCATCCATAGAAATTTAGTGATATCATCGTGCGAGATTAATGTTGATTTTAATTCATTAACGGTATTGGAAATTGAAAGGTTCTAATGACGAGATGGCAATTTTTGATTGGTTGACATTGTTCACTATTGCAACATTGCTTGTACATATGGCATCCACTTGCGAATTGTGTAACTTGACTCGAGATACCTACTACGCCATCTGGAACCTTCTTCGACAATACCTTGAAGTATCGTACTCCCTCTATTCCTATTTATAAGCAAATTTGTACTTTATAGATTTATTGAATACTTAATGTATTTAACCTATATATAGACCAAATACAATATTTATTCAGTAACTTTAAAAAGTCAAAATTTATTTATAAATAGAAATGGAGGGAGTATCATTTTTTAAATTAAATTAGGAAATAATAATAGTAATTCCAGTAAAAAATAATAGAATAATAAATGATGATTTTTTTTTAAAGTCAAGAAAAATGATTTCCTTTGTGTAAAGAAACATAATTTATTTTTTAACTATATCCGTACACTTGCTATAAAAAAAATAAGATAATTAATAAACTTTACTATATTATACAAATTTTGCAATTTAATGGATAAATAGGATTTAAATAGAAATATGTCATCCCTTTGACTATTTTTTTATAAAGTATAATTTTATTGTTAATTATTTATAAAAGTATTCAGATTTTAATTATTTTTAATATTAATAGTCAAATTATTTATAATTGAGTAGATTTAAATGGTGAACACTCTCTAGTATCCTAGAATTTAGTTGGGTACCAATATCTTTGTCCAATCAAATTTTATTATTTCATGACATATCATTATTTATAATTATTTATTTTTAAATAAATTTTAATTTAAAATTAATTTGCAAGATACTGATACCAATTTATTTATCATGGGTACTTAAGAATTTATCAATTTAAATTATTGGATTGAAAATAAACAACAAAACATGTATTAAAATGTTCTTTTAATATGGGTCCATGTAAATTTATGGATTCTTGACTTTATGATTATTGATAGATCAATATGGTCTTGACTTTACATATTATTTTTACTTATTTTAAATTTCCTTCTTTAACCTTGGTTAATTGAATGAGATTTGTTCTGTTTGAGAATCAGAAATTAAATCATTAATAAATTAATGATCTTGAATGACGGTTTTGATCTCCTTTACGGTAGCGTGAAATGGGCCTGCATTGTTAGTCCTTCAATGTTCAAGTTAATTCAAGATTTAAGATGAGTATACTAAAAATGGAGATCGAAGATTGTACATTGTTTTTAACGTGTGAACTAATTTTATATTTTGGGTTAAGTGAGTAGATTTAAGATGATTTAGTTGTTGTTGCTTATAAATATGGTGAATTGAGTATTTAGACATTTTTGCAACCTTTATTCTTCAAACTTATAGTTACTTTTAGGAAAATTGTCTTTGTTTCTTCTTCCTTAAAGAGTATCACCATAAATAATTTCAGTGTTTTCCTTAGAGCTTTTGCCTTTCTTCCATTTCTCCCGCTTCATCAATCCCACATAATTAGGTATCCTTCTAACTCAAATTTTTATCTTTAGCATTTTCTATTTTCTAGTCAGGATGACTGATAACGTAGTTGCCTTAGTGAGTGATTTTGAAGTTGGAACTTCATCTACTTCTATAATGGGGACATTTCTCTCCAGTGATCACATAGAACCAAAAATCCTACTCATGTCTAACGATTCTGACTCAGAAAGGGTGTCTAGAGATTCCTTAGAGGAAGAAAATTTGTCATATTGTTCATTAGATGCCTTTATATCAAATGTAGACAGAGGAATAAGGCACGCTAAAGTCTTTATGCCCCTCGTGTCTTATTTGAGAAGGAGATAGAAGCCAATTTGCAAATGAGAGACACTTTAAATATTACATTAAACTTTGTGTGTATGCTGGTGGATGTGAGCCCAATGGGGTTGATGTGTTGGCCTACTCAAATCCTAGAAATCGATTGTTGCATCCGAGTATATGATTGGGTGGATGCAAAAGTAACAAACACTTTCTTAGCTTTTATTATTTAGACTACCATATATGTGGCTGGCATATTGGTCGGTGGTCCTTCCAATGTCAATGGATAAGAGGATATGAAATTCTTTTTGTGAATGCATGATCCCATTCTATGAGTGTTTGTTTACAAGAAAATGGCTTAGGTTGCCCTTTTCTGAATTTAAGGTATCCATCTTGAAATATCTAAAAGTTGCTCTTTTCTAGCTTCATTAGGGATCGTAGGCATATATAAGGGTATTCTAGTTGTGTGTCGAGTGAAACACCTTAAAACCCTGACTATTTATTTATAAAAGATAGACATATAATTCCTCATACAAAGGTGTTACATATGCTTAACATACATCATCAATGACATCATACATAAGAAATAGTAGCAAAATAAACATCAAATATCTTGAATAAATTATATGTCGGTCTTAACATCAATACTCAATAAAATAACATTAAAAAATTCAGAAACATAAAATGTAACAAAACAACTTGTTCCCAGTGTTACATATCAGAGTGACTCGCAAAATCTAAACATAACTCAAAAACATTAACTAAATGAAAGAGGCTTCTACATCATCCTCTCGCTCATATAGCAATTATTTCTCTACTTGGTTATTTATACCCCAAGAGAGTACAAACAAACACCACAAACAAAACAAAACAAAAGAATGGTGATAATATGCTTAAATACATTAGTGGTGCAAAACATATCAATAGTATTATATTCACATAATCTTCAAGCAAATAAAATGTTCAAAGCAACAAAACAATTCACAAGGATTTTATGTATGTAATATGACAAATAATGTTGACTTAATGCAAGTGGTACCATTTTGTTAACATTAAAGTTATGTTGATGATATTCATCCACTTACTATGGTTCCTCTTTGAACAGGGTTCCTCTTCAAACCCAAATTCCTCACTGTCGCACCCCAAAATTTACCCTCCTTACCATAATTTTTCTTGGAACATTCGTTCATGCTTTTTCTCGTGTCCACCAAAATTAATTGAAATGTCGGTTCAAGTTGATTCAAACGACTCGAAACGAATAATTTGTCAAGATTCATGGTTTTGAGTTTCTTGAAATTCATGATTTATGGTTTCAATTATTCCATTTTTCAGATTTCTTTTAAGCTTGTTTGAAGGTTTTGATCTACGCAAGTATTTGAGTTTTAGGCCATTTTTGTACATCTAAGTCCTATATCAATTGCATGGTACAAGGAATGTGGTTGATGCAAGTCCACCCAAACTCCAATTTACAAAAAAGGTTGTAAATTTCTCAAGCCCAAAAGGAAGTTCAAAGATTCCAAGCCAAAAATTGTTGTTATACTTTAAATTAACAAGGCGGTCATAAGTTTGAGTTCAAAGGAAATTTTGAATTCAATGCAAGACGGCACCGTTGGTCTTTTGTTGATAACATCTTAATAGCCACTCAAACGCTCAAGAGATAGATTCGAACTCAAATCCTGAAGTTGTTGAATTTATTTGGCACAAGGTGAATTCTTGATAATTCAAGCTTATTTCTTAAAACTCTAATGATTCATGGGACTTTACAAGTTTTCATGTTCACATTCAAGGCATTCCTCAAAGCGCTCGGAAGAGTATCCAAAGAATATTTAAAATTTTTAATTACAACTTCTTCACAAAAAGAAAAAAGAAGGAAAGTTTCAACATTGGCAATTTGAATTTAAACTTTCATTCATTTATGTCATGGAGATTACAAATTTGTTACAAAAGAGTTCTAAGTCCTACAATTCTAAGTCCTACGGATCCTACAGTTTGTTACGAAGTATTTAAATCTTCACGTCTTCGGTCTTTGTTGCTGCATTGCTTTACTTTCTCCGTGTCACCGCTCCACCATCCACCGTCACATGAAACAAAGAAAAGATCAGGTCACGGTTTTAATCCCAGGCAGCATACAATATCCCACAGTTTAAGGCAATAGGCATACAAGAGGCAGCAGTAGCAGCAATATAACAGCCAGTTCATAATGATCAAAGGCAACAGGCAGCCCAACAATATAAACCCAAAGTCAACCTAACAGTACAAGTAATCATCACAGCATACATTGAGCCAACAGCCAGCATACAAAAGCAACAAGCATACATCGAAGCAAGCATGTATCAATAAGCATAGGCATTTGAGAAAGCAGAAGATAAGCCACAAAAGTCAAGAAATCAGAACTCAGAGCAGAGCAGAGCAGGATAGTACAAGCCACAAAAGTCAAAAACTCAAGCAGAACAGAGCAGAACATCATTACAGTATGGTGTTAAACCAAGACACAAGCAATCGGGACAGAGGGATCGAAGGGACAGAGCTAAGATACAAGGCAGTATCTGTTCAGATATAAAAGAAAAACCACCAGAAATTCAAAGGGAGAGTTCATGTACAGGACACAAAGAGAGAAAAAAGGAGAACTTTGTTTTACAACTCAGAAAAGCCAAGCATAGTATCTGGTTCTTAAAACACAAAAAAATCCCAGAACACCATCAAAACCAAAAATCAGTTCCCAGCAAAAACAGAAAACCCAGCTTTTCCAAACCCAAACCAAAAACGCAAACAGACCAAACACAAACAGCATGTCATCATTTCCCCGAACCTAACAACCTTCAGTTTCATATGTTTTCAGAAATCATATGTTCTGAAGCAAGAAAGAAGAAGAGTAGAGGAACGATCTCACCCGGAACAAGTTCAGGGAGCAAGCCGGATTCGCGTGTGAAGGTTAGGGTTTCAAAACCCCTTTTTGTTTTCCCCAAATTCCATCAACCTGTAACACAGAATCACGAAAATCAAACATAATCAGAAACCAACATGCAACAGAAATCGAGAGAGAGATAAGCCGTTTCGGTGAGAGTCGCGGCGAAGAGAAAGATGAGAGACCGTTAGGTTTAGAGTGAAACAGAGAGTGAGAATCGCGGCGAGAACGGTGAGGAAGGAGATGGAACACCACGCGAGAGAGAGATGGAAGTGATTCTCTGGGTTTTGCCCATTTGAGAAGTTTAATATTTCAATTTCTTTTTTTCTTTTCTTAATTTAAAAAATAATATATAAACAAATTATTTTTTTCTTTTTATATTAAATCTGGTGGTGACAAGTGTCACCACCTTGTTTTTTACAAGAAAATCTATTTGTTTTATTTTTGTTATTCTTAAATAAATTCCTTTTCAACAAAAATGTTAATATTAAAATAATATACACATGTGGTGTAATATTGCAATTTTTGGAACCGTCGGAGTATTTCGGATCGAAAGCTGTGGTATTCGGTTCATTAGTGCGTGGAGGTGTTTCAGACCAGCCAAAGATCAGATGGTTTTCTTTTCATACTCCGTCCAGAATCACGGCAATACAGGCTATTTCTGAATTTTTATCTATTTCCATTAATTTATTTTGTGCAAATAATATTTTGTTGCGATGTACTAAATAATTATTGGATCTGATAGTTTGTGTTTGATGATTTATCGATTAAACTATTAGCCGATTCTTCATCAAACAGGAAAAATCATATCTAATAATTATTTAAATTTCCGATTGTATTGTATGGTATTTTTTCTGTTTATTTACTCGTTCAGTATTTATTCACCAATGTACACTTCGCACACAACTAAAATTAAAATCAATTCGATTTCATTCTGATTGGCTCATACGCCGATTTCTTAAAGGGTCTCATGGTTGGGGATGGGCATGGCCATCCTCACGAGATTGGTTAAAGCCCTTGTTGCTTTAATCTATCATAACCCGAAACAACATTGCTCTATATACCAATCACCATGCACCAGGGTCTCATGGTTGGGGATAGGAGCACCTATCCTCACGAGGTTAATCAAGTCCATATACTTGATTAATCATAACCCGCTTCCATTCCATCTCAGCACGCGTATCAGAACACTTTCGCAATTAAAGTTCTAAACCCCGATCCAACGTCGGGTTTCTTTTCAAATAATTTCTTAAATAAATTTCTATCTCTCCCTTCTCCCAAGCATATGGTAGTCAGTCCAGTATCGACCCTCGACCGTATGCTTGGTGTCTTTAATTGAATTTAATTAACGTGAACCATGTTTCACCTCACTTTTCTTAATAAAACTTTTGGGTAGAAAAAGATGATTCGGATGTTTCTGTCCACTCATCCGAGTAATTGGGGCGTTAGCCGTTGAGCGCTTATGGTCCGATACTGTCTCCCACAAAAACAAAATAACTCATTCAAATTCTTTTTATCGCTCATATGCGATCATTAAACTCTTTTCCGATAAAGAGTGTGCAATAGTCGTTTCAAATACGAACTAGGACTTAAGCTTTTCAAACAAACAAACAAGTCCTAGTTCAAAGTATTTGAAATGTCTAAACGCACGATTTTTCTTATAAAATCAATACAACCAATTAAAACCTTTTAAGAGGAACTACGAGTTTTGACTTTCCCATTGCACAAGGAATATGTAGGCACGGTTCAAAAACCGTGTCAAACTCAAAATAATAATAATCAAATCTCATTTCGTATAACTTAGAGATTAGCGAATATACACACACGTAGAACTAAGCGGGTCCCATCGACGATGGATGGGTGCTAACACCTTCCCTTACATAATCGACTCCCGATTCCAATTTTTTGGTCGTAGACCGTCTTATCCGTTTGTTTGGGGTTTTATCTATATTTTCCCGTTCTTTTTTAGAACAAATAAAATTAGGTGGCGATTTCACTGTTTTCGAGAATCAAATGATTTTTGAAAATCGAGTTGCTTCAGTTGGCGACTTCACTGGGGACTTATTGACTAAGCGTGTCAACCCTAGTTTAGCTCTTCGTATGTGTGTTTATTTTCGCTTTCTTTTTATCACTCTATTTTTGTGTTTAAATTAGTCATTTATTTCCTATCGCTTTAATTATTACCTTGTTGATATATTATTGTGGTGTGGGAATAATGGATGGGACTATAGGAAAAGCCCACTACCAAGGCTATAGAACACATAAATTAGAGTGGTTGCGTAGTATTGATTTGCTAGACGGAAATGTCTTGTAAGTTGGTGCGAAGACCACACCTAGGGGAGGTTCTTTCGAAGACATTATCGCCGATTGCAAGTTATCTTTGCATTGACGATGGTGTTGTTAGAAGGGATTTTTCCCCTAGTTTTGACCTTTAAGGAAACCTAACCTTTAGGCTGTAAGAATGCTCAAATGAGACGTTCTTGGATATATCATCTAATCACAAATTTATTTGCGGTAAAAATGGTATACCCAAGTTGGGATCAATGATTTTGTGCACCCCATTCAGATCCCAGCTTCGAGGGTTACGTTTGTTAAACCGTTAGACCTGCTTTGTCTATTCGATTAATACGTAACTCTCCCTCAAACCAAATTCTCTTGAAAAAAAAGCTTTGTAGCGTTGCAAGTATCTTTGCGATGCACGAGAATTTGTGTTTGTTGTATCAAAAACCCTAAGAGCCATCCAAGGGGGAATTGTTGGGTAGACGTCGAAACCATGACCGACCGTCCCATTTAAACCCTTGTCTGTTTAATTTTTACATGTAATTTTACGCATAACATCAATATGTATCGCATCACATTACATTCTTACATGCATTGCCATTTCATTGCGTTTAAAAATAGAAATAAAATATTGCATTTGCATTCATCAACATGCATACATTTTCTCCTTCACTACAAAAAGCTCACGTCACCTTTTGTTCCTGGCGAGTTAGCTGATTTCCTGCACTCATGGCAAGTCTGATAGACCAATTGGAACATAATCAAGTTGTGATAAGAGAAGACCTAGAAGGTGTGAAAGACAAGGTGGATCAAATGTTGGAAGCCATGCTAGCTTCTTCTGAGGACAATGCCCATGATGCTACTACAGATTCCACGTCAGGATTTACTGTTATGTATAATCCAATGTACGATTCTCCTCTGCATGTGGATGATCCTATTCAACCTCAATTGGTGCTCAATGCTCTATCTAACGCAATCTCTACGGTCCAAAGACAATCAACTGTTCAAGAAGATTGTATCTCACATCTTCATGCTGCTAAGAAGCCCAGGTTTGTCAACTACGTGCAAAATCCTCAAGGAACGAATTCAATGGTCAACACCAGAATTCCTCAAGATATTGAAGCCAGACGAATGTGCCTTGATTTGAAGGAACAATTGAGGGTATTGAATGGAAACGATACTATTGGACTGGATGCTGCTGACCTCTGTTTAGTGTCAGACGTCGTGATTCCACCAAGGTTTAAAATGCCAAACTTCGAGAAGTACAAAGGTGTTAGTTGTCTAGAGACTCATTTGAAGATGTTTGTTCGCAAGATGACTGCATATGCTCATGATGAAAAGTTTCTCATCCATTGTTTTCAAGACAGTCTTAGTGGGGCGTCTCTGGATTGGTATACGCAATTGGAGAAAAAGGATGTTCACAATTGGAAAGATTTATCTTCCTCATTCCTGAAACAATACGAGTTCAACCTTTCCATGGCTCCAACCCGTATTCAATTATAGAATCTTTCTCTGAATATTAACGATTCGTTCAAGGAGTATGCTCAAAGATGGAGAGAGTTAGCTGCCCGAGTTAAACCACCAATGCTTGATAGGGAGTTGGTTGACTTGTTTTTGAATACCTTACCTAATTCATACTTTGAAATAATGATAGGTTGTACATCTTCAAGTTTCTCTGACTTGGTGATGGTGGGAGAACGCATTGAGAGCGGTCTCATAAGTGGAAAACTCCAAGATGCCTCCAGTAGCCAAGCTGATGAGGAAGATTCCTTTAGAGGTTCTCAAATGGAAAAAGAGGATTATGAAACCAATGCAATATGGGAAGCTCCGCAAGCTCCACCTCCTGTACCTTATGGTCAACCTCCGTATGTAGCAGCTGTTCAGTGTCAGCAACCTATGTATCCCAATTCACAGTACCAGCAACCATGGGGTACTCCTCATGCGAGGAAACAAGTTCAAGGCCGTGGATATCAAAGTCAACGTCAGAATCCACGCAAACCTCGAAGTAATTTGGAAAGAAGGAATGCTCCTCTTGATCCAATTCCAGTGACCTACAGTCAACTTCTGCCATATCTGGTTCAAAGCTCATTGGTGGTTCCCAAGTTCATTAAGCCACCAAAGTCATTCCCGCCACGATATGATCATAATGCACGATGTGGATACCATGCTGGTACGGTAGGACACTCAACAGAGGATTGTAATCCTTACAAAGCCAAAGTTCAACAACTGATTGACCAGAAGTATTTGACTCTTCAAGGAGGGATTCTGTTTGTGAATGGCAACCCCGTACTCAAGTGAGCACCAAGACCATTGAAGTTCATCTGATTCAACGAGTCAAGACAGAGCTCAAGTCTCCTCAACAACGACAGTCTTTTATTTCTTTACTGCATTTTCATGTGTATCTTGTTTAATTGTTTAGACTTTGTTTTCATGTAAAACTTGTTTGTTTTTATCTTAATGCAATGAGTATGTTTGTCTTGAAGCAATCCATTCGTTGTCTCTCAATCCATTGGTTATCACTCTTTAAATGATTTGCGAGTATTTTGATACCAACGTTACCAATCATTTCGCCTAGGCAAAGATTGGAGGGAGGATGACGATAATTGAAAAACGCCAGGTCTCTAGTCGTATGCTTTCGAGTAAAAACCTTGCTGACGATGTACAGGCCTTGTTTCAAATCCCTAAACACCGGAGTTATAAGGGAGATAGACCCTCGTTAACCCCTTCGAGCCTTGAAGTAGGAGTTTCTTTTCTGTTCAGAAAAATCATCATTTTTACCCTGTGGGAGGGTAGTGTTCAGTTAATCTGATCGAGCGTTCAAAACTCGTCAAGAGAGTGTGCAAAGGATACAACAATGGTTATCCTTCAAAAGGTTGAGAAAGGTCAAAACCACAGTAGTCGACCTCCATCTATCAATAGTGTGTACCAAAGGAGAATGATACCGTGTTGGGTATCTCTCGCACATCAGAAGGTCAATAGATGACAATACGACCCCTCAGGACTTAGACAGTCACCATCACTTCTAACAAATCAAAGGTTGTGTATAGATCCACGACTTGTTCAAAAAATGAATAGAAAAAAGACAAAAAGCCCGCTAAGTCGAAACTTAGTAATAAGTCGCTTAGGCAAAAGTCAGGCAAATTTAGGAAATTCATTTCAACAAAGAACAAGTTGTGTGATTAAACACCAAAGACAGCGTAAGTGACTGTCGTGTCCAAGAAACCGCGTATTGGTTCCTCAACCATCATAACTCCTCTCGAGAGATGAGTGCTCGTATCAGGATAGTTGAATTTAGGATTGAAGAACATCATGGAGAATGGGCGGGCACCAAATATTTTGAGCCTAAAAATCTTTTTTTCTAAAAAAACCGTGAACCAGACCACGTTACAACCCTCAAAAGTCCTAATTGAAGCATGGGTTAATTCAAGAGCATACAACGAAGAGACCGCGTTTACGACTCCTACAGTGTGTGCTAAGTATCTGTGTTGGTATCATATGCTCGTCTTATCTTTCAAAAAGAAAGTTTTCAACGTTGCACTCTAAAAGTGTTTCGCTAAAAAAAAAGAGTCATGTTTTTCATACAAAACTTCAAGACGTATAAATGTTGCATTATAATTGTCACAATAAACATTCTTCTACATGTAAAACAATTGTTTGACATTGAAGAAGTTCTCATAATGAACATCAGTGAAGAGTTTAACTTTGTCCAAAGAAGAGAAACTCGATTTATTCTGCTGAGTTAGCAGTTATTTGTAGCAAGGGGCAGGACGTCTAAGGACTCCTTTGAGCATATCACAAGTTGTCTTCTCAAGATTCTGTTAATTTGGGGGCAATCAAATCAAAATTCAGCTCTTCGAATTTCTGCCAATCCGGAGGCAAATCCTTAAAGAGCAATCATCAATTGATTTGGACTTTCTCAAAGAGCAGTTAGTTTGGGGCATGTCGTTCTAAGATTCTGTCAATCTGAAGGAGTCACCTTGACACATTGAAGTACTTCCAAGGAGCACATTGATTCATGCTATTTCTATAGCACAACAAAGTCAATCCTTCAAGATTCAGTCAATCTGGGGCAGTCACATCGAGATACGGTAATATCTCTCAAAGGATTTGCTAATTAGGGGCATCTTGCATTGGAATTCAAGATTCTGGAGCAAGATCTCAAATATCGGATTACTGTAAGCTGTTCCGGCATCCTCTCAAAGCAAATCTCTTCAGATAATCAACGGGCTGGGGCAATGATTGCTATATACGGACAATTTCGTTCTGTGTCTTCAAGCTGCTCGAAAATTCTCCTCTCAAGTGTCAACAGCTGTTGCGTTCAATTTGAGTGGCAGGGAATCATGCTAACCATTTCCTTTTGATGGGAAAATTGTTTCAAGAATCTTTCTTGGTCTTAACCAGTCAAACAGTCAAAGCATCTTCATGCATTGTCAATCATGCATCTCATCCCGTGCCATTAAAATCTGACCTTGTTTGGTACGTTCCACCAGTTTCTGTCTGGTTGATCAAAACATTTTCACCAGTTTCCGTCTGGTTGATCAAAGTGTTTTCACCAGTTTCCGTCTGGTCGATTAAAATCATTTCACCAGTTTCCGTCTGGCGATTAATCATTTCACCAGTTTCCGTCTGGTGGTTAATCATTTCACCAGTTTCCGTCTTGTGGTTAGAATATTTTCACCAGTTTCCGTCTGGTTATTAAAATCATTTCACCAGTTTCCGTCTGGTGGTCAGAATGTTTTCACCAGTTTCCGTCTGGTTGTTAAGATGTTTTCACCAGTTTCCGTCTGGCGGTCAGATGTTTTCACCAGTTTCCATCTGGTGGTCAGATGTTTTCACCAGTTTCCGTCTGGTGGTCAGAATGTTTTCACCAGTTTCCATCTGGTGGTTAAGATGTTTTCACCAGTTTCCGTCTGGTGATCAGAATGTTTTCACCAGTTTCGTCTGATGGTTAATCAATTCACCAGTTTCCGTCTGGTGGTTTAACTTAAAATCAGTTCTCGTCTGACGATTTTTCCTTCAATGTCAAATTTTATTTGGCACACATCTAATAATCCATACATGCATTCATAAATCATTACATAAATCATCGTCGTTGTCATACCCCAAAATTTGCCCTCCATCTTCTCAAAGATATTTCATACATCCCTACTCAAGGATTCCTCAAGAGTTGATCAGACAAACTCTCTCTTAGACAATCAACCCAAACTAGGGTTTGGTATCTCTCAAGTCAAGATGAATTTCCAACATCTCCAATGGCCCTCATGCCTCCTCATATGCTTCAAAGATTCTCCATGTCAAGTTTCAAGCCCCACAAGTCAAGTTTCCTCAGACAATTGCTCAGATGGTTGAAAATCGGGTGTATTGGACAAAAAGTCAATGGTCAACATAGTCAAAACTTGATTTTTGGTCAACATCCTCATTTTGAAGTTACATTCATCATTTGATCAAGGGTTGATCATGATTCATCAAGAAAACTCAAGATTTGCTCAAAGTCAAACTTTCTAAATTAGGGTTTCTAGGTGAAAAGTCAATGAACTTTGGTGATCATAACTTTCTCATACTTTCTCGAAATTTTTCCACCACCTCTTGTTTTGAAGGAAATTCAATTCTCTACAACTTCATGTCTCACAAGAGTGTCCAAAAATGCTTCATTTGAGAGGTATAGCTCAAAACATTACAGGTCATTTTCAAAGTCAACAAAAAGTCAACTTTTTGTTTTGAAGATATTTTGAGCATGGTAACTCCAATTGAGATGAGACCAAAGAAATTGGTTAGAGGACTCTTAGAGCTTTCCAAAAAGTCCAAGAACACTCAAAAATGTGGAAAATTGAGCAAGATACACTATTCAGAAGTTGGGCAATTTTGGACAATTGCACAAAAGGACATTTTGGTCAAAATGCAAAATTTTCCAAATGGGCCTATAATCTTTTGATCCAAACTTGTTCATGACAATATTTTTGACCTATAAATGCTTGGCCATGGAAATTTTCTATTTTATTGATTTTATTTTGAATTTTAGAACATTTAATTCAAAATTAAATTATATAAAATATGAAAATCATATTTTTTTCCAAAAGGGCTGATTTTATATGTTCCTTAATGTCCAAGGAAGCCCAAGATACTTGCCAAATTCGTGCTTGATCATGCATTGAAGGAGAAAATCAAATTTCTTTCAAAATTTGATTTTTATTTGAAAAAATATTGAATGCTCCAAATCAAATCTTTTCCATTCCTTTTTTCCTCTCCAATCCTCTCTATAAATACCCAGCATTGTGTACAAGCATAGACACGAAACCCTAGCTCAAGCATAACCCTAATTCTTGCAAAAAATTTCCAAGAAACTTGAAATTCGAGTTTTATTTTCCAGCCCTCTCCAGCCTCTCTCAAGCATCCAAACGTGCTCAGGGGGTAAGTATGAGTAAGAATACATCATTGGTATTGATCAAAGCAAGCTGAATCGTGCCATATACATTCATACATATTCAAATATTTCTTGATTTTGCATTTTTAATATCTGCGTGTTTCAATTGATTCTAATGGTTTTAACGTGTTCATGAGGTCATACTTGATTAATCTGGGCCATCGTTTGAGAGGTTGAACGTGAGAATCGTGGTTTGCCATGTTTAGGTTTTTTCGAGCTGTCTTCATCGAACCGGTTGATACAGGCATTTTCAGGGCAAACTAATGCCACCATTGAGATCGCAGCCCTCGATTTAGGGGGGTAGGGTCTCCCTTTCTTGTTTATTTCGCGTATTTTTTCAGGTTCAAGAATCATAGCTGCCGGAGAAGATGACTGAAGCCCTAGCTCCGGCGCTGACTCAGGCGAAGACCGGTGGAAGGCTTGCGTGGCGCGATGGCTTCGTCTGATTCGCTCGTTCATGCTGACTGGGGTCCACGCGTGCTGACTTTGATTTTCAAACATCCCTGACGCGTCATCATTCAAATGCATTTGTTTTTCCCTTCAGAAACACCAAGTGTCAAGTGGCGTAGTGGTAGAAGCAAGCAATCTCAAGGTTTCACTCCTTGGTCTCCAGTTCGAACCTCACAAGGGACCTGGTTTTGTTTTCTTTTTCAAAACTTGCATATTTTCAACTATTTTCATATTTTTTCTATATTTTTAATATTTGCATACTATTTTAATTAATTTCCACATTTTATTTCTGCATTAAAAAATTACCAAAAACATTTTTCTTTTTGCATTATTTTCATAAAAATCTTTATTTAATTTAATAAATTAAAAAATATAATTTTTGCATGCATATTTATTTTATTCTTATTTTAGCATTTAAATCATTATAAATTGCATTTTAATTATTAAATCTTTTCCAAAAATCCCAAAAAATTATTTCAATTTATTTATCTTATTTCCAGCATGTATTAATTTTTCCATATCAAAACTTGCATTTTTCTAACATTTTTTCTCTTGTTCGATTCATATTGCATTTTCCGATTTTCTTATTCTTTCACAGGTTGATCCGATTCAGACGATTCTTCCGTTTTTTATTTTACTTTTCAATAATGTAACTGCTCATGGGTTGTAATAGTTTAATTTAGGACTTTTACTTTCCGCACTCCTAATTATGTATCTGCCCCAAAGCCATGTAATAGCGTAGGTTTATCTTTCCGCATCTTTACATTCCGCATTTTACTTTCCGCACCCTTATCAATTGCTAGTAATTAGGCGTGTATGGCAAGATAATAATTGGACATAGCTCACACTAATTCCAAGATAATATATTCTGAATTCAACACACTTTTTTTCACACACGCACCCCTTAGGGTAATTCTCTCTCGATGCCTTTCGATTACAAATGGTCATGTCCCTCGAACGTAGAGGTATTCTAGCACCGTTGCCTTCCAAACAAATCATCATAGTCCCTTCGATACAAAGATCATAGACCCACGACGTCGCCTCCGAATACATGATCTTGACCCTCGATTGTCGCCTACGAAAAATGATGATAGTCCCTTCGATATGTGCTAGGATACTTCCTACAAGTTGCTTTCTATGACCATCCGATGTCCCTTCGAATGTCCCGCTTACATCCAACGAATAGAGCTACCTACTAACTAATGGTACGGCTAGCACTATTCTAAAGGAACGTAGAAGTACAAAAACGACCAATTCTGAGTGGGTAAATAAGTCTTTTAGTTGCTCGCTCTATCAAATGCTTTTCACACCACACACCTTTTTTTCAAAGTTCAAATTCTGTTCAAAACAAAAACATTTCCGAACACTTTGTATACACTCCTACATGAGTCATTACAAAGTCAAAGTGAAATGCCTCTTTTCAAAACATTTTGTCAAATACACAAGAAAGCAATTTTAAAAAGTTATCTAAGAGCAACTAAGAGCCCGTAGAATACACTGCGGATGAAAAGGGGTGCTAATACCTTCCCTTTTCATAACCATTCTCCCGAACTCAGAATCTAACGAAGGTCTTTTTCTGTTACTTTTACCTTCCCTTAATCGGATAAAAATAAAAGTCGGTGGCAACTCTTGCTATCCGCACATTTGGATACAAAAATCCTACAAAGTCAGTTCACCGTATTACAGTCGTGCGTCGATCAAGTCGCCTTACTCATGTCATATCATAGCATATTCATGCATAAACCTCCGCAAGACTTGGGGTCTGTTCAGAATAAAGTCGAATGTGGGTGTCAAAGACCGGTCTCCAACGACAATTCAATTTTTCTCCCCGGTACCAGGCGAATGCTTGGGTGACAGACAATCGACAATGGTGTCAATTCTCCAGTGAAGTCTCTTCCCCGAAGAATCGATTGATCATCCCCAGTGAACTCTTATGACAACAAGATCGTTCAATTGGATTCCCCAGTGATATCTTCCTTCTCTCAACAGTCAGGAAATCATATACTATTTGCATTAAAAAAAAATCACCTCATGCATATCATACCCATGCATTAGCTTCGGCTATTTGTTTTGCAGGTTTTTCAACTGAAACTGTAAATGTCCTCATAAGGATCAAAATTGAAGGATTAGTTCTCAGACGACAAAATTATCCTCTTTTCTACAAGCACAAGTTATATGCTTGTATGGATCTCAACGACTGATGGTTTCTCCAATCGAGATTTCTTCCCCAGCGAGACAGTTGTCTCTTTCAGATGGACTCTAACGTCAGCAAAATTATCAACCGGGAATCCCCAATGAATTTTCCACATGGTTTTCTTACGAAGTTTCCCCAGAGAAGCTTAACTCTCCCAAGTGAGTCTCCTTCAGAAAGGATTACTACAATATCATTCTTGGTATTTTCAAAGATTTCTTTCAGACAAGAATCTTCCCAGCAAATTCTACTGGCAGCGAATTCTGCGTTTTGTTCTCTAAGTTGTTCTCAGATAATTGCATCAAACTTCTGGTGTGTTTATTTCCCCAGTAAGTTATCAACTACTCAACAGTAAATGTCCACCAAATGGGATGTTTATTCAATCAACAGGATATTTCTCCAACTCAGACGTTGATCCACATATCCACTTGCTACAACGCATTGTCCATACAATGTCAGCAAATTGAAGCTCATTACCCTAGAAGTTTTTCAGTCACAGGCACTGAATCTGATTCTTCTATCAACGGTAGAGCTATCTGCATACAAATTGAAGATCTTGTCAACTCAGAAGTTGTTCAACATGTCCGTACATGTTCAGTAAGATCTCTCATCAGCAGAAATGTCGAAAACAAGATTTACCGACTTCATAAACATCTATATCACGCCGGTGTGCTGGATATTGTTTTGTTTATCCCCCAGAGAATTGTACTCTCGGGTGCGCTACTGAATTTGTTCTGCTGGTAACTCAGAAGTTACACGTTCAAAGACATTCAGCATGCCATGGCTCCTCGTGTGACACCCCGATTTAATTTAAATATTAAATGAGGGAGGATTTAATTATTTAATTAAATGAAGTCCTAAGTATTAATTTTAGTTGGATTAATTGAGTCATTAAACGAGGAAATATTTGGAGGTGTGCAGTGTAAACGGTGGGTGTGAGAGTAAATCACTCTACTAATTATTAAGTTTTAATTATTTTATTGGAATAATTAAAGGAACATTAAAAGGAATATAAAAAGGAAAAAGAAAGGAAAGAATAGGTTTTTTTGGAGAAACTGCTTTCACGTAGAATTGGAGAGAAGAGGAAAAGAGAGGAAAGCTGACGCCGAGAGAAATCGAAGAATCATCGCGAGGTAAGGGGTGGTTTCGATCGATTAATATGTTTTATGGGTTTTGGGAATCATAGGGATGATTGGGTATGTTAGAGAGTTTGATTTATGATGATTATGAGTTATAGGAATAAACCCTATTTGTGTCGGTGTTGGAATTAGGAATCATAAGTATGTCAGATAATTGATAGAGATGAATAAACCATGTTGTGAGATGTTATAATGGTGTGAAATGATGATGAAATGATGTTCCTAATGTACCAAATCGTATTAGTAAGTTTGGAAATGATAATGGATGTATAATGCTGTCAAAAAGTAGCAGAAATGCTGTCACAGGTCGTGGGAACCGGTTCCCTGTGGGGAGGAACCGAGTTCCCAGTGTTAAAATTGGCAAACTGGGACTTTTTACACTCAGGAACCGGTTCCTGTATGGGTAGGAACCGGGTTCCCATACAAAAACCAGGGAGCGCCTTTTTGAAAACTTTCAGGAACCGATTCCTGTATGGGTAGGAACCGGGTTCCATGTGCATTTTTCCAAATTTTCTAAAACTTCAAAAATTCGTATTTTCTAAACCGTAACTCCGATTCGAGTGCCGTTTTCAGCGTTATGTCCTAAATTTCAAATACTACCCTTTGAAAAGAGAAAAACATTATTTTGCTAAATTATTTTAAAAATGGTCGCGCTCCCGATTTTTGAAAAGAATGAGTAATTAAGGATAATGAGAGCTATTATGAATGGTATGAGTTACCTGATGAGGTATTGATGCTTACAGTGTTGTATAATTGCTATTCATTTTGATTGAATGAGATACACTGGTGATTTGACATGATGTGATTTGTATTAATATCATGATATGTGAAATGATGATGGCATGCTTTTATGATGCATGCATATACATTTGTTGATTTGGTTCATTCCCATTGTGCGGAAGTGAACTAGTTGAGCCAATAGACTTACCCGGAGGTTGAGGTAGTGAGGCTGGATTCTTGACCCAATAGCTATGGGCGAATCATGAATTTACACTGTCTTTCCACATGTAAACGGAGCGGTGTGTGTGAACTCGGTTCACGATTGGTACCACATGCATAGAGTCTGCATTGCATATGGGATTGTAACATGCTAGGATGGATTCCAGTGTTGCAATTTCCATTGTTTGATTATGTACATGTTCATTGTGTGAATTGCTTTGTGATTTGATTATGATTGGTGTTTGGTTGATGGATTGATGTATCTGTTTATTCCATTGTATTCTAAAAACGTATAATGCATGTTATATTGAATTGAGACCTCACCCTTACTCAACATTTTCAGATCCGAAGTGATTAGCTGCTTGGAGTTGGTGAAGATAGCTCTAGCATTGTGTCAGTTAATTAGTCCATGAGTCGGTGTCGTGCTCGGTAGATGTAACTGGGGAAGCGGTTTGAATCCTTTAATGGATATTTTGAATAACTTTGAATTATGTTGACTTATTATCCTGGAATTCTTTAACGTTTTGATTCAGGTTTTAGTTTATTATTCTGGAATACTGTGAATGTTGTATTCAAAATTTTTGGCTATGTTACATTTCCGCTGTTAAACATAACTGTTGCAATTATTTAGTTAATAAGTCTTCTTCAGTGAAAGCATGACACCTGTTTGGAAAATTTTATGATTTAAATTGTGACGTATACGGATTTTGATTAAATACTCTGATTATTGTTTATAAAACGCGGGTAAATAGAAGGGGGTGTTACAATAGTGGTATCAGAGCATAGTCGGTCTTGTCTTAGTGTCGTTATCCCTTTTAGTATGCGACTAGTGTAAGTAACACTGTCGATACTTGTGTGCTGATGTAGGTTGTTTTGTAATGTTAGAGAACAATGGCTGGAAGAGGTAAGGAATGATGATGCTATTCCGAGGCTTTGGGAATGTTAGTTGAGTACTCGGAGGGAATCGCAGGAGTGCTATGGTGCCGATGACAATTGGGGAATTTTCGAGGAATAATCCTCCATTGTTCAAGGGTGCACATGATCCCAGGGTGTTCGTGGTTGAAGGAGATCGAGAGGATCTTTGAGTGATTGATTGTCTTGAGGGTTGAAGGTGAGATATGGTACTCACATGTTGGCGAGAGGCGATGTGGTGGGTTGCTACCGGACCGAATTAGAAGAAGATGGAATTGCATTGACTTGGCCGTGTTCGAGAGCTTTTCGAGAAGGTACTTTCGAAGACATTCGGTAAGAAAGATCAATTTGGAGCTCAAGCAAGGCAACAAGTCTGTGAGTGAGTATGCGACCAAGTTTACTGAGTTAGCAAAGTATTATGCTAATTATCCTAACGATGCAGATGGAGAATTTTCCAAATGTATCAAGTTTGAGAATGGTCTAGGTGATGAGATCAAGCAGGGTATCAGGTATCAGCGTATTAGGAGGTTTCCTGATTTGGTTGATTGTAGTAGGATTCTGGAAGAAGATCTTGCTAGTACTAAGTCGAATGCTCAGAGTTATGTTGACCGTAAGGGTAAGAGACATATGGATCGTGGTAAGCCTTATGATAGGAATAATCAGAAATCTGGAGGTTGGAAGAAGCCTAGTGGGGGAGACTCTGGTTCTTCTGGTTCTTCCGTAAAGTGCTACATATGTGGTGAATTGGGTCACCGAGCTCCTGAATGCAAGAATGATACGAGGAAGTAAAACAATTGTGGAAGATTTGGTCATTTAGCTGTTGAGTGTAGATCCAGAAAGATAACATGTTACAACTGTGGTGAAGAAGGACACACTCGTCCGCAGTGTACTAAGCCAAAGAAAGAGCAAGCTGGTGGGGAAGTGTTCTTTGTCGGGATCGATGTTAAGCGATGATCGGTTGATTAAAGGTACATGTTTTATTAATGGCATACCTTAATAGCAATTATTGATAGCGACACATTCTTTTATTTCTTTGGATTGTGCTAAGAGATTAAATTTGGAAATTTCTAATTTGGATGGAAGTATGGTTATTGACACTCCTGCGTCGGGTTCAGTGACTACTTCGTATGTTTGTAGGAATTGTCCTATTGTTATTTTTGATAGAGGTTTCGGTATGGACTTAGTGTGCCTACCTTTAGAACAACTTGATATTATCCTGGAATGAAGCGGTTGGTCTTCAACCGTGTTCATATCAATTGTTTTGAGAAGACAGTCTTATTTCCTGATGAAGTTAAAGTGGAAGATGAGACCATGTCAGTTAAGCAAATGAATTCAGCCATTAGAGAGGGTGCTGTGGTGTTTATGTTATATTCTTCGACGGAAGTGAAAGGAAAGGCTAAGAGTGGTGAATTACCGGTAGTTAATGAATTTCCAGAGGTGTTTCCGGAAGATGTTAATGAGTTACCACCTGAGAGAGAAGTGGAGTTTGCTATAGATTTAATTCATGGAACTAGTCCTGTCGATGGCGCCTTATCGCATGTCGGCATCCGAGTTGTCGAGTGAAGAAGCGTTAGAGGAGCTTGAGAAGAAATTTATTCGCCTAGTGTTTCACCAGCGCCATTGTTGGTTAAGAAGGAAGGTACAATGAGATGTGTGTCGACTACAGCAATTGAATAAAGTGACCATCAAGAATCGGTATCCATTGCCGAGGATTGATGATTTGATGGATCATTGGTTGGAGCTGTGTATTTAGCAAAATTGATCCGAGGTCGGATATCATCGATTCGTGTTAAGGCGGAGATATTCGAAGCTTTAGAACGAGGTATGGGCATTATGAATATTCTGTTATGCCATTTGGAGTTATTAATGCACCTGGTGTGTTTATGGAGTATATGAACAGGATATTTCATCCGTATCTTGACAAGTTTGTGGTGGTGTTCATTGACGACATCCTGATCTACTCAAAGAATGATGAGGAGCATGCAAAGCATCTTAGAATTGTATTGGAATTGTTGAAAGAGAAGAAGTTGTATGCGAAATTGTCTAAGTGCGAGTTTTGGTTAAGCGAAGTGAGTTTTCTTGGTCATGTGATTTCCAAGAACGGTATTGCAGTTAATCCTACAAAAGTAGAAGCGGTATCTCAATGGGAAGCGCCGAGGAATGCTTCGGAGATTCGTAGTTTTCTTGGTCTTGCAGGTTATTACCGGAAATTCATTGAGGGATTTTCAAAGTTAGCATTACCATTGACTAAGTTGACGAGAAAAGGTCAAGCTTTTGTTTGGGATATAGATTGTGAGAAAGGATTCCAAGAATTGAAGAGGAGGTTGACTAGTGCTCCGATTTTAATTTTGCCGAATCCGGAAGAATCTTTCGTGGTGTATTGTGATGCGTCCTTAATGGGTTTAGGAGGTGTTTTGATGCAAGATAAGGTGTTGTGGCTTATGCTTCAAGACAGTTGAAGATTCATGAAAGGAATTACCCGACTCATGATTTAGAGGTTGTGTTTGTGTTGAAATGTGGAGGCATTATCCGTATGGTTCACGATTTGAAGTGTTCCGATCATAAGAGTCTCAAGTATCTCTTTGATCGAAAGAGTTGAATATGAGGCAGAGGAGATGGTTAGAGTTTCTCAAGGATTATGATTTTGGTTTGAATTACCATCCTGGTAAGGCAAACGTCGTGGCAGATGCGTTAAGCAGGAAGTCTTTGCATATGTCAATGTTAATGGTTCGTGAATTGGATTTAGTGGAACAATTCAGAGACTTGAGTTTGGTCTGCAAGACTACTCAGAATAGTGTGAAGTTGGGCATGTTGAAGCTGACTAGTGGTATCTTGGAAGAGATTCAAATGGATGAGTCCGATGTTGGTTTAGTGGACAAGCTGACATTGATTAACCAAGGTCAAGGAGGTGAATTCTGAATTGATGAGAATGGCGTTATGAGATTTAGTGATAGAGTGTGTGTTCCGGATGTTGCTGAGATCAGAAAGAGCATTTTGGAGGAAGGACATCGAAGTGGATTGAGTATTCATCTCGGTGCTACTAAGATGTACCATGACTTGAAGAAGTTATTTTGGTGGCCTGGAATGAAAAAGGAAATTGCCGAGTTTGTGTATGCATGTTTGGTTTGTCAGAAATCAAAGATTGAGCATCAGAAGCCGTCAGGATTGATGGAACCGTTATTTGTTCCGGAATGGAAATGGGATGGAATTTCAATGGATTTCGTATCTGGTTTGCCGAGGACGACGAAGAACTGTGATTCTATTTGGGTCATTGTCGACCGATTGACAAAGTCTGCTCACTTTATTCCGAAAAGAATGGATTATCCGATGGAGAGGTTGGCAGAATTGTATGTTGAGAGGATTGTATGTTTGCATGGTATTCCGTCTAGCATTGTGTCGGATAGAGATCTGAGGTTTACTTCTAAGTTCTGGACAGGATTGCAGGAAGCTCTGGGTACTAAGTTACGATTGAGTTCTGCATATCATCCACAGACCGATGGTCAGACGGAGAGGACGATTCAATCGTTAGAAGATTTGTTGAGGGCTTGTGTGTTAGAGAAAGGTGGAGCTTGGGATAGCTATTTGCCATTGATAGAGTTTACCTACAACAATAGTTTTCATTCGAGCATTGGTATGGCTCCGTTTGAGGCATTGTATGGTAGGAGATGTCGGACACCGTTGTGTTGGTATGAATCTTGGAGAGAGTGCTGTGATTGGACCAGAGATTGTTCAACAAACTTCAGAAAAGATCAAGATGATTCAGGGGAAGATGAGGACTTCTCAGAGTCGTCAGAAAAGTTATCATGATAAGAGGAGGAAATATCTTGAGTTTAATGAAGGAGACCATGTGTTCATGAGAGTTACTCCGATGACTGGTATTGGTCGAGCCTTGAAGTCAAAGAAGTTGACTCCGCGCTTTATTGGTCCGTTTCAGATTACCAAAAGAGTTGGGAAGGTTGCTTATCAGATTGCTTTACCGCCGTCACTTGCGAATTTGCACGACGTTTTCCATGTATCTCAATTGAGGAGGTACATTGCGGATCCGTCACATGAGATTCAAATAGATGATGTTCAGGTGTGGGAGAATTTGACTGTTGAAGCAGTTCCTGCAAGGATTGAAGATCGAAAAGTGAAGCAATTGCGAGGTAAAGAGATAGCACTGGTACGAGTAGCTTGGGGAGGACCAGCTGAAGGAAATGTAACTTGGGAGCTGGAGAGTCAGATGAAGGACTCGTATCCCGAACTTTTCGTCTAAGGTATGTTTTCGAGGATGAAAACTCTTTTAGTGGGGGAGAGTTGTGACACCCCGATATAATTTAAATATTAAATGAGTGAGGATTTAATTATTTAATTAAATGAAGTCCTAAGTATTAATTTTAGTTGGATTAATTGGGTCATTAAACGAGGAAATGTTTGGAGGTGTGCAGAGTAAACGGTGGGTGTGAGAGTAAATCACTCTACTAATTATTAAGTTTTAATTATTTTATTGGAATAATTAAAGGAACATTAAAAGGAATATAAAAAGGAAAAAGAAAGGAAAGAATAGGTTTTTTTGGAGAAACTGCTTTCACGTAGAATTGGAGAGAAGAGGAAAAGAGAGGAAAGTTGACGCCGAGAGAAATCGAAGAATCATCGCGAGGTAAGGGGTGGTTTCGATCGATTAATATGTTTTATGGGTTTTGGGAATCATAGGGATGATTGGGTATGTTAGAGAGTTTGATTTATGATGATTATGAGTTATAGGAATAAACCCTATTTGTGTCGGTGTTGGAATTAGGAATCATAAGTATGTCAGATAATTGATAGGGATGAATAAACCATGTTGTGTGATGTTATAATGGTGTGAAATGATGATGAAATGATGTTCCTAATGTACCAAATCGTATTAGTAAGTTTGGAAGTGATAATGGATGTATAATGCTGTCAAAAAGTAGCAGAAATGCTGTCACAGGTCGTGGGAACCGGTTCCCTGTGGGGAGGAACCGAGTTCCCAGTGTTAAAATTGGCAAACTGGGACTTTTTACACTCAGGAACCGGTTCCTGTATGGGTAGGAATCGGGTTCCCATACAAAAACCAGGGAGCGCCTTTTTGAAAACTTTCAGGAACCGATTCCTGTATGGGTAGGAACCGGGTTCCATGTGCATTTTTCCAAATTTTCTAAAACTTCAAAAATTCGTATTTTCTAAACCGTAACTCCGATTCGAGTGCCGTTTTCAGCGTTATGTCCTAAATTTCAAATACTACCCTTTGAAAAGAGAAAAACATTATTTTGCTAAATTATTTTAAAAATGGTCGCGCTCCCGATTTTTGAAAAGAATGAGTAATTAAGGATAATGAGAGCTATTATGAATGGTATGAGTTACCTGATGAGGTATTGATGCTTACAGTGTTGTATAATTGCTATTCATTTTGATTGAATGAGATACACTGGTGATTTGACATGATGTGATTTGTATTAATATCATGATATGTGAAATGATGATGGCATGCTTTTATGATGCATGCATATACATTTGTTGATTTGGTTCATTCCCATTGTGCGGAAGTGAACTGGTTGAGCCAATAGACTTACCCGGAGGTTGAGGTAGTGAGGTTGGATTCTTGACCCAATAGCTATGGGCGAATCATGAATTTACACTGTCTTTCCACATGTAAACGGAGCGATGTGTGTGAACTCGGTTCACGATTGCTACCACATGCATAGAGTCTGTATTGCATATGGGATTGTAACATGCTAGGATGGATTCCAGTGTTGCAATTTCCATTGTTTGATTATGTACATGTTCATTGTGTGAATTGCTTTGTGATTTGATTATGACTGGTGTTTGGTTGATGGATTAATGTATCTGTTTATTCCATTGTATTCTAAAAACGTATAATGCATGTTATATTGAATTGAGACCTCACCCTTACTCAACATTTTCAGATCCGAAGTGATTAGTTGCTTGGAGTTGGTGAGGATAGCTCTAGCATTGAGTTGAGCGAGTTTCTAGAGCGGTTGTTGAATCCTTTAATGGATATTTTGAATAACTTTGAATTATGTTGACTTATTATCCGGAATTCTTTAACGTTTTGATTCGGTTTTAGTTTATTATTACGGAATGAATGTTGTATTGAATTTTTTTATGTTACATTTCCGCTGTTAAACATAACTGTTGCAATTATTTATTTAATAAGTCTTCTTCAGTGAAAGCATGACACCTGTTTGGAAAAAATTTATGATTTAAATTGTGACGCCTTCTGGATTTTGATTAAATACTCTGATTATTGTTTATAAAACGCGGGTAAATAGAAGGGGGTGTTACACCTCGCACTTTCGTGCACCAACAATTCCGATATTGTTCTAGCCATATATCTTTGTTAAGGTCTCCAGGTGTTCCTTAATTATCAGGGAACTCTTTGTTAAGTTCTCAATCATGTCAATCAGGGAACTCTTTGTTAAGTTCTCAATCATGTCAATCAGGGAACTCTTTGTTAAGTTCTCAATCATGTCAATTTTTCAACTTTGTTTAAGGTCTCCAGGTATTCCTTAATTATCAGGGAACTCTTTGTTAAGTTCTCAATCATGTCAATCAGGGAACTCTTTGTTAAGTTCCCAATCATGTCAATTTTTCAATTTTGTTTAAGGTCTCCAGGTATTCCTTAATTATCAGGGAACTCTTTGTTAAGTTCCCAATCATGTCAATTTTTCAACTTTTTTTAAGGTCTCCAGGTATTCCTTAATTATCAGGGAACTCTTTGTTAAGTTCTCAATCATGTCAATCAGGGAACTCTTTGTTAAGTTCCCAATCATGTCAATTTTTCAATTTTGTTTAAGGTCTCCAGGTATTCCTTAATTATCAGGGAACTCCTTGTTAAGTTCCCAATCATGTCAATTTTTCAATTTTGTTTAAGGTCTCCAGGTATTCCTTCATTAACGGGAACTCTTTGATAAGTTCTCAATCACATCAATTTCTTAATTTTTTTTCTTTTCGCTTGAGAAGTTCGTTTCTCTTCTCATAGCATTTTCATTAAAATTATTGTCAAACTCATTTCGGTTATACGGTTATCCCCAGTGTTATTGAAATCTCCTAATTATTTCTCATTGGGCACTGTTGTGTTAAAGCATTTCGTTGATGCTTAGCAAGTTTTCTCTTCAAGTGTTTTTCTTGGCTCCGTAGTCAAGATATGTTATCTGTTTTCTTTTGTGGCTTTGGTTTCCCACGTAGGGCAAATTTTTGGGGTTCTCTGGTATTCAATCCCCTTCCACCTGGAGCGTTCGAAAGCTGTCGCTTTTTCTCGCTCACCAGGTTTAAGATGATTGAATAGGGGCAACTATCGCACCCCAAAATTTACCCTCCTTACCATAATTTTTCTTGGAACATTCGTTCATGCTTTTTCTTGTGTCCACCAAAATTAATTGAAATGTCGGTTCAAGTTGATTCAAATGACTCGAAACGAATAATTTGTCAAGATTCATGGTTTTGAGTTTCTTGAAATTCATGATTTATGGTTTCAATTATTCCATTTTTCGGATTTCTTTTAAGCTTGTTTGAAGGTTTTGATCTACGCAAGTATTTGAGTTTTAGGCCATTTTTGTACATCTAAGTCCTATATCAATTGCATGGTACAAGGAATGTGATTGATGCAAGTCCACCCAAACTCCAATTTACAAAAAAGGTTGTAAATTTCTCAAGCCCAAAAGGAAGTTCAAAGATTCCAAGCCAAAAATTGTTGTTATACTTTAAATTAACAAGGCGGTCATAAGTTTGAGTTCAAAGGAAATTTTGAATTCAATGCAAGACGGCACCGTTGGTCTTTTGTTGATAACATCTTAATAGCCACTCAAACGCTCAAGAGATAGATTCGAACTCAAATCCTGAAGTTGTTGAATTTATTTGGCACAAGGTGAATTCTTGATAATTCAAGCTTATTTCTTAAAACTCTAATGATTCATGGGACTTTACAAGTTTTCATGTTCACATTCAAGGCATTCCTCAAAGCGCTCGGAAGAGTATCCAAAGAATATTTAAAATTTTTAATTACAACTTCTTCACAAAAAGAAAAAAGAAGGAAAGTTTCAACATTGGCAATTTGAATTTAAACTTTCATTCATTTATGTCATGGAGATTACAAATTTGTTACAAAAGAGTTCTAAGTCCTACAATTCTAAGTCCTACGGATCCTACAGTTTGTTACGAAGTATTTAAATCTTCACGTCTTCGGTCTTTGTTGCTGCATTGCTTTACTTTCTCCGTGTCACCGCTCCACCATCCACCGTCACATGAAACAAAGAAAAGATCAAGTCACGGTTTTAATCCCAGGCAGCATACAATATCCCACAGTTTAAGGCAATAGGCATACAAGAGGCAGCAGTAGCAGCACTATAACAAGCCAGTTCATAATGATCAAAGGCAACAGGCAGCCCAACAATATAAACCCAAAGTCAACCTAACAGTACAAGTAATCATCACAGCATACATTGAGCCAACAGCCAGCATACAAAAGCAACAAGCATACATCGAAGCAAGCATGTATCAATAAGCATAGGCATTTGAGAAAGCAGAAGATAAGCCACAAAAGTCAAGAAATCAGAACTCAGAGCAGAGCAGAGCAGGATAGTACAAGCCACAAAAGTCAAAAACTCAAGCAGAATAGAGCAGAACATCATTACAGTATGGTGTTAAACCAAGACACAAGCAATCGGGACAGAGGGATCGAAGGGACAGAGCTAAGATACAAGGCAGTATCTGTTCAGATATAAAAGAAAAACCACCAGAAATTCAAAGGGAGAGTTCATGTACAGGACACAAAGAGAGAAAAAAGGAGAACTTTGTTTTACAACTCAGAAAAGCCAAGCATAGTATCTGGTTCTTAAAACACAAAAAAATCCCAGAACACCATCAAAACCAAAAATCAGTTCCCAGCAAAAACAGAAAACCCAGCTTTTCCAAACCCAAACCAAAAACGCAAACAGACCAAACACAAACAGCATGTCATCATTTCCCCGAACCTAACAACCTTCAGTTTCATATGTTTTCAGAAATCATATGTTCTGAAGCAAGAAAGAAGAAGAGTAGAGGAACGATCTCACCCGGAACAAGTTCAGGGAGCAAGCCGGATTCGCGTGTGAAGGTTAGGGTTTCAAAACCCCTTTTTGTTTTCCCCAAATTCCATCAACCTGTAACACAGAATCACGAAAATCAAACATAATCAGAAACCAACATGCAACAGAAATCGAGAGAGAGATAAGCCGTTTCGGTGAGAGTCGTGGCGAAGAGAAAGATGAGAGACCGTTAGGTTTAGAGTGAAACAGAGAGTGAGAATCGCGGCGAGAACGGTGAGGAAGGAGATGGAACACCACGCGAGAGAGAGATGGAAGTGATTCTCTGGGTTTTGCCCATTTGAGAAGTTTAATATTTCAATTTCTTTTTTTCTTTTCTTAATTTAAAAAATAATATATAAACAAATTATTTTTTTCTTTTTATATTAAATCTGGTGGTGACAAGTGTCACCACCTTGTTTTTTACAAGAAAATCTATTTGTTTTATTTTTGTTATTCTTAAATAAATTCCTTTTCAACAAAAATGTTAATATTAAAATAATATACACATGTGGTGTAATATTGCAATTTTTGGAACCGTCGGAGTATTCGGATTGAAAATGTGGTATTCGGTTCATTAGTGCGTGGAGGTGTTTCGGACCAAAGATCGAGATGGTTTTCTTTTCATACTCCGTCCAGAATCACGGCAATACAGGCTATTTCTGAATTTTTATCTATTTCCATTAATTTATTTTGTGCAAATAATATTTTGTTGCGATGTACTAAATAATTATTGGATCTGATAGTTTGTGTTTGATGATTTATCGATTAAACTATTAGCCGATTCTTCATCAAACAGGAAAAATCATATCTAATAATTATTTAAATTTCCGATTGTATTGTATGGTATTTTTGTCTGTTTATTTACTCGTTCAGTATTTATTCACCAATGTACACTTCGCACACAACTAAAATTAAAATCAATTCGATTTCATTCTGATTGGCTCATACGCCGATTTCTTAAAGGGTCTCATGGTTGGGGATGGGCATGGCCATCCTCACGAGATTGGTTAAAGCCCTTGTTGCTTTAATCGATCATAACCCGAAACAACATTGCTCTATATACCAATCACCATGCACCAGGGTCTCATGGTTGGGGATAAGAGCACCTATCCTCACGAGGTTAATCAAGTCCATATACTTGATTAATCATAACCCGCTTCCATTCTATCTCAGCACGCGTATCAGAACACTTTCGCAATTAAAGTTCTAAACCCCGATCCAACGTCGGGTTTCTTTTCAAATAATTTCTTAAATAAATTTCTATCTCTCCCTTCTCCCAAGCATATGGTAGTCAGTCCAGTATCGACCCTCGACCGTATGCTTGGTGTCTTTAATTGAATTTAATTAACGTGAACCATGTTTCACCTCACTTTTCTTAATAAAACTTTTGGGTAGAAAAAGATGATTCGGATGTTTCTGTCCACTCATCCGAGTAATTGGGGCGTTAGCCGTTGAACGCTTTATGGTCCGATACTCGTCTCCCACATAAAAACAAAATAACTCATTCAAATTCTTTTTATCGCTCATATGCGATCATTAAACTCTTTTCCGATAAAGAGTGTGCAATAGTCGTTTCAAATACGAACTAGGACTTAAGCTTTTCAAACAAACAAACAAGTCCTAGTTCAAAGTATTTGAAATGTCTAAACGCACGATTTTTCTTATAAAATCAATACAACCAATTAAAACCTTTTTTAAGAGGAACTACAGAGTTTTGACTTTCCCATTGCACAAGGGAATATGTAGGCACACGGTTCAAAAACCGTGTCAAACTCAAAATAATAATAATCAAATCTCATTTCTGTATAACTTAGAGATTAGCGAATATACACACACACGTAGAACTAAACGGGTCCCATCGAGTACGATGGATGTAAGGGGTGCTAACACCTTCCCCTTACATAATCGACTCCCGATTCCAATTTTTTGGTCGTAGACCGTCTTATCCGTTTGTTTGGGGTTTTATCTATATTTTCCCGTTCTTTTTTAGAACAAATAAAATTAGGTGGCGATTTCACTGTTTTCGAGAATCAAATGATTTTTGAAAATCGAGTTGCTTCACTCACTAATCCCCTCTTATGAACCAATAACTTGTCACTTCTCAACATTAACACATATGATGCTTGAAACAGAACCACAACATATAGGTGCAACGACACCACTGGTGCTTCTTAGAGTCATACATAATATCACATCAAGCAATCATAGTAGTTCTCACTCTGAACTACACATCTCAACATCAAAAAAATATCATTATAACTCATCATATGAATATACATGCTTTTCAAATATTATTTACTCATTATAATATTTTATCACAACAATTGAACTTTTCAAACACATCGAAGACTAAACTGACTACCTAGAACTCGTCAACAATGTTCACGATGGTCAACCCATTACTAGGGTGACAGTCGTCACCCCCATCTGTCATCCCTCTCCCTCACAAGCTTGTCACCTAGCTGAATAATAGTAGGAAAATTCTGGGGGACCATGACGTGTAGCATGTTACTTACCTGGAGCTTGTTAGCTTCCCCAGATGCATGACAGTCAGCCTGTCACGCCGGTGACACCCGTCACCGTTGTGCAGAAAAACCAAAAATAGTATTTCTACCATTGGAGCTCATTTAAAGCTCTAATTTCAACCTCTAGTCACCAAAATCATCCAAAAAATAATCCATACATATCATACCATGATTAATACGTAATATAATCACTTCTTATTATTGAATAAGTGAACTCAAGCACAAGAGGGGGTGAGTTATGGTATTTAAAATTCGTGATTAATTTTAACCTTTCTTGATTAAGATCGTAATAATGAACTTTAGGTGAGTAATTGAAGCAGAAATAAAATATGGAAATATAAATTACCTAAAGTAAAGAGATAGAGTTAGAGAGATTACACCATATATTTATATGTGTCTGGTCGAATGTTGGTCTAGTTCTGTCCCCAAAAGGTCTTCTTGAGAGTTTCACTATCAAATTTGAGCTTTTAACATGTTATGTCCACAAATATTATTACAATATGATCTTGAGAGTTTAATAGGATTATCTTCAAACAAAATCCATATTTAACCCCGGGCTATACTATACGTTCTTGCTAAAAAACGATATTTAAGATATTAAGGGATTCAGAGGCTCAAGCGAGAATACTTGGGCTCCAAGCTATGGGTCTAGCTTACCCCGCAGTTGGGAGCCCTTAGATAAGAGGTATGGAGCCTCTCCCATGTGTGTAGTAGAGGGAGAGGCAATGAGCGAGTTAGAGAGAGTTGTTCATGCCCATAGACTTAAGACACACACACACACACACATATATATATATATATATATATATAGTATAACCATGATTTATGGACTTAATGGTTGTAACTTCCCATTAATATGGTAACTCTGTAACCGTCCATAATGGCTTTGTAACACTGTCCATTGAGTTATGTAGCTAATCTGTCCTAGCTCAACTCGACAGGCGTAGCCCGACCTGCACAGCTAGGTAGATACAGATCGGCCTAGCGTAGCTAGGCAGGTATACCCCTGGCCTATACAGCTCGGCCATGCACACCTAGGGCTGATGATCCAGGGTATATGATCTACGGGGACACCCTTGCTTTACTGGTCCAATGACTTGTATCCCACTTATCTCTCCTAGCCCAGGCGGTAGATTTTATGCACGAACACTATCGAACCAAACAGAGATTTATGGTTGATCTCTTTAACTGAACCAAAACTTTTTTCGAAAAAGCTTAATAAACCAATAACTGAGATTTATGGTTTGATCTCAAGAACCAAAACTCAATATCTTGAATATATCATTCCATTAAGAATAAAAAAGACCAGCACGACCACTTACAAAAATATATTCCTCACAAATAAAGTTTCACTAAAAAACACTTAGGCAACCAAAAGTGAAATAAGAAAAATATTGGAAAGAGGAAGAAAGACAAATTCCAAAGAAAAAATTAAATCGATGGAAAATGGTGTGATTTAAAGTGAGGGATATCTCCCTTTATATAATAGTTGGAATCACCTAGAAAGGAAATAATACATTGGTCGAATTGATTATCTAATCGATTAAATGTTTCAAATGTAATTGATTATGAGGCCCAAATAGGAAGGGTTTTATATATAGTCGCTACAAGACTTAAATGTGCTATCTTTTCTTATTTAACAATCGTTTATCGACCTTCGAATTTGATTATGCAAGCCTTCTAATCGTTTATATAGCTTTTTAATAATTTTTTATTAGCATATAAAAGTCATTTTTAAGATGAAAATATTTTTTAAGTGTGTGTGTATGAGTTTCCTTATTTAGTACTCTTAAGCCACTACCTTATTCATAGTACTCATTTCACTCAGACTAACTAACAAACATGACCTGACGAGTTTTCACACTTTTCAACAAGGAAAACTTAAGACTTTGTTGGATAGTATCTGGATTGAAAAGCATTTGGTCTTTAATTTCTCTAATAAGATGATGCTTTGTTTGTCATTAGTGTTGCAATAGAATAATCAAAACTCCATATATTGATTTTTACTACCTGTAGGCACATATATCCATATTCCTCGCTTTTTTATCATGACAACACGTCTCTCGTGGAAGGAAAAACACTTATATGCATATTTATAGTAGTTAAACTCCCCCTGAGTTAGATAGAGAGTATATCATACTCCCCCTGAGAGTATACTTCTCCCTCTTTGTCGAAATCAAAAAGGTAGATAAGCAGTAAGATGTAGACATAAGCACATAGATTCACATGTATTAACTCGTGCATTATTGATTTAAAAATCCTAGATATGTTCTTATGAAAAAGAATTTTTCTTTTGAAATGGCTTGGTAAAGATGTTTGTGAGTTGATTATATGAACCTACAAAATCAAGTATGCATTCCTATTTTTCCGCATGATCCCTTATAAAGTGAGGTCTAACGTAAATATGTTTAGAAAAAGGGTGAAGTTTTGTATTTTTGGTGGGGTTTATTAAACTGGCGTTTTCGCATTTAATCATTACAAATCTAAGTTTTACACCTTAGTCATTGATTTGTTGTTTCATCCAAATAATTTGAGCACGACAACTTCCCACAACAACATATGTTGCCTCAATTGTGGATAGTGTTACACTTGCTTATTTCTTGTTATGGCATAAACTAACGAGTTTCCAAGCAATTGACACGTACCACTAATACTTTTCCTATCGAATATGCACCTAGAAAAGTCAGAGTCGAAGTACCCAACTAAGTCACAATTTGTTCAATTAGGGTATTATATACTCATTTGACGTGTGCCAAAGAGATATCTTATTATGCACTTGACATCACAAAGATGTGATTCTTTTGGATATGCTTAAAAACATGCACACATACATATAAAAAACATTATGCAATATGGGATGCAATTAGATATAATAGAGATACAATCATACCTCAATATTTTTTCATTGATTGGTTTTCTATTTTCGTCTTTGTCTAGGGAGCATGATGTTGACATTGGTGTTGCTAGTACTTTTGACTTTTCTGTATCAAATACTCTAAGTAGCTCTTTACAATATATATATATATATATATATATATATATATATATATATATATATATATATATATATATATATATATATATATATTGATTTATAAATGTTCCTTTTTAGTTTGGTGGATATGAAGTCCTAAAAAGTACTTTAGCTCGCCCATCATAGACATTTCAAACTCATTCTGCATTATTTCAGAAAAATCCTTGCACAAGGATTCATAAGTAGCACCAAATATAATATCATAAACATATATTTGAAACAATAGAACGACATGCTCAATTTTCTTGACAAAGAGGGTTTTATTAAGCTGCCCTATTTCAAAAAAATTCAAGCAAAGATTTTCTTAGTCGGTCATACAATGCTCTAGGAGTTTATTTTAGGTCGTATAGCGCCTTATTGAGCTTTAAATATGGCCTGGAAATGTAGGATTGATAAGTCCTGAAGGTTGATCAACAAACACCTCCTCTCAAATGTAGCTATTTAGAATGCACTATTTACATCCATTGTAATAGTTTTAAATTCATGATGCATGAGTAAGATAATAACATTCTTATGGATTCAAATCTAGCCATATTAGCATATGTTTCATCGAAATCTATTCCCTCATGTTGATTGTATCATTTCACAACTAGCCTGGATTTATTACTAAAAACATTTATTTTTTCATCTAGTTTGCTGCGAAAGACCCTTCGGCTTCCTATGATTAGATTAGCTAAAGTTTCGAGAAAGAGTTCCTAGAAGTTGTTTCGTTCAAATTTATTTAAATCTTCTTGCATAGCAAGAAACCAATGTCAGTCGACTATAGATTTTTCGATTTCATTTGGCTCAATTTGTGAAATAAAATCCACAAGGTTACATACCTTATTGAGTAGTCGTCTAGTGGTGACTCCTTTGGATATGTATCCAATAACATTTTGTATTTGATGATCTTTTGTCGATCTCCATTATTTTAGAAGATCTTAATTATCTTATGGAGTGTTTGAATTTTTCCTCTTGAATTAAGTCTTTTTTCTATGACTTGATCATTATTATTATTTTGCTCTTAAATTTGACCATCTTCCAAATTTGTATTTTCTAGGGTACATGCACAATCAACAACTTTTACTTTTATAGTTTTAGGGTTAGTTTCATAAAAGTTAATATGAATTGATTCTTTGATTGTTCTAGTTTTTATATTATAGACTGTAAACGTTTTGCTCGAAGTGGAGTATCATATGAATATTTCTTCATTAGCTTTCGCGTCGAATTTTCCTAGGTTATCCTTCCTGTTATTATGGATTCAATATTTGCATCCAAAACATGAAGGTGAGAGATATTCAGCTTTCTTCCCTTGTATAACTCATAGGGATTCTGCTTTAGGATTGATCGTATCAAGAAATGATGGTGTAGCAAGGGGTGATACAACATCGCCCCAGAGATATTTAGGAAGATTTCTGCATCATCCTTTCTAGCTCTACTTGAGATATATTTTTTTATCTCTACTACCCCTTTTGTTAGGGAGTTCGTGGAGTGGAAAAAGTTTTCCAATTATCATTCTTATTACAAAAAAATTTAAAGTGTTTGGTTTGTAATACTCCTCCATGATCGCTTCTTATGGATGCAATGTTTACTCATTTTTTCGTTCTAGATAACTTTGGAAAATTTTTGGAAGCCAATAAACTTGTCTCTTTTATGAGATAAGAATTTTGTCCAATTATATCGAGAGTAGTCATCCATAATAACAAGAGCGTAGATGTTTCGGCCTAAACTTGCGTTTTTAGATGGTCCAAAAAGATTCATATGAAGCAGTTGTAAAGGCCTATCAGTAGGAACCGTGTTTTTAGATTTAAAAGAAGTTTTCACATAATATGTTATTTACAAAATGCAAGTTTGGCAGTCTGTCTACGAGTTCTTTTATAACCAATTTATTCAAGTGGTCTATGTGGGTGTGTGTTATTCTTTTATGCCATAACTACGAAATCTTCGCTACTAAAGAGATATACATAATTTGAAGGGGTTTTGTTTAAATTCACTGTGTATGTATTTCCACTTCTTGAGCTAGTGAATGAGGTTTCATTTGATTTTGATTTTTATAACCCTGCAATCAGAAGAATCAAATATTACATTGTTACCTTTGTCACATAGTTGACTAATATTGAGTAAGTTATGCTTAAGTCTTTTTACCAAGAGGACTTCCCTAATCCTTGGATTAGGGAACATAGCAATGGTGCCATAACCTAGTATTTTTTCCTTATTATTATCTCTATATGAGATAAATCCTTTTTTTTGGAAATAAGGTGGAGAATAAGGTTTTACCACCCATCATATTCTTTTAACAACCACTATCAAGATATCATTTAGTGTCTGAGGTTGTAAAGCACTCCTGCAAGAAAAATGTTAGTTCTTAACTTTAGGAACCTACATCATCTTGGGTCCTTGTTTGTTAGTTTCATGAGCAATTTTCTTTCTTGTTTGAGAAACATAATCATTTTTATAGCTGAATGATCTTTAGGTCTTATGTTCACAATGTTTCTGTTCTGGACTACCCTAATAGCTATTGGGACGCATCCTTACTTACTACTGTTGTGCTTAATGTCGAACAAGCATAGTCGAATAACCCCAAGGAGTTTGGCTAAAGATGACCACCACACAGGCTCTCATTATGGATATACCTTGTTCTTTCTTCTCGACTATAGTCGAGCAGATAAACAAGATCCATTACATGACACCTCTGCTCGCTAGCACCTTTTTAGTCGCCACAATGGCTAGTTTCAGACATGGTTGCCCGCTTTTACCAAGTCTTGGTAGTTACCTATTTTCGCGGACCTAGATATCTCGGCCCGAAAATAGGGACCAAGGGCTACGCATCAAGGAAAACTATTTAAAACCTTACACTTGTGAGAGCCAGGTATCCACTATTCACTCTAAAAAATCCTAATACATTTCTTGTACCTCTTTATTCTCTTTTTTACTTTAGCATCGGAGTGCCTTGCAGGTACACCCCTTCTCTCCACCAACCTCAGCTCGACGGATCATCATCTCCTCGGTTCATCTCAGATTCTGATCAACACACCAGATCAGTTTCCTATAGAATTATGAATGGGGTGTCATTATTTGCTTTCATGGATTTTCTTTATAAAGTTGAACGTAGCTATGTCGCCTTCTTTATTACAAAAATTGCATTTTATTGTTTTGCAATAAGATGTGGTCTTAGCTTTAGATATATTCTAAAAATTCTTGTTATTTTTTGTGCATATCCTAATCCTACTTTATTGTATGAGACTCTTTGATTTCCTTATATGACTTAGGTTATCTCTTTCTTTGGTGAATTTGACACGAGTTTTTTAAAGATCACAAACTTCTTTTTTTTAAGTTATTGCCATTATTGCACATGTATGATTCTTTTTCTGAGGTGGAACAGTCTTGGTTAAAGTTTTCTTCCCTTTTTATAAGGTGATCTATTTTCTCTTCTAGGGCTTTGTTTTTGGTCTTAAGCATAAATATTGTCTCTGGATGTTGAGATAATTTTCTCTAGTTTAGTTATTTCTTTTGATAATTTTTTGCATAAATTAAATAAATCTTTATAGGAAAATTGAGAGGTTACCTCATCATCTTGATGTTTTACCATTAGACAAATGTTGACTTTTTCTTCCTCATCATCAGAGGATTCCATATCATTATCTTCCCATGTAACATATGCTTTCTTTTTTCTTTTCATTCTTTCTGAACTTTTGATTTGCCTTTTTTAGTGGAGGACAATATGGTCTAATATGACCTTTCTTTCCGCAGTTATAACATTGTTGGAATGAATGGTTTTTCTTCATATTTTTCTTGTTATCCTTCTTGCTTTTTCTATTTCTTCATGAATCTCTTAAAGTTTTTTTACCATAAGGGTCATGTCATCATTTGAGTTGGATTCTTCAGCTTTTTGTGCTAGACTTTTAGTTTTCTTACTTTCTTCTTTATCTATTACTAGTCTTTTGAGCTCCATTTTGTGTTCCTGCAGTTTTCCAAATAAAGTTTGTGTGTCCATAGTTTCCAAATCCTTTGATTTACAAATCACAATGACTTTAGGTTTCAGTTCGATGTAAGCATTTAAGAATTTTTAAGACTAGTTCCTCATTTGAGAATGTTTTTCCCCAGAGTTCTCATATGACTCATGATATGAATGAATCGTGTTTAAATTTGATTTATGTTCTCTTCAAGTTTCATTATGAAAAGTTCATACTCATGGGTTAATATGCACACCCTTTCCCTTTTACTTCGGTAGTACTTTCATGGGTAATTTGGAGGATGTCACACATTTCTTTAACAGTTATGTAGTGAGAAAGTCGCGCGAATTCATCAAGACCAAGTGCAGTGGTGATGATGTTATTAACTTTTAAACCACGTTGCACAATCTCTTTATAATCTATGGACCAATCCTTTTAAGGTTTATTTACTACAACACCATCAATTTCGTGTGTAAGAACAATTGGCTCTTCTTACACAACCTTTCAAATACCATGAATTGTTCCCTCTATGAAAAACTGCATTTCCTCTTTCCACGTCACATACCCTTCTCTATTGAAGGATGAAGGTTTGTTTAGTGAATATCTTGAAGTTATCTTTCCACCTTAGATGATTAGTTCTTGATAGGATTTAGGATCTGACGCCACTTGTGGGACAAGTGACCTCAAACACAACAAGGGGTGAATTATGGTTTTCAAAATTCATGATTAATTTAAATCTTTCCCGATTAAGATTGTATTAGTGAAATTCAGGCGAGTAATTGCAATGAAAATAAAATATTGAAAAATAAATTGAAAAAGTAAATATATAGAGTTTGAGAGATTGCCCCAGAGATTTATACAGGTTTGGCTAAACATTGGCCTAGTTTTGTCCCTTAGAGGTATTCTTGAGAGTTTCTCTGTAAACTATGAGATTTTAACAAGTTATATCCATGAACCTTATTACAATCTGATCTTGATATTTTAACAGGCTTATCCCCAACCAATAGACAACTTTGACTCCAAGCTATATTGTCGAACCAAACCGAGATTTTTGGTTGATCTCTATACCCAAACCAAAACATTTTTCATAAAACTTAATAAACTAATGACAAAGATTTATGGTTGATCTCAAGAACCAAAACTCAATCTCTTAAAGGTATCATACCCTTAAGATAAAAAATGACCAACACAACCACTTACAAAAATATATTCCTCACAAATAAAGTTTCATTCAAAAACACTTAGGCAACCAGAAGCGAAATAAGAAAATTCCTAGAAAGAGGAAGAAAGATAATTTCCAAAGAAAAATTAAATTGATGGAAAGTGGTTTGATTTGAAATAACGGAGACCTTCCTTTATATAGTAGTTGGAATCACCAAGAAAGGAAACAATCCATGAGTCGAATTGATTATCTAATATATTGATCTAATCAATTAGATGCTTCAAATATAATCGATTATGATGCCCAAATAGGAAGATTTTGATATATAGTTTCTCCAATACTTAAATGTGCTACATTTTCTAATTTCGCAATTGTTTATCAGCCTTTTAATCAGTTATACAACTGTCTTAATGAATTCGATTTATGAAATCCTTACTAATCGACAGGTACATTTATTTAATTGATTAGGCAGTTTTAAAAAGGTTTTGGATAGCTTTTTAATTATTTGTTCTTGGCGTAGAAAAGTCATTTTAAGATGAAAATATATTTTTAAGTATATGTGTGAGTTGCCTTAGTACTATTAAGCTCCTGCCTTATTTTTATAGTACTTAGTTCACTTAGATAGACAGACAGACATGACCTGGAGAGCTTTCACATTTTTTATCAAGGCAACTTCAAGAGTTTGTTGAATAATATTTGATTGTAAAAGAACTTGGTCTTGAGTTCTCTTATAAGATGATGCTTTGTTTATCATTATTGTTGCAGCAGACTGTTATCGTCCTCAAAACTCCAAATGTTGATCTTTACTCAACTCATGTCATGAGTTGATCAAGAAATCTGTTGATTTGGAATCACTGGTTGAGTAGATGTCACAGATGATGAATTGATTTTTTTTACCTATGTAACTATATTTTTTCTTTTTGTTTGTCCGTAATAATTGATTCATGAATCAATTATTTTCCATTGTATCTTTCAAGTGGTATTTTTTTGCTTATTTTCCTATTTTTCTCTAAAAAAATGGAAACTTAGGAAAGTGCTTTATAAACATATGTATAAAATAAAAAGAATATATTTCATCTAGTTTCCTTATGTCCACTCTAACCAGTTATTTTGGTTTTCTACTAGCGATTTTAACTATTGTCGCAGGTATTTTTATCAGTCTGAATAAGATACGACTTCTTTAATACTACCTACAAACACATAGATCCATAATTACACACTTAATCCATTAATTTTACATGAATCCAAGTTTATGTTAATAACACAAAAACTCGAAACACAAACAACAACCCAATTAATTGGCATATATATAGGCATACAAAAATCAATATCAAAATCAGTATATAGAATCATATTTATCACAACATATGAATTAATTTTCATATAAATCTTCCTCAACCACATTAAGTATCAACAATGGTGAAAAAGATAGAAAATCTATAGAAGTGTGATGATCCCTCTCTACCCTTCATAAAATTAAAGTAATCCCCCAACCACAATTTTCAACAAAGATTCAAGCTCTCTCTCTCTCTCTCTCTCTCTCTCTCTCTCTCTCTCTCTCTCTCTCTCTCTCAACCCTTGTTTTACCTTTTATCCCAATTTGCTCTTTCTCCTAATTTCCTCCAATTTTAAGTACAGATAATTCAAAGGCTCCACTAATCTTTCTTATTAATATTAACCGAATTCCTTATTTCTCATTATTTCACCATGGCCCCAACTTACCTTTATTTCTCACAACTTTACCCCATATTTTCATTATTCCTATTTCCACCCAAATCTCATTCTCCTATTTTTATAATTAACTTAAAAGCTTATGCATAGAGTCACATGTTCAACACTTTTTATCGTGAAATGTGAAATTTATGCTACTTTAGGTGTGTATTATTTTTTATCTTGTGATGTCTTGTATTTTATATCCCCTTAAATTTTTATCTAATGTTATTTTGCAGGTGACATGACAAATGAGAACGTACTCAAAATGATCATGGAGTAGAAAATGAGTTCCTTAGGTTATGGTATGTCGATACAGGGAGGGATTCTCTCCCGTAAAAAAATGCCTCATTGGAATCCAGACCACTCACTTTTTACAATTTATATTACTAAAACCGTTTAAAGTAAAATTTAATGGTGGATATGTCACATTACTACCTCCAGTAAAAATCTCATTGGAGAGGATCCATGCCCATGTCGATACTATGACCTGCCTAGTCAAATTACACATTTTAAAAGGGAATGGTATGTCATATTATGATAAAGGTGGAAGGTTGTATCCTCCTTCCAAGCGAGCATGGCGTTTTTTGGTGATTAAAGTGACACCAGATTTCTCTTCTTCCCATGGACCAGTAACAAATCTAGCTTTGGTCCCAAACATGGATGGAAATTAGATAGGTTATTTGGAACATCTAGATTATCAATATGCACTTGAATAATGTATTCCTTACTTGAAAAAGTTGTTAGATTTAACTTATTACTCCCTTATGTCAGATGTTGCCCAATCAGCAACAAACAAGCTATTCGTTGGAGAGTTAAAAATGTGTAAATTAGTTTGTTTGATTGATTGTGCATATTGAAAATAACTTACATGTCTTGCATTCGTAAACAAACACTTTTCTTACTAGCCAAAACGACGTGGCCTATAAAATTTAGAGTTGTTATACTATTTATGTCGATGATACATAGTTTTCCCGCTATAAAGGGTGATACATGATGACCCACGTTTGACTTGATTCTACTGTTTCACAATATTTTCTTTTTTTCTTTTATCGATATGTGTGCAACTCTTTAGTTTTTCTGATGCTAAAAAGTTATAGTGAACTTTGATCGACTCTAACCTTACTATGACTTTTGTAGACCTTAACATACTTAAAAAATAGGCTTAAATGCATTTTTACTCCCCTTATTTTAATTTTATTAACTTTTTAGTCACTCTTTACAAAAATCAACTGTTTGATCCCTCAATTTAACATTTGTTGAATTTTTCTTTGGTCCCCTTCAAATTCGCTTAGTTGGCACTAACATGGCAATGTCACCATGATGCCACATCAGTTAAATTTGTCATGTCACATATTTAAAATGTATTTTTTAAAATATTATCTAATCTAATAAAATAATATAATTTTTGTAGATTCCATGTCATGACATATATTATCATGTCACATATTAGAATAAGTTTGAAGATTAAATTATTAATTTTTGTATAGAATAAATATAAATTATTAATTTTTGTATAGAATAAATATATTTTATTCAATTATTATTACAATTATTTATTTAAAAAATTTATAATTTTTCTGTAAAATAAAAAATATAGTTCTTCATTTATGTAGAATTTTTTTAAATTTTTTGTAAAATAAAAAATGTAGTTCAAAGAGATTTGATCCCCTGACTTATTATTTTAATCACAGTATTTTAATCATAGTACCTAACAGTTGAACCATTTTATGCATTTGGTATTGGAGCTTCAAAAGGTAATAACCCAATATTACCATCCCTACCACACCATATGTGCTTTCCCATTACATCCCTCAACAACAACCTATAACCAAAATATGCTTCTAATCGGTGTGTATCTTGTGCTTCTAACACTTGTTTGCACAAATCTTCAATTCCATTATAACCCATATAACCATAATCCCATTATAACCCGTGTAGTTGAAATTTCAATCCTCCCACAAGCTCGGAAAGAAAAAACAAAAACACAAGTTTCATGAAATTGGAATCGGATTATTAATAGTGGCAATTCCCTTCGACGAAAATAGTCCTAAACACATTGCTATCAAAACTTCTAACTATAACCTTACAACAAATTTAAATTATGAAGGTATAATAAATAATAGTTATAGAATAGGCTGGGGTGAAGCCCACAACAATAATAACAAAAGAGAAAATGTTGTTACTCAATAAATCTAGCACTTGATGCGTCTTTTTGAAAAATATGGATTATGTGATTTAGGGAAATAAAATGAATTGATTGATATTTGAGGCTGAATTGAGTTGAATAAAATGGCAGGTACGGAGGAAGAAAATGAATTCAACTGTAAGATATGTATTGACTTTTGAAGCACAAATTATCATAAGAAGTAAAGTGACTCGTTGTTAAAACAAAGGATTTTCAAGAAAGATTGTTTTAAGAGGGAAGAAGAAGAATGGGAAGAAGAAAGAGAGAGAAAATTGTTGTAACTGAAAATTATAAAAATCTGTTATTGATACTTAATTCTCTTTATTACAAAGAGAGAGAGCCCTTTATATAAGCAAACATTGTCAGGCCCAAAAAACAGAAACTAATGTAAGGCCCAAACAATCAAGGCCCAAGGAATTTTGACACTGCAATACATGATGTATTCAATTACATCTAATACAGCCTAACACTTTGATGCACAGTAAATTCGACTAACACACGAAGTCAGTTCGACAAACACATATACTAGCTAGTTCGTCTGAACAAGAATTATACAAACTAACACACTCCATAATTCATGTTCTCGAGACTTCTTATCCCGATGCTTCTCTTTAACTCTTCGAATCTAGCTTTCTTTAGAGGTTTGGTGAATATGTCAGCTAGTTGAACTTCAGTCTTTCAGTGTTTTATTTTGACCTTCCCTTTGTTGACTTGATCTCTCAAAAAAATGATACCTTCTTTCAATGTGTTTACTTCGACCATGATACACAGGATGATTTGCCAGGTTAATTGTTGATTTGTTGTCGACAAATAGCTTTATCTTCATAGGTTCAATTATCTTGAGTTCTTCAAGTAACATTTCGATCCATGCTGCTTGACATGCAACATACGATGCAACTACATATTCTGCTTCGCAAGATGACAACGCCACAATGCTTTATTTCTTCGAACTCCAGGAGATTGAAGCACATTCGATCATGAAAATATAGCCTGCAGTGCTTTTATTTTCGTCCTAATCTCCATTGAAATCTGAATCAATGTATCCATGAACTTCGACACTTGTAATGTCCTTCGACTTCCTAGTAAATAACACGCCATGGTCGATAGTTCCCTTGATGTATCTCAACACCCTCTTAACTGCAATGAGATGACATTCTTGAGGTTTCTCCATTAATCTGCTCAACAGTCCCACGCTTTGGCATATATCTGGTTTTGTATTGCAAATATATCTTAAGGATCCAATGATTTGTTTGTACAATGTCGAATTTACAAACTCATCATTCGACTCCTTCTTTAGCTTTGCTCCAGTTTCTAATGGAGTGACAAGTTCATTACAGTTGTTCATGTTGAATCTCTTCAGAATATCTTGAGCATACTTAGTCTGATGCAAATATACTCCTTCTTCATTATTTTTGAATTCCATCCCTAAGAAATACGAGAGATTCCCTAAGTCAGACATTTCGAATTCTTGCATTAGCTTCGACTTGACCTTCATTATCTCAGCTTTGTTGGCTCCAGTAATGATTAAGTCATCTACATAGAGGCATAAAATGATTTGACTGACACTGTTGACATCATTTACATACACTCTATGTTCAAATACACACTTTGTGAAACCTGCTTCGATCAGGAAGATATCTATTCTTTTATTCCAAGATCGAGGAGCTTGCTTAAAACCATAGAGAGCATTCCTCAACCGGTATACCTTTGACTTATGTCCTTTAACGCCGAATCCTGGTGGTTGAGTAACATAGATTTCTTCTTCCAATGGACCATTCAAGAATGCTGACTTTACATCCAGATGAGACATCTTCCATCCCCTATATGTTGTAGTCGACACAACAATTTAAATTGTTTCTAGTCTTGAAACTGGAGCATATAATTTGTCGAAGTCTATTCCAGACTTTTGTAGAAAGCCTCTAGCCACCAGCCTTGTTTTATACTTCACAATCTCTCCATTTGGTCTTCGTTTCACCTTGTATATCCACTTTACATATATTGGCTTCTTATTCGTCCTTTTGACAAGCTCCTAGGTCTTATTCTTCTCAATGGCTCCGAGTTCTTCTTTCATGGCATCACACCAATTCGAATTACTCATGGCTTCATTCAAATCGATTGGTTCTGCTTCAGCCATCATCATGGATTCTTCAACTAGATCATCATCAGCATCAATTGCTTGATCTGGAAATATTTCATACCCAGCTAGCCTTTTTGATTCAGTTATTGTTCTTGTCGACTTCCTTTCATTTTGTTCAAGAGGTTCTTCATTTCGACTAGTTGAAGCGTTGCCTTGTTCACTTCGACTAGTTGAGGGCTCATCTTGTCAATCTTCTTCGAACACAATTATAACCGTGTTTGATTCCTGTGTTGAACTTTGACTCCAGTCCCAACCTTTGCTTTCGTAGACACGAACATCTATGCTGATTACTAGTTTATCTTCGACTAACGAATACAACTTATATGCATCAGTCGAATGTAACCTATGAGAACCATTACTTCACTTTGATCATCTAGTTTCCTTCTCAGTTGTTGAGGTACATGCCTGAAGCACATTGATCCAAAAACTCTAAGATGACTCACACTTGGTTTCAACCCTGCCCAAGCCTCATAAGGTGTTCTTCCTACTATATTATTTGTTGGACACAAATTTAGAATGTATACTACTATTGAAGCTGCTTCAGCCCAAAATCTCTTGGGCATATCTTTAGCTTTCAACATGCTTCTAGTCATGTTCAGTATACTCTTGTTTTTCCTTTCAGCTATGCCATTGTGCTAACGTGTATAGGGTGCAATGATCTCATGCTCTATACCTTTCTCATTACAAAATCTGGAAAATTCAACAGACTTATAGTCACCACCACCATCAGTTCTTAACTTCTTCAATTTACAGCCACTTAGTTTTTCAGCATGCACCTTGAACTTCTTGAATTGTGTGAATACCTCACTTTTATTTTCAATGATATAAATCCATATATGTCTGGTGAATTCATCAACAAAATTAATGAAATACCTATTGCCTCCATTTGACTTTACTTTAAATGGTCCACACACATCAAAGTGAACTAGTTCCAACTCGCGCTTGGATTTTATGGGAAAGTCATGTTTGAATGCCTTCCTTGCCTACTTAGCTTTACAACATTCCTCACATACTTGCTTTGGTTCCTTCACATAAGGCACACCAAACACCGTCCTCTTCTGATTGAGCATGCATAAACTCCTGATGTTTAGATTTCCATACCTGTGGTGCCATAGCCAATTCTTGTCTTTTTCCATAGTCGAAGCAAGACACTTATGATCTGATGTATTGAGTTCGACTTTGAAAATTTTATTTTCTGCCAATGGTGCTTTCATTATTAGCCTTTTATCAGCCCTATAGACTTCTATCTAATTCCTTTCAAGCTTCATTTTGAAGCCTTTTGCAAGTAATTGACCTACACTTATCAAATTACTTGTCATAGAGGGTACATACAATACCTCAGTGATAATAGCTTATCCACCATCTTTTCTGACAACCGAGATGTCTCATTTGCCTCCAGAATTGATGTGTCTTCCATCAACAAACTTTATCACCTTTTTCACTGACTCATCTAACTTGGTGAACCAATCTTTATTGCCAGTTATATGGTTGCTACATCCTGAATCCAGATACCACATGTTGGTTTTCTCAGTGTTCGACCGAGTGTTTACCATCATCAGCACCTCATCTAAGTCACTATCTCCTGCTCGCGGATATTGGGCTTCATCACTTTCTTTCGCTCTTGCTGCTTTCTTTCTTTGACAGTCTCGAGCGTAATGACCAAAACCTTGACAATTGTAACATTGCACCTCTTTCGTGTCAGCTTTCCTCCTAGTGTACTTGTTGCCCACACCTTTCTTGCTCGAATAAGCATTCTTGATTGACTTCTCATCACCTGCAAGATGTTTTCACTACTTCGATTTCTCAACTTTCTTGTTGAATCTTGATTGCAATGCTTGTTCAACCACCTTGTCTCTTTCCGAGTTTCTCTGCTTCAATCTCATCTCACGAGCCTCCAGTGAAGTTTGAAGTTATTCTAACTTCATCTCAGATAGAGTCTTGGCCTCTTCAATTGTCACTATAATATAGTCAAAATCTGCAGTTAGAGATCTCAATACCTTTTCTATTTTCTGCAAATTAGTGATTGTTTCTCCACATGCTTTCGTATTGCTTTCTCAACGTCTGCAACTTCATCTTTTTCAATTTCTCGCCTCCGCCATACAAGTTATTTATCTTGTCCCACGCATTTTTTGCTGATTCTTCTTCAATTATCTTCTCAAATACATCTGAGTCTACACACTGATGAATCAAGAACAACGTTTTACAATCTTTCTTCCTCTGATCTTTGTGCGCAACTTTTTGGGCACTCGTCGTGTTTGCTTCTAGCTCCGATACACTATCATTCAAGATTTCAACAACATCTTGAAATCTGAAAAATGACCTTCATCTGTTGCGCACACCGTTGATAGTTTTTCTCTTTGAAAATTGGTAGATTCGCTGGAATTTGTGTCAACGTTGTTGTTCCGTTTGCCATTAGATTCTCTCTGAATCGCAACCGAGCTCCTTGATACCAATTTGTTGAAACAAAGGGTTTTCAAGAAAGATTTTTTTTAGAGGGAAGAAGAAGAATGTGAAGAAGAAAGAGAGAGAAAATTGTTGTAACTGAAAATTATAAAAATCTGTTATTGATACTTGATTCTCTTTATTACAAAGAGAGAGAGAGAGCCCTTTATATAAGCAAACATTGTCCAGACCCAAAAAATAGAAACTAATCTAAGGCTCAAGGACTTTCAACACTACAACACATGTTGTATTTGATTACATCGAATACAGCCTAACACTTCGATACACAATAAATTCGACTAACACACAAAGTCAGTTCGACTAACACATATACTAACTAGTTCGACTAAACAAAAATTATACAAACTAACACTCACTTGATAGAAGCTATGATTGTGACTTAGAGGGACCAGTGTTTGAGTCTGTCTTCAACCAATCACTACCATAAATTAGAACAAGTCTATTAGATGATGGTGTAAAATTAATTTACATAGACAGTGTTACCTTTAATCTCAACAAATTATTTAATTTTAAATACAAACACAATGTATATAAATTAATTCTTAAAACCAATTGTATTTTCTTTCCTTTATTTTAATTTTAATACTAGATCTTATAATACCTCAAATTTGATATGAAAGATTAGCTTGGAACTAGTTTGTTATTATTCAGTTTAAGTAGTAATTACCGTTGATTACTTATACAAAGCCCGGTGCAATAACTTTAGCAAGTGTACATTTTTTTTACATATAATAACAAAAAAAGAAATAGTAATTATAAATTAAACAAACAAATATATTTGCGTTGTTGAAAACAAATTTAACCTTGTCCGTTCCCATCCCCTATTGGACCAACTCCTTCCCTCCATTCTCACAACCAAGTTACAAAAAACAAAAGTCTCTTCAAAATTTTATACAACTTATAAAAATTATTAAAATTTATTTTCCCTTGGCAACTTCGTGCAGAAAAGGCAATTTATTAATTTATTAATTAAAGTATCATCAAGAGTCACATCATCAATGACAGAAAAGGCAAACAAAGGATTATAAAAAATGAAAAACATGATTCTTTCATTTGCTTCTGTTTTGGCGCCTTATGGCTCCAACAAAAACGCATTTTATATAAGCGTTGTAAAATGTCATAATAACAACAACGCATAAACAAAACACAGTTGTTATTAATCATCACACATGATAGCGTGACTAAGTTCCAGTTCCACCATGAACTCTGGTTGCATATCGAACTGCATCAACGATGCACGTGACCCGCGTGTTCCGGTGAGAGGTAGCTACGTGAACCTCTACAAGTGGCCGGAATCAGATGCTGCTTTTGTGAGGTCAGTGAGTTCCGGCAGAGAGCATCCGAAGGTGGTGGATAGTATCTCTTGCAGACAGTTGTATCTGAGAAGCTACACGTTTTGCAGAGAAGATGAGAAGAAGAAAGTGATGGTGAATATGAAGAAACGTGTGGTTGTTAAGAAGAAAAATTTGGGTGGGAAGAAAGATAAAAAGAGTTCTTGTTCTGTTTTGTTTGGGATTTTTAGAAGGTTCTTGTCTTGTTGTGCTAGTGTTGATGTTTGTGGATGAAAATTATCAGTTTTAATTAAGGTTTGTATGTTCATGCTGTTGTTTTGTTTTTTATTTAGAATTAAGAGAAATGATTTATGGTGTTATGAGTTTAATAAATTAAGGTTTTATTTAAGATATGAATGTGGGAAATGTGAATGTAAAGGCTACATGGGATGATATTCTTCTAACTATTAGGTGTCTCAGATGTATAATATTTGTGTTTTGCAGAAACTAATCAAGGGGACATTTGGGTGGTTCTCAAATTATGATTTTTTATTTAAAAGTTCAATTTAAAGAGAGAACATGTTAGAGTAAATTGGAGTTGAGTTATTTTTTTTATTAATTTGAAAATATTTTTTATACTTAAATATATATATTAAAGTACTTCCTACTTTCAAGTGAGAATCTTTCAATCTCAAACCTGAGTAGGATAATTCGTTCGCGTCGCGAAAAAAACACAGAATCACCATCGAACTCTATTTATTTCAAAGGGAAGGGAAAACATCGAGAAAATCCCAAAAGGTAGGATAAGATGGTCTCACAATCTAAATTCGGGTTTGGGAGACGGTTATGCAAGGGAAAGGTATTAACACTCGCCACATCGATTGTAATAAATGAGAACCATTTCACTTGTTCTATGTGTGAGGATGTTGCTAAGGGTTTATGCTTGCTATTAATGCTTTATTAAGGGAAAAAAGTTTTAAATTGGTTAGCCTGTGTCAGTTGTGAGACTTTGTGCCTACATACTTTTATGGTGCAATGGAGAAATCAAGACTTCGTAGTTTTCCTAGAAAATAATTATGGGGTCTAAAATGAATATTCAGTGAAAAAGTATATAAGAGTTTATCTTCATATGACATAACATCACCTAACTATTCTTGGTCGAAGGTTTGGAATAAGGTGATTCCATCGAAAATATCATGTTTGGTTTGGAGAACATTTCAAAATAGAGTTCATATTTTTTTATAGCTAAAACGAGAGTGTAAGTTCTTGGGGAGGATGGGGTTTGCTAGAGTATGTGGGAGGGAGGACTCGGTTTCTCACATTTTCTTCGGGTGCTTAATTTTTAATGGAGTATATAGAGAAATTGTGTATATCATTATTATGAACTTAGTGATACATGGCATAGAGAAACCATATATATAGGGTGTAGTTACTTACATCTCAAGTAACAAAATAACTAACTATCCTATATACATGGACAAAAGAAATAACTGAAAAACCAACTTAACAAACTAGCTTATATCATTTAATAGTCTCCCTCAAGCTAGAGAATAGTTTTTAGATATGCCAAGCTTGGATAAAACCAAAGTGAAAGGTTGTGGTTCTAGAGGTTTGGTGAGTATATTTGTGAGTTGTGGAGAACTAGGAACAAGAAGAAGTTGAAATAACTTAGTAGTGAGTTTTTCGTGCACGACATGACAACCAATTTCTATGTGTTTTGTTATTTCATTAAATGTTACATTAGCTGCATTATGACGTGCAGATTGGCTATCACAATAAAGGAGTGCAGGATTGATGAACTGAACATTGAGATTCATTAGCAAGTAAGTTAATCATTGGATTTCACAAACAATAGAGGCAAGATCACGATACTCAGCTTCTTAGGACGAGTGAGAAATTGTGACTTGCTGCTGAAGCGGTAAAGCGACAAGCAAAAATAAGTATTTTTATAGGGTATATCATATTGTCTCCACATGGATTAGTGGATATTGCATTTCCATTTGACAATTTCTAGCGTTTATGAATTTGGGTTAAAATGGTTTAAAGTGTAAGGTGCGAGAATTAAAGTTATAAACATAAAAAGAATTACATTCTTCAAATAGTAGAGAACTATCGAGTTTGAATTTCACATACCACTTAAATAATTAAGCTTACTAATAAGTTGAAATCAACCTAAACTACTTGTCAATATTATCATGTATCGCTCACACATAGGTTATTTCTAAGACAGAGCGAGATAACATCCGTATTGCTCGCGTCAACGATCTCTCAACACAACACAAAACAATACAGAGACATTAAGAATTGATACTCACATGAATACTAAGTCTTAATCTATATCTAGAATCAAAATCCAATAGATGTTCATCCTAAATCCTAATCTAAGTAGTAGATGTCTATAACAACTCAAATCCAAATAAAGTAAGCAATCACCAATATTGATTTGTAAAGAAAGCACCAAACAACACCATGAGCAATAAATATACATATAAAAAAGCATACTTACATACAAAACCCCAACAAATAATGGTTGAAAAGAGAAGAGGAGAAAATCCATTTTTTCGCGTTGTCAAACGCGATCCACCAAGTTCCCGACCCTAATCATCCATTAACAAGCCACAACTGTTGTTTTCTAAGCTCTCTAGACCAAAAATTGATGTTGATGGTGTTGAGACTCAAAAATACTCAACTCATATCCTAAAAATATGTTTTTCCTCTATTTATACACATTTCAAAGTTGCATACCGCGCTTAGCCCCAAATTGGGCACTAAGCGTGCTCTGTGCTGTCATGAAAAAAATCAGCACTTTGTTTTTTGTCATAACTTGAGAACCGTAACTCTGATTTGCGCCCGGTTTGAAGCGTTCGAAAGCTTATTCAATACTTTATCTAACAATTACTAAATATCAATCTAATTGATAATTTTTATCATTATTATTTGAGCCTTATTCTTTGATGAATTGTTAAAAATCGCACTCTTGAAGCTTAGCCTTTGGCCTTTATTACACAATGCTCCAATTATGAATAAATACTTATAAAAGAGATGGAAACTATCAAATGATACAATATTTACACAAAAAAATCTATTATTCTATTATGTACACAAACAAAACGTATTTACAGACAAAGTTGTGCTTATTCAAACGATATAAACAAAATATATTGATAAGTGCAACAAAACTTATACACAAAAATAACTACAATTTCTGCTCCTACTCCCGCGAAAAATGCTCTTGGAATTAAAACTGACCCAACATGGGAATACTGCATCTTACTTAACCCAAATTCTAGAAGAGTGAAGTTTAATTTTTAGTGAGGGTGAAGTTATAGGATGAGGATGAGGAGAATGATTTATATGATTATCATGATATAAGAATGCATAATATCTTAGATGATTAGACTTATTTGTTATATTTATGTATTTTGAGCTATTTATTTTGAACTTGATCTTTTGAACTACTTATTTTGAACTTAATATTTTGAGCTTATTAAATTATGAAATGATTGTTATGAATTATATTATAATTTTAATGTTTTTGTCCATAAGAATTTACCATTTTTCCCTTCAGCAAGATCGTAAGTGTCGTGCTACAATCCTATTTTTACAATCTTTTACAGGTCATCCGATCCTACTTAAGATCTCGTGCTTGACTACCTTGGTAGCATAGGAAACAATTCAAAAACATGCTAGGCAGAGGAAGATTTATATCAAAGAAACTAGTTGTGATTTGTAGATGCGTTTTTTATTTATTTGGAACTTAAGGATCGATAAAATATTTCGAAATAAGGAAACTCACATTGAAAAAGTGGTAGATTAGACTAAAGTGACTTCCTAAAAATGACCCAAATTAAAATCAAATTTAATAAATGATGACATATCTCAAAGGTATATAACCCCCTAAAGCATGTCTTGGTATTAATGTTGCATGAAAATCTCGTCATTGATCCCACATGCCTACTGGTTCAAGCTGTTTTTAATTTGTTAGATACCAGTTTCCATTTAGGTTAGATCTGTTTGTTGTGTGCTTTGGTATCTAGGGAATTGTTTGGATAGATTATGTCAATGGAGGTATACATTTGTATGGCAGCAAGGCAGAGATGATTGACATATGCACTTTCTCTAACACTCACTCTTTCTCTTGTGAAGTGAAATCCATGTGGATCTCGCTCTCTAGAAATATGTGATGGAACCTCTCTCTCTCTATATATATATATATATATATATATATATATATATCACTCATTAAAAAAGTGAATGTGAAAATAGTGAGCTTTCTAACATTATGGTACCAACATATTCCCAATAAGAAACTCTACATAAGAATGATAAGTAAAAGATGAATTCAGTAGTATATAATTGAGTGTATAATTTCTCAAGTACATACATCAAAGCTTTGTGTATGCCCCATAATTCCTCAACAACAACACCATCAACAAAAGGAAACTAACATACAGGAAGTATTGACTATTCCTTTATAGACATTCTTCTACTCTTAACATTTGATTTGAAGGCTTATAGGGGATAGGGTAACAGTGAAGAAAAGGGTAAAAGCTAAAAAGGATAAAAATACGGCATCAAATTTGCCTTGATATTTCTGATAAGGCAAAAAAGGAATGTGTGCCAAATTCCATAAACAAAAGCTTCAAAGCTCAAACTCTTCATCCCTGAGGGAAATTTCAGCAGCCTCCTCATCAAGAACAAAGTACTCATTCTTCTCCACAGGCCTAAACATGTAGAACATAACAATATAGAAAACAAGACTCACAGTTTCCTCAGCAGCATTACTCTCCCATTGATACTTATAAACAACAATAGTCCTCAAAGCAAACACAACAATTATGGTAAAATACAGATACCCAATAACAACAATATAAAACTACCTAAAAAGTGTCAACTTCGCAAGATTCCTCAAAGCTTTCCCATTCGTTTTGGACGTCTCCCTAAGCGATCTTATCGACCAAACAATAGGGAAAATAATAGCACAGTAGTAAATAATATCAACAAGCAAAAAAACTTGATTCCAAGTAACCCAATATTTGATAAAAGGACCAGTTTCACCAATCACAACAAAAGCCAAGTTAGCCAAAACCTGAAGAAGGCTCACAATCGTCAACACCTTTTTTCCCTATCCTACAAAAACGACTTAAGAAAAGACCAACCGATTCATCGTGTTCATCATTTTCCAAAAATCGAAGCATGAAATCAGGTCAATGTTCATCTATTAAAATAGAAGAACTCTGAAAGTTGTGATTGCAATGTATACACAAGCTCGCGATGAAAACCTAGTTGTCATTGTGGAGACATAGATGTGCTTCGCATAGCAATAATAGTTAAGAAATTTGTAAAAAAATTTATGGGGTTGTCCAAATTTTAAGGTATGCAAGTAATTTCTATTTAATTTGTGTTTAATTTAAAAAACACTTTTGATACAATAATTTGTGTTTGTATTTAAACTCCAAATCTATGAAAATTTCAGGGATCCTTGCAAAGAATGTGTGGTTATTTTGATTGGTTCTATGAGAATGTGGGAGATGAGAAGTGGCAATTTATGATGAATAGGTTAGAAAACATAGCAAAGGAAATTGATGATGCAAAAAAGGATTTGGAAAAAATTAGAGTGACAAATGAAGAATTGGGGAAAGAGTTGGTGGAACTTCAAACTCAAATAAATAAGGTATTGAATTGGATTTTTTTTTTGGAATATGATGTGTTTTATGATTATCTATGTATTGGTTTTTAAAATGTTCTGATTGTAATATTAGGGTTGTATCAGTTGGATTTAATTAGTGGAATAGTCCTTATTTGGCGTCGATCTCTTTATTGGAGTAGTCCTCCTAGTTGTTGGGCTAACTACATACTTGGATGCAGTTAATCTAGTTGCAGGTCCTTTGGTACAAATGATCTTACAACACCTAACTTATGTGTCTTTCCTTTTGATGGTTGAGAATGTTAGTTGGCCTATTTCCTTGATTTGATTGTGTTGCCTTTCCCTTTGATGACTAATATGGATGAGTAGCTGACCTATTTCCCTGAGTTGTATGTTGAGAAGTTTGACTTGTATGTTGAGAAGTATAAGTTGGTTGTTAAGAAGTCTGAGTTGGATGTTGAGAAGTCTGCGTTGGTTGTTGAATACCTTGAGTTGTTGGTGTAATCTTACAAGTGGATTTGTTGTGTCCTGATTACTTACACCTACTGCACTTGATAATGAATCATGTTCTTCTCATTTTGCAATAAGCCCCATCAATCTCTCCTTGTTTAAGATTCCCCATATTTTTTGGTCTACCAAACATTTTTCTATACTTAAGCACATCCTCCACTCCAACATTATGTGATTACACTCCAACATTGGCATCCCTTACTCCAACATTAACTTCTTCCACACCAGCATTACCATTATCCAAAACAATATTAACATCCTTCATAACATCATTCAACTTAACTTCTCCATTAACTGCTTCTTCACACATTTTAGTAAGCAACTCTTCCTCCTCATCTACAATGTCATCCCGCTCTTCATCAACGTTATCAACAACACCATCATAATAATCATGCTGAGACAAGGTGTGTTGAATATAGATATCAACACTTAGATGCAACCTATAAAGATTAGCCATTTCTAAAGCACTTTGTCATCAACTAAAGCATTCATCCCAAGTGTAGGGTCCTTGTAATATATTATCTAAAAATATGTATAACATAACTCCTTCAATACATCTACCAACTAAAAAAAACACTTGTCAACATCTATTTTTAAATCATCTAATAGTCCTCTTTCATACACACTTAGTTCAGGACCTATGAATTCACCACTGATGTATTATGAGTTTCAAATATTTGTCCATTTTACCTATTCAAATAGATTTTGTCATTATATTTAGCACTAATACAGTTACAGAACAAAAACACAAAGCCTTAAAATATAAAAAACACTAAATCTACACAAAACCCTAAATGTTGCCATAATAAAGTTAAAGAACAACAACATAAAGCTCCAATATATGAAATGACATAAATCTACCCAAAGCCCTAAATTTTTCCCTAATACTGTTGCAAATACATGCAAACATTGTAAGATCAAGATTTAGTTTTAAATATGGACTTAAGTTTTGATGATAACATTACATGGTATCTTAGAGAACAATTTAGTACTCTAACGGTTTTTGTCTAGTGTGTAGATTTTGCTAATAGGTTTTGATTCTGAAGATAAGGCATGTGACATCATCAGGATCTGTACTAGACACACTCTGACTCTAGAAGAAACCAGTTATGTTTACAAGTCCCAATCAAGTTCTAGAATGCTTCTATAACAATAGTTCTTATGAACGTTAGTGATAAAGCTTCTGGGCGTGACTCATTTGAAAGAGCTTCTAAAGACTTCTCAAGCTCTAATTATGTTTATCCAAGTCCTAAAGATTCTAAAGACAAGGTTCTGGAAGAACCAGTTCTGAAGATTTTGAAAATAAAGACTCTGAAGACAAGGTTCTGGATGAACAAGTTCTGAAGACTTTAAAGACTTAACTTTTGAAGATTCCAGTTTTGGTCCTTCAAAACATGCTTCATCATGAACCATCATAAGCCTTTGAATATTATAATATAATATCAAAATTGGTTTATGTGAGAAAATAGTACAAGGTACAAATGTTCCCTCTACCTTAATAAGGTGGTGCAAGGATTGTACATGAGTACCATATTGTCTACCACTCCCTCACTAACAGCTACGGACAAAATAGGGATTTAGATAATCATATTCTACCCTTCAATGAATTTCTTTTCAGCTATAAAAGGAAGACTTGGAAGAATTGAAAAACAAATTACGTTGAAACATTGTTCAATGGTTATTCCACCACCTCCAGTTGCACCCATTATCAATGAAAGAGATAACTATAACGCTAAACCTCCAATATTTGATGGAGAAAGATTTGATTATTAGAAAGATAGACTTGAAAGTTTCTTACTTGGTCACGATATTGATTTATGGGATATCGTAGTAGATGGCTACGAATATCCAGTGGATACAAGCGGAAATAAGAAAGAAAGAAGAAATATGACTGAGAAACAAAAGAAAGATTATAAGAATCATCATAAAGTAAGAACCATCCAGCTGAATGTGATTTCTTACATTGAGTATGAAAATATAACAAATAAAGATCATGATAACTCTATATTTAATTCTTTGAAAATAACTCATGAAGGTAACACTCAAGTTAAAGAGACCAATGTGTTTGCCTTGATTCAAAAATACAAATCCTTCAAGATGGAAGAAGATGAAATGATTGAGAACATGTTATCAAGGTTTCAGACTCTTGTTGTAGGACTTAAGGTTCTCAACAAAGGGTATTCTACTTCAGATTATGTGAAGAATATTATCGGAAGCTCGCCAACAAAATGAAGGCCTATGGTATTTGCACTCAAACTTGCTAAAGATCTGAACAACATTTCTCTTGAGGAACTTATTAGTTCTTTGAGAAGCCATGAGATTGAGCTAGAACAAGATAAACCTAAGAGAAAAGGTAAATATGTAGCTCTTAAATCTATCAGAAGATTTGAAAAGACTAAAGCTCTTCAAGCTAACGAGGAAGATTAGTCTTAAGAAGACGAAGACGACCTATCGTTTTTTTCCAGAAGGGAAAACCAACTCTAGAAGAGGAAGAAATGCTACAAGTTCAGAGGAGCCAGAAGGACAGGTGGCCTCTTAGAGTCTACTTATGAGTGTAGAAAGGTCAAGCCCTAGAAAAAAGATTTTAGAGGAAAGAAGAAATGGTTAATGCAAACATGGGATGATTCAGAATTTTCAGAAGATGATTCTGGTGAAGAACAAGCGAACATGGTACTGATGGCAAGAATTTAAGCTTGTGATAAGAAGATCCAATTAGAAGTAGAAGTAGAATCTGATTGAGACATAAAAGAGGTATTTTATGACCTTTCTCATTCTGAATTAATATTTTTATTACTTGAAATTCTGGAAAAACATGAGTTGCTTAAGAAAGAATTAAAGGAACTTAAAAAGGCCCATGGATTTGTTTCTAAAAAAACCAGTAAACTTAAGTAATAATTTTCATCTTTGAAAAAAGAATTTTTTTTCTTAAGAATGATAACTCTGCTCTCAGAAGCAAAAGTTCCAAACTTGAGAAGTAAAATATTTCAGAAGATTTTGTAAGCAATGATGATGTCATAAATAAATATGACAAATATTTCCATAAGTTTATGCTAGAAGCCTAGATAGAAGCCTCTTGGATTCAATGATCTATGGCATAAGTAGAAACGGTACAAGAGGAATTGGTTATGATTCTTATGAAGAATCTAATTGTGAAAAAGAAGATAAACCAAATACTCTTCATTATTATTTTGTCTCTGCTAATTTTGAGTCTAAAGAAAAAGAAAAAAAAGGTAAAATTCTTTCAAAATTTAAGGCAAAACCAAAACAAAAATCTTATTTCATTAATGCAATTAAATATGATTATTCTGCGCTTAAACCCAAAGTTGTTAACAACTCTGGGAAGACTAACAAGAAATGACCCAAGAAGTTGTGGGTACCTAAGAAGAAGATAATATATGTTGCATATATCCTTAATAGTAGAGTTAAGACATCAGTCATGGTACGTGGACTCTGGCTTCTCGTGATACATGACAGAAAGAAAGCATATGTTCAAAAGTCTGGAACTTAAGTCTGGAGGCGTCATAAGTTTCTAAGGTGATTAAAAAAGGAAGATCATAAGCCCGAGAACTATTGACAATGGATTTATCCCTTTTATTACTAATGTCTTGCTTGTTGATGGATTAATGCATAATTTATTAAGTAAATTAAGTGATAGTGGTTATGATATAATATTTAATCAAAACTCTTGTAAAGTTGTTAATCAGAAAGATGACTCTATCCTTTTCAATGGCAAGAGAAATAACAACATCTATAAGATTAGACTTTATGATCTTAAAGAGCAAAATGTAAAATGTATTTTGTTTGTTAATGAAGAGCAATAGACGTGGCATAAACAATTAGGCCATGTTAGCATGAGAAGGATTTCTCAGATAAATAAGCTTAATTTAGTCAGAGGCCTTCCTAATATGAAGTTCTCTTCAGAAGCTCTTTGTGAAGCATGTTAGAAAGGAAAGTTTTCGAAAACTTCTTTTAAAGCAAAAAATGATGTTTCTACCTCTAGACCATTGGAGCTTATGCATATTGACTTGTCTGGACCAGTGTAAACTACTTCTATTAATGGTAATAAGTATGGATTATTCATTGTTGATGACTATAATATATGGACATGAATTAAATTTCTAAAATACAAGGATGAGTCACATTATGTATTCACTGCCTTCTATTCTCAAGTGCAAAATGAGAAAAACTCCAAGATTGTCAGAGTTAGAAGTGATCATGGTGACGAGTTTGAGAACAAACAGTTTGAGAAGCTGTTTGATGAGAATGACATTTTCCATGATTTCTCTTGCCCTAGAACTCTATAGTAAAATGGAGTTGTAGAGAGGAAGAATATGACTCTACAAGATGGCCAAGACCATGATCAATGAGACTAACATGATAAAGCACTTATGGGAAGAGGCAGTTAACAGAATTTGTTATATTCATAAGAGAGTATCTATCAGATCCATTCTACGTAAGACTCCTTGTAAATTGTGGAAGAATAAGAAATCCAACATTTCATATTTTCATCCTTTTGGATGTGACTGTTTTATTCTGAACACTAAAGAGAATCTTAACAAGTTTGACTATAAAGCGCAAAAATGTATCATGTTAGGATAATTTGAATTCTCAAAAGGATACAAAGAGTACAACACTGAAATAATTATTGTTGAGGAATCAATTCATGTTATATTTAATAATAAGATTGACTCTGAAAAGTCAAAGCTAGTTAAAAAGTTTGCAAATATAGAGATTACCTATTCGGGCTTTCAAGGTAATGGTTCTGTTGTAGAAGAACAAGAGATGGAGGACTTTGAAGATGTTCAACCAGAGGATGTTGAAGCTCAGACTCCTATGATAAAGCACATACAAAGGTCTTCACATTCTAAAGAATTGATTCTGGGTGACAAGACTGAACCAGTCAGAACTAGATCCCTTTTCAAACCTTCTGAGGAGACGCGTATGGGTTTGGTGTTCCTTATAGAACCTACATCTTCATCTTCAACCTACATTATCTATTTTTTGCCCCATTTTCTCAAAACTGTTAGATGACGACTTATCCAGTTGGGGTGAATAGACCCCCAAGTGAAAATACGTTTCAAAAATAGGTAATTAAAATTTTATTTTGAAAGACAATATTGCACGGAATAATTTTAGCCTGGATCAAAAAGTCGTATAAACGAACCTAGTTATTGGAAACTCGAACATGCAATAGCCAAATGGAATAATAATGATATAAACAATGAACACAACAATTTCATTATTAAATGTTTATCACAAAACACTTAGGCCACTTATTTTTAATGCACTTGTATTAAAAATTATAAGTTAACAATTTGTCGAACACTTGGCGTGCAATCAATTTTTCAGAATTTTCTTTTGATCTTTGTTTATTTGAAAAGTGCACTTACAATCAAAGTGATTATAATTATATCAACAGAGCAATTTAAACTTTAACAATCAAAGAAAAATTATATATAAACAATCAATCAATCAAACACAAAGTTCAACAAATTGAATGTAGAAAGTAATGAGAGAGAGAGAGAGAGAACGACATAAGGATTTATTAGGAAGTTTTCCAATCATCCTCGCTATGGCTACGTCTTCCCCCAATTCCCTTTGAAATTGAGATAAATTTCTTACTTTGCAAAAAGTTGATTACAAAAGAGACCAAAAGAGATCGAATCCCAATCACAAAATTATCAGGGGTGTTATAGCAAACACCACAGGTGTATGACTAAAGTAATTAAAACCCCACAATGTCAATGCACGCACACAAAGAAAGTAAGCCCCAAAGTGACATATACTAGTTCACCCCTCTTAGTAGCTAACCATTCTAGAGATAGTGGTGAATTTTCCATACGTCGACCTCAAAACGATATTCACCTAGGGGAAGAGAAGGGATGTCGGCGCTTGGTCAGACACAATTTTCATAGACATCAAATAAAACTTCGAGCATAACCTCAGAGAGAAAGCTACGTACCAGAGAAATGAACTCGGGACTATAAGTAATACAACATAAGCAAGCAACACTGGTAAGTAACAAATGGAAATGTACATTTTAGGACAAGAACAATAAAGTTACTAATTCACCAAATTAACATATGTTGGGTACAAGCACACCAGTAAAAAAAGAGACACCTAATCCACTCGGGAGATCGGCCTAGTAGGATAAAAATTCCCAACCTACTTCAAGGCTCTTTCAAAATAGTCTTGAGAAATAGAGTAGTTTGGTGCTAATAGGAAATTTTTCCAAAAAGATGTAGTTCTTCCTAGTAAGGTTCATGATAGCGGGGATATCCTTCCACTGGATGGACATTCCTCATGATAGGGCGTATGCCACTAGAAACTATAGCTTTTTCTCATATTTAGAACATTTTTCCGCTTTACCCTCAATGAAGTTCTCATTATTTCTCTTAAAGGGAAATATTTTTCCCCAGTTTATGTTTTCTATCCACTTTCTTTCTCCATGTGTGAATTTGGACATCTTTCCTCTTTGGATCATATCTTTAATTACATCTCTCAATTGGATGCCTTCCTTTGTGTTGTGCTAGTGACTTTGGGGGAACAATAAATGTTTTGCTTTATCTATTCTCACGTGATCTTAGACTTTTTCTTTTGAAAAATATACCCATTATCTGCTAAACTTTGCATTTACTCATTCTTGTAAAATATGCTTTTTAGGAGCTTTCAAGGGCGTGTGCTCCTCATACCTCGAGGGAGTTAGCCCTCTGTAATATTTGTTTGAACCTTACTTCTTTTTTATTCTCTTTGAACAATCAATCTTGGTTGTTGTGGGTTCTATTAGGCTCTAAATTTTTTCGTACTAGATTAGTTTTTCTACTCGAAGTAATTGTTGAATTACTTAAGTTCTTTGATTCCTACATTTTTGGCGAACCTAGTCCCCTTTCGGAGTCCTTGACATAGTAAATACTTGCTCATTATATCATAAGCTATTTAACGAGGACAATCTCTTTGTTAAACATGTCAATATAACTTACTATGGGTCTATCATTCTTCTATTTTATGGCCCTCGAACTATCCACGAGTTGTAAAACCATATCTTAAGCCTTTAAACCACACCATCAATCGTGGGATGATGAGCCATCACATGAGACATACCCTATGTGCTTTTATGAGGTGACATGAGCTTCCACGTCACCCTCTACGATGGTCACAATGCTTGTGATATATGGTTTATGAAGGACCGTATATGCCAATTTTGAGTCTCAGGGATACATCCGTTGGAATTCCAAGTTTAAAAAGCACTTTTTACACTTGCCATACAACACCGTGGTTTGACCTCTGATGTTTGGTTGATGTCGTCCATCATACAATTGTTATGCACCTGAGTGACATCTAATTGTCTCTGAACGACCACTAAGAGATCTCTAGATTTTTAATTAGTGAGATAGACTTCACGAATCCATATACCTTAAAAGAAAGGATCATCATCTACCGTGGCTGCTGGACATAAGTTTTCAAAGATGCTCATAACAACTTCGATTGTTAAGGCGCATCTTGAGTGAAATTTTCTTTAAAATGTTATTTGAATTTTTCAGCAAGTAGTCAAAGTTTGATCTCTTATATTTTAAAAAAATTCGGTCAAATATATAATTTAATTTTAAAAAAAATATTGTTTTCTCTCTATCCTTGTTGTGTCAAAACAAAATATCTATACTTTCTTCGATAAAAATAATTAATTTCTCATCAATAAATAAATAACAAACTTAGTATTTCCCTCTTAAATACACAAGAGTTTAGCACTTTAATTTAAAGGAGTAAAAACTCGAAGACGATAGACACAAGGTGGCCGGTGTAGTACATAGCATGGCCAATATCATTATTCCAAATGACCAAAATACCCTCGTGAGGTTGAACCATAATGGAATCAGTTAGCACAAGTACATATAAACACATTCAATGTTAGCTCCTCATTTTGTCTTTTCAACAATCCAATTTCCAACCCATTTTTCGTAGAAAAATCCGCAACAAAATAAAACAGCATTCAAAGCACTTCAACTGCAAGAAACCTCAACAGCAAGATTCGTTTCCTCATTCTGTAAGTCTCAATCTTCTTCCTGTTACTGCTTTTGTTCTCATCATGTAGTAATCTCCAACATTGAATATGAATGCACTTTTTTTTTTCTTCAGATTTTTTTGAATTTCTTTGACTTGAATTTGACTCTGAATTTGAATATGAATATGAATGCAGTGCTGTTGTTGCAAGATTTCATAATCACTGTAAAGAAACCAAGAAATTTGGATAATTTTGTGTATAGTTCTTGTTTTTTGATAATCTTGGATCATATTTTGGAATTCAAGATTGTTTTTTTGGGCCTCCCAAAATTGATAGAATGGATATGGTAGGGAAATTTGGAAGTTTGATAAGTAAGGGTGTGTATTCAGTTGCTACCCCTTTTCACCCATTTGGTGGTGCTGTTGATGTTATTGTTGTTCAGCAAGAAGATGGTAGTTTTAGGAGTACGCCGTGGTATGTTCGATTTGGGAAGTTTCAAGGTGTTCTTAAAGGTGCTGAGAAGGTTGTTAGGATAAATGTAAATGGGGTTGATGCGGGTTTTCATATGTATCTTGATACTTCTGGGGAGGCTTATTTTGTTAAGGTGGATGGTGATGATAATGTTGAGTCGAATGTGTCTGAGGTTAATTTGGATGAGAGTGGTTTGAAAATTGATGTTACTGGTCATAGGCTTGATCATAGTGTATCTGATTTGGGGGTGCTTCGGTCTACGGGTGATGATGATTCCTTGGATTTGTCAAAACTTCAAAAGGCGGAATCGGATGTTGATAAGAGACTTTACGAAGTTCTAGATGATCAACCCTTGATTGAAGATTCGGCTTATTTGTCGGAATGTGAAGAGGATTATGTGGATTCGCAGAGTTCTCATCCGGGGGTGATCGTGGTTAGTGTTGATGGTCATATGTTGACAGCTCCTATCTCTGAATCAGAGCCAACTGAGGAAAAATTGGCGTTAGATGTTCTACAGTTTCATTTGGGGCCAGGTGAAGAGACTGATTTTGACGAAGGCGAAGTGGTATTTAGCACTACTGATGATGTTGGTCAGCTAGATGCTTCAACAGCTGATGTCCCATCCAGTATTTATAGCTCCAATATTGATGATAATAGTACTCCTGAGATCCATCTGGAAGATTGCCAAAGAGAGGAGGGACCTATTTGTCACAATGAGAAAACCGACACTGAAGAAGCTGCATCATGTATGAATATGGAGAATGTCTTCAAAAGTTGTTTGGATTTTCATGAATTTGATCAGCAGGCTGAAAATGACAATTTACAAAATGAAGGGTCCTCATTGGTGGATCAAAATTCAGCTGAGGAATCTACTGAGAATGGTTCAAATGTTGATGAAAATGATAAAGAGAGCATCATACAATCTAGAAACATTGAAGGTTTATCCCCCCTTGGCGCGCCTACTTCTTCACACGACACTATTTCTCAAAATTTAAAAACAAAACTTCAAAGGGTTGATAAAGTTGCACCAGTGGAAGTTGACACTGAATCTGGCAGTCATTCTGGTACGAATGATGTGGAGTGGAATGATAGTCAACGAACCCATGTACTTGAAAATACTAGTGAGGAAGATAATGTAACAGCATCTCAGACATTTGCTTCCACCGATGGGGATCAAAATCATTTTGATTCGAGTAAGGACTAGAGTCGTGCTTCAAATTATTTTATCTTTTATCTAGCAGCTATTATTTGATTTGGCCAATTGTTGATATACTTTTCTTAATAAATTTTGCAGGATTCGACATCTCACTGTGTGGTCATGAACTTAAGGCTGGTATAGGTTTTATCGCAGCTGCTGAAGTGTTTGAAGCACATCGAATATCTGCAGAGGAATTTAGAGTCTCTGCACCATCAATAACTAAGAATAAAAATCTTGTAGTGAAGGTCAGGGAGAGCTATCTACCGTGGGAAAAGGCCTCCCCTCTTGTTCTTGGAATGGCAGCTTTTGATTTAGACTTACCTGTTGATCCTGAAGATACAATTCCTGTGGGACAAGATTATACGTTGAAGTCTAGCGATGATAATCCTGAACCATCTTCGTCTCGACGTAGGTGGAGACTCTGGCCTCTTGCTTTTCGAAAAGTAAAGACAGCTGAGCACAATAGTACTGATGAATCAAGTGAGGATATATATTTAGATTCCGTATCTGATTTGTTAGGTTCTGTTGTTGAGCCAACTCCAACCTCTGTTAGGCACGAGTTTCCTCCCAAGCAATTTGTAAGGACAAACGTTCCCTCTAATGAGATGATAAAGTCATTGAATCTCAAAGATGGTCAAAATATGGTAACGTTCAATTTCTCTACGAGGGTTCTAGGAAAACAACAGGTTTGACATTCTTTAACAATCCAGGTTTCCATGTCAGTTTATAACAATGGTTGGCGATTTTGCTTATTTCGGTGTGAACTGTTAACTACGTTACAGGTTGAAGCTCATCTATATTTATGGAAGTGGAATGCGAGAATTGTAATTTCAGATGTGGATGGAACTATTACCAAGTAAGACTACTGACAATACTTCTTAGGCTATTAACTATACTTTTGAACTCGACAAAAATAATGCTTTGCTGTTCCTAGTGTTCTTTACCTTATATCTGTTCAATACTTCCCTACTTAATTGGACCTTTATTTTATAAAATGAAGCCCCAGTATGAACTTACCATGCAAATTTTTGTAATTGTTGTTTCTTCAAAATATTTTACTTCATGAATAAAATAGGAAAGCGAAATGCAGGTTCTGGTGGTTTGGCTTTGAGTAATCTTATGGTGCATTAAGAAAATTCCATTCAGATTGTCAAAGTGAGGCGAACCTAAACATGTATCATTAGTTTTTGTGCACAACAGATAACATGTTTTTGGTGATCCATTGTCTAAATTATAAAAGAAATGTCATATTCATTATCTTTTCTGGCTATTTTTGGTGAAGATTAACTGACTAGTAAATAATCTGGCGATTCATGGTTCTGCATCGTATGTAGATAGTTGGATTTTAACAAGAAATGTTCTACTCAATTGCATTTTCTAATAGACTAGACATACATATCTTTCATTAGTAAGCATGTTCTACTCAATAGCATTTTCTACAAAATTAAGAAACAAATTTGCAGTAGGAATAAAGGGCTGATTTGCACTGCAATTTCAAAATGTGACTATGAAACACATTCGTTTCTTTTAGGAAAAGGAAAAATTATTAATCACTTATAGTACTAGCACAGGTTATACTAGATACATCATGGTGTCTTACAACTCCCTACAAGTACATAATATTATACACCCAAGTTAAAAACGAACATATTTGTATTTTACTATTTTCTTCCTTTCAGATCTGATGTTTTGGGGCAGGTCATGCCTTTAGTTGGAAAAGATTGGAACCAAATTGGAGTGGCAAGGCTTTTTTCTGCTATTAAGGTATTCATTTACCTGTATATTCACATTGAATTTATTAAGACGGAGTAGGATTGTATATGTCAAACATTTGATAGTGTAAATGTTAGAAGATATTCCAAGGGTCTTTCATTAGTAAGCATGTTGTATCTTGGTCATAAATTCAAATTTTCTCTGTTGTTTCCAGCATTTCATTATGTTGATGTCACAACCTCCTTATACCACTTGTCCCTTTACTTACCTGGCCGCATGCTTTTCAAAATAGGGTTTCGAATTTTCAATTGAGACAAGAAAAGAAGGTTAACTTACCAAACAACTTCTGTTAACTTAATGGGTATTCTTTTTTAAGGATGCGATGAATTGTAGACTAGAAGTGCTTCTGGAAAATACACATGCACGCATTAGCAGGTTGCTGTGAGCCTACAAAACTGGTCTTTACCATCAGTTGAGGACTGACCCCACTTATAAACACATATTCGGACGTGATCCAATGTGTAGCTCTTAATACACTCCCCCTCACGTTTAGGACCGAACATCTGGAGTGTGACTTGGTTTGATAGCAGTGACCTAATAATAGGTGGCCCAATAGGACCTACGTAGGCTCTTATAAAATAATCCCCAGCATGCTTGTTATCATCATCATGATATGCATTATTTCATTGAATCATCTAAAGAATATTCGTGCCTAATACTGGATTATGATTGCTTTAGGAAAATGGATACCAGCTACTGTTTTTGAGTGCCCGTGCTATTGTCCAGGCTTATATAACCAGGAAATTTCTGGTTAACCTGGAACAGGTATTCAAACAAAATCTGGCTTTCTATTACCCTTATTTCTCATCTTTTTAATCCCTTGCATCTTGAGACATCCCAGTTATCATTGTTAAAGTACTGCATTAGCTGATACCTTAAGTTTGTATATTTGCAGGATGGAAAAACCTTACCAACTGGACCTGTTGTTATTTCACCTGATGGATTATTTCCCTCCCTTTACCGAGAAAGTAAGGAACTTTTAATGTGAGAGCAATTAAGGTTTAACTTTTTATGTATATACATATCTAACTTGTATAATCTTTTGACTTATTTACATATGGAAGTAATAAAAAGAGCTCCTCATGAGTTCAAGATTGCTTGTCTAGAGGTAATTTCTTGAGAATCTAGACACAATTCTTTATATCACTAATCTGATATAAAAGGCATTTTCTAACTAACGTCGTACCTTTTCGGGTAATAATGTTTTGCAGGATATCAAAAGACTTTTCCCTTCTGATTATAATCCATTCTACGCGGGGTTTGGCAATAGAGACACAGATGAACTTAGTTACAGTAAGATAGGAATTCCAAAGGGCAAAATTTTCATCATTAACCCTAAGGTGTGCATCCATCACGGACTGTTGTTATTTCCAACAGTTGGTATTTTCTTTAGTTCTCACTGGATACTAACTAAATGTTTATGAATACCAATAGGGCGAGGTGGCAACAAGTCATCGGGTCGATGCAAAATCTTATACATCACTACACACACTCGTCAATGACATGTTCCCACCTACGTCTGTGCTTGAACAGGTGAGAAAGCATCTACAGAACAACGTGAAGATTCGATTGGCTACTTTTGAACTTCAATACTAACAAATTTGGTTTGCAATTTCTTTTTGTGGCAGGAGGACTTCAACTGTTGGAATTATTGGAGACTGCCTCGCCCATGTATTGATATTGATTAGTTCAATGTTCATTTTAGTTACATTTTTTACTAGGATTCTTTGGTATTGGGCTATCCAAAATGTTAACAGAAATGCTATTTGTTCAACCTACTTGGCACACAATTGTAAAATGTGTTACTATACTGAAATTCATTAATGACATACAAGTTAATTAAGGATTCACTGTCATGTTCATGCTGCCCTTGCTTTGTTTCTTTTTTCTTCACGTCTAACACACCATCCCCAAAAATGAGGTTTACACCCAAAATCAATTTAATGGTAAAATAAATTATAAAAAAAAAGGAAATCGCCTATCCTACTCTAAGTGGTGGAAAACACTATAAGAAAATCCGAAAATGCACTTTTGATTATGAATGTGCATTTTCGGCCGCACTAATTTTTTAATAATACATTTCACAAAGTGAATCTCACCCCATTTTTTCTCCAAAATTTAGTCCGAAGATGCACTTTCGGATTCATTTCATACGCACCCCATACATTTTTCACTGAAACACCCTCATTTTAATATAAATTGATTCAGTGATGCATCTCCGTATCTCCCAAACAGAATATGGAGATGTATATTCGTATTCACACAAGATAGTAAGTTGTGACTTTATTTTAGAGATATGTTGATGTACGATGAATTATAGGTATACTATCATATTAAATTAAACCACACACATAATATTTTAACAACCGTTGGATTTATATTTAATGGTTGAGATTAAAAAATATTTTAAAAATTTGATTAATGATTTCTCTTTCTTATTAATGACACATGATTTAGTAAAGATCACAATTTAATTTCAACCTTTCGTTTTTAAATCAAACGGTTGTTATTCATTCTCATATAACTTGTCCATTCTCATGTGATATATATATATATATATATATATATATATATATATATATATATATATATATATATATATATATATATATATATATATATATATATATATACCCCTATTCATATATACTACAATGTCGTCCATGTGTTCTCCTATAATGGCATCTAGAATGTATCTCATCCCAGAGTCTTCCGGAAATACTCTTTTTCTATACTTGTATGCCTAAGCTCCACGATATGTCGACATCTAGGCAACACATCAACAACATGATTTGTCCTAGTCTGCTTCTCCTCTAGTATCTCATGATGAACTGACCTATGTGGATCGCCTGAAGCATCCAATGTTATATAACGATGTGACACCCTGAAATACCACTAGATATAACTATATATGCTACACTCCAGTTGTAGGAGCTAAGGTACATCGTGCCTCATCTGGTACTAAAAGATTAAGGTAATCATCAAACATATGACATTCACGTCTTCGCAAACCATAGTAGGAAGCGCAAAATCGAAGGGATCTTTGGCAACAAACTGTATGTAGCCAAACAGTCGCATGAAGCGCTTAGGCAGATGTGGATACAATAAACATGACATGCAAGCCAAACATCTAGAGTAGTAAGTTATGTCGTCCGAGAGACGCATATGGTGGTGATTTATGTACGCCTAAAAATGTATATCTTCTGCTACCAAACAGTCAAGATACACACTCTAAAGGGCTTTGTCGCTCGATTCCTCTAAGCAGAGATAATGCAGAAGCATGTGGCATATCTTTAGTGTAGGTCAGAACACATGACTAATCGGATATGCGTGGGGAGTACTGAAAGATCCAAGCCTGAAAATGGTAAATATGAATTATTAGTAATGACGTAACACAAGTGTTACGAAAATGACACACAAACACTAAAAGATGTAAATGCATTACCATCAATAGCGTGTAGTGTAATGCTCCAGACTACTTTCAAGATTACCGACTGACCTCAAAAATCAACACGGGTCTTTTCAGCATGCTTTGTCCTCGCTCACACGCTTTCCAAAATTTTTCCAGAAGTTCACCCATTCAAATACTACTTCAAGTCATACATGCTTAACTATAGAATTCTTATATGTTAGGCTACCAAAAAGAATATATATCTTATTGGTATAAATATTACCAATCAATCCTTATAAGCCTTCATTCAACCATACAATCCCACACCTGCACAGTCTCAAGATCTTTCTCATTCCGATGTGAATTCGGCACCGACAACCACTCTCCGTCTTTTTCGGTCTCGGATGTTACATGTGACCACTCCCCGCCCTCTTCAGCCTCAGATATTACAAGCAGCTGAATGTCATAAGTTTGGTCATTCACACAACCTTCAACAAATATGCATATTTTGTTTTTTACATAACCTTAAGACATGACTAGAAATGAATGAGAATGAAGTGCGTTTGACGATGTATTTTCAAATTCTAAAAGTAATTTTAATATTTCACTGGAGTGGGAAAATAAGATTAAATAAGATTTAAGGTGGGAAAAACAACTAAAAAACTATACAAACCCAACATATAATCCTTACATTAGTCTTTTATGTCTAAGTATTAAACTAAGGTAAAATAAGAGAGTGACCGTAAAGAAAAGTTTTGATCACTTCTTTATAACTGTTATACATTTTATATAAGAGATGAATTGTTATGCACTATTAGTATAAAATTCTTTACACGATAAATGTATCACAATCATTAATAAGATAATTACACTATTTGTAATCATGGATTTTTTTTAGTTTGCAGTAAAGATAAACTTCACTTCATTATGTGAATATAGACTATAGAAAATCATTTTTTTAAGAGATAATTTATGGGTTCTTTATCCACTCTTATGTCTTTAAATTAGTTTTTGACGAAATTTTCGTAATACTTATTAATTCAGATATGTATATCTGAACAAATTTAATATTTTATTTTTAAGCGGTTTTCGAATATGTATATCCGAACCAACCCATATATTTTCTTTTCAGAGGTTTTCGGATATCCATATTCGAAATAACTAAATATTTTATTTTTAAAAATTTTTAGATATGCATATCCGAAATAAATATACCATTTAAAACTAAAATTAAAATCTCTAATTTTTATTAACTTCTTAAAATAATCATTTATTTTAATAATCAATAGGAACAATATTTGTTACTATTAGTTGTCACGTAATTAATATTTTAATTGAAAAAATATAATTTACTAAAATGAGATAACAAATTATTTAGGATAAAATATAATTTTAGCGGTTGAATAATTAATCATATATATTTTTATAGTAAATAGTGTAGAAAAAGAAATTAACCACATAAAGTATCGACTATTATTTTTTGATATTTGATTTATATTTCAATAAAATTAATTTTGTTGTTTTAATAATGAAATTGATTTCATTTACTTTAATATTTCATCAATAGTATTTTCTAAAAAGTGTATAAAATATAAATATGAAAATTAAATGGAGAGATTCAAAATACTAATTATCAATATGTATATCCGAAGATTTTTTTTTTTGTAAAGAATAATTTATTCGGAGATACATATATAAAAGATACATTTTTTTACAACAATAATTTTCAGAGTTATTTTTCACTCATATAAGGATGGGTAAAAAAAATTCCTTAATTTAATGAATCCTAACATAATTCAAATTCTTTAATATTGTCGAAGACTTGGGTGATTGAAGACAATTTTGTCCTGAAGTGCTTTGAGTTATGCAATTTTTCATTTTGCATTGATAGTCGAACATGATAAAAAAACATCATATATAAAAATTAAAACTAAAATCTTTATATATATATATATATATATATATATATATATATATATATATATATATATATATATATATTTGATATTAGGAGAGAATATGTTTTTACGAGAAAATTATTTTTAAATGCATAATTGAAATTCCTCAAATTTTTGAATGGACATGACGCAAGACAATTGTTTTCTTTCATAAAAGGTACATGTGAAAACACATTTTTTTCGCTTGCATTGCAAAACATTATAATATTAGAATATTGATCATGTTTATATGATTATAGAGTCTAACTTAACTTCTTTCATACCTACAAGACACACCTCACTATGACGCATATTAGGCGAGAATATGTTTTTTAGAAAAAGTTAATTTCAACACTATAAAATTTGTTTTGGATTCTTCAAATTTTAGAACAAACGTGTGACAAAAGAGAATTGTTTCCTTCCATAAAAAGTACATGTGCCTACATTTTTACTGTTAGAAAACACCGCAAGACTAGAATATTAATCATCTAGGTATGGTTATAGGGGTCTAGGTTAATTTATTTCATACCTATGAGACACATATTACTCCCTCAATACAATTCATATTAGGTTAGAACATGTTTTCACAAGAAAGTTAGTCTTAAAAGTATAATGTTTTTTCATAATTTTTTAACAGACATATGACGAAAGATAATTGTTTCCTTTCTTAAAAGGTACATGTAACAACACATTTTTTTCCGTTTGAGTTGGAAAACATCACAAAACTAGATAATGACTATGTATGTATGATTATAGAGTTTAGGATAACTCCTCTCCTACTTTGCCTTACTTATGAGACACACCTTAATAAAATGAATATTAGGAGGGAACATGTTTTCACAATTTTTTTTTTAAAGTATGATGTTTGTTTCAAGAGAGGTGCTATCTTTACGCCAAAAATCTAACAACTTAGCTCTACACGGTATAAAATACAAGAAATGTATGTGCTGGTATGTGTGAGAAAGAAGAAAAATTAATTTTTAAATATTATAAAAAAACAAATATGTATAGGGATAATGTGTAGGTGTCATAGTCACTATACAAATAGTATTTATGTTGTTTTAAATACTTCAAAGTTTTTAATGAATATATGACGAAATCAATTATTTTCTTCTCTAAATAATACCGAGACAACACATTTTTTCGTTTGCATTGAAAAGATCTTAAAACTACTCATTTCATACATGAGAGACACATTACACGCTCTTACAATATATTAGGAGGAATATATTTTCACGAGAAAGATAATTTTGAAGTATTGTTTTTTTTTTCTTCAAAATTTTAAAAAAAAATTATTTCCTTTTCTAAAAATTGTGTTTGCAATGAAAAACATCAGAACAAACTTATTATTCACGATATTTGAACAATTGAGATTTCATTCATTAACATCAATATTGATTTATAGAAAGCTTGATTTACATAAGAATTGTAGATTTAATTTTATACAACCCTAAAAAGTATTGCCAAAACTTTTATATCTATTATGTCTTGATGAAGAAGTTATAAATATCGATTGTTTTCCATACTATACGGTAAAAAAAATAACAAATAAACTATCATAAATAATATATACAGATAAAATATAAAATAAAATATTAAAACATAATCATCTTCTTTGAAAAATAAGATTAGCACCCAATATAAAAATATAAAAATTAAATCATACATATATAATTGAATTGAGTTTTAAGTTTCAACTAACAAATAAATGAACTATTAATTTTTTTTTTTGGCCATTGACCAATTGACCAATATATGGACAATTTTGTTTCCTTTTAATGATAGTTGGTCTCCCTATAACTGTTGGCACAACCCAATTCCTTGTGGTTCTTTGTCCAATTTATACTTTTTTTTTTCTTTCAATCTTGAGACAGAGATAAATTTGGATGATTTTAATATTGAGAAACACTTTAAATTTAATATATTCTTATATAATCATTCAAGTATTATTTTAAAAAAACAATGGAAATATAAGAACTGACACAACAATAGTAATACACACCTTTGTATTAGAAGGGACAAAAGTGAAAATAACATATCGGCATACTTGCATATTGATTTTTGGGATCAAAATAACACTAGAAATAGAGTCAAAATTCAAATTAATTATTTTTTTATCAGAATGAATAAATAGGAATAAGATACAATTATAAATAGAAGACATGAATCTTCTTATATGTCCTTCAAATACTAATTTATTAACCAAATATAAAATTATATTGCAAGTGATTCATAATAATGTATGAAATTATAAACGAATTCGAAAATTAATTCTTAAATTTTTTTTTTCATTATTAAAATTTTAAAATAAGTTGATAAGAAACTAAAATTTTATATAAACTTTGTTCATTCCATATAACGAATCAATTAATACAATTTCGGCCTCAAGCTCAGGATAACCTGACCAAGCGCTCTATAAATTCACCGGAGCTCAAACGTTTGATTATATGAACTTTTATCGTAATAATATTTTCTTTAAAAAATAATGTATTAAATAAATATCCACAATACACGGTTTTTTGTATAAAATAATACATTTTTAAGAAAATATAAAATTCAGTTATCTTTTTTTTTTTAAATCGTTGCCGTCAAATATTGAACTCCATACTATCTTATTTAAATTACTACAAAATAATTATTTCATGAAGTATCAAAAAATTTACAAATTCTTTTCTTATATAAATCTCACACATTAGCCACACCTTTCCTCACAATTTACATGAAATAATACATTGATTCTTTCCTCTTTCCCAAAAGAATTTAAGCTCAATTTCTCTTAGCCATATATTCATTTTCTCAAGCACACAAATAGAGATCAAAATCACCTTAACCCACTTGAAAAATGGCTACAAAAAAAGTAGTATTTATTTGTATAGATGAAGACTACATTGACATGTTTTTGAGTCCTTATGAAAATTTATCACCCCAACAACAAAACAAAGACATGTCAATGCCTCTTCATCAGCTTCCTTACAATGCCAACTCCCCTTTTGGTTTTGTAAGATCACAGCCTCTCAGTTTCAGTTCTTGTGATTCAAAGAAGGTGAAACATGCTAAGAACTTCTTGCTGATTCGAAAGCTCAACTCTTACAAAGCTTACTTGAAGTCTTTGTTTACAAAGACTGCGTTGAACAGGCCAAAATATAACCATTTTGAGAATGGCAAGAGAAAATCATTTCAGGGTTTTTATGGTGAAAACGGCGTCATTGACCAAAACAGGAGATCTTCTTCGTCTTCATATTTTTCGATTGATTTGAATTCTGAGATGGAAGGTTTGGTTTTGGGAGCTATCGCACATTGTAAACAGTCTCAACAAGGGAATGGTTCAAACAAAGATTCACAAGGTTTGCTGGAAGTTAGCTTCAAAAGTTGCAGAATTGGTGGAAAGTAAGAAACACACAGAAGCTGCCTCAAAACATAAGGAGAGAGTATGTTAAAGAATGATCTTTTTATTTAAATGCAGTTTGAATATTCAGTATGTTAATGGTGTAATAAACAATTTTTTTTAAAATATAGTAATAAAATAACAGCATAAGATATCTCAATTAATGTTTGTTATTTCAATACTCGATTTTTTTGGTCTATGAGTTTCGTCAGCGTGATGCAGAGACTAACAATTTCTTTAAGAGTGTGGAGCTCATTTAAAATTGTTTCTACCAAATAATAGATTTTGATACAAATGGAACAAAAAAGATCACAATAGGCCAATCACAATTAGCCGCATTTTCCACAGTCATGGATCGCGTTCATTCGAACTTTGATCAGACAGCATGTGATCCGCAATTGCAGAAAATGCGGAAACACGCAATTTCAATGACTTCAAAAGATGCACCGTAATGACAAAGTTAACGAGAGATCTCCATAACAGAAGAGTCATGATATAGGTCACCCATCTTATTAACCCCTACTGCACTGCTCTAAGAGATTTTGCATGGACTTTAGCATTTAAGACGAGTTTTTGCCTGGCTGCGGGTAGTAATTCTCAGAAAAACTACAAGTATATATGCTAAACTTGTAACACAAGTAAAGATCATTTGATAAATTGATAGCATCAAGATGCGAAATTGGATGACTATAATCTCTCTACCCTTTATTTGATGTTAAGGAATATGATACTCTCATCTGAAGCTCATAAAATTTGTTGTTGTAAAAACACCAAATATTTCACTAATTGCAAAGTTGTTGTTATCCCTAATATCTTACGTAGAGATACGACAGAGTCCAGTAGGTGAAAATGAGCATGATGATCCCATACTTCAATATAAAATGACATATTTACTTATAATGTGCACTATGATTACATTCTTTGCCTATGTTTTCCAAAGGCATGCATATATCAGCAAATGCCTGCTTCTATGTTAGCATAATTTGCAAAAAAGTGGGGGGAGGGTTTTTTAAGAAAAGATAAAATCAATTTATATTGCGTACACTGCTTTGTACTCGTTCTCGGAAGCTGAGATCCCTGACATAGTCAATGACTGCCTACTGCTCGTCATTGTTCTAAGACTTCGTAATCTGGAGGCCTCGAGGCGGTGAGCAATCACCCAATAACAAAGTGTTCCTAGAGTAGCTGCCATAATCACCGTTCCAAGAGCTGTGGCTGCAATAGCCAATTCTTTCTGATCCCCGACAACTATGTATGACATGGCGAGAAATGCCACAGAAATTAACACACAGGCTATCCACATTAACTTATTTATAATCGCCGTCATTTGTTTCTTTGCTTCCCTTTCGATAACAACTACTGATGTTTGGACAATCACAACAGCCAATGATATGAAAAGGGCAGTAGAATCGAAGATTACAAATATCAAGAACTCAATATTGGGAGCGATATTAGCTTCCCCAGGAGACATTCCAGGAGCGAGTTGCTTCGTGTTTTGAGGATACTGGCCAGGGACAGTAAATATGGCAGCAAAAGCAACCGTTGCAATGAGGACAGCAACTATGGTGTTGGAGTTTATCGCATTGTTAAGCCCCTCAGCCTGCATCTTGTTAATTCGCTTAGCTATGCCCTTCATACGCCTCTGTGTTTTAAACGTGTGTTCCAGCTGGTTATGAACCCCACTTTTTATGTCACTCACAGTTCGTTTGAGTTCAAGGGCTCTGTTCGTAGAAGGAGACTTCACGGACCTAGCATTTTGAGCTCCACGATCCTGCAAATATTTGGCGATATCCAAGCGACCATTTCTCTCTGCAATATCCAAAGCCGTTTCTCCAGATTTATTAATAATATCAGTGTCTATTTCTTTGCAATCTAGTAGCTTCTGAACAATCTGCAAGATTAGCACAAGAATCCTAAGATAACTTTGCATACTGCAATATGTTATTTTTAGGCTTCTAAACATCTTATGTTATATTTTAAGGTCTCACAATAAAATGTGTTTTAGGCTTCTAAACTCGTTGGACCGACGATGAGTTCAGTGTTTCATAAAAAAAGAAAAGACATTTTTCAAACCTGTAAACGACCCTTCCGGGTTGTTATATGCAGCGCAGTGTTTCCCTTGGCATCCACCATATTAGCAAAAGACGGGTTCAGTTTCAAAAGCTCATCTACTACCTCCAGATTTTGTCCTTTAACTGCCATATGGAGTGCAGTTTGCCCCTTCTTGTCAATTCTCATTGCGATTTCAGGTTCACTGTTAAGCAGGGCCTTGATGACATCCACATGGCCATTTCTTGCAGCAGAATGAAATGCAGTTTTTCCGTTGCTTTTTGCTATAGTTACGACGCTGCTGCTTTTCTCTAAGAGAAAATTTACTACTTCGATATGTCCTTGTGACACCGCAGTGTGCAGTGCAGTAGTATTTGTCAGATCAACAGTCATAGAAATTTCAGGAAATGCCTCCGTGAGAACCTTCAATATCTCTACAAACCAGAAAAAGAGAAAAGGACTCAGACAGAACTCAAGATTAAATTGGTCATAACTCACAAGTTTATAATGATTGTGTGATCAACAAAATAAAGGTCAATGGAAAACCAAGAAAGCCAAAGGGCATAAAGATTTGGTATATATGGAAACAATAGCTCAATCATAGACAAATAATATATGCTCTGGACCGTCCAGAAGATCCAATACGGAAAGCCAAGAGGCGAATGCTGAGGATGCATGCGCGTGCAAGACAAGCCCTCACTATCAACAAGGGTAGGTAATCCAAACTCTTACTAATCATACACTGTCCGAATCAATCAGACGGTCCAGTGCACAACACTCCGCGTCCCACACATTGGAGTGTTAACCTTGCAGGTACACCCCATGCCTCCACACCAGAAGTCCAGTGCACGGTTCCTTGGATCAACTCCATCGTTTCACCAACAATTATGGTTCCTTTACGGAACAATATATAACCATTATTGGGTACTAATTCAACCAATAACCAAATTCCTTGCCGTGTTGAGCAAAGAGTTGAAGTAACAATTCATCAAAACTTAGTTTAATCAGCTTAAAAGTAACTAAAATCACAAATAAGTTTATAAAACACCCTAAGGCCTAATCATATAGGAGGTCAATGATGAACTTGTATAGACCCGAATACAATAAACATTTGAAATTATGGTTGCATTAAATGCTGTCAACTTAACCAATAAATACCATATATAGTAAAAATCCCACACCAAAACATTATACAACATTTAAAACCTTAACAAACTTACCCAAATTTCCATTTTTAGCAGCAACATGAAAAGCATCAAATCCATTTCTAGCTTTCAAGCTAGCCAACCCAATATCATGATATTTGATCAATTCCTTCACTATATCAAGATGACCATTTTCAGCAGCAATATACAAAGCAGTTTCACTAGAATTGTTTCTCATTGAAAACAACTCCTTCAATTCTTCACCTTGTTTCTCAGATATAATTTCCAACACCAATTCCAAATTCCCAACTCGAATAGCCGAGTGAAGATGAGAATCACCCCTTAAACCTGTCAATTGCTTCTTCATCTTCTCCAAGAAACAACCTTTTCCTACTTTGACAGAGACCCAACTTCTCAAATTCACATTTTTTCGCAAAACATAGTCAAAGTTCTCCCACAGTATCAATTCACTGAACAAAAAAAAAACCTAAAACGAGGAACCAAAAATTAATATTGATTGAAGAAACAAATTTAAAAAAACCCTTTTAACCAAATTATAGATCTAGAAATTGAAGAATGAAAGAAATGAATTATTGGTTTTTGCGTGTATTTTCCACTGAATAAGACCAGTGTGACGTTTGAGTTTATTTGTTTGTTTTCTTAATTTCTTGTTTTTGCTTCTGTTCTATTATGTGACCTTTCAAGTTACGTTCCCCTTTTCGCTATGTTTTGAAACATGTTTTTTATTTTATTTTTCATAAATTAGTTAGAAGGGTTTTATTATGTTAAAAAAACTGTTAGTAAGGTTACTTGTTGGGTAATGATGTGTAATAATGAGTCAAATATTGGTACTCTTGGAATCTGACCAAAATAGTTGCGTAGTTCTGAAATTGACTATGTGCAGATTGCTTATACTACGTAAGATTGTGAGTTATGGTTTCACGTACCGCCGCCCTAGAGTTGTTACTTTTTATTAGAAGAATCAAGACAATATTACTACTATTCACACATGGTCTTGTTGTCGTATAATCCAATGTGTATACTATAAAAATAATAGTAAATAACTAAATATAGTAAGCATTTTTCATGAATCATTGTTTAAAGTTTGCTTGTTTAAAGTTAGCAAAAGATCGTAAAGTTCAATAAACACAAATTGTTCGGTTACATAGATACAAATTTACTTTGACTTAAGTACACTAGATCAAGTTAGTTTTAGTTTTGCTTTTAATTTAAAAGTTTGTTAGAGTTCCTTACATTAAGTTAAGCTGATGTAGCTAACTTATATTATGACTATTTTCTTGAGAAAATAGAAATGTGTAATGAAATAGTGAAGTGAAAGTCTTTGTACGGTGGAGTAAGTTTTTGATATAGCGGAGAAGGGGTGAATCAGAAAGTTAACACTCTAACGTTTAAAAGTAGTATGAGAATGAAGATGAATTGAATATCTAAAATGATGGAATTTAATCTTTATTTTTTAGTGCAGTTAAAATCTTTTGTGTGTGATTTAACACCTTGTGTGGATGGTTGTTGTACTAAATACAAATTATGAGAGATATGATGGAGGATGTGATCATGTGTCACACCAGAGATAAGGGTCCATCGGTTCAATATGTTTTCTCTTCCGACGCTCTTACTATCGAGTGAGATCGGTACCTGAATGAGCTTACCAAGATGGTTGGCTTGCTAAGAGAGATCGGGCATGAATTTCATAATTTCTCATACATTCCCTTATAGTCTGATGGGGAGTATCCTCTTGGGCTAGAGATGAAAAAGATATATGAAGTTCTATCGTCCGCATATTTGGAGTTATCCACAACTGAGGCACTACTATAAATAATATATTTTATGACAATGTTTTCATCTTAACAAATGAGTATCCAAGGTCAAATGACCTGGAAGTCATTTTATAATCTTATCCCCAATTTTTTAAAAAACACAATATATGTAGCTCAGAGTTTGAGTTTCGATTCCCACCACAATTTGACAAACATAAATTGATATACACAACATGATATATTTTATGACAATGTTTTCATCTTAACAAATGAGTATCCAAGGTCAAATGACCTGAAAGTCATTTTATGATCTTATCCTCAATTTTTTTAAAAACACAATATATGTAGTTCAGAGTATGAGTTTCGATTCCCACCACAATTTGACAAACATAAATTAATATACATAACTAGATATTCAATGATCACCACAACTTGATCTTAATATCTTGATATTAAACTTTATCCACTTGATCACTGCACCACATGATCTCTAAGCTTCATCTTAATCAATATATATTGATCAATACATCTTTAACTTCAAACACCAAGCACATCATTGGGTAAACATACCAAAAACCATCACTTGATCAACATGCCAATCACCCCACTTGAGCACCATATCAAGTACCATCACTTGATTCACATATCAAGCACTATCACTTCAATCAATATAGCCTTGAACAACGTTTCAACATTAAAACCAAATCAACAAATTGTTTTAGTCTTCATACCTAAAATTATATGCAACCTTTTCAAATTTGTTTAAAATTTTTAAAAATTGGTTTCATGTAATTTTTGTTCGTGTAGATGCTGTTTAGACATGATTTATTACATGTTTGTTTAAAGTATGAAAATCTAACATATCGACAAAACAAGTCCAAGTAATTACTCCATAACACATGAAAGTTAACGTGTCTCTCACATTGGAAACTGGTACTAAATTCCAAATTTGACCGAATAAATGCAGTAATGGTGGAATAATAGAGAGAGGACTCATTGTTGGTTTGGTGTTTGAGATTGAGACCACCACGCCACTACCACTTCCTCCTTTCTTCTTAGTCAGTCAATTCATTCACTTTTTTCCAAAACACAAAACTGATGTAACATAAATGTCTCCTTATTCACACTTCCATCCACTAACATTTTTATATCCGGAAAGACATTAGGAATAGGATATTCAAGATTTTTTGTGTTAAAGTCTAACCTATTAACATTGATTTTTATATGTTAGTAAGAATTTATAAATTAATTAATTTGACTTTAATTTATGAACTAATTAATTTTATTTTTTAATGCTAAAATGAAAGTATCAATTCATTGAAATATATATGCTAAACAAAAAACAACACAAATTTTATGCTGCTAGATCGTAAATTGATAATATGCAAATAAATATCTACAAATTTGATAAAATTAAAGTGACAGAAATATATGTTTTCAAATATGCAGATCAAATCATAATATGTATAAGGGGGCGTTGAAAAACTTATTCAATAATAATAAAGGGAGAGGTTAATTTTTTCAACAGTCATTGTACATGGTCTAAATCAATGTGTATTTTTTAATAATTATTTTATAAACATGTTTAAAATATTATAAATTTTTTTAAAAAAAAAACTCAAAATTTAATTTTTAAACTGAAATATTTATTACTTTTATCAATATTTTTTGAAATTTAAAAAACTCATATTAAATTCATCTTATTTTAAAAAATTCTAAAATTTAATAACAAAATATTTTATACTATTTTAAATATGAATGAAAAATTATTGAAATTTTTTAAAATAATTAAACAATTTTTAAATTTTTAAAAAATAACAGTGACATAACTGTATAAACAATTTTTTTTATAAAAACTAAAATATATTATCTTTTAATAAAAATTAAAAATACTTACAGAGATAAAACATATTTAACTCATTTAAATATAATAAACACTCAAAGTAAGATGGAAAAATAAAACTACATTACATCCAATATGAAATCACAACAACACCCAAATCATATTTACATTGACAACACTTATTTAAATAATAAAAAGAGAAAATAACATAGATAGGTAATTATTAATAAAAAAACAACACACACAAAACCACTTTAAAATTAAAGAGAAGATGGAGGATTCTGTCAATGAGATCCTCTTAATTCCGCCTAAGTCTCACTGTTTGACCGTCTTGCATGTAAATATTTGTCAAATAAAGATGCAACATACAGTAGTACAATGGAAATAAAATAATAAATAAACATTTAATACACTTTTTTAAAAAGTTGTTGAAAATATTTGATGTACTAAGAACATGAATTTTACAATTTTACATCCCTAGCAATAATTGTATACACAATTATCCTCCTCCTCTAATTATATCATTCGGTCATTATTATAAATCACAAAATAATTTTAAATTTATTAAAATAATTAATATATTTAGTCATTATTATATATTAGATATAAATCCCTCCTTTAATATATATATTTTATTATTATTATTATTATTATTATTATTATTATTATTATTATTATTATTGTTATTTTATTATTAATTTGAATCACCATTTAAAATTAAAATTTTAGCCTTAATTATTTTATCATCAATTAAACTAATTGTATTATTAATTGAATGTTTAAAATGCAAAATAAATGTGATAATATTGTGATTTATTTTATTTTGTTGCGCCCTCGTCTTGTAAGGTGAAGTATATTGTCACTTCGTTATGTGTGTGACAAGTCGTGTGACTAATGAATTTATTGAATGAGTTGGACATCAGTAGGGGTAAGGTTGTTACGCTCTTGGTTAACAGTGTTTCTATAACACCCCAATATTTTTAATTATTAAATAATTTGAATTTTAGTTATTTATTTAATTAAAATTGAATTATTAGTGTTTTTGGGAATTTTTGAAATTTTTGGAAAATAAATAAAAGGAGAGAATTTTGAATTATGGTGTACAGAGTAGAAGGAGGGGTGTATGGAGTAAAAGCCTCTAATACTTTATTTTATTATTATTATTATTATTATTATTATTATTATAGAATAATAATAAAAGGAATAATAAGAGGAAAAGAGGTTGGAAGCCATTTGGAGAAAAGAGGAACCCTACGTGAAAAGAGAGAAGAGATAGAAGGAAGAGAAGAACCAAAGACTCAAGGATTCAAGCAATTGACTAAGATAACGGGTGATTTTATCTAGTTATTATGCCTTATAGATTTTGGGGAATGATAGGATTGATTGAGTAGTTAGGAATCCTAATTTAGGATTTTCTAGGTTTATGAGTTTAAACCCCAAATCCATGAATTTTGATGTTTTGATGCAAATTGATGTTATAGGGTTGTTAGATGTTGTTAGATGAAATGAAGAAAATAACAGTAACTCAATTTTATTTTGAAAAGCGTTGACTTTTCGATTATGCGGTTATTATTATGTGCATATTTGATGTATATGCAATGGGTGTTCATGATAATTGATTGTATCATGTTTTGGATTAATGATGGTTTATGATGTAGGGTGATTATCATAACCTGTGCTGAATGTTGCATACTTTTATGATGTGCATGCATATACATTCTGGTGGTAGCTAATTCCCACTGTGTGGAATTAGTGAGTATTGCCAATAACCGTTCCCGGATGATTATGGATGGTGAGTCTGGATTCATGTCCGGTGATTATGGATGAATCGTTATAGCGTATCGGGTGATTATGGATTAGTGTGTGACTTAGTTCACTTTTGGTACCACATGCATAGAGTCTTGCATTGCATTTTGTATGGATTATAACATGATAGGATGGTTTCCAGTGTTATAATCTTGTTGTTGTGTGTGATGTATGTCATGACCTAGATTGCGAATTAAATCGGAATATGCTGAATAGGGTGGAATAATGGCTTATGAGATTTTGTTGTTTTATGAATTTATAATTCATTTTAATTATGATGAAGTCTCACCCTTACTTTGATGATTTCAGATTGAAGTTAGCAGCTTAGGAGTTGGTGAGGATGGCTCGTAGAGTTATGTTATTTACCTATTACGTGTCGGTATCATGCTCTGGCCTTGTAACACTGGGGAACATTGTCTAGAGTTATTATTGAACTCAGTTTTATTTGATGTTTAGTTGGATAATCGTTTTGATGGATTAGAGTGTTAACCTTTTAGTTTTGGTATTTATTTGGTTTTGAATTATCCAAGTTTTGAATAAATAATTCCGCTGTGTTAAACATGTGTTGATTAATTATTGGTTTTATTATGTTCTTCAGTAAAGCATGACATTATATAAAATTTTATTTTAATCAATTGTGATACTCTTTTTATACATGTTAACTCTGAATTTAATATATTAATTGTGGGGTATTTAGAAGGGTGTTACAATAGTGGTATCAGAGCATAGTCGGTCGTTGTGACCAGTATCTTAGTGTCGTTATCCCTTTTGTATGCGACTAGTGCAAGGTAACACTGTCGATACTTGTGTTCTAATGAGAATTGTTTTGCAAATTCTCAGAACAATAGCTGGAAGAGGTAACAGAAGAGATGACGCTGCAATTGTTGAGGCTTTGAGGATGCTTGCTGGTGTACTTGGAGGAAATCAGCAGGGAGCTGGTATTGGTGCTGACAAGAAGCTGGGGAATTTTCAGAGGAACAATCCTCTGTTGTTCAAAGGCACGCATGACCCTGATGGCGCTCAGAAGTGGTTGAAGGAGATTGAAAAGTTCTTCCGAGTGATTGATTGTGCTGAAGATCTGAAAGTGGGGTATGGTACTTATATGCTGGCAGAGGAAGCTGATGACTGGTGGGTTGCTACCAGAATTGAGATGGAGCAAGATGGTACTGTGTTGACTTGGGCTGTGTTCAGAAGGACTTTTCTGAGAAGATATTTTCCTGAAGACATTCGGGGAAAGAAAAAGATCGAATTTTTGGAGCTCAAGCATGGTAACATGACTATAAGTGTGTATGCTTCTAAGTTTACTGAGTTAGCTAAGTATTATGCTCATTATAATAATGATGAAGAAGGAGGATTCTCTAAGTTTATCAAGTTTGAAAATGGGCTCCCTGATGAGATTAAGCAAGGTATCAGGTATCAGCGTATTCGCAGGTTTTCTGATTTGGTGGACTGTAGTAGAATTTTGGAAGAGGGTCTTGCTAATACTCGGTAGAACTCTTATGGGTTTGTTGATAGGAAAGGAAAGCATCCGATGGGTCGTGACAAACCGTACGACAGAAATAATTAGAAGTCTAGTGGGTGGAAAAGGCCTAGTGGGGGAGATTCTAGTGCTTCGATTAAGTGCTACAAGTGTGGTGAAATGGGGATCGTATTCAGGAATGCAAGAGTACTGATAAGAAGTGTTTCAAGTGTGGAAATCTTGGACATGTGGCCAATGATTGCAGAGTGAGAATTGTGACTTGTTACAACTATGGAGAGGAAGGTCATACTCGTCCGCAGTGCACTAAACCAAAGAAGGAGCAGTCTGGTGGTAAGGTATTCGCTTTGACTGAGTTAGAGACTAATCTAGATGATCGATTGATTAAAGGTATGTGTTTTATTAATGGCACACCTTTGATTGCGATTATTGATACTGGAGCGACTCATTCGTTCATTGCTTTAGATTGTGCTAAAAGATTGAATTTGGATATATCTGATGTGAATGGAAGTATGGTTATTGACACTCATGCGTCGTGTTCAGTGACTACTTCGTTTGTGTGTAGGAATTGTCCTATTATAATTTTTGGTAGAGGCTTTGGTATGGATTTAGTATGCCTATTATTAGAACAACTTGATATCATCCTTGGAATGAACTGGTTGGAATTCAACCAGGTTCATATCAACTGTTTTGCGAAGACGGTTAGTTTTCCGGGAGTGGCTAGTGTCGAAGATTTGACTATGTTAGTTAAGCAGATGAATGTAGCTGTTAATGATGGTGCGATAGTGTTTATGTTGTATGCTTCGATGGAAGTGAAGGGAAAGGCTAAGAGTAATGGGTTACCCATTGTGAATGAATTTCCAAAAGTTTTTCCGGAAGATGTTAGTGAGTTGCCACCTGAAAGGGAAGTGGAATTTGCTCTAGATCTGATGCCTGAAACTAGTCTGGTGTCGATGGCTCCGTATCACATGTCGACATCCGAGTTGGCTGAATTGAAGAAGCAATTAGAGGAACGACTTGAAAAGAAATTTATTCGTCTGAGTGTTTCGTCGTGGGGTGCTCCTGTGTTGTTGATTAAGAAGAAAGAAGGTTTAATGAGACTGTGTGTTGATTACAGACAGTTGAATAAAGTTACGATCAACAATCGGTATCCATTGTCGAGGATTGATGATTTGATGGATCAACTGGTTGGAGCTTGTGTATTCAGTAAGATTGATCTGAGATCTGGATATTATCAGATCCGTGTAAAAGTAGGAGATATTCAGAAGACTGCATTTAGAACGAGGTATGGACATTATGAGTATTCTGTTATGCCATTTGGAGTTACTAATGCACCTGGTGTTTTTATGGAGTATATGAACAGGATATTTCATCCATATCTTGATAAGTTTGTGGTAGTTTTTATTGATGACATTGTGATCTACTCAAGGAGTGGTAAAGAACATGCAGAACATCTCAGAATTGTGTTGAAATTATTGAAGGACAAGAAGCTTTATGCGAAGTTGTCTAAGTGTGAATTCTGGTTGAGTGAAGTAAGTTTTCTTGGTCATGTGATTTCCAAGAATGGCATTGTTGTTGACCCTACGAAGGTAGAAGCGGTATCTCAGCGGGAGGCGCCGAAGAATGCTTTTGAAATCCGTAGTTTTCTTGGTCTTGCAGGTTACTATAGAAAGTTTATTGAAGGATTTTCGAAGTTAGCTTTGTCGTTGACTAAGTTGACGAGAAAAAGACAAGTGTTTGTATGGGATTCTAAATGTGAGAAAAGTTTCCAAGAATTGAAGAGGAGATTGACTAGTGCTCTAATTTTGATTTTACCGAATCCAACGGAATCTTTTATGGTGTACTGTGATGCTTCACTGATGGGTTTAGGTGGTGTTTTGATGCAAGATAAGCAGGTAGTAGCTTATGCTTCAAGACAGTTGAAGATTCATGAAAGGAATTATCTGACCCATGATTTGGAGTTGGCAGCGGTGGTATTTGTTTTGAAATTGTGGAGGCATTATTTGTATGGATATCGATTTGAGGTATTTAGCGATCATAAGAGTCTGAAATATCTCTTCGATCAGAAAGAGCTAAATATGAGGCAGAGAAGATGGTTAGAATTTCTGAAGGATTATGATTTTGGTTTGAATAACCATCCGGGTAAGGCAAACGTGGTTGCAAATGCATTGAGTAGGAAGTTTTTGCATATGTCGATGATGATGGTGCGTGAATTAGATTTAATTGAACAGTTCGGAGACTTGAGTTTAGTATGTGAGAATACTCCTAATAATGTTAAGTTAGGTATGCTGAAGTTGACTAGTGGTATTCTTGATGAAATTCGAATCGGACATAAATTTGACGTTGGTTTAGTTGATAAATTGACATTGATCAACCAAGGTCAATGAGGTGAATTCTGAATTGACGAGAATGGTGTTATGAGATTTGGTGATAGAGTTTGTTGTTCCCGATATTGTCAAAATTAAGAAAAGTATTCTGGAGGAAGGACATCGTAGTGGATTGAGTATTCATCCTGGTGCTACTAAGATGTATCATGATTTGAAGAGGTTGTTTTGGTGGCCTGGAATGAAGAAGGAAAATTTCGCCTTGTCCGATTGAACAGATTGAACATTGATGGAACCGTTGTTTGTTATGGATTGGAAAGGAGATGGCATTTCTATGGATTTTGTGTCTCTACCAAGAATTTTGATGATAACATTAAACGAAGTTATGCTCATATTATACCGATGTGAATGGATTATCTGATGGAGAAATTGGCTCAGTTATATGTTGAAAGGATCGTGAGTTTGCACAGTATTCCTGCTAGTATTGTGTCAAATAAAGATCTGAGGTTTACGTCTAAATTCTGGACAGGAGTGCAAGAAGCCTTGGTTACTAAGTTGAGGTAGAGTTCTGCTTATCATCCATAGACAGATGGTCAAACGGAGAGGACGATTCAGTTGTTAGAGGACTTATTGCGTGCTTGTTTGATTGAGTTTACCTACAACAATAATTTTCACTCGAGTATTGGTATGGCTCCGTTTGAGGCATTGTATGGTAGGAGGTGTAGAACATCGTTGTGTTGGTACGAATCTGGAGAGAGCGTTGTGATTGGGCCAGAGATTGTCCAACAGACTTCGGAGAAGATTAAGATGATTCAAGAGAAGATGAGGGCTTCTCAGATTCGTCAGAAGAGTTATCATGATAAGAGAAGGAAGAATCTCGAGTTTAGTGAAGGAGATCATGTGTTTATGCGAGTTACTCCTATGACTGGTATTGGTCGAGCTTTGAAGTCAAAGAAGTTGACGCCGCGTTTTATTGGTCAATTTCAAATTATGAAGAAGGTTGGAAATGTTGCTTATCAGATTGCTTTACCGCTGTCACTTGCAAAATTGCATGATGTATTCCATGTATCTCAGTTGAGGAAGTACATTGTTGATCCGTCTCATGAGATTCAGGTAGATGATATACAAGTGCGAGATAATCTGACTGTTGAAACATTGCCTTTGATGATTGAGGATCGGAAGTTGAAGCAATTGAGAGGTAAAGAGATAGCTTTAGTGAAAGTAGCTTGGGAAGGACCCGCAGGTGGTAATGTTACCTGGGAGTTGGAAAGTCAGACGAAGGACTCTTACCCGAAACTTTTCGTCTAAGGTATGTTTTCGAGGACGAAAACTCTTTTAGTGGGGGAGAGTTGTAACACCCCAATATTTTCAATTATTAAATAATTTGAATTTTAGTTATTTATTTAATTAAAATTGAATTATTAGTATTTTTGGGAATTATTGGGATTTTTGGAAAATAAATAAAATGAGAGAATTTGGAATTATGGTGTAAAGAGTAGAAGGAGGGATGTATGGAGTAAAAGTCTCTAATACTTTATTTTATTGTTATTATTATTATAGAATAATAATAAAAGGAATAATAAGAGGAAAAGAGGTTGGAAGCCATTTGGAGAAAAGAGGAACCCTACGTGAAAAAAGAGAAGAGGCAGAAGGAAGAGAATAACCAAAGACTCAAGGATTCAAGCAATTGACTAAGGTAAGGGGTAATTTTATCTAATTATTATGCCTTATAGATTTTGGGGAATGATAGGATTGATTGAGTAGTTAGGAATCTCAATTTAGGATTTTCTAGGTTTATGAGTTTAAACCCCAAATCCATGAATTTTGATATTTTGATGCAAATTGATGTTATAGTGTTGTTAGATGTTGTTGTACCATGATAGAATTGCATTATAATCATGTTTTTGGAACTGTTTTGATGATACATATGTTTGGGGTCGAAATTGGATTGGATCGGGAACCAATGTCAAATGCGTATTTTGGCTTCATTACGAGCAATTGATTGTTGTTTGGTGTAAATCGATTACTTCAAAATATGATTTTGGCCCTGAGTTGTGTGCAATCGATTGCAGTCTGGTGCAAATCGATTGCACCCTGTATGGCAAAATTTTGGAAACTTCAAAAACTCGTAACTTTCAAACCATAAGTTTGTTTTAGTCGTCGTTTTGGACGTTGTTTCTTAAATCAAATACTCTATTTTATAAAATGAAGAAAATAACAGTAACTCAATTTTATTTTGAAAAACGTTGACTTTTCGATTATGCGGTTATTATTATGTGCATATTTGATGTATATGCAATGGGTGTTCATGATAATTGATTGTATCATGTTTTGGATTGATGATGGTTTATAATATAGGATGATTATCATAACCTACGTTGAATGTTGCATGCTTTTATGATGTGCATGCATATACATTCTGATGGTAGCTAATTCCCATTGTGTGGAATTAGTGAGTATTGCCAATAACCGTTCCCGGGTGATTATGGGTGGTGAGGCTCGATTCATGTCCGAATGATAATGGACAAATCGATGTAACTGTATTTGTGTGATTATGGATCGATGTGTGACTTAGTTCACTTTTGGTACCACATGCATAAAGTCTTGCATTGCATTTTGTATGGATTATAATATGATAGGATGGTTTCCAGTGTTTTAATCTTGTTGTTGTGTGTGATGTATGTTATGACCTAGATTGCGAATTAAATCTAAATATGCTGAATAGGGTGGAATAATGGCTTATGAGATTCTGTTGTTTTATGAATTTATAATGTATTGTAATTATGATGAAGTCTCACCCTTACTTTGATGATTTCAGATTGAAGTTAGCAGCTTAGGAGTTGGTGAGATGGCTCGTAGAGCTATGCTATTTACCTATTACGTGTTGGTGTTATGCTCTGGTCTTGTAACACTGGGGAACGTTGTCTAGAGTTATTATTGAACTCAATTTTATTTGATGTTTAGTTGGATAATCATTTTGATGGATTAGAGTGTTGACCTTTTGATTTTGGTATTTATTTGGTTTTGAATTATCCAAGTTTTGAATAAATAATTTCGCTGTGTTAAACATGTGTTGATTAATTATTGGTTTTATTATGTTCTTCAGTAAAGCATGACATTATATGGAAATTTATTTTAATCAATTGTGATACCCTTTTTATACATGTTAACTCTGAATTTAATATATTAATCGCAGGGTATTTAGAAGGGTGTTACAGTTTCCGCTTTTAATCTTACTAAGAATCCAATTACAAATGGGAGGAACAAGCACATTCAGTTGACATTGAGTTGAGATTTCACTACTTAAGGGAACTTATTAGTGAAGAGACAAGTTAAGATTAAAATGTTGTATAAGTGAATGCCAGGTTTGATTGCTGACTAATGGAGTGTTTGTTTTCACGATGGAATGACAAGCACTTTTTCCCTAAAAGCTACTCTTTCTAGCTTTAAATTTCCATGGTGGGTGGAATGAAAAAGCATAACCAAACATATGCTAAGAAAGTCACAAATGATGAGTCCAAAAGATTGAACATGAACATGGACATGAAAGACTTGAAGCACTTAAATTAAGGTGGTGTGTTATGTGAAAACCAAATAATTAGAATGTCATAACAAGTTAACATGAGGGTGTAACTAGTTACAGCTTGGTTGAAAAACACTTCTGAAAAGAAGGAAAAAAAAAACACTTTTAGAGTTGTGTTAACCAGTCACAGCCACAAGTTTTTGCTTTTTCTTACTTTTGAATTGTGTGTTATGTGTTCCAATCATTTTTTGATGTTTGTATAAATGCCTTACTTTTGAATTATGTGTTATGTGTTTCAATAATTTTTTTAATGTTTATATAAATGCCTTGGAGACAACCTCAATAATAGTAATGTAGAATAACCTTCTCACCCTCTATTATCTCTTTCTCTAATTCTCTTCTCTCTCACTATATTTTTTCACATATTCCATAGTTTACCAATTATGTGATTGTATGCTCCAACAAAATCAAACCAAATTTATTTATTTTAACGGTAACTTTGAGTTTTCGCGTTCAAAATGGTTCAAACCCACTCGGGCCAAGAAGCGTCTCGTCCCTCTACCCGCTAAACATCACATAATGGCCGCTAAACACCGCTCTGGGTCACTATCGCATGATAGCGTCGCTATTCGCTATCGATAACTCTGTGTTGATTGTAGTGTCCAGCTCAATATCAAAATTGCCAAGCCTATTTTAACAAAACTTGAAGGAAATAGACAACAATCCAAGTATTGTAGTATTTAAAAGACTAACTTAAAACCAAAAATAAAAAATGTAAAGAACAAATTATATGTTACTTTATATTCTCATTAGCTTTTGTGTATGAGAATATGGAGATGTTAATATACAAGTTAACTTTGGTGTGTGGTGGTAATAGGCATAGGTAGCTCTTTGTGCTAGATTGTATATAGGCGTATATATTAAAATTAATAATTAAAAAAACTTGATACAGGTCGAATAGTGTATCCATGTTGTTTTTTTATAGGTAATGTTCACAAGTTAGTTGCTCTAAGCTAGTAGTTATGACTGTTATGTTAGTTTTTAGCATTTTAGATCTCCTTAAAACTCTTTGGGTGAGCTCACAAACGAGCACCCTACTAGTGACCAATAGTGTATTCATGTAAGCATCATTATATGATTCAACTGTCATCAGTTTCATCTTTACATTAGATATAAATGATTAATTTTCATTGTCTCATTTGAATTAACCTGCATCTCTAAATTCCTAAGAAGCGACTTTCAGCCTTGCAACTGACTTTCTCAAATTCTGTCTGCTTACAAAATTCTAAGCTAACCCATAACTTCCATTTTATGAACAATATGATTATTTTATCCTCTTTAACATCATAGTTATTAATTGAAATGTTTGATGGTTGTCCTTTTGGACTATTTTCTCAGGAATCAACAATTAAAATTGACATAGTGTAGGTTTTAGAAGGCGCTAAAGATGTGTTCCTCGCCTAAACAAGATAGGAGTAGCTAAGAGATCAAGGATGTGGACCTCGCGGCGGATTTCATCTCCACCAACACGAGCTAATCGTTTCCTCTTATGATGATTTCCTCCTTCTTTGACTACACCTAACAAAACAAGGACAAAAGATTATGTTCACAGCATACATGATAAATATGACAACTAATGTCTGAAGTGAAACCAACCTTTCAGGAAAATGTGACTGACGGATTCGGCTCTCTTAGGTCTTTTCACTTTTAAACACTACCAAGAAGCCATTTACATCCATAAAAGCCATCTTTTTTCCCATATATAAACAAAAGAAACCTTAGAGGACTGCTTCTAAATGTTTGTCAAATAAAAAAGCATAGAACAAAAGTATCAAACTTACATTGTAATTGCAAAGTGAACATTAAATAGCATAAATTGGATTTACTTCTGATTCAGAATCAGAAAGACGCCACGAATGTGTCCCATTCCTTGAGATCTTCTCTTTCTTCTTCACTCTTCGATGACGTTTGGTTTTGACAACATAGTATGTCATTGTACCAAGAACACCACCCATTACAATTGCCCCTACAACAGTAACAAAGATTGCAGCCCATTGGCTGCGTCGACCAACTACTATATAAGATGCTGCAATGAAGGAAACTGAGGTGGCAACAGAAGCTAACCACATCATCTTATTGATCACCTCCACGACCTTCCTCTCGGACTTTATCTCCCCTCTAACAACTGTTATTTGAACCACCACCACGGCCAATGAAGTGAAAAGTGCAATGGCATTAGAGAGGAAAAAGGTCTTGAAAGACGCAGTGTGCACCATCACAGCCTTCCCATGATCATCATCCCCACCGGGGACAGTGAAAAGTGCTGCAAATGCAACTGTTGCAAATAGCACAGAAACCACAGTTACAGAGTTGGTGGCATTGTTGATTCCTGCTCTGTGCAATTTGCGTAATTCCTTGGCAATACCACTCACATTTTTGTTTGTTTTTCGAGTTTGTTCAAGCTGCAAAGAAACGTCCTTCTTAATCTGTGTCATGGTTTTCCTCAACTCGTCTCTTGGCTGGTTGAGATCATTGGCTTTAACTGCACCGTAACGAATAAGGGAATCCTTTATCTCCAAAATTTCCTCAGATATCGGAAGTGCTTCTGCAAAATCAAGAGCTGTTTTGTTCTCTCTTGTAAGGGAATTCACATTGGTGTCAGGAAGAAGCAACAACTCATTCACTATCTGCATGAATTGTTGTGAGCCATAACTACTTCACTCTTCAAATTAAAATCAGACATGATATATTTCTCAAAGTAAAGAAATTATTGCATACATAAAAACTATAGGATATACGTATAAATAACTAGTGAACTCCTCATAGTTTTACTTTTATACTTTTGTATGAATCGTATCATTGTTTAAAGTAGAGCAGCCACGAGATTACCTCTACCCTCTTCTTCCTGGTGGCTACATGCAATGCGGTGTTGCCAAACTTGTCAGGAAGCATGACACTTGCACCATCAGCAGCAAGAAGCAACTTCACCACTTCACAGTTAACCCCTTTGACAGCCATATGAAGCGGAGTTTGTCCTTTCTTATCAGTCCTTCGAGCAAGCTGCGGGTCCTTCCCTAGCAAAATCTTGACGACATCAGCATAACCTTGACGCGCAGCTAAATGGAGTGCATTCTTTCCATTGGATCTAGATATCTCCAACTGACAAGGATCACATGCTAGCAAGAGTTCAACAACATCTGCATACCCTCTCGTAGCCGCAGATATAAGAGGAGTTGCATTTGATTGCGCAACTGTCTTGATTAGCTCGGGATCAAAGTCTAGCAGCAACTCCACAATATCTGTCGCAACACAACAATATCTAATAACAGTGTCTAAAGGAACATAATATATTTATTTTTCCAAATTATTCGTAATGTCAATGTCTCAGTGTTGGTGTCACGTTTCTGGTGTCAGAGTTTCATAGATCGTTAAGTATACCTTTGTAACCCTGGTTTGCTGCAATGTGCAAGGCATCAAAGCCGGAGCGATTTTTGAAAGAAAGAGCCTCTCTGGTGGTATAAGGGAGAAGCTGTTTGACGACATCGAACTGACCTTTATCGGCAGCGGTAAACAGAGCGGTTTCACCCAACTCATTGACCTCATTAACAATAGCAGCCCTTATTTCAGCAACCTCGGCATCAAACTCGGCACCACTTAGGGTGCCGGTCATCAGATCATCAATCTCAGCGAGAATCTGCCTAACCGCGGCAGCATCGCCGCGCTGGGCGGCGAGGTGAAGCTCGGTGTCGTTATGACGGCCGGTGACCTGTTTGACATACTTTTTCTTGCTGTTGATGTTATCGAGGCGCTTGCCGGAATTGGAAATGAAGAGGTTTTTGTTGGAGTTGGAAACGACGAGAGCCTTGCCGGAAGCGGAGAGGAAGAGGGTGGGTCTTGGGGTGGTTGGGGTGGCGGGTTCGGAAGGAGGGTTGAGATGATCCATGAGTGGGCGCCGGAAGGGGAACTACGGTGGGGATTGGATTTGGATTGGGATTGGGATTGGGATTGGGTGCCCCATTCCAAAATCCTCGACGAGAATGCAAGACGACCAATCCCTCTGGTTTTGATCTGCACCATTAGCGGAATGAATCTCCTTCACAATTATCGTTCGTTTCTTTCTTCCTCCCCTCACAATTTCATCTCATATAATCTTTATATATACCATCTATTATTATTATTATTATTTTAAACTTTATTACTCTTTGTAGTACATAATTGAGATTTTTTTTAACTATAATATCTTTTAATTTATTAAATTCATTTTGATTTTTAAATATTCATGGGTTATGGTTTTCTTTTGGGTGAAAGATTTGATTTCCCTCCTAGTTTTGAAGACATCCTAGTTTTGAAGACCAATGAGCGCTACTCTTGTTCTTCTCTTTGAAACATTAAGTAAATCAAAACTATTTGCTCTTATAATTATGGAGAATATGCTTTTTCTTTTACGATTTTTTTATTTATTGACTTCTTTAACATGTGGGCATAGGGACATATCATTACACATGTTCACTAAAAAGATGGGTCATGAAATCAATTTGAGTGTCCCAAGCCAAAATTGGACGTCTTATGGTATACCATGGGTGACCTATGGCGAGAATTAGATACTCGTTCAACGCCAATGACTTTGATTTGTTTTTCTTCCTCGTGGACTGTCTCTTTTTAGGCCTGATAAAATTATCTCAGTACACAATCCCTCGTGCATGAGAACTTGTAAAGGGTGAAGTGATTTAATTTGAATGCTTTGATATTACATCTGTCCGCAACAAGAGTTATCTTAGTTCTTTCGCATGGGTCGACCCTCTGGACAAAAACTTTTAACTCTCGTCCCTCAAGTGAAACTTTTAAGTCAAGTCACTCAAACAAGACTTTTAAATCAAGCCCCTCTAACGAGACTTTTATGTTAAGTCTTTCATGTGAGACTTTTAAGTCGAGTCTCTCATGCGAAACTTTAAAGTTGAGCCCCTCGAGTATTGCACGGGGCAAGTTTAATTTCGCGTTATCTTTGTTATTTCTATTCTCTCCCTTTGTGAAATTTTTATCGAGTTTTTTTTTCTTTCAAGAATATGTTCTTTCCTTCGGCGGTTTATTTGTGAAATTCTTATTGTTGCAACTTTCTTGTTATTCATAATGATTGCGCCTAGTCCTAATGGCATGTTTCACCTAAGGATTCCTTTTTGAGGATCCATAATTTATATTTCCTCTGCCTATAATATCATCAACATATATTTGAACTATTGGAATGTCATTTTTTAAGGAGTTGCAGAACAAAGGGTATCAACATTTCTCTGGTGAAATCATTTTCTAAAAGAAAATTGCTTAATCTTGCATACCAAGCTATGAGAGCTTATTTCAGACCGTACAATGATTTCTTGAGTTTGAAAATAAAGTCTAGATTTTTATGATTTTCAAAACCAGGAGATCAGTGTACATACACTTTCTTAGTTATGTAGCCTTTTCAGAAATGCACTCATAACATTCATTTGATACAAGATAATTTTATGATTAACAACAAACGAAATCAAGAGACGAATAGACTATAACCTGGAAATTGGTGCAAGGGTTTTTGTATAATCAATCCCTTTTTGCTGATTATAACCTTGTGCAATCAGTCGAGCCTTGTTTCTTACCACTTCTCCTTTTTCATTGAGCTTGTTTTTGAAGGCCCACTTGGTTCCAATCACATAAGCTCATTTGGGTCTTGGTACAAGATCCCACACATCATTGATGGAGAATTGATTCAGCTCTTCTTGTATTTCCAAAATCCATTATGTGTCCAAAAGCGCTTTGTCAACATATGCAGATTCTATGAGGGACACCAAACCCATAAGTGTCTCTTCAGAAGGTTTAAATGAGGATCTAGTTCTGACTGGTTCAGTTTTGTCGCCCACAATCAATTATTCAAAATGTGAAGATCTTTTTATATGTTTCCTTAGAGGCGTCGGAGCTTCAATAGATTCTAGTTGAACTTCTTCAGAGTTCTTTTCTGTGACTCCCTTGTAGCAACATCATTACCTTCTGAGTGTGAAAAGGTAATCTCCATATCTCCAAACTTTTCAACTAGCTTTGACTTTTCAGAGTCAAGCTTATCATCGAATCTAACATGAACAGATTCCTCAACAATAAGTGTTTCAGTTTTATACACTATGTAGCCTTTTGAGCGTCCAGAGTATCCTAACATGATACATTTTTGTGTTTTAGAATCAAACTTGTTAAACTTCTCCTTAGTGTTTAGAATAAAATAGTCACATCCAAAGGGATGAAAGTATGAAATGTTGGGATTTTTTATATTCCACATTTCATAAGGTGTCTAACCCATAATATGTCTTATGGAGACTCTGTTCTGAATGTAACTTGTTGTGTTGACTACCTCTTCCCATAAGTGTTTTGACATGTTAGTCTCTTTGATCATGGTTCTAGCCATTTTTTTTCAAAGTCTTATTATTCCTCTCTAGAACTTCATTTTGCTATCGAGTTCTAGGGTAGGAAAAATCATGGGAAATGTCATTTTCAACAAAAATCTTTTCAAAGTTTTTATTTTCAAACTCGCCACCATGATCACTCCTGACTTTGACAATTTTGAGATTCATCTCATTTTGAACTTGAGAACAAAAAGTAGTAAACACAAATTGTGACTCATCCTTGTGTTTAAGAAACTTAACCCGTGTCTATCTACAATACTTATCAATAGTTGTTGCAAAGATCTCGAGGTCATTGGCTCCAAAGTTTGACCATTTGGTAGTAGCTATATAAGAGTCAAACGATTTGTAAATATTGGCAAAGGAGTAGCTTGAAGGGACGTTTAAACCTCGTGAGCAAAGAATAGATGAAAGAGCAACATGAAATTTGAAGAGTGATGTGGCTCTGCAAGTGCAATCGGCAAGAGAAAATAAAGACAGAGGAAAATGGTTCGACAATAAAGATAGAGGAGGTTGCAATACTTTGACTGGTCAAGGAGACTAGCAAGAAGGAAATTCTTCGAACTAGAGAAGACCCTCGTACTAAAGCAACCTAAGAGGTGGTCTTGCAGGTAGAGGAAGAGGGGGTGGTTGAAATCCTGACAAAAGTTGCATTCAATGCTTCAATTATCAAAACTATGACCATTATTATAGTGATTGTGTAGAATAATAAAATAATCAATACCATGATTCTAGAATAATAAAATAATCAGGACCATGATGCAAAGTTTGTAAAGTACAAAGAAGAGATGATGTTGATGATCACAATAAGAGATACATAAAGAGTAAAGTACCAATGGTACTTAGAGTTAGGATGCTCATCACACATGTTTAGAAGGAAATATTAGTTTGTCAACATGAAACCCTTGATGAAGAACATGGTGAAATTTGCAAATGACAATACCCTAACAGATGAAGGTATTGGTGATGTTCTGATTATGAGGAAAGATGGAAAAAGGTTAGTAATTTCTAATGTATTATAGATACCAAGGATGAAAAGTAATATGCTAAGTATAAGGCAGTTGGTTTAAAAGAACTACAAAGTGTCAATTAAAGGCAAGTTGATGAGAGTTCTAAACTCAAGAGGAAGGTTAATCTTAAAGGCTCATATGTCTCAAAATAGAAATTTCAAGATTGAAATTAATGCGATGGAGCACAAGTGCCTTGAAACTATAGCTAGCATGGATGAGTGGATATGGAATTATCGACTTGGACATATCAACTTCAAAGATATCCGAGATTTGAAGAGAAGAATTATGGTTTCAGGATTACCCGAAATTGACATTCCAATCAATGTATGTGAGGAGTGTGTGCATGCAAAGCAACACAAGAATAACTTTTAAAAGGATGCAAGAATAAAGTTGTAGATAATCCTTGAATTCATATACTCTGATGTATGTGAACCAATTAAGGTGGATTCAAATGGAGCTAACATATACTTTATCACAATCACAGATAATTTTGATCAAAAACCATGGACTTATCTTATCAATAAAAAAGTGAATTGATCGAGGTATTTTCCAAGTTTAAATCTATGGTCGAAAGACAAAGTAGTCGAAAGCTCAAGATTAAGAAAACTAATGGTGGTGGAGAATATGTGTCAAAAGACGTAGACATATTATGTGAAAAATAATGAATTGTGCATGAGGTGGTGCCACCAACACTCCACAATAGAATGGAACTGCAGAAATGAAGAATAGAACCATCATGAGTATGGTGATAATTATATTGAAAGGAGAGCATTTACCTAAATAATTTTGGAGTGAAGTTGTGTCGATCGCAACATACATTTTGAAAAGATACATGACGAATAAGCTAGAAGGAATCGCATCAAAAGAATGTTGGTCTAGTGTCAAGCCCATCTTGATTTATTTGAAAGTATTTAGATCTATAACACATAGAAATGTGCTTGATCAGTTTAGAATAAAACTTGATGACAAGTCAAGACAGATGATCCTAATAGGATATCATTTGACTGAAGGATAAAAGGTGTTAGACCCAGTAAACAAGCATGTAGTGATCAGTAGGGACGTGATCATATATGAGGTTAAGGAATGGGGTTGGATTGAAAATGTAAAGAAGGATTCAGTGAGAATCATATGTGAAGAACCAACAACTGAATTCGAAAGAGAAGTTTGACAATAAGAAGTCAGAGGTGAAGTAGGCCCAAGCAGACCTTAAAGAACAAGGCGCGTGCCTATAAGGTTGCAAGAATGTGTGTTTACATCAGGAAGATGAGCTTGTACATTGTGTTTTTTTATGCAGATGTAGAACCAATCAACGCAGTTTAGGCATTTAAATATTCTAAGTATATGAAAGCAATGAATGATGAACTGAAATCTATCAAAGTCAACAACACTTGGTCACTTGTCAAATTACCTCAAAGCAAGAAGGAAATAGATGTTAATGGGGCATATAAAGTGAAGTTTAATCCCAACAGCGAAGTAACTCGACACAAGGTTAGACTTATGATGAAAGAATTTCTTCAGAAAAAAGGAATTGACTATGATGAATTTTTTCCACCTATTGTTAGGATCGAAACAATCAGGTTAGTTGTTGTTCTATCAAACATGAATAATTGGCACATATGTTAGACAAATGTGAAACGTGCATTCCTAAATGGCCTTTAGATGAAAAGGTTTATGTTGCACAACCGTTGGGTTTGTGAAACAAGGTGAAGAACAAAAGGTGATTATGCTTTTTAAATCCATATATGGACTTCAACAAGCTCGAAGAACTTGGAATAATAAGATAAATAGTTTCCTAAGGGAGAAGGAATTTGTGAAATGCACAACTGATCATAGAGTATGTGTAAGAAGAAATAATAGTAAATTGCTTATACTATGTCTATATGTCAATGATTTATTAGTAACAAGTAGCTGCAAGAAAAAGATTGAAGACTTCAAAGGTGATCTTAGCAAGGAGTTTGAAATATCTGATCTGAGAGACATTTCATACTTCCTTGGCATCAAATTATATAAGAGTAGTAGAGGTATGATAATGCATCAAAGAAGACATGCAAGTGAAATATGTGAGTTCTCTTGCCCATTTAATGTTTTACATGGTATCTTTGAGTTTTTGTGTGCACCTTTGCATTAGGGAACTTAGAATGCATTAAGAATATGTTTAGAAAAGGCACAACAAATTAAAAATGAATTTTTATATGAAAAACAAGTCTATGTATCGATACATACGATGTATGAGTCGACACATGTGGAATAATAATGAAGCCTATAAAGCCTATGTCTATGTGTCGACACATACAACCTTTCAGGTCGACGCATGCTGAAAATTTTTATCTAGGTGTTGGCACATACAACCTTTCAGGTCAACTCATGGTAAAAAGTTTTTTCTATGTGTCGACACATACGTGTTTCAGATCGACACATGTACTCAATTTTTAATTATGTAAAGATTTTGTCTATGTGTCAAAACATGACATTTGATAGGTCGACATATGTTATTACATGTGTCGACACATGACTTATATGTGTCGACACATGCTGTAATTTGCTGAAAAATTTGCATTTCCTTTCAATTTCTAAGCATCCATTTTTTACCTCCAACTTGCACACGTATAAATACTTCATACATGCATCAATTCAACTCGATGAAACTATTAACACATAAAAATTACTCATCATCTTCAACCTTTCATCTACGCATACACATAAACAAAGTACACATACACATTCATTGTTTGGGTTCCATCTAGACTTATGTTGATAACATTAAATTTAGGTTGGTGTAACCTAAGATTGGGTTGAGAATTTTTGGGAGTTTCATTGGAAAAACTGTGAGGGTTTTCCTCCAAGATCATAGTGTTGATTTGGGGGGTTTTGATAAGATTTTGCAATTTGGATTCGATCGAGTGAAGAGATTTGAAGAACAGAGGGTTCTTGCAAAGGAGTAACATGGAACGGTAAATCGATTGGAATCTTGGGTGACAACAATTTGCAATTTGGATTAGACCGAGTGAAGACTTTGAAGAACCATGGTTCTTGCAAATGAGTAGTGCGAGATGGTGAATCAAATTGGTTTATTGGGTGATCAAACTCAGATCAAGGGAAGAGAAAGTGCTAGGATCAACATCAAAGATATGGTTTGTAGGGTTGAATTGCTACATTTCTCTTGTAAATGATTTTTTGCATAGTGAGAATTCTTATCTCAATTCCAAACGGAATTGGGGGCACACGTAGCCATAACAAGAATGATTGATGAACTGCCTAAACAAATTTTTGTGTTCTCTCTATCTTTTTTTCTCTCTCTCTCTCTCTCTTTATATCGCATTTACTTTGTATACAATGTATAGTAAATTACTCAATTCATTGATTATGTAATCGATTCATATAGACATATCATTTGATTGCTAAATATTGTTTTGTTTATTACAATAAAATCAATTTTATTGTAAGTGGTATTTCATATCAACAAAGTCAAAAGAAAAATCTAAAAAATTGATTCCACACCAAATGTTCGATAGTTTGCTTGTTTTAGCTTTATCGATAATTTCATTTTTGTTAACAATTGCGATCATTATAAAACAATTGATTGAGAAATTATTGTAGTAAAGCTTATCATCATATTTGATTTCATTCAGTGGTTTACGAATATCTGAGTTTCCAATTGTCGATTCGGTTTACACGACTTGTTCGATCTAAGCTTAATCTTCCGCTTGTCATAGTTTTTGTTTTAATTTCAAAACAGAATTTTAAATACTAAATTTTGTTTGAGAATCTATTCGCCCCCACTTACTTCTAGATAAGTTGTCATCGTCTAACAAGTGATATCAGGAGCTCTAATTTATTCCGTGCTTCAAAAACACTTATTAGATAATAGACTATAAATCTAAAATGATGTACAATAGAGCTCCTCCATGAAAACTATAGCTAAGTGAAAAGTTTGGTGATTCATTTAATCTTAAACTTTAACTCAACCATTTAAATTTGAATATTTAATAAATTATTGATAAAATCAAATTTAAAATAAAACTAATAAAATTTTAATATTTTAAAAATATCACATCATAATACATCCATTGATATTTTTAAAAAAGTTGATCTATTTATATGTTTTTTTAACCTATGATTAGTGTTCATTCTAAAATAAAGTTTAAATTAAATACAATAAAGTTAATAGTTTTGAAGTCTAATTATCTTTTACGATATTAAATAACATAAACAGTACTAACTTCATTAATAAAATTTATTAACTAATATAACTAAGATCTAAAATAAGTAATTATAATAAAATTAATACTATTAACTAAATTAAAAATAGATTTGAGGGTAATAAATATTTTAAGCCGACTTTTCGTCTTTTACTAAATGAAAAATTTCTCAATCCCTCCTCTAAAACTCAAATGATGAGTTGTTTTTAATTTATTTCACAGGCAATGCTAGTGATTGTTTTTTAATTTCTCCCTTTTTTACTTTTTTTCACACGAAAAGAAAGTGGATATAAAAAGAGTAGGAAAAAAAAGACATTATGATGAAACTATAAAAGGTGTTATATTTATAAATCAAGAAACAAATATCGACGACCGCATAGCGCAGTGGATTAGCGCGTTTGACTTCGGATCAAAAGGTCGTGGGTTCGACTCCCACTGTGGTCGATTTGTTTGTTATTTTTTCTGCTTTTCATGTTTAATCCTAAAATAAATAGTGGAAGCATTTCCACGTCATGCAGTTTTTGTTTGGTGAGTCAAAAATATAAAAAGGCCACTAGGAACCGGCCTAGATGGGTTTTAATATGGTGGCCTGTTTGTATCCAATTAGTGTTTTTTCTTTCTTTCATGATTCTAGTTTTTTAATGGAATCTTCAAATTCTTTCTTTTTTGGAGGGAGAAGAGATTTTCAAAACTCTCAATTTTAAGTTAACTCTATAAAAAATATCAATGAGCTTGAATTATTTATATAAGATCTTCTAATTTTTATTGAATTTAAAATTTAGTTAAAGATTAGAAATATTTCAAGTGATTACACAAAAAAAATACTTTATCTGACACATCTAAGTTTTTTAACTCCTCCAAATAATATTAGTTATAAAGCAAAGCACATTAATAAATGATAGAAAGCAAAGCATATTGATAAACGATAGAAACGCGTAAAAAAGTTTAAAAGCTTGTTTAATTGATTGGGCATGATTAAAATTTACTAGAATATTATTTATAAGTAAATATTAATTTTATTGAGAAACACAGAGTTATCGACGTAATTTAATTTTGTTCGGTTGATTGTGTTGCAAATTTATGGATTTTTTTTTTGTGATTGGAGTATGTGGCATGTTTGACCTTGTTCTCCTATTATTTTATGACATTTTTGTTTTCTTAATTTCCGTCAAAGAAAAAGTAGTTGTTATATACCCTGTCCCAACTTAAGATTGAAAAAAACTCTTTAATTTGGTGATTCAATTACTCTAACAAAAATCTTGATATTTACAACTGTAATGTCCCGAATTTAATTAATTATTTAATTAAATTATATAAGGAATTAATTATTGAAATTAGTCGAAGTCGAGAATTATTGGAATTGTTGGCATTATTTAAGTGATAAATTGATTTAAGTTGTGGAACATTATCAGAAATAATATTAAGAGAATTATGAGATTTACTTATGTGGGATTAAATATGTGGTAGTGTGTAGTAGAGTGGAGGTGTGAATATATTAGGTCCAATAAGAGTTATAAGAAAATATGGATTAAGTGGAAAAAGAAGAGAAAATGGATTTTAATTGTGCACGTAGAGGAAGAGAAGAAAATAAGGGTTTTGCAAGAGAGAAAAAGAGGCTGCAAGGAAGAGAAAGAAAAAGTCATGAAGGATTCCGTACAGGGAAAAGTTGCAGCTATGGTGCAATTCGGAATTGGCTGGAAAATTATAGAGTGGTTTCTAATCCAAGGTAAGGGTGGGGTTCGATCTCTATAACCAGGTTTATAATAAATTGTATGTGGAATTAGGATGTAGGAATTCTTGTCATGGATTAATTGTTGTGTGTGGATTGTGTTGATGAAATTAATCTGTTGTTGTGTGATTGCTGTTGTTATGTGATTTTGGTGAAAATAATTGTTGCGGTAGTGTTGTGACGATTTGATGAATTAGTTGTTGTTGTGTTGTTGTCATGGATACGAGTAGTGATTGATTAAGTTGATATTAATTGTCTCTCTCTGAAAATTAAGATTTGTATTCTGGTATAAAAGAAAGTTGGATTGAAGTTAACAATGCAGGTATTAGAACTGAACTGTGTTGAATGGAAGAAAAACGTGACGACCATCACGGTGGCCCTGCCGAACGGCAGGGAGTTAAGGAATGCGTCGATCGGCATAGTTGGGAAGGAGAGAGTATGTCGTTCGGCATACTCTGTGTGTGGGCCATGAATTTTGTTTTGTGACCTTATGCCATGCTGTTTCTTTTTGTTTTATCGGTTTTAATTCTTTTCCGCTACATAATAAAGATGACATGACTTAGTAATTTTTGTAGGGTAATAAATTAATTGAGTAGAATTTTAATTAAACATAAGTGATCCAATTATAGCATACGAAATACCAATATCAGTCAGTAGCAGTTACGAATAATTTTAGCAGTATGATAATAAGATTTAAATGGATAGAAACTACATCAGTATAGTTGTGTAATTGGTCACAATAGCGAAGAATAAATAATTAGAGGTGTTTGGTAGTATAATGATAAATAGAAAACAATGGAATTAAAAGTAAGTAAGGTTGATGAAATCAATACCGAACAATAGCATTAGTAGTTTTAACCAGTATAATTGATTAATCGGAATTAGTTGGAAATTATCGGAGAAACTCGTATATGCGTGTAGTTATTATTGGTTGGGTGAAGAATTGGAACAGTGTCGAGTATGTCGAATATAATGAGTATCTTATTAATGGAAAATTAAGCAGTTGATTGAATTAATTAACTTAGTAGGTGAAGTTTAGTAATTAAATAGTAGTGGTAAATAAAAGGTTTTAGATGTAGAGTTGTGTAGTATTTGTTGTAGTTGTTTGCTTGAGTTGTGGTTGATTATAATTGTTGTTGAATACGTTGATGAAGTTGTAGGCCTATGGCCAATGTTGATTAAGTGGAATTGTCCCAATTTATGGACATGTTTGAGTTGTAGGTCGAATGACCAATGTTGATCTAAGTTGATGCCATTGATGCATATTTTAAGTTGTTGTTGTTGTTTATTGCATTGTTGTGCATTTGTTATTAAAGTTGAGGTCGCATGACATAAATTGCATGATTAAGTTGGCCTTAATGGAACCACGTTGAAAGTTGAAGGCTTATGCCTTATTGAAATGCCTCGATAACCTGACATAGATTTAAGTTGAGAGTTCTGCTCCAAATGGTACCACATGCATTTGCATAGCTGAGTCGCATATTGAGTCGCGTGTTAAAGTTGTTGTTATTGTTCATTGTTTATTGATTGTTGTTGTGATGTTCTCATAAGCCGTTGTTGCTATAAGTTGTTATTGTTGTGAGCTGTTGTTGTTATAAGTCGTTGTTGCTATAAGTTGTTATTGTTGTGAGTTATTGTTGTTATAAGTTGTTGTTGTTGTAAGTTGTTGTTGTTATTAAGTTATGTTGATTAAGTTGTTACGTTGATTGAATCAGTATCTTGTTGTTGTTACTAAGTGGTTTGTTGGTTGTTGCATAGTTGTTGTTATGAAGTGGTGAAATTTGTATGATTCTGATCTAATATATTATTTATCATACACCTGCTTATATTGGTTGATATCTCACCACTTCTGTTGTGATGTTGCCTCTACATGGATAATATGCAGGTAATTGAATGATGGAGATTTAGTCGTTGTTAGTTCGGGTCGGGTTGTCGCTCTAATACGTAACACTCGGGGGATGAACGCTAGTTGTTTAGTTGTTTTGGTTTTATTGTCGAGTAACCATGTTGATACATAAAAAGTAATTGTTGACTTTAAAATGGTTTTAAGTTGAAAAGATGTTATGTCATCCAAGTTGAATAATGTAGTTCCGCTACTTAATATTAACAAAGTTGATTCATGTTGTTTTGGTTCATCCGAGTTTATGTGTTATGTATCTGTGATAGCGTGTAGTTGTTTTAGTTGAATTGTAATACTCCAATTGGTTGTCGAAAAGAATTTTACAATTCTGATTTTCTTAATAACTACTGGGATAGAATTGGGGTGTTACAATAATTAAGCAAAAAATCTGCCTAATCACAAGGTGTGATTTTAGAACTAGCTTTAGTCTTGTGTTATTTACTCTTGCCATCTATATTCTTTCTTATTGTACTTTCCTTCAGCATAGTATTTCTCTTGAACTTCCTCTCGAAACCCTAACTTTTCAAAATCTATTCTAAGATTTCTGAAAAATAACTACAACTAGTTCTCAGTCAAAATTCTCTATTTTAAAATACCATGTTTTTGCCGAACATCCTTGTTGAATCAAATTGGGCCTCTGATCCCCATTTTGAATCCTTTTTCTTTTTGCTCCTTAACTTCTATTACATGCAAGATGGATATGTTTCTTGGATCATGGTTATTCTCTATTGAGTATGATTGCATCTAATTGATTATGAATAGTTTTCCATTGAAGATAGGTTAGGAAACTTTAAGACTTTTCCACATCCAACAAATGAATACCTGATGTGGCTCGCTCAGATGGAAGAAATGGGGGAACTTTTCAGATGATTATGGTTTCTAGGTTTTCCATGAAGTTCGATGCAAAACACTTCTTTGGATTGCTTGGATACTGGTCCAAGAGCCTATACCCCTTGGTTTTTCTTTAGAAATTGATGACTATCATCCTTCTTGATATGATTCTCGTTTTTGGCTAGCAGATCAACTGATATGAGGCTCTAACAACTTATGAAGTTTCTATATCAAAGTTAGGATTTTTTTCTCTCATATAACTATTTGGTTTACTAAAAATTCTTGAATGTCAATGATAAAACTAAATATCATCATAGATGCATAACACAAGGCATTCTTGATGTACTAGTTCAACAAGGTCATTCATTGTATGTAATGGTTGCATGGTTGTGGTGCCAAAGATGCAATTATACGCTAATATACTAAACAATCTGTAAAGGGAGGGACATATCTCGGAGTTTAGTGTTATTTTATTCATTCTACAATTTCTGTTAGAGTATATAGATTGGCTGATTGAATTTTTTAAAATTTTCCCTTAACTCTTTATTTTTCCATTTCTTTTCTTTACATTGATGTTTCGATGTATATTCAAACATTTTTAGAAAATGTTTTTAAACTCTGATTCTAAAAATAATTTTGTTTTAAACTATTATTTGTCAAACCCCCCCCACAATTCACCCATTCTCTTGTGTATGAAGTAACATGTTCAAAAACTGATATCAAACTCTAACTCTTGTTCAAAGACTAATAGTGTCAGGAGGAAGATGACTTCCAACATCATTCTTAACAAGAGGTCTTTCCTAAACACGTTGTTGAACATGTGACTCGCAACATAAGAGTGGGGATGGGGAGTTGTGGGGATTTGAGAAACAGTTATTTAAAAACTTACTATTTTGATTTTCAGACTTCAAAAATATTTTTCGATAAAAACATTTGAATAATAGCAGCGAAAAATTGATATGTATAAAATAAAGAGATAAGGGTAACAAGATGAAACCATAAATTATAAATATTTAATCTAAATTAAGTGACATAATATTCACCCTAAGACTTGATCTTGAGAGCATACAATAATGCTTATGAGATTTTAGTAGGTTAAACTCACAGACCCCGTTATACAAGGAACAAATTTTCATGTTAACTTCCAACTAAATAATGAATAATGGATGAAAGCGGTTAGTCTTCCTTCCAATCACGAATGAAGCTTTGTGTGATTAGTCTACGAGTTTAAACTTTGAGATTTTACACATGATAATCTCAAACCAATGTAGAGTTTTTAATTGCATATCCTCCGAACCAAAATGTTTTGTTTACATAGGCTGACCACGAACCAGATTATGGTTTTACACATGATGACCACAAACCGAATTGGGATTTATATCAGATTGATCTCAAACCAAAATAAGCATTTACACAAGTTGAATTTTCACACTAGCTGAAATTATAAATCAAACTTGCGACTTAAAAACTAAATCCCCAAACAAAGTTGTTAACAATTTTAGCTTTGTACCCAAACAAACACTCCATTAAATTTAACCAAGAACAAATATCTTTTGGTGAATTCAGAAAATCACCCTTTTCCATAACAAAAATCTAACTTAAACACACTAACTTTATTGAAGCACCATGGTTAAATTTTAGTGTGAGAAAGAAGAAAAATATTTTAAGAGAGAGTGAGATAAATAACTCAGTTTTCTATATATGAAAAAGTGAAGGGAGATACCTCAATTTATAGGCTAGAGGTTGGAGTAAGAAAGAAAAAGATTCACAAGCCAAATTAATGCTCCAATCAACTTGGACCTTATGCCAATCGATTCGATGCCCCAAATAACCAATGATGACCGGTCACCATTTCTGCTATAGTTATTATTATTTTAACACGTGAAGGTAGGCGAGTTATTTGCACTGTTAATATAGTCTTAGTGTTTTATATGTCAATTTATTAGATTTTATATATATATATATATATATATATATATATATATATATATATATATATATATATATATATATATATATATATATATATATATATATATATATATATATATATATATATATATATATATATATATATAGAGAGAGAGAGAGAGAGAGAGAGAGAGAGAGAGAGAGAGAGATGTTTTAAACATTTGATCTTTTTGGGAAGGTTAACATGTTTTGTAGGTCGGGGGAAGTCAATTATTTGGCCAAAAAAAGAAACGCGTCAAATTTCCAGAAAGATTGGGAAAGTCTAATTTTTAGCATATTTTTCATCATGATAGATATTAGTTATTTTGATCATAACTAGAGAGTTGTAACTTGGAATGACATGGTACCATAGGAAAATGAAAGCTAACATCAAGTGCTACAAATTTTATGAAGATGCCAAAGGCAAATTTGGATTTTTCTGCTCATACGCATATCTGTTGGGGGGAATTCCAAGGAGGGAACATTTACTTGGGACACACCTTTGTGAGAGGCACACCACATATCCACCTAAAAACTTAAGGTGATAGGTGTGTGGTTTCTCTCACTTATATAGTGTTTAATCTTCATTTTTCTAACGAATGTGGGACTTCTTCCTCACACTTGATTTTCAACACTCCCCCTCAAGTGTGAGTCACAATGCTTCCCATCGTGTGAAATCTATCTCTTCCACATACACTTGCAACACCATTGGCACTCTCCAATGGAACACCTTCTCCCACCACCTGCAGAAAGTATTTCGATACAAGTTAGTCAGTCCCTTTTTTGAACCAAGCTATGATACCACTGTTGGGAGGGAATTCCAAGGAGGGAGCATATGAGTGATTGAAGACTAATTTTTATCTCATTATCTGTAATGTCTACACTTTGTATTTTCTTTTTATTTAATATCATGAGTAGCTAAACCTCTCAATATTATGGAGTGTCCCTGGTATGATTTTATTGATGATTTTCTCTTGAACCTTGTAATGACAACAATTTGACATATATTTGATTTACTTTTAATTTTTGCTTAATGCTTTCTCTTTCAGAAAAATTGAGTATTAGTTTAGTGTTGATTATTAGGCAGGTCTATTATTGTCAACGTTTGATTAAAAGTATTTTATAGTAGATATCACCTAGGACTAGGGATACCACATAGAAACCAATTTGTTCTTGGTCATATATTGCTTAAATTCATATGTAATTCTCTATGGACATATGAATTAATTTGAAGGCTTAAAGGTTTGTTCCCTAAGGACTTAGGAATAAACACTCTTAAGAATCGATAATCAATTGTGTCATTAAAGTTGTTACAAGGTCATACATCAGAATCGTCAATGAGTCTGATCACACACTTTCCCTAGCATGTTTACTCATATTATTCTAAATCGTTCAACTGTACTCTTTACTTTCAATTTCAATTTCTATTTTATTTTCTCTGTTTAAAATAACAATCCAAAACCCCTAAGTCTTTTGTTTGACTAATTTTGAACACGAACTCTGTATCATCAAGCAGTCCTTGAGATCGATATTTGGGATTTCCCACTATTACTATTTTGGCATATTAGTACACTTGCTAATTTTTCGATCAAATGACAATGTCTCATTTTGGAAATATTGGATAAAAAGTCGTTGTCATTAATTAAGACACTATCACAATCGATTAAGGACACTTTTTGCATTTATCCAATCGATTGGGAATATGTTCAAATTGATTGGACAATTCAAAAACTTGTCCAAATTATTCCAATAATTCCTGATTCATCATACTGGAATCCCAAACATTTTTAGATTATTTTCTTTGAGAATAGAGGCTTTAAAAATGTTTTAGTGCGTTTGTGATTTATACATATTACTTTATAATAACACCCTTGTGTCTTTACAACACAAAGATCACTCAAACGCAACTGAATGAGCTTTCACACTATCTATCTTTCACACTATTAAGCTTTAATGATTTGACAAAATAACCAATCTTATAAGAATTTACTTGAACCTTCACAAGTTTCCATTAGTGAAACAATTTCTCAACATCAAAGGAAAACCATGATAGTCATATTTAACTTTGATCACTTATTGTATAACCAACATACACATGGTTCCAATGGGGTACTGGCCCTTGGTAGAGTATAATCTCTAGGGACATCAATTAAACTTTAAGCATAAAACTTAGAGGAAAAGTTTATCTTAGAGAAATGAAACTGAGACTAGAGATAAAAGCATAAATAAATAATAAATTTAAGTATATATACATTTTAGGATAAACATCAAAGTTTCATATATGACGAGTACAAACACGCCAGTCAAAATAAGAACAAAAAACAAACACTAGTCCTCCAAGAAACTATCTTTCCATTTTTGATGACCTGATTGAGACGAACCCAGTCTCGGGAAATTGGCACAGTGGGATAAAAATATTCCACTTGCTTGAAAACACTCTTAAAGTCATATTCAACAAAAAACAAATTTTGCAACAACTTGATCAACTTTTTAGAAAGAGAAAGGTTTTCTTCACGCATTACACGAAGGCAATTCTCACCTTTCCTTTGACGTTCTTGATACTCCTTAGAAACTTATCTAGTTCCTCTATCTTTTGGAGGGTAGAATCCAAAGATTGTCTTGCTTCTTCTAGATCAAACTCCATTTAGGACAAAACCTCAATCTTCTTGGTTATATGTCACGAAAAGGGACTTAATCTTTTTAACTAAAGTGCCAAAATTCTCAAAAGACTCCAGAGTGGCCTCCATAGCTAGGAATGAATTAAAAGCATCCCATACTTACTCAAAATAATGCTTCTACTCAATTTTAAGGTCATCAATCCACCATTTGAATTCCCCATTCTTGAAGAAGACAATCAACATTGAATACTAAAACAATAGATGTCCAACGACTATGGTAGGCCAATTCAATCAACCCCTATTGATGATCTTCCTATAAAGGCTCGATAAATAAGCATAATGTTCATATGAAATAGAATATTGAACTTCTCTATTTATCCCTGAAACAAATTATCTTTTTAAGTCGTTGTATGTTGTATGCGCTTTTCAGCATCTACACAATCAAGAAATAAGGCGTCAAAGAAGATTTTTAGGAGATAAAACAGAAAAATAAGACCTTGAGGCCACTTAACACAAACTTTCTTACTTTCGTTATTTGATTTAGAATCCACCACCTATTAGGCTTGAATGCACATTTTAATTCTGTTTCTGGACACCACATTAGAGTGGACAACCCCACCAACATAGCCAAGTTCCTGCTAGTATTCCACCAACCGATTCTTCAGGAATATTTCTTCCTAGGAAATGTCATCTTCCAAGAAGTGATGCATCCTCACTCGTATCAAGTAGTGGATTTGAGTCTAGTACTTGCAAAAGGTATCTTTGAACGCAAGTGAACGGTCAGGCTCTAAGTGACATATCTTCACATGAGCTTCTTTATTAAGAGGAGTAGCCAGGAAACAACAATCTTTGAAATTTTTTACACTATTAGAATAAGCTTAAAAATATTTGATGTTTTGCCTCAAAGAAATCAAACCATAGCCATTCGTATAGTTGGCGCTATTTTAATTCTTAAATAGGTGAAGGAACAACCTCAAAATCGAATTGCCCCCGTATATTCGCACCAACACTAAAAAACTTCCATGAACACCCTGCTCATTGGATGTAACTGCGAAGGCGAAATAAGAAGATGATTCAGTACACCAACTTCAAACTCATTAATAGGAATGTGATACCCTATGAAAGAAAATAAGCATTCATGAAAAGGATCATAAACTTGTCATATTGATTGTAGATCCTCTTATCATCGTTAAGGGGAAACACTTTCTAATGAGTCGCAAAACCCACATCACTTACAACTTGGTTGAATGCTTCCTCTCGAACAAAGGTGGGAATAGTTTCCAATATCTATAAATCCGTCCAATTCTCCAAAATATTCTTGCTAAACTTTTGGTCGAATTTGATATAGTAACAAAAGTTAATTTGTGTTGAACAAATGTAGGTACGATATAGCAAACGAACAAATCTCAAAAGTTTGTTGTTCTAAAAACCTTAAAAGGAATAAAACAAGGATGAAACATGAATTCAAAATGTTAGAACTCAAGCGAAAGAACAATTAAACGTGCACAGAAGAAACACCGAGTAGAGCTTCCTAAGCTTGAACCAACGATCATACAAAAATGTTGCCAAAAAAGGCGACGAAGAAATATAAACACTTTTCTTTACAAGTCAATAACAGTAAAAAGAACAAATCGACATTTTGAAAGCCTTTTATACTCTATTTGAGTATCATAGGCAGCAAGATCGCTCAACCTACCAACGATTGAGATCTCCTCGAGAATAGTTTGAAATGTACTCAAGTACTCAAAGGTAAGAAGAGAGGCCACATTATTGACAAGCACATGGAGATGTGCCAGTCATTCCTAGCACCACGATATGTCTTACGAGGAAAGAATTTAATGCATTTATTCCTGAGAACAACAATGTCCCATAAAAAAATGTGCATCCTCGATATCCTTGATCGTGTAGAAATACATGTCCCAAATCCTCACTTAACAAAACGGAGATAAGGACTTGGAAACAAACTGTATTGATCCTCCTGTATATCCAATATCTTTGAAAGCCAATAATAACACGAAGGACTATGAGCTCGTTTGGTTTGGATTTTTTTAAAAATAATTTTTATAGTGTAATATTATTTTGTATAAAAAAAATTACAAAGAAACTTTTCATAAAAGCTCCAAATAAAAATTTTGTTTGAATAGTTATTCTTTAAATGTTACTTTAGATAATTCATCATTTTAACGAAAAAAATTTTGACATCAAAATTTAGAAAATCACTTAACTTTGAAGTTATTTCAAATAGCTATTCAAAAATTCATTTTTAAAAATACAACTTTTTAAAAAAATTGTGATTTATTATTTTATTATGATCTTCAATAATGTATGTTTATGTTATAGGATGTCAAAATTAATCTCGCAATTTATAAAAAACAAATATAAAAAACTTGTAATATTTTGAAAAATACTTTCATAAAATTCATTTTTAAAAATAAAAAGAAAAAAACCTATTTTTCTAAAGCTGAAAGTATATCTACCTTATAAAAACTTATACATTCTATAAATTCACATATGTAGGACCTAATAACTTTTTTTAATTCAATTTAGGCCACACATATACTTAACACATTGTTACCAACTATCTGTCTATTAAAATAAATTATCAATAATAACTTTTATTTTAAAATTTTTTACACTTACAACAGGTTAAAATAGTAAAATCACAATCTCTCAATTAATTCATCCTATTTGAACCAAATGTTACCAAGTGTCAAATTTCTATTTAATACTTTTTTTTTTTTTTTTTTTAACTTTCACTTTTTCCTCCACCCACTCTTTCACTCATCATTTCATTCTTCTTTCAAATTAAATTCATTTTATTAATTTATCTTTTCTATTTAACTATTTTATTTTCTTCTAGTCATTTTTAATATATTAAAATATATAATTATAATATATTATCATCATATTAAATATTTATTGATGTATAAATATATATAATGTTGGTATTTAGTTTCATTTTTACAACAAATTTAATCAATTTTATTTAATTATTAATATTTAAAATATTAATTAATCTATATTAAATTTTGAAAAAATTTTCTTTTATGAAATTAGATAATCTTAACACAATTAATTTTTCATCTCACAAACCACTATAAAAACTATCTATTTTATTTTAATTAAAATTGATTTTATTTGATACACAACTTTTTTATGTTTAAATGTCAAAAAATTTCTTTCTCTTGCGGGACAACTATCAGCAAAATACCTATTTTATTTTAGTTCACAATTGCCTTTATTTGAAACACAAAAATTCTTATTTTTTAAGAGTTAAAATTTCTCTCTCTTTTTTTTTTTTACAGTTTACTATCAACAAAATACTTATTTATTTTAATTAACAATTGTCTTTATTTGAGATACAAAAATTTTATTTTCAAATATTAATTTTTTTCTTTATCCATTTTACGGACATTTTTTATATATAATTGAAGCAACTGGACAAATCATCGAGAGAATATCAATGAAGTCACCATCAAACGTCTTTTATGCCGTAGAGGGAAAGGTAAACATCGACTAAACCTGAGAGGGAGAAATCACGGTCTTGCAACGGAGAGATCGGGTAAGAGAGTCAATTACGCAAGGGGAAGGTATTAGCACCCTACACGTCTGCAGTACTCTACATGATCCACTTCTATTTTCTATCTAATGGGTGTGTTATGTCTATGTCTAAAGCTAACAAGCTAAGGGAGAATGCATGAAAAAGAAACACGGGGAAAAGAAGGAAGTATGTACAAAGTTTGCTCGGCCAAACCCTGTGTCCAGATGTCTACGAATTCCCTGGTGCAATGCGAAAGTCAGAGCTCCGTAGTTTGGCTCACATGTTTTGGTGGGTTGCAATATTTTTTATGAATGATACTTGGTGAAGTATGTCCTTTCAGGAAAAAGTTTTAAACAAAAAAAAGAGCCCGGAGGAAAAAAGGTTTGCATTGGTTGGTTTTTTACTTGAAAAAATATTTGAGTTGTTATTAGGTGTCTTATGATTTTCAAAAGAAAAAGAATTAAATTTTAGTTTTAATGTAAGGATGAAAAAGAAAAAAGAAAACTCCTAAGGGAAATTATCTAGTTCTACCCCTAATGTTATCCTACAATGATTGATCCTAAGGTTAAGGATGAAAAGGAAATATCTATCTATGTTGACATACATGGATAACTATCCTAATGTCTAGCTCGAAAGCTACCCTAACCGAGTGGTCCTAAGGGAACATGGCATGTACAAACAATTCAAACAAATCACAAGCTCCAAAGAGGACACACATGTATGTGGAAGCCTTAGCCAAGATGATATTTCAACCGAGGCAAACAAGTGGGAAAAGGATATTGTATGGGAGGCTTTAGTCGAAACAAACAAGCCGTGTGGTACGAAAGTATGTCTACACCCTTGTTTTACCAGGTGAGAAGAGTAAGGGGAACATGTGATAAGTGTGGAGTGTATCAACATCGGCTGATGCGAACTCCTGAAAAAACATGGAGGGTCAGATACATGAGCAAGCACAACTCCGAAGCATCGTGGTGCGTCACGAGCTAAGGATGACACAGATGAAAGTGCAGGGATCGATTGCGGACCCTTTCTGCTTGCCTCCTTTTGAGGACTTCAATGGGGGATAGGGGAAATTTCTTTTTTCGAGGTCTTTGAGCAAAATATAAACACACAGCAGAATACCTACTAAAAAGGTAGGATTTTAAACAAACCACAAACACAATTAGCATACAAAAATGCGGAATGCCTGCTACAAGACTTTAAACAACGACTTTCGACCTCACACTTTTTCCTACTTCTCATGATCTCTAGAAAGCAGTAAATCCTTAAATGAGAGGTATACTAAACGGATAACAATCCGTAAATACTAGCAGCAACAAGAAACCCGAGGACTTCGCGAGAAGCTAACATCAACAAATAAATCTGATAAAAAATGCATCGAGGCATCAAGAATCAAGATCGGAGTGTGTGTCACACACGTCCAAATATCAATAATGCACCTGAACAAAATACCATTCATATATAATACAAATAACAGAGTAACACAAAATGTACATATCCGCATCATAAACGGAGTACCTGCATGAAATACAATTCAAACAGAATACCAGAAAGAATGTAATACAGAATATACAAATCTGTATCACAATCGGAGTACCTGCATGAAATACTATTCACACAAAATACACACAATGAGGTGATGTGTAAACGTACATGTCCATATGACAGACAGAGTACCTGCAAGAAAACTCAAAGTACCTCGCACAAACAACAAAACTGTTAGAATTAACAAGGAAAGTGCTTATCAGAAGCACAAAGCTTAAAGACAATTATTCACAAGCTATTATACAAGCATAAACATGCATGAAATGAGATCAAAACTAAAAAATTGGCTCGGAAAAGCATTTATTCAAAAATTAAGTGGAAAAATCAACTTATCATAATAAGCTAAAAATCACTTGATGGAATGCAAACGTGCCAACGGATTCAAAAATGCAATCAGTTTTAATTAATAACAAGTGGAAGCGGCACTTTTATGGAGTTTTTAGTGGCTGGACAGCAAGGTTGTTTCGGTATGATATTCGTAGAATTCGATTCCAAAAACATGAAAATCGGTTTTAAAACAAACGTCTAGGACAAGTATTGCTATAACAACTATTGAGAAAAAATGAGTTTCAGTTCACAAAAATGTATGAAATGGAAGAAGAAAAAAAATGCAAAAATCAAGAATTGATTTAATTTCTGATTTCCATATTTTGGCTTTGGAAATGAGGAGTAGGATCAGATATTAAATCAATCACATGATGTGCATTCGATACCACACAAGTAATTTCATAATTGACACATGAATTTGACATTCGGTATTTTGAAATTTTTGAGAAATTTTCTGAATTATACATCCAAAACTATGTCAATTATGTAACTTTGAGCAACATGTTTCTCCTTGAATGTCAACTCAAAAATCAACAACCAAAATTGATTCAAGAATCGATGCAATTTCAGATTTACAACAATTATACCGAAAAATCAAGTTTTATTCACAAAGTAGAATCCCAAATTGCATCCACTCTTGAATCTACAATCGACTTTCAATGATAATTACATAATCGAAATATGGAATATGAATTCAATGTTCCAAAATTTGTTAAGCAAATTTACCAAATAAACACAATTCCATACCAATTATGTAATTGCTCAACCTATTCCTAACCTCAACACAACGTCACAATTCAAGTATCAATTGAATCACATCAAGGTTCACATATCACAAATCAATTAATCAACACAAAATATTCAACTCATGAACATATTGATTTCAAGTCAAACATCGACACGATCACCTTAGGTGCAAGAAATTCAACTTCAAGAATTCACAACAATTCAAATTATCACATGAATTCAATTCAATCACATGACATAAACTCAATCTAATTTCACTTAATTCAACTCAAATAATCAATTACCTCAAAAAACACTTACTACAAAAGCACTTAACAAGTGTTAGAATGAGAAGTTAACCAGAATCGAAGAATTAGAGAGGGAGAAGTGGCGGCCGGAGTCAAACAAACAGAGGGAGGAGATTGTGCCTGATTTGGCGTCGAAAGGGGAGGTCGGACGAGTGACGAAGCCGGACGCAGGGCACGCGTCGCCCAAAGGAGATCGGACGGAGGGAGATCGTCGCGACGAGACTGGTGGCGGAGATAGGGGCTGGGCGATGACTGACCGGATGGAGGGAGTAATTGTCGGAGAGGAGAGGCGGCGGACGGTGGCCAGAGCGGTGGAGGTAGGAGGGAGAGAGAAGTCTGGTTGGGGCTTCTTGGAGGGAGAAGTTATTTCAAACTCTTTTTCCCTTGTGACTTTGAGAGAAAATAGAGAGAGAAGAGAGAATTGGGAGAATTTCTTGAGAATAAAACTATACAAATGATTTGTGTGTGTGAAATTATGAGAGAAAAAATTGACTTATAATTGAAAAATTGGGCCTAAGGTGAATTGGGCTCAAATTGGGCCCAATTTGGCTTTATCCGAATAAAAATAGTCCAAACGACAAGGTCATCATGAACCGTGCAAAATTTGAAATCAGGATCAACACAAAAAATGTCTGGAACGAAAGTTCATATCACATTGAAATTTTTTTAGCTCAATCGGACGAACGGTGAAGGAGTTATGAATTTTAGAAGTTTCCACTAACACTGAAAACACCTGACATGTGCAGAATTTTAACTGTGCAACTTTGAGAAAACGCTCAGAACGAAAATCTTCTAATCAAAATCCGAACTCAAAATATGAATGAAAGTCAAAGCCAAAGAAATTTGTGAAATTTTGGCACCAGTCCTGTTGCGATTCGATAAAAATCGAGAGAGATATGAATTATTGATTATTACACGTCAGAGAAACTGATACTCGGTTCAACTCAAAAACTTCTTCAGTATTTAAAGTTCTGGGCATTATCCGTGAAGAATCAACTCTCGGCCCGAGAATGAAAGTCAAAGAGGATGTCGATAGGGAATTCCAGGCACATGAGGCACTCAATTTCAACGTTGCAATTGAAAGTTATGAATTTTGTAGCGTCCTGAAAACACTGTTCAACCAAAGAAATCAGTTTATTGCTCTTGAAAGATTAATTTTTCTTGAGACATTCTTCACACAATTAGCCTCCGACCCAAGAATAAAAGTTGAAGATAACATCAAGATGGACTCACAAGTCGAAAATCATCCAAAAATACCTAATGAGCTAAGAGTTATGAATTTTTGAACGACTGAAACGCAAATAAACAACAAGTAAAATGAATTCTGCTTTAAAGAAATTAAACCATTCAAAGGCTTTCCTTGAAAAAGTGGCTCTCGGTCTAAACATATAAAATGTAGAAAATACCATGACGGTTTCAATTCCAGTGAAACCACTTTAGAACAGTATTCTAGTTGAACGTTACGAATTTTTGAGTTTGAACCAGCGAAATCGCTGTGTCTAATCTGAACTATTGTAAATCAAGTAAAACGCTTAGATTTCTCTTCAATTTGAGACGTGTTAGAACACACGAGACCTTGTCATGATGATGACCAAGTTGAACATTGATTGGGGTGTTTGAGAAGCCACATAATGCTTTCAACCTCAAAGAAACAAATTTCTGCTTTAAACATTGTCTCACTGAATAATAGCTCTTTTTCTGATGAAATTTTATAAGGCGCAATTTTATCATTTTAGATAAATTATCCTCAATTTTATGAACGATAGCCAAGAATTTACCAATATAGAATCAATTCTTTCAATTTTTTAGGCTGTATTTAATTTGACAAGTTACAAGTTAAATCTGTTAAGTGACTACCTTTCTCATCATTTGGTTCAAATTGAGATTTTTATTTCAATAACCATGTTAGGAAAAAAAATACATAAATAACCATGTTTTAAAAATATTCACGCAAATAACTATGTTTCAGAAAAAAGTATACAAGCAAGAGTCATATGAGATGGCTCATGCATTGTTTTTTACAAGGAGGAGTCATCTGGGATGGCGCCTACGTGCATGCTTTTATTTAAAAGCCATCTCAGACGGCGCCTAAGTGCAAAAGAAAAGAAAAAATCCATCTGAGGTGGCGCCTTAGTGTTATAGTAATTTTTTTTTCCGATTCAAATTTAAGTACGAGACATTGTTGTGAAATTAAACTTTAAATCTAAATTTTCATTACAAACATAGCGAATAACAATTACATAGATTTATTGTTGATAGCCCGGGACATGAAGACGACCACCAGTTCCACAACCCCGTCCTCTCCTAACTCGTGTAACGGGTCTTTGCTGAGGCCGTTGTGGTAAGTCGATGACCCCTCGTAGTGTATGCGATCAGAATCCATGTATTCCTCCAAATCTGCATGGCTCGAAGTACCGCTTTCGTATAGACGTGTTCCCATGTTATCAAAGCTTGGTCGTTGTGGTGGGGGGTTAGGTTCCATGTGGGGATGATAGCACTCATCATCTGAATAAGTGGGGTCAAAAAGAATTTGAGTGTTTGGATACTGGTACCCATATGAATGATGGGGTTTGATATAGTGATGGTTGGTTGTATGTTGGGTTGGTTGGGGAATATTCATCGGGTATGCCAATGTCTGGGCTGAGGTGAGATGTTGATAGGCCCATATAGGGGTGTTGGACATATGCTCTTTGTTCGTAGTATTGTATTTGAGTGTTGGGCATGTGGGAGTATTGAAATTGTGTGTCGGGCATTTGGGTGGATTGGTACTGAGGTTGAGATTAGGGTTAGGATTGAGTGTTGGTGGTCCTGTATCGTCGGGTTGGTTGGAGGAAGGTTGATGGACGTTGGGATTGTTGTTGGGGTTGTTGTTAGGGTTGCTGCTTCTTCACGATGCACTGTTACTTCTTTCTCCCATTTACAAGTCTGAGACCTTGCTCAACGTATACAACAATGCCTTCGAACTGGTAGCAAAACTAGAGTATTGGCCTGCGTACGAAGAGGAAGTAATTTGGCACAACAATCAAATGCGAAGAAATAAAAAGGGTCGTCCCAAAAGCAAACATATCACAACTGATATGGACGACCTTGACAAACTAGAAAGAAAGTGTGGTTTATGCCGTCAAGTCGGACACAATCGGAAAAATTGTCCCACACGTGCTATAAGCTCGACAACGTGAAATTTGTAAGGAAATTATCTGCACTTTTTAATATTTTAACGGAACTTTTTTTTCATTAATAGCATTTCTTACAACCATCAATACACAGACAACAACATAAAACACATCACGATTAAAACAACAACATAAACAACAAGAAAATATAACTTCAACAACACAAACAAATATATAAGATACTAAAGCCGTCAAAACGATTTCATCTAATTCGTACATCATCGCAATAACGTCTACGTCTGTTTTGACTTTCTCCAACCAAATTCGAGGTTGTCCAGTTGTGAAGTTCACAATCGTTCTTTTTCTCTAGATCCTTCTTATTTCTTCCCCATCTTCGATTTTTTCCTCTAACCATCACATCAACTCTTTCTTCAATTTGGCCAAGGATAAAAATGTGCCAAAATTTTATTTTAATCGGAGGTTTGGTGACCGAGAAAATAACGTATCCATCTCTGGTATGGATGTATGATGATGTCATGACACAAAAAAAAAGAGAGAAAATGAGAAGAGAAGTTAAGAAAATGTGAAGAATGAAGGAGACATGAGTGTTGTATTTATAAAAAACACGAATACACGTAAGAGCCATATGAGATGACTCATACTCATAAGAAACAAGTGGAGGCGCCATCTGGGATGACTTAAACTAAGAGGAGGCGCCGATTGAGATGACGCCTAAGTGTATCTGCTTAGCGCATAAGCCATCTCAGATGACGCTAAGTGCAATTGTTTTATGAAACATAGTTATTTACGTAAATATTTTCAAAACATGATTATTTGCTTCTTCTTTTTTTCAAAACATGATTATTGCCACAAAAAAAATTCGCAAATTAAATACTTACTCCTTCATACTAAGGCAACTTTGCCTCACATCCGCCAATCCAAAAGCTTTTGGACTGAAATTGAAGAAAAATGGAATAAAGGGAAAAAATAAAAGAGAATTTTAGATAACATTTTAAAAAGAATGGAATAATCAAGGCAAAGTAAATAGGAAAAGATGAGGAAGAAAGCTATAGAAGCATCCGATTCTAGAGTTATGAAGCAATAGAAAGAAAGTGCCTTTGCACCTAATCCATACACATACACACATAAAAGCAAAATTCCAAATGATCGAATTTGTTCCATTAGAATCTTAATAATGCTGTGTTTTGATTCTCTTCAAGAATACCTTTATTATATTCATGTGCCACTAGTATCAAAGGATTTTATTACAACTTGCTATCATGTGGCTTAGTAAGTACTCACAAGCCATGTCCAACAAGCATGCAGGGTCACAGTGCTAGCCAGAATTCAGTGTTTTGTGCCAGAAATTTTTTTATCCTTCAAACGGAAATTCATGTCGCTGGAATTTCACGTCAATCCAAGACATGTTTGCACTCACAATGGAATCATTTTTGTATGAAATCATTACTATATGAAATATTTGAGAGCAGTAATAATTACATACATAAATTTAGACACCCGTGCAAAAAATAGTACTCTCGTGTCGTGGAATATGTTTACATAAGGTTTTTTTTTTTATGTGAATTCTAAAGTATATAGTTATATGAGTGAGACAAAGATGCTCAGATATTTTCTGAAATAAAGATAGAAATTGAGGAATAGTGTGCAGTAAATAAAGGTTTTTACTAGTGATTGTGATGTTTTTCTGTTCTTTCATACTAAAGAAATTTGGTATTAAGGAAATTTCAGTGTAGTTATTGTAACAATAACTATACTTTTATGAGATACAGTCAATAATAGTGTTGTACAAGTCTTGAAAACAATTAAAGTGTTGGTTGCATCTCATAAAAGAGAGTCTGATATGTTCTGTCTTATCATTAAATTGATTAACTTTCACTCTTATAGAAAATTGCCATTTATTTAGGACATTCATTATTTCTTTTCTTTATTGATAAAAATGATTTTTACTAATGTTTAAGAGTATTTTAATATTGTATATTAAAAATTATACAATTATTGATGAGATAAAAAAGAAAATTAAATAAATTAAAAATCATATTTAAACCTTAAAAAACTACTGTGCTGGAAAAAAAAAGTTCACCTAACATATTTCTAGAAAATTACTAAAAAAAAGTAAATATATCCACCTATAGTTTTTTAGAAAAATTACCTACAATGTATATAAGCTTTTACAAATGTATTTTTTGTTGATATTTGAGGTCCCCACGACAACAGATATTTGATCTTTATTAGAACAATAATCCAAATTCATGCTAATTTTGGGAAGGATTAGAGGGAAACATTTCATTCCCACTTTAACTACTAGTTGCTTCCACTTTTACAATTTTATGTATTACTCTCATCGTTCTAAATTATAGTGCATTTAGGTTATTTTAGTGTTTAAAAAATATTAAAAAGGAAATAAAACACTGTTAATGTTATTAGTGCTTACGTTACGCACCTCAAATTGGGTTAAGAAAACATCTTAAGGTATATTTGTTTTAGAAGAATTTAGAAGTGTTACTCGAGAATATATCCTATAGGGAGAAGCTTTTTTAGGAGATGATCTAAATGAATATGTAGAGAGTGTAGCAAGAGATTTTAAGAGCTTGCATAAGAGGTATGGTATCAGCGGAGAGGAAAATGCCAATGATAAATCCATCTTAGAGTTTTTGTCAGCTATGACTCTTACTATAACTAATATTTGGTTTAGAATGGGTGACATATTCTCACATATATTTCTTTCTTATTAGAAAGATGGATATGAAGATTTGATTGGAGTATACAATTATTCTAGGAGAGAGTTTGACTACCCAAAATAGAATATTGGTTATGGACATGAGAATCAAGATGAGAGTAAAGAGAAGAAGTCACATGGGAGCACCACCAATCAAGTGATGAGATTTGAAAGATTTAAAACAAAGAAATTTCCAATATAAGATCTTGGAGGAAGGGTTTGAATAACCACAAGAAAATGCAAATGTTATGTGAAATAAGATGACCTAGGAGGTTAGAAAAATAGTTAAAGATATATTAGAAGAATTAAGAGGTTTTGGACCTATGGGTAAATAATTGTGATGGTGGAATTAATGTGTTCATTGTAAAGTTAGAGTGAAAAATGATTGTTTTAAAGAATGGTTTAGGTGTAAAAATATAGAAACTTAAAAAAAATATAAAAAGGTTGAGAACGACACTAAGAAGACACTGAGTGGAGGAAGAACTCTAGATTTTAACGAATTCTACCAATCTTTAGGAATCAAGGAGGGAGACAAAACTATATATATGTTTGATAAGTGAGGAGAAAGAAAAACATGAGATTTGGATCAAGTGAAGTGTGTTAAAGAAGAAGTAGGTAAAATTTTGGTTTAGGTTAAAGATATAAAGTATAGGTGGAAGCCATATTTCTACAACTTATCTAATGAAAGATCCCATCGGACTCTAACAGACTCGACATCAGAGAAGAAGATTGAAACTATAAATACTACCGCCAGATTTAAAAACAAGAGGTAAAAGAAGTTTTGAAAATGATGAGTAATAGTAAGATGACTGAGTCAAACAACATACCTATTGAAGTCTAGAAAATCCTTAGAGATTGAGTCATTGAGTGACTCACCCAACTCTTTAATGAAATGGTGACAATCTTAGCCTTTGGTTTGATAATTGGTGTGAGACTCCTCTTCACTTGGAGATGGTTGATCCGACTCCAAAAAGTCAACAATATCATTACGAATGGTAAGTGGGATTTCTTTAATTCCTCAACTCCTATTCCTACTTCCTTGCAGTCTCAGATCCTTGATTGTCATATTCCTTTTAATCGTCATCCGGATTCTAAAGTTGGATTCACACACACCGAATGGTGATCTTTCTTCTAAAACTGCTTATGAGTTTAAAAGATCGAAAAGTATTTGTAAGAGTTGGTGGCTTTGGATTTGGTCCAAATCTACCCATCTGTCAAAGTCGTGCTTTATGTGGAAGCTTCTTCATAACAAAATGTCCACTGACGAGCAGTGGAAGCATCAAAATTTTGCTTTTCCCTCTCGTTGTGATATTTGTAAAGGCGTCGAGGAAACCACTCATAACTTGTTTTTTGATTGTTCTCTTGCGGTTTAGCTCTGGAAATGGATTGGGATTAAGTTGAAATTCAGGATCCTATATATGGTTGGAATGATATTGAATATTTGTTTTTGAAATGAAGTGCTAGGCAGTATAAAATTACTATCATAGTTGCGGTTATCTTTACCCTTAATGCCTTGTGGGCAGCCCGTAACAAGGTCAGATTTCAAAATATTAGTTTTATTTTTCTTCTCTTATTTCTTCTATTTTAGAGGTTGTTTCTTATGCGGCTAATACCGTGGATGCAACTTTCCTAGATATGCATTCTTTTGATATTCTTAAGAGCTTTCAGATTTCAATTCGCCTTCCTAAAGCTCAGAATATTATTGAGGTTATTTGGAAATCTCCTCCTAGATATTGGATTAAAATTATATGTGATGGTGTTGTTGTTTCTTATCTGGTATTTCGTCATGTGGTGGAATAACTAGAAATTGTGAAGGCAGATTTCTAGGAGCTTTTGATGTTGGTTTAGGTTTGTCCAATTGTCTCATTGCCGAACTTACCGGTGCTATGGTTGGAAACTGACTCGGTAGCGATGGTGAAAGCTTTTAAGTCTCATTCTTTGGTTCGTTGGCATATTATGAATATATGGGTGAATTGTATAAATTTAGTTTCTAATTGAAATTTTGTGGTCTCTCATATCTTTAGGAAGGGTAATAGCTGTGCATATGTTCTTGCTAACATAGATCTTATTCTTAGAGATTCTCATTATTTGGTTTCAATCCCAGTTTGTGTTAGGACAAATTTTGTTAAAAATTGTTTAAGTTTGTCATTCTTTAGATTCTCGTCATTATGACAGGGTTTTGGTGGATGTCCCCTATATTTTTGTATCAATTTTTTTTTTAATATTATCGACTTTCATTTTAAAAAAATGTAACAAACACAAAGACTAAAAAACTAATTTAAATATATGTTTATTCATTCATAAACTAGTTTTAAATTAACATCTAATAGGAATGTAAATCTTGGTTGCCATGAGGTATTTTAATTTATTTCATAAAGTTGAATAGAATTATACGAGAAGTAAAGGATTGAAAATCTTCAAACCTTAAACTACTATATTAAATAAAGGGAGCTTCTACGGTGAAGTTGTTAAAATGACCATTTTGAAAAAGACATTTGAAAATGAATTTTGTATTATACGAGGGTGTATAATTTCTATTTTTTTAGATTAATTTAACGGTGATCACCAAATCAATGAATTAACATTTCACAAAATTTTCAAATCTGAAAATAAAAAATCACAATTTTCAATTAATTCACCAATATTTCACAAAAAAACATCTGCAAAATTTTTATTTAAAAAAAAATTGAGAAAATAAAAAATTTAATTTCAAAAACAAAAGCTGATGAAAATTTATTTTTGAAAAAAAGAACTGAAAAAAATTATATTTTCGATAAAAAATGCTGAAAAAAACAGGATTTTTTTTGAAAAATAGAAAACAATTCCAGAAAATTAAAAATTTAATTTTGGAAAAAGAACTGATGGAAATTTATTTCCAAAAAAATACTGAAAAAAATTATATTTTCAAAAAAAAAATACTGGAGAAAAACAGAATTTTTTCGGAAAATAAAAAAAATTCAACAAAATTAAAAATTTAATTTCGGAAAAAAACTGATTTTTTTTTCAAAAAAAAACATTCTGAAAAAAATTGGGTCAAAATTTTTTTTTCTAAAATATATATTTTTCTGAAATAATTTTTTTTTCTAGCTGTACAATATTAACATAAATATCTGAAATTAAATGTAAAAGATAAAAGTTAAAGATTTTGATACGAGTTAGATAGATAATACACGTGAGTGTACCATATAATTTTATGTTATATTGGCTAAGTAAAAAATTGTACAATTTTAAAATCAATACTGCTTATTGTACAATTTTAAAATCAATACTGCTTTTTGATTGGCAAAATTTATAGCTTTTTTAAAATAGTTAATATGCCACCTTACCGTAAAATTCTCCTTAAATAAATTATCAAATATAATAAAATAAATGTTGAAGGTACAATATCCTTTTTTTATAATGGATTGAGAAATTGTCACTTCTTAAATTATTAACCATATGTGATCCTCAATATACTTGTTGTTGTTACATATTTATTCATAAGTAAATGTAACCGAAATTCAAATTAGAAACAAATGTAAAACTAATTAACAAATGTACACTGTATAATATGCCAACTAAACTCTATTGAAAATGATTCATTCCTATCACTTTCTCTGTTTTCTTTCTCTCCACTTAAGACACTCCTCAACACCCCAAAGATATTGAAGTTTAAGTACTACCAACTTTCCTTATCTTTTCCTTCACTACACAACTCACTTTCTCTAATTTCTAAGCCCATCAAAAACATGAAAACCATTGAAATCTTCTGTGCATCACAAGCCTCAACAGCCATATGTCTCAACACTAATCACGCCTCCTCCTCCTCCTCCTCATCTTCCTCAAACACCATTCAATTTGGTGGTAGAGCCATTGATCGCCACAACCCCATCATCACAGATCCAAAAAGAACACCGGCAAGAGATTTCACTCTCCCTACCTCCTCTTCTCCATCACCTATCAACCCAAAACCTCCCCATGATCCCAAAAAATCCAAGAAAAAGAAAACTACTACGACCTCTGAAAAATCTACTCAACATAAACATATTGCTAATAATTTCTCTTCAAAACCATTTGATAGTATTCTAAGAAGGGGTTGGGTTAAACCACCTTCTGATTTAATCACTCCTACTTCTTCAAGATATTTGCTTGATGACATTACTTCTTTGGACGCTGTTCTAGACGATGATAGCAAAAAAAAGACTCAAGTTTCTCATGTAGATGAAAAGAATCATTCATCTAAACAACACTCTAGCTCCTCACCTCCAAAGCCTAGTTCTACAAGCCAGGTTAGCAGAGACACTTCTGATGAAAGACGTGTTTGTTTACATGAAACTGAAACATGTGATTAAGTATCTTCGAATTTTCAATATCGTGTTTGTGTTTGTGTTTTTGTCAGCATCAGTAATTTTTTAATAAATTTTGTTGCAGGTTGTGGTGTTAAGAGTTTCTCTACACTGTAAAGGTTGTGAAGGGAAGGTGAGAAAACATCTCTCAAGAATGCAAGGTATGAAAATCACACTCTCTTGTTATATCAAATGGTTTATTTTACATTTAGGCATTTAGCAATAAATATATATTGTTTTGTTTTGTTAATTAAATTTCAGGGGTTACATCCTTCAACATAGATTTTGCAGCAAAGAAGGTGACAGTTGTTGGCGATGTGACTCCATTGAGTGTAATGGCAAGCATATCAAAGGTGAAAACAGCAAAAATTTGGCCAGATACTGCTTCATCAAATGGATCTGGTGGTGATGCGACAAAGAGAACAAATAGTACGATCTAGTTGAAGAGAAAAATAGTGTTGGTGTTTTTGTATGCTTTGAGTAATAGTTAGGTAGTAATTTAATTGATGTAAATGCGAATGTAAGCAAGGGAAGTAGTGGCTTTTGAAGAGGTATTATTAGTTTAATTGAGCTAGTTCGTGTAATAATATGATATAACACGAGTGAATGTTTGAATTAATGATGACGTTTTAAACACAAACACGAGTGAATGTTTGAATGATGATGTTTCAAAGACAAACACGAGTTTGTGGCGAGATAGTTCGTGTCACTTGACATAGTGACTCATTACGCATGGGATAAAACAAATGGGGAATGAGTAATTTGGTAATTGTTAAATGTTAATAATAGGAGGAACTTCAACAAAATAGTGAAGCAATCAAATACTAAACTACTACAAACAATACTTTGGATAGAACAATTACATAAAAAAATTTAAAGCATAAGATAGAGGAAGAAGAGAAACAAACATAACAATGTTTGTTTATCCAATTTGCTCGAGGCGGACCAGTCCACTGAGAAAGAGTTGTAATTGGTCTAAATTTTTTGGATTTGGATCCCCTCGAATTTATTATCTTCTTATGCCCCCTTCTACTTTAATAGAAGTCTTTGGTTTAATCTTAAGCCAAAATCTGCATTAAACATAGTAAAAAAAAACAACCATTTAAATTATATCCAATGGTCATTAATGACACAAGACAGACGGCAGTAGAAAAAAAAGTAGGAGGGAATCCGTTTTCAATTTTGTTCTAGTTTAGGAGAGTTGCTCTATCGGCGAATATAATTGATTACGAGTTTTTGCGGTGCGGTCTGAATCAATTTTAAAATAAAAACGGTTACATGAGTAAGAATTGTGTCTAGTAATGTATAGAATTAGGGATGATCCGCAATGCGGTTAGAGCGGTTTTGAATAAAAAATCATTTTGAACCGTAAAAAAGTATCGTTCGATTTGGTTCGATTGATTTTAAAAGTAAAACTAAACTAAATTAAATTAATTTGGTTTAAATTGGTTTGGTTGATTCAATTTTTTATAAGAAATTATTAAACCATACATACAGATGTAGAGGAAAAATATAACTTTGTGTTTAATTGTTCATATAATATAATAAAAAAATTATAATTAAAATAAATATAATATTTATAAATGAATAATATTTTATTTTTTATGATTTGTTAATTAAAATAAATATCATATAAAAAATATGATAAAATATACACAAAATACATGTTGAGTTCTCTACAGAATTTTATATCTATATCTATATATATATATTGATTAGTAAAATTTTATAATTTAACGCGGATTAATTTTCAAAATACAAATCGCAAATCAAAACGAATCGCACGGTTCCATTAGAAAATGATTCGAATAAATCCGAATCAAATGCAATTTTTTGCAATTTCAATTGAGTTCGATTCGGTTTTAAACACCCCTATATAGAATATCCCATTTTTATTTTTAATTGATTTGAACTATAAAAAAAAATCGTGGGTGTATTGTTTGTGGTTCATTGGTGAGAGACTTACTTGAGCGTCACCTTAGAAGTCACCTAATATATAACATATAGAATATTATAAATTAGGCCAAATATCTATTTTGGTCATTTAACTATAGTCTTAGGTTCAATTTGCTCCCTTATTTTTTTTAGTTTCAATTTGGTCTTTTAATTTTTCAATAGATACATATGAGTCCCTTCCATTTACTTTTTTAGTTAAGAAATCAAAATGGATATTTTACCTATAAATTAATACTATAAAATGATAATTAACGATTAACACAATTGAAATAATAAAAATATATAAACTAAACTAAAATAATAAATAATATTAAAAGTAGTATAATTGAATAATAAATTAACATATCATAACATATTAATAATAAATAAGTATAAAATATATACAAAGGGACATATTTATTCCGCGCCTTAATCCATTAAGGATTAGGTGTTAGAACATAGTTTGGTTCTAATCATATCTTAGAGTTTTGATGATAACAAGTGAAATATATTTTGTATAATAAATATGATAATCTGATGTGTGTTGTTTTCATTTCAGATGTGTTTTGACTCAAGCATTCTAGAATAAAGAAATATCAAATTATGCTGAGTAAACAAGTAATAGAAGTTCTAAATGATGAAGGAAACTTCTGAACACGCACGCTGAAAGCAACTTCTGAAGGAAGCATGCTAACGCAACCTCTGATAGAAGCACCAAGGAAACCTCTATTAGAAGATACTTTGAACAAGGCTTGCAGAAGATCATGATTTATCAATACGTCATCTTCTAAGACAAAGTCTGCAGTATCGTTACTAGTTAAAGTTAACACGACTTAAGTACTTGAGTGGATCGACTTTCGAGGCTCGTTGAGAAAACAAAGCACATGCAAGCAAGCAACATTTATTATGTTTCTCATAATATAAGACACGCAACGGAATGCAACATAATAATTTACTAGAAGCTATATAAAGAGCAAACGTTCAAAGAAGAATAACATCTATTCATAAACAATTCTAAAAAGTAAACTTACGCTGCCAATAATCAAATACTATTTTTGTTAAGTTTATTTTTCTGTATTGAGCTTAAACTCTTGTGTAAAAATCACGTTTGTGATAAAGCTTTTTAGAAGCAACGTTATACACCTTGTTAGAAGTTTATTTGTGTAATTGTTCCTTGAGAGACCAGTTGGGTCAGATTTCTCAAGAGGGTTAGGACTAGAGGGTCTTAGAGGGTCAGTCACTTGCAGTTGGCTTGTGTGCATTATTGTTAGTCACAACAGTTGGTTGTGCAATTATAATCAGATTGATTATAGTGAATTAAGTCCTCATTGAGAGACGTGAAATCACCTTGGTGGGTGGACTGGAGTAGTTTGAGTTTCAAACGAACCAAGATAAAAGTCAATGTGTGTTTAGTTTGTTGTTGATTAAAAGAAAAATTTAAAAGGGAAAAACTTATTCAACCACCCCTTCTAAGTGTTTTCTAAGCCTTCATTAGGTTAATTAGGAACACATTCGAGTAGATCCCTTAAAGCTTCTTTAATAAAGAAGAAACTTGAATTTTCCCAATCACCTATATAAATGCCTCGCACATCATTCCACTATTTTGAAACTTTATTCCTCACTATACCACTGTGGTCATCTAGTTTATCCTATCTATTTATCATGGCAGTATACGACAAACCGCTCCTTTCCGATTTAACTTTCCACTTCTATTTATCTAAGAGAGCCTTGTTAAAAAGTTTCTAGATTTTTAACCCCCGCCCTACTTCTAATATCCTACACACCTTATTTCATTGGATCCAATTTATTTTCCTCTCGTTCTCACTCTAGCCCGACAAAAAATGTTTGGAAATAAGTTCAAGTTTAGAAATAATACATGTCGGAGACTTGAAGAAAGAGAGAAAGTATATCGGGAGCACAATAAATACTGGTTTTAATATCACCACTCTACCACCAAATGACAGAAATTGATTCCTCCATTTAGAAAGTCTTGGTTTCACCACTTCTATCACATGATACCATGTTTCTAGTCTTTTTTGACTTAGCTCCGATAAGAAGACTAAGATATTTGAATGGAATATATTCCATTTGACAGTTCAAGATTTGCGATGCTTCTTCAAGCCACCTTTGTTGAATATTTATCTCCCCTTGCTTGCTCTTATTAAATTTCACCTTCATCCCAGACATAACTTCGAATAACAAAAGGTTTGCCTTTATAATTCAAATATTTGACCAACTTTCCCCCTATTAACCAAGTATCATCCATATATTATAAATGCATGATACTTTCTTATCCTAAATCGAATTTGTACCCGGTGAATATGCCGCTGTCCATCACCTTTTTCATTAACATATTAAATCCTTCGACGACTATGAGAAAAAGAAACAGTGATATAAGGTCTCCTTGTCTTAAGTCACACTCCATTCTTACTTTCTTAGTCGGACTACCATTATACGAGCATTGACACTAATGATGTTTTAAGGCACTATTTTATCCACCTCCTCCACTTATTGTGAAACTCCATCTTTGACATCACATGGTCCAAAAAAATTCAATCCATTGAGTTATAAGCTTTCTCATAGTCAACTTTAAACATTAACACTTTTCCCTCCTCTTTTTAGCCTCTTCCACAATTTCATTAGCGATCAATATAGCGTTCAAAATTTGTCTAGCTGATATGATAGTTGACTGTTGCTCAGAAATAACCAGACCAATCAATTTTTTTAATAATGTTAGTAAGAAAAAAAATCACCTTATAGATACATCATATTAACGAAATTGGTCTGAAGTCTGAGATTTGCATTGGATTTCTCTTCTTCAGAATCAACATAATGAAGGAATTATTAGCACCATTTACCACCTTTCCGTTTTCATGAAATTCAGCAAAAAATCTCATAAAGTCCTGTTTGATTTCGTCCCAAAATTCCTTCACAAGTTCAAAATTCACTCCGTCTGGTCCAAGGTTGTTGTCATTATCACACTGCTCTTCAAACTTCCATTTTTGAGAATTCTTTTACTAACTCATTGTTGTGATCTTCTCCTATTCTTTTGAAATTTACGTTCTCTAGAACTGCTCAAACTCCACACGTTGCATAATGTCATCGAAAGTGTTCGAAAATCTCAGTTTTATATCATTCGACTCTGTTTTCTTACTTTCATTCGTTGTCGGACTCAAAATTTCATTATCTAGCCTTCTTTTGTGTATGCGTATATGGGAAAACTTCGTGTTTGTATCCCCATCCTTTAAACATCTTGATCGGGCTTTTTACCACTGAATATTACAATTTAGTCTCGATCGGTCATGTTACTTTGCTATAGACTCTCTTTATTAGCAACTCCTCCTCTGATCAGACAAATTTTTCTGTCTGAATCTCTGATTGGTTTAACTTTTCCTTTGCCTCTAAGATTTTTTCTTCCATATTTTGAGTGTGAGTCTTGTGCCATTCTTTGAGTCTTTCCTTGATTTTTTGAGTTTCTCTTTCGGCACAAACATTCCACAACCTTATACCTTAATTTTGTGCCAGCTTTTGATAACAAAATTATGATACCCTATCCCTCCTTTCAACATTTTAACATGCCAAAAGGTTTTGGACCCTAATCTTAAACTAATTCTACTTTAAAAAACTATACAAATCAAATTTACAATTTTGTTTATTTTAAAAGCTAAGCCAAATTGTTGGACTAATTCTAATAAATGTATTAGGTATTGCGAACCCAAAATAAACATCATTAGGTATTTTATTCATTAGATTCTTAAGTTTGAGACAGCAATGGGCATACAGTAGTCGCTGGCATGACATGTTAAATAAATAAATAAACTTATTACAAAAGCAATTATTTTATTCTTAACCAAAATAAAAAATATAAAAAAGGAATAATTTATATACAAGATTAATTTGAAGTAGGTTTTAGGAGACGCATTTGAACCAATCATAGAAGTTTTTTCCGACCAAAAAAGAAACCAATGACTAAAATAATAGTTTCAAACATAAAATACCCACAAAATTCAAAGACAAAAAAACATAGAACATAAACACATGATAAAAAAGTGACAAAGTCAGAGAAAGAAACAGAGAGGTTCTTCTCCAAGTTGCCGTAGCGAGATACCGGAGCACCGGGTCGGGTCGGATCTTGAGAGAAGGGAAGAGGAATTATGGGGTGGATTCCATGTTCTGGAAATTCAGGAACCAAGAAGAAGATTGTGAAGATGGAAGTTCAAGATAGTGTTGCTCCTCAGATTAAACCTACCCCAGGTATTTTTCTTTTCTTGTGTTGGTTACAGTTCATCAATGGGTTTATGGTTGTGAGATGAAGTAGCTAACCCTATTGAAGATAATTGAGTTTTCAGTGATTTTGTAATATGTATTTTGCAAATTTATTATCTTGCTTTATTTGGGGTTTCTTGCAAAAATTTTTTTTGATTTTTTTAGCTGGAATTTGATGTGGTTAATGACTGCAATCGTTTTAGTGTTTGACCAAACTAGAAGCTAGAGCAACATGTACATTTTCCATATACAGATCATAATAGCAATGTTAACATGCCAGGATATTTCAAAATGATCATTGACTCTGTCAAATTTTACTCGTATTAATCATTTGATGTTAATGTTTGTGACTAAATTGACAGTAACGTGGTTGAATATAGGGGCTAAATTGATAGTAAGTTGTATAATATTAGGATTTAATTGATAGTAAGTGGTTGTATACAAGGATCTTTTTGACATTTCAATTGAGTCGGGGGACATTTTTGAAATATTCGTAGTGTCGTCGGGAGTAATTTGAAAGTATTCTTCAGACACAAGTACTAATTTGCAAGGTTGCTCGAGCAAATATTAACAAATTTAACATTGGTATCAAATATCAACTTACTTAATTATCATGACATAGTCAACACAATCATTTCTTCTATCACAGTATAATACTAACTCAAATCGTACATATCATTGATGATGATTTGGAAAAAAATGCATAATGTGTGTCAAACCAGTTCATGATTAATAATGTTTAATTTGTTTTTGGAGCTTCCAAAGTGAAGCATATATGGTAGTATTTCCATAGTTCCTATAGATTGGAGTAAGTAACATGTGTCAGTCTTAGCCATAGAAGTCAAAGATAACCATGCTTTAGTATTCCTCTCCCCCCTTAAATTGTTATTCATCTCACTTGAGTGTAGGGAAGTTGAAGAGGAGTTCATCAACAAACTCCAAGGATAAATCTAAAAACGGGAGTTCTCAACACATTGCAGCACAGACTTTCTCATTTCGTGAGTTGGCATCTGCAACTAGAAATTTTAAAGCCGAATGTCTTTTGGGGGAGGGAGGCTTTGGTAGAGTATACAAAGGGCATATGGAAAATATTAATCAGGTGAGTATACTTTATCATGGTTGTTATTTGCAGGGCAATGAAATAGTTCTTTCTATCCACCTTAGCATGGAACTCTTCAAAAGGTTGTGTTGGTAACCTGTTTCATCTTTTCCAACATTGAATATAGGTTGTCGCAATCAAGCAACTTGACCGAAATGGACTCCAAGGGAATCGGGAATTCCTTGTTGAAGTATTGATGTTAAGTCTACTTCATCATCCTAACCTTGTCAACCTTCTTGGTTATTGTGCTGATGGAGATCAAAGGCTTCTAGTTTATGAATTTATGTCATTAGGATCCTTGGAAGACCACTTGCACGGTATTCACGCGTTCTTTATCTCTCTGAATTTGATACTATCTTCTGGTTGTTATTTATGGATTATATATATATTTGGTTTGCAGATATATCTCTTGGGAAGAAACGACTTGATTGGAACACGCGAATGAAAATAGCTGCTGGGGCAGCAAAGGGGTTGGAATATCTACACGACAAAGCTAATCCTCCGGTTATATACCGAGATTTGAAGTGCTCCAACATTTTGCTCGGCGAAGAGTATCACCCAAAGTTGTCTGATTTTGGTTTGGCGAAACTTGGCCCGGTTGGAGAAAACACCCATGTATCGACAAGGGTTATGGGAACCTATGGATATTGTGCTCCAGAGTATGCAATGACCGGGCAACTCACTCTCAAATCAGATGTTTATAGTTTTGGTGTAGTTCTTCTAGAAATAATCACAGGAAGGAAAGCAATCGACTATTCAAAATCTGCAGCCGAGCAGAACCTTGTTGCATGGGTAAGAATGTCTCCGTTTTTATGTTTTTAATCGGCCTTTGATTATTGAAGTACTTCACAATGAGATTTGTTATATGGTTTGGTTTTTGCTTGCAGGCTAGACCATTGTTCAAAGATAGAAAGAAATTTTCTCAAATGGCCGATCCTACGCTTCAAGGTCAGTATCCTTCAAGAGGGCTATACCAGGCCCTCGCCGTTGCAGCAATGTGTGTTCAAGAACAAGCTAATATGCGTCCGGTTATAGCTGATGTTGTAACTGCTTTATCTTACCTCGCTTCACAAAGATACAATCACAATACACAGACTGTCCAAAACTCGCACCGCACTCCAAGTACTCCTCCTAGAACCAGAAGGGGACAATGATATGGAGAAAAATTCAAATTTGTTGTTTAATGAGGATCACAACATGGTTCAAAATATAGGTTTTTAGATGTTAATATCAGGGTTCTTTTGTGGTGTTCTCTCTTCAGCTCATAGGATATGATGGTTAGTTGTGGAAAAACTTGGTGGAATTTTTGTTATACTTTTTGGTATTTTCTCTTTTCTCTAAATATATGTTGAAGATCAATTTTTTTATTCATGTGTGCTTTAGAAATTAGTCTAGTACACAACACAACCCATTCCTCAGTTTTTGCAAACTTCATTCGCATCATCAATTCCTGTCACACATGCCAATGTGTTTGCATCAAATTTATTTATTTATTTTTGAAAAAGTGAAAAATGTATTTAAAATATTATTCACTGCTTAAGATGCTGCAAATGGATATAAACAAGAGCCAACAACAAACTTTGCAATGATCAAAGAAATACAACAAGAAAACCAAACAAAACAATAGCTACCTCCAATACAAATGACTCAATCACCCATAGAATGAGTATAACAAGACTATAAGAGCAAGACATTTGTTGAGGACTAATTAAATTGTTGTGATGATTAACTTAAACAATTTGAAAATTGATGGATTTGGTTTATAAAATTAGCTATAATAAAGTTTGGAATTTTCTATATATAAAGTTTCTTTATTCATTTGAAAATTTCTGCTCTCTTGGCTATTTGCAATTCAACTCTCCTAAGATTTCTTCTTCTTCGTCCATCTTTGCTAGTTAAATTTCTCGGAGTCATCTATCTACAATATCAACACTAGTTTTCTTTATCGGTTTACACAGGTTTTTACTAGTTTCTATCGGTTCAATGACAAATTCGATCTAATAATTAAATCAGATTGATTACTTGACCGATTCTTAATTCGATCGGTTCAATTTTTAAAACATTGCCTCTACTTATTCTCTTTTACTATATTTTTGAATTGTTGGTAATTTTTCTACATTTCCTTATGATGTTGATAACTTCTACTTAAGAAATGTTGCTATTTATGGAAAGAGTTAGTTCTACATTTCCTAATATTTATGGTTTCACATTTATATCCAATCTGCATTGTGGTGGCTCACGGTTTGACCAATATAATAATTAATTCTTGTTTAAAACTGAAATATTAAAAATATTTTTTTATTTCATCGATTTCAAATTAAAAGTATTTAATATTGTTACATGTAAATTAAAAAAATTAATGGTTGAATAAATAAATGTAACAATTTGTTGTCCTTAATAACTCTAGGTTGTTATGCATTATTATACATGTATGATGTGATTTTTTTAACTTACACTATTCATTAAAATTTATAGAATATATTAAATAATTCAAATTCAATATCGTTATAATTGAAAAAGATGAATTAACGAACATATTCACAACACCCATGTTAATAGTATATCACGATACAATGCATATAAATATGACAAAATTTAAAAATATATATGACAAAATTTAAAAATATAATGAAATTAAATGTACGGAATACCTATATTTTCAAGTCTGTAACATTGACAATATCAAAATTATTAATTGAATATGCATTGAGTCGAAACTAATATATCAATCTGAACCGAATTAACACCCCATCAAAATAAAAAATAAAAAAATAAAGCTGCAATAAAACGAAGACCAACACAACATCACACTAACTCAACTAAACCACGAAGAAAGAAAACTAAAAATATAGATGAAAATATTTATTTGAATGAAAAGAAAAAGATAAAAATTTAGAGATGATTTTGAAAAGAATCTTGACCCTAAAACGACTTCCTTCATGAGGATGAAGAAAAAGAAAAAATTAAGATTAATAAAAAGAAGGGAGATGACTAATACAAAGAAATACATCAAAATTATTATGTATAATATGATTTAATAACTTGAAAAAAAAAGTATAAACAAATAAAGTTAATAAAAATTAATTAATATTGTGTTAAAGAAGACAATTTAAAAAAAATAAAAATAGAAAAGAGAGAAAATAAAGAATGTTAACCTTAGACTAACTTCTATCAAAGAATAAAGCCTCAATGACATAAGAAAAATTTAAACAATAAAGAGGAAAATCTGTTACTACTAAGTGTAGAGAGATATTGATCAAGATGAATCTAATAAATCAAAATTAAGTCGTCTCTTTTTCAAGGGACAAGGTCGGTTGAATACTTTGAGGACTTCCCAGCACCTTGCTATTGCTAGTGGTAGCGACATCCTTAGGAGGAGAAAGTGGAGGTGTTAATGGCTTCTCTTCAGTGGATGAAGGCCGAGTTGGTGATGATGGTGGTGATGGAAATGGCAGTGAGAGTGTAAGCCATGATGCATCTATATATTGTTCTTCATCTTCATGAAGAGTGTGATGATCACATGAAAGTGCACCAGAAGCACCATCATGGTTCATCATCTTTGAACGAAAGAATCTTTGTGGTTTAGTAGGGAGGTGGGTTGGGGATGGTAAAGGGTTAGATGGTGATGGTGATAAAGATGGCAGCGAGAGTGTAAGCCATGATGAATCCATAGCATCATTATCAATAACATAGTTCTTCATCTCTGAGTTTCTTCTTTCTTTGAGTTGGTATGTAAATAACAACTAGGGTTTGGATAATTGTCTTATATATGCATAATTATCCTTCCGTTTAGGAGGGATTTGTTACTCAAATAGATTGTTTTAAATTTGAAGTTGAATGATATTATTTTCAAGGACAAAATAATAAGAAATAAAGAGAAGCCATGAGAAAGAATAGGGATGGTAGTTACTAGTTAATAACAAATAAAGATACGATATTAATTTGATTTCTAATCTATTGGCATGTTATTACAAAAGGTTGTTATTTAATATCCGGTTCATATCATCTACGAGCAAATCATTATTCAACTGGAAAGGGAAAATTTTGAAAAGTTAGTTTGTTATATCGTTTAAAAATAAAAGTAAATTCTTTAGTACATTTAAATTGAAATAAATTAAGATGAAGAACATTTATATAAATTTTTATGTGTTAATATAAAAAAGATGAAGATGAACAAGTAATTTGATATTAGAGAAATCGATAATGCATATATCACGTTCAATCCAAGATTAATAAAGACCTAAATCAATTTGTAAAATGTGACATTTTCAAATTAAAAATAAAATAAAAAAAGTAATAGCGAAAAAAAAAACCTTTTTAGACTTTAATTAAAATAAAATAGTGTACTTTTAGAGTTCAACAATGACTAAAGTTTTTTGTTCAACAATTTATCTTGCCACCCACAAATTTTATGAAATTTCCGGTAAGGGGATGAAATTTTCAGTACTAATTGAAATTTTTGTTATATCCCTACCAAATTTCCTGTACGAGAAAATTTCTGAAAATGCATTTGAAAATTTCGATATATCGGAAATACCAAATTTTTGTTATTATGAAATTTTCGGAAATGTAATTGAAAATTCTAGTATAACGAAAATTTCAAGCTTCTAGTTCATACAGGAAATTTCATTATAATTGAAATTTTTCGGTATGTTTAAATATTATGTTTTTTCAACGATTGAGATTTTGTCAACACTTTTGGAGGGTCATGGTTGCACCGAAACTTATGTGTGGTCTACATGCATCACCATTTGTATAAATAGGAGTCTTAGGCGATATGGTTTTCCTAAATTTCTGATCGCCCTACCATATCCTTTAAGCGATATGGTCAGCGTATCCCGTCAACACGAACCTATCAGAAGGTCATCAGGTGAAAGCTTCATCAGTGTGTACTGATGGTTTTGTAGATGCACGAGTGGTGGTGTCTGTATCAGCAGGCACTATACCAAATTTGGCTTTTAGCAGCACCCCTACGAAAGCGCTTTTAGGAAAAGCGCTGGCATAGGCTTCGCTAAAGACAAAATTAAAAAACACGCTAAAAAAGCGCTCTTATAGTGGGGGAAAGCGCTTTTAAAAAGCGCCTGTAAGGGATGAGGCGCTTTTGTAAGGGGGTATGGCGCTTTTGAAAAGCGCTTGGGGTATGAGCGCTTTTCAAAAGCGCTCTGGTAGGGGATAACTTTCATTTTGGGGCACAAATTTTGGCCACTCATTCCAAAAATCAAAACACGTGCCCTACAACTCATCTCGCTCCTCTCGGCCCATAACTCTATTCTTCTTCATCTTCGCCGTAATCTTCCGTAACCGCCGACAAGAAGAAGCCTCCGATTCTCCTCATCACGACGAATCTCCACTGTTTCACCACCGCCACCATCCATTCTTCCATCGTCACCAACGATTCTCCCGCCACCACCTCACCACCGATTCTTTCTCGCCAACGATTCTCCACTATTTCACCACGACTCTTCAATTCACCATTGAAGACCGTACCAGATTTGAAGTTTTCACCCGAATCTTCGAAGGTAGGTATAAATATTCTTCTTTATTTTGAGCTACTTATTTGTTTTGTTTGAATCAGAAGTTTAGAAACATAGAGATTTGGACTGAGATTTTCTTCTATCCGTGCGATTGAGGTGGTTTTGATAAAATCTCAAAATCTGATTTGCTCAAAATCTACGTTACTTGATTTCAACAATTTGTATTAATTTTCTCTCTAACTCACTTTTGATTACATGAACAAAAAATGTTGGTGTACTAAAATTTTAATTCTCTTTTGGTCAATTTCATCTGTGAAATTTAGAATTTAACACTCTTTCTATGGTTTTATTTTTCTATAGGATACAGTTTGATGATCGTTATATGTAAGAATTCTAGGTTCTTAGACCATTCATTTGCAAGGTAAACTACTATACTTTTTATATTCATTCATAAATACTTTTTTCTTTCTTTCCATGTTGCTTCTGTTCACAATCTTTAGATTATAAAGTTCTTAATCTTAGCCTACACATTTGCAAGGTAAACAAGTAGAATAAGTCTTCCCCACACATTGTCATAATCATGTTTCAACTCAAGATGAGGAGGGCATAATCTTTGGAACAAGATAATACCTGAGATAATATAAACTTATTATTAGAGTTTGTTCCATCCATAACATAATTAACTTGCCAGGCTATTGTGTAAAGGCTGTATGTATGCCATCAAACTTGGTACATGTGCTATCATCCATAACTTTGTATGATCTAACATTTAGGTCCGAGATTGTTTAGTCCAAACTGTCTGATATCAAATTAACGGAACAACATTGCTTTTACAATAGGAACCCGCCACATCCTGTAATGGCCATAATCAATGAAGTAGAAGCATTTTAAATGTGCATCTTCGTGTTTTGCAATTTCCCAATCTTGTCGTTGCGTGTGTGAACATGCAAACCGAGAATTGATTCAATTACCTAAGTAGTAGTATTTTCAAGAAGTTGTTCGATAACATTCGATCATTAAACAATAACAATAGTACTAGCAATTCTACTCAAAATATACTCAATAGTCAACAATAATTCAAAACTCAAAAGAAAGTAAAACATCATAGTCACTATGTGGTAGTTAGGTAAACTTAAACCCATGATATCCTAATTCTCTTTGCTAAACTAAATTTCGAACAAGACAATGGTCAAACAAACTCGGCCTAGCTAACTAACCACTAAGTAGGTGAGTACCAAACTTCGATGTGAAGTCGCAAATTAGAAACTAGTGGCTCAAGTCTTTGATTCCAAGAGCTAAACACACTTCAAATCATGAGTATATTGAATAATCCCCGTTTAAAAGGTTATTATGAGTTGACACTATCCAAAAGAGTTGGCAAGAGAAAGCAATAACGTTAGTAAGACCTAACTCTTACCTCGAAGAGTTTATACTTTCTTTTCACATATTTTATCATAATTTTGCTTCTTTGTCATTGCCGTAAGGATTTTTCAAGGAAGGAAAACATTAATATTTAGTTAAGACAAAAGACATAACGTATAACTATGTTGCTCTCAATGGGTAAATGCAAAACCGCTTCTAGGGGTAAAATAGCTAGATAAGGATGTCGCTCTTCTAGTCATGAATCGGTTCAAATATGCTAGTAAACTTTCAAATTAAGAATACATGTAGTTCAAAAAGCATAATTCATATTCATTGCATCTACTGAACATTTCAAGTATCTTTCTAATGAGTAATTTCATGTAGAAACAATAGAAGATAATTTTCCGTGCATGAAAATATGAGGTGTATAAAACTTTACTTTTAATTTTTCGGTGCATGTTACTTTTTTTAGTATAATGATGCTTTAAAATGGGGAATCATTTGAACAGTATAATGATACCTTTTTTTTAGTATAATGATGCTTTAACATGCAGGGACAAAACAATATTTATTTATAAAGACTTTAGAAATCAATTGAACAATGAATGCTTTCCCATGTGGCAAAAAAAAAAGCTTTTAATGACTATACTTCTTTTTGTATTGATTTTAATTATTATTATTTTGTAAATTAATGTAATTTAATTCTAACACGATTAATTGTCGATGTTTTCATATTTGAAGTACTTGTCTGACCACAAATGTCATACCTACTCTCATAATAAGTTAACTGAGGTCAAGGAGGATTCGGCTACAATTAAGTGTGTATGTATATTTTGAGAATTTGAGTTATATTTTGTTCAGTGTTTAGACCCATATTAACTGTTTGATTATTCTATATATCTTGAATTAGTTTTTATTGTACAATACATAATCAATATTCCTTCTATGTCGGTTTACTAATATCTTACAAGATATCGAAAATCGCTTAATACCTTACAGTTTAGTGAAAATCAATTTACTAATATCTTACAGTTAATATCTATCAGCTTACTAATATCTTACAGTATTAGTGAAAATCAATTAATATCTCAATTTTAAACAAGACTATCAAAAATTAAGTTCAAACTTAAAACATCTTTTTATTTAAAAGAGATTTCTTACAATTTTAATTTCATATATTTATCTATTTATTATTAAGAAAGAAAAGTAATGTAATTAAATTATAATATTTTACTTTTAGATTATATTAAGTAATACTCATTATTTCGACATGCATGTGGAATATTCATGATGTCAATTTCGCTTATCGTTAAGTGAGGTACTTACTAACTTTGTGAATTGAATTCGCCATGGGGTTACTTGTGAAGAGTGAAAGTTTGACCGCTTTTGTTTAGCTTAATTAAGACATGGATAAGACATGGATGAATTCAAACCGATTGTCGAAAGAGTACGACAAAGGGTATGGAATTTGTTGAGTTTGGTTCGACTCCAAAGACCCGCTCAATGCCGTGTCCTTGCTTTTGTCATATGCCGGGGTAAGGTTGACGGAATCTTGGGATCTCATTTACTACGGTTTGAATTGATAGAAGTTATACATGTTGGACAATGCATGGTGAGAAAAGTACCGGAATGCCGAGTCGAGTTGTAATAGGAAGTATGCTTCAAACGACGATTGATACATACGATTGTGATCGAGTCAAGAGATTGCGTAGCTGAAGAAGATCTTGCGGATTGTCCCAAAATGTTTGAGAGGTAAGCGGCTGCAGAAACCGTTGTATGTTGGTTGTTCAAAATTCACAAGATTGTCTCATGTGTTAAAGTTGTACAACTTAAAGGCGGACAATGGATGGTCGGATAAAAGTTTCACGAGTTATTAGCCCTTATGAAAGATATGCTACCGAGGATAATGTTCTTCCAATCGAACGTATGAAGCCAAAAAGATGTTGTCTTCTATTGGAATGAGCTATGATAAGATACATGCATGTCCAAACGATTGCTTTTGTTTCAAACGAGTATGCATCGTTGAATGAGTGTCCTAAATGTGGTGCCCTCGATATAAGAAAAAGTTGTCTCGCTAAAGTCTTATGGTATTTTCCTATAATTCCGAGATTTAGACGCATGTAGTGAGACCGATTCAAGACACTTGACTTGGCATGCAGATGAAAGAATTATTGATGGAAAGTTGCGACATCCGCAGACTCACCACAATGGAGTAAAGTTGATATCGAATATCCGAATTTGGAAAAGAAGCAAGAAACCTTCGTTGTCATTGTCATCGATGGAATGAACCCGCATGGTATTCAAAGTATCTCGCATAGCACATGGCCCGTGATTCTTATGATTTATAACTTACCTCCGTGGCTATGTAAGCGTAAGTACATGATGTTATCTATGCTAATTTGGCCTAAACAACTGTGGAATGACATAGACGATACTTGGCACCCTTAATCAAGATTTAAAGTTTTGTGGGAGAGAGTGTGGAGGTTTACGATGGGTATAGGAAAGAAAGTTTCAACTTGAGGGCGATGTTGTTTGGAACAATTAATGATTTTCCAAAGATACGGAAATCTATCCGCAAGAACAAGGGTCAAAAGGCGTGTCCTGTTTGTGAAGATGAAACCGATACGACGATTGGCGCTTTGTCGAAGAATGTCTTTCTCGCCATCGAGATTCTTAAATTCTAATCATCACTACCGTGGGTGGAGAAAAGCATTCAATGGAACATCGTACAGCCCCGCCTTTTTGTCGTGTGATCAAATTTTGAAAAGGTGAAAGATGTGAGCACTTAGTTTGGCAAGCCTTTTGCACATTCAATTGTCAAGGGTGGAAGAAGAAGTCAATTTTCTTTGAACTTCCATATGGAAGTCGTAACGTAAGACATTTCCGGATGTTATGCATATTGAAAAAATGTATTTGACAAATTATAGGTACGCTACTCAATATACAAGGAAAGTCTAAGGATGGCGTTAACATAAGGAATGACATGGTAAACATGGGGATGAGAACTGAATTGGGGCCCGTGACGAAAGGAAGACGAACATATCTTCCACCGCTTACACTCTATCTAGAAAGGAGAAGAAAACATTGTGTAAGTTCCTCTGAAGTAAAAGTTCCAAGGCTACTCTTCAGATATTAGAAGACTTGTGTCCATGAAAGACCTCAAGTTAAAGAGTTTGAAGACGCATGATTGCCATGTTATAATGGAACATTTTTACCAATAGGTATACGCTCTATTCGCCGTAAAAGTAAGAAGCGCAATAACTAAGTGTTTCTTCTTCGTGTCTATTTGCGTAGGTGGTCGATCCCGCGATCTTACCAACATTGCAAAATGAGATAGTTGTTACTTTATGTGATCTTGAAATGTATTTTCCTCCCTCGCTTTTTGACATAATGGTTCATCTAGTCGCTCATCTTGTGAAAGAGACACAACGGACAATTTTATATGAGATGATGTAGAACGTTATATGAAAATATTAAAAGGGTACGTGAAAATGTAAGTCGACCGTAGGGTTGATTCGAGCGATACGCTGTCAAGAAGCGGTTGAGTTTTGTCGAATATTTGTCAAATGTTCAATCAATTGACTCCCAAATCTCATATTGTCGAAAAAAGAAGGAAAAGGCTAATTGGAAATAAAGTTGTGATCAATGGTCGAACGGATCAAGTGCACTTGTATGTTCGCACAATGAGATTGAGGTCGAGCCGCTTGTTGAAATGCACAAAGTTGTTCTCCGAGATTTAAATCCAAATAGAAATGAGAACTGGATAGTACGAGCACAATCAAGTTTCATACCGTGGTTTAGAGATCATATTTATTCAAAGTATCGCTCGATCCCGCTCAAGAATGTAAAGGTTGAGATGTTTAGCCTATGGTCCATCCGTAATTGTGCTTTCTTATAGCGCATACGCAATTAATGGATACACATTTTATACCAAAGAACAGGATGATAAAAGTACTATGCAAAATAGTGGTGTTACCTTGGTAGTAAGCTATGCACATATCAAGTGCGAATGACTTAAACCAAATTTGCAAATTTGTCATATTTTGGGGTTATCGAGCGATTTTGGTGTTTGATTACGCCAATTCTCGTATTTGGTTGCAAGTGGGTTGAAAATAATAGTGGCATTTAATGGATAAGTCGATTTTTGCAAGTGGATCTCAATAGGGTAGGTACAAAGATGAGCCTTTCATTCTAGCCTCTCAAGCTAAACAAGTGTTCTATGTCAATGATCCGACAAGCACGAAATGGTCTATAGTGCTTTTATCTAACAAAATAGTTGATGAAAAATTGAAGATCAAGGTGATATTGGTGTTGGCATTGAATCTTGTACAAGAAACGATCAAAATGAGAATGAATCTTGTATTAGAAATGATCATAATGAGGGTATTTGGATCAATCCAACCGTCCGCATTGTTAAGAGACGTAGTACACAATCCTACCAAGAAAAGAAAGAGACGTTAGTGATAAAGGTAATAGTATACATAGTCCGACTAATTTGCTTTATTCAATTTGGTGCATATTCTCGCTTTGTACATAACTTTTGAACCATGTATCCGCTTGTTGACTTCTTTACATGTAACTATACTATTTTGACGATTCCGAGCTGCTCATGCACTTATCTTTACATTTTGGGACTATTTTTTATCGGTTTTGCTTCTGCCCGTAATCAAAAGTCGGGCTTAGGGTCTGAATTTCGAAACCGACTTTGTTTTGAGTCCGTGGCAACGTTTACCATAGCCATGTAAATTTCGCTCAATTCGATAACTTTCTTTTTACGCTTATTTTGATTTGTACCGATTTCGCTTCCGATTTACTTGTACATGCATGGTTTGACTTCCATTTGACTTGTATAGATTGTTAGCTTATTAATAGTGTACTAATGTGCTTTAGTTTGTTTGATACAGTTCAATGGCTCCGATAGAGATGCTCCACCGAAACCCACGAAAACTCACAAGAAAACTCACAAGAAAGAGTTGCTTGGATACAAATGCTCCACCGACATCAAGCAAAAGAGGTTGCACGAGGCATCACTATTATGAGGGAATCATTCGACATAGAGACCAAGGATTAGTATACCGATTGGAATGGAATTCGATAAACAACCAATTGGTCCTAATTCGCAAAGTTGACAAGTTATATTGGTACACTTGTCCGTATGCATATTCTCCGTAGCTACCGAAAAAGAAAAATTTAGAATTGGAGGAGAAAAACAAGCGATTTGGGAAGAGCTTGTATATATCATATATGGTTAATTGTTGTTATTATCTTGACGATAAATTGTTTAAATTACTTATACTAACACACTATGACGCTTTTTTGCAGAGGACTTTGAGATACCGATGAACGTAAAAGCTACATACTTAGTTTGGCCGGCAAAAGATATGAGGGTGGAAAAGTTTTTGACAAACACCTATCTTAAGGATAAAGATGGAAAATTTCTTGAAGAGGCACCGGACGCCAACAAAGTATGCGACCTTCATTGATGAAGCAGATTTGTAAAGCAAAGAGATGAAGCTTTTCGAAAAAGAGTGCCACGAATAGTGAGAGAGCATCCAAACCCGCGTATCCATACAATTGGGATACGAGAGGATAAAATTGTAAGTAAATAGAAATGCGTTTTAATTAATTGTCTACATGTGCATGTTTTAATTGACGATTTTATCGCTTGTGTCAATGCATAGTTAGAGGAGACTAAAGTGAGGAAGCTTCACTTCATATGTTGTGGAAGGAAGCTCGTGTGGGCAAGAATCAAGTTGTCGATCCCGATGTTCGAGAGTTTATACGAATGTAAGTATAATATCGTGTCTTTAATTAAATCAAATGTTTTTAATATATAAATGATTTTTATCTCCACTAATAATTATTTAAATGTAAATGAATTTGAGACCTTGTCGCAATCGGCATCCACCGGTGAGGAGAGCGATTTAGTAGAGTACTAGATGCTCCCGAGTATCCCGGGTGAGGGGTAAGGGTCATGGTGTGACTCAACCTCTTTTATAAGAGTTCTAGGAGAAGATCAAATCTTACCAATGAAGAAGTGTTGCAAAGTTGCGGAATTGTGCACGTGTCTCGAATTGCAAAGAGATAAAGATATGTATATGAGAGAAAAGTGCAACACTTCATCGGTGAGAGAAACTAGTGATAAGGCTAGTATCAACTATCAAAAGAAATTTCCGAGGTAATTATAAGTTTTTTCCTTACAAACTGTTCTATTTTATTAATGATAATGACTTTATATTTTCTATTTGTTTAGGGTATTTCATCTTGCCAACTATACTTATCGTCACCGAATTATCGACTAGTTGGCAAGGAAAAGTGCACAACACTTGGAGATTTACTTCACCACGCACCGCCCGGATGGACACCGAAAGTATCGGTGGATGTTGTATTAGATCGTGATGCGATTCTACCCGACATGGTCTCGAGACGACATTGTGCGAGATGCAATAGGATCGTTTGTTGCATGGCCCTGAGCTCATTACTATTAGTGATGAGGTAAATTGAAAACGATTATGAATCATTTAGTTTTCGAATGTCAATTCTAAACCGCTTATTAATTATGTTTTACATTTTATTTTAGACCGCTCCTAAAACCCGCAATTAAGGGTAAAGGGATTTTACAGAGGAGGAGTCTGTTGCATCGCTAAAAGAGGTACATTTAAAGTGTTAATATATAATCAATCAAAATATGCATGATTTTATATTTTACCTAACTTATATGATTTTTAGGCATCCGCCGAGTCACAACAAGTGACGAAGAGTTCGTAGCGCATCACCCGGTCCTGGCAAGCGGCAAGAAAAGGCGGTGCTGTGCCTCGATACCGCGACACTCGCAACAATGGTTGATATGTCCTATATGAAGGATGGTGCTTTACGGAAATCGATATGGATGAAAGTGTCTTCGTATTGAGTTCAAGACACATATTGCAATTGATGACTGGAAGAGATTTTTAACCAAGATCAACTAGGCGAATATGCAATCATACATCCGTAATATTCACTCATCCGATATATTATTTAATTAGTCCCACAATATAATTTATTTACACTTTTCAATGAAAATAATCTAATGTTTATTATGTTTTTATTTAAGGTTGTATGAGTAGTGTTGCGGATCGCATTGTCAATGATTCGGTTCGTGTCTTCCGCCCATTGCAGCGGAATGGAAATTGTTTCGATCCGAATGTTAGAGCGCTTAGTCGATAGATTCATGTCCACCGCAATACGTAAAGTCCATCAGGCGATAATACCCACCGTAGGGTTAGTTTCTCAATATAATCTTGGTTCATCTAATCTTTCTTTAGTGTATAGCAATATTTTCATATAACCTATTGTTTTAATTTATAGAGCACATCGTCTGCTTGCTATCAACCCGTTAAGGGAAGTCGTATTATCCGAATTCGTAAGGGTGAATGGACCAATTATCCGCCATGAAGGAAATCGTTGATTTGTAAGTGGGATCGTTCTAAATATATATTCGTGTATATTTATATATTTACTTATTTGTGGGATTGATCTAAACATATGCTTTTATATATTTGTTAATTAGATCAATACAAGTATTCCGTAGTCAACGGACGCACGTATCCCTGACTAAATCAAACAACATCACCGGATCAAGTGTACATTACTTTTCACAAATTTGCTTATAATATTTATGCTACTTGGTAAAACAAGACAACTTATATAGAATCTTATTTGTTTTTCTATGTAGTGTCCGCTAAACAGAATTCGATCATGGATACTTTGTATTGAGGTTTATGAAAGAAATCATTCAGCGAATCAATTAGAGATTCCGCCGGTATAAATTTATAACTTAAGATAATTTCATATAATTTATTACATTTACCTAAATATATCATTCATATTATGTTTTTGTTTTATATTACCTTGACGAATTCCGTACTCGGGTACTAAGCTAAAGTTAGAAGAAATCAAAGAGGAATTGTGTCAATTTTATATTAAGCAATTTTTCATGTAGGATGTGTCGATTTGAACTATAATATTGTTGATTTTGTAATGATGTCTATATATAATTTTGGATATTATAATGGTATTATATTAGTATATATATTGTCTTACCGATGGTGAAATAATCGAAAATATATTAGTCAAAATATATTACAGTCGAAAATATTACGTCGAAAACATTATGTCGATCGGGAGGATTAAATTATAGGTCGCACATAAAAATACCTCATTTAGAAACGCTTTTAAAAAGCGCCTTAAAGGTCCACCTACTAAAGCGCTTAGAAGAAGATCAAGAAGATAAAAAAAGATAAAAAGCGCTTTTGGAAAAGCGCCTTATTTTATCGAGCTTTTTCCAAAAAGCGCCTCGCTTTACCAAGCGCTTTTCCTTTTTAATTTTTATGCTTTTATCTGCCTGGCGCTCTTAAAGGGTGGTCTACAGTAGCTTTTTCAGAAAGCGCTCTTATAGGGTCCTACAGCGCTTTTTCCAGAAAGCGCCTTAAAGGGGTCTACAGGCGCTTTTAGAAGCGCTTTTGTTACCTACGCCAGCGCCAGCTATTAAAGCGCTTTTAAGCGCTTTTAAAGGCCAAAATAAGCGCTTTAAAAGCCCTTTTCCGTAGTAGTGAGGGGACACCACGACAACTCGCTCAACAACAACCTCAACTACTGGCTCCTGAACCACAGGCTCCTCAACTATATGATCTTGACAACCGACTCCTGAACCACCGGTACTTGAACCATCGACTCCTTAACAATCATCTCCTGAACCACCACCTGCTCCTTAACCACCGCTCTTCAACTACCCGTTTCACTATAGGAACATGAGTCTGATCCTCCACAGCGGGAGTCTAATCCTCAACAACAGTGGATGCTTTACCAGTCTGACGACAAGGTACGCCTGTTCAGCCATCTATTTCCAGTGAGAACTGGTCGGAGGACGACATCTAGCACGTAACTTTGAGGCATGCGCCTCATCAGCAGTTCGAGCCACAACATCGATTTTATCGGTGGTCTGACCCACAATAGATACATCTATGCCTCTGGTCCTTATTGCAAATTTTAAAAATATAAGAAAAATATTAATTTTTTTTTGTAAAAAAATTGAAATACCGGAAATTTCAAAATTTCTGGTATGCTAATAGTCATCAGAAATTTCAAAATTAATTTCTGGTATTATTGTTAAATGATAAAATTTTAAAATTTCCGATACGAAAATTCAGAAATTTGTGAATTTCTGGTAGAAGATACCGGGAATTTAGAAATTTCTGGTTCAATATACCGAAAGTTTCTCAAAAAATACTGTAAAACTTATTTGTTTTCGCCAAATTTTCGATATCGCTTCAAAAAATTTGGTATCGTCAAAAAATTTTAAAAATCCGGTCTTTCCGTAAATTTGTTAAAATATGGTAATAGAAATTAGTTAGACAATTTGATCTTTCAATAGATTTAAGGGGTGACAGGTAAAATTTGGAGGTAGCGAGATAAATTCTCCAATTTGAAGGATGAAAATCCAGTTGGATTTTACTAAAGTTTACCCCAATCATTATTTTCTCTCAATTTTTTATATTTAGAAATTTATATTTTCAATCCTTTCAAAACAACAACATGCACTAACAAATATATGTGACTATGGATCAATTGTAGACAATTCAAATTTCAATCAATTTGAATAAGATTATATATATATATATATATATATATATATATATATATATATATATATATATATATATATATATATATATATATATATATATATATATATATATATATATATATATATATATATATATATATATATATATATATATATATATATATATATATATATATATATATATATATATATATACATCAATAATCCCTAAAAAGTATACTGTATTTTTTATTATTCTTTGATATTATAATCTTACAAGGTATATTGTATTCTTAATTATTCTTTAATATATAATATATTATAATTTGTGTTTATACGATGGAATAAAATCTATGAGTTCAAGACCATAAAATGATATGCATCAAAAACTAGATTAATGCTCAAAGAAGGAAGGTGAAGCCTACTGATATATAGACTAAGGAAAATAAAATGTAGAGTTCATAAAGAGAGCGATGAAAACTACAAACAAAAGTCATGCATAAAAGACTAAAGGTTCAAGTTTGAATATCAAGGGCGTGGGGAGGACTTTGCTATAATTGTATTAGATAGATGAAAATATACCTTTGTTATATTTGTAATTCATTAAAATATTCCATTTTATTTTTCACCACCGATATAGGTTGCGTTCTCTCTACAAAATCCTGTTGTTACAAGTTTCTACGATATTTTAAAGATTTTTTTATCACACGGGTCTTTTTCTCTCATGAACTGATGAGTAGTGAATTTAACTGACACTAACCAAATCTAGTTTGTTTGCAGCATTACGTGAAAAAGTTTGAATTCTACTTAGCTAGAAAACCGAAAAAACCTAATGAATTTAGTTTCAAAGTTCAAACAGTAAAGTTTCAAAACAGTTTTATTTTTCTCTGGCAAATAATATGAATATATAGAACGAATATATAGAGAAAAAAATACCCAAAGTAGATAGTAATGGAGCTAGCTAGGGTTCACTTAGTACCAAGAACACTAGAACTTGAAATCAACCAACAAAAACTTGAACAAACGAAATACCAAAAAGATAAACTAATAAAGAAATGAAGAAACTGTCATTACGAAGTTAAGATCAAACAAAAAACAATTGATATGAAACTAAATAAGTTGAAAATGCAGTCTATGTTGAATGAAAAGGTCCTTCTGGTTGGAGTTGATTGCATAAACCCAAATATGTTTCATATAGCAATCTATCTTTGGCACCTGTTCTATGAATACCATGATGTTTGCAAAAATACTTCAAATGCTCAAGATTGCAACACCCTATCATCTCACCCAATAACAAAAACAGCCAATTGATCTCCTTTTCATTCCCAATCAATGGCCGCATGGAGCTTTTTTCCCCACAACTCTGGCAGTTTGGCAACACCGGTTTCATCCAGGCGTCATGTGCACGACTATGCATCCTGGGGTTATATTGCTTGATGAAATTTGCCACTTTATTAAAGTTTTGAAGCAAATCAAAACGAACGTCAGTCTGTTGAAACTCACAAGATTTGCATTCAAGAGTACCTGAAATAGAGTTTATATTCAAATCATATAACAAGTGATTGAGAGTGTGAACGGTGGCGGGCTTTGAAGTAGCCCATGGGTATGGTGGTTGAATAGTCTGAGGACTTTCCAGCCCCTCGCTATTACTACTAGTGGAAGCATGAGGAGGAGGAGAAATTGAAGGTGTTAATGGTCTGTATTCAAAAGGTAAAGGCTCAGGCTCAGGCTCAGGTGAATAAAATGGGAGTGAGAGTGTAAGCCATGATGGTTCAATCACCATATCTTGTTCTTGATATGAAAGATTTGCAGCAGGAGGGAGCATGATGTCTGAATGAAAGAATGTTTGCGGGTTAAAAGGGTGAGTTGGAGGTGTGTGTTCAAATGTTAAAGGGGCAAGGGGTGATGAAGATGATGAAGATGATTCATAACAGCATCATCATCTTTCTTTCTTGATAGGGCAATGACGGCAAGAAAGAGGGAGGTTGTAGTAGGGTTTGATATTCAATAAAGTAGGGCTTCGTTTTAATATGCTACTTATAGATAATTTTGCTTCCATTTTAAATCATTTGTTTCCTTTTAATCATGCTAAAAATAATTATATTTTAAATTACCAAATCAAAATTGAACACGTCAAGTTTAAAATAGTTATCACGATAACATATCACAATGTCTCAAGTGCTTCCTTCAATCATAGAGTAAGGTTACAATTTTAAGGATTTATCGCTAATCCATTGAATAGCTCTACTCATATAAAAGGAATATACTCTACACTTGAATATTCCATTGACTCCGTCTACTTAATTGAAAGTTTAATTTTTTTTTAAAATAGCATTTATTTATTTTTATAAGTACAAAAGGTACTTCAACACCGTACTGTCCGTACATTAGTACTATTGAAAGGACTATTTCCAACACAAATACCCACCTTTTAATTGATATGCACTTAGACGATAAAGATATTTTAAATTTCAGTTCACTTTTATATCAATTGTGTTTGGCAATTAAACTCTTTCCTTAAAAAATATTTAATATATAGTACCAAGTTTTAAAAAAGTAGATGGATTTTTTTTTTTATAACAACTCCTCTTTTATTCCATTTTCTGTAAATACTATTGGATGGTCAAATTTTAAAATTATTTAAAAAGACATCTTTATGAAGAAACGTATTGTGATGTTAAAATCTCTAATTGTGAGTGGACAGTTCCCCTAGTTAAATAGATGGTATTAAATTTTTAGTAAGGGGTTAACCACCTCGTTATTTAATTTGGGGTTAAATTTAGAAATGATTGCAGACTCAAATCTATGGGGTTCACCCGCACCCGAACTCGATTCAATGGATGAAAATTCGAGTTGACTGCATTCGAGTTCGGGTGCCACCCGATATTTCGGGTGTGGGTTTGGATTCATTCAAACCCGTATCCGAATCTGAAACCACACCCGCTTAGAAATTAAATTATATAAGTACCCTTAAATATATATAAGTGTAAAAATTTAAGACATTAATTTTAATTGTAATGTTACCAAAAAGTTGTAATTTAATTCCTTAATTTCTTTTAGAGATCTTGATGGAATTCTTGTATTTCAAATTTTAATGTTATTGTTGTATTTTTTGTCGTATTGCTGCAGGTTCGGGTTTGGGTGAAAAAACTCAAACCCAAGGGATGTGGGCATGGGTGTTATTTTGCTATTCGAAAAACCTTTGAATTTTAGTTCGGATTCGGGTGATGATTTCGGGTGCGGATTTGAGTAGTGTGAAACCCGCACCCGACCTGACTCGTTGCCATCCCTAGTTAAATCCCTCACAAACCATTGTTCTTTATATTCTCTTGAGGACAAGCAGCTGCAGGTGCGAAATAGGTGGCATAGTGTGTGTTAGTATTTTGCTAGGGGCTAAGTCCCTTGACGAATAATCCACGTTTTGGCATTTGTGTAGAGTTTGGATTTTAACTTTTCAGCTCACCCTAATGAAAAAGCTCTATTTGATAACTCGATTTTAACTTTTATGTTGTATCTTTTTTTTACTAACTTTTAGCTTTTTTTCCGTAGCTATTTGAAGTAATTTTTGGGCTTGTAGTTTTTACCTTATGACTTTTACTTCCATTTATATCCTTATTATTTTACTTAATCTCTAGTTAAATCCCTCACAAACCATATGTTCTTTATATTCTCCTGGAGACAAGCAGACGTAGGTGCGGAATAGGTGGCATAGTGTGTGTTAGTATTTTGCTAGGGGCTAAGTCCCCTGACAAATAATCCACGATTTGGCATTTGTGTAGAGTTTGACTTTTAACTTTTCAGCTCACATTAATGAAAAATATTTATTTGATAACTCGATTTTAGCTTTTACATTGTATCTTTTTTACTAACTTTTAGCTTTTTTTTCAATAGCTATTTTAAGTAACATTTGGGCTTGTATTGTGACTGTTACTTCCATTTATATCCTTATTATTTTAACAAAAATATATTATTACCCTTATTAATTAAAAGAACATTTATGTATTTTGTATCTATCACATAATAAAACAGTTAATTTATCAAACACTCATGTTAGCTTATCAGTTATCAGTCACCAGTTATAAGCTATCAACTACCAACTATCGGCTACCAGCTACCAATAGGGGTGGACAAATTTTTTCAATCCGACCCAAACCGACCTATCCATAGGATCCGATTGCTTGCGGGTCGGGTTAGTCGAATAGTCGAATAACCGAATTAAGAAATAATTGAGTTCAAGTGGTTTAAGTGGGTCGGTTTAGGATGCTGTGATTGAGTCCAGCGGAATCCATAACCGACCGGCCCAATAACCTACTAGCTTGGCCCAACTTAAATATCAAACAACAGTAAGTAAGTAGTACTACTACTAACAATTAACAAAGATATTTTCAACTTTACCTTTGTACTTCTTGATGAAAACAACTACAGGGAATGGATAGTCACCACAACACAACTCAGACCTCAATAACTCTCTCCGCTGCTGGCTGCTATCTCCGTTGCTCTCTCTGCTGCTCTCTCCGCTGCTCTCTCCGTTGCTCTCTCCGCTAGGGTTTCGTGACTCAGGAATTATCTCCGCTTTCTCAACTCTCTCTCTGTCTCTCCGTTAGGGTTTTGTAACTCAACTCGACGCCGTCACTGTAAGTTCTTCTTCACTCTCTTTCTCTTTTTCTCTCTTTTTTCTTTTCCCCCTCTCAATTCTCTTTCTTTGTTTCTGAAAGAACGGTGAACCATATGTTTGTTATGCTAATCCATTTATATATTTTGTTTTATTGAAAGATGGAACATGGAGAAGGGAGCTTTCAAGGAGGTGGAGAAGCTGAAGAAGAAAGCTTGCAAGGACTCAGTGAAGGAAGCTTCCAAGAACTCAGTGAAGGTTAGATTTCACAACAAGTTACTTGTTGTTTGTGGGTATGACATGAAAAGTAAATATACTTCAGCAGGTTTCTATAATTTTTGAGCTTAGGTTAAGTTTAGAAGTTTTTGTGCGTTTGCTGGCTAATGTTGTCTTTGTGTGTTTGCTGGTTTATAAGTTTTTATATGTTTACGAAAATTTACGAAAAACCGTAGATTGAATGGATTGAAAGATACCTTGTGTAAGTGGAAATTAACTTCTCCAATTTGAACAAGAAAATCACTTGGAATATCAGTTGCAACATGCCTGCATTAAAAAACACTAGATTTTTAGTAACATTTTCAAAGGTACTAAACTGTTAGTAATTAAGCAAAATTTAGTTATATATAATAAACATACCAAGAGTGGCTGTTTTAACATACCTGCAAAATTTAGTTATATAAATATACGTTGGCAGGATTTTTACATATTGTTGGTTCTTTGTAGACAAATTGGCTGTTTTAATTGGAGTAAATATGTGTGTTTTTTTATAATGACTTAAGTTTTGGTTAAATATATTCATGTGACTCTGCACAGAAAATAATTTAATCACTTGCTCACAAACACTTTATTAGAATACCCCATTTACGCTACTTTCAGCCTAATTTAAGACTAGTATCTACAATTTTAACTGCATAGCATCGTGCTCATATATAGGAAACGTAAAGCTTAACCAGCCAATATAAATTGTGGTTTTTGGAGAATCAAAGCGATAAAGAATAGAACTCTTAACATTATTTTCCTTATGTCCAAATGAATGGAAACTGAAATAAATAAGCATTAGATTGAAGAACAGAAGATATATTTAAATGTAAATAAGATCACTTTGGCATAAGGAAACGCTACAAAAGAAATTAAAGTTGTAGCTTGTAGTTATTAAGAGTAAATTAAAGGAGCAAAAACTAAGAATGGTGAACTGAAAAGTAAGTAAGCAGAGAAATTGTGAACTTAAATAGAGTTAAAACTAAGCCAAAAGCGGAAAGGAAAGAACTTGAAAACGTAGGCTGAAAAGAAAATGCCGCAAAAATGTTAATTCTTCAAGAGCGTAACAAAAAAGAACATAACTTAAACAGCATCATACAACATTCACTAGAATAGATAATTAGTGACACATGGCCTTGAATTCAATCAATCAAAATCACATATATTAGCAAACAGCTCAATTCAATATAATGCAACAGAACAAACATTTGAACGCATATGTAAGAGACAAACCTTTGGGCTTAGTGGTGGCAGCCGGGTTCTTATTTAACATAACATAAATAAGTATAAACAAGTGAAAAGGAATAATACAAGTAAATAAAGTTGTAAGTACAAACTTAAAAATTACAACATTTGAAGCACAAGACATAATAGTCAACCTAAACATTGAAAAACATAAGAAGAAAAATATCTAAGGATACTCATGATTAGTAGCTGACCTGTGTTGTTTATGTCGTGTATGTTGTGTAATACTGTGTAGTATTGGTGGTTTTTTAGTGTATGTTGAGTAATATTGGTTGATGTTTAATGATCTTTTCTACTGCAAAATATTTTCAGTGATGGAACATCCTGTTCCCTATGTTGAACCCTACAAGCAGAGAAACCGCACCTCCTCCCTCCCCTTCTAGGAAAAAAACTAGTTAATGCTAGTGGATCTAGGAAAACTTCCATCGTTTGGTTAGACTTTAACATTTTGCGGATGAACTGAACCAATAGTGTAAACATTGTCACAAAAGATATCGATGCGACCTAAAACACATGGAACATCTAACATGTTAGCTCACTCAAAAGTGTGTCACAAAACCCTAACCTTTACGAAATATCCCACTCAAAGAAACCTTGTAAGTGGTGAAGGTGGTTTTTAGGTTCAACAAGCAAAGGTTCAATGCTCAAGCATGTAGGAAGGCTATTACTTCCTTTGTACTTCTTGATGAGCATTCATTTATAGTGGTAGAGGGTGAGGGATTTAAGAGACTATGCAAACAACTACAACCACAAATGACTATCCCTTAAAGGAGGACTGTTGCTAGGGATTTTTTTCAACTTTACCTAGCTGAAAAGTTAAAACTTAAAGCCTTTTTCAAATCTGATTGCGCAAGGGTTGCACTAACCACAAATTGTTGGACTTCGATTCAAAATCTTAGTTACATGGCCATAACTGCACACTTCATTGACAATGCATGGAACTATCATAAAAATATTATCAGTTTTAGTTTAGTTCCTAATCACAAGGGTGACACCATTGGTAAAAAAGTGGAGGATGTTTTGAAGGAATGGGGGCTTAGAAAAGTATCAACAATTACCCTTGACAACGCAACATGTAATGATGTGCCTGTTTCTTATTTGGGAAAAAGACTTAAGAGCAAGAATGCTTTGATTGATGATGGAAGTTTTTTGCATATGAGGTGTGCTTCCCATATCTTAAATTTAGTAGTGAGAGATGGATAAAAAGATCATGAGTTGGCTATTGAAAGTGTTCGTGAAGCTGTTAGGTTTGTGAGGTCATCACCACAAAGAGCCTTAAAGTTTAAGGAGTGTATAGAAATTGTAGGGATAAAATGTAAAAGAACATTTGGCCTTGATGTTTCGACACGATGGAATTCAACTTACTTGATGTTGGATGCTGCTGAGAAGTTCCAAGCAGCATTTGAAAAGTTAGAGGATGAGGATCCAGGTTACATGGAGTTTTTTAACCTTGCTGGTCCTCCTTGTTCTATTGATTGGGAAAAAGCTAGGGCTTTTGTGATTTTCTTGAAAATATTCTATGAGGCAACGAAATTGTTTTCTTCTTCCCAAGAAGTGTCATTACATTCTACCTTTCATAACCTGTCCGAAATTTTGTGTAAGCTTCAAGAAGCGTCCTTGAATATGAATACCTATGTGGCTCCAATGGTTTCACATATGAGGACCAAATATGATAAATATTGGGGGGGATGTTGAAAAAGTTAATCATTTTCTTTATTTTGGAGTGATCTTTGACCCTAGGTTTAAGTTTGGTTATGTTGAGTGGTCTTTCAATGAAATGCACGGGGTTGGTAGTGTAGTTGCTTAGAAAAATATTGAGTGTGTCAAAAAAAGTCTATCTAAATTGTACACTTGGTATAAATCTGAACATGATAAAAGTGTTGGGGCTGCCCTCTTAGATGCACCATCCGAGAGCACTTCCCTTGGAGAAACATGCACTCAAACTAGAAAATCATCACTTTTTACAAGGGCTGGTGCTTTTAAACAACACTTGAAGGAGAAAGTCACCGTTGATACTAAAAATGATCTAGAAAAGTACTTAAGCGACCCGTGTTGGGGAGATGGTGAAAATTTTAACATTCTTAAGTGGTGGAAGGAAAATTCCACTCGTTATCCTATATTAGCTTCTTTGGTTAAGGATATTTTGGCAACACCTGTTTCAAGTGTAGCATCTGAAAGTGCTTTTAGCACCGGGGGAAGGATTTTAGACGTGTATAGGAGCTCTTTGAGTCCGACAATGGCCGAGGCGCTTATTTATTCTCAAAATTGGTTGATGCCTCCTGATGAGAACGACTCAAATGTCATTGATCTACTTGAAGAATATGACATAACAGATTCAATAGTTTCAGGTACTTAGTTAATCATTTTTTCCTTTTAAAGGTTATTTGATAAAATCAAGTCCCGTCTCATTACAATTTTCTCATATTGTTGTAGAATTTCAAGTTGGTTGTCTTGTTGAGCAAATGCTCGTCACCGGCTATTAATTAAAATTCGGTATGCCACTTTACAATTTTCTAATATAGTTTATTATCTCATTATAATTTTCTGACATGATATTTTATATTTTTATTTGCAGCAACTTTTTGGAGTCATGAATGACTCGACTTTTTGAAGTCTCAACGACACAACCAACCTATAACAGTCCTGCGCATCAAGTCTTGCACGGCACCGGATCCATTTGGCAATGATACAAGTTAATTTTTGGTAACATTATTCATTGTTTCATTGAATTTAAATGTGTTTTGTTATGTTTATACACAAAACTGGAATTTCCACTATGATTTCTAAATGACTATGAACATATTAGTTTCATTTATGATCTTTTATTGATTAAACCTTTAAACATATGCAGATGGTTCAATGGATGGATGAGATCATGTTGGACAAGAACTATTTTTGTTTCTTGCTGGCCTTTGAGATATTTTGTTGAAAAAACCTGTTTTGTTCTAAACATGGCAGCAAACAACATGGCAGCAAACAAGTGAGAATGTCTCACTTCTGCGGTAAGTCTCACTTTTGTATTCTCTTATGTCTTACTACAAATTTAGGAAATTGACATCTCCTGCTGAATGATTTAGGAAATTTAGGAAATTGACATCTTCTGTAAGTCTCACTAATTTGAATGATGTCTCACTTATGAAACTTGTCTTTGCACAACGCTAGGTTTTTATAATGTCGATTCTCAAACGAAATACTACTCAATCGTGCTTCTCTTGCAGATTACTTGAAAGGTATGCAAACAATTACTTGAAATATCCTTATGTTATCCGAGTCTAGTATGTAAACAATTATTTGAAAGGTTTAAATAATTTATTTAGAAGCCAAAGCTTATGTAGTATATTATTTCTAAAAAAAAACTCTTCTTTTACAGATTAAGTGAGACCGCGTAAAGCTTATGGAGTGCGTTTAAGACTTTAAGTGCTGGAAGTATGATGATGGACAAAAAATATAATTAGTGTTGGTTGTTGTAATACGGTGAACTGACTTTGAGATTTTTGTATCGCAAATGTGCGGATAGCAAGAGTCGCCACCGACTTTTCTTTTATCCAATTAAGGGAAGGTAAAAAGTACAGAAAAAGACCTTCGTTAGATTCTGAGTAAGGGAGAAGGTTATGAAAAGGGAAGGTGTTAGCACCCCTTTCCATCCGTAGTTATCTATGGGCTCTTAGTTGCTCTTAGATCACTTTTAAAAAGTGTTTTCTGTGTGTTTGACAAAAATGTTTTGAAAAGGCATTTCGCTTTGACTTTGTAATGATTCATGTAGGAATGTATACAAAGTGTTCGGAAATGTTTCGTTTTGAAAAGAGTTTGAACTTTGACAAAAGTGTGAGGTGTAAAAAGTATTTTGATAGAGCAAGCAACTAAAAGTCTTATTACCTACTCAGAATTGGTCGTTTTCGTGTTATTTTACGTTTCTTTAGAATACTTCTATCTATACCATTAGTTGGTAGGTAACCCTATTCGTTGGATGTAAGCGGGACATTCGAAGGGACATTGGATGGTCATAGAAAGCAACTTGTAGGAAGTATCCTAGCACTTTCGAAGGGACTATCATCATTTTTCGTAGGCGACAATCGAGGGTCAAGATCATGTATTCGTATGCGACATCGTGGGTCTATGATCTTAGTATCGAAGGGACTATGATGATTTGTTTTGAAGGCAACGGTGCTAGAATACCTCTACGCTCGAGGACATGACCATTTGAATTCGTAAAAAACGAGAGAATTACCCTAAGGGTGTGTGAAAAGAGTGTGTTGATTTCGTATTTTATCTTGAAATTATGAGTGATCTATGTCCAATTTTATCTTGCCATACACGCCTAATTACTAGCAGTTTATAGGGTGCGGAAAGTAAATTGCGGAAAGGAAAGTGCGGAAAGTAAATGTCCTACGCTATTACATGGCTTTGGGGCAGATACATAATTGAAAGTGCGGAAAATAAAAGTCCTAATTAAACTATTACATCCCATAGGCAATTACATAATTGGAAAAGAAAAGTAATAAAAAATGTCTGAAACGGTATAACCTGTGAACAGATACAAAATCGGAAAACGGAAGAAAATTGCATAAGAGGAAAATGTTAGTAAAAATAAATATTTCTGAATGAGAAATTTTTTTTATGTTAGTAATAACATTAATATGATAAAATAAATTTTTGGGAATTTTTGGAGTTGATTTGATAATTTAAAAACAATTAAAAGCCCTTTAAATGATTAATTATTAATTAAATTAAATATGCATGCAAAAATAATAATTTTTATATTAAAAATTAAATAAACATTTTTCTGATGATTATGCAAAAAATAAATATTTTTGGTGTTTTTTAAATGCATGATAAAAAATATTAGAGATAAATTAAATTAACATGAAAAATATTAAAGAAAAAAGAAAATAGAAAAAAAAGAAAATATGTTAGTTTTCTAACTTGCAAAATTAAATGTCATGGCTGGGATTCGAACTCAGGTCCCATGGGTGATATGCGCGCTGCCTTTACCAACCGAGCTAGCCTGTACACGTGTTAGGAAAACGAAACAAACGCGAATTAAACGAAAACGAATCCTGATGGCCAGAAGACGCGCGAAGATCTTCATCTTCTTCGTTTGAAATTTTGAAAACTTTGCGTCGGCTGAGTTCGACGCTAAAGCCCCTGCATATTTCGAAAATCAAGCACAAGCAATATAAATAAGATTCAAAGGTATGATTCGATTGGAAACGTTGTTCTGAACACGATGGTGGTGTTCGTTTTGTCCAATTTTTCCTATTTAGAGAAACCTTAAAACGCAACAGGAAACCCTAACCATGGCATCTTGTGATTCTTGCACTGAAACTCAAATCAAACTATGCAGAAAGCTTAGAAACATCTTTAGAAACACAAATATGTAATCAAAACACATTAATCATGAGTGTATGTATGGATTCGATTTCAAGTTATATTGACACAAACCGTGACTTGGTTGGGACGATTCTGGGTGTTTCAACGCGTGGGAATGATTGGAATAGCTTCCTGGGACCTTGAGGATTCTTATTCAATCCTCAAAACTCTTTGAATCGGCCTGTAAAACAGAAATCGAAATTGCTTTTTTCACAAGTTTCTTTGAAAAAAAATTAGGGTTCTTGAGGCAATTTTTCTGTTCTTTCTTGTGTGATATGCATTGTACATTTATAATGGATGAATTTTGGGCTGAATTGAAGAACAAATAATGATCAATCAACGTAGAAAATATTTGATTTTGTATGAAATCAAATCTTCCTTTTTTGATCAAATTTCAATCAAATTCTTGCCAAATCTATGCAAATTTCGAAATTTGCCAGCTTGTGTGAGTTACTTGGATCTCAAGCATGAGAGAAAAATCAATTTTGCATTTAATTTTGATTTGATACCTTATTTTTTAATTTAATTTATATTTAAATGAATAAAATCCAAATTAAATAGAAAAATAAAGCTAAAATTCGTGGCATTGGACTTGGATGTTCTAAATTGTCTAAGGAACAAGTTTGAATGAAGAAAAACTAGGCCCATTTGCAAAATTTTGGATTTTAACAAGTATCTCTCTTTGTGCACTTCTTCAAAAATGCCCAACTTGTGCAAGGTGTATTTTGCTCAATTTTCCACATTTTTGAGTGTTCTTGGACCTTTTAGAAAGCTCTAAGTATCCTCTAAACAACCTCTTTTGTTTCATCTCAATTGGAGTTTCCATGCTCAATAAATCTTCAAAACAAAAAAGTTGACTTTTTGTTGACTTTGAAAAGGACCTGTAATATTTTGATCCATACCTTCCAAATGAAGCATTTTTTGAACATTCTTGTGAGACATGAAGTTGTAGAGAATTGAATTTCCTTCAAAATTAGAGGTGGTGGAAAAATTTCTGAGAAAGTATGAAGAAGTTATGCTCAGTCAAAGTTCAGTTGACTTTTCACTAAAAAAACCCTAATTTGGAAAATTTGACTTTTGAGCAAATCTTGAGTTTTCTTGATGAATCATGACCAACCCTTGATCAAATGATGAATGTAACTTCAAAATGAGGATTTTGACCAAAAATCATGAAGTTTGACTGTATGTTGACCACAGTTGACTTTTTGTCCAATACAACTGATTTTCAACCATCTAAGCAATTTTCTTGATGAATCATGATCAACCCTTGATTAAATGATGAATGTAACTTCAAAATGAGGATGTTGACCAAAAATCATGAAGTTTGACTGTATGTTGACCACAGTTGACTTTTTGTCTAATACAACTGATTTTCAACCATCTAAGCAATTGTCTGAGGAAACTTGACTTGTGAGGCTTGAAACTTGACATAGAGAATCTTTGAAGCATATGAGGAGGCATGATGACCATTGGAGGTGTTGGAAGTCCATTTTGATCTGAAAATTGCCAAACCCTAGTTTGGGTTGATTGTCTAGGAGAGGGTTTGTCTGATCAACCCTTGAGGAATCCTTGAGTATGGATGTATGGGATGTCTTGGGGAATAGGAGGGCAAATTTTGGGGTATGACAGTTGTGATATGTTGGATTTTCATGTTAGTTTTTATATGAAGGATGATTGTAATTTTAGTATTAATATAATATTTTAAACTCCAAGAACAATTAGTACTTAAGCTTCAACAAAAACTACCAAACTACTTGAGTTGTAGATTTTATATTTAAAACTAAATGTTTAATTTTGATATAATGATCAGAATATTTATTATTATTTATCAATTTTTATGTTATATAATATTTTGAAATTTTGTCAAAGTGCAATTATTTGACACCCATGTTATCCGGTATAACCGAACCGTTTTATCCGATTAAACCGACTAACCGTAACCCGATCTAACCGAGTTTTAAATGGTCGAAATTGGGCCTTGGTATTGCACCCGAAGTTTAGGACGGATTGAGATTTTGGGTCCGAATCCAACCCTATCCGACCATTTGTCCACCCCTAGCTACCAGTTAGTTTTATCAAACAGAGTCTCAATGAGGATTTTAAACATGGCACATTCCCCTGGCTATACACAGTTTTTCTTATAGTGTGAGATTTTCCATTTTCTAGAGCTTAAACTAGTAACAAACATGTGCGTTCGCACGGGTTCTGATCTTGTACGCGCATTTGTTTGCATAATATTCTTATTTTAAATTAAAGTTTAAAAAGGAAAAATAATATTTAAATCAATAATCTCTATATATAAAATATTTAGATCAATAATAATTTTTTTTCGTATATCATTTTTGGAACTTAAATATTTTGATTATAAATATCATTTTTCGTATATAACAATATTCTGATCAATAATAGATTTTTTTCCGTATCAAATATTATTTTTGTTTAGGTATCGTTTACAAAAATATATGGATCAATACTAAATTTGTGTATATAAAAATATTTAGATTAATAATAAAAAATTTTACTTATAATATTTTTTTATAAAAAATATTTATCATAAATACCATTTTTGTATATAAAAATATCTAGATCAATCATATATTTTTCATGTATATAAATATTGTTTTTGTTTAGGTATCGTTCACAAAAATATTTGGATCAATAGTAAATTTTCGTATAGAAAAATATTTAGATTAATAATAGGGTTTTTTTTCCATAAACCATATTTGGATAAATATCGTTTTTGTATATACAAATATTTAGATCAATAGTATATTTTTTTCCCGTATACAAATATTATTTTTATTTAGGTATCATTTACAAAAATGTGTAGATCAATAGTAAATTTTTATATATAAAAATATTTAGATCAACAGTAGATTTGTTCCACTATATAATTTTTGGATCATAAATACCATTTTTCGTATATACAAATATTTAGATCAATAATAATTTTTCTCGCGTACAAATATTATTTTTCTTTAGATATCAGTTACAAAAATGTGGATCAATAGTAAATTTTTGTATATAAAAATATTTAGATCAATTATAAATTTTGTCCGTATAGCATTTTTGGATCATAAATACCATTTTTTCGTATTTAAAAATATTTAAATTAATAATAGACTTTTTCGGTATACAAATATTATTTTTATTTAGGTATCATTTATAAAATTATCTAGATCAATAATAAATTTTATCTTAAATTAAAAATAATTTCTAAATAAATATATTAGATACATAAATAATTAAAAACAACACTTATTTTTTCGTGTTCAGACCAATACACTATTTTTATTTTTATTTTCTTTAATTTCACAAAAAATGTAATAACTTTATTAATATTTAAAAAATGTATTATATTTTTTATTAGTATAATAACTTTAAAAAATAGTGTATTAATTCGAATACAAAAAGTGTATTAATGCGAACGCGGGTATTAAATATAATTTATTAGTATAATAACTTTATTAATATTTAAAATGCATATAAAGGTAAGTCATTGAAAATGATGGTATTTGTATTTTATATGAGATATTATTTTAACAAATAAATTGAAGATTATGATTCAGATATCATAATATATACCTCTTTTTTCTTTCCTTTTTTCAAAATACCATAACTACCGGTATAAAAAATGACCCAACATGTAAAAAAACCTATTTTATAATTTAAATATTTATTTTTATTTAATTTTATTTTAAAATTTTTATAATATTTAATTTTAATATATTACTATATAAAATTTATAATATTATAATAATATTAATCAAAGAGTATGTTAGAATATAATAGAGTGTTTGTTATTGACAATCTGACATTGTATATTAATTTTTTCAAAGTAGCTCATTTACTTGTCTATATTTTTCTAATAAAATGTAATGTCTAATACACTTTAATATAATAATATAATCACAATATTTTTTCTCATTTCAATTTTACTTGTGCAATATTTATCTCTCTTTGATTATGATAAACCATTTATCTCTAAAAATTTACAAATGAAACCAATTTTAAATTTAAATTTCAAAATATGAGTAATAATTAATATACTAATTATTATTTTCAAATTTTTCTACTTAATTTAATAGCTTAATTTAATTAATTGTTGAGCATGAATTTATTAATTTCATTAATAAATTACGATCTGAAAAATAAAAATACATAAAATATTATTAATATATCATACAATATCTTATAACTTAACAAATTGAACATAAAGGAAAGAAAAATAAAATAAAATAAAATAATCAATTAATTAATGAGAATCTATACATTTAAAAAGTAACATAGCGATATATTACACACATAAACCAATTCAACATACAACTAATAAATAATAAGATAATTGAATAGGATAATAAATGATCTTATTGTTTAGACAATAAAAGAATAATTTGATTTTTATTAATAAATACTAACAAAAAATGAGAAAAAATTAAAGCATGTTCAACTTTGAAGAGATTGATTTTTACCTTGTTTAACTTTGAGATCTGAAACACACAAAACTCATAAGACTTAAAAAACACAATCCAACTTCTTTCTATTAAACTCTATTAACACACACAGGAAACAAAAATCAGAAAAATAAACACATAGTAATAACTCACCTTCAATTTTACATGGTTTAATTTCAGAACCCATAATTTTTTGTTCCATCTCAGTGTAGTTCAGATCTACAAAAATTAGCACAAAAAAATATTAATGAAATGCAAAAAAAAAAAAATTAATAAATAATAAATATAATGGTTGAATCTTTAAAGTAAGAACACAATTCAAAAAAATTGTTTTGAAGATGGAAACTGTTTGTGTTTTGAAGATGGAAAGTGCAAAGAGAAGCAAAAGTAATATTGAAAGAAGGAAAACCAAATAAGAAAAGCAAAAGTAATTTTGAAAGAAAAAAACCCAAAAGATAAGTGATGTATAGTTGTAGAATAGTAAAAGAAGGTTGATTTGAAAAAAGATAATTATAATAATAGAAAGTAGGTATATACTGTGCTGAACATTAAATGCAATATATGAAGTGGGATTGCTAAAAAAAATTAGTTTGTATAATAAAGCAAAAGAAGAGAAAAGCTGTGAGTTAAATCAAACAAATACATAGTGAATGGAGAAGTAAGTCATGTGGCAACTTATATGAACATAATGGTAAAATAGTACTACCTCCGTTCCTATATATAAGAGACAATTCAATTTTTAGATTCATTGAATAATCAATGTACCTAGTCTATAAATTGACCAAATACATTGATTATTCAATGAATTTAAAAAATGAATTGTCTCTTATATATAGGAACAGAGGTAGTATTTTCTATATCATTTTCTTTTCTTATATTCTAGAAATGAGAAATCACCACATTATGATAGTGAAGGAATTCTGCTTTGTGAAGCTTGCCACGCGAAAACAGAAACTTTTAGCAGATTACCACATTATGATATTTGATTACAATACTGAAGCAGTGCATTTTTTAAAATTCAAAATGTTTCTAAAATATTGTAATGCTTCATGGTTTGTTTCTAAAGTTGTGCATTTTTTCATAAACTCTTTCATGATGTATATAAGAATGCTTACAATAGAAACAAAGGTTATGTCTTTCAAAAAGATAATCTTTATCTAAATTCAAACAACTCACCAAAGTGTTCATTTATTTTAATGCTAGAAAACTTTCTGCCTCATTTTTCAAATTATCCAACAAATTTATGCATTCATTTTGAGCACTTTAATTACTATAGTTTGAATTGTATCATTGGAAAACTGAATATCAAATTATCAACTTGAAAGAATCATTTCAAGAATAAATTGTATTCAAAGGCATACACAATGTATAAGTCTGAAACCAAAATTGTTGAAGAGTCAATACACATCAAATTTGATGATAAAGAACCTGACAATAAACTGTCAGAGCTAGTTAAAAAAAAAAAGTGATTTATGTATTTGAAGACACTTCATATGCTGGTGATTCAGAAGCTACCAACTCTTCAAAATATGGTGGTCCACAAGCCGATCAAACTTCTAAAGATCATCCAGATGAAGAAGCTTATGAATAAGCTCATGATGGTTTACAAGAATCAACACAATCCAAGAATACCTCCAAGTACAAGTATTCACTTCCAGAAGAGTTGATCATTGGAAATAAAGATAGTCCTCTAAAGACAAGATTTGTATTCACAGAAGAGCATTCAATGCTAGGATTCATATCTATGATTGAACCTACTTTTTTGATGAAGCACTATTTGGTGATGGTTGGAATGTGGCTATGCAAGAAGAGTTCATTTAATTTCTTATTATATGATATTAATCATTATATCACTCTATATTAAATGGATGTTAAAAATGCATTTTGAAATGGTGTAATTTATGAATAAGTATATGTAAAACAACCAACTAGATTTGAGGATACAATTTATCCATAACATGTCTTTAAACTTAAAAAATCTCTCTATGGCCTTAAACAAGCTCCTAGAGCTTGGTATGAGAGACTAAGTAATTTCTTATTATAAAATGGTTTTCAAAAAGGGCAAGTTGACACTACATTGTTTCAAAAGACACTAGAGAATGACATATTAATTGTTTAAGTATATGTTTATGATATTATTTTCGATTGTACTAATGCTACTCTTCGCAAAAAGTTTTCAGAGTTAAAGCAGACTAAATTTGAAACGAATATGACGTGAGAGCTAAAGTTCTTCTTGGAATTAAAATCAACCAATGCAAGGATGGATTCTACGTTCACCAAACAAAATACACAAAGGATCTTATGAAGAAATTAAAGTTAGATGATTGGAAGATCATGAGTACTCATATGCATTCTACTTGAAAGGAACAACTAATCCAGGTCAGTTATATAAAAAAATTCCTAAATTATAAGTTAGTTGGATTATCTGATGCTGACTATGTTGGAAATAGAATTGAAAGAAAAATCACTAGTGGAAACTGCCAATTGATAGGTGAAAACCTTATATCAAGGGCTAGTAAGAGACAAGCAACAATTGTTTTGTCTACAGCAAAAGCAGAATACATCTCAGCTGCAAGTTGTTGCACACAACTACTTTTGATGAAATATCAATTAGAAGACTATTAAATATGTGCAAACCCTTCTTCTTTAGGAAAATAGGTGGACACTAGGGTTTTGTCACCTGCCATAGGCTTTGAATAACTGTTATCAAGATACCATTGAGCGTTTGAGACTGTAAATCATTCTTGCGTAGAAAGGGTTAGGTCTTAATTTTGGTACCCGTATCATCTTTGGTCCTTTATTATTAGTTTAATAAATATTCTTTTCATTCATCTTAGACATATTGGTATTTACAGGAGCTGATAACATTTTAGCATTGTGATCACAATGTTTTTTGTAAAGATGTGAAGGGTCATTTTAAACTTTCATGACATTTTTAATAAAATAGAACATATCAATGTATCCTCCTTTACTACACTAATTGCATTTTAAGGTTTAATAATAAGAGATGGATTTGGCATTGTAGATGTTACTCAAGTTTGTATTTTTATTATTTGGTTCATAGCCAATATCGAGTTTATTGTAAGAAACTCGTTGCTTTACAAATAGAATATCCAAGATATTCTTAATTTGGTGAACATGACAAGTGTTTTTTGAAGATCACAAATTTCTTTTTTTTATTATCACATTCATTATACTTTTCAGGTTCATCATCTTTGTTTGAAGTGAAAAAGTTTTGAACTAGATCATTTTGTCTATCTCTAAGGATTTCTATTTCTCTCTTAAGATTTTTTTTAAGTTCAATAGAGGAGATAGTGTCCTTAGATGTGGAGAAAACTTGTTTTAGTTTACTTGTTTATTTTGTTAGTTTATTAGAAATACGAAAAAAGATCATGATAAGAGAAGTAGGAGGTCATCTAATCATCTTAATAATTTTTCATGAGGAACATCTTGGATTCTTCTTCATTGTCTAATGATTACATATCATTGTATTCCTATGCAATATAAGTTTTCTTTCCCTTCTTCCGAGGTTTCTTGGATTTCTTTTTATTTGTTTTTTAAATGGACAATTCGTCTTGATATGTCCTTCCTTTCCACATATGTATCAAATTGGGGTGAAAGTTGTCTTCTCGTGATATTTTTATTGTTCCTTGTTTTTGTTTCTTTTCATGCCTTAGGAACTTTTTAAAGTTTTTTCCTATAAGAAGCTTATCATCATCAGAGTCAGATTCATCTGCATTGAGTGTTAAGTTTTTGTTCTTCTTTCTCATCTATGGCAAGACTTTTAAGTTCAATTTTGTATTCTAAAAATTTACCAAAAGGAGGGAGAAAGATAGAGATTGTGTGTGTCTGGACGTGTGTGTGTGTGTGTGTGTGTGTGTGTGTGTGTGTGTGAGAGAGAGAGAGAGAGAGATGGAAAGATAGTGTGTGTGTGTGTGTGTGTGTGTGTGTGAGTGTGTTCATAGTTTCTAAGTCCTTAGATTAACAAATCACAATGAATTGGGTTGAAAGTTATGGTTTATGCATCTAAGAATTTTTATGACTAGTTATTCATTTGAAAATGCTTTACCTAGAATTTTCATATGGATTGTGATATGGATGAATCATGTTTTCATTTGGTTTATGCTCTCTTTAGGTTTCATTCTGAATAGTTCATACTCATGGGTTAATGTGCTCAACCTTTCCTTATTTACCTCAATATTTCTTTCATGGGTAATTTGGAGGATGTCTCGCATTTCTTTTGCATCCTCATAGTGAAAAAATCATAAAATTCATCAAGGTCAAGAGTAGCAGTGATGACTGTTTTTACTTTCAAACCTTACTACACATTTTCTTTATCATCTTAGTTCAATCCTTTTCAGGTTTGTTAACTACAACACCATTTATTTCATGTATATGAACAGACGGACCTTCTTTCACAATCTTTTAAATACCATGATTCATCCCTTTTATGAAAAAATTAATTTTCTCTTTCCACAAACTATACACTTTTACATTAAAGGATATAGGTTTGTTTAGTGAATAGCTTGGAGAAATTTTTCCTCATGCGAAGATTAGTCTTTAATAGGAGTTAGGTTGTGATTCCACTTGTTAGACAACTGACTTCAAGCATAAGAGAAAGGGTTAATTGTGATATTTAAAATTTGCGATTAATTTTTTTATTACTTAAGAAAATAACTGTGTTAGTAATTTTGAGAATCAAAGTAAATTGAGCAGTGGGAAATAAAAATAATTAAAATAGAGAGATAGTACCTGTGATTTATCCAAATTTGGTCGAACGTTGGCCTACCCATGTCCTTAAAAGATCTTCTTGAGATTTTGACTATAAACTTTAAGCTTTTACAGGTAATGCTCAAAAACCTTAATACAAGTTGATCTTGAGATTTTACATAGGTTATCCCCAACCAAAATGAGAGATTTTATTCAAGCTAGGATAACGAACCATTTAGAGATTTTCCATGGTTATCTTAATAACCAAACCGAATTTTTTATGGCGAAGTTTTAAAAAACAAAATAGGAATTTTATGATTAGTTTATATCACGAACCAAACTCAACTCCTTAAAAGTATCGCACTCTTAAGATTTATAACAACAGCATGACACTGATACAATTTCTCACAAGTAACTTTTCACTCAAAGGTGCTAAGACAATATAAGTGAGAGAAATATTTTCAAAGATAGAGTGAGTGAGAGTGAGTGAGAGTGAGTGAGAAAGTAGGAGAGAGATAATTCCAAAGAAAATAGAAGGCTTCAAAAATGGTGTAAAATGATAAGAAGGAAGATGAGGCCCTCTTTTATATAGGAGAAGGAAAGCCTAAAAAAGGAAAAGATACAATGGCATTTTTAATGGCCCAATCGTTTGCCTCCTAGGCCTAATCGATTAGATAGTCAAAATAATTGTTTGCTCAAGCCCATTTTCTAAATTTTGGATGGAAAGTCTTTGGCAGTCATTAAGATATTTTCATAATCCTTCTGTTAATCATTTAGGTACCTCTCAATCAATAAGCTTACGTTTCTATTCTATTATGTGGTTCAAAAACAAGCAAGAAAAAATCCAGACAGTTTCCTAATTGATTGGCTTGACTTTGAAAACATTTTTAAGAGTTATTGTAGTTTGATCTTACCAGTGATTAGAATTTGTAATTGACCAATATCTTTGTTCTACAATGTTGGCAATGAGGACGTGGTGTACCTCCAAGGCACTCATATACTCAAGTAAGTAAGAATGCAGAGAGATACAAGAAAATATCTAGGGTTTTAAAATTGAGTGATGAATATTGGATACCTGACCCTCACGAGTGTGAGGGTTTATATAATTCCCCTGACGCTTGGCCATTAGTTACTATTTTTAGGCCTGGATATGAGGCCTCCAAAAATAGGTAACTGTCAGGATTTCTGCGTGAAAGCATGAACGAGCAGCTCGTGCTCGTTATCTTGGGAAGAGATGCTCGGAATTAGCCATTATCATGGTCAGAGATGCTCGGAATTGGTTAATGCTTCGAGCAGGTGGCGTAGTTACGGGAAAATGCGATATGGTCGTTCTTGGATGATTGCTCAGCGCGTGACGGGAAGAGTGAGAAGTAGTCGTTGATGTAGGCAGAGGTATGGCTGAGGGTAGTTGTGGTCTCGTTGTTTCTAAGGGACAGTCGACCACGTGTCCGTGGCTGAGGAGCAGAAGGAAAAAGGTTCCCTTTATTTTCCCTCACTGATTAGGCCAAAGTTATTGGGTCATCTTGGGTGTAGAAGTGGATTGGGCCATGCCTATCCATTTGTCCAAACCAGAAAAGTAGTTAAAAAGTAGTTCAAAATATTTTTAACTGAGTTTCTGAATGTGTGTGCATGTGAGTTTCCTTAGTACTTGAGATTTACTTCCTTACTTATGCAAAACTCTTGTCACTCAAACGGACACGACCTAGGAAGATTTTACACTTCCTCTATTTCATAAATCTGAGGCTTCCGAAACTATTTTCCTGATACAACCATTATATAATTTCAATGGAATCTTGAGTCTCCTACTTGCTGAAGCTGGAAATTTTTCAGTTAGGTTACCATCATCAGATAGTTGAAAGTGATTTCCACAAACTTCAACAACCATTGATGTTGTTGTCAATAAAACTTCAAAAATTATCTTTTTGCAGGATCATCTACTTTATACCTGCAAGCACATAGATCCACATCTTTTTGCAAGAAGTCTGCTAGTATCGTACAGGGAGTTCAAAATGTCAAAAATGATAAAGCTTACCTACTTCTTAGGATTGCAGATAAAGAAAATCGAATCTTGTGCATTTATCAGCAAGACAAAGTATTGATTAAAGCTCCTAAATAAATATACAAAAGATCCACACAAAAAAAGCATCTCAACTTTGATGGCTTCAAATTTGCTGACTGGGCGTGGTGATCGATATTACCAAATATAGGGGAATCATATGATCTGCACTCTATTTAACCACGAGTAGGACAAATATTATGTTTAGTATGTGCATGCGCGCTCGATTTCAAGCTCCGCCTAGGAAATCTCATTTTAAGATCGTAAAATGAATTTTAAGGTATCTTAATGGAACCTCGCACAATGGACTTATTTTCTAAAGGGGGAAATGTAGCTTAATAGGGTCTAAGACATGTTCTCTCTCTAACTTAGACATTTCAGATAAGATCATAGTGTACTACTGGGTACTTAAATTAGTAAATTTCCTTTCATTGGGCTATAACTCTACTGATGTGTGTAACGTTGCGTCGAAATAAATTACCAATTATTTATTATTTAGCCTAAATGAATTATCAATTATCTGTGTTATTTTTCTTATTTATTTGTTTATCGTACTTTTCAGATTATATTGTCTCACAAATTATCTCAATATTGTGTGTGACATTTTGCAGCTAACTAAATTATATATAAAATATTATTTGAAATGGTGTCCCACTAATGATAGATGTCAAAGAAACTCCTAGTTTTGCTAACATGCCAACAGAATTGTTTCATTTCTAATATACAATATGAGACATAAGGTATGATATTTGAGAAACCAAAGTCCTACAATTTTTCCATCTGTTTATTAATCTCCAAAGCTCAATGTTACGGTTCTTGAAGTCATGTTGACTAGCTAGTAGTCGAATTCCATAGAGAGTGAATGTCACCTTTAAGCAACTTCAATTAACATTACTCCAATAAACTCATTATGCAAAACAGTAGTGATACAAATATTTTTAGCTAAACTATCTAAAGTAACAGCGAAAGTGTCATAAAGATCTAGATTATCGAGGACAACTCTATTAGAATTACATTTAATCTAATAAAATTTGTGGATTTCTTAACCCACCTAATAAGGGTGAGGCGCACCCCATGAAAATCCCAAAATGCCCTTTACAAAATCAAAAATTTATTTTTGGTTCGCACTATTTTTTAAAATTTTTTAATGAAACCAGAAGTATATCTCTGGTTCCTTACCGGAAATATAAATTTGGTTCTAGGCATGACAGTTAGTAGAAAAAACTAACTATAAGCAATAATTTTAGAATTTATTTGTTATTCAAATTAAACTCATGCAATTTTTAAATTGAAGTAAAGCCTAAAAATGTTATCCAAAATAAATTTCATAATAATAGTATTCATAATATAGATCAGGTACAATATGAAATAAAAAAAAATAAGTCAAAATACAATCAAAATAAACTATTGCATATGAAGGAGTCGGCCTGTCACCCTCGAGGCATTCCTCTGTTGCCTCCTGTAGATCAGGGCACCCTGAGCCTCCGCCATGATGGCTTTCAAAATGCCTCTGACATCGGATCTGTCAGGAAACAACGCTCTGTCGATGTCATCCCTAGCAAGCTCCATGATACAGCGGCACCTAGGCAACACGTTCTAGACATGATCTCTCGTCTCCTGCTCCTCTTCCAGGATCTCCTGATGAGCCGGCCTGGATGGGTTCCCTGGAGTCTCCTCGTATCAGGTATGGATGGAAAATCCAGAAGAATCATAGCATGTAACCGTACGCGTAACTCCAGTCGTCTGGAGCCACGGTACTCCTGACCTCCTCAGAGACGAGATGACTCTCAAGATCATCAAAAATCTCATTCATCTTCCTCCTCTTCACTGTCGAAGAAGCAAATAAAGCAGGATGCCAAGGAATCGTCTGAGTATATCCGAACTGACGCATCACTCGCTCGGGCATATAAGCTGTAGTCTTCCGAGTATCGCATGCCAACCAACCTGTAAACAGAGAAACCTCATCAAAAGCTATCGTCTCGCGGTGGTCGGCGTAGGCACTAAAGTGGATGTCCTCATGCACAATCCGATCCAGATAAACCTGATACACAAGTGTCGCTCAGTTGCCTCTAAGCGGCTCATATGCACATGCACGAGGCATCTGCTCAATATAACCTTCAGCAAATGACCATCCTGAAATTTGTGGGAAGTGTTGTAGGACCCATCCCTAAATATCAAAATTATATCAGTTAGTTTCAAAATCAAAATAATTTAAAAAGGAAGCTAAGAGAAAAAATTTATACCGCCAAAAGAGTCTGATTGTCGGTGATCTGCCTCGTCTTCCACCTAGCCGCCTCCGTGAACTTGGTATACAAGTAAACTAAGCCAGCAGCCCCCCAATTTCACCCACTGACCTGCTCTAAATCAGCAAAGAATCTGAGGTACACGATGTTAGTGTAGGTGGCACTGGTGTCCACAAAGATCTGGACCCCAACAAAATACAAGAGGTATGCTCTCATGGCATACCATCTGTGTAGGATAACCTGCTCGGGATCACCATCAATCGCAGTAGCACGTACAATCTCCTGATCAAAAATAATCTCCAACCAACTATATCTCACGTGGCAACCATATGTCTTATTAACCTCCTTCAAGGCCTCCTCCGTGGTAACCCCCAGCCTCTCAACCAACAACCCAATCTCCTCGTCTTTATCCAACTTCTCATGATCCAAAAACCTCCCTCTGATCGGCAGGTGAAGCAGATAAGCGACTTCGTCTAGTGTAATCGTCATCTCTTTGTGTGGTAGATGAAACAAAGACGTCTCCTCGTGACACCTCTCTACAAAAATGTTGGTCATCCCCTAGTTGACCACACTATATCCACAGAGGGTCAAGTATCTCAACCCTGTAATCAACAGTAGATCATCAAACCATGGCTCGAGAGGGAGAGTTAGCTTGTTGATCTTCCTCCCATGATTGATGACCTTCAATGTATCGCGATCCTGCAAGAAAAACACACTTTTAGAATTCATAATATTATTCATAATATAACATAATTAATAAATGAAACATAAATGTAAACTTCATACCTCTCCATCCCATAAATGTCTAGCCATATGAGTGGAATAAAGCGCGAGCACAGATAAGTCAAAAGGCCCCCTCCAAAGACTTGAGGGACCTTTGGTGCCACCGCTGCCGATGTTGCCTCTTCCGTCGGTGCCTCTGGTCCCATTGGTACCTCGGGTGGCCACTGGTACCTGAGGTACTGTGGGTGTAGGATCAGGTATCACCTCATATGGCCCCGCCTGTGTAGCAGATGTAGATCCCGTCTCAAAAATCTGCGGTGGTGAGGATGTGTATCTGCGGTATGACGGAGGCGGGGAGGGATGGACTGGAGACTCACGTATGCTACGGGAGGAAAAAGTAGAAGGTGTAGAATCGGAAGGAGCAAAATGTGCCTCGGACATAGCATGTCCGGATGTCGAAGGAACTTGTGTGGCCTACTCCTCGGAGTCTGTGTGACCTGAGTCCTCGGAGCCCGTGTGGCCTGACTCCTCTCTCTCTCCAAAGAAGCATGTTGTGTAACCCGGTCATGCCTCAAACGTGACTCTCGCTCAGACATATCTCATGTAGAAGCAAGAATGAAACGTTAACATATGACTCACAGAGAAAAAAATGAAAAAAAATTATGCAGACAGATACCAGAAATTTATTTCCGGTTTTGTTCATCCCATGAAACCAGAAATAAACTTATGGTTTCCTCTGCGAAACAGAACAGCGGACAACCCCACCCCAAAATTCCAAATGTCTCAAAATACACGGATTGATCGTCAAAAACAGTTTACAAATAGTATTATAATGGCTCCTAATGATATAAACTACAAAAAACAACACATTTAAAGCCCTATTTCGCTCATTTCAATCGATTTTACATAAACTCTAAAAATGTATAAATTACTTATTTGATTGAAAGTTGGTTGTTGCTTGATTGATTTCGTTACTTGTTGTATTTAACCAATGCTTGCTTTGTATTGATTATTTGAGATAAATTTGACTTTGGTGAGAAGGGTTGAAAGAGATAGTTTGAGAGAGTTTTGAAAATGTTGTTGTTATGGGGAAGGGAAAGATTTTGGCGCGATTAAGTGCATCCAGATACCGGAAATATACTTCCGATAGCATGCCGTAAGCAAATTTCTGGTTTGCACCCAACCTAAATTGCATAGTATAAACTTCCGGTTTCCCGAAGACAAAAATGGAATTTCACGTGGTACACAAGAAGACCATGGGGTGGGTTAAGAAATCCACTCAAATTTTGAGGAATATCCTATGATTTCCTTGATTTCCTTGATCCTAAAAGCATAAGTAGGACCAAGCTTAATCATGAAATATTTGAGAACTTGAAATTTCTCCACAGAAGCAGACTTTGTATAATTACTAGTCAAATTATTGACTCATGAATGGGAAGTGGGAACTGAGAAGAATGGATCACTTGAAAGCCTTATAGTTAAAAACTCAATAACTCCACTGAGCAGAAAACTGTTAATACTATGCAAATACATATATCACTGTTTGATATACCAAACAATCTTTGAGACCTTTTATGTCTGTATCATTGTGTTTGAGGTGAAATAATTCAAATGCTTGGAACAATGAAATGGACAACCATATGAACTATGCTCCAAATACATATATTGTTCTCATCAAAAGCTAAAACATAAAGTAAATACCCTAGTCTCAGTAGTTGTTACATTTCAAATTGTCACTATCTTCTGATGAACCTCAATTATTCTGAGCATACTTTAGGATAACTAGATTTAATCACTTCAAATGAGTTGGGTTTAGCCAATCAAAATGTGTGAAAATCTATCATATGAGGATTCAAATTCCAAACGATTTAGTCATAATAACTATGTTGTTATTGTTAACTAATAATAATTAAAAGTATCAATATGATTTATCTTTAGTAAGAGAATCCTTTTCAGATGATGCCACAGTTGTTGTGTTCTTGAGTGGTATCTCATGGTTGTGCTTTCCTTCATATGTAGTCACAAATGATTTTGGATCATCAATTGCTCTTTCCACGTGCTTGCGAACGTTGCACTTTATATGAGTACATCTATAGTAACTTCTGCAAGATTCGAAAAACTAATATTGTTAGAAAGAGTAATCTCCAAGGAACCTTCCTTTACAAGTAATCTTAAAGCAGCTCATATATTATAGTTACTTTGAAGAAAAAAAGTATAAACCTGGGATATGGATTTCCCTTCACCACCTTCTGTCCATATTTTCTCCAGCGAAAGCCGTCTCCAAGGATTTCAGAATCCACAGAATTTTGCATCACAATCCGTGGCTCTACTATACCTTCTTCTGATGCGGCCGCTTCGTTCAATTGATTCTCATTTTTCCTACACAAACTTAGTTACTTAGTGCTGAAAAAATCATGTTACCAATAACATTTCTACATTACATGAAGTTGAGTACGTGTTAAACTATTTTTCACCTTCTTTTACATCTAGGATCATCTTCGTCAGCCTCGAATCCTTTGCTTCCTTCCTCACAATCCCCACTTAAACCACAAGAATTTTCAAGTGTAGAATCATTAGGCTGTGAAGCTTTGACATGATTCTCTATTCTTTCTTCATTCTGATTTTTATTATTACTTAATAATCTATCTTGAACCATTCCATCAGAAACCATTCCTGGTCCTTGTGTCGCTCCAGCGTTGCGCTTTAGAAGTTGCGGCTTTCCATGGTTGTGTTCGCCTTTGTATACAATTTCAGCAATCTCGCCATCAAATGATCTTTCAACTTTCTTCTTAACTGGACAATTAGGATGTGTGCACTTGTAATAACTTCGGGGATACTCGCTTCCTTTTACTTGCTTCTGTCCGTATTTTCTCCAGTTATATCCATCATATGAAGGTTTATCAGCATTCACTGTGGATGATGTTAGAGATTTTTGGTCCTCCTCCGTGTTCTGTTGCGCAGTCTTAGAAGGTTCAGTGGTCTGGTATGTTTCTGTAGGTAGGGTAGTAATGTTCTGATGAAAATTTGACGTTTTGTTAGATCTAAATTTGTCATGGTTTAGATACTGAAGATTGGCCTCCATTGATTGTTGTGGTTGTAGCTTACTAGTACTACAAAGTCCCTACTCCAAAAGAAGAGAAAAAGAGATGAGTGTTGAAAAAAATATATTGTGCTCAAGTTCAGAACACAATAAACGGAGCGTAAAGTGCAGTGTTAAGAAATGTGGTTGAGGCTAATTCAACCAGACAAAACCGACTTGTTGGGTGAGAATTGTCACCACTTATAAAAACATGTTCGTACCATATATTGTTTAATATGGAACTCTTAACATGTAGTACTAGAAAGATTGCTCCAACAAATATACAATAGATTCTGATAACATATTAGAGTTTTCTTTATGCTTTATTATGAATTTCAACCTAAACCTTAAATCCTAAACATCTAAGACTCATATGCTTAAGAGAAAAAAGTGTATTATGTGTGTGTAGAATCTATAGATACTGACCATGTTTGCCAAAAGAGAGACAGTTGTCTGTGACACAAATTTTGCCATTGGCTTGTATACGAGAGGCTGATTGGTGTCAGGTTTAGGATCCATGTCAGAAGAATTGCGAAGTTCACCTCTAAGAATGTTAGCCTTGTAAAACACAACAGATGTTAGACATCAACATATGCTTTAAAAACCTAACTAGACCATTCGGTTTTTGAAACACTATCGAATGGTCTATTCTATTGTATCGCACTGAATGTTCGCTCACCTGAGAAGGGGGGAGACTCAATGGTGGCTTGAACCTGACTGTCTTTGGTCTAATTGCAGAAGTTGTAGTTTGAGAAGAAGCTGCAATTGGAGGAGTGTCATTGATAGCCCCTGCTAGAAGCTCTGAGAAAGATTTGAAATTCGAACAATTTGGCCTCGAAGCAACTGGTTTAGCAACAACTACTCTTTCTACTTCTTCAATATCCATCATCAAACACTATCTATCTCTTGCAAGATTTTCACCTTCAACTGAACCTAGATAAAGATCACTTGTAGATAGGTTTGGCAGATAGGTAGGTGTAATTAAATAACATGAATAAAAGTTGTAAATTACAGACAAAGGTTTAATAATAGTGTCTCCTATCATAATGTTCTCAATTTAGATGTTGCTATAATTAGTATTAGAAACCAACAACAAATAGCACTGTTTAAATTGCCATAATCATAGACAGAAAATCCTAGCTATAGCTATAAACAAATTTAGATTAATCCTTTTTCTTATCATCTCACAAAACAACAAATGGTGTCTGTTCCAAAATAAACAAAACCATTTTCCTGAAAGGCTAATAACAAAAACAACAAAAGTGATAGATTATATATAATAAAATAACAACTGAGAAGAAAAAAATGAAGAAACTACTAACCTGCAGAAAAGCAAGAAGAAGCTATAACCTTGGCTTATGTAAGTTGTCATAAGGTTCATGTAGTTAGTTTATGTGTGTATATACAAAGCAGAAAGAGAATTAGTGAGGAGGAAGTGGTTTGATTCTAAAAGTGAGTAAACAAGTTGGGACACATGGTGGTGGTTAGAGTGGAAATGAAAAAAATGGATGAAGAGTTGTTTGTTTGTTATTGGAATTTGTGAATATTAAGGATTGGTTGTTCCAACCTCCACAAGTGTACGGACAACTACCAGTCAATATTTGTATAGCCTTGACCATTTGTTGCACTTCACTATCACTCTCTATCATGGAGATGGTTATTTTCAGAGGTATTAATGCTACCTTTGAAAAAATGTTATGAAAGTAAATAAAATAGAAAAAAAATTGAAAACTTGTTTGGTATGGAGAAAATCTGAATATAAAATAGCGATATGAGTGGGCAAACGAGCAAGTCCACTCAAATCCCAGCAAAAATTAAGACAAGACAGAACATTCATTTTTAATGAACTTGTAATGATGTGATAACCAATGATGATCATAATGATGTGTGAACCAATGATGATCAACAAGAAATCAAAGACATTATAGTTAATTACATCATTTTACTTTTTTATTAGTAGATGAATGAAGGTGATAATTTATATGAGAAATTTATCATAAATTAAAAGCATTGTTTAATACATTGATAAAAGTAACGATTTATATTTGAAAACAAAACTTTCTTTTGTAACACTTGTTAACAAAACTAGTGAATGATAAAGAATGTGCAAATATGGATTTAGATTTCCTCTTTTCATTTTCCCGTGCTCTTTATCTTACTATGTTTAGTACTATAACGTCTAGAGAAGATTCAAACTTCAAAACCATAATGTTTAGTATTAAAAAAAAATTAACAAAAGTGTATTCTATATTTGATACAATTGAACATGGCTATTTAATCAGTTTTAGAGATGAAAAAAAACGGAACCAATATAAATGTAGGGCACAATCTATCTTGCACCAAGAAAACTTATGCAGTCAAGAGCTGGTATTGAGCCATGTCTTATTTTAGCAGCAGTATTAACTTCCCGGCTGGCAAATACTAAAGCCAGCCCGCTCGGCCAGCTGCAATGCAATGAAACTCCAAACTCGAAAAAAATTGAAGTAACAATATAAAATGTACGGCACAATCTATCTTACACCAAGAAAACTCATGCAGTCAAGAGCTGGTATTGGGCCATGTCTTACTTTAGCAGCAGTTTTAACTTCCCGGCTGGCAAATACTAAAGCCAGCCAGCTCGGCCAGCTGCAATGCAAATAAAACTCCCCCGTCACACACCGGATATGCGAGGAGGAGGATCATTGAATATTTTCTAAATCTATTTATCAATTAACATGGCATCAACTAACAGCAACAACAACAACAACAACAACAACAAACAAACGAAAGAGAATTGCTGGAATTTGTACTCACATCGAACCTACAAAAATATGGCATCCAAGACAAAGTATTTTGTAATTAGGATTTCCATAAATCTCTGGAGCAATAATACACAACATTAGTTCGATATATTTCAATTACAAGTTTAAACACTAAACACAGATATCATGTGCCAATCCTGTTGAAACTTATTGTTAAACAGTAAACATCTATCAACAACTATGTCGGGATTTTTCTCCTGACAGCATTAAAAAGCATTGTACTAATAGATAACCGAAATCAAAATATGGAAATACAAATAAGGCATAAGTGTAATCAGATTATGACACTTCATGATATCATTATTTATTCAAATAATACAAATCCAAGAAGAAGCCAACCTTCATTGGTTCTATTTCCTGCAAAATTGCATAGCATGCAGAATCCGCATGCAAAGAATGAAATACTTAGTTATATGATATGCTTTTATATCTTATGCTGCCACGGACTGCTTCTCGTCATAATCATCTAGATTAAGAGCATGCAGCAACTTTGGCCAAGATTCCGGGATCCCTCCAGGAAGCTCAAACTCTAATAGTTTTCCTTTGCTACGGTAAAATCCCTCCACAGGTTGACTCTGCAATCAAGATGGAGATCATATCATAAACCAATTAGAAATGAAGGTTGCAAGAAACAGAAAATTAAACAAACATTTTATCAAGTTCACTCAGAAGTAGAACTATCAATGCCCCATAATTAAGATAACATATATACAACTTCAAGTTAAGTAAATAAAATTGCTTATTAAGATCCCTTGAATAGTAGTAACAATAATAAGAAGAGGGAAAAATACCGATTCATTGTATACACGAAGCCTTTCTTTGACTATTGGTTCAGTATCATCGGAACGAGTAATGAGCTTAGACATACAATGCTCAGGAGGAAGAAGTGGAGCCATACTCATTCCAGGGCGACCATTCTCACCCTTGATATTAATGGAAGCGACGTTAAAATTTCCTCCACACTGACTGCAAGTTCTCCTACCGAGGCATTTTGCAAGCAGTACTTCTTCTCGGATCTTCAGATTGACCACCAAGTCAATGTCAGTTACCCCTTCCAATATTTCCTGAGCAAATGAAAAGGTAATACAAATTTTAATCATATTTTAATCATAGGAAAAATTATTTTTAACGTAACCACAATAAGGAGATACTCACTGCTTGGTTTATTGTTCGAGGAAAACCATCAAGAATGAATCCTGATTCGCCTTTAGCTTGTCCATCGGCAAGTCTCTTTGACAACAAGTTTATAATGATTTCATCCGACACTAATTGACCCTGATTTACTATTTCTGATAGCTGCAGATGAGATAGTAAAAAAATTGAAAATCAGATAGCAGAGACATGCATTTATATTCAATTCACATTCACCGGGTATATTCATTAATAACAATTTGAAATTTGAAATGCAAAAAGAACTCAGATCCATTCAAAGCAACAAGAGGGGAATATCAAACCAGTTGAACCACGAATCTCAAATCAGATATTTAAACCAACACTACTGATAATTAACAAGTGGTAAGTTTAGATCTCTAATTACAGCTTATTAAGGTGCAACAAAGTTCAAAAATTTAAGATTTACATGATTTCTTCCATAGCCAGATGTAACAAATAAGTCCAACCAAAGTATTAAAACCACATGAATCCATGTATATCATGTATATCTATAGTCTAAAAAGCATAAATTTTTAACATTGTTTCACAAGGATGCAGCAAATCATGCAAATGGGTCTGTGAAATTTGAAATTTTGAATACATTAGAATACAAATCACAATCCAGAAAGGATAAAACACCCAAAATCAAATTCAATATCAAAACATAGAACATAAAGGTAACATTTTTTTTTCAATTCTGAATCAAAAAAACAAAAATTAAAAAAATATATATATATATATAACCTTTGAAGAAAGGGGGCCCTTGGATGAAAGTTCATGACGAACGAGATCACCGGTGGCGATGTGAGGGACGCCGAGGAGGTTACAGAGGCGGCTGGCGTAGGTGCCTTTACCGACACCGGGACAGCCCAAGAAAACCCATTGAATATTCCTGTTTTCACGCGGTGGCGCGTGGGGATTGGTGGAGGAGAATCCACGCGCTAAGGAATATAAGGGTGTTGTGCGTTTAACGAAGCGGGTTAGGGCTGCCATCGGAATCGCAGCTGTAAGGTGGGAAAGAGAAGGAAGGAGGAGATGATGGAGGCAGACAGGCAGTATTGCTATGTCTATACCTAATTGTCTGTTGTTTTTCTAGTTAGTATATAAAAGGAAAAAATCAGGGTTTTCTTTGCATTTTTATTTTTTTACAAAGTTTACTTTTCAATTTTAGTAAAGGTTTCAGTTTTTAGTTAATAATAATTGTTTAATATCGACACATTTGTTATACATTTCTGTTGAGTATGTGTGTGTTTGAATATTTTAAAACAAATAGGTAACAATGGTGTGAAATACAATGAAATAAAATAAATATGTTTATCACTTTATTATTTGATAGGATATTAATATGATTAATATGATTAGAAGTTGATTTTTCATAGTTGATCTATAATATCCGCTTCTTAAGAGCTTCTCTTTTAATGTTCGGTGTTGTTTTATCATCTTCAAAACTTGAGAAATATTGTCTTGACCAATTTTGTTCTAGTAATTTTCCTTTTTTATGATGACAAACTTAAATACTTAAGAACAATGGTTGTTGATTTAGTTAACATTCTGACTTCAGGGTATGAGATTTGTAAGCTTCCATTGAATCTGATAATAGTTTTAAGGGTGGGGTTTGTAAGCTCTCCCTAAGTCAAAAAGTCTTAAGGGTGAGGTTTGTGAGTTCATCATATTTCCTAGTCAGGTTAATTAAATTTATCATTGAAGCAAAATAAAAAAATCTTCAGAATTAAGCATAACATATTTAAATTAATCAGGTTCAGATGCTTAAATACTTATCCTTCTTCTCCCTCTTTTGTCATCAACAAAAAGATAAAAAAGAATTAAAAAAAGACTGAAGAACAAAATATTTCATTTAACCAAAAAAATACAGATTTAGCAAAATGATCAAGTTAAAAAGCATTTGAAAAGCCAAGATAAATGACTATAAAGAATCCTAATGCCTAAAGTTTCTTCTTTAGAAGCTCCGGGGTAGCTTTGATATCAGACCTTATTGTATATTGTCTTCTCATCATATCCTTCAATTGTTTATCCATCTCTTCTTGTTTTGAAACCATGTTTACTTAAATGCCAACAACAGAAGCCAATTTAGTTTTTAATTGATCTTCCTTCAGACTATCGAGGTTACAAAATCAGAAGAATTTTTTTCAAATTCTTCAAATCTTATACCACATAGGTTGTGAGAGAATCCCCCTTAGCAACATAATCAGATGTTGTGAGTCTCTCTTCAAACAGTTTCCACATTCTATCAAAAAGAACGTTTCTACATTCTTCCATATGGTTCTTGATAATGGGGGGTTGAGGGTATGGATTTTGGAGGAGGTGGATGATTTGGAGAGTCATTTTCTTTAGAGAATGGAATTACTATTTCCATAATACAATATTTGGTTTCTACAGAAGAAGGATCTTGATAAGGTTTGATATTAGTTTCAGGTGTGACTAGATCAATCAGGGTCTTATAGGGTTCGGGTGCTAGATAAGCTTGGTCTAGGTTGGTTTGTTCAAATTCAATTTCATGGTGAATTTGAACAGACTGGTTTAGGATAATTTTAATAGGATTTTGGTTTGGATGTCTTTTTCAGTTTCAATCTGAAGTTCATATAAAGGTAGATCTTCATATTGAGATTGAACAATAATAGCTAAAGGTACGTGTTTAGAAGTAATATTTTGGTTAGAAGGTGAATGTTTTGATTTTAAAGAATCAAAGCAGAATGATGAGGCTGATTTAGGATTGGTTGGGGAGGTGGTAGGTTGTTGGGAATTAACAAGAATTTCAAGGGTGTGATTCATGGTCTGATCAGTATCAATCATGGTGTTCTGAGTAGGGGTAGTTCAAACATTATGATAAAACTATAATCTAAATGCTTAGATAGATTATCTAAAGCAGACGATGCTTTGAGAGTGTCCAAAACTTGAGAAATGGTATGGGAATCTAATTCATATGAAGTCATGATATTTTATGACAGAGTATGTTCAGATGATTCAGAGGGAGTTTGTGAGATATGATTGATTAGAGTGAAAGAATCTAGATCGTTCTCAAAGATAGAATGCAAAGACATACCGGAGATTGAAGCAAGATCTAGAGTAGTTTCAACAGCAGTTTCCTCCTTTTCTTCAGCTTCTGAACCAATTGGTTGACGCCCGAACAATCATTCTTCTTTCCTCAAAATAGATGAGGATGTAGCTTCAACCTCTTTGATTTGGCTTATTTAATCGACTATGCTTTTGGTCTAATCAGTTAGACTAGTCCAAACTTACACTCCGACATTTGATCAGCGTCTTAAAGATGTGCAACAACTTTATATCTGAACGTTCCTATTTAGGATACATAAACGATTATATTTGAGGTTTCTAATATTTTAGATAATTAATTCAACCCATAGATCGTATCCTTTTTGGATAATTTTAAATACTTTATAAATGGGTGAATTCCTCACTTGAAATCACGCCACTTTCCAATAATTTCATATTTGTTTGAAATTTATCTCTCTACTTTTTCGCATTCTCTCACTAGAAATTTATTTCTTTACTTGTGTTTGCTTTAGTGCTTTGGAGTGAAATTTTATTTGTGAGGAGAATATTTTTGTAAGTGATCATGTTGGCCGTTTATAGTATTAAGGGTGTGTTACCTTTAAGAGACCGAGTTTTGGTTCTTGAGATAAACTATAAATCTCTGTTATTGGTTTGTTATGCTTTGTAGGAAAAATATTTGTTTGGTTGAAGAGATCATCCAAAAATCTCTAATTATCTCAAGAGAATAAGATGGGTAAAAAATGTCTTTAGGTTAGGGATTAGCTTATTCAAAATCTCAAGATCAAAGTATATAAAGGTTCATGGGCATAACCCTTAAAAGCTCATAAGTCTATAGTGAAAAATCTCAAAAAGACCTCTTGGGGACATGACTATAACAACATTCGTACAAAATAGAATAACTCTCTGGTGCATTCTTTCTATCCTTACTCTCTTTAATTTTTTGCAATTTACTTTATTGTTCTTTACTTCCACAACGCTTACTCACTCATAAATTTACTTAACATGGTCTTAAATTGAGAATAGTTTAAATTAGTCATGAACATTAAATACCACAATTCACCCCTCCCCCTTTTGCTTTAGGTCACTTGTTAAACATGCCCTTCAGTAATTTTGGACATACAACAATTAAGTGATCAAACTTCTTGTAGTTGAAGCATCCCTTCTGATCATCATTCCTTTCTTTGTAACTGGTTCCTTTGAAGCCACTGTTGTTGTCCGAGAATCTTTTGTTCTACTTTAATAGATGCTGAAATATCTTAATAAGAAATTCCATCTCCTTATTATTTGTTTTATCTTTAGAACTCGTTGTAGAAGTAACTTCTTCAGATTCCCGGACTTTGAGTGATTTAGCAAGTTTATTCACAAATTTCAAAGCAAAAGACTTTAACTAAGTGTATGAACTAATTAATGATCGATATATTCACATATCATCTCAATATCATTTATGTTTAAACAATATTGTGATTATTATCATGTTAATCTTTAAATGATGTCTCAACCTAACTATTAACATGATAATCTTTAAGCTTGATACTAGTGAATACTAACTCACAAATCTATGTCTAGAGTTTGTTTGTTAATAGATGAATATCTTAGGTCAAGTTTGAAAGATACTTCTCAATAGTGATCCAACCCATAAAAAGAACAAGTAAAACAAAGATATTCAACATATATTAATCATCAACCAAGTTCATACACAAAATGATCAAAAGAAATACATACTAGTTAGGTTAACCACCTCTAATCTTGACACAATAGTGTTTAGCTATCCATTATCATGGTAGCTTGATGATCAAGAAATTGATTGATGATGATGAACATGGATGAAAAACAAGCAAAGATTCAAGATCTCCTTCAATGATTTTGAATTACAATGAAGAAAATAGTGTTTTCTTGCCCTAGGATCAGAATTGGAGTGATTGTGTAAGAGTTGGTAAATAAAATATCTAATACATGCTTATATACACTTTTGAATTTCTGCAGACCGCACTAAGCTCGGTATATCGCGCTAAGCGTCACAAACGACACTACACACTGCAGACCAGGCTAAGCGCAACTTGAAGCAAAAATAAGCGCGCTACAATTGCGCTAAGCGCGCCCTGCAGCACACTTCCACTCCCAAAGTGCTTGAATTCCTTCCTAGTGCTCTTTCAATGCCCAAGCTTCAATGCTTCCAAGAAACATCAACAAAAACCTACAAAATAAACATAAATGAAGTAAAATAATAGATTATCAACAAAAACTAAATAAAAGCATAAATATATCAAAATATAATATTAAATACTATTAATTAATCAAAAGATATTGCAATGAACCACAAAATTATCTACAAATATATCAATATTTTGGTCCTTAACACCACCATACCTACTATACTAACTGCAAAATCAATTCCATCTTTAATAATATCTCATAACTCATCATCAAGACCTATGATGTGAGTATACATCTTGATTTTCCACTACTCAAACTTAGTAGAATTTTCACTGAATTTAAGAGGTTTTGACATATATGTACTCTTTTCAGAGGCATTGTAGAAAAAAAGAGCATTACGAAAATCAAGACCATAAATATCAGAATTCGATTCAACCATATTGTTTTTCTCAAGATCTTTTCTGTATCATTGTCTAGTGTTGATGCACAAACCATGCTCTGATGTCAACTAAAGGTGAGAAAAACACAAGAATCGGGTTGAATTGTGTTGACTTTTCTGCTTTTTCTTCTTAAGATCTGATATTAGATTTTGGCTGTAATGTTCATAATTTGATCTAGAGTCTGATGGATAGTAGCAGAGTAATATTGAGTAGAAGTAAAGAATAGAACAAGGCAACACACAAGCAGTTTATCATGGTTCTTCCCATAAATTAGAAGTAGTTCAATCCCCTTACATTTCCAAGAGATTTTCACTATAACCAAATTTAATTACAATTTTCTCAAGCACGCAAGCAAGAGAATTTCAATGCTCAAACACACAAGTAAAGGACTCTAATGCTCAAGCACACAAGCAAGAGACTTATGATTACTTAAGCTCACAAGCAAGATACTTTACAAATGCTCAACCACACAAGCAATAGACTTTACAAATGCTCAAGCAAACAAGCGAGAGACTTCACTGCTCAAGCATGTAAGCAAGAAAATTCTAATAAATTATCTAATAGATTAATGATAATGATTGAGTGACATTTACACTTTATATACAATAACAGGTGTAAACAAATTTCAATACAAAAAAATATATGACTTAATAACTTCTTAGAAATTACAATGGTAAGCAGTTCTAAGTTAGCTTGTGCTTCTTTATTTTGACATAGTAGCTTCTTTTTTCTTGTCAAGGCACATTGTTGTATTATATTTATCCAAATCTTCAACTTCTTTTATAGAGTTCCACGAAAGAGTCATTGAAGATATATGTAAGCACAAAAGAGTCGTTGTAGATAAGAATCAACAAATCTATTGTAAAACTTCCTCAAATGGATAATGTTGTTGCAAACTCATTTGAACTTCCTCTATTATAAAATGAATTATCAGTTGCAAACCTTAAACCTTCTAAAACTTTATGTTGAGTAATCATGTGACTAGAACATGACAAATAAACCTCAGAGTCTGATTACGACGTGTTAAGACTTCCTCGGTTCTTGAGCTTTGAATGGATTCAGGTTCTGGTTCTCTAGAGTTTGAGTCTTGGCTTATGATCCTTCAAACTCTAACTCTTCAGAAGTTGGCTTGTTCAAAGTCTGGAGACTTCAAGTTCTAATCCTCTTGATTAGAAGTTGAAATTTAGTATGATCTATAAAATATGCCTCTTAAGAGCCTACTTCCAATTTTTAGTGAAGTTTCAAAACTGACTTTTAATCAATTTATTGATCTTTGTACATGCACACTTAAATACACATTAGTCTACCCAATTTTTATTTAAATACTTTATTATCATCAAAATCTTAGTATTAACCAAATTTTTTTTGACAATGTTTCCATTTTTCCTCTGGTTCCGAACCACTAACACGAGGAATAATAGATTAATGAATTGCATCAAAATGTACTTTGTCTCGTATAATGTTATGTAAGATTCCATATGCGTCTCCAAACCTTTGATAAATTGTTGGCTGACAAGTATATGATTATTCTCTCTTTCATTAAGCAAAGTTGAAACAACGTGGTAACCACAATTATCGTAACCCTTAACATCTACAATTTGTTAAATGTAATTGTGCATAAAAATTGGCATATCTTCAATGTGTATCATTTTTGGTAAATGTGGTGAATGAGGTGGTGTGCTATTGCAAACACCTTTGAAAACACTTTTCTGATATTTTAAAACTAGAAAGTTTATAAAAAAATTGTCAACATGTTCAAAATAGGAAATAGACCGTGTCGCTGAATTGCCATTCTATGTTGGTTTTACCTTCCTAGGAGCACCCTTCGTTTTTAGCGCTTGTGAGGGTGGTTTCAAATTTGTGGTTTTTGGATAGGCAATCATCCTTAGTTGCCCATTGATGTGCAATTTCATATTATCACCAAATTTCAAAAATCTCTCTTGAATCACTTTTCTTTCAATCATGATAGATATACTCGATTTACCATCCTTCTTCACATCATCATCGTCATCAAAACGAAGTATTTTCCAGTGGATGTAAAACTTATCCATTTGTATAGGACTATCAAGTTTCATATTCTTTGAAATTAAACAAGCATATAAAACACCATATGTCTTCCGAAGTGTGAAATTACACCTTAAGCTACATTGGCCTACTTTCTCAACTAGTTTGGCTTCGTGATAAATAAAATTTAACCCTGATCGAGACATATTTCCCACCAACTGAGAATAAATATTGTTGTCTCCGAATCTGTGTTCTAACACTGTAATGTTGCAACCAGATGATATTTGTACCTCGTTTAGTGGATTTTGGATCATTTGGTTCGCGAACTCTCAATCTCTACATAAATAGCAGTTATTATTTTCCCAGTCAATTCTTAATGTATCGTGAGAAGATTCAACTGTGTTAGCTATTGTATTTTTTGTCTAACTTGATTAGTACAAGCACAAAGTGTCCAAATACATGTCTGGTTAATGAATGGATTCTCAAAGTATTGAAGATTTTGAGAATAATTGAGATAAATCTAACTATTTGTTCTATATCAGGGTTTCTTGTTGTTTGAATGTTGGAGATATCGAGATAAGTGAGGTTAATATATCCTTTTTTAAATCTTGGTTGTGTATATGTTTGTTTGGTTGTTATTATTTCAACAAAGTTATTCAAAAGTGAAAATATTTTTTTTATACTTTTTAATTTTTTTGGATTTTTTTTAATGATGAATGAAAATAGTGATGAAAATAATGAAGAAGAAGAAGGAAGAATATGAAGATGTATAAAAAGTATTAGGTATTGAAGGCTTACTGTTAGAATCAGTAGACCATCAAGTTTTAAAAGTGTGAAATTTGTTAAAATGATCAAATGATTAATATTAAAAAATTATAAAGTCTATTGTGGACACTCAACAACATTACCTCACATAATATATTTAAAGTCAAAAGTTAAGAGAAAGGATCCACCTGATTAAAATAATAGTTTTTGAGGGACTAAAAAGTAACGCTTATTAAATAAAAGATCAAAGTGAAACTTTAAATTAAGTTAATGATCAAACGATGCATTAATCATATCAAGTGTGTGACACCTCAAATAATTCAATTATTAAATTATTGGAATTTTAATTATTAATTTAATTAAAATTTTAATTATTGGTATTTTTGGATTATTGGATTTAATTAAATAATTAAATAGATGGAGTGTTGGAGGTGTAAATTGGAATTGGGAGGTGTGTAGAGTAAAAAACTCTAATTAATCTAATTTATTTATTTCTATTATTTGAAAAATAAAAAGGAATAAATAAAGGAATAGAGGAAATAAGAGAAGGATTTGAGAAATTAGGATTTTATTCTACGTACTTTGGAGAAGAGAAGAGAAAGAGGAGAAAAAGCCAAATCGCCAGAATTCGAAGAATCATCGAGATGTAAGGGCTGATTTTGTCTGGTTAATATGCCTTATAGGTTTTGATAATCAATACGATGAATTGATGCGTTAGGAATCTCAAATTAGAATTTCTAGGTTGTGCCCTAATGATATGATCCGACGTAAAAACCTCAATTGGAATTAATAAGAATGGTGAATATGAGTAGGCTGATTGTGGATTAACTAAGAAGTGTAATTATGTTGTTAATTGGATGTGAAAATACATAATAATTACTGTTTCTGTTATACCGTGGTTGTTGGTGATGAATGGTAGCAATGGGGATTGCATAACAGTGGGAAAAATAGGTTTTTGGTGAAAAATATGCAGCATGAGTCGACACATAGGGCTATGCATCGACCTGTGCGTTGGTTTAAGAAAAGAAAGCGCGTGGTCGACATCTGACCATGCATCGACTCATGTGGCGTTTTGGAAGGTTTGCATCGACACAAAAGAGTTATGCGTCGACCCAAGATGCTTTTGTATCGACACAAGAGAAGTTTGTGTCGACTCATACAGAAGAAAATTGAGAAAAACAGGTTTTGGAATAATGTATGAGTCGACTCATACAATGCTTGTATCAATACAAGTGGTCTATGCATCAATACAAATGGTTATGTATCAATACAAGTGGCCTATGCATCAATACAAATGGTTATGCATCAATACAAGTGGTTTTGTATCAATACAACTGGTTATGCATCAATACAAGTGGTCTATGCATCAATACAAACGGTTATGCATCAATACAAGACAGTTTTGCATCGATACAAGAGAGTATGTATCGACTCATACTGTGTTAAACCAGAAAATTTGAAAATTTTAAAGCTATGCATCGACACATACGACTATCGTCGACACATACGTGTGAAAATTGAAAATTTTAAGCTATGGGCTGACACATGAGCTTATGCGTCGACACATACTGTATAAAAACAGAAGGTGATTTTTTGAAAATTATTTTGGTCATATCTTTGCGACCGTAACTCCGATTTAGGCATAGTTGGTATCGTTGGAAAGCTTAGGACGAGTACTATCTATTAAAGCCATTTTCAACACCAATAATTGAGATCTTGAAGGATTAATATAGCTTTCGTAGCAAGAATTCATTGTAATTCGTGAATTATTCGTTGCGTATACTTGCTGTATGTTAATTCCATGTGTTGTAATTAACGTTATATGTTCATGATTTGTTGTTATCATGTGTTGTTGTTGTTATTGGTTATGAGTGGAATAATTCTGTGTGATCATATTCTGTAATTGGATTATTGCATGCTTCTGATGTGCATGCATAAGCATTCTGGTGATGGTTCATTCCCATTGTGTGGAATTGGACTTGCAGAGCCAATAATTGTACCCAGTGGATAGTGGTGGTGAGGTTGGATTCTTGACCCAATGGTGTATGGGCGAATCGTTGATTGGCGCTGTTTTCCGAGGTGTAAACGGAATAGGGTGTGAACTTGGTTCACGTTTGGTACCACATGCATTGAGTTTGCATTGCATATGTAATTATAACATGTTAGGATGGTATCCAGTGTTATAATTGCATTGATTGTTATTATGTGCATAATGAACTGTATGGAATGTACTTGTGGATTGTAATCTGGTTATGCTAATGCGGGTGGAGTAATGTATTGATTGTTTTATTATTTTAAAGAAACGTATAATGCATTTTAATTGTTGATGAAATCTCACCCTTACTTTGATGATTTCAGATTGAAGGGTTAGCCGCTTAGGAGCCGGTGAGGATAGCCTTAAGCTGTGCTATTTAGATTGTTCGCGTGTCGTGTCATGCTCGTAGTTGTAACCAACGATCGCTTTGGAACTTTAAGGATTTAAACTTGTTTCTTTTGAGTTTATGCTTGGAATAATTATGATTTGAGTTATTCCGAATTTTATGTTCTTTCCGCTGTGTAAAACATAATTGTTGGTTGGATTAATTAATGAAGTTCTTCAGTAAATGCATGACTACTGGTTTGTTATTTTATTATTTGAATAATTTTTAAATTGTGACGCCTTTTCGTTATGTTAAAACTCTGATTAAATATATAATTCGCGGGGGAAATTAGAAGGGGTGTTACAAAGTGCACATTGAAAAATATATTGAACAACTTGACAGAATCAGGACGAGTCAAAAATATATCTCGAATGGTTTCTCCATCGTCACACACTCGACACCTAGATACATAATGGTAATCATCCAAAAACTTTAACAATTGTTGAATTTAAGTTCTCAGACATCTTATCGCCTTGCTGTTTCGAGAACGAACATTATATATTTGCTTGATATGTGAAACATTTTGAGGTTTTTTCCGTTTCAAATATGTGTTGCACCCCAAAATTTGCCCTCCTATCTCGATTTTATCTGGCTCAGGCTTCATATTCATCCGCATACGCTTCCATTAGGTCATTGCATTAAACAGTCATTCATGCATTGCACATGCATCATTTCGTTGTATTTAAGTTGACCAAAAGTCAGTTTAAATTGACGTTTGCATCATTTGGCAGATGTAAAATACCCGTTATTCCACTTCATTCATTTTTATCTTCTTACCTGTTTACTGTGCCATTTTAAGTTGATTATATGACGATGATATCAATATTTCGGTTTTATAAACAGACTGTTAAAAACGATTCGATCTTGTCATTTAAAATTAGTGGGAAAAATATTTCAAACTTTCGCCTCTAACTCACTGCTTTATGAATCTACGTGTCGCGTAGATCATGAAAATGTGATCTCTCTAATTTTTCGATACATTTCGAAATTTTGTTTTTAACCGTAAGTGTTTTAAAATCAGGTATTTTTTATTATCGTTTTATTTCAATTTTAAATATTTCGATAATTTTTCTTTAATGTTTGATACCTGTAATTTATTTTAATATGTTTATTTTATTTTTTCGGATAATTATTGTCCGAACTTTTGCCATTTTTGACAATTTTAAGTGTCTAATTTTTATCTCTAAAAATTAAAACAAAAATACATTTGAGTAGATTATTTTTTATCTTTTGGGCTTTGAGGCCCATTTTATAACTAAGGGTATTATTGGCATTTTAAAAAAAATAACCTAAACCTAATATTTGAGTATATATGTGTATGTTATGTTATTGATTGGGGAGGCCAACAAAAAATTGAAAAGGAAGCAACGACTATCAGAAAACCAGATCCAGAAAATTATAACAAAAAATTCATCTTCTTCATACAACATAACGCCTCTTTCTATTCATCACTTTCTCCTCCTCACTGCCATCCGCGCTTCACTCCATCTCATCACCACGCCGGTCCCAACTCCATTCTCACCCATCGCCGTAACCTCATCTCCTCCGAACCCCTTCCATCTTCCTTCAAAACCCCTCTGTCTCTCCACTGCCATCGCTGCCTCCCTGTTCCTCACCCAGCCGCTATTCATCCCCCTCAGTCCTCACGCCGGACTCCATCGTCCCTCCGTCCAAACACACTCCCAGCCGTGTCCTCCAACACTCCTAACCTCTCCTCTCATCGCCTTACTTCAAACCACCATAACCCTCTTCAAAACAGCATCCTCCCTGCCATCTCCTTCGTCTAAACCCCACACGTATCTCCTCGTCTCTTTGCTACCACCCTACATACTCCCAACGTCGTCTTCCTCTGCATTCCGCGTTCCTTCATCGGATCTTCACTCATCTTCGTTCTCCAACCTCCGACCCCTCATTGTTGCGCTATACACTCGTCTCAACCTCCATTCGTGCCTCTTCACCCAAACTGCTACCATTTTGTTTCACGCTACATACTCTCGCGTCATCCATCCAGGCGGGCACCGCAACTTTCCTCATTAAAGATCTGCTATTGATTCCAAATCGGAGCATCCGTCGAGCTCCTCCGTTCCCGTTGCTCAGCTTCACATCAACGCTCGAATATAGCTCGACATCTCTTTTGTTCGGTAATCCTCGATGCTTATTTTTATAATTGTTACGCTACTATTAATGGACTGGATTAATTCGTGATATAGCATGTTGAATCTGAATCTGAATTGAATTTGCTTTGTTTTCTTTCTGGTTATGATAAATCTTTAGTCCAGCAGGTTAAGTTGGTGAAATTTTTTGATACATGTTACATAACTTTAGTCTGTTTGAATTGGATTTCGATATCACCATGTTGGTTCAGTTTGATTTCCATACTGTGTTGTTTAAATCTGGATTGATAGAGGTTGTAATTTGTTTTTTTATGTCAATACCATGGAAATTTGAATTGGAATGATGGTCATTTTGACAGCATTGATGTCATGCCAAACCAGGATGTTAAAATCGTTATGTCAGTATCGTTTTGTTTGTGTAGAAACTATCATGCCGGACGTTTCATTTTAGTATTGAAGATAGTGAATTTTTATTGATAACATGTTTTTTCGGTGATAAATTCGCATCTTAACAATATATTGTGATAATGTTGGGTTTAAAATCAATTGAGAAGTTTTGTTTGTGATATCGGTTTTGGTTATTCAATTTGATTTTAAACGGAAAATTTGTGAGGACAAACCTTTTGTTGGTATTTTAATTTCGAATGCCTTAATGTTGAACCATGTTGATGGAGCCCTTTCCGAAAGAGATTTTGATGATGTTCGAGCTTTATTTCGAATGATAAAGTTTGTTGTGATATCGGAGTACCATGGTAAGATTTCATGCTTGTTTGAGATGATTTTATTGCGCGATAATGGATATAAGAGGTGGCTGCCCGGATTTTGATTTGTGCGATAAAAGTTTTGTTTAAAACTTGACTTTTCATGTTTGGATTTAAGCTATAGCATGAATTCTTGAGTTTTGTGGCTTGTGCATTGATGAATCTTGAATAATCTTTGTGTTTTCTTGATGTTGAATGAATTCACAATGATGAATGCTATGTTGTTTGGGTAATGATAACAATTTTTGATTCTTGAAAGTGTTCATGTTACGATACGAATTTCATTCAATTTCTTTCATCTTTCTTTTATTACTAACCATTTTTCAACTTTACACTATGCTACTAACATGTTTTCTATTTGTGAAGGCGTTCAAGAATTGTCCAAGAATATATCTTCTAGTGCATCTATATATATATTTTTAAAAATTGTTATTATAGTTCTATTATTATTTTGATATGATACTTAGTAATGTATTTAGTATTTTATTTCTTATATTTAGTATGTAAATATACATATTATTTTTATTCTTATAACTTTATTCATATCCATCTGTAAATAAATTCAATTACATTTTAATTATTATTTTTGTGTTGCAATTTCAAATTCGAAATTTAATTCAACCTTCGAATGAATTTGAAATACATACTTGAGCATTGCAACATTTTCCGCATAGTTTTTTTGTTTGTATCTTGAGTGATGTAGGAGCCTTCATTTGGTATTCATCCGATGCGTCAAGCTTTGTCCGATCTTGAAGACTACTTGGAGCTCAACTCTTGCGCAACATAAAAGCTATTTATTTTTTCAAATTAATTCGATTTGGTTGTATTGTTTGTTTATTTAAGCTTTAATAGTTTAGGATTTATTTCTGTGTTTTAATTACCGCTACATTACGTGTTTATCATTCAATTAGAACACATAGCCTCCTCTTGGGCTCCTCATCAAGAAGCAGGTAAACATACACAATGCACACCTGCACACATTCATAGTTTGGTCCGGCTTTCTACTGACAACTATTCGATCGATTGTTCCAATCGGTCGTTTAGAATACTAGTGTCACGCTAGTCCCACTTTTAGGAGCATACATAAAGCCACCTTGTATGGGCTCGCTTGTTTTCCTAAAACACTTTCAAATCAAAAATAATTAATTGAACTTGTTTTCTTTCAAAAATCAATTTTTCTACCAAAACAAAAAACATAGTGCTATGGTATTTAATTAAATTGTTAGAGGTTAGCCCGACGATTTAATTAAAATGTAAAGTATTTGGGCCATTAGAGGGTAACCCAATGACTTGAATACTTTATTCCATATACTCGAACATTTAAAACACTTTCATATTAAATTAATTAATTGAATTTGTTTTCTTTAAATCAATTTTTCTACAAAAACAAAAAAAATATAGTGTTATGGTACTTAATTAAATTGTTAGAGGTTCGCCCAACGATTTAATTAAAATGTAAAGTATTTGGGCCATTAGAGGGTAACCCAATGACTTAAATACTTTATTCCATAACACTTAATAAAAAGTGAACTTTGTTTCACCTCACCCTTTTCACAATAAAGATTTTGGATGAGAGAAGATCGGTTGACCTCAATCACCAATCTCGAGTATCGAATCGTTAGAGGGTATCCCGACGTTTTGGTACTTGTCATCTACCATTAAAATCAATTCAACACATTCAAATCCTTTTTCGCTCATATGCGATTATCAAAAATCAAAAACATTTTCTTCTAAAATCAATACAAACAATCCAAGACATTTTCAACCAGAACTACGGAGTTTTGACTTTCCCATTGCACGAGGGAATACGTAGGCACGCGGTTTCGAAACCGTGTCAAACTCAAAATAATAATAAACAAACCCCTTTTTCTCTTTCATATTTATAATTTAGAAATTAGCGAATACACACACAAACATACTTCGAACTAAATGGGTTCCATCGAGTACGATGGACGTAAGAGGTGCTAATACCTTCCTCTTGCGTAACCGACTCCCGAATCTATGCTTTTTGGTCTTGTAGACCGCCTTATCCAATTTTTGTGGGTTTTATCTATATTTCCCCGTTCTTTCTAGAACAAATAAAATTAGGTGGCGATTTCATTGTTTTTTTAAAAATTCATTTTAAATGATTTTTTTGAAAATCGAGTTGCTTCAGTTGGCGACTCCACTGGGGAATTCTTTAAAAACTTTTTTTGACTAAGCGAGTCAACCCTAGTTTAGTTCTTCGCATGTTTGTGTGTTTGTTTATCGCTTTCTTCTTTATGCTTATCTATTGTTTATTGATTATTATTCTCCTTACACTTTATGTATATTATTTTGATATATTATTGTGATGGGAATTCATGGGCATTGATACATAGATAAGCCCCTTACCCAGGCTTTTAGGTCACCTTTTTAGGAATAGAGGGGTTGCGTAGCCTAGGTCCACCTGACTCCATTGTCTTGTTGGCCCGGCGAAGACTCCGCTTAGAGTTGGTTGTTTTAAGGAGGTTGTTGGCGCGATAGCGCGGACATCAATCTTTGGACAAATGACCTATAACTCTAAGTTTGTTCATGTTGTCTAACCGAGACCAAACGCTTAAATTTTGGATTTCGAGCATCCCGTTAAGAGCAGTTTCTTGGGGTATACTTTTACAAATACTATCGCCATGTAGGCCTCTCGCGCGATGATAGTGTTTGTAAAAGGGGATCTGAGACTCCGAGAAACATTTAGCAAAAAACATTAGAACCACCTTGTTCGGGATTATTGGGTAGGAAGCCTAGAGCTATCCTATTGTAGGAGCCCACCTAAATAAGTTGTTCTAATTACCAATATCATCCTTGATTCATGTCTTTGTGAACCTGATATTATCATCATGTTGCATTCCATTTGCATCAATCATCTCAAAAGAGTTTATTTCCCATATCATTCATGCATCATCATGCATTTCATTCATTTCAATCAGAGGACTCATTTCAACCTGGCTTCTTATTCAAAATCTCAAGACTTCAAGACTGATTTCCTGACATCATTGTCATCATGGATCAACTTCAGGCAAGTGTGGTTGCGATGAATACTCATATAGATACCCAGATGGATCAATTCATGGAGATAATCCAGAACCTCGCCATTGGACAAGAAGAGTTAAATCAAGTTGTTCAGAGGTCCGAAGTTGTTGCAACTGATCATGTTAATCCACCAGGTGTTAATCTTAACCACCAGGAGGTCCTTTCAGATCTAAATGTCAAAAACGCCGTTAAAATGCATGTCAATGGAACTCCTCACTGTGATGACATCTTCGAGTCTTCGTTTGACACCTTCAGATTTTCGATTCAAGAGACCGAGTCTGAGAAAAAGCTTAACCTCCTTGAGAAGAGGATGAAAGCTATTGAGGGTCATGATTCCCTTGGTTTAGACGCTATTTCTAGTTTGTCCCCTTTGAGAATATTCTTGTTCGATCAAAATTGCAATAAGATGGCTCCATACATGACAAGCTCCTCACAGATTTTCAAGAAGTGGCACTCTCTTGTTCGATCCTCACATCTCAAAATAATTTCAAGCTTTTGTCAAACTACGACTATAATAGGACATGGAGAATTCAACTTCTCTTAAGAGAATGGAGAGGAGAGAATTGCTAGAGTTCAACCTCCTCTTTTGGAACGAGAACTCATTGAGATGTTCTCTAATACTTTGCGAGGCCCCTATCTGATTGCTGGATGTACTTCTACGTTTTCACACCTAGTTGTTGTAGGGGAACGAATTGAGCGTGGTCTCAAGATGGGTAATAGTCAGGATGTTGCTATTACTTCTGAATTTCCAGAGCGAATTGATGAAGAGGCAAGTACAATTTCCGAGGACGAGGAAGAAGCTCCTGCTTACCGTCCATTTCAAATTCCTAATCAGGTGACAAAAGCTACTTCTAATCAGTGTGCTCCACAAATTTGTGTTGCAACTACTGCCGGACACTGTGTCAAGATGCTCCCGCAGAATGCTCCAAGAACAAACTTATCAAAAAATCGTCAGCGGTGGGAAGAATCTGATAAGGCCAAGAAAAGTGCATGATCCAATCCCTATGCCTCATAGTGAGTTGCTAACTCACCTAATCCAACACTCTTTGGTGGAGTTAAAGGAGCTCAGAACGCCTCCTTTTCCGTATCCTTTGGGATATGATCCTGATGCCTACTGTGAGTTCCATTCTGGGGCACCTGGCCATACAATTGAAGGATGCAATCTTTTCAAAGGCACAATTCAGAAACTCATTGATTCCAAAGCAATCATGTTCACTCCAGAGGGCCTGCGCATTAATTGAACTCTCTTTTGACTCAGAGAACGCCACAATTACAAAGTGCATCTTTTGAAGCAGGAAATCCATACGGAGACCAGTCTCCTCAACATGGAGATTTCTAGTTTCATCTTGCATGCCCATTTGTAATCTTTCTTGTTTTGTTCAGTACTTTCTTGTATGCAAAACTTGCTCATTTCTGAATACTAATCATAATGCATTGAATATGTTTGTCTTGAATTGATCCATTCGTATTCACTCTTAAATGTTTTTATATGCTTTTGATATTCAACTCTTATTAATAAAGCAACACCTCTGTAGGGAGGATGACGAACAATTTACCAAGCATCTCAAACATTTTGCTTTCGAGTAAAAACCCTGCTAACGATGTACAGGCCTTGTTTCAAATCCCCAAACACCGGAGATATAAGGGAGTGAAACCCTCGTTAACCCCTTTTGAGCCTCAAAGTAGGAGTTTCTTTTCTATTCATAAACAAACTTTTTTTTAACCTGGGGCAGGGTATTGTTCAGTTAACCTGATCGAGCGTTCAAAACTCATCAAGAGTGCGCATCCAAGGATACAATAATGGTTATCCTTCAAAAGGTCAAGGAAAGTCAAAACCACAATGGTCAATCTTCACCTATCAACAGTGTGCATCAGAAGAGAATGATACCATAATGGTTATCTCTCGCACAAGAAATCAACAGATGACGATACCAAAATTGTTATCTCTCATCCGCCAAGGATTCAAGCAGTCACAATCACCTTCAATAAAACAAGGGTGCAAGATCACACGACTTGTTCAAAAAAAGTGATAAAAAAATGATGAAAAAAAGCCTGCTAAGTCGAAACTTCATAATAAGTCGCTTAGGCAAAAATGGCAAAAGAAAATAAAATAAAAAAAAGGATTACAAGACAAAATAAAATCCTCAGCAAAAGAACAAGGTCGTATGATCAGACACCAATAGCAAAAGGTGAGTGACTATCGTGTCCAAGAAACCTCAGTGGTTCCTCGATCGCACCATAAACTTCTCTCAAGAGATGAATGCTCGCATCAAGTTATCTGAACTTAGGAATGGAGAACATCACGGAGAATGGGAGGGCACCAAATATTTTGAGCCTAAAAATCTTTTTTTCTAAAAAACCCGTGAACCAGACTACGTTACAACCCTTGAAAGTCCTAATTGAAGCATGGGTTAATTCAAAAGCAAAATTGTTACAAGAATACGGTAACCTGACTCCTAGGAGGCTTGCTAAACATTTGAGTTGGTATCACTCAATCTTTTACAAAAAAATTCAATGTTTCAATATCTTTTCAATAAAAGTTTCTTTAACTTTAAGACAAACATGAACTTTGCATTAGAATTATCATTCGTAGAATAATATATTCTTTGCATATGGATAAGTGCTTAAACATCAAGTGAGCTTTCATATTGAGCATCAGACGGATAATTTGATTGTCCGGAAGGACATATTGCTCCAAGTATCTATTTGAGCACAAAGCAGCTCGAGTTGAGAAGTAAGGTTGTGAAGTAGCCTACTTTCAAGATGTAAGTTAACCACCCTGAGTAGGTGATGTCTTCTAATTTCAGTCAATCTGGGGCATTTATGTCGAGATTCAGAGAACCTCTCAAAGTGCTAAGCAATCAGGGGCAGTCATCCGAGCAAGGTTGAAACCCTCTTTACCTTTGGTTAGTCAGGGGCAATGTTTCCAAGTTTATAATATTGGGGCAGATTGTCTTGATGGTCCAGATCTCAGGAAGCCTTCTCGAGGATACTTTTTCAAAGTCCCTACAGAATGGGCAAAGCATTATGCAGGGGCATTCCTCCGCCTCATAATTAATCAGGTCAAGTCCAAGCGCAAGCTAAACAACCGTTGAATCTGAATGGCGTGTCGGGAAGTCAGGATCGTTATCCTCAGCTCATCAGAGATCTAAGTCTGTGTGGATTTTCTCCATTAGAAATTAAGGATCATTATCTCCAACTCAAGTCAGGATTATCATCCTCGTCAGAGATCAGGGTTTAATTCCTGGTTATTGGTTTCCTTCAACAAAAGTTAGAAGACAATATTCTATCCTTTGAGTTCCAACAGATTGTCTTTGCTTCGACACATTGCATATAGTAATCATCATTGCAGTGTTCCGCATTTTTTGCAGATTTTGTTGTCCCAAGATTTCAGAATGAAAGGGCATGATATGCCTAAGCTTTGGTCATCGACAAAGTTTCTTTCTCTCCAACAAGAGTTATCTATGGCATATGTGTGCCCTTGGATGTTATCACTCTTTCGCCGACGTGAAAGATCGTAAAGAACGGTTTACACCAGCAAGATCATTTTCAAAGGCTCACTTGTGCCAGAAGATGTTGTTAACCCCTCTTATGCAAAAGATTGTAATCCAGAGTTATTGAAATCAGGAACTCTATGCAACATGATTGTCATCCCAGATGAATGTTAATCTCTAAGAGTTACTTCCCCAGTGATGTTGATCATTGAGAGTTGATACTTCTATTCTGCAATCCCCCTACCAGGGTCCAGACTATCATCTCTTTGATGAAGACCAGATGATTATATTCAATTCATGGATGGTTGATGTTTCCTCGGCAGCTCACAATTGCCTTTAGTCCTAGACGAAATATCAAAACATGCATTATTGCATTGCATAGCATCCTCAAAAAATGCGTGGCATTTCCATTGATATGGAGCATTACGCTTAAAAAATAATAATCTCAAACATGCATCATTGCATTGCATAGCATCCAAAAACGCGTAGCATTTCCATTGATATGGAGCATTACGCTAAAAAATAATAATCTCAAACATGCATCATTGCATTGCATAGCATCCTCAAAAAATGCGTGGCATTTCCATTGATATGGAGCATTACGCTTAAAAAATAATAATCTCAAACATGCATCAATTTGACATTCGTAGACACAATAACTTTGGGGACAACATCAAGGTGTACCATATCTAAGGTCAATTATAATAGGAAAAAATTGATTGAATTCAACGGTGAACTAATCTGAAAATACAATTTTGTATTACATTCAACAACAATTCGAAAATACATATTTCTGAACACAATGTTCAATTTTCCATGCAGAAAACTAGATTATAGAAAATATTGAGGAAGTAAATACATGTAACTTATCTAATATTTAAGTTGTTTTTGCTTTATGAAATAACAAGAGAAAAGTTGTTTTGAAGTAGAAAAGTCGATTAAGTGTGGAAGAAGGTTTTAGTATGTTTGAAGAAGAAATAGTTGTATGATCATTAGTAAAACAAATATATAAGGTGATGTTTTATTAAATTTCAATTTGACAATTCCGAAACTATACTTGCCGTATATGTGAGTTGTGAAATTAATACAATCATTATAGATGTGAGTTCAAAAATATAGTTTCGAATTAATTTTTGATAAAATAAAAAGGGTTAAATATATTTTTGGTTCCTATAAATATCTTAATTTTTATTTTTAGTCTCTATTAAAAATATAATATATTTTAGGGTTAATACCTATTTTCACCCCTGACATATGGGGTGTACTTGAAAAACCCCCCTGCCAAAAAAAAAGTTCCAATTGTTACCTTGACAAATTTTAAAAGTTTCATTTTTTACCTTTAGGATGCCACATCACCTAAAAGGCTGATGTGGCTTATTGTTTTGTTACATTTGTAAGTTTTTTTTATTCCACGTCACAGAATTCCATTTAAAAAGACCAGAATGCCCTTCTCTTAAAATCCCAAATTATTTTGCAAAGGCACGGTTTCAATTCAGACCCTCCAAATTAGGGCGCAACCATCTTCATTTGTTCATTCGTCTCTCTCTGCCGCCTCCTTGCCATCAAAAACAACATACTCCTCCGTAACTCATCTCTGTACCTCATAACTCTCGCTACTTTCTTCTTCCACACCTGTTCCTTCCTTCACACCTCCATTCTTCACCAACTCATAAGTCCTTCTCCAAAGAACTCATGAAACTCATTCGCGTCTCACCCTCGCAGAACCTCTCAAACTCACCTTCTCACCTCCACCGCCCACCGTAATACTCTTCAACCTCTGTCAATCCGTCCATTCTCATCTCCAAACCTCCATAACTATCTCCGTATCTCCTCTATCTCACTCCCTTACTCCCTCACCACTCAACCTTCTAAATCAACAACACCGATTAACCCCAAATCGACCCTCTTTCCCATTCCACCGTCCTCTGCTACTCACTTCTCCTACTCTGCTACGCCCTAACCTCAAGCTTTAGCCTCCGACTCATCCATACCCACCCCCCATGCTTTTCCTCGCACAACTTCACTCTCTCAACCATGCTCCATAATACTCATCAATCTTGCCACCACACCTCGAACCACTTCCTACCATTTCTGAACCGCCACAGGTGTTTAGGGTTTCTGGCCATATGCAAGTTTCTTCACTAAATGTGGGATTTTAAGAGAAGGGCATTCTGGTCTTTTTAAATGGAATTCTGTGACGTGGAATAAAAAAAACTTACAAATGTAACAAAACAATAAGCCACATCAGCCTTTTAGGTGATGTGGCATCCTAAAGGTAAAAAATGAAACTTTTAAAATTTGTCAAGGTAACAATTGGAACTTTTTTTTTGGCAGGGGGATTTTTCAAATACACCCCATATGTCAGGGGTGAAAATAGGTATTAACCCTATATTTTAATATGTATTTTAAAATAATTATTTTGCAGACTTTTTTAGAACATTATAAAAAGTTCTTCGAAAATAAAGAACTCAAAATTTAATTTCTAAATCGAAACTTTTATTACTTTTAGGCTTAATTGCAGTTTTGGTCCCCTATTATGCATTTTTTTCATTTTTGGTCCCCATAGTTTAAAATCCGGAATTTTGGTCCCTAAATTATAGTTTTTTGAGGATTATAGTCCCTTTGCAAATCTGAGACCAATTTTTGATGACATGGCGCATAACCTAATGACCTGTCACATGCCAACTCATATTTTACTTATTTTTTTTTTTATTAATTTCGTATTTAATTTATATATTATATTTTATAAATAATTATTATATTAAAATAAATATTTATTTTAATATAAAAACTTAAGCAATTGGGATTCTTAACGTGAAAACCTAAGCCACTCTCTTCTTCCATTTGCAGCCCATCCTCCATTGTCTTCTTCCCTGCGATTATCAAGCGCGTATTCCTCTTCCTTTGCAGCCCATCACCTCCATTCTTCTTCTTCACTAATGGCTGACTCTAATTTCTCATTTACCTCAACCAACAACTCAGGTCTTAGAGAAAGAGGGATTAGATGCTGGTGTGATCTTGAATCCCCATTGATGACTTCATGGACGCATGAGAATCCTGGAAGAAGATTTCATGGATGTGGTAATTTTAAGGTAATGAGGAAAAATGGATGTAACTATTTTCAATGGGCTGATGAAGAAATGAGTTGTCGTGCAAAAGAAATGGTTCGACCTTTGAAAGACAAGAATGAAGAGCTTATGGATCTAATTAGGGACACAAAAATGAAGAAATGTTGAAGATGAAAATTAAGTTCTCGGATATGTTTTGATTTTGTCATTGTTGTTATTCTTGTTAGTTGTGTTTGTCTTTGTTACAACACATGTATAAGTTTGATATGTGGAATATGTATAAGTTTGTTTTATTCGTTAATTGTTGTTAACCGACTGTGGAATATGTTACAAGTTTGACATAACCTAACTCGCTTTTTTACAATTATTCTTGTTTAAATAATTTCATGGTTCTACATAATTATATAGCGAGCACAATAAGTGAATTTGCTAATACCTTCATATATACTATATGTGCTTTTAGTCGGCTTGATAATGTTACTTCCATTCCGGAACATAACGCAAAATCTGAAGGAAACTTTTGAGAACTACAAAAGTGATTGTACCATAGTATTATAGCGTCAACACATAAATCATGCTACATGAAACACAAAGCATTATGTAAAGCGTGCTTTGGACAATATCGAATTTAGAAGTGGTAATGATAATGGGCACAAGAACATGAAGCCGACATAACCAATTCTCGCTCAAGGGCTTCCTCACAAATTACCAATGATGCCAAAGCTAATCCAGATCTGGACAACCTTGTATTGTGCATATTTCAGTTATTAGCAATACTATAGAGAAAGTTGGCTCGTTTTCTCCGATCCAACAAGTACATCAAATGGGACTACAACTTCCAAGATCCGAAAACAATGTGACATAATCGAATGAATAAAATTGTTTTCACCCTTTCACAGGACTTGTTGAAGCAATGAAGAAAGAATGCTCCTCGATTATCAATCATCGTGGTGTATGGCATCAAGAAAAGGCTTACGAAAGAGTCACTTCAAATAGGAGATAGCGAGATAACATTATCATTGTAAAGTTTGGTTACTATAAAATACTTGCCACTAATACATGTAACTATTTATAATTTATAACTTATAAAATCTAAAGTGTGGGATATGTGATTGACACACCACATAAAACTCTCTTCAGTGGCCATACTATTGCTATACTAGATTTGGCATAGTACTCTTTATGGTTATCAGTTACATTTCCTTCAAGATCTCATAACTACCTTAGTTCTCACTTGTACTGTTATCAATAATAACCTGTTACATAATTGGTAGCTTGAAATGAAATACTGTCAAACTGTGATCAAGCATACGGAATTCTACTACCAGCATTATAGAAGGCACCATATTGCCTACATTTCATCGATGGAATTACTGATACATTTTATAATCATTAATCCTTTTCCAGTCTTCATAACTTACATACTTTTGTTGATCGGAGATAAATCCATAGACTTTGTGATGGATGGATTGTAAATCATCAAGTAATAACTTTATAAACCATTTCCATGAATCCTTTGTTTCTGCTTCTACAACTGCAAATGCTATCGGCATCATCTTGTTATTTCCATCCTTACCCACCGCATATATCAATTGACCTCCAAAGTCCCCTTTTAAAAAACATCCATCTAAGATCGGTGCATGTGGTTGCAAATGCACCTTACAACCTTCCAAACACATAAATTCTCTCAAAATGGACTACTTACGAAACAACACATTGTATCTTGGAGTAGAGTTTGGGTTTGACTTTGCAATTCTTCAAAGATACCTCCTTAAATATGTAAATTGTTCACGACCACAATTAGATCTATTGCTTTTCTCTTGGCCTGTAAGCTTGGTCAATCGTCAACTTCACGCCCATTTTGAAGGGCTTGAATCAACCCTTTAGTCTTCATTTCGGGACTATGTCTTAAGGTATAAACAAATTGACGAGCTAACCAATCTTTTGGCTTGTCTATTCTTTGGTGTCCTATGGCAACTATGTTCATCGATAAAACTAACTAGTTGCCAAAATCGATTGTTAGTCCTCATACTAAAACGTATATAAAACGGACAACCTTCCATGCATCGTACAACCATTCTTGTCTTGTCGTTTTTTCTTAATACAACACTTTTATTGTTATCCATTGCATACACTTTTATAGCATCTCTAACTTGCAGCTTATCTTTGAACATCATTCCTACCTCAAATTTCTTGCTCTCTTTAAAAATTGGAAACCTCTTCATCACATCTTCAACATCACTTTCTGGTGGAGTCTGAATCCCATCTGAATCAAAACTCTCGTTATCGGAAATAACATTATGACTTGAAACATGTTGAGTCTGATCATTGGGCAACACTGTTGTCCAATCGACATTAACTTTGGGACCTAAATCAACATCACATACATCCTCATCATCCTCGTCCTCCTCTTCCTCCTCACTGGCCTCATAATTTGAATTTGTTTCACTTTCATCTTCCCCCACATTAACTTCATCAGTTTCCATAGCTTCCAAATTAACATCAGCAACTTGCTCATCATCCACATTCACATCAGCAACCTGCTCATCCTCCACATTCACATCAGTAACCTCCTCATCCTCCACATTTACATCAGCATCATGTTCCACATTCACATCAGCTTCCACATTTAATTCTTGACTTCATCATCCACATTCACATCACTTCCACATTTAATTCTTGACAGATCTGTTCCATATTTAATTCTTGACTTGCACATTCACATCGACCACATTTAATCCTTGACTTGCACATTCATCACTTCCACATTTAATCCTTGACTTGCACATTCAGTTATTAGCTTGTATTTGATGAGGTATTTGACATCAACAAACTCGGTATTTCAATTGGGTGCTCAACATAAACATCGATGACATTGTATCCTTTAACATCTTCAATGAAGGTTAGAATATCTTGGTCATTATTCAACGAACGAAGTCCTCGAGTAAATGATAGCGTGGGAATCCGATACAAAGACATCTTATATTTCCATATCCTTCACTTTTAATCATAGTTTCAAGCTCCATATAGGACATTAAATCCACATCCCAATCCAATTCATTTCAAGAATAACTTCCTACATACAACTTTACGGATGATATATAAATTCTCCTTTATGATGAATTCTAAGTCGGCAGTTTGTGCGGATGGCCTCTGAAGCGAGTTCGAGCACAAATCATAAACAAAATCAGGTTCGGTTTAAACACATATCACAAGCAAAAGCAAGTTCGGTTTAAACACAAATCATAAGCAAATACAAATCATTTACCTTGAAACATATGTTGAGTTTGACATTGTAAACAACTTTTGATAATCGAAATCAAATTCCAGAGATGGAAGAAAAACGACGGTGAACGGTGTGGTGAGCAGCGAGACGGAGGGTAGAAGACGACGGTGAACGGTGTGGTGAGCAGCGAGACGAAGGGTAGAAGACGCTGGTGAAAGGTGTGGTGAGCAGAGAAATCGATTTGGGAAAGAAGGCTTAATTGCAGTTTTGGGAAAGTTAATTATAACTCTTCCACTGTAGAAGACTGAAGAAGATGAAGAATTATTTATAAAAATTATAAAAATATGTAATTATAAAAATTATTTATTGTAATTTTTCTGAACTATAAAATAAAATAAAATATATAAATTAAATATGAAATTAATAAAAAAAATTAAAATAAGTAAAATATGAGTTGGCATGTGACAGGTCATTAGGTTATGCGCCATGTCATCAAAAATTGGTCTTAGATTTGCAAAGGGACTATAATCCTCAAAAAGCTATAATTTAGGGACCAAAATTCCGGATTTTAAATTATGGGGACCAAAAATGAAAAAAATACATAATAGGGGGACCAAAACTGCAATTAAGCCTTACATTTATCATTATATTTTGAAATTTAAAACATTCATATTTAATTCTTATCATTTTTTAAAATTCTAAAATTTGATAAAGAAATATTTTATAATATTTTAAATATTCATAAAAAAAAATATTTAAAAATTTAAAAGTTTAAGAGTAATTAAACAATTTTAAAATTTTAAAAAATAACATAGACTAAATCTGCATGCATAAAAAATTTATAAGGACTAAAATATATTATTATTTTAATAAAAACTAAAAATAAAAATAAAATATTTATAAGAATCAAAAATATATTTAACATATTTAATCCAAATAAAAACTGTACATTCAACAATATGCTTTCGAAATAAAATAAAAAATGGAATTTTCAATAAGACCTAAGGTCATAAGGTGCCAAAAGAAAATTCTATATTTTTTAATAATTATCATGCCATAGAAAATGCCACGTGTGTTGATTCTCATGGTTACAATCTGTCTACTTGTAATTTGTGGTTTTGTGAACTAGTTAAACCGAGAGAAACTCAAAATCAGAAACATGAAAACAAAAGTTTCACTTCCATGGCGTGTTCTTCTTGTTCAACACTTTTATCAAATTCACTACACATTAACCAAATCACAATTCACAATAGGCTACATCAACATGTATCTCCCGTAGTTTCACCAAACCAAAAACTTGCAATATATTCCAAAAACACACTCAAACTTTCAACCACCACCACTACAATACCATTTGCCTCTGGTTCTGCAGGCAAGTTACCTGAAAACAATTATGTGACTATGCCATGGTTGCACAAAAGTTGTCCTATTATACTTTCCTTTTTCTTTGCGTATACACTGTTTGTAGTATTGGATATTTTCCTTTTTGATTGCTAATAATTGTTTCAATGATTGGATATGAACAGGAGTTGAGTCTCCCTCGCTGAATTTGGTGAAAGTGTTTGATTTGGAAGGAAATGGGATTCCAATTTCTGATTTGTGGAAAGATAGGAAAGCTGTTGTCGCATTTGCTCGTCACTTCGGGTGATTTTCTATTGTTTCGTTTAGATGTAATCATCCCTTGTGATTGAGTTGTCTTACAAATTAACTATTGAATATGCATGTATATTTTGCAGGTGTGTACTTTGCCGCAAAAGGGCCGACTATCTTGCATCAAAGAAGGTAAATGAATCCTAGGGGTTGGTCCCCGAGAGTGTGCTCCTCTCAAGGTCTTAGGTTCGAATTCCGCTATGTGTTAACTAACAATCCCTGTATTGGGTCAGTCCATACTATATCTACTTTTGACTATGCTATATCAACAGGATATAATGGATGCATCTGGTGTAGCGCTCGTATTGATTGGACCTGGCAACATTGATCAGGTATGCTGCATTTTCTGCATTCTCATAACATCTTAGAATGCTGGAGTTGGTTGCTCTAATTTTGCAGCTGGTGCCTATGTTTAATACAGGCAAAATCCTTTGCCGAGCAAACAAAATTTAAAGGAGGTAATTTAGAACTGACCTATTACTTGTGCTAGTTTCTGTGACGTAATCATCTTGTATCAGTACTTTAACAGAACCTTGTTACTTGTTCTAGAAATCTATGCAGACCCTGCTCAATCGTCGTATGAGGCCTTAAGATTTGTTTCTGGAGTTTTTACCACATTTACTCCCAAAGTAATTGCTGAGTGATGTATATGCTTATTAATTGAAGTTTTTTGTTAACTATACAAAGGACACATGTGTTAATTTTAGATGTTAACAACAGGCAGGTCTTAAGATAATAGAATTGTACATGGAAGGTTATCGACAAGATTGGAAGCTTTCATTTGAAAAAGATACTGTTAGCAAAGGAGGGTGGTATGTGAATTATCTTGCAAGCCTTACACTGTCACATTATCTGATTATTTATGCCATAATGTCATGTGAACTTGTCATAGCTTTTCCTTGATGTTATGAACTTCACACATTTGGCAGGCAACAAGGAGGAATTATTGTTGCAGGTCCTGGTAAAGGCAACATCTCATACATTCACAAGGTATGCAAGTGAACCCTATACTCCAATTTTATCTTTCTTGGAATATTCATGGCATACATGTTGTTATGATTATGATTATGTGTTCATATGATGTGAGTAGGACAAAGAAGCAGGGGATGACCCAGAAATTGAAGATATCTTAAAAGCATGTTGCTCTTGAAGAAAACAGAGATGGAGCCACTATCATTTCCTGCTTCATGAACTGTGATATCATCTCATCATAGAGCATTGAACATCATATCTGCTTCTTAGGCTTTACAGTAACTTTGCCATGAGGCTCAGTTATTAAGAGATTACAACCTGTCATTTGCCAATCACAAGCTCATAATGTGGAATATGTTGAAAATATATTTCAATCTCTTATCAGAGAGGCTTTGTAATTTTGTATTTATTTCCTTCAGTCTATATAAAATTGACTCTGCTCTATAGTTCAAACACGGATTTATCATATGTTTATCTTGATTTCTCTCCTTCAACGGAATTCTTGTTTATATATATATATATATATATATATATATATATATATATATATATATGAGAAAATAGAGTTAGTAAAAGAAAAAGAGAAAAAGAGGTCAAAGTGGTGAAAAGAGAATAGAAGAAAGAAGAGAAATTCTAAAAAGGAAATTCAAAAGGATCAACAATCAAGGGTGAGTTTTTACATAGTTATGAGAGTTGTATGATAGTATATTATACAACCCATCAACATCATTTTTTTGATAGATTTGCTTAGAAAACAACATTGGAGCATGCATTTCGATGATCCGAAGTCGAAACCCTCGTCGATTGGTGTTGACAAACCAAGAAATGTTTGGATCCTCTTCTTCTATTCACTTTGTAATCTCTTTTGTTGGGTTTTGTATGTATATTTATTCTTACTCATGTATATTTTTCGCCTTTGGCATTGTATAAAGTTTACTTTACCAATTTGTGTTGGTGATTGTCTTAGGTTTTTACTCTATGTTAGGGATTTGAGCTTTGCTAGAGATAGATTGCTTAGATTCTTTCCCTGGATGATTATCTGTTAGTTTCTGAATGCTAGAAATGGGTTTAGAGCTGACATTCACTATAGAGTATCTGATTTTCATGCATCTGCGTCGGTGAAGTATGTCAGAGATGGGTATGGAGGTGACGTAGTTGACTTCTGTGTTGTTGAGATAGGTCAGACATGGCTATTGAGATGATTCGGGAGGATTCTCAATTTGGGTTAGAAATAGCTTAGGTTGTGAGAGGTATGTGATAACACGGACGAGTATTGTAGGCCGAGTATAACATGAGTGGTAGATTTAAGTTTGTGACGGGTAGTTTACATTCGTTCCGGACAAGCTGTCTATCCTTTATACTTTTTGTTCATTTACTTTTTGTCTTTTATTTTCATCTCTTTTAATCTCAAACTCATTAACGGTAGAATTTTCGAACGACGAATCAATAACTAATCTTTGTGGATACGATACGATATAATCTAACCGGTATATATCACCCGATAAAAATAAATACATTACTTTTTGTTTGTCGCTTTACCGCAACAACAAAATGAAAATATTGCTCAAAATCATGTGTTTGAAGTCGTGTCTTCGACACTTTATTACTCAATGCTCCAATTATGAATGAATACCTATAAAAGAGATGAAAAACTATCAAATGATACAATATTACACAAAAACTCAATTATTCTATTATGTACACATTTATACAAAAAACGGGAGATTTATTCGAAAAATATCAACAAAAGAACCGATAAGTGGCACAAAATATATATACAAATTAACTAAATTTTGGCACTTATCAACTCTCCCCAACTTGACACATTGTTTGTCCTCAAACAAAGTCAAATAACTCAAAGAAACAAAGAATGATAATCAAATAATCACGAATCAATAAATTTTGAAAACGGAAAATAAATGTATGGTTCAAACGAAAAATGTACACGACAAATACAAACTTACCACTATACTACAACAATAACATATAAATGAAACAAATCCTAAGTACAAAAATCATGCAAAACATTCTAAAACAAAACAAGCTCAATCATGAATCACACCTAGCAAAAATTCATCGGTAGATGAAGAACACACAAAGGTGAGGGATAAAAAACACTCCTCCACAATCTTGCAAACAATAGACTAAATTATGCATTCATACAAAAACGTATTGAAAATACAAATGCAAGAATAAGGGTTTTTCAAGGTTGTAATATGGTTTGGTTAACAAACAAGTGATAATTCCTAAAGCTAATCGAAACAAAAACTTGCCTAAACCGAAGGGAGTGATCAACTCACAAAGTTTCAAACAATATAATTTCAATCAAGCTTATTCTTTATCACAAATTTCACACCAAACACACCTCACTTATTAACATAACATTATTCCTACTCTTTTTGTTTTTCTTTTTCAAAGTTTTTTCTCTTTTTTCTTTCTTTTTCTAATCTTTCTTTTTCACTTTTTTTATTTTCTTTTTCTTTTCTCTTAACCTCATACCAACCACAATATAAGTATATAAACATTTCTCTCCCCAACTTGAATTCAACCAACATTATTGTGTGAATACTCCCTACTTTCTAAGGCAAGATAAAAATCCATACAACAACATATAATTGAGGGTTCAAGAAACAAAGAAATCAACATCCATACAAAAAAAAGTGAATTGACACTCATAGACAAGCATTAAGTTCAAATGAAAATGGATGTTGATAAAAGTTTAAAGGGGCTAACAAAGGTTCACACACTCACAAGGTGAATTGAGTATTTGACCAAGGTAGTTATGCTTAAAATCAACAAAATGCCTTGATCATTTTCTTGCAATCATACAATCAATACAAAACAAAAGATTAAGCATAATAAAATCTAGTTAAAACAAGAATGTGGACTCCAGCATATGTAAACAATGGAAAGCTTTCTCACATTTATGGGTAAAAAGGGGACTAAAGTGATTCAATTCATGAGCACGTAATGCAAAAAGAATGAAATACATGGTAATTATACAAATGATAAATTTCCTAAACATGTTATGCTATAGAAAGAGATAACGAGTACCTGACATGTGTCAACTTTGAAAACTATCATTACCATACATCCGCGAGTTGAAACGATCAAACTCGAAAAATCACCTCAAAAGCCTTCAAGTTACCGGACCAAAATTTGAGTCCAAACAACAACAAAAGAATTAGAAAAATAAAATGTACAATATTTACAACCAACAAAACTCCTCAAGCTAAACACGACAAGCTTGCGGAAATACAACATTTACGTAACAAAACAAAAGCAAATTACGATACAAAAACTTGGTGAAAATGAATTAACAAGTTGAAAAACGAAGATTTAAAATTAAGAACAGGTCCTATTTCAATTTGTTAAAACACAAGTCACCACACACATAGACAAACATAAACAAACATGCTTGTTTTACGTCGTAAGCTTGACGCCTTTATTGTGCGAGTACCAGTAACCTCCTCTCGTCATGTCATGGTATTGCCACACCGCGCAAACCTAAAGAAAGTGTCCTAACAACCACACAACAAACGTTACGAGTACGAGACAATTCACAACATCACATGAAATCTAAGAAAATCACAAATATGTACAAGTATGGAAAGTAAACACACAACATGTACATGTAACAAATACAAGTTCATGTACAAAACCTATACAACATTTACAATAATTAGAAAACTCAAAAACAACGGAATTATCGCAATACAGAAATAATAAAATCAATCGCCGGCAACGGCGCCATTTTGTTGCTTGTCGCTTTACCGCAGCAACAAAATTACCCAACCCATCAACATCATTTTTTTTGATAGATTTGCTTAGAAAACAATATTGGAGCTTGCATTTGGATGATCCGGAGTCGAATCCCTCGTCGATTGGTGTTGACATACCAAGAAATGTTTGGATCCTCTTCTTCTATTCTCTTTGTAATCTCTTTTGTTGGGTTTTGTATGTATATCTATTCTTACTCATGTATATTTTTCGCCCTTGGCGTTGTATAAAGTTTACTTTACCAATTTGTGTTGGTGATTGTCTTAGGTTTTTACTCTATGTTAGGGATTTGAGCTTTGCTAGAGATGGATTGCTTAGATTCTTTCCTATGATGATTATCTGTTAGTTTCTGAATGCTAGAAATGGGCTTAGAGTTGACATTCACTATAGAGTATCTGATTTTAATGCCTCTACGTTGGTGAAGTGTATCAGAGATGGGTATGGAGGTGACGCAGTTGACTTCTGTGTTGTTGAGATAGGCCAGACATGGTTATTGAGATGATTCAGGAGGATTCTCAATTTGGGTTAGAAATAGCTTAGGTTGTGAGAGGTATGTGATGACATGGACGGGCATCGTAGGCCGAGTATAACATGAGTAGTATATTTAAGTCTATGACGGGTAGTTTACATTCGTTCTAGACAAGCTGTCTATCCTTTATACTTTTTGTTCATTTACTTTTTGTCTTTTATTTTCATCTCTTTTAATCTCAAACTCATTAACGGTAGAATTGTCGAACGACGAATCAATAACCAATCTCTGTGGATACGATATGATATAACTTAACTGGTATATATCACCCGGTAAAAATAAATACTTTACTTTTTGCTTGTCGCTTTACCGCAGCAACAAAATGAAAATATTGCTCAAAATCATGCGTTTGAAACCGTGTTTTCGACACTTTATTACTCAATGCTCCAATTATGAATGAATACCTATAAAAGAGATGAAAAACTATCAAATGATACAATGTTTACACAAAAATTCAATTATTCTATTATGTACACATTTATACAAAAAAACGGGGGATTTATTCGAAGAATATCAACAAAAGAACCGATAAGTACCACAAAACATATATACAAATTAACTAAATTTTGACACTTATCATATTACTTCATTTTTTGCAATTGAAACAAAAGAAAACATCAATTTCATTTCTTTGAAATGATTGTTGTTGCTTAGAAATTAGAGCAATTAAGACCCTTAAAATATTTACTAATCATATTGCAACTGCAAAATTTCATATTTTTGATCTTGTCTCCGAAATTTTTCTTTATTTTAGAGACGAGTAAAATGTCAATTTTTTATTAGGGGTCTATTTCTTTTGTTTGCCCCGAAGCGTCCAATCTGTTCAGCTGCCTCCTTTTATATTACTCTTGTAGTACTTCTTATCATTATTCTTGATTCAGTATACAGAGAATTAGGAACAGAAGTACAGCTGAGAAAAAAATTGAAAATACTGAAAAGAAAGAAAAAAAAGTGATTTTAGTTTACTCCATGATAGTTAATACTTTGAATACAAAATACATTTGTAGCTATACCATGATTATATATACAAATCGAAGCAGCTGCTGGGAGGGGGGGAAATTGACATATCTAACATATGTACATCACTCCCATGAGTTTATATTATAAACAATGAAGAGATTTATTTTGTAGTTAAAAACTTAGAGGTCGTTAAATACTATTTTACGCTTACTTTCCTCTCTAACCAACGGTGTAACGATTTTTTGGTGACCACCAGTCTTTGTAGAACTGCTGGTCTCCTTGTGTGAACCCCCGATGTTGTGGCTAATGCATTATCTGCTGGCAGTGCTTTTAGGCTGGGATTTGGACGTTTGGGGTTCTGTAACTTTGTTCTGTCATTTGGTGTAAATCTGGTTTTTGCTGGAAGAGCCTCAAGCCCCAATTCATTCCAAAGAAGTTTGATAATAGCCTCTTGCACTTCAATCTCTTTGGATGGACTCTCATCTGCTCTGGTTGCTCCTATGATGATCAAGATGTCGTCATTCACTGGATGCCCTGTATCCATAAAGGCCAATGACATATTTAGTTATGTGTAAGGCCAAGGCCGTACAAAAATGAAGGTTGGACAAAGGCATTATACTGTAGCATAACATACCAAAAGCATAGTTCTCTTTAATCATTCGAAGAACTGCGAGAATGACCAGGCGAGCTTCAACCTATTGACACGGGAGGTTTGATGACAAAAAAAGTAAGAATTAAGACTTCATAAAGATCAAATATTTCTTGCAAGCTATTGCTTTATTTTCTAAATTTAAGAGTTGAGTTGTGACAGAAACCTGGAGAAGATATGGAAACAAATAAAGTAATGTTTAAGAAATGCTGTCAACCAAAGTTGCAGCTTTGAACCATGCTTGAGACAAATTTATCCTAAATAATATCAGAGGAACTTATTCGCACCTTAGTGAGCCCTTGAACATCAATTGCCAAGATGTCAGCTCCTCTCTTTAGTAGATGTGCCGCAATAGTTTCAAGAAGTAAACTCTGAGGCCTATCTATTTCAGGTTTCTTGCTGCAAGAAAATTCACATTCGTACTTTCCGCTGTCTTGTATTACTCCTTCACACCACTCCTCAATCAGCTCCTCCAGATAGTAGTCATTGGGTTTGTACCTATAATATAACCCATACACTATTTAGTTCAAAAGTCAAAACTGAAGCAATGTCTGTGTCAAAAGATCTTCTGACCATTTTTATATGCGTAGCACATTGTAGACTGCTGTTCTCTGAATGCACATAACTTGAAACCATTAACGGCTATACCATTTTTTGAAACCGTTAAACATGGACCAAACACGGTACACATGACATTTGTCACGTATATCAACAAAGCCTTATCTCACTAATACATTTGTCATGTATACATTGAAAATATAATTAGTACAAGTTAATTGTGGAGAATAAAAGCTAACATACCCTGCCTTCCGCATATCCTGATATATAGCCAGACACTGTTGCACTTCACGTAAGGATCCATATTTGTCGCGTGCCCTTAGAAGTGTATTATATGTCACCTGAAAAGATAATTAACAAAACCAATAGATATTAACTTGATGAAGCATATTCTCTTTTTTCGCCCATTCCAAGAAACTTGTGATTTCCATTTTCAGATAACTATTTACTCCCTAAGGAGTATTATAGGCATTGAAAACTGTTAGAACCTAAAAAGAAATGTATTATTGAAAACTAAAACAGAAAATGGGGAACAAAATTCTCCCCAAGGGTTTCCACTTCACAAAGAATCTCTCTTATCACTTTATAAACAATCAAATGTTCTGAATGAATCCCCTTCGCAATCCCTTCTAACTAACTGCCTAACCTAAAATGAGCTAACTTACTCAAAACAGGTATCCTTATTAATCCTAATGATAGTATATCCTAAGGGGAAACAACGAGTAAATATATCTACCATACTATGCATATTTTAGATGATTTTAAGGGATGAGGAATCTTTGAGCAGTGTTATCCAAGTTGCATTGAGTTAGTGGACAGATCTAATTTCATGATCTTGTGAAAAAATTAACTAACATAATAACAACTGACTCACCAAATTTGGAAGTGTCCCGTAGCTTTGCATTTCTTCATATAGTGTTAGTGCTTGCGTAAAATTCCTACTTTTAACACAAACCTGTGAACCAAAAGGAAAAATTCTCACAAGTCAAAAGCAAGGCAATTTAGAGATTGTGAAAAATGTCTCATCCAGTGTACAATTGATTTTATAAAACGGAACAACTTATTCAACAGGAGCTTGGACCTTAATGGCGGTTGTATATGCAACAACGTCGGGTTTAATTCCAGAATCATTCATGATCCCCAAAATCTGCAAGGGGAGAAGGTTGTCTCTCATCAGAGAACCAATATCATATTGTCATTACATGAAATTGTTAAACAAAGTAGAATGGTTTGTACTCTACGCATATCAATATTCAGAGACTACTATTTGTCAGTGATTATCTCAAACTAGTGTTGTTAATAGCGGATTGCGGAAAATAGCGATATGAGAAATATTGGATAGCACATGCTACACACAAATAAAAGCTACATAAACAAATATTAAAAAACTGACTAACATTAAACTAAAAATTTCTAGTTCAAACAACTAAACAATGCTGTAGAAAGCTAACAACATAAATTAAAAAATGACTTAAAACTCAAGTTAAGTAGTTTAAACTTCAAAACAACTAATAATGAGTAGTTCTTCTAAGTCTATCTAAAAATTAGTAGCTCTTATTGGTCCAAAAAAGACTCCAACATTAATCAATACTGATATCAATACATAACCACTATACTGATATATACCGGAAAAGCGTCGCTATTTTGAGCGTAGCCGAGTTGAAAGGAAGTACCAGCTTTCTTATCGGATAGCCAAAATTCCGAATGTGCAATACCGGTATACCGACTCTATACTGGATATTTAACAACACTGTCTCAAACATGGCCTCGTGGTAAGGTTTTCTAATTGAAGAATGGTAAGATGCCTATAAATGGTTTTGACATATGCAATTTACACATAGTTCCTTATTATTTTTCTTGCAGCTACTACATTGCATATACTAAACCTTTAGCGTTTGAGCATTTAGGAAGGATTTCCTATTCACCTATTCTTTCCCTCCACGAACAAAAACAAATGTCATTTTTCTAATTATTGATTGAGGCATCAAATTATAAATTCAGTTGATACAAAACCAAAAATTGAATACATTAAGCAACTTGTGAGTAACAAATTTGATGCCCGACCAACTGTTCTCACTTTTCTTGGTAAGATTAAATAGTTCAGCACTTCAGCTGGTACATAAAAAATGTCAAATATGATAAGAAACCAATAATTTCCCAATGGCAACGTTACCCAAATACCAATTCAAACACAAATTTACTGACAAGGTTTCCATAACATAGTTAAGGGTCGAAGCAAAACCATTACTCCCTCCGTTTTTTATTATAAGTCGTTTTGGAAAAAAAAAAATTGTACCACAATATAAGTCGCTTTACAATTCCAATGAATAATTAATGATATTTTTCTTATTATATCCTTAAATATTTATTATTTTCTCTCCTTTCAATTATGTAAATTTATCTTCCACGTGTCATTAATGAAGGACAATTTTGTAAAAACCTTCATAATTTATCATTTTTATACAACAATTATTATTTTTCTTAATATGTGTAAAAAGTCCAAAACGACTTATAATAAAAAACAGAGGTAGTATATTCTAATTAATCAAATTTTACCTCAACAACACCGTCCACGTTTTCTGATGCTCCACATATATCTATCAAAATCGACCAGCTTATTAGATTAGGGGAAATACCTACTGTTCTCATCTCGTTGATTAGTGCTTTCGCGTGATAGTAATTAGAACCACAAGCCTTCAGTAAAATATTGTATGTCGATGTAGTAGGTGCGAAAGGGAACCTCTCAGTAAAAGTTAAGATATGTGAGCTAGAAATGCCTGTTGGTACTGTGGTAACATTATGCATGCCTCCCTGCTCTGAATCGTTATTGTTGCTTTCATCAAAAGACCCTAACATCTTATTTCCCTTCCAAGAATGGAAAAAGCGAAAAGCCCTGTCATACTGACAACCTTCAACACATGCTTTTAAAATGATGTTGAAACACTGTGTATTGGGTTCACAGTCAGACAAAAGCATTTCTTCAAATAACTGAATTGCCTCCTCCACATGTCCTGCGTGTGCAAATGCATTGATTAATGATGACCACGCAACAATATTAAGAGAAACACCAGCAGAAAGCATGTCACGCTTAATGTTTAGAGCCATTTGCCACAACTTTCTATCTGCAAAGACCTGAAATTGGCAGTGACACTTGTCAGGACATGCCAAAAAATTTGTACAAGAATGTGTTACGTATGCCTACAGTGTTAGTGCATAGGGTCGAAGAAGAAGGTTGTAGATACCATTCAAAATCAATGAAATTATTGCTATTCTATTGATCTACAGTCACATACCTTTAGAATTGTGCTGTAGGTAAAAACATCTAATTTCAGTTGTCCTACAGATTCCAAATGCTTAAGTTCTTTATACACGTCTTGGGCAAGGTCAACTCTTCCAGCAACACAGCATGCTTTTAGTAGGATGTTATAGGATGTCACATCGGGTTTCACGCCTAGCTTCTGGATTCATAGAAGGAATTAGCAAATATATAGCATTTGCTCAGATGCACAGAAACTTTAATGTTCTTGTCAACAAGTATCAACGTGAAACATGTACTATCAATTACTATGCCAAGTTATCGAGAAGATAATTTAATTAGCCTTCTTTTCTCATTTTGCAAGGGAAACAGAAAGGACAGTGTTATAGACATGACTTGCATTTTGCTGTTTAGTAAGTACATGAAACAAAATTTTATGAGAAGACAGGAACGGTAAGAGCGAGTGGTGCCTCAGGAAAATTTTCAGAATTGCAATTAAACTAGCTATGCGCATCTCTGTTCAAGACTTCTGTTTTATTTTCTTTCTTTTTTTGCAGGAGAGGGGATTCATGCTTCGCATTTGTGTATACATATGTACGTACGTAAGCCATAATAATATTTGTGAATAGCCTGAATCACCTGCAAATTCTGATATAATTTTAACGTGTAGCTGAAATCGTGGGCATTCACATTCATGAGACTGTTGAACACATATACATTCGGAGTGATTTTCTGATTAAGCAAATCCTGCACCAGAGAATGTGCAAAATGAATGCTATAATACAGAACTGAAGCGTGAATAATAGTATAATACTTTAACAAAATAATCAATTTTAAACTTCATATTTTGAAAATCTAAAAGCCAAATCACATAATAAGTTCAAAAGTTATTAAAATTATATTACTGTTTCTATACCCCCTACCCCGAGGAGAAGAAGAATCTCTATCGCATAGTTATTACCTCTTTTATCTTTTTTACTTATCCTAGGGCTGTGACTGAAGAACCAATCACAGGCAAGTTCAAGGTAACGCTAAAACTAAGATCCACTGCTATATAAAAAATACTCATGCTGTAGCGAAAAATAGTGTCTAATTCACTGATGGTGTAAAAGCTGTACTTAGTCACTGAAGCCAAATGGCTATAAGTTTATTTGGTTTCTGTATGCTGAAAAGAATATGTCCTCCTCACATTATTGTTAATATAAGCCTTAGGTCATTCTCTGTAGCTCTAATTATATTAATAGTTGTTAGCTCAATCATGTCAACTCTCTTCCCATTTCCTCCCACACAACAGAACTCCACTACTTCAAATTCAACTAAACCATGGTGATTGAAGAGATTACATAGCTATTATGAGTAAGCAGCACTAAAATAATCCTTATAGTGTAACGCCATGGTGCTAAAACTTTACTATGTAATATCTATTGTAAGTCGACAATCAATTAGCTGCATACAAACAAAATTTAATAGAAAATGTCATTTGATCCATATCAATGTTTCTCTTAGGTAAAGTAACTCCATGTCATTTGATTCAGAATTCCTTTTACTTCGAGTTTCCAGTTTCCATGTATAAGATTAATCAAGACCGCGTAAACTGATTGGAAAATACCTCATATATGTACCTAGTTTTCATGAAATCACCACAAAGACCACAAGCATCAATTATTGCGCGGTACATATACATATTGGGCTTTTTCAAGTTCTTCTTCATTGCTTCGTAAGCTTTCAGAGCAGAAACCAAATCCCTACCTTTGCCAAATGCTGATATGATTTGGCAACATAATATATGCGGTTTTGGAAGAAGGAACGCAAATCTGAAAAACGAGTACTAATCAAGAAACCATATTTCAACAGCATCAGTGTGCATGAGAGCATAAAAGTATATAAAAGTCATACATACATACCTCACAGCTAAAGTTGGTTTACGTTTAAGAACACATCTTCTTAGAATGTCAGATGGCTGAACAAGTCCTGCAATTGATAAGTGGAAACCTGAAGCAAGAAACCCATATACTTTCATTTATGACATTGAAAAAAGTCAGTGATAAAGAAACCAATCCATTCATAAACATTACATCTCAGTCCAAACCACTAGCTTATCGCGAATATATCAATTCGATCTAAGGGTAATTTTATCAAACAGTTTAAATTCAATGTAGTAGCTTAAACAAGAAAAGGAGGAAAACAAGAAAATTACGTGAGAGAACCTCCACCAATTCAACAGCTTCTTCAATGTGGCCAGTTGTAACCAATTGACGACACTCATATGCAATGACATAGGCATTAAGATGAGTAGATAAAGAAATCTTGGCGATAGTGTCCAGGTTGTTCAAATTGTCAATCACACTCCGAACATTCTTGCCTTTGATACCTGCGAGAACCGAATTGGCTACTATCTCAGCATTGACCTTGGGTTTGGGAGGGGTGGAAGAGTTGTTTCGGGGAGATAAAGCATTGAGGTTTGGGAGAGAGGATTTGTGGGGTTTGAGGGTTGGGTGGCGGTGCTGTGGAGTGGAAGAGGAAGATGAAGAGGAGGAGGGTGGTTGGGAGTTGGGAGGAGGAGTGATGATGGAAGAACCGAGGATTATGAAATCTCTCATTCTTTGCCAACCGTTTGTTTAGCTGAGGTGAGTGAAGGATATGGGGTTTGTAGTATCCTATGACTTGAATTGAAATGATGCTGTCCTCACAAATATTATCGTGTGCCAATAAAATTGAGAATGGTTATAAAGATATTTTCTTGTCAACAAAACATTTGAAAATGTTTTTATTATGGGACTCTTTAAGCATTCCAAAAAAAGAAATATTTTATAAGAAATTTAATCATTTTAATTTTTAAGATATTAAATATACAGATTTTTTAAAAATTTACTATTTTAAGATCTAAAAGAGTGTCACGAGAGCACTCGTTATATTTTTTCATTATTTTTTTAGTGGCATAGAATAATATCGTATGCCCTTTTTTTAAATTACTATAATTTTTTAAGTTTTATTTTTCTCAGCACCGAATCGGGTTCTACAGGAATCTTAGTTGGTTTTGTTCTAAGTAGTTCAACTTCTTCTATTAAGTTGAGTTATATTTTCTTTAACATAATGTTATTTTCATCTTAGATCGAGTTACTTCAATGACGAAAAAGTATTTCAGCATTTCAAGATCTTTAATCTTGAAATAATTATTGTGAAATTTCTTGAGATCATTGATGACTATCTTTATTGTGTTCAATAAGGACCATGTCATCAACATAAAGTGACATAGAGGTAATAAAATCCCCACAAACATGTGTAAATAGTGAATAATCGATATTTTATTGTTGAAAGTTTATTTTTTGTATTGCATAGAAAAAACGTTTGCAAGACGCTTGCTTAAGCCCATAAAGTGACCTGTAGAGTAGACAAGTAACATTTTCCTCTATTAACAAAAGCTCGAATGGGACAACATGTATACTTCCTTAACCAATTTTTCGTGAAGAAATGCATTGTACACATCCATTTGGTGTAAAGGCTAATGCTGACAATTGTTACTAAGCAACAAACGTTGATTACTTTGGTAACCTATGAAAAGGTATCCTTAAAATCAATGTCTTCATGTTGTGTTAAACCTTTGGAGGCAAGGCGAGATTTGTGATGTTTGATTGTAGTATCATCATTATAAAATACCCATTTACAGCTTATAGGTCGTTGGTCAATAGGTAATGGAACTATGGACCATGTTTTACTGTCCTCAAGGGCTTGAATCAATTTCTATCTTAGCATGAGCCACCTCGATAAGGGGTGTAACCAGGTAATATTGATCCTTGAAGTTCTTCATACTATTAGAATAAGCCTCAAACATCCTACTATTTTTCCTAAGAGACATCATACCTTGAACCCTCACTAAATCAATGAATATAAGTTAGGCTTTAAAAAGATTAAAGAAGAGTGTGAAGGTCTGGGGCACTCTTCTTATAATCACACTAGTATTGGAAGAGTTTGACGTAAGTCCGACTTATTGGGTATCGTTGTGAATGAGCTATTACCAAAAAATTATTATTAGACACCCAGTAGGTCGTGCTAAGCGAGCTACCTGGTGCTAAGTGTCAAGCTCATTATTTTACTCGTGTTAAGCTAGCTTACATGCGCTAAGCGCGCTCTGCGATTCTTGCACAAAAACTCTGGGATAACATCATAGTCCCAACACGATTTCTTCATCCAAAAACACACTTTAACATACAATTTTCACGATTTAAGGTACTATAACCTATATCTAACATGTATATTCCAATAGAAACATCAAAATATAATTAATAATCAAATTCCTGGATTATCATTCAAAACCTAACATTTACAAACCATAAAAAATTAGGAATTTCATTCCTAACATACTTCTACCCATCATGTATTATCAACAATCCCAATAACCAAATGAAAGCTCACTCTTACCTTATTCTAGATTGATTAGATGATTATACTAACTTTTGTGTTTTTGCCCTTTTCTCCTTTGTCTCACTCTTCTCTTCTTTTCTCGTGAAACTATTTTCTTTTGTTATTCCTCTTACTAACTCTTATCCCTCTTCTTTTATTAAACTAATAAAATAATACTAATTCTAGTAAAAAAGCTAATGGACTTCCCTATCATACCCCCGCATTACTCATCAAATTATTATATCTAGGTCCAATTACCAAAACTCTACAATTTTCACTAATTAAAATATTTCATCACTCATCCGTCACATACAACATACATCTCAGATAATAAAAAAAAACAATTACTCACAAAATCAAATAAATAACTAACTAATCAATTATATAACTAAATATAAAAATTGGGGTGTTACGACCATAAGAAGAAGGTTCAAGTTTCAATCCTATATCAAAGTCATTTATGGTGAGAGACTTTGTCAAGTGCAAGACAGGAATGACCATAAACCTTAACATCTCACCAACGATGGTGAGGTTTTCCTTCAAAAATTTCTTTCCCAAAAACCCTAACGAATCATACAAATGTAGAAATAGATAAACTTGAAGACTTGCACGCTAAATGCTCGGCCAAAAGAGGTGGTGCAAATGAGTTGAAATGATGTCCAACCTAGAATTATTAACAAAGATAAAAGAAGTTGTAAGCATAGAAGAAGAGTTCTCAAGATCCACGAGCAACAATAGAGGTAGAACTCCTCATGTGTCCTCCAATAAAGGCAATTATATGGTCCAAAGTAATAAATATTCAAAAGTGTAAACTGCACCACCAACGATTGAGATCTTAATTTGGACTGTTCAAAGTACTTGAATACTCTTGCACAGAAAAACATCATTGTTACCAAACATAGGCTTACGCATCGATATTCCTCTAATGATCGTTACTAATCACGAAGAAAATTTTTAATGTTCATGGTCCGAATGGCATTGACGTCTCATTGAAGCTCTTCCTATTTCTTTTGCCAGATGTCGAACATGAGACATACACGACAAGTCTTTATTCTAAAGGTGTGATTAAGGGCGGGGGAAATTTTCTTGACTGCTTGCAAGATCCGCAATGAATGCCAACAAACGATTACACAGAGAATCACGAAATAGATGAGACCTCACCCTTGTCGGACACGTGATTTTAACCTCTAATTATCTTCCCACTATTGGATCTAATTGAACGGTTGCTAGGCACAACTCGTGCCATTTCAAATATTCTCTCATTCACACACTCTAACTTCTCCACTCATTTCATTAACTTTAATATTAGTGGAGTGTTAACCTTATCGATTCATCTGCTCCGCCATACCATATAAACTCACTCCACCGCCTCATGCTCCGCCATACCATATAAACTCACTCCACCGCCTCATAACAAAACAATGTGTCCGTTTGTTTTGCTTTTTTAAAAAAATGATTTTTATAGTGTTATACAATTTTGTGTAAAAAAAGAAAAATATATAAAGAAACTTTTATAAAAATTTCAAATAAAAATTAGTTTGAATAATTATTTTTAAAATGTTATTTTAAGTATTTCATCTTCTTATTCAAACTTTTTTTTAATATCAAAATTTTAAAAAATCACTTAATTTTAAAGTTATTTCAAATAGATTTTCATAAATATCATTTTTTATGGCAATTTTGAATGTGTTGGTCTTCAATAATATATCCAAAAAAAACTAATTAAATTAGATCAATATCAAATGTTTTTCAATGTCCAAGTTTGTTCCGTTAAAGAAATTCTAGAGGACTGAAATTGAATCAAGTAGATGAAGCAAGAAATTCCATCAATTACAAATATACATTTTTGTGTGAGACAAATATTTCACACATTCAAATTGTATAGTTGAATGAACTACTTGTTGATTGGTGCTTGAAGGGTGTACAACAAAAGGAAAATGAGAATAATAAGTGCACCACCTAGAGTAAAAGTAGGACTATTCCAGAACTGGAGATTTGATCTCTCTGTTCTCTTAATAGGATCAACCTCTTCAGAAAGTGGAAAATCTGAACGCCTAGGATTCCAACTCACATACTTATCAGCAGAAAAATTTGAGAATAGAGTTTTCTTTCCTTGCTTCTTGAACTTGGACCATGCCTTGTCCCAATCCGTTGAAGGTTTATCACCTAAAACATACATTTCACAAAACGTTAGAATCAATCATGTAGTGAACAGTAATGATGATTGTAGAACAATATACCCTTGTTATCGCCGTTTCTTTGAGATTCGTCTCTTTTGGAACAGACAACTTTGAAACGATGAGATGTGAAACTTGGTATTGAAATGTGTATGTGAATATTCATTTGAAATGGTGATGATTGATGAAGATTGGAATTTGGTTGTTCCTTTGGTGAACTGAAACGGTGGTGGAACGGTCTTCACCTCTTCCTTATCCTTTGCGAATCTCATGTTTTTGTTTACCACATGTTATTACACGTGTTTCTCGTACATGCATCAAGGATACTCAAATTATGATTACGTGTTTTTTAAATAAAAACTAGTCGATAGTTTATTTTTAAGTAAAATTTTGCTTAATATTTGCAATAAAATGAAATGTAAGGTAGAAATTAGAATATAATAGGAAATAGAAATCAAATTAAAGAAAATATTAAAATTATAGGATCAATAATTACTCCAAAAAAAATTACAATGAAATGAAATGTAAGTTAAAAATCAAAAAATAATAGTAATTAGAAATCAAAATAAATAAGACATTACAAATTTAGGGCTAAATAATTCCTAACAAAAAGAATAACATAGACGAAGAAATGTTGTTTCCGCTTGAAAGTAATCATCTTCGTATTGTGTATTTCATGGAGATGGAAATGTTGTTCCGGACTGATGGTAATAGAAATTTCAAATTTGTAATTTTGTATATTGTGGTAAGTGTTTATGGAAAAATAATAACATTACGATAGAATTTGTAGAGAAACAGGTAGATAAATATAAAAATGAAATACATAAAGAGTAAGAAACTTTACCTAGACAACATTGTGGAAGACCTCCTTAAAGACCACATTGGTTGTATGATCTAATGGGAGTTTGTCTTTGTCGTGAATTAAAATCTTCAAACCTGACTTGCTTTTGACTCTAGACATGGCAACATATAATTGTCCATGACTAAAGACGTCTTTTGGAAGATATAAACCAACAAAATCCAAAGATTGGCCTTGAGATTTGTTTATAGTCATGACAAAAGATACAATAATTGGGAATTGTCTTCTAATAAGCTTGAAAGGCCAAGGAGATTGTGAAGGAGACAATGACATCCTTGGGATGTAAATTGTATTACCAATATGGGTACCATATATAATGCTAGCCTCAATGACGTGATTTGCAAGCCTAGTTACTGTTAATCTTGTGCCATTGCATAGACGTTCAGATTGATCCAAATTTCTTATGAGCATAATTGTTGTGCCAATCTTTAATTTCAAAGAATGACTTGGTAAACCTGATGTCTTTAAACAACTTAAGAATTCAGGTGTTAAATGCTCGAAGGCCTCATTGTCATTAGCTTCAGATCGGTCTATTGAATCACTGCTCAGATAATCCTTTACATCACCTGGATATAATAAAAATATGAATGACATGAATATAATAATAACACCAAAGTTCCATTTTTATTAGTAGAAGACATTGTTATTCTAACCTGGTAGTAAATTTGTAATGTAGTCGTTAATCTCATCAACAATCTCTATAGTTGAAGCTAAAATAGCTCGACTTTGTAGATAATTTGAATCCTTGAAATGTTCAATGAGATTAGGGTAAGTGCTTGTAACAATCTTCTCAATTGGGTCCAAATAATCAGAAAGAATTAATTTAGGTGGAATAGTAATATTAGCACATCCATCATTAGGTTCAGATATTTTACCATCTCCCACTTGTAAAATCCATTTTGAAAAATTCTCAATCTCTTCCTCATTGTTATTTTTTGATCCAGTTTACAAACGCATATTTTTGGTGAGTGTTAGAACCTTGCAATGGTCCCAAATATAGGAAGCATTAATTGTTGAATGTACTATATCAGACCTACTTCCTCTTGGTACAACTGGTAGAATCTGTCGAAAATCTCCACCAAATACAACTACCTTGCCTCCAAAAATCTTGTCACAACCAACCTCACCATTACCCATTATATCTTTCAAAGACTTGTCAAGAGCTTCAAAGCAAAACTTGTTATCCATATGAGCCTCATCCCAAATAATCAATTTTGTTATTTGCAATAACCTAGCAAGATCGGATTTTTTGGCAATGTCACAAATTGATGACTCAGTACAAGGAACAGGAATTTTGAACCTTGAATGTGTTGTTCTTCCACCTGGTAAAAGTAGACTTGCAATCCCACTTGACGCAACATTCAGGACAATGTCACGATTTGATCTCAAAGCCGCTGAAAGTGTTTTCCACATAAATGTCTTACCGGTTCCACCGTAACCATATAAAAAAAATACCCCTCCGTTTTGTGCAACCACAACTTCCATAATTTCATTGAAGATATCTAGTTGTTCATCTGAAAAACAGTAAATCTTAATGTTAAATGCAATAAGATAATTGCATATAATATTTATAAAAATAAATAACATGCTTTAGGTATGTGTCAATTATAATATATATATAAAAAATGCATTCATTTGAGTTACAAAAAATTATATATACCTAAGTGTTTATATAATATCAATTGAGTTATTCATGAAATGTAGGAAGCTAACAAATATAATGTATAAAAAAATTATCTTCTATAAAGGCAGCATATAAAACATGCATATAGTAGGTAAACTCTAATTTATTTAATAAAAGAATTAATTAAATGTAAATGATTAAGTCTAAATACTTTATCACATAGTAGTAGAATAATAATAACTACTCTATGTTTATCATTACTGTTTAGACTTGAATTCACACATGATATTTTGGTTGGTATTACAAGTTAACATTGCTTGCAGCCTTGAACACCGGTCACACCAAGAGTTATGTGAATGAAATAAACACTCTATTTAAATGCCTTTGGAACAGTTTCATTCTTTCAAAAGTTATTCTGCATGTTCTTTTAAACGAAATCTGTAAGCCTGTAACTTCTCCTTCACAACAATGGCCTCCAATGCAATCGTCTTATCCTCTGATTCCAGGTAGGTTGCTTTATTTTTTAATGTTTCGTTCATTTATCTGTCCAGATTGTTGAGCTTCATATAAATGCTAATTCGTTGGATGTTGTGTTTCAGTTATACGGATGACTCTTCGTCGGAGGACGGATTTTACAGGTTCGTTAAAATGAAACCCAGTTATTGTATTATTCCGATTGCAATTTTAGATGTTTCTGCATATCATTGACAACACTGTTATTCGTGTTTCTTGCTCAGTTCTGATGATGAGTTCGATGATGGTTACAACAATACTGGAGACTATACTTGGGAGGTTAAGATAAAGTCTGCCAAAATAGCTAGAAGCAATGTATTTGTAAGTTTGTTTATACTGTGTTTGCATGTTGTTGATTAGAACAAATATTCATTTCTAACAATCAATTTACTACAGCATTTTCCAAGAAAGGTAGTTGAAGAGGTTTTATTGCCCGAACAAAGTTATATAGAACTGATAGATGAGGAGTGTAGGAAGTCATATGATTGTCAGATATTGACTGCTAAGAGGAATTCCTTAGAGATGTATATTGGAAAGTCGTGGTATGCATTTGTAAAGGACAGAAAACTTCGTGTTGGTGATGTATTGATGTGCACCGTAACGAACCCTCCAGACCGAATATTTGTGGAGCTTGCTAATCGTTGTTGAAATCGTTATGTATGTTTTGTTTTGTGGAGTTTGGGAATTTCTGATCATGTGGTTTGGTGGCTTATCATGCGTTTTGTATGCCTGAAATTCTATGCTTACCTTTTAGGTGCTGAATATCATTAGTATTAAGTTCTGTAATGTTTGTCTTTATATCATATTAATGTAACTTTGTCATCTTGTTGCTTAAATCTAACGTGGAACTATAAGTTCCAGACTTTAGTAAAGGTGTTAACTTCTAGACTTGAGTTAACTGTAAATGTAATGAATCTTGTTATGCTATTACTTTTGTACTGCTAAAGCCAAACTGCATGTATGTCTGATTAGTAGTGTTTTAGCTGCTATTTTTTTCAGTCTAGTATGGTATTGTTTTATTAAGTTTTCTTGTTAATAATAATTGAGTTTGAAAAAGGGTTTTTGTAATGAGTTACTTATGTATATAATAGTTATGATGTTAGTGACCATATGCTTTCCTATGTCTTAAGGGCAACAATCAGCTGTAAATTAAAAAGCTACAATAAATTGATAGTAGTGTCTAAAAGTACCTGTTAAAGATTGGAACAAAGTTGCATAAATGTCCTTTTGAGCTGAAACATCATATTTCCTTTCATCATATATCAACCTATTTCTAAGAAAATCAAGCACATAATCATTTGGATAGGGCATTGGTCTCAACTCTTTCAAACTTCTCCTGTTTTTTTGAAGTTGTTTTTCTATTTCTAACAAAGTCAGTTGTTGTATTTCTTCATCACATAGTAACAATTATGCATAAAAACATGTTAAAAAAGTAACAAATAATGTCAAATAAGTGTATGTATTAGGTTAATTGTTTATGTTTTCAAATACATAGTAATTGTACTTGTATTATTTGACAATCTTCTTTGGTCATAAAGAATACCATCAGCTAAGAACCTCCAAGTGATACGCCAAACATGTTCTGGTTGATTCATAGAAGCTGATATCAACATTGTAACAAAGAGCTTGCGCAAAAATACACCAGATCCCCAATCATAAGCCTCTCTTATTGCTTCTATAAACTCTCTGTCATCTTGTAGAAATCCCATTGCAAAGCATGCTTCTCTAAAACTTGGATGTTTATAACCATCAATTGTTTTTAGATCATCATAACTTGTTGGACCCTTTTTTACAGTTAACAACATGCTCATGTAATATAATTCTCCTGTTGTAGGAGGCACCCAAACTAACCGCCCTATTGTGTACCCCCGTTTCCTTGGTTTCCAACACCTTGTTTTCTTGACATAAACAAATTTTGAAACAAACTGCACATATGTCAATAATCTAGCTTCCTCATATTGTGCATTAGCGGCGAACCATGCCGTAAACATAGACTCAGTAACACTTGCCTTTAGTAGCACATTACCCATTTGTTCATGATCTTTGAAATATAATGAATTCTCTCCTTCCATGTGAAAAAATAACCTCTCAACTGCCGGTTTCCTACCATGAATTGAGTAAGAAAAGATTCTCCAACATGCTTCACTTGGAGAAACATATCTACAATCAAGGTATTGTTTGATTTCATCAACATTACCTTCGCTGTTACTATTATTTGGAACAATAACAACAGATATTCTATCTGAACCCTTGTTGATATACTTGAAGAGATATTTTATTGAAGTACTTTGATTGCACCACTCCATGTTGATATGAGCTTCATACTTCAATAACAAACTTGGGTTGTGAGGAACAACATGACCACCGTGAAATGTGATACCATTCTTTTCTATTGTATGACCATTACTTCTCCTTCTATACATTGGATATCCATCTTGATCAACAATTGTAACTTCTTGAAACTTTTTTGGATAATACTTTGTACACTTTCCATCTTTCATGCATGGGCATTTAGGATTAGCTAAACCACAAGGTCCGTGTAGCATGTTATTCTTAACCAACTCATATAATCTTGGATCTTGTAAAGGATCTGGTACCTCAGCAGATATTATTTTGTCAATATCACTTGGTTCTGGGTATTTATTCGATGGATGCAAGAAAATAAGTATGTGAGCATGTGGCAATCCTCTTTTCTGAAATTCAATTGTGTACATGTCTGTAAGAGACAAGTAGAAATTGTAAAATTAGTATATAGATTTAATTTTGATATGTTATAAAAATTAAAATAAATAGGCAACATAAAATATGCACTTACATGCGAGGACCTTTCCTAACATTCTTTTTTTAGTGATGTCAGCTAAGAGATTGTCAAACTTCATTTTGAATACTCGAGAAATTATATCTGGCCTATCATGAGGCTTTAAGTTTAGTGGATGAAGGTCTCTTTGAATTTTAGGCCAATTAGGATTACATGTGAATGTAATAAAAAGATCTGGAAACCCCACTTTACTACATATGGCCATGCCATCGTAGTACAGTTGATCCATAAACCTTCGACTACCAACATAAGATGATGGTAAAATAACTCTTTTTCCTGTGCTAGAACCAAATGTTTCTTTGTTGTTTGCCTCTTCAGTGAGGTTGTTTAACTTTGTGACTCTAAGTTTGGATTGGTTGTTTCGAAGCCATTGTAACCTCTCTCCTTCAAGCATGGTGTAACCATCGACCAAAAATTGTTGCAATAACCTCCTAGAAGATAAAAGTGTTTTACCCTTTGCAGCTCTTGTTTGTAATCGAAAAGCCAACCATTCTCTAATTGTAAGTCTATTCCTTGGATTATCATCAAATATGTCAAGATCTCGGTGATCAACGGTTAGTCTATAACCATCTTCTCCATATGGAAATATTAAAGGGTATTGGTAAGCTAAATAGCTAGCATGAAATTCATCAATACGTTTTAGCTTCCCACCTTGTTTTTGCATAATGATGTCCCTTTCTTCAGCCGTGTCTATGTCCCCCACAATTAAACCAGCTACCTCAGAAACAGTTGGTTGATTGTAAACTCTACCGTCTGTAGTTCTATTTGCAATTAATCTTAGCTTCAAATTGTGAATGTTGCTTTGGTTTAGTCTGTCTATTTCCATCCGAAAACTTTTGGCATGGATGTTATGTGTATACAACATATGAGAAAGATCCTCTACAATTTTTTTTGAATGTTGTTTTGGTTCCTATAATGACAAAAAACATTGGTTATTAGGCAGCAACATAAATAAGCTTTATTGGGCCATTATAAAGAAATATTTGCATACCTTAGTCCATTCATCCTGTTAGTAACTTCGTTTTCGGTGTCATAGATGTAAAGTTGTGCAAATTTAGGTGGTTGTCTTTCTTTAGGCAACAGAGAGCCTATTCGATGGCACGTTTGACCTTGAATCCGTATTGTTGGTGGTCCCCTACCATTATTGAATTTGTTGTCCAACTTTGCACCAGGTGACGTAAAAGAAAACATCATGTTATAAGTGCGCAAATTTTGTTGAAATTTTTTACTATCTTTGGCGTCTCTATCAAACAACAAATGTGATAAAACAATAGGAGGATGTTTTAATAATGGAAGTTGAACCTTGCCATTTCCACAACATAGGGTATACTTTGAATTTGCAGAATATCTATGTTTTTGCATTCTTTCTTGATACCACATCAACCCATTACAATGTCTACACTCAATAAGTGCATCACCCAAATCGCAATAACCTGTTAAGAGGAATAATAAAAATAGTGAACAGGAGACCTTTTATAAATTATATAGAAGCACACAGTGAAATAGGACTTCTTTGAAATTTTATTGAACATGTTTAGTCCAAAACTTACCATGTCGGTTGTTGTCATATTTGTCAGCAGAGGCAAAAGGTGGCAACATATCTTCGTTGTCTAAGGAGGAATCATCATCTGATTCGGGAACTGTTTAAACAACTTTTACCGTTATTAGGAATTAAGTAATATTGGAGTCATATTATATTGACATGTTCAATTTAATTGATTTGGTAAAAGAGAAATGTATTTACCGTAAAATGGATTGTAATTAGAATCATTGTCATTTTCGTCGTCACTATCAAAATCCAGGTTAATAGTGGGTGTAAAAATTTGACAAGTAGGAGTAGAGGTTGAACCAAGTGTATTTGAACGACGTGAAGTGCTAGGATAATTGTTGGTCGGCGAGATTTTACAGTCTTGCCTGTAATGGGACATGGGTTATAAGTGCAAAAGAATTTTCTATTACCATAGAATGTTATAAGTAGTCGAAAATTTACTTATTCACTTTTTCCGACAGTGGGGAGGGAGACCTATTTGCTGTGAAGTCATATGTATGATTATTGTGCATAACATTGAAGACTCTATCGTGAAATCCAGCCTTATCCGTGGGATGATCCCGATTTCTTTTGATTGCTTGAGTAGTAGGATTGGTCGTATCGTCGTATGAGGCACCTAATAGGAAGGCATATATAAATGGATGACATAACAAACAAACCATCTATAAAAGCATTTTGATGAGCAAGTGATGTACCATGTTTTTGACAATATTTATATATATATATATATATATATATATATATATATATATATATATATATATATATATATATATATATATATATATATATATATATATATATATATATATATATATATATATATATATATATATATATATATACCATAATTTAAAAGTAGTTTGAATTTTCCTCATTTTGCTTTTGAGTTGCAGATGCTGGTACCTTCGGAGGAAGCATTGTAGCTTGTGTTGTTGAAAACATGTTTTCGGATGGGCTCACAGGATTTAGAATATTTCTTGTTCTGTAAGGAATATGAAAGAATATGAGGTGAATTCCACATAAATGTAAATATTAATAAGATATTATTAAATTATAAAATGTTTCGCATACAAATCAACATGTGATGTGATAGTATTTGTATGACCGACCCGCATTAGGTTGAATACTCTATCAGATAATCCAACATTCTTCTTAGGACGACCCCTGGATCTTTGATGGATTGGTTACTTGGCAAGCAGTTCAGCGAATTGAGGTGCATATTGCAAAACCATTCACAATTGTATTAAGTTTTTTTGTATTCAATTAAGAAAGTGGATGCAAAAACCTTCAATGCGAACTTACGCTATTGTATGCGCAGTTTGATGTGTAACATTGCTCTGAGTAGTTTGAGAGGACAGACCAGCAGTAGTAGAGGGGACTTGATTTTCAATTTCTGTATTCGATGCAACTTTTGAGAACTTAGATAATAGGTTGGTGCCCATGTTATGAATGTTAAAGATCTTTGCTGGTGTTAGCCTTTTTTCATTTGGTTGAGTAGTTTTCCTCAAATTAGTGTAGTGAGGATATGTATGCCCATTAACAACATCAATGTTTGTGGAATTTAAAGATGTATTTGTTAGGGAAATTTCAGATAACGGCGTCCTATTGGATGAACTTGCAGTGATTGTACTTGCATTGTCATGCTTCCGACGTTTGTTTTGGTTATGCTTTAGTATTTGAAAACGTCGAAATCTTGCCCTCTTTGTTGCAAACTTCTTCCATAAAGTAGCATTATTAATAATGGTAGTGTCATTAATTGGCCTACAAATGGAATAAGAATAAGAATTGTAAATTATAAACACAATAGTTGTATTATTTAGACATGTAGCATGTAATGTTATACCCGGGAGCAATATCATTATTTGACTGGATGTCCATTCCGTTCTGCCAAAATGTTAACCTGCATTCCAAGTTTGATAGTATTTGACACAATAGTTATTTATCTTTGACAGTAAAACATTGATGCATCCACTGTAAAACTATGAAACATTGATGCATCCACTGTAAAACTTTGACAATAAATCATTGTAAACAACTCTGCGCCTAGAACAATAATGGTCGAACAGAGCATTCAATGAACCAATAAGAGGTAATGGTAGGGACATACAAACAGTTATTTTGGAGAACTATAAAAAGGTATTGGTATAACTTATACCAGAAAACTCACAATTCAGTTTGTCATGCAAAGCAGGTTGCGGGATATGCTTTATCACGAAGTTGTGGCGCGTATTGTGGCAGCTAAACACAAGTTTGAAAACCCTATGGCTACTGTTCTCACCATGGAAGTTACTCAGCTTGAAAAGCATGTAAAAATAAGTCAACTGTGTTAGTTTTTACTAATTTGTTAAACAATGTAAAAAGTGTGATGACAGTGTTAGTTTCCACTGTTATATTATAAAATTGTATAGAAAAAGTGTGATAATTGTAAATATGTTGTTATTGATGGATATTTTGGTGTAACCGGATTGATGTCATTCACATTGTGATGGAACCAATTGTTAGTGTTATATTGTTGGTGAAAGAAACTATAAGGTACAAAACAAAACTGCAATTAATGCTTGTTCAGAAGTTATACCATTTATTCCTAGGATGCCGTAAATAAAAGCAGTAAAGCATGCACCTCACTGTCCAAAAGATATCACAGTTCCAAAAAGTGTTTATGTGCAGCTATCTCAAGAGCAGTCTTGTTGTCTAATAAGAGTACTTTATGTACTGATTGTATAGGTAGGAAATAAAAAATAGAGGTATAGTACATGAGCAGGTACTGTCATGAAGCAAACATTAATTGCCTTGCAGGTTGGTTTATCAAAGAAAGAGTTGACTAAGACAAGTATGTTATAAATAATTAAGTTGTGACAGTATTTTAAAAAATGGGAATATGAATGTATCAATGTACTATAGGATAACTGCAGAACTTCAATATGGTACAATTATCTAACAACTACTAAAATAGTGTAACTATACTTTAGGATGAGGTAGTGTTGTATTGGGCAGAGAGTGAAATGGTAACGTAATTACAGCTGCAAAATGGTAATTACAGAGAGTGCAATTGAAAATGTAATTACAGCTGCAAAACATAATCCAAATTGTAATTACAGCTGCAAAATAGTCAAGGTGAAGTTTATTTGGTTAAAAGGATTTGCCCTATGAAAGAGAGCTCTACTATGATCCTACACAACATCCAAAATGAACAATTCACAACAGGTTGACAAATGATAGATAGATAATAATTAAATAGAAATCTTACTTTTAATACATCCATAAAAAGTAAAATTGACTACAAAGATGTTCATTGTGCTTCTATATAGCAAAGACATAACACAAAATACATGTTTAGTTAGGTGCGTAACCAAACACCTAACACAAAATAGTTGTTACAAATTGCAATAACAGACAATAGTTAATAAAAGTGGAATCAAGCACATCCTAGAACTTCATTTAATCATAGAGTGTCTTGCACTCTTGGTCCTTGCAGCCTTGGTTGCCGATAGTTTTGGTGAGAGCATTTCTGTGTTGTCCAGTTCATGAATTGCTTCATCTTGTGAAACTCTCTTTGGAGGAGTATTGCTTCCACTTGGTTTGGGACTCCCATTCTGGTTTGCAGATGCAGTACTCTGGTAGGGAAAAGAAAAAACATATAAGTAGAAAGTATATATGTAATAATCCTAACATACTATACATGTTTAAAGAGTTACAACAGCAGCAGAGGACTGTGGAAGTGCATTCTCATGCACCATGTCTTTTGTGGTGGCTTTTTCCTTTCCCTTAGCCGAGTGTTGACTGTTTGGTTGTTCACAGATTGGCAAGCTTTCAGTTAACTGAACATGATAGTAGGCATTGAGTCATTGATTAAATTACCATTTATTTGATAGATTATTTACATGAACATAAAATTTGGCGTATTAACAAAACATACCTTCGCCTCAATAATGGCATCTTCAATCATAGTGATAACATCCTGGTCACATGTAATTTTGACCACAGAAGCTTGACTATAGTTAGGCTGGTATTTTGCATGGATAGCAAAAGTCTTCTTAAGCAACATGTCTAGGTGTTCGGGGTATTATTTAGGATGGTCTTCATTAGTCTACAAAATCAATTTTAATTTGAAATTTCTATATATTAGGAGGTTATAATCCAGAGTTTGACTATTTTTATATGTCTAAAGAAGGAGGATATCATTAGTAAATTATGAATGACATGTATTTGTAGATTCCATATAAAGTTGTATTTTTAATGTAATAGGATAATTGGAAGCTATGATTACAATGTATTCTGCAGGTATGTTGATGATTTTATGAATACGGGTATTTTTAATTGATAGAATGTATTGAAAATAGTAGTATGAATTATCATGATTAACAACGGTTCAAACCTTTTTCATCAACTGTCTCAGATCAAAAGCTGTCATCCCAACCAAAGGAATGCATTCTTTATCCCAAAAAACAAAAAACCCAGATTTCTTGTCATGTTCAACTTCAACTTCAAGCTTATACCTACGAAGTGTGAAAGGTGTTATAGTTAGTTAGTTACGTTTAAACCATAAGTAATGAGAAGAGCTGGTATAATAAGGAAAACATAAAAAAAAGTTATACTTCGTTATTGGTCTGGAACTGTTTCCTGAACAGCCGCACTGGAATGGACAACCAGGTGTTTGGTTGGTTTTGTTACATGTCGCATAGAGTTCATAATACCACCCAAAACGGTTTGGTCTGAAATGCTTAGTTTCCCCAACAGTATTAACAAACGCCTCCTACAATAACAACGAAAATAAGATGTCATTCATTTGAGAGAATCATGAAGGCAAATAATGTAAAATACAGTACTACCTGAGTCGAACATATCATATCTCCAATTGATATGACATCATGAACATTGGAGAAGCATCTGCCATCAAACTGACCCTGAGAACAGGAACTCATTGATCTTGTTTGGGAAGTCATTTGTGAAGGTTTAACATCAACACATTTGTGATGTAATAAGAAACTACTTAAAAAAACAAAATTTCTAATAGGATAGGTGAATATTGGCAGTGAGTTTGTATAAGTGATTATGCTAGAAATATTAGGTACCTATCCTTGAAATCTGCCACTTGAGGATGGTCCAAATTAATCAGAAGTTCGGATCCATTCCAAGCATTAGAGATGTAAAGCTTTCCATTTGCTACCGTATGCGCAAGAAAAAACAGCAAACCAAAAAGTAGTCGATGTCAAATAAAATTTCTGGGTTGTAAAAAAACTAACTATACGCCATGAGATTCTGGAATTATTGCTTACCCGAACTTTGCCAACACCAACCGTGTGTAAGTATGATAACTGTTGGCTCAGTTTCAGCAGTATACACCATGGATTGATTTGCATATGATTCCTAGAGTGTAACGTCAACTTCGTTTTCACTATTTAATGAATGTAAACATGTGTTATCATAGTGATCATAAACAAGATGACATACCCATATTTGCAAAACGCTACCAAAACAAAAGGTAAACTGTTTACAAACCTTTCATCTGTCAAGGTCAGATTAACACATGCTTTCTTTCCAGCTCCAGCTACTTGACTCCTTGTCACAGTTTGTAGGATCCCAATCACATATGAGAAATTAAAATGTGAACAAAGTTATAAATGGTAAAAGTGTAAAAAAAAGTGGTAGACATAGGAAAAAGAATTTATAACAGCAGTTAGTTACCATAAACACGGTCGACATCAAAGTCACCATTAAGGAAATCTTGGTTTGGCTTGAACTGGAAACGTCTGAGGTGGTATTTCAGGAATGTCAACCTGGGTAATCGTTGTTCCAGCACTAAAAAAGAGCTTGAAGTTGTTGTCACAAACCTTCAATGGTAGGTCATTCTTCAGCGGTTCACCATTATATATCATGTAAGTGTTGTTCTCCTGTAACAATTGTTTCCATGTCTCAAGTTCTCGAGAACGAATAACAACATGTATTTTATCACCCTTCAAATCCAACACAATGTGTCATAAAAAACCAACATAACAGAAGTCATTGAAAGAGGATAGTCAAAAAGAAGATACCTTTGAGTCCTGAACCACAACTTCGATGTGATGTTGCCCGTTGCGTTCTTTAACAGTCCACATATCCACTACACGAATGGCGAGCTTCCAGACGTTGTTTTCAGGCTACAAGTTACTGATTGAAATAGGTGACCTTGACATGGTGAAGAAGCCTAAGATTCACAAAAACAACATTATAAGTTTAGGAAACATGAGAAGAAGCTCTATAAAACCCTTAAAACTAACTAAATGCATGTATATAAACAACAAAGAAGAACAAAAAGAGGAGTATAAACAACAAAGAAGAACTGAAAGAGGAGAGACAGTGATGTAACAAACCGGCGATGAGTGGAAGGGAGACGATTTGCTTTCTGGAAAAATAAAACTTGGGTTGTAGAAGAAGATGAAGAAACACGAACAGTGGTTATGCTCAACTGAAGAAAGATGAAAAATGAAAGTTGTCTTTATGGAATTATCTATGTGATGTAGTGTAGGATCCATTGGATATAACCAAAAGCAAGTTGTTAGCCACTTAAAGTTTTTCCTCCAGATTTGGTTTAAAGAAAATAATGACACTTGGCAAATGTGGTGAATCTCATTGGCCATTTAGTGGTATATATTGAATTACCAAGGAACCCTTTTTTGTAGTGTAATTTTTTTTTGAGGAGAGGGTAGAATGGGGAATGCCTAAATATTCTCCATTAATTGGTAGGTAGTTGACTTGAGTAGCATTAAAAAAATTTTTTTTTGAACGCAATAGCATTAAAAATTTAAAACCTTGAAAATAATGAAAACTCCACCTAAATCTAGATTTTCTCCTACCTCAAGTCGTCAACTATATATGAATATATATTAATTATTCAATTTATTTAAAAATAACTTTTTTTCTTATAATAGGGAGCATAATAAGGATTATATGTAATAATTTTTTAACAACAAACAATTATAAGAGTTTTTCACTCTACTATTAAAAAGTTAAGGGACAGATTGAAACACTTTTTATTGTAATGTTATATTTAAATTTCTAATTAATTTCAAACAATCAGATTCAAAATCCACTATGATAATCAATTTTGATTGTTTAAAGCACGCGAAAGCTTTCACATTCTTCATATTTATGCCTTCAATGACTTTAGTTCTTTAGTGAAATTAGACTCTCACAATAAATCAGTATGAAATAATAAGAGAGGAGAATCAAGAGCAAAAACCATGTTCAATGAATAGTCAATATATGTTTTTTTAACTTAAAAAAACCTTATTTTTTCTAGGGTTTGATTGTAAATCTACGATGATGAGTAAGTGTAGATAATTTTTATTTTTGTTGGGGTTAGATATACTTGTTATGTTACTTATGTTTTGATCTCGGCTATGGAGTTCTATATAATTCTTATTATGTTTTAATATTAATGAATCCTTCATTTTTAATGTTTATTTTGGACTAGTACCTAAAATATGTTTTTATGGTGTGACTTGATATTCAAAAGTTATTGGTCATTACAAGATTTAAGTCTATCATATATTAAAGTCTAGACATAGATATAGATTTAGGTTGAATATTCACATTTGTTGTTGAAAATTAATGCTAACATATTATTAATAGACTAAGAGATCGTCTAATAGTTGATCAAGGCGTTCCTCTAACGAGGAAGAAGGCTAAGCGTGAGGATTACCAATATATAGTTAATCAAGTTAGTTCTAAAGTTACTTCTTGGAATAGGATGCAACTTGCTTTTGCTGGTAGGGTCACGCTTGCTAAAAGTGTAAAGCCCTCCCCATTTATCCTATGATGTCAACAGAGATTCCAAAGACTTGCATTGACGCGATCCATAAACTCCAGCGCAATTTCATTTAGGGTGATAGTTGTAACAACAGAAAGTTTCATGTTGTCAATTGGAATGTGGTGACATCGCCGAAAGATCTCAGTGGATTAGGCTTGCGGAAATTGGATCTCATGAACAAGGCTTGTACGATGAAACTTATTTGGAAGTTGTAGAACAATAACAGTGAGTTATGGTGCGATGTAGTTTGGGGTAAATATCAACGACAAAGTGATCACAGGAATGTCAGTGCGAGAAACACGGATTCTAGTTTCTAGAAGGCTTTAGTGCGACATTGGCGAGTGTTGGAGAAAGTCTATATGTGGGCTATTGGAGATGGTTGTCATATTAATCCTTGGAATGACAGATGGATAAGTCCAACCATCTGCATCCAGGATCTTAATATTGAGACCAGCCATGATTTACAACATTCTTCAATTGTAACCCTTGTTGATAATGGAGGAAACTAGAACTAGTAATTGCTGAATGAGTGGCTTCCTTATGAGATTGCTAGACATATATATATATATAGTATATGTCCTCCCTATTCGGGTGTAGGCCAAGACCAGGTTGTTTGTATTGGTGAAGGCAGCGAATGTATTGTGACCAATTTTTATAAAATTCTGGATGATGATAGTAGTAGTAGCCCGAACATTGATTGGAGAGAGATTTGGAGGTTGAATGTTTCAGAACGTACTCGCTACCTTATTCGGTTGTTAAATCATGATGGGCTGTTGACAAACAAAAAGAAAAGTAGGATGAATTTGGGGAGTGCTATATGTAGACATTATGGTAATGTGGAGGAATATGTCATTCATGTGCTTCCAGATTGTCCCAAAGGTATGACGGTGTGGTTGGTTGTGGTTGCCGCTAAAAATTGTGTGTTATTTTTTTAGGTGAATTACATAATTGGATCTATATTAATTTGAATTCGAACATGGGCAAGATGGTGAATGAGGAGTGGAATTTTATTTGGGGCACTACTTGTTACTGGCTTTGGAGATGGCATAATCTTAAGATTCATAATGAGAACTATCAGCGGCCGGGCTGTATGATTTCTCATATCTACAAGTGTGTCAATAATTATCGTGAAGCTAAGGAGGCTATTCGTATTATCTTGCATAATCATAAAGTGAAGCGTGACATTAAATGAGAACCACCACCATCAGGATGGATAAAAATCAATGTCGATGGAGCTAAAGACTCTTTAGGTAAAGTTGGTTATGGCGGCATTATAAGAGGCGATTCAGGTGAATGGCTTGGAGGTTTTTCGAAATCTCTTGGGGTGTGTACTGTGTTTGTAGCAGAATTATGGGGTGTTTTTGAGGGTCTTCAACTTGCCTACAAGATGGGATTTAATAACATCATTGTTGAGAGCGATTAGCTTCAAGTCACTAATGATATAACAAGTGATGGTGTGATTAATAATACGAGTAGCAATTTAATTTCTAAGATCGGGAAACTTCCGGAGTACAGTGTAGAAGTGAAGTTTCATCATATCTACCGGGAGGTTAACAACTGTGGTGATGCGTTGGCCAAACATGGTTTAGACATTCAGGAATCGCTCTGTCAGTTCTCAGAGTGTCCCGTTTTTATCCAGGATTTTCTAGATTTTGATCTTTTGGGGGGATCTTGTTTCTCGTTTGGTGTCTGTCTAGTTTCTCCTTCCTTTGGGTTCGGCCCTTCTTGTAACAAAAAAAAGAGAGATCCTCTATTAGGTAATACGGTTTATCCCACGTCACTGACTCAAATTTGAGTTGTGACGAGAGCTTCAGACGATAATATTAATAACTGATTCGTGTTTTATATTACTGGTCACAGATGCTATAAAAGAATATATCAATAAAGTCTAACCCCAACAAAAAAAATTCACTATTGAAAGACTGAAAGCTTGATTTTGTTTTTCGTTGGTTTACATTTCAAATATTCATCAGACAATCAACGTTTGATAAGTCGAACTTAAGATAATCAAAACTATTGAACGGTCTCTTAAACACAATAGCCCATGCGGAGACGGTAATTATACACTTACTTTTGTTCTACAACAAAATGATGTCGTTGTAGGGGAATGACGGTAATAGTTTTATTTTAAGTATTTTTATATATCTATTTTATATTTGCATGTTTATTTTTACAGGTATTAACCTACTAATTGTGTTAGCTACTTTTATTATTTTTTATTTTTGTGAGATTAATTTCCTGCATAATAACTTCTATTCGATCACAAAATTGAAAGAAACATATGCAAGAATAATAGTAGAATATAAATAAAAAGTTACAATCCAAGTTACAAGATCTAGAAGAGTCATATATTTCAAATAAAGAATCCATGGCTAATAGGGACAAGAAAAACTATAATAACAATAATGACAACAATGAAAATAATTGAAATAATGCAGGTGGCATGTCATGCCACAACAGTCTAAGACGTATGACACACATAACTATACCACAAATGAATATGCATCAAATGAAAATGAAAACGAGATTCTTACAAAAAAAATTCGCGGACCCTTTTTCATGATTATACTATAAGGACCCGTATACACACCTCACGGAGTTCTATGAGTTTTCAGGTACACTAAGAACTTTAGAAACCGAGAAGGGAACAATATTTCTAATATTGTTTCCATATTCATTGATTATCAAATCAAAGTAATGGTATTTATACCAACCAACATAGACGGTGACAAACTATAATGTTTTGGAGAAACAAATTTTGAACATATTATTTTCTCACAACAAATTTATAAAAGCAAATAAAACCAATGTGTTGTTCTATCAAGACGCAACTAAAACTCTTTACGAAACATGGGAGAGATACAAATCCATGTTGAGAAGATTCCCAAATCATGATTTTAACGATCTTACACATATTCACATCTTTAGAAATGGATTAAAACAACAACCAAATTTATTACTAGATGCTACTACAAAGGGTTCTATCACTTCAAATAACACATAATATACAACTGCAATCATTAAAAGAATGACACTCCGTGACCATCAAGGAAAAAAATAATAGAAAACCTTCTTATAGAAAGAACAATGTCATGAATTTAAATAGCAATTATACTATATTTCTCAAAATAAGTTGTTGACACAAAAGTGGACGCAAAATAAATAGCAATTGAAGGAAATGAATGAATCTCCAAAGCAAAGTCATAATGAATTTTGTGAATAATGAAATAATGATCACCCAAATTTACTTCCCCCCTCAACTGATGAACAAGTCAATTATGTAGGCAGTAAACAAAGGTCTGGGAAATATCCAAACAACAACTTTTTTATTAAGAACAACAAATTTCGTCTAGGATGGAGATTTGAAGTTGGTCCGTCAAATAGATAATCTTATCAAAATTATACATAATCACCTCCACAAAAATACAATGCAACAAAGTTGGAAAGACATGCTCAATCATTTTATGCAGGTGTCTATGGCCAGCCATAAGACCACTAAAGCCTCCATAAGAAACCCTAAGACACTTGTTGGACAATTAGCAAAATAATTAACTGATCAACAAAATGAAACTCTCAATGCCAATACACAAACTAATCCAAATGAGCATTATAGTGATGTTATTTATGATAAAACCATTGTTGTTAAATTCAAATAAAAATAAATAGAAAATCACAAGGAATAGAAGTCGCAAAAGGAAAACTATGAGATTATTAAAAATATATATATCCAATGGTGTAGTCATATATTACTTGTATCAATAGGTTATATAGAAATTGGAAATGCAACCATCAACTTAGTTGCAATTATGAACATAATATCATTTCCAATGGTAAATAAAATAGGTTATGTCTAAATAAATCCAACTATTAGAATATTGCATATGGTAGCCAAAACACACAAGAAGGCAGTGGGAATAATAAAAGACGTTCCTATTAAAATTGAAAAATTCCCATTTACTGTAGATTTTATGGTGCTGGATATTGAGGCAGACTCAAATACAACTTTCATTCTAGAAAGACTATTCATGAAAACTGAAAGAATGCCAACGGATGTTGACACATGTCAAGTGAAGGTTACAAATAAAGAGGGAGATGTTGTACATGTGATTCTATACACAAGAGAGGGTGTGAACTATAAATGTTTGAAAAAATTTGGTTGAAAAAAATCATTTACAAAATCAGAGTTTAAAATTTTTTTGCAAGGAAAATGAATAAATAGGAACTGAAAAACCACATGAAAAAAATTACTAGATATTAAAAGATATAAGGGAAAGAGAAGAACACCAAAGAATTATATAGGTTCGGACTTGAATAACCTACTCCCATCACCAAGAATTATTCTTGAGTCTACTCAATAAACTTGTGAGCTTTTAAAATGATTTTTCCATTAATATCTTTATACAAAGAAATGAAGTTTTCATATCAACCTCTAACCAAACATTGAACAAGGCTTAAAGCAGTTATTCACCAAACCAAAAGATATTTCCATAGGATGATCTCAAACCAAGCACATATCCTGAATCAAATTAAATTGAACAAAGGAAACATAATTTTTTTTAAACATCTTGATTTGAATAAGAACTTACACTTAATTTGAGTTGGGCATTTCTCGGTCTCCTCAACTTGATTTTCTTCGAATAAAGTTTTACATCGAATTCGAATCAGGTAGTTTTTCCATACTTTTCTTTTGGCTCTGTTTGAATTGATTAAAATCAGAATTTATACTTAATTCGAATCATCAGGCTTCTGATTCGAATAAGACTTTACACTTAATCCGAATTAGGTGAGAAATGGGTCAAAACTCGTTTTCCTTCTTATTCCATTTCACTTGTTCATTTGACTCAAATCATGAAATGTTTACGATTCAAATCTAAATAACTATTTCCATCCATTTTTGTGCTTAATCTCAAGCACATATAAAACTTTTTGTCATCGTTTTTCATACGTGAATTTCATAATCAACATTGTGATTTTCTGTGAAGCCGACACCCTTTCACTTTTGAAAAGTTAAAAAAAAATCCTTGCAATGAATTTCTTTCATTTTCATCCTCTGTTTTAATTTTAGATCTTGATAATGAGAGATTTGTAATTGGTTGAGGGAGACACTATATTGAAATCGTTCTTGAAGATTCAATTGATATTTTCAGATAGCTTCCAAGATTGAGATTGTTGTCATTGGTGCTGACAAATTTCAGTCAAAAGAAGGAGGTTATTCTCTCTAGTTTACCTTGGTAGTGATTGTGTGGAAGGCTACAGACAAGGTGGAGTTCTTATCAAATCTTTAGACAGTTTATCGCTCAAGGAATCAGTATGATCTATGGGTGATTGCTATATATGAAGGCTTGGAGTAGATTTTTTATACTGGAAGATTAAAGAAGCATGAACCGAGTAAAGATTACACAAAAGAGTTTGGCATACGATGTATTCAAGTCAAGATCCATATAGGAAATTTATTTTTCTTAGCATTATTGTGGATAATTGTATGAACTCTTGCAATATTTATCAAAATAAAAAGGAACAAAGAAGGTTCCAATGGGAAACCGTTGAAGAGTGCGGTAGCCAAAGCAAAAATGAATGTTGAAGCACTATAATCCGATATCTTCTCTTTATCTCACTCACTCTTGCGTTTAATTTTTGTTGGACATTTCCTGATTAGATTATCAATTCTTAGGGTGGTTTTCCATTTATTCCGGTGTTTTTAAAACCGGACCGAATATCAAACCGGTGAGGGTATTGGATCACTGGTCGAACCGCATGACTAAACTGGATTGAAACGGATAACTCGGTTGAACACACCGATCATTATAACAAAATTATATAGGTATAAAACTTGTTGAACCGGACGATTCAATCTCTACAAAATGTATTTAGCACTTAATTTTTTTAAAAATATCATATCATAAATAGATTCACAAGTTCATAATTTAAATTCAAATTTTAAACATAAGTATCACATATAATGAAATAGTACAAAATTATAAAATTTAATTGCAAACAAAGCCTAATTGCAACAAAACCTAATTGAATACTTTATAATAAAATAATTTTATTGTCTACTATATTTAGTTTTCAAGGAGGAAAATTTATCTATTTGAGATCTTCTTCTTCAATATCAAAATCATCAACAACAAAATCAACTACATCTGCAACATCTTCCCCATCAAAGATATCATTACTTTAATTTATTTTTTATTTTTTATTTAAATTTTTTATTAAAATAATCAAAACAATGTAGTTTTGATTTTTTAAAATTAGAAAAAAAATTATTAAAAAAAAACATTCAAAAATTAAAATAAAAAAATAAAAATAAAAAATGCAATTAAACCACTAGTTTAAGAAAACTGCTGTTCTTTTCCCCGATTTTAGCGGTTTACACGGTTTTTATCGGTTCACACCGCTTCAATGACAAATTCGATCCAACAATTGAATTAGACCGGTTCCCGGTTCGACCGGTCCAATTTTTAAAACACTGATTTATTCAATTGGTAGCAATAAATGTTAAGTTTTGTTAGGATTGGTGTCTAATTGAGCTTTAGAGGTGATTAAATTATAAGAAAATATTGAGTTTAGAATTCGTTGAATTTGAATTATTGTATAAACACACCTCGTGGAATATACAACTGAATAATTGAATACTTTTGTGCATCATCATTAAATCATCTTTGATATTTCTGAAGTGATTAAGTGTTAACGTTATCAAATTTTAATAAAAATATAATTCTCTTAACTTTTGCGCGCAATATTGAAAACCCTCTAATATTCTATTTTTTAAAATTCGGTTGAAATTCTTTTATGTTGTCTATTCACCCCCTAAATTGTTTTCATGCTCCATTTTCTCACCCAACAAGATATAGGTTAATGTCCTATTTATGTTTATTAGGAAAATTTCACTTTGTACCCCCACATTTCAACCTGTACCCCCGCTACAGTAATTTTTTGACGAAAATACCCTCATATAAAAAGCATAAGATTTTAAAAAAATTTCATTTTTCACATCTCCTCTAAAAGTGTTCCGAATTCTCTCCAAATATATTGCATTCCGGAACACTTTGGCCAAGTCTTCCGGTTCACAAAAAAGCACTCCGGAACACATCAAGTAAGTGTTCCGAAAATTTTACCAAACCGGAACACTTTTAGAAAGTGTTCCGGTTTTATTTTTTTGTTGTCTTTTTTCGGAACACTTTTAGGAAGTGTTCCGGTTTGCAATATTGCATTCCGGAACACTTTCTAAAAGTGTTCCGGTTTGTTATACAATTTGGCATTCATTCCGGAACACTTGCACAAAGTGTTCCGGAATGGTTTTTGTGAAATCCGGAACACATTTTAAAACTGTTCCGGTTTGTGTTTTTACATACCGGAATACTTGCTGGAAGTGTTCCGGAATGTGTTCCGGAAGTGTTTTTCTGGATTGTTAAATTTTGTCTTTTTCGTAAATGGTAAAAGGCAAATAGTAAAATAATTAAATTATAATTAAGGTAAAATTGTCATTTTTAAAAAAATATGGGAGTACAGGATTAACTGTGGAGCTACAAAGTACAGTTTTCGTTTATTAGTTATTGATGGGTTAGGTTTCTTTCGGCTAAGCCCACTAATATCGTTGCTTGTTTAGCCCATTTCAAATTTTTCTTAGGCTTGCATAAATAAGTCCGAGTTCGAAGCCACCATTATATATTCATTGAATGAGCTTAGATCTTTTTTTAAAAAAGAAATAAACCTTTCATAAAAAATATTATTTTTGTTAAATTTTTAATTTTAATTTTATTTTTGTTTCAAATAAGCTTTAGCTTTAAACTATTATCATGTTATTTTTCATGAGACATGCTATACTTTTCAATTGGTGAAATATAAGTTAGTAGAGTGAAAATTAAATATTTTATAAATGAATAAATTTTAATGATTAATTATACTCAACGCTCTAGTTAGTTATTCAAAAGTTAAATTTTAATTTGTATTTTTTTTAATAATAAAATATATTGATTTGACTTTTGTAATATATATATATATATATATATATATATATATATATATATATAAAACATGTTTGGAAAATCTTTTTTAATTAGATCAGGGAGGGCTGCAATTGTTATGTGTATTTGTAATTTGTATCATGCTTATTAATACATCATGTTTCTCATTTTCTTCTAGGAAAAATTTCCTTTTATACCTTTATTCTTGTAATTTGCCTTCAGACGTGACCTTTCAATCCCCTCGTAAATGATGAGATTTAACTCGCGACATCATAATCATGAGGTATAACGTCATCTGTTGAGGCTTGTGACGTTCTTGTAACTTTTAGACTATCGTAACCATCGTACCGATCTAGCATCCTGGAAATCTAATATGTCACGCCCATGACCTCTTCAACTATACACCTTGTTTTCCGGGTAGGGGTATCTTTTGCATGGCCCGACTTCATACTCGACTGTGTAATACACATCAACTACTCAATAGTGATATGGTTTCATTCCATACATCATGTCTAACTTGTAGGTCGCCTTAAGGATTTTTAAGATGTACATAATCCCCCCAATCACGTGACCCAAAAAGACGAGGTGTAAATAAGACCCTTCAAATTCTTCAGACGACTTAGGTAGTCGGCCGTATTTTAATCAAACGACCAGATAGCAACTAGTGTGTGTCAATGGATTTTCAAACGTCGTGATGGGCGCGAGTCCCATCGAATCTTTTTTCCTTACTTCGTAATGATGACCTTTTATGGGAAAAACATTGTTATTACGACACCCTAATCTAGCCACTCTACCTTCCCCTAATACGCTTTATTAAAGAACATATATCCTCTTTCTTTTTTCTTTTTTCAAAAGTTTCTCTTGGACTTAAGTTTTAAACTCTCTCTTTCTTTTATTTTCGTTTTTTTTTATTTTTTATTTTTAAATCATGGTGCTTATACGAGTGTGACGATTTCAAGAATGCATTTATTCCTCTAAATTCCCAAGAGATAAGTGAGCTTTGGGCACGGTGTATGAAATATTGTGAGGGTTATTTGGGATAAGAAGAATTTGACCAAAGCATTAGGGAGGTTTACAATGACATTTATTAGTCTCTTAGTGATTTTGACTCCAAATCTGACTCGTCGGGTTCCATAGAAGTTCTTCTGGAGATGAACTGGTCTTATTTCGATTTAAAAGTTATGAGCTAGAAGCATAACATAATTAAATATAGTGACATTGGTAAGCTTCACTCTAGAATGAATATTTCGTCCACTGGGAACTAAGAAGACGTAATATTGGAAACTTGCAAGGTAGGCGAGAGGGTTTTCAAAATCCATATCCATTTTTCCAAATTTGAAGTTGACCTCCTTACCATCTTGAACGTAGCTCTAGTTTAGCTATGTCCTAAAGTTTAAGGATTCATTAAGGCATTTGAAATTGTATGTGAAGCGTTGAACATAGATCCCACCTTGGGATTATTTTTCTCTCTTTTTGAATTGAAAGGTGTATATAAGGATAATTGGATTTCCATTAACGATTCACCCAACTGGAGTTTCCTCCGAGCTTTTACCTTTAACTAAAAAGGCTTCAAAGATAGATTTCTATGTGTTAGGGGAGAAAAAAATTCCCTAAAGTTAGGTATGCGATAGACAGAAGTCACTTCCCGTTTTACTGGACGGACAATTCATATCCAGTTTTTGGTTTTGATTATGACAAGTTGAAAGTGGAAGAAGTCCAAGCATTGGCCTTTTTAGACTCCTCCAAAATAATGAAGGTTAAAGACATAATGAGCATGGTTGGTGATCAAGCGTAAATCTTGAAATATATGGGTGAGGCTTATAAGCCCTATACCGTATGTAGTTATTTTGCCTTTGTTTTCGTGACCTTGTTTTTTACTTTTGCAGTGATAATGTCATATGATGATATCAAGGAGCAAAGAAAATTGATGATTGAGGCTATGGTTAGGCAAACTGATCAATCTACTATGAAATCATATTTGACTAGCTTACAAATTCGAGCTCTCAAGAAGAGAAAGACGAATGTGGGAAGACTGACTACCGTGATTTCGAAACCTCGAAGTTTTACCCTAACGCCTTCTAAGCACCCTTAGCAAAGTGCTCAGAAAAGGGCCAAACTGTTAGAACATATTTTGGTTCTAATCATATCTTAGAGTTTTGATGATAACAAATGGAATAAATTTTGTATAATAATATATGATACTATGATGTATATTGTTTTCATTTCAGATGATGTTCTGACTTAAGCATTATAGAATATAGAAACGTTCTAATGAAAACGGAACTTCTGGTCATACACGCAGAAAGCAACTTCTGATAGAAGCATCCTAGCGCAACCTCTGATAGAAGCACCAAAGAATGTTATGATTAGAAGATATTTTAAACAAGGCTTATAGAAGATTATGATTTATGTGAATGTCATCTTCTAAGACAAAGACTGCTACAATAACGTTACCCTACTAAGCTAAGACGACTGAAGTACTTGAGTGGCTCAACTTTCTATGTTCATTGAATAAAAAAAAGATGTGAAGCTAAGCAATCTTAAATACGCCTTCCAGTATCCAATACACGCATGAGTTGCAACGGAAAGATTCTTAGAAGCTCTATATATAGTGCAACATTCAAAGAAGAAATTACAACAATTTATTCATAGTGAACTTACGCTGTCAAAACTGAAATCAATATTCTGTAAAGTTTATTTCTAAGTTCTTAAGCTAAAATAACTTGTGTAAAAATCACTTTAAGTGATAAAGCTTTTTAGAAGCAATTGTAAACACTTGGTTTAGAAGTTCTTGTGAAATTGTTCCTTAAGAGACCAGTTGGGTCAGATTTCTCAAGAGGGCTAGGACTAGTTGAGTCTTAGAGGTGTTAGTCACTTGAAGTTGTCTTGTGCATTATTGTTATTCACAACAGTTGGTTGTGCATTCGTAATCTTTTGATTATAGTGGCTTAAGTCCTCGTTGAGAGAGGCGAAATCACCTTGACGGCTGAACTGGAGTAGTTTGAGTTTCAAACAAACCAGGATAAAAATCCTTGTGTGTTTAGTTTTGTTGTTTAGTAAAAGAAAAATTTAAAAGGGAAAAACTTATTCACCTCCCCCTTCTAAGTGTTTTCTAAGCCTTCAATTGGCATCAAAGCTCTTGGTTCTGGGTGCAAACACTTAACAGTATCAAATAAAGGTCCAGAAGTAAAACACAAATGACAACAAATCACAACAACAACAACACTAAACCTCCTATGTTTGATGGAGAGGATTTTGAGTACTGGAAGGATATATTGGAAAGCTTTATTCTATGCTATGATCCTGATCTTTGGGATATGGTTTTGGATGGCTACAAACACCCAGTAGATAAGGATGGAAACAAGATAGAAAGAAAAGCAATGGACAAAACACAAAAAGCAGATTTTAAGAATCATCATAAAGCTAGAAATATTCTATTAAATGCCATTTCAAAAGTAGAGTATGAAAAGATTACCAACAGAGACACAACATATGATATTTTTGAATCACTCAAAATGTCACATGAAGTAAATGCTTAAGTCAAGGAAACTAAACCTCTGGCGCTTATCCAGAAGTATGAAGCATTCAAAATGGAGGAGAATGAATTTATTGAGGCAATGTTTTCAAAGTTTCAAACCGTAACTGCTGGCCTGGGAGTGCTAGATAAAGGATATACCAAAGCTGATCATGTAAAGAAAATCATCAGAAGCTTACCCAGAAGATGGGAACCATGGTGACAACCTTCAAAGTTTCAAAATATCTGAATGCTATATCCCTAGAAAAACTCATCAACACACTGAGAAGTCATAAAATAGAGCTTGATGAATTTGAGCCTCATAAGAAAGGTAAGTTAGTTGCTTTGAAATCTACTAAAAAAATCTGATGTTAATGCTTTTCAGGTTGAAGATGGAAGCTCTGAAGATTCAGAGTTAGAAGATGAGTTATCTATGTTTTCCAGAAGAATAAATAAAATGTGGAAGCACAGGCAAAAGAAGTTCAGAAACCACAGAAGATCTGAAGACAGAGGAGAACCTCCTGGACACAAGAAGTTTGATAAAAGAAACATCATGTGCTATGAATGCAAAAAACCTAGACATTTCAAAAGTGAATGTCCCAAGATGTAGAGAGAAGAGCCAAAGAAAAGGTTTGAAAAGAAGAAAGGAATGATGGCCACATGGGACGACTCAGAATCTTATGAAGCTGAAAGTGACTCAGAAGATGAGCATGCTCACCTAGCTTTCATGGCCACAACAGAAGATGACTCAGACTCTAAATCAGAACCTTATGAGGTATTTTCTGAATTCTCTCGTGCCGAACTGGTAGACAGTGTATCAGAATTTCTAGAAAATAATAATCAACTCAATATCAAATAAAAGAAACTTAAAAAAGAGTCTTGTATCTGAGATTGAACAACTCAAAGCAAAAAATGCTGAACTTAAAGAAAATAACATTAAACTTAAAGATGATTTTCAAAAGGTTCAAAAAATTCCTAGTTCAGATACTGCTTCATGCTCAAAAGATATTCTTAAAGAATATGACTATAGCTTTTAGAAGTTTCTGACTAAAAGCATAGATAGAAGCAAGATGACTTCAATGATCTATGGAGTTATTAGGGACAACAGAAAGGGAATAAGATATGAAACCCCCAGAGGGAAAGAAACATATCAACCCAAATATGTTGATAAAATGACTATCACATACAAACCACTTTACAAACAATTCAGTTATGGTCACACACATGATATAAAATAATATCCCATTCTGAAAGATTTTATGTTAAACCAAGGTTCAAACAGAACCTTAGAAACTCTAACCAGAAAGGACCCAGAAAGATATGGGTACCTAAAGAAAAAATAATCTATGTTGCAGATGTCCTTAACAGTGCAGTTAAAACACCAATCTTGGTACCTGGACTCTGGATGCTCGCGACATATGACAGGAAAAAGGTCTATGTTCCAAAGTTTGGAAATTAAACCTGGAGGTGAAGTAAAATTTGGAGGTAACCAGAAGGGAAGAATCATTGGTTCTAGAACCATTGGAAATGGTAATCTCCCTTCTATCTATAATGTTTTGTTAGTAGAAGGATTAGCGTATAATATATTATCCATAAGTCAATTAACTGATAATGGTTATGACATTATCTTTAATCAAAAGTCATGTAGAGTTGTAAGTCAAAAGGATGGGTCAATTCTCTTTTATGGCAAGAGAAAGAACAACATTTACAAAATTAATCTTTCTGATTTAAAATCACAAAATGTAAAATGTCTTCTGTCAGTACATGATGAACAATGGGTCTGGCACAGAAGATTGGGGCATGTCAGCATGAGAAAAATTTCTAAAATTAATAAACTCAATTTGGTCAGAGGACTTCCTAATTTGAAGTTCAACTCAGAAGTTCTATGTGAAGCTTGTTAGAAGGGAAAATTTTCAAAACCATCTTTTAAATCTAAAAACGTTGTTTCTTCCTCTAGGCCATTAGAACTTCTACATATTGATCTATTTGGACCAGTGAAAACTGCATCCATTAGAGGCAAGAAGTATGGATTGGTCATTGTAGATGACTACAACAGATGGACATGGGTAATATCAAAATTGGAGTCGACGACAATTTCTTCTTCAGCCCAGTAAGACTTTCCTCACATTGAACATCCCAAACAAATGCTTTGCCTTTACAAGTAAGTTGAGTTAACAGAAGTGTCAACTTAGAAAAGCTTTCAATAAATATTATGTAATAACTAACCAAGCCCAAAAAGCTTCTAATCTTTGTAACTGATTTTAGAGCTTCCCACTGCAATGTTGTGTCTACTTTGGATGGATCTATGATAATACCATCACATGAAATAATGTGTGAATTTCTTAACCCACCCCGGTGAAATTCCTAAATTGCCCCTGAAACCGAAAATATACAACTGTTAGCACCCCTTATCATAAAAATCATGTTGAAAGCGGTTAGGTGTGAACCGAAAGTATATTTTCGGTTTCAACCTATGTGTAATTTTAAAGACTGTAGTTGTTCATCAAATATTGGGAAATTATTCTCAACTCAGTCTCATATACACGCTTTATTCTATTGGTAAAATAAAACAATTTGATTAAACAAAATAAAATCAAACATTAAGATTTAATTTAGACAGATAAAACATTTACCGTATGTTTTGGTCTAAAAAATCAGGAAAAATCATGATCAATGATTACAGTCTTAAATAATTTCCCAATATTTTTAAGACTGTAATTATTGATGCCTGATTTTTAGACCGAAACATACGATAAGTTTTTTATCTGTCTAAATTAAATCTTAATGTTTGCTTTTATTTTGTTAAATCAAATTATTTTATTTTACCGATAGAATAAAGCGTGTATGTAACACCAAATCTGGAATAAATTCTTCTTAATATAACATTATTTAGTATGGAACCGTAAATATATTTCCGATTTCACTCAAAAATTACAGTAAGTGGTGCAAATCGGAAATAAACTTCCGATTTTGTGAAGGGAATTTTGGGGTTTTCGTGGGGTGCTCCCCACCCTTATGGGGTGGGTTAAGAAATCCACAATAATGTGGCCAAGAAAAATCACCTTTTCTAACCATAACTCACACTTTGATAACTTCACATATAATTTATTCTCTTTCAAAACTTGCAATACAAATCGCAAATTCTCAGCATGCTCTTCTTTTGATTTAGAATAAATCAAAATATCGTCCATAAAGACCACCACAAACTTGTCCAGATACCGATGAAAGATTTTGTTCATATACTCCACGAACACTCCCGACACATTAGAAACACCGAACGACATCACCAAATATTCATAATATCCATACCGAGTACTGAAAGTCGTCCTCTGTATACCATCCTTCTTTGCTCGAATTTGATGATAACCTGACCTCAAGTCAATTTTTCTAAACACATGTGCACCCATCAATTGATCCATAAAGTCTTCTATTCTCAAAAATGGATACTTGTTCTTGACTGACACTTTATTCAGTTGTCGGTAATCTACACGCAATCTCATACTATCACCTTTCTTTTTTACCAGCAACCCTAGAGCTCCCCAAGGTGACATATCTGGTATAACAAACTTTTTTTCAAGCAAGTCTTCTAATTTCTTCTTCAATTATGCTAACTCCGACACAAACATCCTATACGATGCCATAGAAACAGGTCTGGTACCAGGGACAATATCAATAGAAAACTCCACTTTACTTTCTGGTGGCACATCATAAATATCATTGGGGAAAACATTAGGTATTTCACGCACCACATGCAACTCATCAATTGAAGCTTGGTTTTTAATATACAAAGATGCAATTAATGAAAAAACTTGAGCTTCATAATGAATTACCTCATTCAACTGTCTAGCAGACAAGAAACCAAGTTACTCCTCCTCATCAAGAGAAAGAAACCGCACAAATTTTTTGTAATAATTAATCTGAACATAATTGGATTCCAACCAGTTCATACCCAAGACCACATCCAGAAATCAAGGGAAAACAAACTAGATCCACCACAAAATATTTGTCAAAGATTGGCAAATGACATTTCAAGCATACTAGATAAATAGTCACTGATCCCTTTGCTGAAGTCTCGATAACCATTTCCCCAATCATAGAAGACAATGTAAGACCTACCCTTTCCACACAATCAGAAACAATAAAATAATGCGGGGCATCGATATCAATAATAACAATTAAAGGAGTGATATTAATGAAATATATACCTCTGATCATTATTCCATCACTGGATGTCGGATTCCCTACTAAAGCAAACACTTTCCCACCAGATTGAGCTAGCATCGACTTTTGACACTGAGTATTGATATGTCCCTCTTCACCATATTCTAAACATATCATTGCCTTGTGTTTGCAATCAACTACCCCATGCCCAACTTTACCGCCACATAAAAACTTCTTTACATCGCTCGTACATTCACTAATTTGATGTCCCAACTCACATCATTGGAAACACATAAGGTTAGCAGGAGCCCATCCCCACTTGGCCTTTTACCATCATCAACTTTTTGTTTGTCTTTGTCAGCTGGAGCATTGTAAGGCTTCCCACGGTTCTAATGCGGTTTGCCTCTCCTCTCGCTCATAATCTTGTAATGATCCTTACCATCATCTTCATAAATTATACAGTTGTTCACTAACTCTAAAAATCTATGAATCTGATAATACCTAATATCCTGATTAATCTATAGACTCAACCTATTCTCAAACCTGATAAACTTCGAGAATTCAATAGTCGCTTCACTATAATACAAATAGAATCCACCATCTCCATGAACTTAGCAGCATATTCATTCATAGACAAATTCCTTTGTTTCAACTCTTGAAATTCTATCTCTTTATTTCCATGCACATATTCTGTAAAATACTTCCTCAGAAACTCCCTGCTGAACACAGCCCAAGTAATAGCATCGCCAATTGCTACTAGCCTATGACAGATGCCCCACGACCAGTCATCAACCTTCTCTTCCAGCATATGCATACCAAACTTCACCTTCTGTGCTTCTGAGTAATCCATGATCCAAAAGATCATTTCAATCTCTTTGAGCCAAGCCTGGGCTCCATTGGGATTATACCTACCCTTGAAAGTAGGCAGATGGTTCCTCTAGAATCTTTCCAAGACACGTGATTTGTCATTCCTGCCAGCATTAAGTTTATGTTGCATATCCTGCAAAGCAACATCAATCACAATATCGTTTCTTCCAGACATTTCTCTATTTCACACCATCACATGAAACAATGGTTAAATGAAACATATCAACAATATTCAACTGTCACACCATACTACAAACTCAACAACTTGGCAGGACAAACCGATTAACTCTGATACCACTATTTAACACCCTAAATTCCCTGACGAATAATAAATAAAGATCAAAGTAATTTAAAAAAAAAAACGAACATATACGATACTACAATTTCACAAACATACAAAAACCTGCTCATATTAAGTATAAATACATAACACGAATAATAGATGAACCTAAACTTTAACTCATAGTCTTCAACTTTAATTTTTATTAATGCAGCAAAAAAAGAATCATATTTGAAGTCAATTAATCTTTTCAAAATAAATCAAGATTTATTCAAATCATAAGGAGTTCCTAAGACTCCACACAAATTGCTAAAACAACTAAATAAATAAGTGTTCATCCCCCAGTGTTACGTATCATAGTAATGACGCCAACTCAAATAAAATGAAGAGCAACATCTTCCAAATTTTACAGCCTCAGACTACTCCTGACTATATGCACAATGCTATATAAAGTATCATTCCAACATAAGGGTGAGATATCATAACAATATATGAGAATGTATAGTAATAAGTATATAGTGAATATAATTACACATAGGCATACATTCTGCATATCACACCTTCACATAATCGATAACAATCCTATTACATGTTAATTATACATCATACATAATCAACAACATGCATCAATAATCATCATGTAATACATACACATATCACATAACTCAAACATCATTTTAACAATAATGCAATGCAATTAGACCGACTCACAAACTCAATGCATGTGGTACCAATATTCGACCCATTTAGGCCTGCTCCGTAAATGTCTGCAAAAAAAATATGACAGGGAGGGGGAGGTCATAGTTGAGGATGAGGAGCTAAAAAGTATTCTCACCCCGCAAAAAGTGAGTGTGGGGCGGAGAATGCATGCTGACACTATACCTTTTAAGCCTAAAAATGAAGAAATTTATGTTAATACTCGTGCCCGCAAAAGCTCACGAAGAAAATGGGGCAGGGTAGTCACATTAAAGGGTGAGGACATGAACTGTTGTCCCTCCCCACACTAAAGTGCGGGAAAAATGGGTATGCCCAACAGGTCGAGCCTGTTTTTCCACCCTTTCCAATATCACTCCCGAATCCAGACCATCTAGGACTAAAGCCACCAATATTGTGAACAATTTGGTTCACATTGCCCCCCATCCACGCAATATAGGATCAGATTCAATTAATCATAATGTAAATGAGGTTCATATCGCTCCCGATCCACGCCATCTAGGATCAGAGCCAATAAACAAGGCTAAAAGTCCACAACATGAAATGCATGCGATACAACCATTAAACAAAGTACAACACATTGATATCTACATCCATCAATGTGACACACCATTAAGGCAACCAACTGTTCACACATGCAACATACAAATTATACAACCCCAACGCCATCATACAACAACATCACACATAATTCCATGCACATATATCAGCATAATAGACAAAATTGTATACATAAGGGCATAAGCCCCCAACAAATAATCATTCGCTGCAAGCAGAATTTATTTTATGTTATATAAAATATGTTTTAGCTTCCTGTAGGTTTAAACGGTGCGTCAAACAAAGTCCTGAAACTCAAGTTATGACCTTTCCAAAAATTGGAAGCAGTTCTACTCGGCAGTACTTCGCCTGGAAAAACTGGCCCTTTCGCCCGACGAAGCAGGAGCGACATACTCGTCTCTTGCTCGCCCGAAGACGCGAGAGTGAGATTCCTCCTCCCATACATTTTCTAGGAGCACCCATATTTTCTTTTTCCCTCTCCAATAATATCTCCTGACGACGATGGGAAACAACAACACCGTTGTTGAAATTTTTGCAATGCATCGGTCCAAAATTCTATATGATTTCATACAAGAACAACCCCAAATACACCAAAATTTATCATATTATCACATAACAACACATTATCATGTACACAAAAGTTATTAATTCATGGAAATAACACTTCAAATCATCACATTCATCCCATTTATCATGTTCTCAGATTCATTAACAACCCCCACCCCAAATAAAACACAGTCATACCCATTAATATACAAACCCTTAGAAAGTCGGAACGCCACCCTAACCTTAGTTTGATGGTTCCCAAGATTCAACGATGGCTTTCTCTCGCCCTATCTCTTTCTCACCTTCGTGCTTCCACTTCTCTCAGAATTAGATAGTTCCAAATGACACGATTCAACTATCTATTCTTCCCTTTTACTACTTTAGCCTCTAGACCCCTAATATGGTCTTTCATCCTTATCCCCACTAAACCTCACGACAATTACTACCTTTACCTTCTGTAAATAAAAATAATTATTAAATACTTAATAGTAACTAAAATAATCACTTAATTATTATTATCAAAATAATATTCTAATATTTGATTACTCTAACTCAAATAATAGTAATAATTGAATAATAATCTCCTTTCACCCCTATGGTTCAACATAATTGGTCATACCCCCAATACCTTAACATCCACATTTTCTAAGGTAACTACCCCACAAGAAGACATCACGTTATACCAAAAGGTTCATCAGTACATGAATACACAACATCAATTAATCTAATAAAATAATTCAATAAATAATCGAGACATATTATGTCATCCTTAGTAAGGAAGGGTAGATGTATCCTTTGCATGACCCAACTTCATATCTTGGATTTGTAATACACACCGACTACATAATAGTGATTTGATTTCATTCCATACCTCATGTACGACCCCTAGGTCGCCTAAGGATTTCCAGGATTTGACAATTTGTTTTGTCTTAAAAAATCAGATGAAAAATAATCAATTAGATGTATGTTTGTTTGAGCCTCCAGCATTCAGACACAAGTTGCATAGCTAGCTTGTTTAAACTTTGGATTTCCTTCAAAAAATAAAATAAAATAATATTGTTTTGAGTTTGTTACCTTATTGGACTAAAGAGGATTAATTGGATATAAATCCCTTTGATCTTAAGCGTTCATACACAAGCCTTATAACATGCTTGTCTTTCTTTAAGGAATTATGACTCGATTCGTCTTAGGTATTTTCTAAACAAAAAATGGATTAAAAATGATTTGTTATATGTATATCCCTCTGATTCAAATAATTCAGACACAAGATGTATAACTTCATAGTTCAAATACTTGTTTTCTTCCTAAACAAAATTAGAACTAATTAAGCAATCTTCTTTCTGCCATAGTGCGGGAAAATTCCTTTTTATTTTCAATAAACGAAAAAATTTCTTACTGCCACTGAACAATCAAACTTTTTATTTGAAATCAACCAACACACAAGATTTTTCTACCAAGAACTACGTAGCTTTGAATTATCCATCGTATCAGGAGATACGTAGGAGCAAGATTCACATGTTGTCACGCACCCTAATAAAAAATAATTTTCCCATCCCTTGTAAATATCTAGTAATAATTAGGAGAAATCAAACACTTTAAGGCTAACACTATCTTTCACAAAATTAATTATGGGCAACCAATATACAAAATGGATGTCGTGGGATGCTAATACCTTCCCTACACATGATCGACTCCCGAACCTAATTTTTATTGCGATGACCATATTTTCGTTCATTAAGGGTTTTATCGACATTTTCCCTTTTTAAAAATAAACTTTGATAGCGACTTCATTGTTTTCCAGAATTTGCGTGCGCAAGTATTTTTTGTGCTGCAACATCATGGCATATTATTATAAGCGCAACTCGAAGCATAGTTGGATATAGTCAGTCTTATTATGTACGAGTATAAACATGATCCAACACATGAATATATCAAGACAAAATAACATCTTACCAATAAAGCGTGTACATCTTAACGCATTGTACATGTAGATAAAGCAGCCAAACATGGCCTCACGAAGTACTCATGGTTATTTGCACTTTAAGCTAAACATTATATAATGCTCTTCATGGAAGGAAAACTTTATAAAATGCAAGGATAAAATTAAACTCTGATGCTATGGCTCACAAGCAAAACGAAGGAAATAACTAAAAGTATTACAACATTTACAGTAAACTAAAATAAATGCACCTCATACAGGTAATAAGATGAATATTTATAAAACAACAAGAAGAATAGCTACAAACCAATATTTTCCCATGTCTTAACGCTTTTCATGCAGACCATAAAAAAAGGGGGAAACTGGGGCCTACTCAAGAATAGAGACGACCTTCCCATCTCAGAGTATTTGACCCATCCGGATCAGCTCCCTCAAAATAACTAATAGACAGTGAAGAAGCTTTACACGTTGCAACACATTCTCAAAAGACTCTATCACCTCCCCAAGGCTCGAAGAAGTACATTCTTTCAATTTTTGAGGTAGAGAAGCATTTTGACTATGCATAAATTCTAACTCTTTATAGGCAAAATAAAGAGCCTCGGTCTTGCCATCAATCATCCTTGCTAGATGCATCACCTGACTACCCATATCACTATAGAAATTGAACGTAGCTAGACTTTTGCTTACTATTTCAAAGAGATGGAAGCCTTCTACAACTCTCTTAAGCTCGTTGAAAAGTCAAGTTTTTAACAATCCTCTCCAACAGACGCTTCTCGTCACGCACCTAGTTTGTCCAAAGTGCTACCCAAGGACCAAACCCATTTAGATTTAGAGCAACACAAACTCTCTTAGAAAATTGGGCCAGACAGTTCAACTTTTCTCCTATAGTGTGCTCGAAAAAATTGATAAAAAATGCCAAATTATCATCTTGGCGTTCACAAGAAGGAATAAGACCAATCCATAGGTCTTTTTTCAAACCCAAAAGAGCAGACAAAAAATACACATTTTGAGGGGATTTTGGATGAAGCGAATATTCTACTGCAATACCGAATGATCATATTCCCCACTTAAAAAGTAGGAACTTCACTTCTTCCTTTATCACATTTACACGAAAAACACAATATCTCGACAAGCACTAAAAATGGGGTAAATCAATCTCAAAAGAAATAAGGAAGTTTCAAACCTACTGAAGGCAATTCAATGATTCTTGCGAGAACGGCCCCCATCAGTAGTGGAATGTCAATCAGACACTTCAAATGTTTCCTATCGACCACATCTGAGGGTCTCTGCCTCCAAGATAACCTAATTCGTTAACAAAGCCTACCTGTTTTTTCTTTTAATACAAGTCCTTGTCAAAAAACCCCCCTCTCTCTATATATATATATATATATATATGTGTGTGTGTGTGTGTGTGATTCTCCATGGTGAAATGTCTTGCCAACCAGTAGTGACGAAACAATGGCTAATTTTCACCCACTACTTCTGGCTCGGCCCCACAAATGGTCGAATGAGCCAGGGGATGAAAGGAAGTAACCAGGAAGAACTCTTTAGTAGAGGGAGAGAACTTAGGAAACTCTTCAAAGACCCGTATGGTCGGCCTGCAGTTTTGCAATGACATCACAAAAGATGAAATAACAAGGTGATGGAAAGTTTCCTATTCAGATATTCATACCAGTATTGGTAAGCCTTTACATACACCTAACTTGATGATTAGAGTTGTGAATGATCCATCATCAAGTGATTAAAAATGTCAACCTCAAAAGCAGTAAAGGTAAGCGAACCCCAGAGTTGAGAAGAAATATTTATAAAGAGGGATCGTGTAACTACCATAATCGTTGCATATTATGTCATCCTCAATAAGGGTGGTGGAGCCCCAATGCGATGGTCCCCCGCTTCAAGAAAATACTTATCCAAGTTTCCTTCCTTGACAAAAACAAACACAGTGGAAGAATATGTAGAACCTCCCCATGGAGATGTTGAGTTCTTTTGATTTCTTTTTACATTCTTCTGTGATTTTTTTGCCATATTGTGTTAACTTTCTCGAATACAAGAAGACAAAAATGTTATGAGAAAAAAAGATAATTGCTTAAGAAGAAGGAGAAAAGAAATATCCAAGTGAAAACGACTCTAGTTCTTCCTAGACTTATGTTTTGACAATATGAAGAGAAACATGTCTTATAAAAAATTGTATCTTTCGTACGTAACACTAAAGTGTTTTAGTTCCTAAGAATGCTAATAATGACACCCCTGAATAGACGTTCGGCGTTCTAAATAATGAAAACACAAAGTAAGGGTTATCGGTCTCCGATGGTGAAATTATTCAAACCCCGACCATGTTACTCAAGGATAAGGGCTTGGGGGAAACCGTTATATGCTTATTATATTTATCTTGGACTAATCACCTTGAGATAACTCATTTCGGATTAAAGGATCTTAATCGACTACACGTTTATGTTTATAGAATCTTCTCCTTACCGTGGGACTATCATATACTTTGCTACAAGATATTTACGCCCCATGCACATCCAACAATCCTCCACATCTCACGCCTGAAAGATAGCAATATCGTTATTTCCCTCATCTCTATATATAGGGAATGACGCCGAATCAAGTAACAAGTTTCAAACATAATTTGAATACTCTCTCATATACTAACTTGAGCGTCATAATGTTAACCTTGCAGGTACACACCCTCTCTGCCGCATCAGAAGCTCTACTATGTCGCAACTTCTGCATCTCTTTCTATTTCTAGTTCTAAAACGTAACACTCATGATGCACCAATCCAATATAAAATATTTATTATAATATTTATACATAGGTTATATTATGTCATGATCTAAAAGATAATGTGATTGATCTATTCATATAATAATCTCTACACATTATATTTGTCTATACAAAAAGATGCGTCCTAAATATAAAATGCTTCCTCCTCGAAATTTCCCTAACAATGGCATCAGAGACTTTGGTTTTGAGATAGAGACTGACTTACTTGTACCGAAACACTTCTCACAAGAGTGGGTAGAAGGTCTTCTATTAAAGAGTGTCAACGATAGTACAAGTATATCTGGAAGAGAAAGTTTTAGATTGATATATAGTATATCTCTCATAAAAATGTGTATCCCAAATATAAAATACTCTCTCTTTGAAATTACCCCTAGCATATTTTAATATATATATACTTTAAAAATAGCATCTAATATTTAATTGTGACTCACAATTAAGTCAATAAAATAATTATTCTAAAAAACTTTATTCCTTTGAACCAACAAATTCTTTGTTTTGAACAATGAACTAAACAAATTTGTAATCCCGCCTTTGGCAAACTATAAAATTGCTCATTTCGCTTGTAACTTCGAAGTTTGAAATAGAGCTATCCATCCAATGATATCAATCTAACAACTAAAAGAGAAAGTACAAACATAAATTAAAAATCATAGACACGATATTTATTTATGTAATTTAATATCAATAGCAATAATGTGATAACCTTTTCATAATAGTAATTAAGCATTCTTTTATGAAGAAAATCCATACAATATACTATAAAATATATAAAAGCAATGATATCCTAAAACACTTTATTAAAATATCTATCTAATAAATTACTATATATTTCTCCTTTTCTCACACATCATGAACGGTCAAGCAAGAAACCATGGACAAAAGGAGTATGCTGAGGAACAAAGGAGGCCAGCATACTGACAAAGTGCCATTGTCACCACAAAGTAGAGTATGCAAACAACTATCACATGTGTACTATAGTCCAATCTATCACTCAAAAAAACATAGTTTCGTCTCATTTCATTCCCATTCCCATTCACAACCCTTATTAATTAAATTAACACCCACTGCATTAAGTATTAACATTAAATAACACTTCGTTACTTTTGCTACCTTTGTATCCACCATTGTACATTACCCTTTATGTAACCCAAAAAACATAGTACACCGTACACTTAACATCTTACTTATGCAACTTAATTAACAGTTTAAGCCAAGTATTTTTGTTCCTTGTAGGCCCTGACCCTTCTTCAGCTACCCTTAAATAGAACCTCAAAAGTGTGAAAATAAAATATAATCAATCTATTATATTATTTTTTATAAAAAAAATTTCTTCAATTCACATGCTCCAATAATTAATAGATGTGCAGAGACATCAGATCAGATATTCCTGTGAATTCGAATTCCACTTTAAAAATGGAATAGAAAAAGAATTAAGCTTAGTTCACATTCATATTCATATTGGTGCTGCATGAGTCATGCTAAGAGTAAGAACAATGAGGTGAAAATTTCCTTTGGATTCTCTCTCTCATTCTAACTAACTAAAAACTCGCTTTATTTTTTTTCCCTCCAAACTCAAATAACTGAATCGTAACAAACTCAAATCTCACAATGCTGGATCTCAATCTCAACGCTGATTCCGTTTTCAACAACCACACTCTTCCACTCTCCGCCGCGCAAATGGAAAGCTCCGGCAGCTTTGATTCCTCCGTCGTCAACGCCGCCGACACTGAAGATTCATGTTCGTACGGCGAAGCCTACGCTTACAACTTCGCGATACTCAACAACAACAACAACAACAACGTTACCTTCTCCGGTGAGCTTCAACACTCTGGCGCCGGAGAAGCTGGTGTACGGACAATTCAGCTTTTTCCTGCTAATGAATCGGGAATCTCGCCGTCCGATGGTGGAAACTGGATGAGTTTCTCGTCGGATCATCGCGGTGGCGTGCCGGAGCAGATGGTTGTTGCTCCACGGCCTCAGCAGGTGAAGAAGAGTCGTCGTGGACCGAGGTCGCGGAGTTCGCAGTACCGCGGCGTTACTTTCTACCGGAGAACGGGACGATGGGAATCGCATATTTGGTTAGCATTTTGATATCGATTATTCTTTTTCTTTGTAGTTTACTTCGTTCAGTTTTTTCACTTTTACTTTTACATGATAGTGTTGTTTTTGAATCATTCTGTTTTTATTGTTTTTTTCCTCTCTCTAGGGATTGTGGAAAGCAAGTTTACTTAGGTGAGAAAGTAACAACGTTGATTTGAATTTGAGATGATTTTTCGTTTTATATTTTTCTTGATCGTTCTTGCTTCTTTTTCTTCTCAGGTGGATTTGACACCGCGCATGCTGCAGCAAGGTGATTTTCATATATAGGAATTATTTTGGTTTATGAATTTTGAATTGTTATCTTGAAATGTGAAACGGTTGGTATGTATTGATTTCAGAGCTTATGATCGAGCTGCCATCAAGTTTCGTGGTGTTGATGCTGATATTAATTTCAATGTTAGTGATTATGATGAAGATATAAAGCAGGTTTGTGAGCATTTGTTGTTGTGTTGAAGGTTTGAATGTGAGTTATAATTGCAGCATGAACTTTGATTTTATTGTTGTGCAGATGAGTAACTTTACCAAGGAAGAGTTTGTGCATATTCTGCGTAGACAGAGCACTGGTTTCTCGAGGGGAAGCTCCAAGTACAGGGGAGTTACTCTGCATAAATGTGGACGATGGGAAGCTCGCATGGGACAGTTTCTTGGGAAGAAGTAAGAAAGCTCTTTAGTTCAAATTGAGTAATAATAGCTGAGTCTAAAATGTTTGATTTGTGATTTAATTTAACCATAAATCATTATTCAGTTTTTTAATCACGTTGGTTTGGGTTTGTAGGTATATATATCTTGGTCTATTCGATAGTGAGCTAGACGCCGCAAGGTTTTAATTTACCAATCATATATCACAATATCTAAAATGAAATGTGTAATTGAACCTTTTGAATTTCTTTCACATTCATATTTTCTTTTACGGATGTTGTTATATATTGGCTTGCTCTATTCATTATAGGGCTTATGATAAGGCTGCTATAAAATGCAATGGAAGAGAAGCAGTTACAAATTTTGAAGCGAGCTCTTATGAAGGAGAGTTAGTTTCACAGTGCAACAATGAAGGTCTTAGCACTAGCCTCATCTTGTTTTAAATATTTTTATGCGTATAATATGTTGTGTGTTACCTATCAATTGGAAAGTACTAGTATTAAGTATTTTAAAACTCATTGATTTTGTGCTTTATTCAGATACCAAGCAGAATCTTGATCTGAACTTGGGTATAGCCCCTCCTGCTAACTCTGATGTTGAAATGATGAACATGCACGCAAATGGAAGTGGTTTACAAGTTCAGCGGAGCTGGGATGATATGTCTGTTGATAAGAATGCTCAGGTAAGGTTAAAAAGTGTTCTTCTATATACACATACCTAATGCCATTGTTAATTTCTCTCTATTCTCTTTTATTTCATTTGAATTCAAAATTTAAATGCATAATAACCTAAATCATATATTTAAAATTTGCTGGAATAGTTTGAGGACTATGGGTCAAGATCAGTCAATACTCAGCCACCTTATGGCTTTTCCATAGCATCGGAGCATCAACCTTCATTTTGGAACGGTACCAATTACTTTCCCATGTGTAAGGTAATTTTCATATATACTTGTTACCATACTAACTAAGTGCCTACTTATAGTATTTTATTGAATAATGATTACGATTATTGAATTTGGTTTCTATTTACAGGAAAGAGCACTAGAGAATAGGATGGAAGCTGGTGGTCCCGTTCCAAATTGGGCATGGCAACTCCAAAGTCCTTACAATAATGGGTCAACTTTGATTCCACCTAATTTCTCTGCTGCAGCATCATCAGGATTCCCTTCATCAGCCACAATACCATCAGCTGCGGATAGTAGTCAACTTCATTTTCCAAACATGGCATACCTCCACCCTCATTTTCCTCCTCCAATGACCAACTCCAGCACCATACCCCCCTTCTACTGCAGGAGCTGAATCATAGATCCTAGAGTATAAAGCCACAATTCCTAATCTTCTAGTCGTCTAGTCTTTGCATCGAACGTTAGGAATATGATTACAAACTTGTAGGGCCTTAAAGTAGGAATTTAATTGCTTGATTCATGAGCTAGCTAGCTATCACCATTTGTCCTTTAAATACACCTATTTTCTTCTGTGTAAAAAAGTGCCCTGTTAAGGCATGGTAAAACTCTACCTTTTGCTGTTATTAGACTATTCCAATGAGGAAAGTATTTCCTTTGGTATCATCTTTCACCTTCCATGCATTAATTTCTATGTTAAAAATATTTGTTGAGATAATGATGGTTAACGGTGTGTTTTGTACATAAATTCCCATATTTGTGGGTTATATATCTTAAGTGGGTGTTTACTGTTTGGTTAGTATCTATTGCTACCGACATATCACCTCACGATATTTGGCTTTGACACTCACGGCACATGGTTTTTGTTATATTTAAGGCAACACGCTGTCTTTAGTTCTTTCGTAATGATACTCTAGGCCAAAAGTTTGTAACATTTGTGTGATGTGCGCATGGTAGGATGTCCAAATCACTTTATGTCTTATTCCTACGTAGTTTCTAGTATAATTCCTTCCTTCTTTCACATGTTTTATTTCATTTTACCTTTCACTTTTAAAGGTCAGTATTTAGTAATGTGCCCAACCATCATTGTCAGAGTTTGGAAACTCTGTCCAAGAAAATAATGAAAGCTTAGTAATACAGTGCTTGATGAAGGAGGTATCTACTATATCTAGTAGTATATGGAAAAATAATTAACTGATTTCGGGTATAGTTTAAATTTAAAATAAACAGGGTACACGAAGGTAAGTGTTGTTATTAATTATTTGATGATGACACTAATAAAATTAGGTCATATGGAGTCAATTCTCTGTATCAAATATATAAAGTATATTTTATCCATAAATAATTGATACTATTTTTAATTTTAATTAATTATATTTTAGGTTAATTATAATTTTAAAGTTTGATTTTAAATGATCACATTTAATTTTTCAATAATCACTCTTATTTTTTCTTTTCTTCTCAATTTTTTATTTGTTTCATCTATAAGTAATTTGCATAAGAGTAGAATGAGAAAATAAACAAGTTGAAAATGAAAAAAAATATTAAAATCTTATTTATATTAATACTTAAATATAAATAAACATTGTTATCATTTAAAAAATATATATATATATATATATATATATATATATATATATATATATATATATATATATGTCAGAATTAATAAACCTTTAAATTAATAATTTATATTCATTTATCTCAACTGATATATGATATATGTCAGAATATTTGAACTATTCTATATACCTTTGATATCTCTAACTTTTATTATAAAAAAATTATTTTTAAATATATTAAATAACTAATGTATTTAATTTATATAAAATTTAAATATATTAATTAATATATTTAAAAGACATACAAAATAAACTGTATTATACAAAATAAATTTTTATGAGTGGTGTAAATAGGCTTTAGATTTCCTTTGATTTAATTGGTTTGTAGTTTTAAGTTGTTTTTGTATTTGTGTTTGAGTACCTGTATTCATATTTAAATATAATGTCTCGACAAACCAAAGGGAATGTGTAATTGTGTATGCATGTCGATAGAAATATAAAAATGTATTCTGTGTACAAGTACTAGTACATAATTGAAGAGGTTTTTGTCGTATTATAAGTTAAGTATAGGCCACGTGTAGAAGCCCTGGTTGTGTACATTCTGTCCCTTTCCTTGTAGTAAAGCAATTCCGCATTCCTCGGCTTTTCTCAGTGCCTTAGGATTTCGTACATCTGCAATTGCCAAACCTAATAAATATAGCAACACAATGGGGCCAAAAGGGAAAGGTAAAACATAAAGAGAAACAGAGATCATGCACTATGCTATGCAATGCAATGCAATGCATCTCTCTTTCTTTCTCTCTGTAATACAGTATTAATATCATAAGCAGCAACAAAAGTCTGAACCTCTTGTACTGTTACTCCTATTTTCTACTTTCCATAAGTGAATAGTAAAAAGTTGATTATTCTAGCCTACCACCCCCACACCACCACCCTTTCACTTTCTCTATAAAATAGCTGGTCTATCTAATCCGTACTTCTGCTCTGCCAAACTCTTTTATTGTTATCTCTTTCTCTTTCATTTCCAAACTCCAAACTTCAATGTTACCAATGAATGGCCTAATCTCATACTACTACTAATACTGTAACTTTGTTTTCTTTTGTTTTTCTTCATTGTTGGGCTCTATGTTATTGTTATCTATCTTTACTATCTATTCTATCCTATTCCTATCTCGTGTGCTACATCACTGCAATGCAATGACTATTCAACCACCTTATCAATTTTGTTCATTCACATCACGATTTGATTTTGAACTGTCCATCTATTTATATATAGTAACATCATTCTATCCTGAACTATCATATGCACCATACCATATCTTGTTCACTTGTTTTTTGTTTCCTTATTTATTCTTTCATCTCATGAAACAACAAGACAGTTTGCGAGATTCGTCCTCCCGTGCCGTAATTGGATTAGATTGGGTTGGAACTTGGAACTGAGAGTTAATTGTAGTATTTATATTTAGATTAACATTGTTTAATTGTTTCTGTTTATTTTAAGTATACTTGGTTGCATTACATCATCTCAAAATGGTTTATTATTATTAATAGGGTTAGATATGTTTTTCGATTCTACAAATATCTCAATTTTTACTTTTAATCTTTATTAAGAAAATAATATATTTTAGTCCTACAAATTTTTTATGCTTGTAGTTTTAGTCGCTGCTTATAATATAACTTATAATATACACATATGTCATGAAAAGTAATGTTATTTATACACTCAATTCTTAAACTAAATACTATTCAACGTATTTATATGATGAATAATGTTTTTTTAAATAAAATAATATATTTATGAACAGTAAAATATTATTATAATAATATTTTTTTAAAAAAATATATATATTTTTTTTTTATTTTTTTAGTAGTAAAATAAAGTTGATTAATAAAATATAAAAAATTGATTAACGAAATAATGAAGTTGTTTAATAAACGTCTAAATATCAAAAATGATTTTAAGTAGTAAAATAAAATAGGTTAATGAAGTGTAACATATTAATGAAGTTATGAAGTTGGTTAATAAACGTTTAGATATTAAAGATACTTTTTAATTATAAAATAAAGTTGGTTAATGAAATATAAAATGTTGGTTAATAAAATTATGGAGTTGGTTAATAAACGTTTAGTTTTTAAAATTAATAGTAATAAAATAAAGTTGGTTAATGAAATAGAAAATGTTGGTTAATGAAGTTATGAAATTAGTTAATGACATAGATACTTTTTAATCTAAACAAATAAAAAAATGGCACCGAAAGTAGAAGACTTGTTTACAGCGAAATAAAAAAAAAATTAAGTGGTTATTGAGTTTGTGGTAGCTGATAAGAGAGAATAAATTAACTTACCCACATATAGTCCATATATATATAAACAAAGAGAAACAAAAATGTTGTATAAATATTTAATTCATTATTTTTGTACATATGAACATGGTTTATACAGTGTAGTGTAACAAGATAGTGTAAGAATAACAAAACTGTATCATGAATCAACTTACAGTTTTGCTATTCTTACACTATCTTAGTACAATACACCGTATAAACCATATTCATATGTACAAAAATAATGAATTAAATATTCATACAACATTTTTGTTTCTCTTTGTTTATATATGTGGGTAAGTTAATTTATTCTCTCTTAACAGCTACCACATACTTAATAACCACTGAATATTTTTTCTTTTGCTGTAAACAAGTCTTCTTCTTTCGGTGCCACTTTTTTATTTGTTTAGATTAAGAAGTATATATGTCATTAATCAATTTCATAACTTCATTAACCAACATTTTCATTGCTTAATGATGTCAAATAAATTTGATTTCTTTTAATGACTTAAATCTTCATCTTCAACCTCATTGAGAATGGTTGGAGATGTTATCATGGAAAAATGATGGGAGAAAGTTACAACAAACTGGCGTGGAAGAGGAAGAAGAAGAAATAGTGGGACAACCTAAAGTGATGTGGAGATATTTGTACAAGTTGAAGATGTGGTTAAGAGCTTATTTCGTACAAGTTGTGACTGGTTTAGAGTCTATGGCCCACATGCCTTTGACAAAGTGCTTCATGTTATATTATTAGTTTATTATAGTATAAATGAACAATACACTACGGTGTAGTGTATAACAAAGGTGTAAAGATAGCAATTCCAATCAAGTTATAATAACAAGTGTATTGGGATGTATATATATATATATATATATATATATATATATATATATATATATATATATATATATATATATATATATATATATATATATATATATATATATGTGTGTGTGTGTGTGTGTGTGTGTGTGTGTGTGTGTGTATGAAAGAGATTTAGTAAAGATCACAATTTAATCTCAACCATTCCTTTTTAAATCCAAGGGTTGTTATTCATTCTCACAATCTCGTATAACTTAACCATTCTCATATGATAGGTGCATTGAATGCATATCATTTGTGCATTAACCATGGGATTAGGATTTTTCGGTTATGAGAGTATACACCATCCTCAAGAAGGGGTTTGGTTCCCAAAAGCTGAATATATGAGGTTCTGTTATTTCAAGCGTCATCTCAATATACAAGATGTGTGCATCCAGAAGCTTCTGATTATCTCTCGAGAATCAAGTTTTTCGAGCAAGAGCAGGTTGTGGTCAGATATTTGAGCCCGAAATGATTCTATGGCCTTCTATGAGTCTTGAAGTATCTGCGTATGGCTTATCGATCCACGCGATTCATAAGAAAATCAAGAGCAGTCAGATAAAAACATATTTAAGCGTGTGTATTAAAAAGTCAACAGAAAGTCAAAGTTTGACCAGGTGGACTTTTGGTCAAAATTATGGTTAAAAGTCGATATCTGAGAAAAGGTGACCATTCATTGAGGAAAGTCAGAAGAATCGGAAGAAAATGAGATTTCTTGCATTCTAAGTAATCTCAGACTTAGAAATTTTTTCTAAGTTTTAAGAGTTTTGTGTTCATGGAGCGATGTTGTTGACTCTCTATCTCACTCGTCTGTAATCGAGAGTTCACGAGTTTGGAATCGTTGGAAAAAGTGTATTTTGTACTCCAAATTTTTCCTTGTGAAGATTTCTCCGAAAATGCCCAGTTTTCGAGTTATCAAGCTCCAAAGTTTAAAGTTTACAACTTTTTAAATTTACACTTAGTGAAAATTTGAATAAATTCCAACATGATCAAGTGCTCGACTTAGGAGGTATTTTATACGTATTTCGAAGCGTTGTTTCAAGTTGAGTTCAAATATAAAGTTTTTTGTTTTGCGACAATGTGCAACTTTGCTGAAGAAATCGAATCCATTCGGGACTCAGATTGAAAGTTATGAAGTCCAGAAGTTATGAATCCATCATGCTTGCGTTGTTTGACACTTAGAGAAATTTTTGAGTATTTGCTATATGGTCAGGCTGACAGCTTCGGGTTCGACTTTCATACGATTCCCGACTCCATTTTGGAAAACATTCAAATTCAAAATTGTTCATTTCGCGGCAAGCTACAATTTCACCGAAGAAATCGAGTTCATTCGGTGCTGGGATCGAAAGTTACGAAGCTCAAAAGTTATGGGTTTAGCATGGTAAGACCGACGACATTGGTTTCAATTGTCTCTTAGCTATCAACTCCAAATCAAAAGGCATTCAACTGCAAAATTGTTCATCTTGCGGCAGTCTACAACTTCTCCGAAGAAGTCGAAGTCATTTGAGCCACGAGTCGAAAGTGACTATGCTCAAAAGTTATGAATTTATCATGTTTCAACATCCAACACTTTGAGAAAATTTTTAGTATTTTCCAACATGCTCAGACTAACGACTTCGAGTTCAATTTTCTCATAGTTATCGATTCCGTATCAGAAAATGTTCAACTACAAAGTTGTTCAATTCACGACAATCTCAAACTTTGCAGAAGAAATGAAATTGATTCAGGCCACAGATAAAGATCTATAAGGCTGTAAAGTCCAAGGAAAACATTCCGTAAACTTTTGCCGACATTGCCGACATTTCACTAATTATGTTTTCTTGACTTTGGGGCTGTTTTAGAGCATGCTACGGACATGGAATTGAAAAACTTTCAACATGAAAGTTGTTTGCTAATGTGTCCTCTTCAATTTTGGTTTTGAGATCTCATGGAGAAGAGACTTATATCTTGATTTGCATGCGTCGAAAGACGGCTACATGGGCATAGTTTCAAAAATTCCAAGAGTGCTGTAGGATTTACATTCATGTTGATATCACGTTATTACTTCATTTGGACATGAAACCACTGTTCACGCAAGCATCATGGAGAGAAATTTCTAAAGGTAGAGGACAAGATTGGTTGGCTCTTATCTTGAAACAACCATATTCTAAACGACGACTCTTTCTTCGGTCACTCCTTCTTCATCCAAAAACCAAAAACTGAAAAAACATCACCCACCTCCTTTCTCCATCAACCAGTACCATCATCACTTTCAACCACATGACCCTCTCTTTATCTCTCTCCATAACCTCCATACAGAAGCCATAACAACTTCTCTCTCGCCAACAAACTTTCTCTCACCACCATAACAAACTCAGTTCTCTCAACAACCATCTTCATCACCATTTTCTCTACCACCACCATTCACCATAACAACCTTCATTCTCCTCCATAACAAGCTCCATTCACCATAACAACCACCACAACAAACTTTCGCCGCCATAACAGAAATCCATAACCACCCCTAAAAACTTCACTCTCCCTAATAACCATAATCACCACCCTTCTTTCTCGCACAAGAACACCATAATGCCCCTTCTTTCTCATAAATTCATCAACCCAAAATTTGTCCTCCTACTTCTCAAGACAATTCACATCTCCATACTTAAGGATTTCACAAGGGTTGACCAGACAAACCCTCTTCTAAGCAATCAATCCAAACTAGGGTTTTGATTCTCTCAAGTCAGAATGAATTTCCAAGGCTCCAAGTGGTCATCATTACCTCATCATATGCTTCAAGGGATCACCATGTCAAGTTTCAAGTCTTACAAGTCAAATTTGCTCATCCAATTGCTTAGATAGTTGAAAATCAGCTGTATTGGACAGAAAGTCAATTGTGGTCAACATACAGTCAAACTTCATAAGTTTTGGTCAACATCAATATTTTGAAGTAATATTCATCCTTTGATCAAGGGTTGACCCTGATTCCTCAAGGAAAGTCAAGATTTGATCAAAAGTCAAAGTTTCTAAATTAGGATTTTTTAGACAAAAGTCAACAGAACTTTGACCAAGCATAACTTTCACATACTTTATCAGAAATTTTTCCACCAAAACTCATTTTGAAGGGAATTCAATTATCTACAACTTCATGTCTCACAAGCTTTGGCAAAAAATACTTCATTTGGAAGTTCTGGATCAAAACATTACAGGTCCTTTTAAAAGTCAACAAAAAGTCATCTTTTTGCAAAGAAGTTTTCATGAACATGGAAACTTCAATGAAGATGAAACCAAAAGGAGTATTTAAAGGACATCTTGAGCTTTCTAAAATGTTCAATAAAACCCAAAAACGTTGATAATTGAGCAAGATACAAGTTGGGCAATTTTGGGCGGTGCATAAAGAGAAATACTTGAAAAAAATCAATTTTTTTCTAAATGGGCCTAAATTTTCTTGGTTCAAACTTGTTTCTAATATCAAATAGAACCTCCAAGCCCAAGGCCACTCCTTTGATCTTTTATTTTTATTTATTTTGAATTTTTATTCATTTAAATTCAATTTAATTAAAACAAAATATATAAAATCCAAATATTGAATGGAGAGATTGATTTTCAACATTCTTGAGGTCCAAGCAAGCCAATTAATTAGAATATTTCAAAATATTGGATATTGGCAAGAGAGTTGATTGAAATTGGCTCAAAAAAGGCAAAATAATATGGTTTGATTCCAATCAAATATTTTCACATTGATGAGAATATATTTTCTCATTGATTATTGATCTGAATCAATTCACTATATATATGTTATGATCCCAGCAACTTAAAGGACAAAAAATTGATGCTCCAAGAACCCTAACCTAGCTCCAAAAAACTGTGTTATTCAAGCAACTTGGAGGCAAGGTTTTACATCAATTTAAGCAAAACAAAGTGTTTCAACACGTTCCTGGACATCTTCTGAATCGTTCCAAACACTCACAAGCCATGAAAACATCTAGAATCACAAATTCACGATCACGGTTTGCATACTCTAATTTCAAATTCAATTTTGTACATACACGCATATTTAACATGTTTTGATTGCATATTTGTGTTTATAATGAAGCTTCGAAGCTTTCTGCATAGTTTAATCTGAGTTTGAGTGCAGGAATATGAATCCACCATGGCTAGGGTTCGTAGCTCAGAATTAGGGCTTTTTGTTTCCGGCAAAATTAGGCGAAACGATGACCACCATCATGCTCAGGAGATTGATTCCAATCGATCTATGGTCTTACAATTAATTTCCATTGTGTATTCTGAGTTTTATGATTTGCAGGATCTTTAGCTACGAACAAAAAACCGTGGGTAAAAGTTTGTGTCTCAAGGAAGAAGATGAAGGCCAGCGAGCGTTTTTCGTTTTAAATAATTTTCAAATTCTTGTTTCCGCTTATATACATATTATTTCATTATACTAACAGCAAAACATCACAGCTCAGTTGGCAGGAGGCGCGCGCGTGTAACCTCAGGGGCAGGGGTTCGATCTCTGGCTACCCCAACTATTTTTTTGGCATTTGTTTTACTAACCTTTTTTCTATTTTCTTCATATTTTCTTATTTTATTTAATTACTTTCCAAACATTTTTTAAATACAATAAAAAATCACAAAAAAATAGTTCTTTTCATAATTAGGTTAGAAAAACTTTACTTTAATTTTTTCATCAAAAAATTATTATTTTTCACTCTTATTTTAATTAATTGTTAATTAATCGAAAATTAACTTTTAATTACTTTTTCCATGTCAAAATTAATCCAGAAATTTCCCAAAAATATTTTCTCCATTTAATTAGGTTTACTAACCCTAAAACTTTTTTCTAACATCAAAAAATCTTTTTTTACTAATATTATTTTCTCTTATTTACAATGCAATCTTTCCCGCGATATCTTTTTCTGATTATTATAAATTGCCCACAGGTTGGAACAGCTAGGGTTTAAATTAGGGTTTACTTTCCGCACTCCTATATTATGTATCTGCCCCAAAGCCATGTAATAGTCTAAGATTTACTTTCCTACACTTTTAATTTCCCGCACTTTTACTTTTTGCACCTCTATTATTCTGTACATATTTAACTGCTACTAACTAGGCATGACAGTGATACGGTGATACGGTGAACTGACTTTGTAGGATTTTTGTATCCAAATGTGCGGATAGCAAGAGTCGCCACCGACTTTTATTTTTATCCAATTAAGGGAAGGTAAAAGTACAGAAAAAGACCTTCGTTAGATTCTGAGTTCGGGAGAATGGTTATGAAAAGGGAAGGTATTAGCACCCCTTTCCATCCGCAGTTTATTCTACGGGGCTCTTAGTTGCTCTTAGATAACTTTTTAATATTGCTTTCTGTGTGTTTGACAAAAATGTTTTGAAAGAGGCATTTCGCTTTGACTTTGTAATGACTCATGTAGGAGTGTATACAAAGTGTTCGGAAATGTTTTGTTTTTGAAAAGAGTTTGAATTTTGAAAAGAGTGTGTGGTGTGAAAAGCATTTGATAGAGCGAGCAACTAGGAGACTTACTTACCCACTCAGAATTGGTTGTTTTCGTACTTCTACATTCCTTTAGAATAGCGCTAGCCGTACCATTAGTTAGTAGGTAGCTCCATTCGTTGGATGTAAGCGGGACATTCGAAGGGACATCGGATGGTCATAGAAGGCAACTTGTAGGAAGTATCCTAGCACATTCGAAGGGACTATCATCATTTTTCGTAGGCGACAATCGAGGGTTAAGATCATGTATTCGAAGGCGACATCGTGGGTCTTATGATCTTTGCATCGAAGGGACTATGATGATTTGTTTGGAAGGCAACGGTGCTAGAATACCTCTACGTTCGAGGGACATGACCATTTTGAATCGAAAGGCATCGAGAGAGAATTACCCTAAGGGGTGCGTGTGTGAAAGAAGTGTATCGGATTCAGAATATATTATCTTGAAATTAGTGTGAGCTATGTCCAATTATTATCTTGCCATACACGCCTAATTACTAGCAATTGGTAAGGGTGCGGAAAGTAAAATGCGGAATGTAAAGTGCGGAAAGATAAATGTCCTACGCTATTACATGGCTTTGGGGCAGATACATAATTTAAACTTGCGGAAAGTAAAAACCTAGATTAAACTATTACAACCCATGAGCAATTACATTATTGGAAAAAAAAAAATAAAACGATAAAAGAAAAACGTCCGAATCGGTGCAACCTGTGAAAGATTAAGAGATCGGAAAATACGATGAAATCGAAACAAGATGAAATGTTAGAAACAATGCAATTTTTGATATGAGAAAATTAACATAGGCTGGAAATAAGATAAATATATTAAAATAATTTTTTGGGATTTTTTGGAGAAGATTTAATAATTAAAATGCAATTTATAATGATTTAAATGCAAAAATAAAAATAAAATAAATATGCATGCAAAAATTATATTTTTTAATTTATTAAATTAAATAAAGGTTTTTATGAAAATAATGTAAAGAGAAAAAATGTTTTTGGTAATTTTTAAATGCAGAATAAAAATCATGAAAACAATTAAAATGAATAGAAAATATTAAAAGAATTAGAAAAATATGAAAAATATGAAAAGAATGCAAAGTTTGTAAAAGAACACAAATCTGGTCCAGGCATGGTTCGAACTGAGGACCTGGAAGAGCATCTTGAAACAGGCAACGTCTTAACCACTGGGCCAAGTGGCGTTTGGTGTTGGGAAAGCAGAAATCAATAGCATATGAATGATGACGCGTCCTGGGTATGTTGAAAATCAGAGTCAGCACGCGTGGGCCCACGCTGGATGAGAGAACGAATCAGAAATTGCCATGACGCCACGCAAGCTACGCCGGAGTCCAAATCGGTCAACGACGCCGGAGCCCTAGCTCCGGTCGTCTTCTCCGATCACTCAAATCTCCAAACCTGAAAAATACGTGAAATAAAAAGGAAAAGAGTACCCTACCCCCCTAAATCGAGGGCTGCGAACACGATGGTGGTGCTAGTTTCGCCTGAAAAGGCCTGTATCAACCGGTTCGAACGAAACAGTTCCAAAAGCCCTAATAATGGCAAATCGTGTTTCTAACGTGCAAGCATCAAAACGATGACCCAGATCAATCCAGTGGAACCTCATGAACACATAGCAAACATTAGAATCAATTAAAATAGGCTGGTAATAAAAATACGATTTCAAGAAAAATTGATTATGTATGCATGTATATGGTTCGATTCAGCATGTTTTAACCCATGGCAAGAGTGTGTACTTACTCAAACTTACCTCCTGAAGACAATGGGATGGTTGGTTTGGACTGAAAGTGGCTGCTTTTTGAAATTCGATTTTCCAAGTTTCTTGAAAAATTTTGACAAAATAAGGGTTTGGCTTGAGCTAGGGTTTCGTCCTTTGTGCTGGCTGCAATGCTGAGTATTTATAGAGGAAAATTGGATGGCAAAAGGAGTGAAAAAAGATTGCTTATTGATTGTGCAAATATTTTCCTTGAAAATCAAATCAAATTTTGAAGAAAATATGATTTTCTCATCAATGCCATGGCTTGCACGAATTTGGTAAATGGTGTGGGCTTTCTTGGACATTAAGAGAGATATAAATCCAACTTAATTGAAAAAATAACTTAATTTTCATATTTTACATAATTTATTTTTGAATTAAATGTTGTAAAATTCAAATATAAACCATGAAAATAGAAAATCACCAATGCCAAGCTCTTATGGGTCAAAAATAACATCATGAACAAGTTTGGATCAAAAGATTATAGGCCCATTTGGAAAATTTTGCATTTTGACCAAAATGTCCTTTTGTGCAATTGTCCAAAATTACCCAACTTCTGAATAGTGTAACTTGCTCAATTTTCCACATTTTTGAGTGTTCTTGGACTTTTTGGAAAGCTCTAAGAGTCCTCTAACCAATGTCTTTGGTCTCATCTCAATTGGAGTTACCATGCTCAAAATATCTTCAAAACAAAAAGTTGACTTTTGTTGACTTTGAAAATGAGTAATGTTTTGAGCTATACCTCTCAAATGAAGCATTTTTGGACATTCTTGTGAGACATGAAGTTGTAGAGAATTGAATTTCCTTCAAAACAAGAGGTGGTGGAAAAATTTGAGAAAGTATGAGAAAGTTATGATCATCAAAGTTCATTGACTTTTCACCTAGAAACCCTAATTTAGAAAGTTTGACTTTTGAGCAAATCTTGAGTTTTCTTGATGAATCATGATCAACCCTTGACCAAATGATGAATGTAACTTCAAAATGAGGGTGTTGACCAAAATCGAAGTTTTGACTGTATGTTGACCAGTTGACTTTTTGTCCAATACACCGATTTTCAACCATCCGAACAATTGTCCGAGGAAACTTGACTTGTGAGGCTTGAAACTTGACATGGAGAATCTTTGAAGCATATGAGGAGGCATGAAGGCCATTGGAGATGTTGGAAATCCATCTTGACTTGAGAGATACCAAACCCTAGTTTGGGTTGATTGTCTAGGAGAGAGTTTGTCGATCAACTCTTGAGGAGTCCTCGAGTATGGATGTATGAAATCTCTTGAGTAGATGGAGGGCAAATTTTGGGGTATGACAGCCCTGCTCAATCTTCTTGTCTGGAAGGTTAGATTGACATGCTTGTCTTTCGTGACAGGTAGAAGATGATTGAACACCGAGTACACCGAAAATTTGCACTCATTGGTGGATGATGCGGAATGGGCTTACGATGCCATTTGGAGAAGTTGGAGACTTGGGGAACGAGTCACGCTAGACTCGAGGTTGTCGGGGAGAGCAGAGATGGGCTTAAGATGCCATCCGAAGGAGTACGTTAGACTTCGTGTTCACCTTGAATGAGGTTATTGGTCCATATTTTTTTAACCATATATGCAGATTCGAAAGTGAAGAGACGTTGGCAAATAGTCGGAGATGGGCTTAAGATGCCATCCAAGGCAACCGAGTCCGCTAGACTACGCTGATAATCGAATAAATCTTCGTGTTGATTACTACGAGGGAAATTGTAGTTGGCAAGAATGTGGATAGCTTCCTTGTGCGGTGTTGATCCATTGCTTGTTATCGGAGGATAACCGAGGTGGTCTTTTGATAGTTTTCCGCCGGTTCGGGCTTAATCTTGGACCTGCCGTCGGCGGTCTTTCAGATAGTTTTCCGGCTCGGGCTTAATCCCCGAAGGCGGTCTTTCAGATAGTTTTCCGGGGCTTAACTCGACCTGACATGAAATACTGAAATCAAGAAAAACTTTGATAGAATATTTGTTAGTCTTATGCAAAGTATGATGCATGTTGTATATGAATGACATATGCATGAGAAATGTATGAATGATGCATGTTGTGATATTTCAAAACATATCCATCTTGAAGAAGATGCGGAAGATTTCGCTTCCACGGGAATTGAGTGGAAGTCCTCTTTGAAGGAGAGGAAAGATATCCGGATTCCTCCGATGCACTATCTCGACCAAGTCCCGGCCTAGACATTGTTGAGGAAGGTAGAGATTTGAGAGGCTCGTTGTCGGAGATCTCATATATAGACCTGCGAGGAGAGTCCGGAGGCGATCGCTGAGGACCTCGTATGTAGATCCCCGAGGAAATTTAAGAGGCGCCCTGGGATTCGAGTGTAGATCTCAGAGAGCATTTGATGGTTGAGACCGGCTAGAAGAGTCGGAGTCCGTTGTAATCTCCGGGGAATAGGTTCCTCCGATGCACTATCCGACCAAGTTTTGAGTCCGGATACCGCCGAGAGAAGGGAGGATTGAGAAATATCCGGGGATGAAGTGTTAGAGAGCGATGTAACGTTGCTCGATTGAGTGAAATTGCCGTGGATTCCTTATACTCACTGGGAAGGTGTGTGGTGACACCTTTATGCTCGTGGGGAACTTTTTGTTGACTTTCGTCATCCCTCACCGAAGTACTTTGTATGTTCACTTTTCGTATGTTTGTGATCGATTCTTATTGTCAAATGCCATAACGTTCAAAATAATTGCAAAGAAGAGAAAGAAAGATTTATTTGAAAGGTGGCGATGGCCAAGTAGTTTGTACACAAGAAAAAAAGCTATGCGGAAACAATCTCGTTAAGTCCCAACTATGCTAGTACTCATATATTTCAACTATCTCATCTGGCAGTGAGTGAACCGAGCCATTTGAATCTTCGCCATAATCTTGAAATATATCCGAAGAGACATATCTAACTACCCTAACTTTGCCTAGACCCCTTTTTTCTCACCGGATACCCTTTCTTGCCCAAGCCACCTTTTCGTGTTTTCGACCGGTGTACATGTTTTGTATATATCCTTAATTTTGCCCGAACCTTTGGTTCTCCAGATGCCCTTATTTTTGCCTAGGCCACCGACCTAGCGGGTCTCTTTTATGCGTAGTATTTTTGACTATCCGTTCATGTGGTGTGGGAAGTCTTCACCATCCATGGTGCTAAGTATCATAGCTCCGCCGGAAAATTCTTGACTACAAATGGTCCCTCATAAGTGGGAGTCCATTTCCCGATCACCTTGTGGAAGAATGATGCGCTGACTACTAGATCACCGACTTGGTAGACTCGGTGCTTCACCTTCTTGTTAAATGCTCGATCATTCGCTTCGATAAATCCCATGGCGGATGGATGCGAGTCGCTTCTCATCAATCAAATTAATCTGGTCAAGCCGAGTCGGACCCAATCGTCTTCGCTAACTCGCCTCCTGGAGGACTCGTTGAGGGTATCGAACCTCGATGGGTACGACGGCTTCCATACCGTATACAAGAGAGAAGGGGTTGCCCTGTGGATGTTCGTATGTGCGATAACCATGAAGAGCAAATGGTAACATCTCATGCCAATCTTTGAAAGTCACCGTCATCTTCAGATAATCTTCTTAATGTTCTTATTGGCGGCTTCCATCGCTGCTCATCTTAGGCCGATATGGAGAAGAGTTGTGATGCTTGATCTTGAGCTGCGTGCGAGTTCGGTGATCATCTTATTGTTGAGATTGGAACCGTTATCGTGATAATCCTTTCTGGAGTGCCATACCGACAGATAAGATTATGTTTGATGAATCGAGCCACAACACTCTTGGTAATGATGCATACGAGGTCGCTTCTACCCACTTGGTAAAGTAATCTATTGCCACAAGGATGAAACGATGTCCATTGGAAGTGTGGGCTTAACCTCTCCAATCATGTCAATGCCCCACATTGCGAAGGCCAAGGAGAAGTTAAAACATTGAGGTACCGAGGTACGTGCACTTTGTCGGCATAAACCGGCATTTGTGACAAGATCGGCGTAAGCGGTGACAATCGCTTCCATGGTGGACCAATAGTAACCTCTCAAAATCTTCTTAGCCATGGTGTGTCCACCGGAGTGGGTACCAAATTCGCCTTCGTGTAACTCTTTCATGATACGATTGCGGTTTTCGTCTACGGTAGATAAGCACAAGTCGTGGTTGCGCTTGTATAAGATGCCGTTGCTGAGAAAGAATTTGGAAGCAAATCTCCTCATGAACTTCTTATCATTGATAGATGCCCCTGCGGGATATTCCTGAGTCTCAAGATACCTTTTTACGTCATAGTACCAAGGTTTCTCTTCTGTATCAAGCTCATAACAATACTGGTTCGTCAAACTTCTCAATGATGATCCGGGAGCCTCGTTGTCCCATCTGACCTTGAACATAGATGACATAGTAGCCAATGCGTCTGCCAACTGATTCTCTTCTCGTGGAATATGATTGAAAGTGATCTCTTCGAAGTAGGGGATCAAACTCAGAACATGCTCTCGATACGGAATGAGATTCGG